>OZ005661.1:84939165-86413332 GCA_963930645.1 Salticus scenicus
GAAGCACAACAAATAAACTTACACGGATTCGCCGACGCATCGTCATTAGCTTTTGGAGCAGCCGTGTATATTCAGTCTATTCATAATTCTGAAATTGTCTCCAATTTGGTTAGCAGCAAATCTCAAGTTGCACCTCTAAAAACTGTTTCTATCCCTCGACTCGAGTTATCTGGTTGTCTTTTGTTATGCAAATTAATTGTGAAAATTTTGAAATCTTTGAGGTTACAGATCAATAATATTTATCTCTATACAGACTCTCAAATAGCTCTTGCCTGGATCCAAACCGAGCCTTGGAAATTGAAAACATTTGTTGGCAACAGGGTTGCCAAAATTCAAGAACTGTCTAAAAACTTCACATGGAACCATGTGTCCTCTGCGGAAAATCCTGCAGATTTAATTTCACGAGGTCTAACTACCACCGATTTAATGGATAATCAGTTGTGGTGGCAGGAACCAGACTTTCTAAGTAAATCCAGTAGTATCATAAACAATGACTCTGACTATCTGTCCTCCAGTGATAATAGTATTGTGATGAGTGAGTTGAAAAATAATCACCAGGGTGACGCTAACCCTGCAGTGTTGTGTGGATTAATCCAATCCACGGATTCTTCCCAGAACTTTTATAATCATTTGTTTTCATTAACAAATAATTTTTGTAAATTAATTAGAATATGTAGTTTTATTTTTAGATTTATTAGGAATACAAGAGCAAAGGCAAATAAAGTAACTGGACCACTCCGAAGCACCGAATTAAACGACTCTGAAATGCATTTAATCAGACAGGTACAGTATACACAGTTTGCCGCAGAATTGATCTGCTTAGAGAAAAAGAAGCCCGTATCAGGTAAATTAAATTGTTTTAATCCAATTTTAGATTCTCAGGGACTCCTAAGAGTCGGTGGAAGGCTGGAAAATGCTAATTTAAATTTTGATAGTAAACATCCCCTTTTGTTGCCTCACGACCATAAATTATCTTCCATGATTATGGAACATTTTCATAAAAAATTCTTTCATGTAGGACCTCAAGCCTTGTTATACCACGTTAGAAAAAAATATTGGATAGTTAGTGGGAGATCTTTAGCTCGAAAAATATTTCGTAACTGCGTAACGTGTTACAAAATTAAACCTTTAACGGTCAATCAACTTATGGGAAATTTGCCAAAGGAACGAGTAAATGTGACTCATCCATTTTATTGTACCGGTATAGATTTCTGTGGCCCCTTTTTAATTAAATATCGGGGTCAAAGAAAAGGAATCTATAACAAAATTTTTGTTTGTATTTTTATTTGCATGCCTACTAAAGCCGTGCATCTAGAGGTAGTTAGCGATTTAACATCCGAAGCTTTTATCGCAACTTTAAAAAGATTTTTTGCTAGACGAGGCAAAGCCCAAACATTATTCAGTGACAATGCAACAAATTTTGTTAGTGCAAATAATGAATTAAAAAGGTTACATAGATTAGCTACTCAGCCTGATGAAAACCTTACTAATTTTTTAAATTCAGAGAATATTAATTGGAAATTTCTGCCTCCCCGTGCCCCAAATTTTGGAGGGCTATGGGAGGCAGGCGTAAAATCGTTTAAGTATCATTTGAAACGCGCAGTAGGAAACGCTAAATTAACATATGAGGAATTCTTAACCGTTGTTTGTCAAATTGAGGGAATCCTCAATTCTCGACCCCTTACCCCCCTTTCAAACGATATCGAAGATTTGGACGTCTTGACTCCCGGCCATTTTTTAGTTGGTCGACCCATCACAGCGGTGATCGAACCCGAGTTCTCTGGCATTCCAGATAATCGATTAGATACCTGGCAAAAATTAACTAAAATAGTTCAAGGAATATGGAAAAAGTGGCAATGTCATTATTTAAATACGTTACAACAAAGAAACAAATGGAAATTTGAAACAAATAACATTAAAAATGGGGATATGGTACTATTAAAGGAAGAAAACTTGCCCATATGTAGTTGGATTTTGGGTAGAATAGTAGAAATTATTCCAGGAAAGGATAACAAAATACGCGTAGTTTCTGTCAAAACAAGAAATGGGACATATAAACGACCTATTTCAAAAATTGCTCTTTTGCCTTTGGAAAAGTAAAAAAAAAAAAAAAAATGTTTGAAAATGAATAATGTATTTAGTTAAAGTTAATTTGCTTATTGTATTTCATTTGTATTATTTTATTGTTTACAATGTTATTAATATTTCTCTTGTATAAGTTTTATTATTTAAATTGCATATATAATATTTTTGTATAATTAATTATAATTAGGCTATTACATATTAGAACTGTAATTTTGAAACAATGTTTCAAGGTGGGCCGGTATGTTGCCGCTCACCTTAGTTTGGCTATATGCGCAACCTTGGCGCGCATCTCTTGTTCACTTGCATTCCCGCCTTAGCGGAGTAGTTGTATTGTTTTTCGTTATAAGAGTAACATCTCTCTTGTTTATCTTGTTCGGTGATATGGTTCACCTTTTTTTTATAGTTTGCGTTGACTATGGTGTCAACATATTTGAATACGTTAATAATACGTCCTCTAATAACTGTAAATATGTACATACGATATGTATAATAGTTTAATTAAATGTTTGTGAAGTAATAGCTTCAGAATAGTAATTATTGAATACAGTCCACTCATAAAGTATCGTCAACAGTGACTATATATATATATATTTTTCCACTTAATTCGAGTAATGTTAAAAATATTTTTCTACTCTAATGACTTTGTTTTCGTGTTCATTTTTTAATGAACTGTAATAGAATATATGTTTATTTTGAAAGCAAATATTATATTCCCACATTTTAGAGGGCCGCGGTAGCCCCGTCGGTAGATCACCGGCCTCGTAATTGGAAGATTGCGGGTTCGGTACTCGAGCCGGCCAAAGACCGTCGTGTACGCTAATGGTGGCTGGTGCACGTAAAATCAGTAGACATTAGGATTAGTCAGAGCCGAAGATTCAGTGGGAAGTGTGACGTCATAAAAAAAAAAAAAAAAAATGAAAGTCGTGCTCTGGTAGGCACATCACAGTTGTTTTCTCTTTTCTTCTTTGTATGCCTAGCGTTGGTGATTTTCGTACCAGAGTTTTCCAACGTTATTCATAGTTTTTTGCTATGGCGATCCCATTTCAATAAAAAAAAGTAGATGCTGCCATTTAAAATTTTGTCACTGAAACCGTAACTGTTAGAGTTTAACTGATGTTTTTTATATGATTCTTGAGCGCATATCTCAAAATACCTTCCACCAAATTTTTATTTAGTTCCTGTGAACGGTATGATAGCTATGGTCTCATACATCGGGATAGTTTTTTTTTGTTTTTACACAATCACCTTGTGTATAATATATAATAGATTTATTATGACTTACTTAATTATTTTACAAAATGATACTTTGCCTGTGAATTTTTTAGAGGAATGTCATCTTTAAAAAAAAAAAAAAAAAAAAAAAAAATTAAACTTTAAATTTTACATCTACTTTTTAAGATAGCACGCGATCTTGTTTTATATAAAAATTAAACCATTAAATTCATTTTTTTACTTATTTTTATTTCATATTGCATGCGCACTTCTTATTTCCTAATTCAAACTTATTAAAAAAAAAAAAAAAACTTTTTCGATATCGCTTATAACGATACTGATTATTATTAATTTTCTTTTCTTTTTCTTTCAATAATAATAATAATAGTAATAAAAAGATTTTGATGAAATTCTGGCAGAAGCAGAATTTAGTTTAGGACGGAGGACTATTAGTTTTTTTCTTTTTTTTTTTTTTTTCTTCTTTTTTCAAATTATAACATCGCTTTCAAATTATTCAATTATATTTTCGATAAATTTTAGATTTCCGCAAATGTCCAAGTATCGAAAACGACAACGCAAAAATCCCAGATTGAGACTAATAGGCCCTCAGTCCTAAAAAAAAAAAAAAAAAAAAAAAAATAGTGGTAATGTAATTTGATTGTTACTGTGAGTGAAACTGTTACAAGTATAAATGCTTTCAATCATTAGTTTAAATTAATTCTGAATAAATAAATAAAATAAAGTTTCTTATTCAAAAAACGACCAAGAATATGAAAGTTAAAAAGCGAGCACGTTACGAATAATTCTTATTCACTGAAATGCATCAAATATTACAAGCTTTTGAAATTTAGTTGTTGAAGATGCATGGGAAATTTCCACGCCTGATTAACAATCTATTTTTATCATCATTCTATTTTCCTTTCTGTTATTTACGATCATTTTACCTGTTACGCAAATCTAATAGACTTGTTTGTAATGCTGCTATAATTATGAAATGAGCCGTTGTTAAATTCTCTAGAAGCTTGTCTGTCTGTGTAAGAGTCAATTTATAGACAAACGATGAAAATAATACGTTTCTAGAAAGGTTAGTTTATTTTGCGAAGGATTTAACCTTGGCTTTCTTTCGTGTGTCATAATGTCGATTCTTGAACTATCGCCTTGAAGAAAGTTTTATTTTAATCGTATTATTTGTATATTTATTGCACAAAAAAACTTTCACTTTTAATAAACTTTGTATTCAGTAAATAATAATATGGGCATTGTCATTTTGTTTCATAGATAAATAATTTCTAATGCTTCAGAATATTTTCTTATCACTTTTCGTTCGATATCTTATATATTTTATTTATTACGCACTTATTTATTTTAATATAATAATTCTACTCATGAAAACAAGGAATTAACCTGGCGAAAAAATTCTCTTTAATATTTTATTAGCTTTTTCGAAAGTTAAGTTAGTTCTTTAGGTACTGGTGATTTTTTTTCTTTCTTAAGTTGGCTATTTCAAAATTTGTTTTCAATTTCTTTTGTTCACTGATAATATTAACCAAGAACCGTACTTGTGATTTAACAAATATGAAATCATGGACCGTCCGTACTTGTGATTTAAGAAACAAGAATCAGTGAAACTTCGTTTGTATTTCAATAATAATAATAATAATAAATCATCTGTCATATGCGCAAAAAAAGAAAAAAAAAAAAAAAAAAAAACTTGATTTAAAAGGAGAGTATTGAGTAGGGATAGATCATTGAGCATACATTTAAATCAGGGTTTTGGACCCGCTCACAAACCCAAGAAAACCCGGGCAGGTTTTTCTTGGTTTTTATCCACTTTATTATTATTATTATTTTAACCTTATAATATTTTTCTCATTTAAAAAAAATAATAATAAATAAATAAAATATTATATTCTACCTGACATTATTATCTACTTCACCCTATCTACACAACATAGTGCATCATATATAGCGATATATATACCAGTTTGATATTGTGTAATTCTTTTTTCACCTTCGACTTGAGAAAAATCCCTTTCACTTCAACCAATAGTACAATAATCTTAAGTATATTTTGAAATATCTGTTTTGAACGGAACAGTTAAAAAAAGAATAAATAATTAAAATTGCAAGTTTTGTATTTGTAAGTCTTGATACATAATCAATGAAGGCAAAAAGTGGGGTTCTTTTGCTGCCCCTCACAAAATTCAAATTTATAAAAATAGCATTTTTAAAGGAATTAGTTTTATAAAAAATAATCTTTTTATACATTTTTTACGTGTTTCCAGAATTATTTTTAATAATTACGTATGCTTTGTTCTTTGTTCATTGAAACACTGTTAACTTGATATTAAACGATTGATAAAATGGAAAATGTTACATATCTCCCCCCCCCCCCCCTTCCAAATATATTATGTTTTTTGTATTCCTTTGTTAAATAAGTGTTATGAATATGAATAAAATACATCATTATGGATATTATATTTTTTACTTACTTTCATACTTTACCCATACATATATATAATTATTTGTTATATGGAAATCGTACATGGAAATCTTAAAATATTTTACTCTTGTTACTAGTTTTAATTTTACACGAAATAATTTAATAGTAAATTAATTAAATTCAAAATTTTGATAAAATACTGTATAGAAATAAGTGTCCATGTTTCTTTTATTCCTCAATTTAAATCAAACCAAAGATTTTTAATTAATTATAAATAATTAATTACTATTATTTTGTAATAAGTTTTCTTTTAGTCTAAAACTGTTCTCTTTTGAAATACGAGTAAAACTTAAAATTCAAACCTAATTGTGTCATTCTACGTTTAATAAAAAAAAAAAAAAACCCAAAAAGCCCATTAAAACCCAATTAAAACAAACAAACAAAAAAGAAAAAAGTTTTTTTTTTTTTTTTTTTTTAAACCCTTATTTAAATTCAACCATTAAATATTGAAATTAAATTCAAATATACTAAATATTTAATTATTCCCGATATTTTCGTAATTTTTGCCCGCGCAAATATTTGAATAAAAATTAGAGGTTATTATATAGAAACATTTTATGAAGTTATCTGGCTTTTTGCTTTTTAGCGAAATTGTTACTTACATATTTTAGCAAAATGCTTAAAAAAAAAAAAAATGGCAGATTAAGCCTTGATGAAAACATCTTTGCCACTTTATGGCAAAAATCGGTATATTGCCAATTTGTTAGGACATTTTCGTTCAACAATTTCATCAGTAATTTTGCGGTCACCAGTTTTAGTCAATTTTTAATTGTCATCGCTTATTTATTTATTTATTTTTTAATAAAAACTTTTTTTATACTCTAATTATAATAATAATAATAAGAAGAAGAATAACATGAGTTGGAAGTTGAAGAACTCGTAAATTTTAAAATATAAATGCAAAGTGTTTTGGAAACAAAAAATAAATAAATAAACAAATAAATTAATTAATAAACATTTTAAGTACTGTATAAAATCTCTAATTTTCAACCGAATTTAGAGTTCTTTGGACTGTGAACTCAATAATCACTATTGATAGACAATTTTTTAACTTTTACAGGGGTGTTGTGTTCAGGTAATTTACTTGATTTCAAGTATTTATTTCTTTTAAATACCGGAATTTCAGTTTTCTCGATAGCTAAATTTTTAAATAAGATTAAAATATCAATTTCATAGGACTACTAAAAATATTTAATATTCTTCATAATAATGAGAGGATTAGACTTCAGTGCTTTAAACTATATGTTCTCATCCCGTACAAAAACTTTTTCTCGCTATAATGTCTGATATTTTTTCATGAATTCACAATCACCCCAGCTTTTGTCAACATTGGTTTAAAAGCCTCATTTTTTTTTTTTTTTTTTTTTTTAAGCATTTTTATACTCCAATCCAAAAATCTAACGCTATAAAAGTTACAAGGTTACCAGCTCGCAGATTTTTATCTAACATGATTTCGAAAACAAGTAATATAAAAGAAAATTTTTTAAAGTCAATTCCTACTTACAAACACTATCGAAAAAGTTTTTTTTTTTTTTTTTTTTTTTTTTTTTTTTTTTTTTAATAATTTTAATTAGGAAATAAAAAGAGCGCGAGCAAAATGAAATAAAAATAATTATAAGATTAAAAAAAAAAAAAAAAAAAAAAAAACTTTTTATATACCATGTTTTAAATTTTCTTATGAATCATAGAGCTCTTATCAATGTGCATAAAATTTTTAAAGTGATAATGACGTGTATTTTTGTGAGATGCATAATTTAACTTTTTATAATTTTTTTAATATTCACGTTTTATTAAATGTATTTCTTTTTATGTCGAAATAAAATGAATTCGTAATTTTTTTTTTTTTTTTTTTTTTTTTTTTGGAAACAATTAAATTATAGCTAATATTTTAATGGCTCTTTTAACGCTATTAGGATGTTATTATTTTCATATTTTAATTTATTATAAGAAAACTAATAAAAAATTCGAAAATCGGACTTCGAAGTATTGTGTTGTCCCCGTGTTCTGAGCAACCCAGAAAGTTTCAAATTTCTGGCTAGTCGGGAAGTTAGTTAAAAATCGATTGCAAGATTTGTGCAAGATATATATAGGGAGAGTGTGAACTAATAGTAGGAATTGAAGAATAAAAGATACTAGCTCACAAATTCTAATGCAAAATACCATTATCGTAAATTTTAAATATTACCGGGTTCGAAGGGGTCACGTGAGTTTCGATGGTAAAAAAAAAAAAAAAAAAAAAACATATTTTCTCTCTCTCTCTCTCTCTCTCTTTTTTTTTTTTTTTTACTTTCCGAACACTATAGTGAGGAAAGTATTGTAATCATGTCAAAAATCCGAATTCGAGATTTTGATGTTTCTATACGTTTCGAGGTCCAACGAGTCCGTTTTCACTATTTTTACGATGATGTATGTATGTGTGTGTGTATGTATGTGTGTATGTATGTGTGTATGTCTGTGAGTGAACACGCTAGCGTCTAAACGCTTTGTTCGAATAAGCTGAAAGTTGGTACGTATATTGTAAGTCACTATAGTACGAACCCTATAGATTTTGGTGAATCTAGCACTTATAGTTTTTTTACAGGGACACAAAGAAAAATTCTTAATCATTATGGCCAAGGGACCAAAATCTTAAAAGTGCGATAGCATCTAAACGCCTTATTCAGTTGAGCAAAAACTTTATACACATATTATAGGTCACAGATACTCAATCTGTATAGATTTTGGAGAATCTAGCACTTATAGTTTTTTTACAGGGACACAAAGAAAAATTCTTTACCAAATTTTTAAAAGTGTGATAGCGTCTAAACGCCTTATTAATCTCAGCAAAGAATTTGTACACATATTATAGGTCACATTTGAACCAACTGTATAGATTTTGGTGAATCTAGCACTTACAGTTTTTTTACAGGGACACACAGAAAAATTCTTTATCTTTATGGCCTATAAGACCAGCGATAGCATCTAAACGTCTTATTCAATTGAGCTGAAAATTTGTATGAATATTATAAATCACTGTTGCACTAACTATAAGCATTTTGGTGAATCTACAATTTATAGATTTTTACAGGGACACAACGAAAAATTCTTTATCCTTATGATCTAAGGGCTCAAAGTTCAGTAGCGTTAAATAAAACCTCGTGTGATATATGGAGAAAAATACTCAAACACTCTGTTATGGTTTTCTCTTTTTTGTTTGTTTAGCAACACCTCTTTCTTTATTTTATCTACAAAACTATTAGTTACTCAATGTTCGGAAAGTCAAGTGGAGTCACTCCAGATTTTTTTTTTTTCATACGACTCTGCCAAAAATTCAAATTTCAATTTTAATTTCAGTTTTTTTTTTTTTTTTTTTTTTTTAAATTCTTCAATCTTTTGTTCACGCACTAATCAATTCTATTTTGAAAAAAGTGTGCAAAATTTCATTCGTTTTTGAGAAATCTTTCCCACTGCTTTTTTGAAGGGTCTCGAGAAACCAGAGCGCACCGGCTGAATTTTCCCAAATTTTTAATGAAAATTTTATAAATTATTGTTTAAATGTTGCTCTTTTATATGCTCAAAATTTTCAATGAAAATGGTTTTATTATATTTAAAAATCTGGAGTGACTCCACTCGACTTTTCGAACATTGAGTAATTAACAGTTTTGTAGATAAAGTAAAGAAACAGGAGTTGTTAAACAAACAAAAGAGAGAAAACCATAATAGAGTGTTTGAGTATTTTTCTCCATCTATTACACGATGTTTTATTGAACGCTACTGAACTTTAAGCCCATAAGATCATAATGATAAAGAATTTTTCGTTGTGTCCCTGTAAAAACCTATAAATACTAGATTCACCAAAGTGCTTATAGTTAGTGCAACAGTGATTTATAATATTCATATAAATTTTCAGCTCAATTGAACAAGGCGTTTAGATGCTATCGCACTTTTAAGATTTTGTTCCCATAGGCCATAATGATAAAGAATTTTTCTCTGTGTCCCTGTAAAAAACTGTAAGTGCTAAATTCACCAAAATCTATTCAGTTCGTGCAACTGTGACCTATAACATGTGTACAAATTTTTTGCTCAGATTAATAAAGCGTTTAGACGCTATCGCACTTTTAGAAATTTGGCCCCATAGGCCATAATGATAAAGATTTTTTCCTGGTGTCCCTGTAAAAAAACTATAAGTGCTAGATTCACCAAAATCAATAGGGTTCGTACTATGGTGACTTACAATATACGCACGAACTTTCAGCTTATTCGAACAAAGCGTTTAGACGCTAGCGTGTTCACTCACACACATACACACATACATACATCATCGTAAAAATAATGAAAACGGTCTCAGGGGACCTTGACACGTATAGAAACATCAAAATCTCAAATTCTGATTTTTGACATGATTACAATACTTTCCTCACTATAGTGTTCGGAAAGTAAAAATAAATTAATATATATAAATATAATGGTTTTTTTTTTTCAGCTTTCGTAACCCTTACCAGCATCACGTGGCTGTCAGATAATTGTGATGGTTATACGTTATTATATTCTTTAAAAAATTGACTGCTACATTTGAAAGTTTTATTGTAATCTATAAATAACTATATTGACGTCATAAATGAATGAACTACTTAACATGTCTTTCCGGAAGACAAAGGAAGGATATTTATCTTGAACTGTTTCCGATTGT
Source organism: Salticus scenicus (assembly GCA_963930645.1). Taxonomy (NCBI): domain Eukaryota; kingdom Metazoa; phylum Arthropoda; class Arachnida; order Araneae; family Salticidae; genus Salticus; species Salticus scenicus. Next base: position 84,949,635 of record OZ005661.1, read on the forward strand.
CTTATAAAATAACCATATTATGTTAATCCTCCAATTAGCTTGTCCGGTCTAGACTTAAGATATTAGTTTTCATGACATAATAGGGCAATGACTTTAAATATTGCTTCATTTTGGACAAAAATATTGTGCTTTTGTAATCTACAGCCAATTAGAAAGGGGATTTATTCTTTAAACGAACAAAACAAGGTGGGGGTGGAACATACAGTTTTCTTAGATTATAAAACATTTTCGGTTTTACCTCTTCAGGACGTCTTAAAATATGCTTGTTATTTCCTTATACAAAGTGTAAGGAAGTATTGTAATCCTTGAATAAATTACTACGTCAGAAACGCCAAAGAAAAATATTTGAGATGCATACAGCTGTTTCGGTAGCCTTAAGCATACCGTCTTCAGTGCAAAAAGAATTCTGAATCTGGAGAAGTGCTCGTATATATAGGAGAGGAACCGAATTTAGTTCAACCAATAGGATTACGGGAAAGGTGGGGAGTGTGGCCAATAAGAATTTAGGAATGTTAGCTGTGTAAACAGTAGAAAAATTAAGAAAATGTGGACTGAATGTAAATTTTCTAACAATCAGACAAATAGGGAACAGCGAAATCACAATTTACAAGGTTTTTAAAATTTTTATAAATATGAAAAGCTTCAAAGAAATAGAGTTCATGAATGGATTTGGGTCTGCAAATTATTTTAGCTGAATAAAATTTAAAATTATGATTTTCCTTCCAGCAATGTTTAGAAATAGCCTATTTATTGGTTTCTTGTTTGCGTACGTAATTCATATGTTCTTTTAGACGAAATTTAAGACTGCGTTTAGTTTGGCCAATATATGATAAACCACACTGACAGGAAATACTATAAATGCCCCAAGAATTATGCATATCAATGGGATCTTTTAACTAAGAAAAGATGAGTTTATTGGAAGGCGAAAATATTATTTTAAAATCATATTGTTCGAGAATTTTAGCTATGGTTTGACTGGATTTAGGAAAATAGGGTAACACAATACTGATATTAGAAGAGACTGATTTAGTAGACGAAATACGAGGGAGTTGTAATTTTCTTAATTTTCTTAATCCACATTTTCTTAATTCAAAATTACAAGTAACATTTAAAAATACATGCATTCCATATTATTTTTTCTTAACAGAAATATATACTAAAGCTTTTACTATTAAAAAATGAGCCTTTCTGTTTCATAACTGCCAGTACCTTTCCTTGTACAAAACACCAAAAACTAGTCAAATCATCATTCAAACATTAATTTTGCATAGGGTGTGCATTCCTATGGAATGTTCATCTCCCCGCAGCTTTGATACAATAAATTTAGACTAGAATCAAACCAACAAAAAAATATTTTTTTCATCGACCGTCGACCCGAACCTGATTTCTTCACATCCGAAACACGAAAACTAAATAAAATTTAATGATTCATCTGAAAATCATGCAAAACTTTTTAAAGTTATAAAATAAAATAAATTTTCATTGTCACAGTGTTAGTAAATCATTTAAAATTTTTTTTAAATGGAGTTACTGATACACTAATTAAAAAATTAAAAAATCTGAAAAATGGATTAATAATTTTTAACCATTTATGTGTGAAGTGTACTTCAAGAATACAAAAATATGCTTTAAGTTTAATATATATATATATATATATGATTTTTCTTTGTGTACTGCCTTTCTGCAATATGTATGTAATAATTTGTGTACACATATTTAATCATGGGAATATGTAGTATGTTTATGATTATATCAAACAAATTTCTGCTTATAATAATAAATTTTTTTGAAAGATGTTCTCAAGTTGACCCGACTCGTTGAAAACTTAACCAACCCATAGGGAAAAAGTTTAGTCTACCTTATCCGAACCCAACCCACAAGAAAAATAAATCAGTCAATCCAGCAACCAGAAAAAATTCAGTCAACCTGATCCGTAAGAAAAGTGAATCAGTCAACCTGAATCGAACCTCACACACAAGCAAAAAAAATTTAGTCCACCAGACCCAAATCTGATTGCTCGTCAGGCTCAGGTTAAATCAGTTTACCGGACCTGATATGATACTATATTCTAATTCATATTCTGACTTAAAATGAAGATAAATAAAAGTTTAATTTAAAGTTAATTGAACTTCATAAATTTAAAACAACATTTTATTATTGTTTTATAATGTAAAAGTTATTAACTCAGACATAAAAAACATAAATCAAGTAGATTTTTGCACATATAATTTTTGTAAATTATGAAATAAATTTTTTGACAAAGAACTGCTTAAATTTTCTTTATATTGTTACATCTTACATGCATTTATATATATATATATATATGTATAATATACCACACACATTAAAATAATATAGTTAGACAAGTCTAAGAATATATATTTAAGAAAAAAGATGAGTATAAAGGAACTTGAAAAGAATAAATAATTTCAAATGAATGTGATGGAAGGGAGGTCATTATGATACTTAAATATTTCAGGATTATCATTTTAAAACTTTATTTTTGCAATATGAACATTATCAGAATCAGTATTTTCATGTAAGAGACTGAACATGAAAAAATATTTCAAGAAAAAAGCATCGGAATGTAAATATAAATTTCTAAATACGTCATTTTATGCTAGAAATTTCAAAATTTTCAATTTTTCCGTGTGAAAAAAACCCTTTCGGGAAAAAAAAAAAAAAAAAAAAAAAAACTGCCCCCCCCCTTCCTCCTCCCCCCCCCTTTTTTTTTCGGATTACTCCCATCTCTAGTCCTATATATTCTCTAAAAATTACATCCGCGTTAAATATCTTAATATATATATATATATATATATATATATATATATATATATAATCATTACACCTTTAAAAATTTACATTGAGCAAAGCAAATACCAGTTATATCTCAAAATATATTTGAATAATTTTTGGAGACATTTAAACGAGAAACGTTAATGTGTAGCGCTAAATTCAAACTCTTACGAATATATTAAATAGCCTATCGATATTGAGCCATATTCCCTATCTTTTAAAATAATATAGATGGCGCTGTCGCCATTCTTGGCAAAATATCTAATGATATTTTGCCAATCCATAAAGTGAAGTGAAAACATTTTGTTTTCAGAAGTCAGTCAGTTCTTGCTGAAAGATGTAGACGTTTTTCGTGTAAGACGCCTGTGTGGCCATGGGCCACAAGCAGTGGCTTGTAAGAAGTTATATTCGCCTTATGTATCCTACACATGGGTGAAAGTTTTCAGTCTATTGACTGAATTCAGTCTTTTTTTATGTGTTATAATCCCTATTAATGTTAATTCAATTATATTAATAAATAATTTTCCTAAGTTTTCATACTTATGCTTATTAATGTAACCTTTGGAAATGTATGTTTTGAATATCTATATACATTATGTATGAGTTTATTATATTTTACCCAATATTACAAAAAATATATATATTTACTTCAGTCCAGCGAAAATATTTTACTTTCACCCATGATCCTACATTCAACTATGTTCTGTCTGTTTTACTGCGCGCGATGTATATAGTTATTGTAATTGTACTTTATTATAATTAAAATATTAAATAAATAGGATTCCAGAGTTCGTTCTTAAATGTTCTAAAAAGGGAATATCTATTATAATGGCGCCCAACGTAAAATTTAAATACTCGTAAAATTTATATCTTAAGTGGAATGTCTCTGATGGCGCACATAGGACATTTCCGTGAACTGGTGTCATCATTTCCGGAGGTTATTGGTTTGGATGCATATTTTTCGTGGAGAATGTCATGTTCTGTTCTGAAAGAATCCTTGCTGCTGTCCTAAAATTGCAGTTGAAAAGCCTGCGAATCTGTGCCTTTTTTCATGTGCCCGAATAAAAGTGCAATTTTCTTTTTACGAAAGGTTATGACAACCTGAGTCATCGTTTATGCAAGTATTTAGTGAAATCAATGTGTCATCCTGACACGTTCGACGAGTGTTCTACAGAAATTTTCTAGTGTTTTTAAACGAAAAAGCACGGAACGGCCCCTTATGTGCATTTAGGATTCTAAATCGAATTCATCCAAGATAGAAAAAGAATCTGCAAATTCTGTTTTTATGCAAAAAACCGAAAGAACATAAAGTTATAAAGTTATAAAAATGCTTGAGTTTCTTCGTTAAGAGAAAATTCTTGTTTCACATTGCTGACCATGTGCATCTTTTATGCAAATACCGAAATTTATTCTATAATATAAAAATAGAAATATTCTCAGTCGATCTGAGAAAAAGCGAAAACAGTTCTCATTATTTTGAAAATATTTTAGTTCCATTTCCCCCTTCCCCTTTTTCCCCTACCCGATTCCGTTATTACTGTTAGTGATATATTTATGTCTCTTCATAATATAAATTAATTGAATCTATTTCAACTCGCTAGCCAAAAAGGTAATTACTTTTTTTTTTCTTTCTTTGCTGAATCTATTAAAAAGAAAATGATGTTTTATTCTTTATTGAAATACGTGTTTCTGTTTTTTTTTTTTTTTTTTTTTTTTTTTTTAAGAAAATTATTTGTGCAAAAATAAATGTGTTTTAGTTTTTTTTTTATTTATTATTACTTTTTTTATGAATGGTTTTATTAACTATATCTGAGCTCAGAAATATAAAGTATTAATATCAATAATATATTTTTAATTATCATTCTAAATTTTTATTTTTAAATATAGAATTGAATTTTCTTCATATATGGAATTTTATTGGTGTTTTCTTAAGGAAAAGGAAAATACGGAATATGTTGTTCTTAAAATATACACTTTGTTTTTAGGTACTCAGTTACGAAACTAGTCTAAATAATTACTTTGGTTTCGAAGTGTTTTGTTTTATTTATTAGTTATTCGACCAAGTTTGAATGAGTAATTTATTTTTTAGAGGTTGCCACGCACTTCCGGAATATGTTTATATTCATTTAAATGCATCTTTTTTTTTTTTTTTTTTTTTTTTTTTAAGAGTTGTTCTGAAAATAACAATGAAACTTTTAATATGAAATTTTTTAATTTATATTAAATATATATATTTTAAATAATATTTTAGTATATTTTGTGTATTTACGAAAAAGAATTTTCAAAAGAAATGTTCCCGCCATAATGATATATCAATAATATTTTAATTATTAGTCTTAATTTTCTTAGTATTTTGAAAGTTGATTTTAATTATATTTCATTGTAAAGGGAAGATGGACAATTTAACTGTATTATTAACAGTAATTGTGTATTTGTTCTTAAATTATACAATAATAGTATGAGTAGTATTTTTTAATAAATGGGTTCATTTTGTATTTATTCTGGGTCGACGTGAATAATTTTCATAATTTTATAATAGAAATAAATCGAAATTATAAATTAAAAAAAAAAAAAAAAAGGAAATTTATTTACTCAGAGAGAAAAATGGCTTTTCTATCTAAGGGTAGAAAGATTGATTTATATAATTTGGCATTAGAGCTCGGAGTTCAAGATACTGCCGAAAATAGATTATAAGATTTCAGAAATGTGCGCGCTATTCAAAGTTATCATGAAGGCATCGTCGCCCTGGGACAACGTTATTTTGAGAGAATCGCAATGATTCTGCTGTGTTATGGAGCCGCAATGGTCCAAAGTTTTTTTTTTTTTTTTGAAGAATCGCAATGATTCTGATGTATTATGGAGCCGCAATGGTCCAAAGTTTTCTTTTAAAGAATCGCAATGATTCTGGTGTATTATGGAGCCGCAATAGTCCAAAGTTTTTTTTTTTTTTAGAATCGCAATGATTCTGGTGTATTATGGAGCCGCAATGGTCCAGAGTTTTTTTTTTTTTTTTTTGAAAGAATCGCAATGATTCTGATGTGTTATGGAGCCGCAATGGTCCAAGGTAATTATTAAGGAATCATCATGCATTCCGATGTATTGTGGAACCGCCATGGTTCAGTTATTTTAGGGAATCGTCTTGCATTCCGTTGTATTGTAGAACCAACCTGGTTCAAAGTTGTTTCAAATGAATAGCCATATTTCTAGAATAAAATTAACTAAATGCATAAGAAATAATCATATAAATACAAGTGTGATGGTCTTGTTAATTGAATCTTCCGACTAGGGGGAGAATGTAGTACCTTTGAAATAGTCAACCCTGATTAAATTAAAATTTAGGTATCTACTGCGCATCGACCTTCATCGTCATGTTAAAATGTTATAGTTACAAAAGTTGAATCTCCTGTGGTATCCGAGGAAAGTTTTAAGTGCTGTTCCCGCCTCGGGACGTAGGCTCGGAAACAGAGGGGGAGAATGTAGTGCTAAATTCAAACTCTTACGAATATATTAAATAGCCTATCGATATTGAGCCATCTTCCCTATCTTTTAAAATAATATAGACGGCGCTGTCGCCATTCTTGGCAAAATATCTAATGATATTTTACCAATCCATAAAGTGAAGTGAAAACATTTTGATTTCAGAAGTCAGTCAGTTCTTGCTGAAAGATGTAGACTTTTTCGTGTAAGACGCCTGTGTGGCCATGGGCCACAAAGGTCTTGGTCTTGTAAGAAGTTATATTCGCCTTATGTATCCTACATTCAACTATGTTCTGTCTGTTTTACTGCGCGCGATGTATATAGTTATTGTAATTGTGCTTTATTATAATTAAAATATTAAATAATAGGATTCCAGAGTTCGTTCTTAAATGTTCTAAAAAGGGAATATCTATTATAAATGAAAATTGTTTGTTCCATATTCTGCACTTAAGATAATATAATTTAATTTCGTTGTATGCATTTTGTTGATACATCAAAATCTGCTCCAAGAACTGTACCTCTCACATTGGTTTGTTTGATTAATGTATGAGATCAGAGCAGAGCCTGACTTAATGGGGCCTGAATTATCCAAATGACCAAATGTGCCTTTTATGATTTGGGAAAAAAAAAAAAAAAGTAATGGCACAAATAATTTTTTTTAATCTATGTCTATAGAACTTGGAAAATTTCTCGAAAATAAAAGAGGGCTCAAAATGATACTGCGCTTCCCCTAACTTCATAGGTTAATCCGGTCCTGTATATAAATTTGCTTTTCTTAATAAATAAGGTCAGAAGTCCGCGGGATTTTTTATTGTGTATTCAGTTATCTGAGAATTTTTTATTATGAATACGGCGATTCTTGAAATCGAAAAGGTTGACGTCTACTAATCTATGTAACAAGTGGCACGGAATGAGAGAAGAAAAAAAGTATCTTTATTGTAATCTTCACTGACACAACATATGTTAAAACCCGTCAAAATATATAAGAGTTTTTGATAATAGTGTGAAAAAAGTAATATTTTTGTTTTATTGCGCAATTTCACCTTGATCTAATTGTTCCTGCGTGTGTTCACCTGGCTGAAAAGCATACAATAGCGGGCATATGTTTTCGATTGGAACAGCCGTTGCTTCCGGGATATTAGTAATTCAAGGTTCAATATAAACGTTTAATCACGATATCTTCTAATTCTTCACTCACTGTTTGTTATTTGTAGTGTTTTATTGCACTGGGTTGCTTGTTTCATTGCGCTCATACGTGTTGTTTATTTGAACAAAGCTTTTGAAATCTGGACACATTGAAAATCCTTTTTAAACGAGTATAGTCGTACCCTATGAAAATTTCTAAGAATCATGTTCATGTTATAATAATTACTAGCGAGCTTCGCCCGCTAGCGGGTCAGTATTTTTAAATGAATCACTATAATGACTGAATTTTCAAAATCTCTCAATCACTATAATTAATGAATCACTAACAGTAACTTTTAGTGCTAACAAAAGAAAGTTTTAAAAAAATCATTTCTGATTGGGTAAAATAGTCGGCCCGGGTCCCCACTGCCTTCGGCAGCGCAGTCCCGTGCGCGCTGCGCGCGCGTATTCCTTCCCTGACCCTTCGTGCCCCCTAAAAAAAAATCATTTCTGATCGGGTAAAAACTCACACCGGGTCCCCACTGCCTTCGGCAGCGCCGACCCATGCGCGCGCACGTAAGAAGGTATACGTGCGCTGCGCGCACATATTCCTTCTCAAGTCAAATTTTTATTCTTAAGAAAAGAAATTTTAAAAAATCATTTCTCATCGGGTACAAAGTCGGACCAGGTCCCCACTGCCTTCGGCATCGCAGTCCCGTGCGCGCTGCGCGCGCACAAGTTAAGGTATACATGCACTGCGCGCGCACAAGTTAAGGTATACATGCACTGCGCGCGCCTATTCCTTCCCTGACCTTTCGTGCCCCCTAAAAAAAAAAATCATTTCTGATCGGGTGAAAACTCATACCGGGTCCCCACTTCCTTCAGAAACGCAGTCCCATGCACGCGCACGTGTGAAGGTATACGCGCGCTGCGCGCACATATTCCTCCTCAGATCAAATATTTATTCTTCAGAGAAGAAAATCAAAAGAATCAATTCTCAATTTTTGGTTTCATTTTAACCTTGTAAATTAACTAGAAAGAATGATTTAATGTTGAAACGATTATCTCTTCATTTTATATATTGAGTGAATAATCTGTTTCACACACACACATACACACGCATATATATATATATATATATATATATATATATATATATGGGACGCATTTCTTCTACCAGTCAACAGATAGCGCTGTCTCGGATATACCCAGAGAACGATCTGACTAGCGGAGTAGTCAGTTGGGATCTGTCTACCATGGAAAGCTGTTGAGACCGTCAGCGCGAAGGCTGATATGGTCATTTCCTTCTGATATGGCTGATATGGCTTGAAACGTTCCGAATAGTTGTGTAGAGCCTTGGAGGGCTCAATACCTCAATCTCACATATTTGAAATAGTACACGTAGGTGCTATTGTGAATTATATGTGTGAGTAGGTGCTTAAATGTTACTTTGTCATATTCTGATGAAGACAGCTTGTTCTGTGTATCAAGCCGAAGAACCCGTTGATGGTTAATAATGGAGATTCTGCTGTTATAATAATATTTATGCGTAATTTGTGTTTTGTGTGTCTTCAAATAAATGTTTCGCTATCTAAGTCGCATCTCATCATTGCCCAACCAAGATTCTACATATATATAGTGTAAAAAAAATAATACATTGTGTGGTGGGACAATCTTTTACTTATGTGTTATAATTGTTTTTCATAATTCTAATAGAATGTATAGATTTGGGGGGGGGGGGGAAGAAGAGAAAAGTGAAAGAATGAATGTAAGAAAAAGAAGTTAGCATTGTAATAGATCCAAAACAGAATTTGAATTATAAGCACTTAAGTTATCATTGAAGGATAACATGATATATCATGGTAACTTTTTTTTTAACCTTTAGATAAAAAATTAGCATCAAATTTTAAAATCATCTATTACAGGGACACATAATCTTTTTTTTTTTTTTTCTTTTTAGATGGAATGTTAATGCATTCCGTGAATATACTGCAAATGTAAAATAAATTTTATAAAATCTTCCCTACGAAGTAATTTATTTATTTTTTGGCAATGTAGATAGACAGAGAGCTCTTCTTGTAATTGTTTTTGTCCTTCACTTGTGCTGATATCTGCAAAATATGCTTTAAGGTTCGAGGTTTAAAAAAAAAAGAAAAGAAAAAATAGTGATGCGTTGTACTTTTTAATCTCTCTTTTAAAAACACTTCATATGCATTAACATATTTTAATTCTTGCCAAATTTTATCAAAGTATGAGTGCTCGAAGCAGTCTTAAGTTTAAATTTATTTTCAGAACAGCGTGTTTAATACAAAATTTCTGATTATTACACAAAACAATGTGCCCACCAGCGGCCGAGCGGTTCTGCGCTCAAAGCTGGTAGATGGGAAGTGCTAGGTTCGATCACAGATTGCGCTCATCGACCTCGCCGTTCGGAGTTTTTCGTGGTTTTCTCTGAAACTCGCGTAACTACGGGCTAGATCCCCTTAGAAAGACCCCCTACGGAGGGCATTCCACCCACAGGCCTAGGACCCTAGTGTAGTCAATCAGCCTTAAACTCTACAACAACAACAACATAAGAACAACGTATGACGTTCTCCTTCTACATTTTACGATGATTTCTTCAGAATGCAATATATTACAATCGTTTAATTTATGTATCTACATAAAATTTATAATATATAATGAAAAGTTTTAGTCAGTGGCGGCTCGTGAACCGAAAATAGGTGAAGAGCTCAAAAATATTATTGACTTATTTTTAATGCATAATATATATTAAGCAGGGTCTTAACTAAAATTAACTAAAAATACTTATTTAAATGTAAATTTATATTCTATAAACGAATACCGTGTAAAATACAGTGTACCTCTTCACCTATTTTTGGTGCACGAGCCGCCACTGTTTTAGTGTTGTACCGAATTGTACTTTGTCCGAGTAGCACAGTGGCCGAGTAATCGGCCGTTTACAACTCGGCTGAGTAGCTGTGAAAGAAGAATAATATCCATGCACATATGAAGATTTTCCCTTTTCTTGAGGAGAAAAAAAAAAAAAAACTTTCTGAACACAAAATGTATTTAAATGGCTAATAGCATGTTCTGGGGTGTCTTAGAACTTTTGTAGTAATCTATGTGTTTATATGCACGATTAAGTATACTACATTGCTATATTTGATATTTCCCACTTAGTAGATTACTTGAACTATCTATATAATATTTCTCTAACGTGGACCAGTTCCGATTATATTTTGTCGAAACGATAAGATAGTGATGTAATTAATAAAATACGCGGGGATAAAAAAATAATAATATTTATAAACGGACAATATTTAAGCATGCGGACTCAGCTCAATGATCTAACATTAAAAAATGACGACATTTGTCTGATGAGATTGTTTTATGGAAAAAAATCTTTGCGAACGCCATTTAAAACCCTAACAACACACTTGTCCACAGAACATCCTAAGGAGGTCCATAGGATTTCCCTTTTATCCAATGGACATCCTGAGGATGGCTTTCGGAGAAGATGTGTTGTTAGGGAACCTACCAATAATTTAAAGATATATACAGAATATGAATTATTATCATAACTTGACTAAAAAACACAATCTTAAAAAGTATAATCAAAAGAAGAAGAATTTATTTATTTAATTTATTTTTAACAAAAAATTGTGCTTAATTAAATAAATAAAAAATTATCGCCAACATGCCGACAAAAATTTAAAGGGCGTCATAGGGTCCTGTACTAAAACTGGAAGAATGAAATCTGGGTCGTCGATTATGAATTTTATTTTAAAACCTTTCTTTGAATGATTTGGGTTTCACTGTTGCACAGTGTTAATTTGGTTTTAATAATAATTTGGTTTTTTATAAATTAAAATTTTAATTAGGTGGTAAAATTGGTATAATATTTATAAGTTTCAAATTTTAAAGGTAAATAAGAAAGGAAATAAAAGTGCGGAAGTTTCGGACAGGTTTGCTAGTAATAATTATTAACTTTATTCTTAAAATTTTTCTAAAATGTGAAATTATCATCTTCGGATATTTTTTAGGGAATACATGAAATTTTAACAGAATTATTATTATTATTATTATTACTAGCAGGCTACGCCCGCTTCGCTGGCCACTATATTTAAATGAATCTCCAAAAGAATTGGATCATTATTTATTTTTCACATCACATTATAAATAAAAACTAAAATAATTACATTGGAATCGCTCTAGACCTCGCATCGGGTACTCGCTGACTACGGCAGCTATTTCTCTGCCCGCACTGTATCGGGAGCAGGTTCTCACTGCCTGCAGAAATCTCTTTTCTATGTATTTCAATATGGGTATTTATTGACGATAGGTGGGTCTGCCATTATTTAAGAACTACGATTTTAAAGATAACTGTATCTCAGCGTCTATTAAATATTTTAGTTTTTGAACTAAGTATTTTATTGCTCATGCTATTTACACTGTATTACAATTTGATTCCGACCAATGTAATGAAATAAAATAAAAAGTAGATTTTCTTTTAGAAGGAATTAAATACATAAATAAAAAAAAAAAAAAAAATTCCAATCAGTTTAATCCTTTCTACTATATACTACCATTATTTCCTGACAAATACTATAAATTAGAAAAAAAAAAAAAAAAAAAAAACTTTAAAAGAAATTAAATTAACAAATGAAAAATAATTGTTGTTATACTACAAAAATTATACATAAACATAACTGTTATAAATACGTTTTTAAATTTTAAATTTAATATATTTAATTTTTTCTACTGCATTACCATTTTATTTTCAATAAATATAATAAATTAAAAAGAGAAAAAAGATTCGCCCTGAAATAAATGTATTAAAAAAAAAAAAAATTGCATAATATAGCCGTTGCTAAGATACGCAGACGATTACAATCGAAGAATAAATTCATGAAAAATGAAACATAAAAGCCAATGTTTAAAATCGAAAAAACATTAATTTAAAAAATTCAAAAATCGAAAAAATCTCGATGAGGTGCACACCTGTAGGGTCCCAGGCAACGAGATATATAAATTAGAGTGCTGATTCAATGGATGAAGGATTAACTTTCCGTGGTTCAAGATGAATCACGTGACATGCTCGAATAGGTTGCTGTGTTTGGCCCTTTATCGCTATTTTGGCATTTAAAATATCAGTTCGACAAATTATCATTATTATTAGGTAACATGACAGTCCTATGACCGAAATAAATTGTTTTTTAAATAATTTTACACATATTTCACATTTTAATAAATAATAAAATACCTTTTTTTTCATCGTTTCCAAAGAAAGTTTAAAAGTGTTTATGAAAGAAAATTTAAACTTTTAAAGAGCTAAATTTAACAACAAATAATAATTTTTCAACTATTTTTAAGCATTTTGTCCGTTAAAGTTCAACTACACGAAATAAAAGAGAAGTAAAATCTAAATCAAAATGGTTTAGAACAAAAGAATATTAAACTACGTAAGTAAACAAAAACATTGGCGTTTATGACTTATACGAAGAACAATCTCCAAACCGTTGCCATAGAAATTTACTGAAAATAAGCTGTTACCAAGGGAACCATCGAATACGCAGGTGCAAGGAGAGCATGTCACATGACTCATCTTGGACCTTCTCAAGGGTTACCATTTATCACTCTACTTTATATATCTCGTTGGTCCCAGGTACCTATATGCCAAATTTGGAAGCTCTGCGGTCAGTAGTGTGTTAGTATTGTTCATGTTTAGATAAATGCATTTATTTTCCTGTTGGAAAAAATAATAAAGTCGTAATTTTTTTTTTTTTTTTTTTTTTTTTTTTCAACAATTAAATTATGGATTAAATTTAAATGGCTAATTTTTTGCTATTATTAGCTTATTATTTTCATATTTTTATTAATTAAAAGAAAACAAAACAGAAATTCGAAATTCTGACTTCGATGTGCGCAATGATCCTTCGGGTGGCACCTTTGTGTTGAATCTCGTGACTGTCCGAGCTACCGTTTTCGAGAACAGTGAAATATACATACAAATATTGCTCACTTAATAGTATAAGATTTGTTTTTAAGTAAATATAACGTAAAGAATCGAGAGAACGTGTAAAAGAAATTTAAATTTCTTAAATTTTGCGGAAGAACATTTATAGATTTGAACTGCTTTTAACAACACTTTGTCGTCGGGATTTTTTTTTTTTTCCTATTTTGTTCAATAGATACAATTACAAATAACAATTAATAATGCGTGATATTATTGAACTGCGTATTTTGTAAGTAAACTTTATGAATTACAAAAATGCACTTCATGAATTAAGCAAACTTTTTGAATTACAAAAAATTATGGAATTAAAATAATAAACGCATTGGCGTCGGGACTTTAAACTGTAAATCTCGCCCTTTGGCGTTTCTACAAAACGTTACATTGTTCAACAAAATGATTTTACTATTTGCGATTAGATCAATTGAACTTTATCCTCCGCAATCGATGCCACTGCCATATATATACGCCGGTGGCACAAAAGCGTTTAACACGAATACGCAAAATTCTTCTTTCTTTCTTTTTCTTTCTTTCTTTTTCTTTCTTTTTTTTTTTTAAGTAAAATATTTTCTTAGAAGAACGTCTCATTTTGTTTATTATTATTATTATTATTATTATTATTATTATTATTTTAGCGTATTTTTACGTGACTCGCTTGCAAGCAATCTACTAAGATAATAGACTTAAAACGTTTGATAAATTTAAATCATTTTTGAAGTATGTATGAAGTATACCTCTGTACAATTAAGGAAATAGTTATTTGGCACTGGTGGCAGAGGAACACCCATATACCTATTATAAGAGTGGACGGGACAATGGCAACCTTTTTTAGTGGCAAAGATAACTCATAAAAAGGTCATGTGAATGTTGATCTACAGGAAGCCAAACTGGCCAATATTGAAATTTACTCGCCATTCTCTAAACTCCACTTTTTATTAAGCAGACGATATTTTCCCTTTTTCTTTGAAAGTTCTTTTTAAAATTTTTATTTCACTTTAAAAGTTAGATTGTTTTGAATTTAAAAAGAATTTTATAGCAAGAAATAGTAATTAGATGTACTTTAAAAACCCTACAAGTTATGTAAAATAAGGATTTTATTTCACAGGTAAGATTCTTTTTAATATTTTATTATTTCGTTCTTTTTAAGTAATTATTTTTATAAAATGCTTATAATTGCTATACTTATTTCTCTAAATTGAATTAGTTTAACTATATTATATCTTATATTATTTCAAAAATGTCTATAATTATTTATGAGAGTTAAAACGAGTATAGACAAACCAGAGTTATAAAAACTTTTGAACTTTGTTAGATGTTAATAACAAGGTAAAAATAAATTTCAGCAGCTGTAATATTTTACACTAGTTTTGCTTGTTGTATCTTTTAATAAATAATAATAATATATTTATTTATATTCAAAACAAAAAATTGCCATAACGCCATAAATGCCAAAAAAGGTAACCTTTTTCAACATTCACATGGTTTCATATTTGCACCTTTTCTTATATTCCCTTACTAATGAAATGCTCCGTCCACTCTTATAATAGGTCTATGGGAACACTCTGTATGTATACATAAGTTGAGCTCTATTTAGAAAACTCTTTGCCCAATACAAACACATCTTTTGCGTGTGTTTTTTTATTATCTGAATGTTTTTTATTAAAATAGTATTTTATTTCCTACAAAAAAAAAAAAAAAAAAAAAAAAAAATTATAAACTTCTTACTGATTTAATATAATTGTAGTAAAGTAGTAATAGTTTTTAGTTGGAGATTGATTTCGCCTCTTTTGTTTTTCTTTGTAGGATAATTTAATTTAAAGACTGAATTCGAAAGTGAGTCATTTGAACATGTATGATTAGAGTTTTAAAATCAACCGATGTGGTCGATACTTTAATTAGGTAAGTTTTTTTTTTTTTCCTTCTTTTTTTCTTATACTTTATTAAACAAATACAAATTATAATTGTTTATACATGCTCTTACTATCCCATTATACTATAGGTATGCGAAATATAAGACTCCCCTCTATCTTTTACAATTTCTTCGTCTCCGGGCACCAAACCAATGTTATTCTATGAGGAAATTTGTTTATATAATTGCACATTACCCAATGTATTTCTTAAAATTAAAAAAAAAAAAAATTAAACGGTTGTGAATTTTCCTAATGTGAAAAAAAGATTAAAAAAATACATTAGGTAATGAGTAATTTTACAAACGAAAATTTCCCCATAGAATAATAAGGTCTTTGTCTTCTGACAATAGGTAGAAAGTCCCTTTAACTACCCATGATTTTTTTTTTCGTTTTTCGTTTTTACATATTTTATAAGTATAAGGAATTGGAAAATTACAAAATCTATATGATTCCGTCTGTTGGTTAATCAGTCAAACAGTTTTTTTTTCCTTTATTCTGTGTAGACATTATTTCAAGAACGAACGATTGTGGAGAAGTCGGACTAGTTTTAAAACATTACGTATGATAGTGAAAAAAAAAATGTTTATTTTCAACATTCTTCATAAAAAAACTTCGTAATTTATTCGTAATTTAAGATCTTCTTAACATGAAAAAAATAAGCAAAATTACGCATAAACGTCGATTATACAAAATATTTTCATCGTAAACGTATAGGATCATTTTTAAAATACCATTTATGATATTGCTATGAACATTAGTGAATGTAAAAATTTTACTTTATAAGCTTTTTAAGTTATTCGAAATGAAACGATTTTCTTAACTTGGCAGAATATCGCAATATTTTACATAAATTTGTTTTATTGGAATTATTCGTTGAAAATAGTATGGAATTGCATGAAACTAAACCTCCAAAAATTAACCAGCAAAATAGGATAAAATAAATTAATTTTGCGGGAAGGTGGCATAGTAGGTGAGACATTTCACGAGCGATCGGCAGATTTTATTACCATGTTTTTATTAACTTCGATTCTTGTTTGTGGGTTTGTTTGAGTGTTTGTCAGGGACAAATCTTGCAATCGATTTTTAACTAACTTCCCGATTAGCTAGATATTTGAAATTTTCAGGACAGCTCACAACACGGTGACAATACATTTTTCTAATAATTTTAGTCAACTATTTCAAGTCCCACTGCCTTCGGCAGCGCTTATATGATTCGGCAGAAAATTTATTTAACTAACTTCCCGACTAGCTAGACATTTGAAACTTTCAGAATAGTTCAGAACACGGTGAAAATGCATTTTCTTAAAACCTTTAGCAAACTGTTTCGGGTTTCTGCTGCCTTCGGCAGCGTTATCAGTACAAAGCTTGCAATCGATTTTTCACTAACTTTCCGACTAGCTAGACATTTGAAACTTTTAGGGCAGCTCACAACACGGTGACAATACATTTTTCTAATAATTTTAGTCAATTATTTCAGGTCCCGCTGCATTCGGCAGCGCTTATATAATTCGACAGAACATTTATTTAACTAACTTCCCGACTAGCTAGACATTTAAAATTTTCAGGATAGTTCAGAACACGGTGAAAATGCATTTTTTTAATACCTTTAGCCAACTGTTTCGGGTTCCTGCTGCCTTCGGCAGCGTTATCAGTACTAAGCTTGCAATCGATTTTTCACTAACTTTCCGACTATCTGGACATTTGAAACTTTCAGGACAGTTCATAACACGGTGACAATACATTTTTCTAATAATTTTAGTCAACTACATCAGGTCCCACTGCCTTCGGCAGCGCTTATATTATTCGACAGAAAATTTATTTAACTAACTTCCCGATTAGCTAGACATTTAAAACTTTCAGAATAGTTCAGAACACGGTGAAAATGCATTTTTTTAAATACCTTTAGCCAACTGTTTCGGGTTCCTGCTGCCTTCGGCAGCGTTACCAGTACAAAGCTTGCAATCGATTTTTCACTAACTCCCCGACTAGCTAGATATTTGAAACTTTCAGGATAGCTCAGAACACGGTGGCAATACATATTTTTAAATACTTTTAGTCAACTGTTTCAGGTCCCTACTGCCTTCGGCAGCGTTCATATGATTCAACAGAAAATTTATTTAACTAACTTCTCCAGTAGCTAGACATTTGAAACTTTCGGAGCAGTTCAGAATACGGTGAAAATGCTTTTTAAAAATATTTTTATCCAATTGCTTCGGGACCCTGCTGCCTTCGGCAGCGTTTCCAGTACAAAGCTTGCAATCAACTTTTAACTAACTTCCCGGCTAGATAGCCATTTGAATCTTTTATAATAGCTCAAAAGACGACAGCAAGGAATTTTTTTAATACTTTTATCCAATTGCTGGGGTTCCGGCAGCCTTCAGTAGCGTTTATATGATTCAACAGAAAATTAAAAAACATGGTTTATAAAAATTTTTTTATCTTATAATTATTTTTGTTATCAGGAATACGAAATGCTCTGTAGTATAAATTAATTAGAATGAATATATAACGGGAATTGATACCGACTCACTATGTCAAGCTACTAGTTCAAATAAAATTTTCAACCTGTTTTATAGTTAAATTTTTACACGTATGCTTTTGTGTTGTAACATATGTAAGACCAAGATAACACCAGAATTTATTTGTAGGCACAACACTTTAATTAAAACACATGGAACAACACAAAACATAATATTCACACAAAGATAAAATTTATATGGAATATTAAAAATCATTTCGACGAGTTCTCGAAGCATTACGAAAAATACAACTTTTCTGTCTTTCTCTCTCTCTTTCTGTTTTTTTTTTCTTCTTTAAACTTACTTCTATATGTAATATAGAGAATGTATTGGATTCGTGAAAATTTTCGACTTCCGTTTTTTGATGGATTTACACGTTTTGGGATGTCCTGAACACAATTGATAATTTTTAGAAAATGTCTGCCTGTGTGTCTGTCTGTCTGTGTGTATCACGATTTTTGTGGACACTGTATCTCACGAACCAATGAATGAAATTTAACTAAACTTGGTATTTAGTTGCATCTTGACATAAGCTGGTGCTGATTAGATTTGGGGATCAATCGCTCAACAGGTGGCACTGTGATCGCATTTTTTGTAAACTTTTAACATGGCAGTATAGGATAAAATTTCGTATAAATGTGCATAATGAGAGTTATTCTTAACCTGTGATTGTAAAATTAATATGAATTATTGATAATAGTAGTAGTTAATTAGGAAAAAAAATTTGCGCATGTGGGGGGCATCGCTTGCCCCCTGGGGGAGGGGGTAAATTTTCAAGATGGGTATCTTCCGAAAGGTCTCGTCAATACCTTTAAAACGAATGGTTGAACTGTAAATCTGTGATAATTTAAACATTTAAAGCAAAGTTATAGATTTTTTTTTTTTTTTTTTTTTTTTAAATATTATTACTCAGTGAATTTGTATAGGAATATATAGAAAAAAGTTTTGTGGTGACCACAGCATACTAGTTTTTTTTTTTTTTTTTTTTTTTTTTTTATAAGTGTATAATTTAAAAAAAAATATTCAAAATTTTCAGGATATAAAAAAGCAAAAAAAATTTAGAAAATTCGACTGGTGGGTCCTGATTTTCGGAGACCCTTCAAAAGGTGGTGGACACGATTTCTCAAAAACGAATGCTCCGATATTATCGAAATTTTGCACCACTATTGCAATTAATTTTACAAAGATATACGTGGGTTAAAATGTATCGAAAATTGTTGTGTTTTTGCGTACAATTCTTCCAATAATTCAAATTTTCTTTTCTTTTTTTTTTTTTTTTTTTTTTTTTTTTTAAGTGTATAATTTAAAAAAAATATTCAAAATTTTCAGGATATAAAAAAGCAAAAAAAATTTAGAAAATTCGACTGGTGGGTCCTGATTTTCGGAGACCCTTCAAAAGGTGGTGGACACGATTTCTCAAAAACGAATGCTCCGATCTTATCGAAATTTTGCACCACTATTGCAATTAATTTTACAAAGATATATGTGGGTTAAAATGTATCGAAAATTGTTGTGTTTTTGCGTACAATTCTTCCAATAATTCAAATTTTCTTCTTTTTTTTTTTTTTTTTTAAATCTTTCGTTTAAGGACTAGTCAATTCTATTTTGTAGAAGTGTACAAAATTGCATTCAGATCGGTGCTTTAGTATTTTAGAATTCCTGTCCACCGCTTTTTCTGAAGGACTTAAAAATTATCATCCTTGGATAATTTTTAGAGAATATAAAAGTTCCTATACACTGAGACTTAATTTAAGATGCATAAAATATACATATGCTGGGGTCGATCCAAGCAAAATTTGGGACCCTTTTGAGGCCTCTTCACAAAATTCAAATCCATAAAAAAGGACCCTTCCCAAAATTCAAATCCATAATAAAAGACCCCTTCACAAAATTCAAATTTATAAAATGAGCTTCTTTATAAGACTTTGTTTTATAAAAATGATACTTTTATAAAATATTTCCATGTTTTCGGTGTTATTTTCAATTAATGCTTTAATTTGGCTCAACGAAACTTTATTAACTTGATATTGAACATTATATACAATGACTGTAAAAATGGAAGGTTTTACACGATATTTTATTTTTTCCCAAAAATAACTAAAAATTTCACAAAAATATTTTGTTTTTCACAAAAAAGGGACCCAAAAATTAAAACCTGGATCGACCCCTGATATGAAATGAGAACATTAAAAAGAATATTTTATCATTTCGAACATATTAATCTTCAGATCTTAGACATTTGAAAAGTTAGGTAGTTTTGGGCCATGATTTGAACAACAGATTTCATTATTAAAATATATTTTTAATGATTGACATTTTAATGTATTTATTTTTATTTATTATTATTATATTTTAATTCAAAATCACTCTTTGCTTGCAGTTTTAAAAGAGGCTTAATTTCATTTGTACGAATGTATAATTAAAAATTTTTTAGTGTTAATTTTACATAAATAACTTTTTCTAAAATATTTTTGTCTCTTTTATAGATAGAAATTTTATGTACTAAGTTTTTATAAATCATTGCAAGTATTATATACGTACAGGATGATATTAAAAAAAAAAAAAAAAAAATCTTTAATTCAACTGGAATTTATTTATGCAGACCATTTTTAATCAAATAAAAATCAAAAGAAAGGTCCAGAAGTTATGTTTGTATTTTCATTTGTCTAATAACAAAGAGACCGTACACCTCGAGCTAATTAATGATTTAACTTCACAAGCTCTAATATCATCGTTAAAAAGGTTTTATTTCGAGAAGGAGTAAAAGAGAAAAGAAAGGAAAGGGAAAAGAGAAAGGTCGGGAAGGGAAATTAAATTTCTAGTATAAACTATATATTCTCTGTAGCTAATATGGACAAGCACATTAGCAATCTAGTTGCCCGTTGCTAGAAAGTTGTTTATAGCAAAAGTTTAATTATAATGGCTCTATTTATATATTTTTGAGTTTAGTTATTAATAAATATCTGTTATATTTGTCTCCAACAATGCATAAAAATAATGAAACTCTTTCTTGGCCGAGTACCGAGTTATTCTTATTACTTCTCGACAAAGTTTATATAATCTAGAGTTACACATTTTTGTCAGCGTCTCTCGAGCATTCGAAGGTCGTAATAATTGTTAAAACTCATGTCGAAAACAGGGCTATTTCAATTTACGGCTTCTCAAAAGCAAACAAATCGACAGCAATAGCTGCAATTTACATATACATATGGATAAATTAATATGAATAAATTTTATCCAGATATTTCAGTTATTTTTTACTAAAAATTAAAATTATACGATACCCTACTTACAAGTTAATTTCATTTTATCCTTTGTAGTCTAAAGATAATAAATTTTAGTAATGAGATATTTTACCCTTATGCATAATGTATTAGTATTTCTCTGTACACGGATGTACAAATAATCCATCATTTTACAGAAATTCCAACTATCCCAGTATTTTCACAATAACGCGCGATGACTCACATGACACGATATCCTTAAAAAAAAAAAAAACTAGTATATTGTGGCCACCACAAGACTTTCTTCTATATTTACCTATACATATTCAATCAGTAACAATATTAAAAAAAAAAAAAAAAAAAGTACGGATTTTTTTTTTTTTTTTTTTTTTTTTTAAAGTAAAAAAAAATCGATAACTTTGTTTTAAATTATCACAGATTTATAGTTCAACCATTCGTTTTAAAGGTATTGACGAGACCTTTCGAAAGATACCCATCTTGAAAATTTATCCCACCCGGGGGGGTACTTCCGCCCCAGGGGGGGAAGCGATTCCCCCCCCCCATTCAGAAATTTTTTTTCCTAGTTACATACTACTATTATCAATAATTCATATTAATTTTACAATCACAAGTTTAAAACAACTCTTATTATGCACATTTATACGAATTTTTGTCCTATGCTGCCATGTTAAAAATTTAGATAAAATGCTATCACAGCGCCACCTGTTGAGCTATTGATCCCCAAACATAATCAGCACCAGTTAACGTCGGGGACAAACTAAATACCAAGTTTGGTTAAATTTCGTTAAAAAAAAAAAAAAAAAAAAAAAAAAAAGCGATTTTTTTTCCAAGTTTTGTTTTATTAAAACTAAAAAAAATCGATAACTTTGGTTTAAATTATCACAGACTTATCGTTCAACCATTCGTTTTAAAGGTATTGACGAGACCTTTCGAAAGATACCCATCTTGAAACTTTGCCCCCCCGGGTGGGTACTTCCCCCCCGGGGGGGAACCGATGCCCCCACATGCACAAAATTTTTTTCCCAGTTAACTATTACTATTATCAACGAGACCTTTCGAAAGATACCCATCTTGAAAATTTACTTCCCCCGGGGGGGGGGGAACCGATGCCCCCACATGCACAAAATTTTTTTCCTAGCTAACTACTACTATTATCAATAATTCATATTAATTTTACAATCACAAGTGTAAAATAACTCTCTTTATGCCCATTTATACGGAATTTTGTCCTATGCTGCCATGTTAAAAATTTGCATAAAATGCGATCACAACGCCACCTATTGAGCGATTGATCCCAAAATCTAATCAGCACCAGTTTATGTCAGGGTGCAACTAAATACCAAGTTTGGTTAAATTTCATTCATTGGTTCGTGAGATACAGCGTCCACAAAAAAATGATACAGACAGACAGACAGACAGACATACAGACATACATACATACATACGTACGTACGTACGTACATACATACATACATACATACGTACGTACGTACGTACATACATACATACATACATTTTCTAAAAACTATTAATTCGTGTTCTCCACATCCCAAAACATGTAAATCCATCAAAAAGTGGACTTCGAAAATTTTCGCGAATCCAATACTTTCTCTATATTACATATAGAAGAAAGTAAAACTAGTATGTTGTGGCCACCACAAGACTTTCTTCTATATTTACCTATACATATTCAATCAGTAACAATATTTAAAACTAGTATGTTGTGGCCACCACAAGACTTTCTTCTATATTTACCTATACATATTCAATCAGTAACAATATTAAAAAAAAAAAAAAAAAAAAGTACGTTTTTTTTTTTTTTTCTAATTTTTTTTTTTTTTTTTTTTTGTTAAAAGTGAAAAAAAATCGATAACTTTGTTTTAAATTATCACAGATTTATAGTTCAACCATTCGTTTTAAAGGTATTGACGAGACCTTTCGAAAGATACCCATCTTGAAAATTTATCCCCCCCGGGGGGGTAATTCCCCCCCAGGGGGGGAAGCGATGCCCCCCCATCCATAAAATTTTTTTCATAGCTACATACTACTATTATCAATAATTCATATTAATTTTACAATCACAAGTTTAAAACAACTCTAATTAGCTATCACAGCGCCACCTGTTGAGCTATTGATCCCCAAACATAGTCAGCACCAGTTTATGTCGAGGACCAACTAAATACCAAGTTTGGTTAAATTTCGTTAAAAAAAAAAAAAAAAAAAAAAAAAAAAAAATTGCGATATTTTTCTAAGTTTTTTTTTGTTAAAAGTAAAAAAAATCGATAACTTTGGTTTAAATTATCACAGATTTATCGTTCAACCATTCGTTTTAAAGGTATTGACGAGATCTTTCGAAAGACACCCATCTTGAAATTTTGCCCCCCCGGGTGGGAACTTCCCCCCCCGGTGGGGGGGCAACCGATGCCCCCACATGCACAAAAATTTTTTCCTAGTTAACTACTACTATTATCAACCTGATCTTTCGAAAGATATCCAATGTGAAAATTTACCCCCCCTGGGGGGGTATTTCCCCCCTAGGGGGGGGAAGCGATGCCCCCCCATGCAAAAAATTTTTTTCCTAGTTACATACTACTATTATCAATAATTCATATTAATTTTACAATCACAAGTTTAAAACAACTCTAATTATGCACATTTATACGAATTTTTGTCCTATGCTGCCATGTTAAAAATTTAGATAAAATGCTATCACAGCGCCACCTGTTGAGCTATTGATCCCCAAACATAATCAGCACCAGTTTATGTCAGGGACCAACTAAATACCAAGTTTGGTTAAATTTCGTTAAAAAAAAAAAAAAAAAAATTGCGATATTTTTCTAAGTTTTTTTTTGTTAAAAGTTAAAAAAATCGATAACTTTGGTTTAAATTATCACAGATTTATCGTTCAACCATTCGTTTTAAAGGTATTGACGAGATCTTTCGAAAGATACCCATCTTGAAATTTTGCCCCCCCGGGTGGGAACTTCCCCCCCCGGTGGGGGGGCAACCGATGCCCCCACATGCACAAAAATTTTTTCCAAGTTAACTATTACTATTATCAACGAGACCTTTCGAAAGATACCCATCTTGAAAATTTACTTCCCCGGGGGGGGATTTTCCCCCCCAGGGGGGGAACCGATGCCCCCCATGCACAAAATTTTTTTCCTAGCTAACTACTACTATTATCAATAAATCCTATTAATTTTACAATCACAAGTGTAAAATAACTCTCTTTATGCCCATTTATACGGAATTTTGTCCTATGCTGCCATGTTAAAAATTTGCATAAAATGCGATCACAACGCCACCTATTGAGCGATTGATCCCAAAATCTAATCAGCACCAGTTTATGTCAGGGTGCAACTAAATACCAAGTTTGGTTAAGTTTCATTCATTGGTTCGTGAGATACAGCGTCCACAAAAAAATGATACAGACAGACAGACAGACAGACATTCGTTCGTTCGTTCGTTCGTTCGTTCGTTCGTTCGTTCGTTCGTTCGTTCGTTCGTTCGTTCGTTCGTTCGTTCGTTCGTTCGTTCGTTCGTTCGTTCGTTCGTTCGTTCGTTCGTTCGTTCGTTCGTTCGTTCGTTCGTTCGTTCGTTCGTTCGTTCGTTCGTTCGTTCGTTCGTTCGTTCGTTCGTTCGTTCGTTCGTTCGTTCGTTCGTTCGTTCGTTCGTTCGTTCGTTCGTTCGTTCGTTCGTTCGTTCGTTCGTTCGTTCGTTCGTTCGTTCGTTCGTTCGTTCGTTCGTTCGTTCGTTCGTTCGTTCGTTCGTTCGTTCGTTCGTTCGTTCGTTCGTTCGTTCGTTCGTTCGTTCGTTCGTTCGTTCGTTCGTTCGTTCGTTCGTTCGTTCGTTCGTTCGTTCGTTCGTTCGTTCGTTCGTTCGTTCGTTCGTTCGTTCGTTCGTTCGTTCGTTCGTTCGTTCGTTCGTTCGTTCGTTCGTTCGTTCGTTCGTTCGTTCGTTCGTTCGTTCGTTCGTTCGTTCGTTCGTTCGTTCGTTCGTTCGTTCGTTCGTTCGTTCGTTCGTTCGTTCGTTCGTTCGTTCGTTCGTTCGTTCGTTCGTTCGTTCGTTCGTTCGTTCGTTCGTTCGTTCGTTCGTTCGTTCGTTCGTTCGTTCGTTCGTTCGTTCGTTCGTTCGTTCGTTCGTTCGTTCGTTCGTTCGTTCGTTCGTTCGTTCGTTCGTTCGTTCGTTCGTTCGTTCGTTCGTTCGTTCGTTCGTTCGTTCGTTCGTTCGTTCGTTCGTTCGTTCGTTCGTTCGTTCGTTCGTTCGTTCGTTCGTTCGTTCGTTCGTTCGTTCGTTCGTTCGTTCGTTCGTTCGTTCGTTCGTTCGTTCGTTCGTTCGTTCGTTCGTTCGTTCGTTCGTTCGTTCGTTCGTTCGTTCGTTCGTTCGTTCGTTCGTTCGTTCGTTCGTTCGTTCGTTCGTTCGTTCGTTCGTTCGTTCGTTCGTTCGTTCGTTCGTTCGTTCGTTCGTTCGTTCGTTCGTTCGTTCGTTCGTTCGTTCGTTCGTTCGTTCGTTCGTTCGTTCGTTCGTTCGTTCGTTCGTTCGTTCGTTCGTTTGTTTGTTTGTTTGTTTGTTTGTTTGTTTGTTTGTTTGTTTTAAAGGTATTGACGAGACCTTTCGAAAGATACCCATCTTGAAAATTTATCCCACCCGGGGGGGAAGCGATGCCCCCCCCATGCAGAAAATTTTTTTCCTAGTTACATACTACTATTATCAATAATTCATATTAATTTTACAATCAAGAGTTTAAAACAACTCTAATTATGCACATTTATACGAATTTTTGTCCTATGCTGCCATGTTAAAAATTTAGATAAAATGCTATCACAGCGCCACCTGTTGAGCTATTGATCCCCAAACATAATCAGCACCAGTTTATGTCAGGGACCAACTAAATACCAAGTTTGGTTAAATTTCGTTAAAAAAAAAAAAAAAAAAATTGCGATATTTTTCTAAGTTTTTTTTTGTTAAAAGTTAAAAAAATCGATAACTTTGGTTTAAATTATCACAGATTTATCGTTCAACCATTCGTTTTAAAGGTATTGACGAGATCTTTCGAAAGATACCCATCTTGAAATTTTGCCCCCCCGGGTGGGAACTTCCCCCCCCGGTGGGGGGGCAACCGATGCCCCCACATGCACAAAAATTTTTTCCAAGTTAACTATTACTATTATCAACGAGACCTTTCGAAAGATACCCATCTTGAAAATTTACTTCCCCGGGGGGGGATTTTCCCCCCCAGGGGGGGAACCGATGCCCCCCATGCACAAAATTTTTTTCCTAGCTAACTACTACTATTATCAATAAATCCTATTAATTTTACAATCACAAGTGTAAAATAACTCTCTTTATGCCCATTTATACGGAATTTTGTCCTATGCTGCCATGTTAAAAATTTGCATAAAATGCGATCACAACGCCACCTATTGAGCGATTGATCCCAAAATCTAATCAGCACCAGTTTATGTCAGGGTGCAACTAAATACCAAGTTTGGTTAAGTTTCATTCATTGGTTCGTGAGATACAGCGTCCACAAAAAAATGATACAGACAGACAGACAGACAGACATTCATTCATTCGTTCGTTCGTTCGTTCGTTCGTTCGTTCGTTCGTTCGTTCGTTCGTTCGTTCGTTCGTTCGGTCGTTCGGTCGTTCGTTCGTTCGTTCGTTCGTTCGTTCGTTCGTTCGTTCGTTCGTTCGTTTGTTTGTTTGTTTGTTTGTTTGTTTGTTTGTTTGCACATTTATACGAATTTTTGTCCTATGCTGCCATGTTAAAAATTTAGATAAAATGCTATCACAGCGCCACCTGTTGAGCTATTGATCCCCAAACATAATCAGCACCAGTTTATGTCGGGGACCAACTAAATACCAAGTTTGGTTAAATTTCGTTAAAAAAAAAAAAAAAAAAAAATGCGATATTTTTCTAAGTTTTTTTTTTTTGTTAAAAGTAAAAAAAATCGATAACTTTGGTTTAAATTATCACAGATTTATCGTTCAACCGCTCGTTTTAAAGGTATTGACGAGATCTTTCGAAAGATACCCATCTTGAAGCTTTGCCCCCCCCGGGTCGGAACTTCCCCCCCCCGGTGGGGGGGCAACCGATGCCCCCACATGCACAAAATTTTTTTCCAAGTTAACTATTACTATTATCAACGAGACCTTTCGAAAGATACCCATCTTGAAAATTTACTTCCCCGGGGGGGGGGAACCGATGCCCCCCCATGCACAAAATTTTTTTCCTAGCTAACTACTACTATTATCAATAATTCATATTAATTTTACAATCACAAGTGTAAAATAACTCTCTTTATGCCCATTTATACGGAATTTTGTCCTATGCTGCCATGTTAAAAATTTGCATAAAATGCGATCACAACGCCACCTATTGAGCGATTGATCCCAAAATCTAATCAGCACCAGTTTATGTCAGGGTGCAACTAAATACCAAGTTTGGTTAAATTTCATTCATTGGTTCGTGAGATACAGCGTCCACAAAAAAATGATACAGACAGACAGACAGACTGACAGACATTTTTTAAAAACTATTAATTCGTGTTCTCCATATCCCAAAACATGTAAATCCATCAAAAAGTGGACTTCGAAAATTTTCGCGAATCCAATACTTTCTCTATATTACATATAGAAGAAAGTAAAAATACTATAAGGAAAATTCTGAATTAACCAGCAAAATAAAACAGAAATTCCATGTTTCCCACTACCCCCCCCCCCTTCTTTTATTAAGTATGTTAAATGTATCAAGCATTAATATGGGCTGTTTTTGCTTTAAAAAACATTCTAAAGTGAAATTAACTTTTAATCCCTCATCTTGGAGTAAATATTTGAACACCTCTTTAACTATGTTTCCTTTACTTCTTGAAACTCTAAACGAGCAATTATTGCATCAAGGAAGAAGACATGTTGACATACCATGTTCAAAAATTCGTAATAAGGTCGAAACGTTTTGCGATTTTTATAACTTTTAATATTTGCCGCTCTGTTTAAATATTTAATAATTTGCGTTGCTTTTTTTTTTTTTTTTTTTTTTTTTAATAGTGATAGTTTGAAATGATGTTCAATTTTGTGATATTTGTAACAAATTCTGAATAAAATTTTAATTAAATATCTCCATCAAATTGAGATTTAAATTAAAAAGGCAGGGAAAAAAAAAAAAAAAAAAAAAAAAAAAAAAACTTAAGAAGGCAGCCAGAAATAATGAAAATTGAAAATTAACACGGCCAGAATATTTAAATTAAACTAGTATGTTGTGGCCACCACAAGACTTTCTTCTATATTTTTCTATACAAATTCACTCAGTAACAGTATTAAAAAAAAAAAAAAAAAAAAAAAAAAAAAATCCAAAGTTTTTTTGTTAAAAGTAAAAAAAAATCGATAACTTTGTTTTAAATTATAACATATTTATAGTTCAACCATTCGTTTTAAAGGTATTGACGAGACCTTTCGAAATATACCCATCTTGAAAATTTACCCCAGCGATGACCCCACATGCACAAAACTTTGTTCCTAATTAACTACTACTATTATCAATAATTCATATTAATTTTACAATCACATGTTAAGAATAACTCTCATTATGTACATTTATACGAAATTTTGTCCTTTATCATCATGTTAAAAATTTAGGAAAAGCGGGATGGCAACGCAACCTGTAAGACAATTTTTACCAAAATTTCATAGGCACTAATTTATGTCAAGGTGCAACTACATACCAATTTGTATGAAATTCTGTGCAGTAGTTCCTGAGATACAGTTGCCACAAAATTTTTTCACACAGACAGACATTTTCTAAAAAATGGTCAAATCTTGTTCTACTGCTCTCAAAACGTGTAAATCCATCGAAAACCCGAGGTCGAAAATTTTTACGAATCCAATACTTTCTTCTATTGAATATAGAAGAAAGTAAAAAGACAGATACTTCTGTTTAACAAATATAATATGTACACAACGTTGAAAGTGCTAATGTAAAAATATTAAACGCAAACTGCAGATTCGGTAACCTAAAGCGTCATCAGTGCAGAATGACACACTGCTTGGAAAAGTACTGCATTCTGCGCTGATGACGGTACGCTTTATGCTACCGAAACTGTAGTTTGCGTCTAATATCTTTACATTGACGTTTTCAACGTTGTGTAAATATTTATTTTTTTCTTCAATGTCAAGTCTGGTTATATACACTAAGGCACAAAAAAAAAAAAAAAAAAAAAAAAAAAAAAACTGCACTGCAAAAAAATTGACTTATACCTTTTTTATTTGAAATAACTTCAAAACTAATGATTAAAACAATTAAAACTGTAATGTTTGCATAATTCCAAAGCAATAAAATTGATACCTGTGTATGTTTTTGATTTAGTAATTCGCTTTATTACACTCTACGGAGTACTTAATAAAAGCTACATAAAACTTTCTTTTTAAACATAATGTAACACGCATATAGTACTTGTATTCTATTATGATTTAGTATTACAGGGGTCTGTCAAGAAGCAAACCTGGGTCTGTTAAAGCACCCTTCACAAAATTATTTATCCTAAAACAGGACTCTTTACAAAATTATTTATCCTAAAATAGGACCCTTCACAAAATTATTTATTTTAAAACAGGACCCTTTACAAAATTATTTATCCTAAAAAAAGACCCTTCACAAAATTCTCCTCCTTAAAACAGACCTTCGATAAATCTCTTTCATTTTCAAAACTAATCTTCAATAGAACAAACAGACTGCCTGAATAATCGGACGTGTTTGTTGTACTTCTCCCGAAAAGCTGATATTTAATTTGTAATTTATAAAGGGCTTCTATGCATTTGTGTGAGTTTAGTTCTATAAAACTGAACTGTCATTGTCTAAAAGGAAATCTTAATTGTTATTTTATTTTTCAAAATTACATTTTTCACAATTTCACAAAAAGCCGGGACACCCTAGCCGGAAAGTTCGAAAGAACTTTGTTTTCACGCTAAATTTAGATTCACAAAATTATGTGTAGAATTTTTCACAATTTCACAAAAACAGGACCCTGTCTGAAAAGTCTGGACAGACCCCTGGTGTATGAAATAAATAGGTTATGTTTTAATATATGAAATAAAACTATTTATTTGTTTGATCTAAACAATTACTTAATAAAAATATGTATTCTGCATTGGACAATTTCACCTTTATGTGGAATTACTGCCTTAATGCACAATGACATAGTATTATACTGTTTTGTAACATAAACCTCAGAAATTTCACTGTGCCGAATATCATAAATAGCTTTTTCAAGTTATTGCAAAATTGTAGGCTAAAAATTTCGAATCCCTCTCCCCTTTTATAGACTAAACATTATCGAGCGGATTGAGATTAGGGCTATTTCCATGTCTGGTAAAGAAAAAATTCTATGATATTCATTGTGTGGTTTAACTTAAAGGGGAAAAAAAGTTATGATTATTTCAGAATTGTAGGTGCTCAGGGGATTGGAAGTTAAATTAACAATTTGAACCAAATAAACGTACCGCAGACGCCTTGTAGCAAGGTGCATGATGATCTTGAAATGCTGATTGGGGAAAAGTGTGAGATACATCCAAACTAGTCGGTTAGGCAGCACTTTTATAATGGCCGTGTTTTATTTCGAGTTAATTGATCCCTTGAGCATGAAAATTTGCCAGATTCCTTGAAAAGTTATGCATCTCCGTACCGTAATGTAAGAAGAATGTGTCATTGTTTTAAGAGTGCAATTTTCATTAAGTCATTCACCTTATCATCCTCCTATTAGTTTGTTTCCGTCAGCTCGAAATAAATTAAACTTGACTCTTCATAGAAAAGCAGTTGAACCCAATAATTAACTGATAATATTTTTAATTTTTTGGTCAACTGAAATCTTGTGTTTTTAGGACTGAGGACTATTATTTTCAATCTGGGATTTTTGCGTTGGCGATTTCGATAGTTGGACATTTGTCGAAATCTAAAATTTATCTAAAATATAATTGAATAATTTGAAAGCGATGTTATAATTTGAAAAAAAAAAAAAAAAAACTAATAGTCCTCCGTCCTAAACTAAATTCTGCTTCTGCCAGAATTTCATCAAAATCTTTTTTTATTATTATTATTATTGAAAGAAAAAGAAAAGAAAATTAATAATAATCAGTATCGTTACAAGCGATATCGAAAAAGTTTTTTTTTTAATAATTTTGAATTAGGAAATAAAAAGTGCGCGTGAAATAATATGAAATAAAAATAAGTAAAAAAATGAATTTAATGATTTAATGTTTTTGTTTTTCGGGGGCTGCTCATGCATATAAAAAATGCGTATTAAAACGAGTCGAAGAAGGAAGCGAAATAAGTATTGAGTTATATTACGATAAATACGATATATAATATGATCCGATATATTAGACCTATCGTCCAGGGTTAGCAGGCATTTTCGTTGAAAGAAATAGTTTGTTCGTTCGGTGCAACTTGCACATTAGTCCCGTGAGGTACAACTTTCACATTAGTCCCTTGAGGTACAACTTTCACTTTAGTCCCGTCAGGTAAAACTTGCACATTAGTCCCCTTTAAATATAGTGGCCAGCGAAGCTGGCAAAGCATTCGTTGATTCACTACCTCTTACATTCCGTCATTTTTGAGGGGGTTATATACTAGTAAATAAATAAATGATTGAAACAAGTAACAAAGATCGTAAATGCTTGATCGCTTATTCACATTATATTAACACTTCGACTGATAATCGGGATTAGATTTGATAAAAATTTAAGCACCTTTTAGAATAAATTTGAAGGTTAAAAATGTCAAATGGAATTATGATTAATCTGTAGTGCTAGAACAATTGCCTGTATATCTTATTTTCTTCTTTTGTGAGATATTTGTCAGGAGTACTACTCAAGAAAAATCTAAAGACGTAGTTTCTTTGATTCTTTGTTATCGTGAAATTGACAGTATCTAAAATAACTTTCTAGTGTTTTCCAAAAGCCATTAAAATAAATTAAAAAAATTCATAGGGACACCATATAAACTTCCTTATATGACAAACTATACATTTTTTTTTTTTTTTTTTTCAAATAACTAGAATATAGAAAATTAATTTCCAATTTCAATACGGGAAGTTTATACGGTGACCAAAATAGGAGGTAGACATTAAACAGTTCCTAAGCACTACGTAAATTTTAACCTTTTATGACGTCTGTTTTTTAATTTCGGTATATTTAAAGCAGAACGCCAGGTAATGAACGGAAATTTCGCGATGTCTGTAAGAATAGAATTTTTATTGAGATTTTGAGGATATCTCAAAAAATGAATATAATAATAATGAACAAAAATAGAGCTGCGCTAATAGATGTTTTATAACAAAACTAGCAGGCTTTGCCCGCTTCGCTGGTCATTATATTGAAATCAATTCTCAAAATGCAATATCAGTAATAATAATAATAATAAAAATCAGTCAAATCAGTCAAAATCTAAGTTAAAGTTCTCGCTACCTTCGGTAGCGGTTTTCCCACTCTACCACGCTTCACAAAATCCCTTTATACTGCATGTTCCATACACATACCTAACCGACACATTAAAAAATCAAGATCCTGAAATTATATGAAGCAGAGTTATGTTTTAAAACGTGTTTTTAAGCCCCCCCCCATCCCCCAGCTCCGTTCTTAAAGGAAAGAAGGAGGAGGTAATTTCGCATAATATTTTTATATTATGAGTTAGATACATATAACTGGCCCACACATTGAAAATCTCCTTCCTAAGATAATTTACTGTAGGGTTACGCATGAATACATGTTTCCCCCCCCCCACACACACACACCGTCCCCTAAGGGGCGGAAGGGTGAAATTTCACAAAATCACTTTGTCGTGTGTGTTGAATACGCACAAGCAGTCCATACGTCAAAAATTGCCATTCTAAGATAATTTGGAACAGAGTTACGCATGGAAACATTATTTTTACCCCCCTCCCAACCCTCAAGGGAGGGATAGCATGGAATTTCAAATAATCCTTTTATATTTTGTGTGTGTTGAGTACGCATAATCAATAGACATATCAAAAAATCGCTTTCCTGAGATAATTCGGAGCAGAGTTACTCTTTAAAACGTGTTTTTGCCCCTCCATTCCCCGTCCTTAAAGGGGGAGAAAGGGAATTTTCACAAAACCCCTTTATAGTGCGTGTTTGGAACGCATAAGAAATTGCCTAAGATAGTTCGGAGCAGAGTTACGCAGGGAAACGTGATTTTTCCCCACCCTTCATCCTCTAGGGGGATAAGGTGGAATTTTACGAAACCTTTTTGCAGTATGTGTCTTGAGTACGCATAACCAATCGACATATCAAAAAATCGCTATTCTGAGATAATTTGGAGCAGAGTTAATCTTAAAAGCGTTTTTTATCCACTCCCTCTCCCTTAAAAGGGGGGGGGGATTTCGTAAAATCCCTTTATATGGGAATGCCTGTTGGGAACGCATAAACAGCCCACACATAAATATTAACTTACTGAGATAATTTGAAACAAAGTTATGTTTGGAAACATGTTTTTTGCCCCCACTCCCAAGGAGGGGATAGGACAGAATTTTACAAAATCCCTTTGTAGTGTGTGTCTTGTGTACGCATAACCAATCGACATATCAAAAAATCGCTGTCCTGAGGTAATTTGGAGCAGAGTTACTCTTATAAGTATGTTTTTGCCTTCCCTACAGTAGGTGTTGGGCACACGTAAATAAGCAACACACTAAAATTTGTGACTTCAGCTCCCATAGATTTTCTCGGACGAATTTAGCGCTAAAAGGGGGACTGGAATTTTCCCCTTCGTAACTTCCCCCCAAAATCAAAAATTGCAAAAAAACGAAAATGCGTTTTTGGAAATATCCTCAAGAAGACTCTAGGCGGTTTTCTATATCTTTATGCTATTGTTGTTGTTATTATTATTATTTTTTTTTCTTAATAGTGGCATTTTTTGCAGATCTGTTTTTTAACCTGCTTCGTTTAATTGTTGCTGCACTGTTTTTTGAAGAAATTATTTTGCTAAACACTTTTTTTTAATCTTTTCTAAGTTCTGAATATAATACAAATAGATTTTATAAACATTTGCTTTTTAAATTGTTGTCATCTCGCTTAAATGTGCAACGTGGCCGCCTAAAGTCAAATTTCCAGTTTAAACAGCCAAAAAATTTTCTATCTTGCTAAAAACCATCTCACGAATATTTCATTGACATTTAATTATTTTGCCATCTCGTGTCCGTATTAAAATATTTTTTGATTTTCATTCTAAAATTAATATTTTTTGTGGCATCGTTAATTGCCTTACCTTTGCAGCTTTTCACTTACTTTCTAAAATTACAATTTTTCTGACAATTTAATTTTTAACACTTGGATCAGTCCTAAAGTGTACGTGGAGTAGAGGTCTGCACGGGCCGAAATTTTGAGGCCCGGGCCCGGCCCGGCCCGTACGGAAGCTTTGCTTACCCGGCCCGGCCCGTTCATTTTTTAACCGTGTATGGCCCGGCCCGATTAAAAAATATGTAAAATAACAACAACAAAAAAATGCATACCTTTCTATGAAAAAGATTTTTAGTACGTGTTTTGCAGAGGTTTTATATAACCAAACAATAGTACGTTCTTTTACAAAACTGCTGAACTTTTACAAGATAATTATATATAAACAGTAATTCATTATTATAGACAAGGCACAAAGACAAACAGAAAGTCAAATCGAAAATATTAGCATTCATCAAATAATACAGGAAGATATTTAAAATGTTTAATACTACTAAAAATGCACTTTCCTTTTATATACCGTAATGCATACTTGCCAACTTTTCCGGTTTTCCCGGAAGACTTCCGGTTTTTTAACGTATCTTCCGGTCTTCCGGACAGATGATCAAATCTTCCGTTTTTGAAAAAGTCACGGATATCGTTCGTTTTAAAAAGAAAACCCAAATGTTCTACGAAAACTCCTGATTCCCAATCTTTCTCCATCCATATCATAAATGTCAATATTCATTCCAAACTTGCTTTAGGAGATTCTAGAACATGTAAAGAAATAGAATTGTTAAATATTTCTTGCTGATGTAATTATTTTCTGCCCCCCCCTTTCATTTATCTCCAACTAGTGATCAGCAATCAAATGTTCTGCAGAAGTCTTTTGTTTCCTAATCTTTATCCATCTGCAACATAAATGATAATATTAATTTAAACTTCTTTCTTTAGATTCTAGAAGTAGAGTTGAAAGAGTTTAATGTTTCTTACTCTGTAATTATTTTTGTATCCCCTCCTCCTTCCCCGGATTGTGATCAATGATCAATACTAGAAACAATAAAGCAATGGAAGTGCTCAATATTTCTCACGTATGTAATTATTTTTAGATTTTTATTGCTGAATTTAATGAATCTGTTTATTTTTCCTCAATTAAATTAAATATTTGTATGTCATATTTATACCAAAAGTGTAAACATGGGGGAAAAAATGAACAATAATTTTTTCAGGTAGGAAAATTTTTTCCAAATCAATTTAAGAAAATTAATACTCAGTTGGTTTTATGCACGTTTGAAACTGATAATTAGTTACTGCTACTATTTTTTTATATGTATGATTAATGTTCATACACAAAAATCATATTCTATTTATTTAAAAAATTAGTTATACTTTAACTTAACTAAGTTTTTTGTTTTAAATATTACCGCTTCGCTGATCACTATATTTAAATAAAGTTTCAAAAGAATAGAATCCCTATTTATTTTTTATATCACTTTATAAGTAAAAACTAAAAAAAAAAATTACATTGAAATCGCTTAAAAGGAATGTTGAAGAGGAATAACTTCATTTAAAACTTTTATATATTTAGTATAATCAATTTATAGTAAAACGTTTTTATAGATTGCTTCTAAATATTAAAATTGTAAAACTGTATTGTTTATTACGTCAAAGAGAAAAAAAAAAGTTTAACAAAAAAAAAAAAAAAAAAAAAAAAAAATCTTCCCTTTTTTTATGAAATCTTCTGGTTTTTCAACAAAAATCTTCCCTTTTTTTATTAAAATTGGTTGGCAAGTATGCGTAATGTATCCGAATCTTTTATGTGATCCGGTAAACAAATCTTTAATGTTAATGCAACCATATTGAATAGAAAAGTTGTTTTTGACCATGATAAGAATGATGCTACTTTCATCCATTGGAGAAAAGAAAAAGGAGCCTTAGAGAAAAGTTACAACGGAAGGATTTTTATAGCCTTCATACCACCTAAACTCAACAGATCATAGGAAACAAAACCTTATACACAGTAACGTATCTAATTTATTTTGTTATGTACATGTACTCAAACTGGTAGTGACATGCATATTATTTTGAATAGGAAACCATCTAATATTACTTTAAATAAAATATATTAAATTCGAAGCATGCTAAAAATATTTGCGAAAAATCAGTTTTCGAACAGTCTGTCGACAGAATGATAGACAATTAAATTGAAGTTACAGACATTTTTTAACAAAATAGAACTTTATGTGACATACCAGCCTGTAAAATTATGTAAAATAAATGACTGAAAAAATATTTTTATCATTTCCTTTTTTCGTTGATTAACGAGGAAACAAGAAAAAAATTCGGCCCGACACGGCCCGGAAAAAATTTCATTCAGGCCCGGCCCGAGTATACACAAAAAACTGAGCCCGAGCCTGGCCCGGCCCGAGCCTGAAAAACTTTTTTAAGTCCGGGTTTGGGCCGAAAGCCCGTGGAGGACGTGGAGGACGACGTAATGAAATCTGTTCGAAAATTTGCTTTATAAACGATGAAATTGGCGTTTGCATAACGAGAAAAAGAAAATATCCGAGTGTGGCCTTTTTTTTTTTTCTTTTTGTGTCCCTTATTGTAGGGTATAATACGTATTGTTATTTATTTAACACAATTTTATGTTGAGAAGAATGCTAGCTTTTTGGCTTTGAGCTAATATGTGCCGCGTTCGACTCCCTGTTCAGGCGTGGATGTTCAGAGCAGTTCCAAATCTATAATAGCACCCGATCTTAGTAAGTCCTAGTATGTAAGAAATTAACAAATAAAATGAAATATTTCCATTTTTATTCATCAGAAGCAGGCGGTCTTAACTTCTGTACTATGTTTCAATATATTAAAGTAGCAAGCTTTGCCCGCTTCGCTAGCCATTATATTTAAATGAATTCTCAGAATAACATACGTTTTCATCTAGATAGTTGGCACATTTTGGTCCACTGCTACAGGTGTATCAATGCCTGTTTCATGAATTTGTTGACATCTGCTGCACCTTGGTCTGCATGCAAGAACTTCTTTAGACAGGATCCCTTTCACGCAAAACCATCGACTCCAGCGGCTGCAATGGACTCGTGGACATAGAGAATTGCGTGCAGATTGGCAACAAATGGTTCTGTCTGATGAATTCCTCTTTAATTTGTGGTACCATGATGGCCCTATACGGGTTACACAGTATGCCGGTGAACGCTACCTTCAGAAGTGCACTATCGAATATCATAGTGGATGAACACCCGGTGTTACGGACAATCTCAGCTGCTACGAATTGTGAGTAATTTTAACAGCAACAAGTGCACCAGTGAAGTGTTGAGCCCCCAAATCGTCCCTTTCCTTCAAGGCATTTCTGGAGCTGTCTTTCAACAGGATAATGCACGGCCACGTGTTGCAAGAAATGGTCAGGACTTCTTTTCAGCAAATAAAAAACACATACAGCTTTCTTGGCATGCTATTTCGTCTATTTGAACATATGTGGGATTTCGTTGATTGGCGTTTCGCTCGTGACCCTCGTTCTACAGCTTCTACAGATGAACTTTCGAGTACGCATACAAACAATATGAAATGCTCTTCCCATAGGCAGACATTCAAAATCTATTTGACTGTATGCCATGTCGTATAGCAGCTCTTATTGTAGCGCGTGGTGGCTACACAAAATACAGATTTCGGACGCTTGATATTTTTAGATTGATTTCTTTAGAAATCAACCTAAAAATTTAATAATCTTAATATTTTTAGGTTGGCATAATGGTAATTTTTAGGTTGGTATGGGTTATAATTTTAATATTTTTAAAGCCTTAATATTTTTAGGTTGATTTCTTTAGAAATCGACTTATTGCAATCACTTCGTTTATCTATATATCTATCTATCTAATAATGAAAATTTTGTCATCACGATTCCGAAATAATACTCCAAATCGAACCAAATTTGGAGAGTGAACTTATCTTATAAATCTTGGATGAGTTCGTTAACCAAGTTGCTCTGACTTTTTGTTTTCAAGTGGCGGCGACTTGAAAATTTCAAGTCCACATTGTAAAAAGCGTATTTAAGGCCGAATTTCTTTGAATTTTGATATAAATATAGACCACATAAGAGTCTCAATAAAGTTTATTAATGAACTTTATCCGCCATTTTTAACAAAGTGACAGATATCTTGAGATAAGCGGGCCACTTGAAATTAGGCTACTGCTTGAAAAATTAAAATCACGATAACTTCCGAAATAATACTACAAATCGAATCAAATTTGGACAGGGAACTTATTTTATAACTATCTTGAATGAGTTTTTTAACCAAGTTGCTCTGCCATTTTGTTTTCAAGTAGAGACCACTTGAAAATTTCAAATTCACATTGCAGAAAGCGTATTCTGAATTTCTTTGAATTTTGATGTAAATATAGACCATATAAGTTTCTCAATCAAGTTTATTAATAAACTTCATCCGCCATTTTTAACAAAGTGGTCGATATCTTAAGTTCAGTGGAGCCACTTGAAATCAGGCTACCACTTGAAAATTTAAAATCACGATAATTTCCGAAATAATACTCCAAATCGAACCAAATTTGGACAGTGATCTTATCATCTAATAATCTTTGATGAGTTCACAGGGCAACTTGTTCTGACATCTTGTTTCCAGGTTGCGACCACTTGGAATCATGCTTCTACTTGAAAATGTACCATCTCGGTAACTTTTAAAATACTAAATTAATTCAAACAAAAGTTAGATAGTGAATGTATGGTTCAAATATCTTGGATAAGTTCGCTTGGTAACTTGATCCACAATTTTATTTCCAAGTGGTGACCACTTGAAAATTCGCCATTATAATAACTTTTGTAACACTGAATCTCAATTCGCATCAAATTTGGGTATTGGATTTATCATTCAAATGTCTCAGATAAGTTCGCTGGACATCTCACTCCGCTTTTTTACTTACAAGTGGTGGCCACTTGAAATCACGGTGCCACTTGGAAATTTTGTATCACGGTTTTTTTTTTGAAATACTAATTTGTTTTGAACTAAAGTTAGACAATGAACTTATGCAAATATTTTGGATGATTTCGATGGGCAAATTGCTTCGCCATTTTGTTTCCAAGTTGCAGCCACTTAGACTGCCACTTGAAAATTTGTCATAACAATAACTTTTGAAATACTCCACTGATTCGAACCATTGTTGGACATGGACAGTGAACTTATTCTTCAAATATCTTGGATGAGTTTGCTGGACAACTTGCTCCATTATATTGTTTCTAAGTGGTGACCTCTTCAAAATTTGTTATCACGGTAACTTTTGAAATAATTAATCAATTCAAACCAAAATTGAAAAATGGATTCATTATTCAAATATCTAAGGTTTCGGTGGGCTTGCTTCTCTGCAATTTTGTTTCCAAGATGCGTCCACTTGAAACGCTGCCTCTTGAGACTTTGTTATCGCGATAAATTTTTAAATACTGAATTTATTCGAACCACAGTTGGATAGTGGACTTATCTTACAAATATCTTGGATTAGTTCACTGAGCAACTTTCTCCGCCATTTTGATCCAAGTGGCGGCCGCTTAATTTTTCAAGCAGGATGACTTTTGAGATTCTGAATTAATTCGAACTAAATTTGTACAGTAAATTTATCTCACAAATGCATTTGATATATTTGTTTCCCAACTTAGCCTGCCATCTTGTTTCCAAGTGTCGTCCACTTGAAAATTTTAAATTCACATAAAAAGGTATTTATGAACGAGTTTGCTTAAAACTGCATATGTACATAGCCTACATCAGTATTTCTACCAGTCCATTAATAATTTGTAGCGGCTATTTCGTTTCAAAATTTCGGTTACTTGATAAGGAGAAAGAAATCAACCTACCCTTCAGAATGAGCCGGAAGGACTTTTTTTTTTTTTTTCTTTGAAAATAAAATAATTTATTTGTACCAATACCAGTCGTTTGTGTACTAAATTTCATTAATTTTTGATAATTCCTTCATAGTGTTGCGACTTTCACAAACATGAATGTAATTTGGAATAGAGTTACGCTTTGGAAATGTATCAACACATCATTCCGTGACCTCATTCAATACCCTCTCCTCCTTTGCAGACGTTGTTGCCTCATCTCCCTTAGAATGGTCACGTTGGTGTTAAATCAATTGGTGCATGTGTTCTTTTATATATAGATGAAGGTTTATGTAAAATAACGCCCTCCTCCCCCTCCCTCCCAGTAGCAGAATTTGACAGCTATTTAGGCATTAGAAAAGAGTCTGCAGCATAATTTAACAATAAGTTATGGAAAAAAAAGGTTACTGGATTCATTAACGGCCTTCTTCACTCACCGTCACCGGAAGCCCGAGCCAATGTTATTCTATGGGGAAATTTTTCTTTACAAATAACTTATTAACTAATACATATTTTTAAATTCTGTTTTCACATTCAGAAATTCTCAACTGTTAAATTGACGGACCTTTTTTTAAAAATGTATTTTTTCAATTTTCAATATTTTATTTTGAAATTGCAAAATGAAAAAAATTCACATATTGAAAATTTGTGTTTTGCAGCTTCAAAATCAAACATAAAAAATTAAAAAAATAATTTTTTAAAAAAGGTCCGTCAATTTAACAGTTGGGAATTTTCAGAATGTGAAAACAGAATTTAAAAATATGTATTAGTTAATAAGTTATTTGTAAAGAAAAATTTCCCATAGAATAACATTAGCTTCGGCTTCCGGCGGCGGTGAGTGAAGAGGGCCCTTAAGCATATTTTTAACACAAGTTTGCATTTATTTAATGTTATTAATCTGTTAGATATGTCGAGAATTATTGCAGTTATAAAATTTTAATATGTATAGCTAGGTAAAGAGTTGGCATTAACCATTATCTTTCTTATCACATAAGAAGAAATATCCTTGTCCATGATTTTGTTAGTACTGACTGTAATAAAATTTTTGTACTAAACCTAAACGTTGAAATTAATGCAACTTTCTAAAGTTTTCTGGTTTCTGTGTAACCAGATGGAGGGACATTAAGAAGCAAAAAATTACTTGAGTGAGCGATATTAAACTATTCTCTTTATAGGTTCTAGAATCTAATAAAGCGCCTTTAAAATGAATATTGACATTTATGTTGTGGATGAGAAAGATTGAAAATTGCTATCTTTCCTGCCAAAATCGGGAGACTTGGAATCTGTGCACAATACTGTTTTGGAAATAATCTGCAGATTAAAAAAAAAAAATCTGCAACGTACGTCTCGCATTTTCTATTGTGAGGCCCTCCTTTAGGGTTGAATTCGGAAAATTCCAGAAATTGGCTTTTAGATATTAATGTTTGTTATATTTTAAAGAAAAAATCGTATGGATATCTCCTCCCCCCCCCCCACCTTAGAGATATGAGGGGTTATGTGAAATCACATTTTGACTACTTTAAAATACGTTTTGTCCCTTCTCTCCTGGGCCGAATTTTTTAAATTTCAGAAATTGGTTTTCAGATATTTGTTATATCTTAAAACAAAAATCTTACCGATATCTTTATTTTTTCTTTGAGGTATGAAGTATTTTCTGAAAGCCTCCCCTCCTTGGCGTGCGAATTTAGTAAATCGCTTATTAGTGGTTGTTTACGACACGGAACTAATGTTTTCACTAGTGTCATTATTCTAGATGCATTGGTTTGAACTGGACGATAATGAGTTAGTCAGTGAGTGCAAACGATGTTTTATGTATAGATTTCAAGTATTCGTGACAAATTCAGCATGATGAGACAAAAATATGCAGATCTTTAATATTAATGATCGTTAACAAAATTATCTGTTTGGTACAGCAGATATTTATTTCTCTCTTTTATGTTCATATAAATATAAAATGATATATGTATTTTATGTGTGGTAATTAGAATGTGCACTGAATAAAATTCTATAATGACGGATGTTATTGAAAACTGTATCTTAAATTTCACTCTTTCCGACTATGTGAAATATTTTTCCTGTAAAACCGAACCGAACCTGTATTTCGTAAGCTTTTTACACAAAAAATTGTCCGGCAATGGAAAATTTCCATGAACAGGAGTAAATTATATCCTTCTTTTACGGAAGTGGCTCCGGTGTTTTAAAAAATATTTGATTAACAGTCAATCTATCATGAAATTCTTTTGTCAAATATTCACTAGTAAAATATAATTTTTACTTTCTTCTATATGTAATATAGAGAAAGTATTGGATTCGTAAAAATTTTCAACCTCGTGTTTTTGATGAATTTACATGTTTTGAGAGCTATAGAACACGATTTGACTATTTTTACTTTCTTCTATCTTCAATAGAAGAAAGTATTGGATTCGTAAAAATTTTCGATTTCGGGTTTTTGATGGATTTACACGTTTTGAGAGCTGTAGAACACGATTTTACCATTTTTAGAAAATGTCTGTCTGTCTGTGTATGTGTGACAAAATTTTGTGGCAACTGTATCTCTGGAACTACTGCACAGAATTTCATACAAATTGGTATGTAGTTGCACCTTGACATAAATTAGTGCCTATCAACTTTTGGTAAAAATCGTCTTACAGGTTGCGTTGCT
Organism: Salticus scenicus; assembly: GCA_963930645.1. Taxonomy (NCBI): domain Eukaryota; kingdom Metazoa; phylum Arthropoda; class Arachnida; order Araneae; family Salticidae; genus Salticus; species Salticus scenicus. Next base: position 84,992,505 of record OZ005661.1, read on the forward strand.
ATCCCGCTTTTTCTAAATTTTTAACAGGGTGATATAGGGCAAAAATTTTCAAGATGGGTATCTTTCGAAAGGTCTCGTCAGTACCTTTAAAACGAATGGTTGAACTATAAATCTGTGATAATTTAAAACAAAGTTATCGATTTTTTTTACTTTTTACGACAAAAAACTTAGAATTTTTTTTTTTTTCTCTCCCCTTAATTCTATCAAACTCCCACGGTTTCCGTGTTCTGACAAACTTAAAAAAATTTTTGCATTTCCCCCCCAATTTTGTCAAAGTCCCACGGTTTCCGTGTTTTGACAAACTTAGAATAATTTTCACATTTTACCCAAAATTTTGTCAAAGTCCCACTTTTTTTTTTTTTTTTTTTTTTTTTTGTTACTGAGTGAATTTGTATAGGAAAATGTAGAAGAAAGTCTCGTGGTGGCCACAACATACTAGTTAGAGAATGTCTGTCTGTCTGTCTGTGTGTGTGTGACAAAATTTTGTGGCAACTGTATCTCAGGAACTACTGCACAAAATATTATACAAATTGGTATGTAGTTGCACCTTGACATAAATTAGTGCCTATCAACTTTTGGTAAAAATTGTCTTACAGGTTGCGTTGCCATCCCGCTTTTTCTAAATTTTTAACATGGTGATATAGGACAAAATTTTGTATAAACGTGCATAAAGAGAATTATTTTTTAGTAATCATTATGAAATTTACAAGAATTATTTATAATAGAGATAGTCAACTGAGAAATTTTTTTCGTATGAGTAGGAGCCTCGCCACCCCCCCTGGGGGGGAAGTCCCCCCTCGAGGAGAGTAAATTTTCAAGATGGGTATCTCTCGAAAGGTCTCGTCAATACCTTTAAAACGAATGGTTGAACTATAAATATGTGATAATTTAAAACAAAGTTATCGATTTTTACTTTCTTCTATATGTAATATAGAGAAAGTATTGGATTCGCGAAAATTTTCGACCTCCGTTTTTTGACGGATCTACACGTTTTGGGATGTCCTGAACACGAATTGATAGTTTTTAGAAAATGTCTGTCTGTCTGTGTGTCTGTCTGTATCATTTTTTTGTGGACGCTGTATCTCACGAACCAATGAATGAAATTTAACCAAACTTGGTATTTAGTTGCACCCTGACATGAACTGGTGCTGATTAGATTTGGGGATCAATAGCTCAACAGGTGGCGTTGTGATCGCATTTTATGCAAATTTTTAACATGGCAGCATAGGACAAAATTCCGTATAAATGGGCATAATGAGAGTTATTTTAAACTTGTGATTGTAAAATTAATATGAATTATTGATAATAGTAGTATTTAACTAGGAAAAAGAATTTGTGCATGATGGGGGGGAAGTACCCCCGGGGGGGGGGGGTAAATTTTCAAGAGGTGTATCTTTCGAAAGATCTCGTCAATACCTTTAAAACGAATGGTTGAACTATAAATCTGTGACAATTTGAAACAAAGTTATTGATTTTTTTACTTTTAACGAAAATAAAAAACAAAAACAAAATCGTATTTTTTTTTTTTTTTTTTTTAACGAAATTTAACCAAACTTGGTATTTAGTTGGTCCCCGACATAAAGTGCTGCTGATTACATTTGGGGATCAATAGCTCAACAGGTGGCGCTTTGATCGCATTTTTTCTAAATTTTTAACATGGCAGTATAGGACAAAATTTCGTATAAATGTACGTAATGAGAGTTATTTTTAACTTGTGATTGTAAAATTAATATGAGTTATTGATAATAGTAATAGTTAACTAGGAAAAAATTTCTGTGCATGTGGGGGCATCGCTTCCCCCCCTGGGGGGAAGTACCCGCCCGGCGGGAGGGGAATTTTCAAGATGGGTATCTTTCGAAAGATCTCGTCAATACCTTTAAAACGAATGGTTGAACTATAAATCTGTGATAATTTAAAACAAAGTTATCGATTTTTTTTTACTTTTAACAAAAAAAAAAAAAAAAAAAACTATATATATATATATATATATTTATATATATATATATTTTTTTTTAAAATATTGTTACTGGTTGAATATGTATTACTTTTAACAAAAAAAAAACTTAGAAAAAAATCGTATTTTTTTTTTTTTTTTTTTTTTTTTTTAAATATTGTTACTGATTGAATATGTATATAGGAAAATATAGAAGAAAGTCTTGTGGTGGCCACAACATACTAGCTTTTACTTTTAACGAAAAAAAACCAAAAAAAAATAGTTTTTTTTTTTTTTTTTTTTAATATTGTTACTGCGTGAATTTGTATAGGAAAATCGAGAAGAAAGTCTTGTGGTGGCCACAACATACTAGTTTTTTTTTTTTTTTTTTCGGCCTCAAACTTTAATAGTGAAGGAGAAGTAAATAATAGCATATTTCATTATTTAAATAAAGCGAAACTAATAATGTGCTTGTCGCCTGCTCCATTGTTATTTGTTTTGAAATTCTTTTGAAAGTACTATTTGTATTGAAATATAAATGCAGATTTTCGTGTCTTTTTCGAAGGTAAAATGCTGTTAAAAATATTTGTTTACCATTGTGATAAATAAAGATTCGTAAATAAATGTCTCGCTGATTTTTTTTTTTTTTTTTTTTTTTCCGGCCAATACTCCAAAAATACATGAAGATAGTCAAAGGCCATGCATAATACCTTCGTATAATGCGGTGTTCTGGATTTCTTTTTTATTAATTCAACCAATCTCTTTATCAACTAACTCAAACTGATTTTTAAATTGAACCAACTAATAGCGTTGGGCTGTAAAAAAATAATTACAGACATAGCCATTTTTTTTTTTTTAACATAGCAGTGTGTATAGGGCACAGTTTCGTATAAATGCTTACCTGCCAACATTCTAACTGATGTTCCATAGTCCTGTAGTACCCTCCTTTTTTCTCACACCAACCTTATTTTTGGAGGTATATTCTGTTTATTTAATCGCAATTAAGTTTAAGAGAAAATTACTCTAAAAAATAAAGTGGTGTAGAAAATGAAGCGGTACAATACTACGGGATATTAATTAGAATGTTGGCAGGTATGTAAATGTACATAATGAGAATTATTTTTAATGAATGATTGTGAAATTGATAGGAATTATTCATAGTAGTATTAACTAACAAGGGAAAAAGTTATGTGCATATAGGAGCATCGCTTCCCCCCTCCCTCCCCCGGAGGGAGGGAAATTTTCGATATGGGCATCTTTCAAAAGAACTCGTCAATATACCTTTAAAAGGAATGGTTGAACCATAGATCTGTGATAATTTAAAACAAAGTTATCGATTTCTTTTTCTTTTTTAACGAGTGAGAGACAGAGAGAGCTAAATCATTTCCTCAGATATCGGCTCAAAATTGACTTTCTTTGTACATTTAATATTATGTTTATGTTTCTCTGCGATGAAAATCGTCTTGGAAGATAATATTAATAAATATATTTTTCTGAGTGAATTTTTTTAGGAAAGTATTAAGGAAAGGGTTGTGGTTGGCACAACACACTAGTTTCAGTTTGAGGATCGCCACAATATTTGGTGAATCGTACACACGGCGAGATCCAACGATAGTTCTAAGAAGGACCAAACACCTTGGAATTTTCTTCTCCCGCGCAATTCATAAATTAAAATTCTGTTCTAAAAAAAATTTAAATTCAGAACAATAGTTTTTCTATTATTAAACCCATTTTTAGCCACAGTCCTGCACAGAGGACGCAATAAACATCGGATATATTGACCGTTTTAAAAGCTTTCGCGTTGTTATTTTGAAATAAAATCAAGCTGGCAGCGAGCCAAGATCTATCTGGATGTACTATAAAGGGGGGGGGGGAACTTTACTAGAACCTAATAAAAAAAAAATATTACTTTAAAGAGTTGTTTGAAAAAAATTAAAAAAAAATAATAATAGTTTCGATAAAAATGAAAGTGGGGTCGTGTGCCCTTAGCGGCAGTGCCTTTAGCGAAAATTTATAAACCCATGTCCTTACATAAATGTTACTTCCCTGGATGGCGTGCATAGCGTAAGTGCATTTAGCGTAAATCTGTAATAAGTTAAAAGAAAAAAAAGCATGAACTTTTTAATATTCCTTCACACTATATCCAGACATAGGATTGACAATTTGTTTTCAGAAGTGAGTTATCGCAAAATAGGGGCGCTTAAAAATTGAAGGAATGTTCTTTGTTTTACATTTATACAATAAAATAATCTGGTGTGTCTCTCACACAACTTTCTTTTACCCAGCATAAAAGAAAATGCTTGAAAGAAAATACCCTGTATTTTCTTTTAAGCATTTCAAGATAGATTGTAGATTAAGTCGTAACATAAAAAAGGTAGATAAAAAAGTTTAATCTACAGGGTAAGTCAAAATGAATATAGCGATTACAAACGGCTATAACTATTTAATGGAAAAGAATTTATCGATAAGATTAACACAGGATGTAGACGGAACTCCAAAATTTTGCATACATACGTCAAAAATGTTCTATGTGACTTCACTTGGTCACACGGACAACATCTAGACGGTTGTCCATTTCACGCCATACATTCTGAAGCATGGCTGCAGTCACCAACGCAAGCACATTACAAATGCGTACTTTGGGACCCTGCAATTTTTATGTATGGGTTTATGTGAAAGACAGGCTGTATGTGCTTTCCATGCCCAAAACAAATGAAGAACTCAAAGTACGCATTTGTAATGCGCTTGCGTCGGTGACTGAACAAATGCTTCAGAATGTATGGCGTGAAATGGATTATCGCCTAGATGTCGTCTGTGACGTATGTATACAAAATTTTGAAGTTCCGTGTACATTCTGTATTAATCTTATCGATAAATTCTTTTCCATTAAATAGTTATAGCCGTTTGTAATCGCTATATTCATTTTGACTTACCCTGTATTTTAAAAATAATCTTAAATAGGTTTAGGAACAGTTTTATTTAACACATAATTCTATGTGTGGGGTGGGGTACTGCCCCCTCAACCCACCCGTTTAATTATAATGCCTACATTTTTTATTTATTTTTTAATTCAAGGCTGTTATTAATTTGCCTTCAAACGTGCCAATCTTTTCAAGTGGCAACCTAATACGAACATCAAAATTACACAATTTCAATTTCCTGCAGCAATTTGTTTTTAAGCTATGCCGATAACAGATATACATGCATATCACCGCTAAAAATTGGACTTTCGCATTCTGGTCACCTCAACACGTGATATTATTAAAAATATAAAAATAATAATGTGGAAAATAAAGCTAGAAAAATAATTTGTTTGTGAGTGTATGAATCATGTATGTATGTACTTTTTTTGGAAGAAGAGAGGGAATTTAGAGAAAGACACATTGATATCAAATTTTCATTTATAAATTAATAATGGAATCGTCAAAAATTTATGATTGTATATTAACAGGGTTTAATCCAGCTTTTTAAAAATGGTACCCCATTTGTGAAATTTTTAAATAATTTGTGAAAAATAAAATCAAATAAGTTTGTGAAAATTAATTATGCTTTAGAGCAATTAACCGGAATGCGCAAAGCATTTTTTTAAATTTTAAATTACAGTTAAAAAATAAAATGGAGCTGTTTTAAAATAAATATATATGTAGGCGAGTTATTTCTTATGTGTAAGATAAGGTGTTTACTTAGATATTTACCATTGTCTCCAGTAAATATTCAAACTGAGGGTATTTTTATGTATTTGATGCAGTGAAGCTCATAATTTTTTTTAGTGTGTTGCTATATTGCTGAGAATTGACTTTGTAAAGGTGCCTCTCAGCTGAAAGTTGATTTTGTGAAGGTACCTCATTGCCAAAAGTTGACTTTGTGAAGGTACCTCATTGCCAAAAGTTGACTTTGTGAAAGTACCTCAATGCTGCACTAAATTTGTTCTGGATTAACCTCTGATTAATAACCATAATAAAAAAGAATGGATAATAGATTTAATATATATGTATTAGCAACCGTTTAATTGTATTTTTACTTCAAAATTTTTCAGAAAGGATTTATTAATTTAAGCAAAGTTCTCAAACTATAATATCGCTAATTTACTCGCGGGCCGCGGATTGGCCACCCCTGCTCTAAAGCTTAAATATAGAGAAGAAAGAACGTAATGGGAAGCCCCTGAAATTGAATTAATAAGTTTTATTAAATTATTTGTTTGTGGATTAGTATTTTTAAACCATTTTTTAAGCAGCAGTGGTTACCTTATACATTAGATTAGATTACACGAAAACAATCTTTCATCATTTATTTCGGAGGGGATGGGGCTGAGCCCGTTGCCCCCTCCCCCTTGCCTACGGCTTTGCTTTTATGCATATAAAATAATCTCGCGTGTCACTGACACGACTTTCTTTTGCCCTGTATTTCAATACTATAAAGATGGAATGCATATTAAGTCTTAAGATCAATAAGGTAAGAAAATGAAATTCAATGTACTTTCCTAATCTGAAATTGGTTTAAGAACAGTTTTGTTTGACATATAATTTTGTGTGAGGGATGCATTTGAATTTCCTGCATTTATTTATTTATTTATTTTTAAGTTACGTTGATAACAGATATACATACAGAACAACCGCTAAAAATTGAACTTTCGTAATCAGGGCACCTCAAAATGTGATATTACACAAAAACCAGACTTGAAAATAGAACTTCAAAAAATACTTTGTTTACAATATCAATATGGGTGTGAAAAATTAATTTTCTTTTCTGAGCAGTGTTCGTCGACATTGTAAAATATAGGAAAGCACTTCCTTCAATTACGTTCAATAGAGAAGAACGTTTAGATCAATTTTGGATAGCCCTATATATAGTCTACTAGCAGGCTACGCCCGCTTTGCTGGTCACTATATTTAAATTAATTTTCAAAATAATTGGATCAGTATTTTTTTTTTTACATCACATCTATAATAATAAATGGAAAGGTTTGTCTGTCTGTCTGTCTGTCTGTTCTTTTATACGTTCAGCCCCTACTGAACGCAGAAACACAAGAATTGACATACGGATGCTCTGGAGCCTTTCCGATGTTTTCCTCGAAACAGAATTTAAAAATCTTAATTAGTTTCGGAGATATTAATTAAAATGTTGACCCATGTCGATCGAACAATGACCAAAAATCCTTATTGCTTAAAAAGAGGCATTCTATCAGCATTCAGCAGACGATTTTAACGGCTGTCTCGAACCAAGGCTGAACTGGATCCGACGCTCCACCGCAAAGGAGCGTCGGATCCAGTTCAGCCTTGCTCGAACGGAAACAAAACAGGTGCAAGTCATTAATGTCACATGATCTTTAACTGGGGTTAAAAATTGCAAATTTCAAAGTGCTTCAAATTTTCTTTTTCGTACACAACACTTAATATACAACCTTTTCAGCACAAAACCAACCTGCAGTTAAAATTTCATCAATTTTCATTAATAAACAAAGCAGTTACATTTTAATTGCAAAATAAATTTTATTCTAACACGTAATCCATCTTTCAATAGACGATAGAAGTTTCCATAACAACAAAATACATTTGAAGGAACTAAAAAATACTTTTTCTTTTTCTTTTTACTTCCATTACCCGACTACCGTGGTATATATAGGTTTTGGGGAAATAAAAAATATTTATTTTTCTTTTTACTTCCATTAATAAAACTACCGTAGATAATGGAATTAGAGATTTCACGTGATTTACATGTTTTAGAATGTCCTGAGTAGGTTTTCTTTTGTATCTCAGCTAAAATTTCGATATTTCAAATTCCAATTAAATTATTTTTAATACATCATTCGAAAGATATTTTAAAGTTGTTTTAAATTATCGAAAGTTTTCACCAGATTTACACGTTTTGAGGTCTCCTGAATTAGTTTTCTTTTGTATCTCAGCTACTAATTAAAATAATTTCATAAGTAATGCATCATTAGAAAGCTTTTTTGATTTGGAATCGAACAGTGGAATACAGAAATTTGTACCGCCAGATGGCGCTGTAATATTTTAAAATTTCAATATTTCATTATTTCAATTTCTAATTATGATTAAATTATTTTGAATACATCATTCGAAAGATATTTTAAAGTTCTTTTAAATTATCGAAAGTTTTCACCAGATTTACACGTTTTGAGGTGTCCTGAATCAGTTTTCTTTTATATCTCAGAAATTAATTTAAAAAAATTCATAAGAAATACATCATTTGAAAGCTTTGTTGACTTATACACATTTTAAAGTACTTTTACATTATCGAAAATGGAATTCGAGATTTCACCCGATTTACACGTTTTGGGGTGTCCTGATTAGGTTTTCTTTTGTATCTCAGCTACTAATTAAAATAATTTTATAAGTAATACATCATTAGAAAGCTTTTTTGATTTGGAATCGAACAGTGGATTACAGAAATTTCTACCGCCAGATGGCGCTGTAATACATTCAAATTTCAATATTTCAATTTCTAATTATGATTAAATTATTTTTAATGCATCATTCGAAAGATATTTTAAAGTTGTTTTATATTATCGACAGTTTTCACCAGATTTACACGTTTTGAGGTCTCCTGAATTAGTTTTCTTTTGTATCTCAGCTACTAATTAAAATAATTTCGTAAGTAATACATCATTAGAAAGCTTTTCGAACAGTGGAATACAGAAATTTGTACCGCCAGATGGCGCTGTAATATTTTAAAATTTCAATATTTCAATTTCTAATTATGATTAAATTATTTTTAATACAGCATTCGAAAGATATTTTAAAGTTCTTTTAAATTATCGAAAGTTTTCACCAGATTTACATGTTTTGAGGTGTCCTGAATCAGTTTTCTTTTGTATCTCAGCTACTAATTAAAATAATTTCATAAGTAATACATCATTAGAAAGCTTTTTTGATTTGGAATCGAACAGTGGAATACAGAAATTTGTACCGCCAGATGGCGCTGTAATATTTTAAAATTTCAATATTTCAATTTCTAATTATGATTAAATTATTTGTAATACATCATTCGAAAGATATTTTTAAATTCTTTTAAATTATCGAAAGTTTTCACCAGATTTACACGGTTTGAGGTGTCCTGAATCAGTTTTTTTTTTGTATCTCAGTTATTAATTAAAAAAAGTTCATAAGTAATACATCATTTGAAAGCTTATTTTAGTTGATACACATTTTAAAGTACTTTTACATTATCGAAAATGGAATTCGAGATTTCACCCGATTTACACGTTTTGAGGTGTCCTGATTAGGTTTTCTTTTGTATCTCATCTACTAATTAAAATAATTTCATGAGTAATACATCATTTGAAAGCTTTGTTGAACTGGAATGGAACAATAGATTACAGAAATTTCTACCGCCAGATGGCGCCGTAATATTTTTAAATTTCAATATTTCATATTCTAATTATGATTAAATTATTTCTAATACATCATTCGAAAGATATTTTAAAGTTCTTTTACATTATCGAAAGTGGAATTCGAGATTTCACCTGATTTACAATTTAAAGTGTCCTGATCAGGTTTTTTTTTGCATCTCAGCTAATTGAGTAAGACCGTTCAAAATTGGTATATGCAAGTTAATTAGGAGGGGCTGGAACGGTGGGGAAGGAATAGGCGCGCAGCGCGCATGGGTTTGGGACCCGGTGCGAGTTTTTACCCGATGATAAAAGATTTTTTTTTAATTTTATTTTCTTAATAAAAGTTTGACGCACGTATATCCTCAAACGTGCGCGCGCAGCGCGCATGGGTCTGCGCTGCCGAAGGCAGTGGCGTCCCTGTGTGAGTTTTTACCCGATGCTAAATGATATATTTTTTAATTCCTTTTCTTGAGAATGAAAGTTTATGAGTAATAACATGGAATTTTGAGAAGTCATAAGGATGGTGAAGGAATACGTGCGCGCAGCGCACGGGTCTACGCTGCCGAAGGCAGTGGGGACCCGGTGCGACATTTTTCCTGATCAGATTTTTTTTTTCTTTTTTTATCACATGATAAAAATTAATGCAATTTTGAGAATTTATTAATTATTGTGATTCATTTAAAAATAGTGACCAGCGAAGCGGGCGTAGCCTGCTAGTTACAAATAAAAACTTGATTAAAAAAAAACTGAAATCGCTTTAGATCTCACTTCTTCGGGTACCCGAAGAAGTGAGTGATCAACAATCAACTAGTGATCAGCAATCAAATGTTCTGCAGAAGTCTTTTGTTTCCTAATCTTTATCTATCTGCAACATGAATAATAATAAATATTGATTTTAAACTTCTTTCATTAGATTCTAGAAGTAGAGTTGAAAGAGTTTAATATTTCTTACTCTGTAATTATTTTTGTATTCCCCCCCCCTTTCCCGGATTGTGATTAATGATCAATTCTTCAAACAATAAGGCAATGGTAGTGCTCAATATTTCTCACATATGTAATTATTTTTAGATCTTTATTGCTGAATTTAATGAATCTGTTTATTTTTCCTCAATTAAATTAAATATTTGTATGTCATATTTATACCAAATGTGTAAACATGGAATAAAAATGAAGAATAATATTTCCAGGTAGGAAAGTATTTCCCAAATCAATTTAAGAAAATTAATTCTCAGTTGCTTCTATGCACATTTGAAACTGATAATTAGCTACTTCTACTTTTTTTTTATATGTATGATTAATTTATATACACAAAAATCATATTCTATATTTGTTTAAAAAATTAGTTATACTTTAACTTAACCAAGTTTTTTTCTCTATTGTTAAATAAATTTCTTACAGATTCTGTTTTGTAGATATTTACATGTTGAAGAGGAATAACTTCATTTAAAACTTTTATATATGAAGTATAATCAATCTATAGTAAAACGTTTTTATAGATTGCTTCAAAATATTAAAATTCTAAAACTATATTGTTCAATACGTCAAAGAAAAAAAATAATAATAATAATTAAATAAATAAATAAAAACTTCCCTTTTTTTATTAAAATTGGTTGGCAAGTCTGCTATATCTATATGGTTTCATCATTTTCATTTTGAAAAACTATCAATATTTTTTTTTAAACGAAAGTTAACCGAAAAAGGAAAGAATAGTTATACATTAAATAATCGCAATTAAAACTGTGGTTTTTACAGAATTTTATTTAGATTAAAAAAAAAAAAAAAAGCGTATTACGTTATTAATTTTACTAATTCATAGACTGTGAGAAGTGATGCAAATAAATAAATAAATAAACTCTATCACTTCATACTGTTTATTACTACACGATAATTCTTTTTCTTTACTTCAGTACTATTTCTATCTCAAATTGAACATTTTATTCCCTAATAACTTTGAAAAAATTTTACTTGGCATGTTCCCAATTTTTAGAGGTTTTTTGTACACACAACGGTTGGAGTAATTTTTGGAGTAGCTGCATTTCTCTAAAAATAATAACGAGGGTGTTAGAAAGAGTTTGTTTATGTTAATATCGTTTGACTCCGACTTAAATTATACTTGAAATTTTAATTTATGAAGTTTGTTATCTTTTTCTTTTTTTTTTTTTTAATTTTTTCTGAAAATATTTTAGATATTTCTTATTTGCAATTTTTAAGATTCAGCATACAAAGTTTTTTCTTTCTTCCTTTTTCTTTTGTCATCATTAATGATTATACAGATAAAAAAAAGGGGGGGGGGGTAATAAAAAATCATGTATTTAAACTGTGAAAATTCTTCACACACCATAAGATCAATGCGAATATTACCAGTTTCGAAAGTTCGTGGGTTTTTCTTCTTCGGGTGGAAAAATCAAGTGCCTTGGAGGCAAAAGCAAGTCAGAAAGCAGGGAAAACCTCAAGGGGGAAGCAGCAACAGAACTAGTCTATAAGATAGCAGTATGCAACAATTAATCAGAAGGTGACACGACCAAAAAACAGAAGACAAGAAACAAACACAAGAAAGGGAAAAGAGGTCTTAAATATATATATATATATATATGCTTTATACAAAAAGAAAGTTTTTTAATGGAACTAAACTTTTTTTTTCCTTTTTCAGGCTGTAGACAGCAAGTGGAATCAGATTTTTATTAAAATTTTATCACGATTAATATAGATAGTTAAATTTTCCAAGAAATCTAACTCCGAAACGCGTTTGGCTTGCGAAAATTAAAATTGTGGTGAGATTCCCAACTATGCTTCGCAACAGAACACTTAGAAATTGTTGCATACTGCTATCCTATTGACTGGTTCTGTTGCTCCCCCCTCTTGGGTTTTTCTCTGCTTTCTGTCTTACTCCTGCCTCCTAGGTAGTAGTAGCATGTGTTTTTTTAATTTGAAGAAGAAAGGTCACACCTTTTCGAAACCAACTGTGCTTGTAGCAGGGTTGGCACGGTTTAAACCAATTGGTTTAAACCATGATTTAAACCATGGTTTAAACCAACTGGTTTTTTTCCCATAAAAACCAATTGGTTTTTTTGGTTTTTTTCCGTTTTCAAAAAATTCAAAATTTTTATTCTGTTGTCCACTTTTTTAAATGAAATTTATAAATTATTTTCTGAAAATGATGCTTACTTTTAATTCAATTTATTTCACTTGTAATATTGCTTCAGAGAAGGTTTTAGTTATGTGTTTTAAGTGTGACTGGCTGGCTGTATTAAAAGTTATGTATGTAATGTACAACAATAACAACAAAAGATCTAGAAATTGTAAAAGAAAAAAGTCTATTAATTATCTTTAAAAATATAAATGAAATTGTCTAAGGCTAAATGCAGTAAAGTAAAATAAAATAAATAACAGTGGAAAGCACACTTATTTTATACAAGACATAAGGTGAAAATTGTAAAATTAAAAAAACTGCTCTTTGTTTTATTCAAAACTGAACAAAGTTGTCTTTAACTGGGTATTTGTTATAATACAGTAATCAATAGCAGCCCATTTTCTTATCTATATAGTAAATCTAAAAGCAACATATGCTGATTTTGAACTATCAAGAAAAAAAAAAAAAAAAGTTGCATTAGATTGTAAAAATTTTAATATCTAAGTATAGGAAAATGTTGAAATAATTCTAATCGCAAAAGATTCTACAACCGGTGTAGTGTGTTTTCTTAAAATAGAAAATTTAATTTGAAAAAAGCTATAAAACTTGTAATTTTATTTGAAATATTAAATGTAAATTCTATTCAATAATTAACTTTCAATTCAAATGGATCACAGTATTCCATTACATAATCCAAAATTTTAATTTTTTTCTTGAGTCTCTTCCTATAATTCTTTTTAAATATATTGGAGCTTTTTTTTTTTTTTTTTTTATCTTTCCTAGTTTATTAAATTAAGAATTTTAGTGTTATTAAGTTAATTTGTTGTTATTAAATTGTAGGAAAAGGTATGTTAGATTTAACATTCATTCGGAAAAAACAAACTTTCGTCAACTCACAGTAATTCTGTTATTTCCATTTACATCATTTTAATGAAAAGTCAATACTGTAATTATGGAATAGTTATAGAAATTTTGAATATAAAAGATTTTAGCTATAATAAAATTTAATGCACTTTGATAAAATGACAGTTCTTATTCAAGAATGAGATCGTCAAAAGTGTAAAAATAAATAACTTTATGAAAAAGCAAAATATAAGAATTCAGGTGGCAAAATCCTGAAATACAGAAATAAATTATTTGATTGTTTTATCTTTAAACATAAAAATAAATAAATGTTTTATTAATTAATATGGCTATGTGAAAACTTATTTAATTAGATGAGATATAACAGAATTTCACGTCTGAAAAAAGTACAAGATTTGATTTACAAAGTACAAGGTTTGTTTCTTGTACATTGTAACAGAAAGAAAATCACAACATACAAAAAAAGCTTAAAAAATCTCATACCTGTTTATTGTTAGTAATTTAAATTATTTTTAAATGAAGTAATAATTAATATTAGAGTATTAATTACTTCTAAAAGTGGTAATTTAATTTACAAATATGCATAATATGACTGAGAAACATATACTAATAAAAACCTGGTTTAAACCAAAAAAACCGGGTTTTTTGGTTTTTTTGAAAAAAAAAAAAAAACCTGGTTTTTTGCCAACCCTGGCTTGTAGTGATTTTATCGTACGTGAAGAAGTTTCAAAGTTTAAATATTTATTGTACACCAGTTCTTTAATATATAATTGAAAATTTATGTAGTTTGCATACATTATAAACACTTTCCAACTGTAACCGTTACACCGTTTAAAAATCAGCGTATTTCACTTTGGTGATGACATCTTAAAACACATTTTGCTTTTAATTAGATATGATTTAATGACGGAAAAATAAAATATTTTTTTTTCTTTATATTAAAAAAAAAGGGGGAATTTTTATTGCATTTGTATAGCCCTGTATATCATGTGAATATTATTTCTTACGCATCATATATTGCAATGCCAAAATTCTCATAATAATATTCAATTCTTATATTGATCAAATTTAATTTATATTCGATAATGTATCTGAACAACTTTGTAAAACCCTTTAAAGTCAATCACTTACGCTAATTATGCTTTATTTTACAGGAAAATTGGTTTTTTGAATCTTAATAATGTAAATTAATTTTGTTATGTTGAGTGCAGCGCAACGAATTTAAATATTCTCTTTCAAGAATACCTCTTATAGACCGTAATGCATTGAAATTCTTTTGGATGTCCCTGTGCACCAATCAGTTGTGTTATTTTTGTAGCCTTTTACATAGAAACATGCCATAGTGAACTTGAATTGCATATCTTATTTTGAAGAAATTCTGAAAATATTTAACAATTAGTCGGCCTTCGCCCGCGTACTCGCGATGTTGGAAACTGCTCATTGGAAACGAATAATTAAAAAAATCCCTGATGATGCTTTACTATTAAAGCGAAAAGCTTTGGATTAAAATTTTTTTAACATCTTTTAAATAAAAATTTAAATTTACGTGTGTTTAAAGTGTTTTAATATATTTAACAAATGACACGTGTTCAATTTAACTCTCTTTTTTTCTTAGAGATTATTTATACATATTTCCAAATGTTATATATATATATCCCCCCCCCTGTAATTTAGCGTAATATTTTTTACCATAATTTGGCGGTTTATAACTTTTGTTCGAATAAATTCAGTATTTCAAAAGTTATCGCGATAAACAAAGTCTTCTCAAGTGGCAGCGTTCAAGTGGACTCAACGTGGAAACAAAATTGCGGAGAAAATTGCCCACCGAAATCATAGATATCTGAATGATAAATCCATTTTTCAACTGTGGTTTGAATTGATTAAGTATTTCAAAAATTATCGTGATAACAAACTTTCAAGTGGCCGCCACTTGGAAACAATATAACGGAGCAAGTTGCCCAGCAAACTCATCCAAGATATTTGAAGCATAAGTTCACTGTCCAACTTTGGTTCGAATCAGTGCAGTGTTTCAAAAGTTATTCTTATGACAAATTTTCAAGTGGCAGTCTACGTGGCTGCAACTTGGAAACTAAATGGCAAAGCAACTTGTCCAGCGAAATCATCCAAGTAGTATTTGTATGATAAGTTCACTGTCCGACTTTAGTTCAGACTAATTCAGTATTTAAAAAATTATCGTGATAAAATTTTTTCAAATGCCACTGTGATTTCAAGTAGCCACCACTTGTAAACAAAAAAGCGAAGTGCTAGCGAACCTAGCGAACTTATCTGAGATATTTAAATGATAAATCCACTACCCAAATTTGATGCGAATTGATTCAGTATTACAAAAGTTATCATAATAACGAATTTTCAAGTGGCAGCCACTTGAAAATAAAATTGCAGATCGAGTTACTAAGCGAACTTATCCAAGGTATTTGAACTATACGTTCACTATCCAACTTTTGTTTGAATTAGTTAAGTGTTTTAAAAATTACCGTGATGGTACATTTTCAAGTGGCTGCAACTTGGAAACAAAATGTCGGAACAAGTTGCCCAGTGAACTCATCGAAGATAATTATAGAAAAAGATCACTATCCAACTTTGGTTCGAATTGAATCAGAATTAAAAAAGTTATGTTTATACATTTTCAAGTGGTATCCTCATTTCAAGTTGTCTCGCTTAGTTTATAATACCCGCACTTAGTTAAAAATGACAGATACAGTTCATTAATAAACTTGATTGTGACCCTTATGTAGTCTATGTATACATGATAATTCAAGCAAATCCGGTCTTAAATACGCTTTTTACAGCGTAAATTTGAAATTTTTAAGTGGCCTCCACTTGAAAACAAAATGGTGGAGCAATCTGGTTAACAAACTCATCTAAGATATTTATAAGTTCACTGTCCAAATTTGGTTCGATTTGGAGTAATATTTCGGAAGTTATAGTGATTTTAAATTTTAAAGTGGCCCCGCTTAGGCTTAGTGTAAGATATCCGCCACTTTGTTAAAAATGGCGGATAAAGTTTGTTAATAAACTTGGTTGAGACACTTATATGGTTTATGTATGTGTCAAAATTTAAACAAATTCTGTATACACTTTTTACAATGTGAATTTGAAATTTTCAAATGATCTCCATTTCAAAACAAAATAGCGGAGCAACTTGGTTAACAAACTCATCCAAGATATTTATAAGATAAGTTCACTGTCCAAATTTTTGGTTCGATTTGGATTAATATTTCGATGTTATTGTGATTTTAAATTTTTAAGTAGTAGCCTGATTTCAAATGGCCGCGCTTAACTTAAGATATCAATGGCGGATAAAGTTTATTAATAAACTTATTGAGACCCTTATGTTGTCTGTATTTACAACAAAATTCAAGTAAATCCAGCTTTAAATACGCTTTTTACGATGTGGATTTGGAATTTTCTTGTGGTCTGCACTTGAAAACAAAAAGGCGTAACAGCTTGGTTAACGAACTCATCCAAGATATTTAAGTTCGCTGTCCGAATTTGGATAAACGAAGTGATTGCAATAGATCGATTTCTAAAGAAATCACCCTTTTTTTTTTTTTTTAAAAAAAAAAAAAAAAAAAAAAAAAAAAAAAGGCTTTGTTCGAGGAAAAATTTTGAAACGGAAAATTTTCTGGAAATTTTACCGAAAATTTTCTCTAAATTACAAAGGTTTTGTGAAAAAAATTAATATTTTAAAAGCTACAAGTAAACAAAACTATTCCTAGAAAAATATGAATAATTATTCAATTCAAAAAGAAATTAATAAAGAAAACACAGAATTTATGATTTAATGGTTTTTAAACATGTATAAAGCTAGAAAGTTATAATAAATTTTAATGACTGTTTTGCATGTATAATAGTTGAATAATCTATATAAAAAAAAGATATCTGTGTATGTTCTGTAGCTCTCAGAGACCCTCACATATCATTGCCAACAGCTGAATCCCATTTTATTATTATAGGGAAAATTGTTATGAGAATTAATGATTTTTTTTTTTTTTTTTTAATTCTGTTTTCATTATTAAAAAATCTAGAATAATTACTGGCTTTGTTTTTCCCAAAATTTATTTATTTAATTTTTAATATTTCATATTGAAGTTATAAAGTGGAAAAGAATTATCAAAGTTCTTTTTTGCATTTTTTAACTTCAAAATGGGGGGAAAAAATGTTTTTGAAAAATAAGAACAATTTTAACAATTGTGAATTTTCTGAAAGTAAACATGAAATTAAAAATAAATAAATAAATCTCGTAACAAATTTCTTTGTGAAATAATATGGGGTTTAGCTGTCAATGGAAGAGAAATCGTACACGGTAATTAGCAAAGTATGGTTCGGACCATGTAAGAATTCATTTCATTAAAATTCTTTTTTTTTTTTTTTTTTTTTTCAAATTTGTTCTATTTTCAAGCATAATTTGTAAACACAAAATCATATTTTTTATTAGATGGTAGTATTGAATAATGAATGTAATCCTTTATTTAAAAAAATTAATCTGGAAGTTTGAGAAGATTTTTTCTTTATTATTATTATTAATTTTTTTTTTTTTTTTTTTAAGCTTTAAATGTAACACCCTGTGTGAGATTTTTCAAATACAAATCAATTTTAGATATTTTAAGCAAATAAAGAAATATTGATTTCTTTCAACTAAACATCCAGTTACAATTTATGATATCGTCCATTTTTATGTATTTGACTTCCTTAAATTTCAATCAAAATCAAGCTTTTTATTTATTTAGGCAATTAATTATAAATTCTATTTCCTGCATAAAAATACATTTTTATTTTATTTTATTACTTTTTTTTTCACACTTTAGAAATTAGTTTTAAAAAGTGATTTAAAAAAATAAAATTGTGTTTTTATATAAATTTTTTTCCTCTGAAAATTTTTAACAATGCCAATTTTGTAATTAAAGTTTTTTTTTTTTCTTCGATTGAATATTTAACAAAGATTATGACAATCTCTCAACTTTCCGATTTATTCTCAGAACTAGAGATCATAGGGTCACCTAAATCAGAATTGCTGCCTGAATTTGAAAAGCATCGCCGTATCGTCATTTATCAAATGAATATTTTGAAAAACAAATATACACGCTCAGCAGTGCAGTAGTGCATTAATCTATCAATATATTCATCATCATCTTTTTTTATTATATTGCCAAAATGCTTTATAATAATGTTCACACAAACTTATTCAAAGGACATTTAAAATTCTGATTAGCAACCATAGATCTCTTGTATTTATTTATAATAAATAACCTTTTTCTCGATCAAGTTGCTCAAATCGTATATCTGGTAGCTTTCTAAATGATAACTTTAATCAAAAACTTTTGTTTCTCACACTGTATCTGACATTATTGTAACTAATAACTGTACTGTGGTTAATAAAAGAAAAATTTAAATATATCTTGTAAAAAATTTACTAAAAAATTGCTTTTTTTGATTTGAACACATTTTCCGGAAAAACATAGTGGAAAATTTTCAAAAAAAGAACATTTTCCACCCCACATCACTGGGTGTACTTCATTTGGAGTTTTTCCCCCATTACTTTTAGTTTGCAAAGAACTTATTTTGTTATGAATGCTGTATTCATTCATTACTTCATCTTGATATCGTATTGTGCTGACATCAGCAGTGTGCAAACAACTTTGCTGCTCCATGTTTTTACTCACTCGCTGTTTTTACTTGTAACAAATCTCTTTTGTAAAATGTTGGATCAGCATACGCTTATCTGTCTAGCGGGGAAGGGGGGGGGGGTATTTTTCTTCTTTTTTTTTTTTTTTTTTTTTCTTTTAGGTCATGATATATGAATAAGATAAAATCAAATAAACCAACGAGCTCGCTTCACTCACCGCCTCCGGAAGCCGGAACTGTTATTCTATGGGAAATTTTTTTTTTTTTACAAATAACTTATTAACTAATACATATTTTTAAATTCTGTTTTCACATTCTGAAAATTCCCAGCTGTTAAATTGACGGACCTTTTTTTAAAAAAATATTTTTTTAATTTTTTATATTTTATTTTGAAGTTGCAAAATACGAATTTTCAATGTGTGAAATTTTTTCATTTTGTAACTTCAAAATAAAATATTAAAAATTTAAAAAAATACATTTTTAAAAAACAGGCATGAGAATTTTCCGCGGATCCGCGATTTTCCGCTTTTTTGTGATTTTCGTTAATTTCGCGATTTTTTATTTTGTTAAAATCAAACTCCAATAACGATCAGTGTTCAACTGCTCCACGGAAAACTTTAGATTTTCAATCTTTTTCCATCCAAAATATAAATGTCAATATTCATTTTAAACGTGCTTTATCATATTCTATAACATATAAAAGAACAGAATTATTCAATATTTCTCACTCGTGTAATTTTTTTTGTCCCCCTCCCCTTTTTTTCATCTCTAACCATCGCCGATCAAACATTCTGCGGGAAGCCTTTTATTTTTGAATATTTATCCATCCACAACAAAAAATGTCAATATTAATTTTAAACTTACTTTATGATATTCTAGAACCCATAAAGAAGAAGAATTGTGTTTAATATTTTTCACTCATGAACTACTTTTTAACACCCCCCCCCTCCCTTTCCCATTTTCCACCACCCGTCAATGTTATTAAATGTTGATTGCTAGCTATTTTTTCTTCTTCTTCTTTTTTTTTTTTTAACATGTTCTATTGTGCTGATGTGTTATTCTTTTAGTTTAATTTGTCACTTTAAAAATATTTTGTATAGTTTTTTCCTGTGAGCATTATTTTTTCATTTGAAATAAAATGCTTGAAAAAAGGTCCGTCAGTTTAACAGCTGGGAATTTTGTGAATGTGAAAACAGAATTTAAAAATATGTATTAGTTAATAAGTTATTTGAAAGGAAAATTTCTCCACATAACATTGGCTCGGGCTTCCGGCGACGGTAAGTGAAGAGGGCCGTTAAAGACACACTCAATAAGCGAAGAAGTTAAATGTAAAAAAGCTTGAATGCCGGATATTCTGTAATATTCTGAATGATTGCTATCAGAATTGATAAACATCAGTTTCATCAATAGTCTTTTTTATTGATTTTATTATTTACGATGACAGCTGAAGGCTCATTAGACATGATACTTACAATCCGTTTGAATTCTTTTATAATCGTAATCGCCCAAGCGTTTCAATTCAAAGATTATTCAATACTAATCAGATCTTCTACATTCTTGAAAGCTGATAAGTTTTTGATTTTTGTGTTTCTGCACGTTTCGAGGTCCCCTAAATTCATTTTTGCTATTTTTACGGCGATGTATGTATGTGTGTGAACGAACACGATACCATCTAAACGCTTCGATCGATTGAATTGAAAGTTGGTACATATGATAGAGGTCACCGTAGAACGAATGCGTTTGATTTTGATAAATCTAGCACTTATAGTTTTTTTAAAGGGACACAAAGAAAAACTCTTTATCATTGTGGCCTATGGGCCCAAATTAATATAAGTGCGGTACCGTCTAAATGCTTTCTTGAATTCAGCTGAAAAGTAATATACATGTTATAGGTCACCGTCGTACGAACTGCGTAGATTTTGGTAAATCTAACACTTATAGTTCTTTTTACAAAGACACAACAAAAAAACCTTTATCATTATAATTAGGGGGTGGGAATCGATTAAGAGTTTTAACTGGGTTAACCGTAGTTCATTAATCGATTAATCGGTCGATTAATCGAATTTTTAATCGGTTTTCATTTTTCTTTATATAATCTTATTTGAATGATGAATAAAACTCTCATATTGTGTATATATGTATATATATATATATATAGTTAGATAGATAGATAGTACACAACAAACCATAAAAATGATAAAGATGTTAATTTAACTAGTTCCTTAAACAATAAATAATAATAATAATAATAATAATAAACATGCAAATAAATAATAAAAAAATATATTCCTAATATATTCTTAAATATAATTTTTATTAGGAAATACAGCTGAGAAATAACTTATATTTATTATAACTTTTATATTCTAAAAAATTCTCTATAATATTATTTTATTCATAAGTTTCACTGAAAAAATATTCTTTTTTTTTTTTTTTTTTTTTTTTTTTTAAGAAAAATTTGTCTAATTAATTATATGTGTTTCAAAACTGAAATTTAAATCAATTTTCAAAGTAATAATTGGTGACTAAGTGTTAATTTTATATAAATATTTTTGCGTATTTATTTATTTATTTATTTTTATATAAATTAATTTTTCAATTAATTTTGAAAGAATCATTAAATGAATTTTCACATATTTTCGTTTTATATTTGCAGGCCTTGTCCCTCTCGCTTATCACTATTTTCAAATTAATTATGAAAATTCCATACCATTATTATAAAAATCTCAAATTCTTCATTGTTTTTATATTTCAGTTCTTCTTTGTCACTTCGGACTAGAACACAGAATGCTATTTTCTGTTTCTACTTCAATAGTTACTATCAGCAATTCTAAATAGACAGTAAACGCTTAAAGATATTGTGAAACTCTGTTGGCACTTAATCCATCAGAGGGATAGTGGAAATCTCAATCCTTTCTTTTCTTTTCTTTCTTTCTTTCTTTCTTTCTTTTTTTTTTTTTTTTTAATCTTGAGCATTTCCATCTTTTGAAAACTTCTTGTTTCTGAGAATACTATTGCCCTAGCTAACACTTTCTGTAGAAGGCTACAGGTAGTGTTGCCCCAGCATGCACATGAAGTGGTATTTTGTTTAATAACTGTCCTCCCCCTTTTCTCTACCAACAAATGTGTAACAACTTCTTTTCAGATGTTTTATTTTTTTTTTTTTATTTATTTATTTTATTTTATTTTTTTGCTTTTTCTTTATTTGATGGATGTTTCTTCAAATGTTTGCTAGCAAAATATGTGAAAAATTATTTTGTAAGGAGAACAGCATTTTACTTTAATCCGTAGTTTGAAAATTTAATCGGATTTTGAAAATTTTTAATCGAATTAATCGAACCGATTAACTCGATTAAAAAAATTGATCGGGATTAAGCATTGATCGATTAACTGAACCGATTAATCGATTAATCGGCACAGCCCTAATTATAATCTATAAGGTTCAAATTATTTGAAGTACGACAGCGTTAAATTAAGTATCAATACTGGAGAAACAACCCAAACACACTATTATAATTTTTGTTTATTTAACGACTTCTCTTACTTCAATTTATTTATACAACCGCTAATTATGTTTGGAAAGTCGAGTAAAGTCACACCAGATTTCTTTTTTTCTTTTCTTTTTAATACTGGAATTTTTGAATCATGCATACGTATGATAAAAGCATGCGATTTATGTAACCAATTAAATTTCGATGAGGAGGAATAAAAAAAATTGACTGGCATTCATTATGAATAGGATTAATTATAGTTAGCATCGTTCAAAGTCATCTTTGCTTTAAAATGCCGCTGAAAAATGAATAACATTTTGGTGGGAATAGACAACTTTCTTGTCTGGGATCTCTTGTTCAGAAGTGACTAACCGATGGTCCACAAGAAAATTTCTGGTGATTCGAAAAAAAAAAAAAAAGAAAAATCTGGACATTGTTTGCATGCTATTTTCGTGTGTATAAATGTAAAAATTACGTGTTGTTTTATGTCAGTTTCAAATTCGAAAATTTTATGAATCGCTTATAATCGCGCAATATTAATCAAATCATCGTGAAAGAAAATAAAAAGAGAAAACTATAAAATTGATTTTATTTCACAACATTATATTTTATGGATTCATAACAATTAACAGAGGCAAATTATGAATATAACTCAAATTACAATTTGAAATAAAACTACTATCTGACTTGCAGCAAATACCTTGAGTTAAAATTTTATGAAGTATTTATAGGGGACTTGGCATTACTGAAGGTTTTATATAAAAGCTTATAATTCCACTTAATTTTGATAAATTAAACTATTTTAGGTTTGTTCAGTAAAATATATATTCAGGTAACAATTCTTATGGTTTTTTGATGCATTTTTTGCAAGTTTGAAATCTTTAAATTGCTTTTTCTCAGTTTACATTTTTTCATGAATTCATGATCTTCAAAATGCTAAAACTTCTTTAGATATTTAAGAAAATACATAATTATTATTATTATTTATGTTTAATAGAACCTACTTAAAAGAATTTGAGATAAATTTTTCAATATCTTTAAAAGAAAAAATATTAAAAATAAATATATAACAAAACTCATGTTTTTTTTTTTTTTTTTTTTTTTTTTTTTTTTTTTTCTTGCAAATACAGGGTGACAAGAAATAACTTGGACACACATGATACATTATAACTTTAATGCTAATGAAAATATTACGACCAAACTTCAAAATAAATATGAATACATTATTTTGCCTAATATGTTTACAAGTTTTCAAAGTGGCTACCTTTAGCCTTAATACAGAGCTTTAAACGTGTCACAAAATTTTCGGCTATGGGCCGCAACTCACTTACTGATATTATATCCCATTCCTTGCATAAGAATTCCTTTAGGGATGCCAAAGTTTTATACACACCCTTGTCTCCAAAATGGACCAAACAGAATAATCCATTGGGTTAAAATCTGGGGAATACGGTGGCCATTCTTGAGCTCCAATGAAGTCAGGAAAATTTGTCTTGCACCAATCTCGAGTGTCTTTAGCTCTGTGTGCAGGTGCGGAATCCTGTTGGAAAGTCTATCTTTTGTTTCCAAAGAACTTTTGCGACCAAGGTAAGACAACATCTTCCAAAATGAGTTTGCGATAGTGGTAGTTACAGATATTTGGTTCGAAACTTCGTCCAAGTTATTTCTTGTCACCCTGTATTTACATAAACATGCACTTTTTAATTTTTTTTCTCAAAAACTAATCAGTAAATTTCAAAATCCATCAATAATTCTTTTCAGTAGGTTCTATTAAAACATCCCAAAAAATAATTAATTTTTTTTCTTAAATATCTGTAGAAATTTAAGCACTTTAAAGATCATGAATTCATGAAAAAATACCAACTGAGAAAACGCAATTTAGAGGTTTCAAATCTGTAAAAAATCCATAAAAAAAAAAAAAAAACCCATAAGAATTGTTGCCTGAATATATATTTTATTGAACAGACCTAATATAATAGATCAACTTATAAATACAGTAAAGCACCGTTTATGCGTCTCTCGTTCATACGTCTTTTACATCTATACGTCCTTTTAGTGAATTCCCGATTCATTTCTATTCATTTTATTGCAAAAATTCATCGTTTATACGCCGCTAATTTCGGTCATACGTCTTTTCCACTTTACTAAAATTCGCAAAATTTCTCGACCTGTCACTATTTTCCATTCAAAATAAGACGGATTTTTCCTAGAAAGCATCTTAAATGGAGGAACACAGGAAAGATCGAAGAATACTGATCAAAGAATCAATTGAATTCACAGTAGAATTTTTTAATACTCATAGACAAGCAGCAAATCAGACGAATATCGAAGATTTGTAATGTTATTAAATAAATATCTGTATGGATCTGTATGTATTTAACTATCTGTATTAACTTTTTTTTTTTTTTTTTTTTTTTTAACCCCGAAGGCTAGAATTTTACAAAAACAGGTATGCGCATGTTAAAAGCAAGTTATTGATGTGGACCATTTTGAGCCACTTTGACTTTCTATATATGAATCATAGATATAGTAATATATAGATTTGTCATCCTGATGTTATCGAGCAAAAATTTTTTATGCTTAAAAAAAGTTCAAAAACCAGCCATTAGAAAGTATTGAAAAAAGAAAGAAATGAATTTGACACTGTATCTGGAGTTTTTCATTCGCCTTTAGTAAATAAATTATTCATAAATTTTATTTACTAATTTATCCGTGTGTATTCCTGTGTGTAATTTACTCGGAGAAAGACAGCCATTAGAGTAACTTTTCCCGAGAAAAAAGGAATCACTTTTTCCCTCTCGCTGATCAGTCTATGCCTTATTACTATAATAACTATGATATGAATAAAATTTAATTGTGGGGGAAATAAAAATATTTGTTGGCATCCATTTGGAATACAGTTTAGTTATCGTCTGCAGAATCATTCAAGAAGACTCAAAACATTAGTTTGAATAAAACTTCGATTTCATTATGTTCGCTGTACCACCAATTAGGAAATTTTTTCTGAAAGTCCGCAAAAAATTACCAAATTGGCTAGTAAGTACTCTGTAGACACCTTAAACTCGATTGCTTTTTTTTTTTTTTTTTTTTTAACTCAAAAAAAAAAAAAAAAAAAAACGCTTTCATTTACATTTTTTCATGGCTTTAAAAAGATAATGAATGTGAATGCTCTAAGATATTTTGTTCATTTATGAAATGTCTTCTTTAACTTATGACTATCCTCAATTTATAAAAGAGAGAGAAGGGGTAAAAAATAAATAAAAACTTCAGTTCATAAAATTATCTTTTATCACTTCAAGGTTAAATTGCTCTTCAAATAGAAGTAATGGATGATATCTATCAAAACATATAATTTAACGGCTTTGTCTTAATTGATACATTTTTCTTTTTTCTTTAAATCTTTTGCAATGAATAATTCTAAGTTTGAAGTTTAAATATTCTGTCAACGTAAAATAATACATTAGTAAATTCAGATATTCAGTTTTTAATCTTGTAATCCTTTTAAGTATAGTTTTTTTTTTTTTTTTTTTTCTCTCCATTTATGCAATACTCCATTTTTCTCCGTGTGAATTGTTATCTCACATTTTACATTATTGTTTTAATGTGTACAGATATTTTGTGTCCTTTTTTTTTTTTTTTTTTTTCCATCTTCAAAATAAGTGTTGGACAAAGGCCACGTGCCTTTCTAGCTCTTTCATTTTCCTTGAAACTTTTTTTTTTTTTTTTAATCTTCCTTTTGTATGCTTGTAACATCTGCTCATTTTTGTACATCTTTTGCATAAAAAGTTTGCCCTAAAGAAAAACGGAACACTTATTGATGGCATGATGACGTCATAAAGTTGGAAATATCTGTCATGTTCGCTAATGGATAACGTGAGAAGGTAGGTTAAAATTTATTTAAGCGTAATTACAACACGTTGTTTCTTAAAAATTTTATACGTCTGGGAGGATTCAGTTCTTATATTGTTAAAAATTAGTACAATGAAACGAAATATATATGGATCCCTTGAGAAAATTATATGGTAATTTCGTTAATTGATTCAAAGAAACTGCATTTGCAAATGTATATCTTTTGTAATAATCCATGATTTCGCTGTTTTATTCGAATATGGCTTAATTGTAATTAGCGGCATCCTCCCCTTCTGCAAGGCTACTCGCTAGGGTGACGTGCCCCTAGCGTACGAAGTTGGAATTAAGGAAAGGAGGAAAAGAAGAAGCCATGCCCTTATCGTAAGTAATAATTATCCAAATTTTACACCTATTTCAGTGAACAATGGTTGGACAATCCTAGACTTTTTCTATATTTAAAGAATGTATACGGGCAAAGTCATCGCACTAATAATCGATATATACAATTAATCTTTATAGTATTGAAATGCAAGGTAGGAGAAAGTCGTGTGAGCGACACGACAGATTATTTTATATGCATGAAAGCATGTTTTCTGTTGATCATGGTATGGAAATCATTCATCATTTGCTTACAGGGTTACCCAAAGTTTTTGGATATATTGCTGGAAGTGTATTTTATTTTGTGTTAGGTGTTTTTCATATAAAACTAAATTTAAGTACACAATATGATGTGAATATAGTAATAACAAGATACAGGGCTATACCCAAAATTAAGTTAAACGTTCTTTTCTACTGAATGTAATTGATGGAAGTGCTTTGCTACATTTTACTAACATTAAATTACGTTTTTAAGTCAACGAACAGAACTTACGAAGGAAAATTAAATTTTCATACCCATACTGTAAAAAAAATAATAATTTTTCAAGTTGTACTTTTAACTCTTTTTTTTTCCAAATAAGATCACGTTTTGAGGTACCCTGAATACGAAAGTCCAATTTTTAGCGTTTATAATATGTGTGTATATCTGTTATCAGTAAAGCTTAAAAAGAAATAACTGCAGGAAATTAAAATAATGTATTTTGAATTTCGTATTAGGTTGCCACTTGAAAATTTTGATCAAGATTGGCACCGAGGGGGGGATAACATTTACGCTAAGGACACGGGTTTATAGATTTACACAAAGGGCACTTTCGCTAAGAGCCTGCCCCCCCCCCCCTCGCTGGACTCAACTGTTTTAAATTTCTCTTTTGTGCAAATATGTACATAGCCACGCGTACACAAACATACTTAAGTAATTTTTTTTAATTATTAAACGCGAAATAATAATTAACACTGAATATTGATTAATTAAACACAAGGTATTTAATTAGTCAAGTATTTTAATAAAAAAAAAAAAATGGGGGAAATTTATATTTAAATTCATGTATGATGAGGGAGATACATAATCTAAACTAATACATTGGGCGATCTGTTGAGTGATTTACACGAAATATTGATAGGCATCAATTTATATCAAAGTGCAACTAAATAAAAATTTGTATTAAATTCTGTGCATTAGTTATTGAGCTAGAGCTTCCATAAAATTTTGTTCACGTACACAAAGTTAGACAGACAAATATTCTCTAAAAATCGTCAAATAGTCTTGAAGACATTCCAGAATTAGGGGAGAAAGATAAAATTTGCGTTTATGTAGGAACATCCCCCCCGCCCCCCTCCCAAATCCTTATTCAATATGAGTATACAGTCGAACCTCGTTAACGTGAATTACTTTTAACATGAACTGTTTCCACAGCCCCCGTCAAAATGAAGATTAGTTACTGATAGCATGAACTACTGATAACATGAACAAATTTTTTATTCACCTTGAGATTCACGTTAATGAGGTTTTACTGTACTAAGATGTCGTCTATTGGGTGAAAAAAATCATCTTACTTTTGACATTTACTTCTCTGAGATGAAAATCGCCTGCATTCATCTCTGAAAATATTTTTTGTAAATAATAATTTTCATAAATAATTTGTACAGCGTAAATTTCTACCGAGAAATATAGAAGAAAGTTTTGTGATTTCCACAACATTCTAATTCTTATTTATTTTGAAATATGTGTTTTTATCCAGTTTTTTAATAATAATTCCCCCTTTTTGACAGGATTTTGTCTGCTGTTGGGGATGAAACAAACGTTTATCTTGGAATGTTTTTATCTCGTGTATCTATTGCATAGACAAAGCACGTTTTGAATACTTGAAAATCGATAACTCCCAGCAAGTAACGATTTAAAAAGACAATCGCAAAAGTTACATCAAGCTTCAGTTCACGTATAGTTTAGTTACTGAAGCTGATATAAGATTTGGAATAAAATTTATCGCCATTGCTCTCAAAAGAGGAGAAATATATAATATTATTGCAGAATGACTTGAATGAGAAAATAAGAGAATGTTTCTTTTTAACAGTATTTGTTTAGGTGATATAATAAATAATAGAAATTCTAAACAAAAAATACAGTGGTTGATCAAATTACACAGGCCTGCAAAATTTGAGTCATGAAAAATTGTTTGCAATGTAATGACTGATTTTTATATTATTTGGTGCGCTGATTTCAAATATGGCATCCAATTTTCTCAATCACGTAAGGATTTTTGCAAAATGGGCTTAAATATATTAAGACTAGGCCCAAAAGTGGGAAATCGATCATTATATAATGCAAGAAGCATTTCATGTAACAAATGAGGAAACGAGTTTTTAGGGTATTTCGACCCCGCTGAATATGAATCTGCTTGTTGCCAAAGCGAAATTTGGACCGAAAGTCCAGTAACCAAGATGGCGGCTAAAACTCTGTTGCCCTATATCTCCCTTGACCGTTGGCTTAAAATAATAATTTAAACGTCTACTTATGGGTTTTCTCTGATGCTAAACACACTGCAGTGCTCAAAATGTGCTTACCTTGGAGTGCATGGGTACCAAGATGATGCCCAAGATGGCTGCCGAAACTTTGTTGTGTTTACGTGTGCTCTGTGCGTCTTGTTGTATTTAGAATATAAAACCCGTCAGATATATGGTCTTTAGTGGTTGAATGTGCAGTATGTAAAGTACCCTGTGTATTACAATAAACAATGCTTAAACACTGAAATAGTCATTTTCTTGAAGTTTCGGCGACCATTTTGGGCGCTATGTTGGAACTCATGCTCTCCAGACTTAAGGTAAGTAACTTTCGAGCATTGCAATGTGTTTGGCATCCGAGATTACCTCTTAGTAGACGTTTAAACCATTGTTTTAAGCCAACGGACAAGGGAGGTATAGGGCAATCGAGTTTTGGCCGCCATCTTGGATACCGGACTTCCGGTCCAAATTTCACTTTGGCAACAGGCAGATTCGTATTCAGAGGGGTCGACTTACGCTAAAAACGCTGTTTCCGCAATTGTTACTTACATGAAATGCTTCTTGCACTATATAGTGATCGACTTCCTACTTTTGGGCCCAGTCTAACATATTTAAGCCCATTTTGTGAAAAATCCTTACGTGATTGAAATAATAGATGTCATATTTGAAATCAGCTCATGAAATAATATACATTTTTTTTTTTTTTTTTTTCTAAAAAAATACTGGACGAAATGGCCTTGAATTTCAGAAATATAAAGAACATTTAAAAACTTCCATTTGCCTCTATCGATTTAGTTCAGAGTGTAAATAGGGGACTAACCGCAAATTGAAGAAAAGCACAAAAACTCAAGATCAACCCGTATCATAAAAAAGCTGCAAGTAACTTCTAGCTTAGCACATTTTTATACGTATTATTTATTTATTTATTATTTTATTTTATTTATTTATTTTTGTGGGAATTGCACAGATATTTAGGCAGATTTAAAAAATTTTTTTTCAAAAATTATTAATTTTTTTGCCAAGTATTTTGCTTATAAACAAGAAAGGTTTTCTATAAAATTTTATAAAATTTGCAGAAAAATTGACAAAATGTTATTCTGAAACACAAAATTCACACGTGTAATATTCGCTGAGATATCAGCATTTATATTAAATATTTTTTACTGCGCATACGCGAAAGATAGAAAATTTTTAATTAAATAAGTTGAAAGCTAGATGATATTGGGCAGCTTATGTCAAAAGTGCATTTGTCTATAGTAAAAGTTAAGTAAATTGTCGGCAAAAGAACGAGCTAGTTTTTAGACATTTTCCAGAGTTGGAAATTTCATGTTTTTCGCTTACCACGTATTTAATTTGAAGATCCAATTATATAAACCACGTTGCAAAAGTTCTTTTTTGTGAAAAACCCCTTATGAACTCATAATTCTTAGTAAATATATAAAAATGTGTTAGATCTATAAGCCCATAAGGGGTTTTTCACAAAAAAGGACTTTTGCAACGCGGTTGATATATTTGGATCTTCAAATTAAATACGTTGCATGTCAAAAACCCCTTGTGAAATTTCAACTGTGGAAAATATCTAAAATCTAGCTCGTTCTTTTGCTGAACATTTGCTTAATTTTTATTTTATTCTAATGAGCTTTTCACAAAAGTTTCCCAATGTATCTACACACGCGACAAAAAGATAGGAACAAAGTGTTTTTTATATATATATATATATATATGATTATTTTGAATATGATTCAAATATTTAATATGTTTTTGATATGATAATATTTTGTTATGATAATGAATGATGAGCACAATTTTAGATAATGTTATTTTATGAAAAGTTAAAAAGAAAAAAAAAAAAAAAAAAAAACCTTTGTTCCTATCTTTTTTGTCGCGGATTGTAGTCTTAAATTAGAAAAAATGTAGTCTTAAAACTTTTCTAAATTAGTCTTAAAACAAAAATTAGTCCAGGAATAGTGTTATATTATGATAATAATAAATGATAAGCACAATTTAGATAATATTATTTTATGGAAAATCAAAGAAAAAACCCTTTGTACCTATCTTTTTGTCGCCGGGTGTATATAGTAAACATTTATATACAGGGTGGCCATAATTAAACTGCAAGTGTTCCAGGGGTGCTGGAGAGAAAACTACTAGGAATATTCCAGTGGAATTTGGTATCTACACGTTTCAGAACATGCGCAAATCAAATATGAAAAAAAAAATCGCCATTTTCACCCGATAGATGGCGCTGTAACCAGGGTTGGCATAGAAACCCTAGATAATCTCAGAGATACGACAGGTACTTAGTACGCATGCTCAGTGGACAAACGCTTGTCCAGATTCCCTCTTGCTACAGTAACCTTTTACAATGCTTGGCGCTGATCGCGCATTTTGGTGATTTATCGGTGTAAGTTTTTAAAGATATTCTCTAAAGTAAAGCAAAAAAAAATTTTCTTTGCAATCAAACTAAGATTAAGATACATTATGCTTTACGTTACATTCGTTTTATTATTATTATAATTATTATTTAAATTTAGATTACATTTCTATATTCATAGAAATAATTTACACCATCTTATCATACTGCATATCAAAAATTCTGAATTTTAACCTTTTACAGGCCAATGTTCCCAATTGGGAACATCAAATTATAACTTATTTAAAAAATTAAATTGCACTAATATTGACTTGAAAAAATTAGCGGACATACTTAAAAGATGACTTGATTTTTTAAAACCGAAGCAACATTCCTATCATTAGTTGGTAACTGTACAAAAAATCCCCAAAATGATCATTTTCATATTTCTTTCCACAGAGTACAAATAAAAAAATGCATAAAAATTTGAAAGTATCCGATGACTCTGAATATCAGTTGGTTTATTTTAAACAGCTCTTATTATCAAAAAGGACATCAAACTTGATAATATTAATCAGATTATATTAATAATCTATAATATTAATCTTAATAATTTAAGAATATTAATAATTATTATTAATGGCAATTAATACTTATGTATGTATTTTTTTTTTTCATTTAAATGATTAACATCCCTTAACTAAAGTATTATAAAGTAAAATATGCAAATAACTAATGAAAAATATACCTGGATCTAATTTCGGCCTGTAAAAGGTTAATACTCTTTAGTTTTTAATAATATACCATGCAACTGCAGTCTAAAAATATATATTTATACAAACTGATAATAAAAAAAAATAATAATAATAAAATTATTTTTATTTATTTAAAAAATAATTTATTTTATCAAATTTGTCCTTGTAGTTACTGGTAAGAAAGTTCATCGATATTAAGATTAATTTGTAAAAATTTGATGATTTAACAGTTAACTTGATTTGATATATTCATTTGAGGGATGACCGTTTAGCTTTATGATTAATTTTATTTATTGCAATAACTTACAAATATATACATTCTCAGCACATTAAATGTTTAAAAATTGTTTTAGTTGGTTTATAAAAGGTTTTTCAGGGGGTCAAATGTTTTTGAGACTGTAAAATTAACTTTGCTCTCAAAGCTGGTAGACGGGAGATATCAGGTTCGATACCAGGTAGCGCTCATCGGGCTAACTTTTCGAAATTATCTGCAGTTTTCTCCGAAACAAGCGTAAATATGGGCTAGAACACCTTAAAAAGCCCTTACTTAAGTTATTCAACCCATACCTCGGCCTTTCTTTTGTAGGCAACTGGCACATTAACACCAACATGTTTTTCTTAAAATAATTCAGTTTAGGAAATTTGAATTAGTTTAATGCTTAAAAACATACCAATATTTTATAGTTAAATGCATAATCATTGATAATATTAATATTTGTAAAAATATTTATTAACTTTAAAAGTTTTATACATCCTTATTGTTCATGTCAAAAGTTTATTTTTCTTCAAATGTAATACAAATATATATATATATTTTTTTTTTCGTATTTTGTACCTTTGAATAAAGTATGATAAAAAAAAAAAAAAAAAAAAAAAAGGAGAGAGAGAGAGAGAGAAAATAACGTATGTGATAAAAAGAAATATGACACTAAAAAATAAATTAATTAATAAATTAATTACTAATTAATAAACAAATAAAGAAAATAAAGAAATTAGCACTTATAATTTTACAACATAAAATTCTAACATATGTTGATCTCATAAAGAATGGTTGATTGGTTGTATGGCTTAAGACTGATTGACTACTCTAGGGGCCTAGGCCTACAGGAGAAATGCCCTCCGTGGGGGGGAGGGGGGTTCTAAGTGAATCTAGTTCGTATTTACGCGAGTTTTAGAGAGAACTACGGAAAACTCCGAACGGCTAGATCGATGAACGCGTTTTTTGATCGAACCCGGCACTTCCCATCTACCAACTTTGACCGCAGTTCCGCTTGGCCACCATAGAGGTATTTACTTCTATTAATGCCTTGATTTCTCCATAAAAAAATAAATAAATAAAATAAAATAGATAAACAAATAAAATAATTTTATGTTTTTAAATTAATAAATAAGAGAACATTAAGCATTTTAATACTTTTAACGTTATTCTTTTCCCCGTCGTATTCCGTATTTTTGAATAAATATAAGAAAAATATAAGGCACCTATTGAGTGAAAGCTTTATGCATTAAATGAATGTACTAGCCTTTATTTATATACTCCTGAAGAAAAAAAAAAAAAAAAAAAAACTAAATAATTAAAAGGCCTTTTTATTTATTAGTTATGTATTTTTAACACTAAAATTTCCAAAAATATGCTTTACTCTATTAATTGTATTTATATCTAAATGTTTGTTATATTAATGAAAATAATTTTTAATAAGATCAGGTAAAACAAAAATAAATAGATAAATAAATAAAATAATAATAAGTGTATATTAGTTAATGTTAACTTACATAATTTATTTTCAAAATTATTCTAAAAAGAAGAGGGAAAAAACCGAACACCGCACGTTAAAAGTGCGATTTTTTCCGAAAGAGGTTGGCTGTGTAATTATTGAAGTTATCGCCAAATACGAAACTGTTTTAAGAAAAGTACTTATTTAGAAAAGAATTGACGAAAATCAATGAAAATTTTTATTTCTATTAATAGGAAAAACATTTAGGAACATGAAAATTTGCTTCAAAAATTTTTAATTACATTTAATTAATGTGAATTATAAGCATTTTTGAAAGTCACA
Source organism: Salticus scenicus (assembly GCA_963930645.1). Classification (NCBI taxonomy): domain Eukaryota; kingdom Metazoa; phylum Arthropoda; class Arachnida; order Araneae; family Salticidae; genus Salticus; species Salticus scenicus. The sequence goes on from OZ005661.1 coordinate 85,026,811, forward strand.
ATTTCTCCCTGCCTTATGTCTATGGTAGCGATGCGCGAAATCGCCTCGGGCGGTCAAAGGGAGCTTTCCACCAATCAAAAAGTATGAACACCTTGTCGTATCTCTCAGTAAAGGGTCGCTAGGTTGGCAGGTTTTTGACACGTGACAGTTTTTGACGGTTTAAACCATGGTTAAAACTGTCATGTCAAAAACCACCTTGTCAAAAATGTCAAAAACTGTCAAAAACCTATATTTATAATTTAATTGTCATATGAAAAATTAGCTTAATAAAATATAGTTCATAAGGATTTTTTGAAAAGTAAATAGAATGATGTTCTTTGAAAAACACATTGTTACAACATTTTGATTAATATAAAAAACAAAACTTTAGGCTTTTAAAATTTTACTATGAATTATTTCTATGTTCATTCAAAATATGCTGTGATACTTTTATATAGTATTATGAAATTTATTTATAACTATGCTTGATATAGCACATGTTAAACTTAGTTAGGCGATACTTTAAAAATATAGTTGTTTTCAATAAGATATTATTTATCAGTATGTTTTAAAAGGTAAACATAATACATATTAATGTTTTTGGAGAAACATTATTATAACATTTTGATTAATATAAACACAAAACTTTAGGCTTCTAAAAATTTATGATTTATATATCATTGATAGATCATTTTGATTGACAAATCATTTTATTTGCAATACAACATTGTATAGTTCAATTTTTTTAGTATTATGTATTTAACCAGTGAAATAAAAATGCATAGCCTAATATTTTGTATTTAAATGTTTTATAGAAAAATATAACTTTTTTTTTTCTTAATGACTGCTGATATTACAAGTTTTTAAGAAAAAGTAATAATTCCGAATGTTAAAAAAGCTTGAATTGTGTCTGAAATTCATATAATTACCGTGAAACACGAGAAATATGAATGCTTTCTGGACATGTATAAATTGTAATAAATGTAATCATTACCCATACAGATTTTTAAAAAAATTATTAGTCTAAGCTGTAGGGCCCACCAGCAGCCAAGTGGTACTACGCTCAAAGCTGGTAAACGTGAGGTGTAGGGTTTGATCCCAGGGCGCACTCGTTGGCCTAGCCATTCAGAGTTTTTCATGTTTTTCTCCGAAACTTGTATAAATACGGACTAGGACTCTGTAGACAGACCCACACGGAGGGCAATACCCCTTAGGCCTAAGATACTAGAGTAGTCAATCAGCCTTACTCCCAAAACACCGAACACCAATAGTCCAAGCTATAAACAGGTACAAATGTTTATACAATCAATATATAATAATAATAAACAGATAAAAATTCATTAATAAATGATAAGTATAATAAATGTAGATTATAAATATAATTATTTTCAAATTCATATTAATTTACTGCCCACATATATTATGTTTTACTTAAAGAGAGAGAAAAAAAAAAAAATCCAGTATTCCTGTGTTTTCATGTCTTATGTGAAAATTCATAAGTAACTTCGGAATTTTAGAATTTCATAAATTTTAATATAAATAAACATAAACATACAAAATATAACTGTATGCATACTTTGTATATATTTCTTAGATTATAAACCAGTATATTTACCTAATTTTTTATAAATTATCTACAAATTGTTTTCAGATTTCTTAATTTATAAACAGCATAATATTTAGATATTCACTTGTATATGGCAAATATTATATTACTAAATCCTATTTCTAACCAGATTTTAGCTCATTTATAGATGTTGAATTTTGACAATACAGGTTTTTGACAGTATAGAGGTTTATGACAGGTTTTTGACGGTTTAAACCGTGTTTAAACCTTTGTCATGTCAAAAACCACTTTTTGACGTCAAAAACCCAACCCTGGCTGTAACGTATTTCAACGTAGGGACCCTATATATAGAGAGACTGGACATTGACCGAAAGTTGGCCATCTTAGTGCCAATTCGGAGCAATCCCCGTAGAACGTAATGCTTTTTTCTTAGCGATTCACGCTTTACTATACAACATAAATGAAAGAAAATTGTGCAGAAAGTAATTTTTTTCGTCTTAGAGAAATTTGTTTTAACCTTCGACATAGTTACTTTTTCAATTCCTATCGGAAAACAGGGGAATTTTTTGTTGTATATTTCTATATTAAGCAAAATACGTTGAATGTGAAAGCAATTCTACCTTAGTGAAAGTAATTCTACCTTATTTTTTTCTGAGGACGTACATTACATGTATAAAAAGTTAGAAAATTTTTAACAAAAATATGGTAATCTTAGTTTTTATCAAGTAATTCATGAATAAATGTAAAACTATGGCAGAAGAACAGAAAATATTTTTTATTATTTTATAAAAATATTTACGTAATATTTTTACAAGCTAAAAACACATATTTTAGTTATTTTAGTTACGCATTATGAATAATAATGACTTAGTTAAATATTAAAAATAAAAACTTTATTAATAATAATTTGTAAAAATATTAACTAATATCTTTAGAAATTAAAAAAATGTTCTTATTTATTTTATTTACAGTTGCCTATTTCATTGAAGCGGCCGAGCGGTTCTGCGCTCAAAGCTGGTAGATGGGAGGTGCCGGGTTCGATCCCAGGTCGCGCTCATCGACCTAGCCGTTCGGAGTTTTCCGTGGTTTCCTCCGAAACTCGCGTAAATACGGGCTGGGACCCCTTAGAAAGACCCCCACGGAGGGCATTCCCCCTATAGGCCTAGGACACTTAAGGAGTCAATCGGCCTTAATCCTCCAACCAACCAACCAACCAACCTATTTCATTGATTTTTTTTTTTTTTTTTTTTTTTTTTTTTAATATTATGTAAATAAAAGTAATTACTTATTTAAACATTATTTAGATGGCAATTATTATTTAAAAGAAATTTATATTTCATATGTTAGCAAATAATATACACCTTATTTTCTCCATTTTTATTAATTTATTTTTCGAAATCTGATACATTTTGCGTACTAGCAAAAAATCAAAAAATCTATTTTTATATTACAGGGATGAGATTTTTCAGATTTTCAGCTGATTTCAGCTTTTTTTTTTTTTTTTCTTTTTAGTTTTCTCAGCTTTTTTTATGTTTCTGGTGTGCATTTTTCGTTTTTTAATAGATTGAAGATTAAAAAACATTTATTACACTAATATAATAGATTTTATTCTCAAAATTCTAGCTTTCCGTTTTAATGTTTTACCTTTAACTAAAGTTTCAGATTTTTTTTCTTTTTGCTAATCTCATCCCTGTATATAGTTATTTTAAATATGTATTTTAAAATATATCAGAAAAACGCATTGAGATCTAACATATTAAATATATTGCACAACAGAACTTAAAAACTAATAGCTAGCAAATAAATAATGTAATTATCTCATATGTTAGGAAATAAATACGTAAAACAGCATGCAATAAGAGAATTCAAAGTATTTAAAGCATGATATAAAATAAATAATTATGCATTTTTATCTTTTAAAAGTATTCCAAAATTAAAGAAATTTATCTCCCAACAAAGTAAAAATGTAATAAATAACTTCTTTTTCGATTATGACGTAAAATAATCAAAATTTCTTCTCAGCGTAATGATAAGCAATGGAGCAACTGGCACTGAAATGGAGAATTTCGTCAAAAAGCCGGCGCGCCAATGTCCAGTCTCTCTCTATCGAGGGTCCCTATTTCAACGCTCACCGGTGGCATATACTACTTCCAAAACCGATAGACAGAGCATAATGACATTCTAAGAGGCATATAAACAATATAAAACATCACTTACAGTTTATTAAAATTTATGGATTGTTTAATTTGTGATCTTAATTTACGTTAATTTTTGATTCCAGGATACTGTAAAAATTTAATTACTGAAGCGAATTGTATGGAATTTTGATAAGCTGTAAGTGATGTTTTATACTGTTTATATGTCTCTTAGAATGTCATTATGCTCTGTCTATCGGTTTTGAAAGTTGTATATGCCACCGGTGAGCACTGAAATACGGTACATACAGCCCCATCTATCGGGTGAAAATGGCGATTTTTTTTTTTTTTTTTCATATTTGATTTGCGCATGTTCTGAAACGTGTAGATACCAAATTTCACTGGAATATTCTCACTAGTTTTCTCTCCAGCACCCCTTGAACACTTGCAGTTTAATTATGACCACCCTGTATATATATATGTGTGTGTATCATTTTATCACTGCTATGCGAAGAAACCAGAAAGCAGATAATGATTAAAAATATTAAGAATTTAAAGTACAACCATAAAATGTGACATTATTGCATATTGAAAAATGCATAATTTAACTGAAAGATGGTAAAAGAATGAAAATTCATGAAATAATTCTAAAATTACTAATATATAATAATAATAATACATAAGAACTGAAAGCTGTGTGTAACAAAGGCAAAATCAAACAAATCAAACAGAAATAATATAAGATAATCCAATATATTTAAGAAAATAAAAGAATTTTGATATTCTTTCCTTCTGACAACATCGTTCTCTAGGGTAAATTTTTGCAAGAGGGGAGAAAATACTAAGATTTTCTGATAATAGCAATAGATTAAAAAATTGAAAAATATCGCTGTTAATTTGCCCAGCATCTCTGTAAAATCATCAATAAGAGCGAAACAAAAATAATTACTAATAAATTAATGAAGAAACATCGCGAAATTTGTGAGAGAAAAGTATATAAATATATGCATTTATTGTCAGTAAACAGGAGTGAAAGTGTTATTTGTAGACAAGTTATATAATAATTTTAAATACAATAATATGTATTATAAATAAGCTAACGTAATATTTTGAATTAGTTGGATGTTGTATATCAAGTAATCTCTTTCATAAAAGCCTTTTTGAGAGTCATCGATCGTTAAATCCGTGTGTGATTACCATGTGTTGAACATTTGTAGACATTAAAACGATCTAGCAACAACGTCCTCATTCATCTCGAGATGTAGGGGTTCTCTGATTATCTTAGCGAATGATGAGAGGTTTCGAGTTATTGAACTCCAAAGTAGCTAATTATCGATTACTTCAAGAGGTGAAAATCATAATGGAATTTCCTGCTGGCCGGATCCCACATAATTGACTTTTAATTTATTTCAAAAAATCGTAATATCTGTTTATTATTTTAATGCAAATTCATCAGACTATTTGAATGAAAAAATATACTAAAATGAGTAAAAAGTTCTTGGTTTAATTCATGCATTTAAAAGAGGGGGGGGGATTAAACCAACAGTTTAACTGTAGTTTAATTAATAACTAATGTCTCTGTAACTGGGTCCGCTTTAAACATACTGTAAATATGTTTAAATGTCCTATAAAAAACTGTTTAAATGTCTCTAAAATATATATTGTTGCAATGATTGTAGAATTGAAGAAAACTGTTGATGAAATGTCATCATATCCGCAAGAACAAAAAATCTGGAGTGACTCCACTCGACTTTCTGAACATTAAGTAATTAACTGTTGTATAGATAAAGTAAAGTAAGAGAAGTCGTTAAATAAATAAAAGAGAAAATTACAATCGGGTGTTTTAGTAGGGTGTCTTAATTTTATTATATAGTGTTTTAGATTTTCGCCATATTGTATGATATTTAATTTAACACTATTGTATTTCAAATGGCTTGAGCTCATAGATCATAATGATACAGAATTTTTTGTTGTGTACCTGTAAAAAAGTATAATTCATCAAAATCAATAGGGTTCGTGCTACGGTACAACATATGTGCCAACATTCAGCTGATTCGAACAAAACTTTTAGACGTTGTCGTGTTCACTGACTCACATGCACACACACGAATATATACAAACATACATACATCACCGTAAAAATAGCAAAAATGAACTCAGGAGACCTCAAAACGTATAGATACACCAAAATCTCAAAGTCGAATTTTTGTCATGATTATAACAACACTTTCCTTACAAAGTGTGTTCGTAGAGTAAAAAAATAAATAGAACCAGTAATATTTTAATAAAGATATGAAAAATTTCACAATATTTATTTGATTATAATCCTCAAAATTCTAGCTAATTAACTGTTTGAAATATTTTATTTTATTTTATTTTCTAATGTTTATAATTTGTGTTTTAATTAATTGAAACGTATTTCTTTCAAAATTTTGATATTTTTTATTTATTGAAAAGCTGTGATTTTAAATCATTTCAGTGGTATATTATTTTAAGTATTGTACCAATAAACGCTTCTTAGTTGCTTTGTTAACTATATTAATTCGTACTTTGCTATTATTAATCCTATTTTCAAAAACTATATATAAACATATATATATTGTTTATTTATTTATTTATTTTATTTTTTTCACTTTTGAAATATGTTTATGATTAATTATAAGATTTAATGTTTTATGGATGAAAGAAAATTGGGAATGAAAGGATTAAATAAATGTGCGAAAGATCTGTAATCTGTAATTCTCTTGGAAATGTTCAAACTTTGATTTTATTCTGGTTTGTTGCTCTACGATCATTTTTTGTGCACACTAGGGCTAATTAGATAGAGACCTATTGCTTATAACCAGTCAGATCTATTTCTATGCAGAGAAATTCGCTCCAATCCCAATTTTAGTTTTTCTACGAAATAGTCAGCGCTATTTGCTTTCTGTGATATATTTAATCCTGGTGGCCTACAAATTCATAACAATGCCTTTTCAATGTTACTAATAAACACTGAAGTATAAAATTACAATCTGAAATAAGCCTGACAATTCTATTGCAATATGAAATATTAAAAATGAAATAGAAATGCATTAACTGCCCTCTTCACTTACCGTCGCCGGAAGCCAGAGCCAATGTTATTCTATGGGGAAATTTTCTTTACAAATAACTTATTAACTAATACATATTTTTTAAATTCTGTTTTCACATTCAGAAAATTCCCAACTGTTAAATTGACGGACCTTTTTTAAAAATGCATTTTTTTTTTATTTTTAATATTTTATTTTGAAATTGCAAAATGAAAAAAATTCACATACTGAAAATTCGTATTTTGCAGCTTCAAAATAAAATATAAAATATTTAAAAAATAATTTTTTAAAAAAGGTCCGTCAATTTAACAGCTTGGAATTTTCAGAATGTGAAAACAGAATTTAAAAATATGTATTAGTTAATAAGTTATTTGTAAAGAAAAATTTCCCATAGAATAACATTAGATTCGGCTTCCGGCGGCGGTGAGTGAAGAGGGCCCTTAAGTAGGGAAAAAAAAAAAGCGAAAGATCTTTTTAAAAAATTAGTTCTATCTCATTTTTAAAACAGCAAATAAAAAATATAAATTCATTAACATTGAGGAGCCTTAAAAAGCATATAAAAATTTATTCTTGCAAATACATGCTATAAAGAAATGAAAGTTTTAACACTAAGAAAATTTTAGAAAAAATATAGACATTTCATTTTTGCAAGAGATGAAAATTTTTAAATGTTCAAAATATTTAAAAAAGCGTTCGAGACCAATATTCTTTTAGTCATTAGTTTTTATTCGTTAAGCCATAAATTTCAAAGGTCTTTGAATGCTTTTTGAAATATTTTGAATATTTAAAAATTTTCAACTCTTGCAAAAATGAAATATCTATATTTTTCTCTAAAATTTTCTTATGTTGAAATTTTTGGTTCATTATAGCATGTCTTTGTAAAAATAAATTTTTATTTAAAAAAAAAAAAAAAAAAAAAAAAAAAGCTTATTTTTTTTGTGTTTTTTAGTTACAGTTAAGACGCATGTTTCGTTTGTAACTAAAGATTCAAAAGTTTAGTAAGTACTACAAAACTTTTGGAACTTTATAGAAAAGTCATAGAACTTACTAGACAGCTGAAAGAACTTGCTAGGAAAGTCATAGAACTTCCTTGAAAAGTTAAAGTACCTTCTAGAAAAGTCAGTGCGTCACACGCAGATACACTCCCATTCAATTTAATAAAGTGGAGGCGCCTTGTTTTTTTTTAGCGACACTAAGTCACAATGACAAAAACTTAATTTCAATAAAAAGCTTCTAACAAAAAGAAAAAGAACTTTAGGTGAATGATTATCATAGGATGCATTCCATAAAACGAATACGCTGTCACTGTCAACGAAACATTTTAAATATTTTTGAGTTTAAATGTTTACGCAATATCTTAAAAAAACACACACACACACACACACAATTTTTTTAGGGAAAAATGTAAAACTAGTTGACAATTCTATCTCTAGAGGATTATTTAAAAAAAAAAAAAAAAAAAAACATGAATTTTTTAGGGGAAAATGTAAAACTAGTTAACAATTTTATCTCTAGAGGATTATTTAAAAAAAAAAAAAAAAAAAAAAACATGAATTTTTTAGGGGAAAATGTAAAACTAGTTGACAAAAGTTAATAAATAAATAAATTAATTAATTGGGAAGCATGAAATTTCACAGGCATTATTTAACTAACTTAATGAATTAAATTTCATTAATGTAAAGAAAAAAAAATTGTTTTAATAGTAATCCATCTTAATGTTTAAAAATGTAATTGTTTCACAATTAGTTTTTGCGAAACATGTAAATTTAGCGGCGTTAATTATATTTATACATATAATATACTGTTCTAAACATACTCAATTCTTTTGCACTAATATTCGAATTAAAAAGTAATTTAATTGAAAACTGAGATGCTTGACTATGCTTTATGTTGTGTAAAAAAAAAAAAAAAAAAAATTGTTTTAGTAATAATTAGCTTTTCTGTTTAATAATGTACGTGTCTCATTATTATTATTATTATTTTGAAACATTTAAATTTAAACAACATTGATCATATATATACATAATAACATAATATACTGATCTAAACAAACTCGATTATTTTGCATTAATTTAAAAAAAAAAAAAATAAAATAAATAAATAAAATAAAATAAAACCAGAGATATTTTACCTTTATGTTGTATAAAGAAACATTTATTGTTTTAGTAATAATTAACTTTTCTATTTATTGTTTTCAAAATTATTTTTTATTATTATTCAATAAATGATTTTTGTTCCGAAAATTCAGATTAGTTTTTGTCTACATTAAATTTATTGTGATCTAGCATGTATAGGCTTATATCGATTTCTGTTTTCAGTATTTTTTTAAATTCTCTTCTGTATTCAATAGAATAAAATATTGGTATCTTTTTCCGGTTTTCGATGGTTTTACAGATTTTGAGAGATCGTGAACAAACATGGTTTCATCATTTTTAGAAAATTCCTCTGTGTTTGTGTGCGACAACAATTTTGTTGCAATTCTAACTCAAGATCTAATGTTTAGTATTTCATGCAGATTTATGTATAGTTGCATCGTGACATAAACTAATGCTTCATAGGGGCCACTTTCAGAATTCTATATCGTTATATGAGTTTCCGTTATTCTCAACGGACACTTCATAACGGAAAGTTTTTATTAATGTTTCCAACTTATTTAATTTTATTTATCCGTCAAAATTGTATGTGGCAGATTCCTTTTTAAAAAATACTGTGATAAATGTAAAAACTCTGATATGGTGCTTATCAGCTTTTGGAGAAAACCACCCTACAGGTGCCGTTGTTACTTTTTTTTTTCCTAAATTGTGACAAATCTGGCAGTATTGGACAATATTTCGTATAAATGTGCGTAATCAAAATTATTTTTAACAAAGCATTATTATTAGGAAATTAAAAAGAGCTATTTATAATATTAGTAGCCAACTAGGAAAAAAAAAATTGTTTAGGTTGGAGCACCCCTCCCCCTCCTTTTCAGCTACTAAAAGAATTTCTCAACAACTTTGAACTGTGATAATTTGAAACATTTTTTTTTTAAATAAATAAAAAGGAAGAAAAAAAAAAAAAAAAAAATGCATTTTTTAGATGTCATAAAATTGACTTTCGTTGGACATTTTGTAGCAGACACTTCTTCTGAGATAAAATCATCTGCGTGCATGGAATATGCATTTTGTATAGGGAAATGCAGAAGAAAGTTTTGCAATTGCCATAATGTACTAGTTTTTTCTTTCCTTTCCAACAAGAAATCTACCCCCCCCCCTTTTTTTTTTCCCCTTATCTTTTGGGAATAAAAATACTGGAGCTCATTATTTATTCAGTTCTTTTTAATGATGTTAGTACGAAGCACTAAACATGGCAAAGTTGTTTTTAGAGCTGTTATGTAACTAATGTGCCAGCTGCATGACATTTTGAAAAATCTATACTTACATAAGGATTTTGCGATATTATCAGTCTTTTTATTACTTTCTCTTACTTTTAGAGATACTACATTAAGCTTTTCGTTGAAATGAAGCAAACGGTTTGTGTACAGTGACACCCAAGCGAATTCAAATACATTACGTCTGTGGGGAAATTGCAGGTAAGTAGAGTTTAACATCTATGCACTGCACTAAACCAAGTGAAATGAATATATATTTTTTTATATGCGTAAAAACATGTCTCATGTAGAATATGATAGAGAAACCATTCACTATTAGTTTACAGGGCTACACAAAAGAACTAGATTATAGTACGACAATGGTTGAAAATTGATGGAAGTAATTCAGGTAGGTTGTGCCGTGTATTATTACTATAGGATTATATTTAGGTGCACCATGGGATCTCCACATAATCTCAAAAGATATACAGGGATGCAAATATTTAAGCGATAACATTCTTTTTTATTGTTAGTGGAAGTGCTTTACTACAGTATTTTACCGTGTCCAGGAAAGCTGCTCAGGAATTGAAAAGAATTCCTCATTAGACATATGGTAGGTGTGGGTTTTATTGACAAATTTTTTGAAAATATACTGAAAAAAATTGGGAAAGAAAAAAAATTGTTTTCTATGTCTTTTTGTTATTTAAAAAAAAAAAAAAAAAAAAAAAACCGCCTGGTTTTTTCGAGTCAAAATCAAGCCAATCCTGGCACTGGTCCCATATATTAGGCAAATAATTTACCCGAAAAATGAGGGCTATCTTAGCCTCAGTATATAAAGCCAATTTGTGAATGCTTTTCCGAACGAAGGTCACCCGGACCGTACAATTTGTAAATTGAGCAAGAATACAAGTTTTACTGTGTGTTTATATGTTATTTCTGTGTGTTCATGACCTATGTGTATTTGTACCATCGTACAGTCATGTCACTGACTTCAATGATTTTTTTTTTTTTTTTTTTGTATGTGTGTGTAACAGAGCTGTTCCTTATATGATTCTTCGATTAATACGCACTTTCTTCAACACGCTAGCAAAAATTAAAAATCAAATAGTGAAAGTTTTGTAACTTATGTTCTTCAATAGGTTAAAACAGCATTATTATATGTTTTATATTTTTTTGTTTTGATATTTTTGTTTCACCTGTTATGCAATGATATTTCAATGATATTTTAGTTTCAATGTTTGCTATGTTATAAACGTAAATTTTTGCAAAAAAATTTCCGGGATGAATTTTTGCAGCTGGATCTTAAATTTTGCGTCTTCGCAGCGAGGACAGCGCGCGTTTTAATACATCAGTGAGCTATCTCCATCTATCGTGAAGCTTGATAAGCCTTAAATTATTTTAGGATTAAACAAGCAATTGCTCTTAAGTAAATTATTAATAGAAAATGTTTTATCTTAATGATTTAAGTGAATATGGGGCACCTTTAAATTAATTAGTTTTGATCTTAATTATGTTAAACTTGAAATAATTAATCTTAATAACAAGAATTAAATGTTAAGTTGTAAAAAATCTCAATCAAAGCAATAATCCCAAAAAGCACACATGTAAGAATGAGCAATTCAAGGATATCTTAATTTATTAATTTTATTATTATTATTGTTAATTTATTATTATTATTAATTGGATATTGTACAATTTAAACATAGGAAGCCACCAATAGCCAAAATGCACTCAATTAAATCTAACGCTTGAAGAGTTCATAATTCACAATATCAACCAGAAAAAAATAATAGCATATCTTGCATTAGCAATAATCCCTTCTATTTTTTTTTATTTAATTCAACAACAAACCCTCCTAACCAACCAGCCATACAACAACACCCTCCCTCCTTAATCAAATATCTGCCCACCCACCCACCACATTTTTTTTTTATATATATAATTTTTTTTAATACCTTAATTTTTTTAAAAGTTATATAGAGACATTTAATGACATACTATTGAATAAATAATTTTTTGGGGATAAGCCATTTTTGTAGCAGCATTAATTATGTGGGTGATATTTTTGTTTCTGTACCTAAATGAACAAAGGTTATGTATGCGAAATAGGTGATTGAAAATGATATTTCTGTAAACAGATATATGAAGACAAGAATAGAAATGTGTAAATGAATTTACTTTGAAACGAAAATTTTGTCTTTTGTCATATACATCAGTAAAAATTTTACTTCCTTCAAGTTTAAGTTTTAAATCTAAGAAACTAATGCAGTTGTTGTTAAGGGGATTATGAGTTAAAGTAAGGTGAGGAGGCTATTCCAATTTGAATGAATTAGGGGAAAAATTGACATAAAAAATTATATTGTCATCAATGTACCGGTAAAAATAGGCATTTTCATTACACAATCCTTGTTCATGATGGTAAAGGTATAAGTCAGGTAACAAACTCGAACTACTTCCTCCTTGTGGAATACCGACCTTTTGAATATAAAATTTATTATTATGTAAAATGTAATTATTATGAATAATAAAATTTAAAAGTGTCTTAAATGATGCTACAGAAAAGTATTTAGGCAAAGATATTTGACTTTTGTATCTCTCAAAAAGGTTAAAGATGATTTGATGAAGATCTGTTAAATTAATATTATTAAACAGGTCAGCAAAATCATATGTCATAATATCAGCGACATTGTTCATCGATAAGACTTTAGCTTTAAGTTGATAGCTATTTTTAAGGCAATAGAAATTTTCTGATTTACTAATTAAGTCATAGATTTGTTTGAGAATTTCAAGGAGAATTTTGTTAGCATTATTATTGTATGTATTACAACCAAATGTGACAGTTCTTAAATAGAAGTTTCAGTAATTTATAAAAGCAATAAATTTTTCGATTATTTATTTCAATGCCATAATTGGTAGGATGAAAGTTAGAACTCGAAGATATGGATTTACTGAGAAGAGAAAGGTAATAGTGTTTACAGATTATAGGAGATTTATCAACATAAGTAATAACAAAGTTTTGTTACAAATCTTTAATAGAGTTAATGAAATTTATTGTGATGTGTTATTTTTGATTGATGATGATTTAATTCAGCTTTAAAATTTTAAATCACTAAAAATTTCCATTGATTAAAAAATTCAATAGGTTTATTACAAGAGATGGAGATTTTATAAATAAACAAATTAATATCATATGATAACTGTTGTAAATATATATATATATAGAGAGAGGGTTTATCCTGGCAAAAAAATTTCTTTAGCACCTTAGCTAAAATGCACAAGCGGTATTTTAGTTTTTTCGAATGTTAATTTAGTTCTTTGAGTACTATTGATTTTTTTTTTTTTCTGAACTTGGCTATTTCTAATTTTGTTTTCAATTTCTTTCGTTAACCGATAATATTAACCGAGAACCGTACTTGTGATTTAAGAAACATGGATTATGGACCTTCTGTACTTGTGAGGAATCAGTGAAACTTTGTTTCGACTTCAACAATAGAAAGAGATACAGCCATCTCGTATATGCGAAATGAAAAAGCGATTAAAAAGGGAAGTAATGAGTGGGGTGGGTCACTGAGCAATACTAGCACTGAGAATGCTTCTCTAAAGCAAATTCTGAATTCTGACATACTTATAAATATTTTTTGCATTTAAATTCAACCATTAAAGATTGAAATTAAATCTAAATATTCTAATTTTTATAAATATAGATAATTAATGATTCCCGAAATTTTCAATGGTTTCGTAACTTTTGCCCGCAAATACTTGAATAAAAATTAGGGTTATTATATAGAAATATTTTATGAAATTATTTGGTTTTTGCTTTTTAGCGAAATTCTTAACAACATATTTCAGCAAAATACGATATGTTTTAACAAAAGGCTAAAAAGAACTAATGGCAGTTTAAATTCTATATATATATATAATTAATAGTAATTATGTTGTTTATACTTTCAAGGTTAATAAACCAAACTTATTAAAATAAAAAAAAATCTCTACTCTATATCGTTTTGTCCTAATAATCCTTCAACCATTTCGCAGTCCTTGATGGAACATTTTCACTGTTCTCTTTCTCCTTTTTTTTTTTTTTTTTGTTACATTTCAGTTTAAAATAATATCTACTATACGCAATCATTATTTTGATTAAATTTACTAAAACTTTGGATTTACATCTAGATAGAGAGTTATCAAAGTTAAGCAATTAAAATTGCTTTTCGTCATTAAAATTGAAAAGTATTGTTATTATTTTCTGTATGTTATTTTATCCTAATAATTCAACTCTTTCGCAATCCTTGAAGGACCATTTTGATTGTTCCCATTTTTTTTCTAACTACACCCGGTAATTTTCGCAGGCAACATCTGCCTTTTTGCTATAATTTTTATTATTATATTTCTTTCCTAATTTCTAGTTCTGTCTGTTATTTATTCCTTACTACATCCGGTTTTGGTAATGTGACTTTCCCTAACCATTTTCTTCATTAGGTCATGGACAGAAAGAGAAAAACAGTTACGTTCAATCATTAGTTAAATTTTCTTTGATCTAATAATGAATTTTTATTGCTATTATTTGCTTTGTTTAGAATGCATTAGGTTTATTTATTTTAGAATGATTGCTGTTTTTCTGTATATCTGCACTATCACCTTAGCAGCGTTTCCTAGTCTTTTCACTCTTATGGAACTTTTGTACAAGTTTTAGGGAACCCCAGCGTCCATGCAACAATATACACTAAGCGACAAAAAAAAAAAGCCGCATTTGGATATTTTCCTTTCCGCTTTCTACAACCGCCAAATTTATCGTTTAAAAAGCAAATTTTCGAACAGATTTTATTATGTTGTCCACCACATACACATTAGTACTCAGTCCAGTGTTAAAAACAAAATACAATAGTCAGGAAAATTGTAATTTTAGAAATTATTTCAAAAATGATAAGAATAAGGCAGTTAACGATGCCACAAAAAGTATTAATTTTTGAATGAAAATCAAAAAATATTTTAATACGTGAGATGGTAAAATAATTAAATGCTAACGAAATATTGGTAAAACGGTTTTTAGCAAGTTATAACGTTTTTTGGTCGTTTAAATTGGAAATTTGGTTTATGGCGGCCATGTTGCTCATCCAAGCAAGATGACCGTAAGTTAAAAAGCCATTTCTTATAAAATCGGTTTGTATTACATTTAGAACATAAAAGAGATTCAGAAAAAGTGTTTAGCAGCATAATTTCTTTAACTACAGTACAGCAACTATTAAACAAAGCAGGTTTAAATGACAGAAAATTTGAAAAAAATTCTATTCTTAGTGAAGAAAATTAGGAAACCATGACCTCAGATGGCTAAAAAAAATAAAATAATGATTAGTTAATTATTGGGCTGAACTGTTTCTCTTTGATGAGTCAAGTTTAACTTATTTGGAGCTAAAGAAAACAAGCGGAACTGACAACGAAAATATGACCGACTTAATGAAAATCACACTTTTAAAACAGTGACACAATCTCCGTACATTATGGTACGGAGGTTCATAACTTTTCAAACTTTCGGACAAATTATTATGCTCAAGGGATCAATTAACTCGAAATAAAACACAATCTTCATAAAAGTGTTGCCTGACCGACTATTTTGGAGGTATCTTGGACATTTCCGTAAACAGCATTTTACGCTGAAAATGCACCTTACTACGCGGCGTCTGTGGTCAGTTTATTACTTCAAATTGTCAAAATTTCCTATCCATTCCAATGAGAACCTATAATTCTGTAAGTAATCATACCTTTTTTCACTTTAAGTTAAATCCCACAGAAGATATAGTAAAACTTCTTCTTTACCAGGCATGGAAATAGTCCTAATCGCGATCCTCTCGAAAATCTTTCGCCAATAAAAAAGCGGGGAAGAGGGGAGAGGATTCGAAATTTGGAGCCTATAACTCTGCTTGAACTAGAAAAAATTATTTGTGATATTTTGCACGTTGAAATTTCTGAGATTTATGTTAAAACACTGCCTAATACTATGCCATTGCGAATTAAAGCAGTAATTCCATATAAAGATGGAATTAACCCAATGCAGAATACATATTTTTAATAAAAAATTGCTTAGATCTAACAAAAAAATAGTTTTATTTCATATATTAAAATATAACTTGTTTATTTCATTTAATAAATCATAACAGAATACAAAGTGTATGGTTACTGCATTATGTTCAAAAAGAAAGTTTTATGCACATTTTTAAAAATTACTTCGTAGTGTACAATAATGCAAATTATTAAATCGAAAATGTACATAGGTATCATTTCATTCCTTTGGTATTACGCAAATAAGAGAGTTTCATTTGTTTCAAACATTTATTTTAAAGTTATTACGAATAAAAAAGGTACAAGTCATTTTTTCTGCAGTGCGGCTTTTTTTTTTGTCGCTTAGTGTATATATTTTCATAATATTTTTTACTAAAGATCATTGATAGAAACGGGGGAAGGGGAAAAATGCAATTACATGTCTTTGTTGGTAAATTTTAAATAGTACTTTGCATGTTAGTATAGTTTTTAATTAAATTAAATATAGAGATAAATAATAAATTTCTTTAGTATAACAGTTTATAGTAAACGACGACAATTTATAAAAATTATGATGTTAGAACTGCAAATTGCTTATCTGTTTCCTAAAAATTGTTGGATACTCATTTTCAACTTTCTAGAATTTGTTTAAAACCATATCATTAAATCTTATGTTTAATGAGCCATTCGATTGAGAGTTGCAAAGTTTTTACTTCCATTACCTTCCATTAGGTAATTTAAGTATTGTATTCGGTCCAAAAATTCGATATCGAGTTTTCACCTGATTTGCACGTTTTAAGGCCTCCTGAGTCCAAAAAAAGTAGTTTTTGGCAGTTGGCCAGTGTGTGTGTATGCATGTGCGGAATCTTCTGTCGGTCATATCTCTGAAACTGATAAAGATAGAACTACGAAACTTCAGAATTAATACAAGCCTGGTGTACAGATGAATTTTCCAAATATCGGTGAAAATTGGAAAACCGGAAGTGGGTCATCGGAAACCGGAAGTAGGACCGCAAGTCCGTATCTCAAAAACGACTCTAACGATTGATATAGTTGGTTAGTTCAGGAAAATTGATAGGCGCCCTGTATAAATAGCTCAATTTTAGGTCTCGCAAGTGCGTTCTTTCAAAAACGACTGTACGGATTTTTTTCAAACTCGTTATATTAACTCCGTATTAAATATCCTCTTGTATTTAATTATTGTTTTCCGGTCAATAATTAGGCATGCCGAGTTTTGGCAAAAGTTGCTATCTCAAAAATGGCTCTAACGATTTTCTTAAAAATTGTTACATAAATCAATTTTAGATATCCTTTGTCATGTATTACGTGGTTATTATAGGAAAATTAAGTCATCCTGCGTAAATAGGTTAATTTTAGATATATCGGAAATTGGTGTTTCAAAAAAAATAAATAACTCTACCATTTTTTTTAACATAACTATGTAAACTTTGATTTATATATCTTTACATATGAAGTGAGTTACTGATACCGGAAATATTTTAGGTTTCTACTTCGATAGGTCAAGTTTATGTCTTCTGATCATATTATCACCAAAAATAATAATAATAATAATAAATAAATAAAAAAATAAAAAAAATCATATAATACGTGTAATAATAGGTAAAGGAAAGTCGTATGGTTGTTTCCCACCAGTTTTTTTTTTTTTTTTTTTTTTTTTTTTTCTTTTCTTTTAAAGTTAGGTTTGGAGAATAAACGGTTTGGGCAAGAGAATGGATTCCTCACACAGTCTTATGTTTCTGTTGACAGAGATGAAAAATACTTGAGTTTTTCATTCACTTTTAGTGAATAAATTATTCATAAATTTTATTTACTAAATTATCCGTGTGCATTCTGTGTGTAATTTACTCGGGGAAAGACAGCCATTAGAGTGACTTTTCCCGAGTAAAAAGGAATCACTTTTTCCCTCTCGCTGATCAATCTATGTCTTATTACTATATCTATGTTTTTAGTCCATCTACTATAAACATATCAAGTTTCCGTTTTACAACAAGATCTTTCCATCAATTTAATTTCTTTTAAATTCAAGAATCTTGTCACTTGAAGTGAGGTCCATTTTCCCCGCTGCATTGCAAAATATCTGCTAAATAAAGCAGTGAAAAAGGCTTCTAGCATCTGCACTGCACTCGCACATTTAATACTCAATGCATTTACTGAAATCTTGTTTGTCGTTTTGTTGAAAATAAGGAAGCGAATCTGAAAAAAATTGTTTTTTCTTTTATTGTACGTGTTATCGTACTGAAATCTTGTTTGTCGTTTTGTTGAAAATAAGGAATCGAATCTGAAAAAAATTGTTTTTTCTTTTATCGTACGTGTTATTCCCACCCACCCTCTTTTTATTTTATTTTATTTTATTTTATTTATTTATTATTATTATTATTATTTGAAACCCTGGTTAAGAAACGCTGATCTATCGCAATGCTTTTTCGTACTAACCTTATTCTTTGAAAAAGAAGTTTTTGAATAATTTTTAACCGACTTCAAAAAAGAAGGAAGGTTCTCAATTCAAACCGTATGTTTTTTTTATGTTTGTTAGCTCATAACTTCTGAACGGATGCTCCGATTTTGATACTTTTTGTTTTGTTGAAAAGGTCTTGGTCTGCAATAGGTCCCATTGTAATATGTTTACGATCTAAAGAAAATACAGGGTGCCCAAAAAAATCAGTCCCAACTCTTTTAACAGCTAAACGGTTGCAGCTATAGTGATAGGAATAGTATGTAAGTATAGCAATGTGGCCATGCAGTACAAGCTTAAACCGCTTGCAGCGTCACCTGGTGGAAAATAGCGGAGTTAGTGTTCTTATCTCGAAAACAGTTCTAGAGAAAAAAGTGAATTACGAAGTTGAAGAGTATCACCGATTTAGTACAAAAAGATAGTTTAGACATTCATACTAGCGTTCCTATCTCGGAAACGGTTCAAGACAGGGGAGAAAAGTGAATTATAAAATTGCAGAGCATCATCGATTTAGTACGAAAAGATAGTTTAGACATTGATGCTAAAAATACAATGCTAAAAACGTGCATTTGTTTGTTCGCAATTTCTTACACTATGCACATTTGAGCTACATCGCACACGCTGTATCGTAGCTGGCGAGACATACGCTATATAGTTCAAAATACGGTTACGTGATACTTTTTGTTTTGTTGTAAAGATCTTGGTCTGAAGTAGGTCCCATTGTAATATCTTTACAATCTAAAGAAAATAAAAATGCCATCTGGTGAAAAACAGCGGAATTAGTGCTCCTGTCTCAAAAACGGTTCAAGATGGGAGAAAAGTTAATTATGAAGTTGTAAAGCTTCATCGATTTACTACGAAAAGACAGTTTTTAGACATTATTGCTAAAAATAGAACGCTTAACACGTGCAGTTGTTTGTTCGCAATTTCCTACACTGTGTACACCTGAACTACGTTGCACACTTTGCAGCGTAGCGGATGACACGTATACTCTGTGGTTCAAAGTACTGTTACTGTAAGCGGTCACATCGATTAGCACAAAATCGTTTTGAACCAACTTCAGAAAGGAGGATGTTCTTAAGTCGAGTCATGCGTTGCTGTTGGTGTCTGTATGCTTATAACTTCGTAAGAGATGCTCTAATTAACATACTTAAAAAAGGAGAAGGTTCTCAATTCAAAGCGTATGTTTTTTTGTTTTTCTTTTTGTTTGTTAGCTCATAACTTCTGAACGGATGACCCAATTTTGATACTTTTTGTTTTATTGTAAAGGTCTTCGTCTGAAATAGGTCCCATTGTAATATCTTTACGATCAAAAGAAAATACAGGGGGCCCAAAAAAGTCAGTCCCGACTCTTTTAACTGCTGAACAGCTGCAGCTGTAGTCATAAAAGTGGTATGTAGGTAGGATATAGTAATGTGGGTATGTATGTAGGTAGTGGTATAGTAATGTGGATATGTGCTAAGCGATTCAACCGCCTGCAGCGCCACCTGGTAGAAAACAGTGGAGTTAGCGTTCCTATCTCGGAAACGGTTCAAGACAGGGAAAAAAAGTTAATTATAAATTGCAGAGCATCATCGATTTAGTACGAAAAGATAGTTTAGACATTAATACTAAAAACGGAACGCTTAAATCGTGCATTTGTTTGTTCACAATTTCCTATTTTGTGCACATTTGAACGACGTTGCATACATTTTAGCGTAGCGGGTGAAATTTATGCTATGTAAAATTCAAAGTATGGTTATTGCAAGCGGTCACATTAATTAACGCATAGATGTTTTAAACCGACTTCATAAAGGAAGAGGTTCTCAATACAAACCATGTTTCTCATTGTTGTTGTTGTGGAAATTTGTTAGCTTATAAATCGTAAAAGATGATTTAATTTTAATACTTTTTTTGTTGTCGTAATGATCTTGGCCTGAAATAGGTTTCGTTATCATTTCATTAAGGTATAAGCAAATTACAGGATACTCACAAAAGTCTGTTCTCACTCTAACTGCTGAACGCATGCAGCTGCACTGGTAAAAGCAGTATGTAAGTATCGATGTTGAAACTTCTGTCTGTCAGCTGCAATGCGTATTTTGCTCTTTGTTTGAACTTTACGCTGCGCAATTTCCAGCGCAGCGGGTGACACGTATTCACTGTAAAGTTTAATATAGATGCCTAACAGAATTTTTGGTTACGAATAGAGCGTATCCTTTCTTTACATTTCTAAAGACTTTTTAATTTAACGTATATAGATTCAATAGATAGTTTTTCGCTCATATCCGATAAAGGCAAGAAAAGTGACACAACTTAAAAATGCAGCATTTGAGAAAAATCAACATAAAAATAACTTGACTAGAATATAACTGGCACAACTCTCTCTCGGGTGGATAACTTTCTAGATGGAGATGTAACATTTTTTGTTCACATTGGGTGCATTTCATGTATTTTTCAGTGACATAAACCCTTTTTTGAGTTATGTCACTTTTCTTGGATGTTGTGATTTGTGAAACTGCCGTCGAACTTCTTCTGATGTTCTGCTATATATGAATAAGTTTTCACTGAAAAGAGAAAAATAAAATCTTTTTGTAAAAAAAATAGAACCGACTCCAAAAAGCAACTACTATTCAAACAACTAAAAAAAAAAAAGAAATGAAATGAAACTGTAAATTGCGCCTAAAAGTATAAAATAATTTCCTTCGCCAAACAACCTATAACACTACAGTTAATCATAACTTTTGAAGTCGGCGCAAAATTAAATAAAAATTGATACCTTTATTCAATACAAAATCAAATCCTATTCAAAATACACTTCTCACATGTCACCTGCAAAACGCAGACGAAAACTACTTTGATTCAAGAAAACAAATAAGATTTCGTAATCAGCAAAAGTTGGAGAAGATGCTGGTATCTGACGTCCTTGCTGAAAGAAAAATCGCAAAATTATCTGGGAAACATATTTAATTTCTTTGGGATATCATGATTATTTTGATAAGGTATATTAAGAGAGTAATCAAGAATATGTAACAATACTTCGTACTATATATATTATGAAATTATACATCTTGCGCGTATATTTTTGCGTTACGTTTTGATCGCCAAATCCAAAAGCCATCAAGGATGATAGTTATCAAAGTTATACCAAAATTGCAAAGGAAACTCTAACTTCGTAGAAACATGAATACCGCATTGTGAAGGATGTTCACTGTTCTATGTAGATGCTACTAATGAAACATTTGTATACAGCGATAAGATAATAAAGGAAACATGAAAATGGATCATTCGAGACAACAGCATTTCTTGCTACCGATCTAAAAACAAACCTTTAAAAACTTATTAAATTTTATTTAATTTTGCGTCGACTTCAAAAGTTATGATTAACTGTAGTGTTATAGGTTGTTTGGCGAAGGAAATTATTTTATACTTTTAGGCGCAATTTACAGTTTCATTTCATTTCTTTTTTTTTTTTTTTAGTTGTTTGAATAGTAGTTGCTTTTTGGAGTCGGTTCTATTTTTTTTACAAAAAGATTTTATTAGATGAAACAAACAAACAATAAATAATAAATAAATAAAATCTTGCCGTTAGCACAGATATTTAAAACACTAATGTATAACTTACGGGGTTCAATAGAAAACATTCTGTGGTAATCCTCAACAATTTTACAGTGAATTTTAATGAGAGCGCAGCAAATAGACGCATTAAAGTCATACTCTTTAGCTTTGCTGAAAAGTGTTTGAAGTACATCTTTAAAATAAAATAGTTAAAACTAAAATTGCACACAACTAAACACAAAGAAGCACAGCCAAAATTGCACTTACAGCAACTTTCATTCATATCCCATGAACAATACAAAGGTGTGCAAATTATTAGGCCTAACGCAGAAATTTAAAACTTACATCCTATCTTTACTTTTCGCTATTTACATTTCCAAACTACTAGGGTGTAAAAAAACATGTTATACTTCTACTTCATATAGTTTAGCAAATATTTTGTTCCGAAGGCCAAAAAAAAAAAGGGGGGGGGGACCAGTAACAAATTAAATAAATAAAAAGAAGCGATAACTTTTAGGTTCATCTTTTAAAAAATAATGCTTGCAAATTATTGTTACTGTAGCATGTAGTTATGAAGTTTCTTTTAATTATCTGTATACATGCACATATATTCATTGAGATGTAAAAGTTTCTGTCACAACAATGAATATATATATTTATATATATATTTTAATTCAATAACAGTCAGGATTTCTAAAACAATGCAATGCTGTTTTTAGAAAACTTGATATACTGCATTGGTGTCTTCCCACTTGCGCGATTCCCATTTGCACGAAATGGTGAAAAATTCCCATTTTCGCGATTTTTCTTCCCATTTCCACGAATAAAGTAAAAATACAAGAATAGTACGAGTTACATACGTTCTCAGATTCATACACAGCAAGTTAGAGGTGTCCAGTGATTTTTTTTTTTTTTTTTTTTTTTTTCATGTGTGCGTTGCGTATATACGTGCATGATACTGATTGCTGCGAAAACGAGTTACCAGCGTTTTCAGATTCATGCACAGCGAGGTAGGGATGTCCAGTGATGTTTCTTTGGTTTTTACGTGCGTGGTAGGGATTGGCGCGGAACCGAGGTACGGGTGTTCTCAGATTATCAAGTCAAAAAGGAAGAAGTCACCTGCACGTCCGGTCCTGCAATTTCTGGTCGCGCAAGTGGGAATTATTCGCTGCATTAGATACAAAATACTGCAACCAGAATAAAAATGAGTTATAAGCATTATTACAAAATAATTTTTAACTGCACATGCGCAACGTGATCAAAATTTTGTTTGCGTAATTTATTAGCTAAAAATAAGTTACTCTGAAAGAAACCTCAAGAAAATATCGTGAATGCAGGGCTGTTCTCGTTATTATAATTTGAATTTAAAATATTCTGACAGAGAAAAAACCGAAATTATAAGGGGGTTTACCCAAGCTTTCATTTTGAATCAACGTACTCATTATTATTGTTACTTTGATTCAAAATAATATGGGTAAAACATAATCCCTTATAATTTTGTTATTTTTCAGAGTACTTGAAATCAAATTAATTTATCAACGAAATTTTTCTAAATGTTCATATTTGCATGGATGTTTTTTTTTTTTTTCCCCAAAAAAATTATTACAAACATTTATCTAATAAAGTATGCCAAAGAAATTTTGTTAACGCTTACGCATGCGTAGTTAAAAATTATTTAATAAAAATTATATTATAAGCTACTTAGTATTTTTATAATCTGTTGCAGTATTTATTATCCTCTATAGTTTTATCAAGTTTTCTAAAAATGATGTTGCATTGGTTTGAAAACCCTGCATGATATAAAGAAAAAGTTTAGGAAAATTGTCGTTGTTCTGAAAAAAATCTTTACATCTTTGAATATACGTTCTGTTTACATGTAAATGGATACAAATGATTAAAAGAAGCTTCATAATCACATGTTACAGCGACGACGAATTTCAAGTATTATTTTTCACGGGGCAAGCAAATTTAATGTTTTTATTTTAATGGGTACGTGGAAAGATTATTCAGTAAATAAATATAATACATTTATTTTAATAAAAGATTGTTTAACTGCTAAATAAGGAATTAATTAAGTGATTGGGGGTAACCTCGAATAAGTATTATTGAGAAAATTGAATTTATTAATATTATTTATTTATATACAGTCAACTCTCAAAAATCCACAACCCTAAAATCCACAATTTTCTAAAATTCGCATATCATTTGCAATGTAAACAAACACTGTCACAACTGATTTGTTGATTAGTGGATTGCAAAAATTCAGCTGTATTAGGAAATAAATCAGTTATTAACTGGTGCTGATGAATCACCAATCACTCAGCATATTACAGAGGGGGAAATGATAAGCGTAATTATATATAATTATCAAAAATTAAATCATATGAATTTAGTGGAAGAAGGAGAAAGGCACTTTTCATGAAAGATTTTCTCTCATGAAGATAAATGTTCAAACTTTCTCATAGCACAAACTTATGTAATTGACCAAGAATTGCTGACTTTTTTGCAGGTTATAGGAAAATAAATATGTATGAATATTCTTTTAAACTACTATTGATCAGACTTTTAAAAAATCTAGATAATTTGCAACTATAATATGATGTATAAAAATTGTTCTTTAAATTATAATTTTATGAAATATTTGTACTTTTATTATGCACACTTTATTTCAGCATTGTATGTATAACATATAAATTGTTTCTTAAAGATTTTCTACTCAAATGAGGTTCTAAGATGTAAATAATAGAAATTACTCTAAAATCTGCAAAATTCAGAAATCTGCAAAACACTTCGTTTTAAGCTGTGCGGATTTTTGAGAGTGTACTGTATTTATAACGATAAAATATATGTGATATATCCATATCATAGCTACTAATTAATACCTATTATAACTGTATATCTATTTTTACATTATTTTGTGTATGTGATTAGAGTATTACAACATTTCTTAATGAAACATATTTTTATTTGTTAGAGTTGTAAAATTCTCAAGAATAATCTCTCTGAGAATATTCTTGAGAATATTCTCCTTCAAGAGAATAATCGAGAATTTTCTCATAGAAGCCATAATAAAGGGTAATTTCGAAATGAGTATTAATTTACAATGTGCAATTTAGAAATGTATTAAATTTTGCTTTTAATAAAATAATTAGATTAATCAGTGTTTAATCCAGAACAAATTTAGTGCCGCATTGAGGCACTTTCACAACGTTAACTTTTAGCAATTGGGGTACCTTCACAAATTCACTTTTCAGCAAAGAGACACCTTCACAAAGTCAACTCTCAGCAGTGTAGCTGCACACAGGGCCAGATTATGGCACGGGCACACGGGGCACTGGCCCAGGGCCTCCAAATTTAGGAGGCCTTATTTCCAAAAATTGAGAAGTAATAGTACAAATTTCTTCATTATATGTGTATTAAAAACAAAAATTGATTACATTTTTCTTTCTATATTTTATTAGAGAGCATAAACAATTATAAAATTTTGTGACTAATTTCTTACACATTGTCTGATTAATGTGCTACATTTTTTTCATTTGTCTTGAACATAAAACTAATGATTTTGTTATAGGTTGCTAAAAAAAAAAAAAAAAAAATGAGGAAATAGAAGGTATAATTGAAGGAAAAAATTAAAAAACGCAACTATTTTTATTTATTTATTTTTGATTTTGAGAATGGGTCCTTTTGGTGAGCTCTTTAGAGCAGGGTATTGGGGCCTCCGAATAGCATCAGTGCCCCGGGTCTTCAAAAAGCATAGTCGAGCCCTGGCTGCACACTAAAAAATTTTATAAGCTTCACTGCATCGAACACATAAATATACCCTCGA
The DNA here is from genome assembly GCA_963930645.1 of Salticus scenicus. Taxonomy (NCBI): domain Eukaryota; kingdom Metazoa; phylum Arthropoda; class Arachnida; order Araneae; family Salticidae; genus Salticus; species Salticus scenicus. The sequence continues at coordinate 85,052,778 of OZ005661.1, forward strand.
TTTGGATATTTACTTGAGACAATGGTAAATATCTAATAAACACTTTCTTATCTTACATATAAGAAATAACTTGATTCGCCCATATTATATATTTATTTTGCAACTGTTCCATTTTATATTTTAAATGCATTTTAAAATGACAAAAACCACTTTGTACATTTCGGTTGATTGCTTTGAAGCATTATTAATCTTCACAAACTTACTTGATGTTTTCACAAATTATTTTATAAATTCACAAATAGGGTACCATTTTGCAAAAGCTGGATTAAACCCTGTATAATTAAATAAATAATTAAATGTATTTAGTTGTAGGTTTTTAGGGAGAAAAAAAAAATTCTCTTCAGGACCAAGAGATGAATTCTTTTAAATTATTAAACATAAAATCTAGTGATAACCCAAGTAATAAAATGACAAATCATTAAATGAAATTTTTTGTATTTCATCAAAGACGCTGTTTTTAAAGGGTGACATTAACTGAAAAATATTTCTAATTATTTATATTTTTGCTTTAAAATGCTTTACACTTATCTGTAAGATATTAAAATGAATTTATCCTACGCTTACTTGAAGGTTTTTCTCAATTCAGAAACAAATTGTTTGTCTATAGAAAGAAGTGACAAATTAACATATGTAGCTCACAATATTAAATTACATTGCTCGACATGAAAATTACCTCTGACGCCATTTCAGCATATTTTTATGAAAAATGACCTCCTGAATCCGGATAGAACGCCCATTTTGCCCTACCACCCACCGTTTTTTAGGAATGGCCCCCTATTTTTATTATTTTTCGGCGATTTTATGGTTATAAATTTGAGTTTTAGGAGGGGAGAGGATTATTTTAACCGTTAAATATCTTCTGAGTGGCTACAGAGTTGGAAAATTCTAAAACATGGGCATTTGCGACAAGAGAAAAATTTTGCCGGGGGGGGGATGATTTGCCCCTGAAATTATGCATTACATATCTTATATTTCTTTAATCTGTTATTAATGTTATTTTTTAAACTTTATATTTATTGTTTTTAGGTGTTAAATTAATTATTTTTCATTCTTCAAATCAAATTCATGGTCATAAAATTATCGAACAGGGAAAGAAATTGAGGGGGGGGGGGGTGTATCTAGAAAACGGTGCGTGACTGGGCAAAATGGGAGTCATATTCGAATTCTGGAAGTCATCAAACATAATAATCAGCAAGAATGATATCAGATCTCGAATTTTTTTTTTTTTTTTTTTTTTTGCAGTGCAGTTTTATTAAAAGCCAAAGAAAAAACACAAACCGCATGCACACCATCAGATTATTGTTTAATTAAAAATCATCAATATAATAAATAATAAACATGTGGATTATATATAAAATAAGGATTACAGAAATATGAATTAGGTAAGTTAGACTTCTTAACTCATTAACGTCCAGCGTCCTCATTTGAGGGCAGCTGATAAAATAGCATATATATATATATATATATATACAGTAACCGCCGCTTAATAAAATCACTGGTTAGTAAAATCAGCCGCTTAATCTGATCAAATCGCCAGGACCGGAATCAAATCAATACAAACTGCTTTTAAAGCCGCCGCTTTATAAAATCAGCATCGCCGGTTAATAAACTCAAAAATATCCCCAGCAGCCTAAAATATCATTGATACTAATTTTTTTTTTTTTTTTTTTAATTTACATTGTGATTTTTTTTTTTTTTTTTTTTTTTTATAGAAAAAGAAATTAAAGCGCAACAAACCCTCCGTTATCGCTCATTGTTCAAGATTTTATACTTGTAGCACAGTTACAAATTAAACACGCTCCGCAACTTATCTCCGTAACAATTTCAATGAACATATTTTTCAAAGCTCAGTAATAAAATACAAATTTGATTCGAATTTTTTTTTTTTGTCTAATTATTAGTCGGCAATTTCTAGTTCTTATTTTGAAATTACTATAATGGATCATATTCCCACTTTGGGTTCGAGGCTACAAGAATATCAGCTGGTTAGGCAAACAATCCTCAACTCTACCATAACAAAGCATTGTGGCTTGCAAATTTTTATTTTGCAGTATTATTTGTAAGAGTTACAGATTATATGAAATTGAAGTAAGAGTGATATAGTGATACCTTTGTTTTGTTTTTAATCCAGTTTTAGTAATATACTTTAATATTAATCAACATGTGTAATATTAAAAGTTGCCATGTGAACTGTGGCGATGTTAACAAATTTAAATGAATGTTCCATTTAATAAATTCCTTTATTAAAGTGATTGAAATTCTAATTATTTAAGCTTTGATGTCTATATATATGTGTGTGTATAAAATGTTCTTATTAATCTTTTATTCATTATATATATGTGTGTGTGTATACATAAAATGTTCTGAAATTTTACGATATGGAATAGTCTTAACTTTATCATTCGATTCAGTTGTTTACATTTCTCTTTTGTTCTTGTTTGAACAGATATCTGATTAATAAGTTTCACTGGAGAAATATTTAGGAAAATGTTATGCGTAACAATAAAATGGCATCTCGAATCTAATTTGTTTATAAAATATCGGCCACGTGTTCGGCGATTTTACCTACTGTGACGTCACAGGAATATTGTCCATTCATGAAGTTTAAACGTAAGGATTTTAAATTTATAAGAACAGCGTGAACTTTTGGTAAAGTAATGATGATTTTCCTCGAACGAAAGTGCACGGGAACTTACAATGCGTTTAATTTACTTATATCAAAGAAACAATTAGTTAATTATCTACCAAAAATTAATTAATATTGTGTACTAATTCAAAGATTCAAAGACGGAAGGAGGCCGCTCACCACTATGCAGCAGTATTGAGCGATTTTAACCTCCAAAGAGGGGCTCTGACGACAAATGTCACATAACAATGTGAAATTCTGAAAGAGCCCGTTTCTAGAGGTTAAGTCTCCCCCGTTGTTTATTGCAAAACACTTGCTGCCGGATATCAGATCCCACGCGACAGAGGACAGCAGTTAATTAAAAAAACAAAATTTAGGCTTCTAATGAGAAGAATTCGTAGACAGCTGAGAAAAGTTCAAACTTTGCGACGGGACTTTGGAAAAGTTAGTAAGATTAGTTTTTAGTTTGTTAAATTGGATAGTTCCATTAGGGTCACAAAGATTTTAGTTATTTTAGTTTTTAAAAGGGGATTGTGTACTAATTATATTATTTGTTACCTTTTGAAGTTTCTTTCGAAATTCAGGGAAGGCCCTTTTTAGGGATACCCTTTTCAATGGCAGGAACGTTCGCCGGATATAAAAATCAGCCGCTTAATAAAATCACTTTGGCTCAGAACGAATGTGATTTTAATAAGCGGCGGGAACTGTATTGTGGTTTCTTGGGATGATTTCTGCTTTTCAATGGCAGTTTATAGCATCCTTCTAAATGATCCCTCAAAGTTATATGTGCCTGCTATTAATTATAATTATATAAATTTGGATAGTTATTTTATGATTTTACATTCATCGCATATAAATTTGTTTTTTGCGCAGATATACCAACTGAAGTCAAGTTGAATAATAATATATATTATAATACTTTACTTTTAAGGTCTTTGTCAGCATATAATAGGAAATTAATTTGTTATCTCGAAGTTTTTCTATCTAAGTTTTTTTCGCTAGAACACTAAACATCCTCAAATGAGGATAGGCTATGAAAATAAATCTATCAGAAGCATTGTTTAATTTAATATATTTTACTGTCAGTTGTCTATTAATTTAGAAGTGAAAAATATTCATCAAAATATATTTTTGCAAAATTAATTTGGGCATTAACTGGTTAAGTAAACACACAAGTTCCCCCCCCCCTTGTATTTTATTATGAATAATTATTCATTATTTACTATTAAATTGCTTTGTGGACCTTACTGGAGAATATTCTCTGATTGAAAATTATGAATTGTAAAGAGAATGTCGTGAAATAAAGTTGATTTCTTCCAGTTACATATCTCAAACTGAATAATTATGAATAATTTCTATAATTTAAGTCGTAAACATAAGAAAATGTTAGTTATTTAAGGGGGGGGGGGAAGAATATTCTCGATTATTTTCCAAATTTGGAGCTTCGTAGAATATTTTCAGAATATTTTCGTTCTCAGAGAATATTCTCACCTTACATCACCAGTATCTGTTAGTTTTCATTCCTCTACTACAATGTTTTTTGCTCTGAAGACACATACTTTCTTGATTCGAGAAATGGTCATGTTCCTCCATTTGTTATCATTTTAATTTTTGATTTTAATCATAAATATTAAATATCTAAGATGTGTAGTAATCACACGTATGTGCATCGCTTTATGGAGAAATTTTTATATAATTTTATGTGGTAATGCACTTGAAAAATATCTTAAAATTTATAATCATTATTTTAAATTTTATGTTTCACTGATGTATTCACTCATTTTTCTTCGTATTCCTTGTTTTCTTTTTATGAATTGAAAATGTTAGGCATGTGTGAATTAATAATTAAATAGATTGTAAAATTGTTTTCGAAAATTTTACAGGAGAGCCCTTCCAACATTTTTCTTCGTATTCCTTGTTTTCTTTTTATGGATTGAAAATGTTTGACAGATATTGCGTGGGCTGTGATTAGGTGTGACATGTCTAGAACATAATTTAATATTCGAAGCTGTATAAGTTGTTTCCGCTTGTCAATTGACGTCTGGATGTACCATCCTCCTTATTTAGTTCAAAAACACAAGCAGCCAGAAAGGATGAAACTAATTAGTTTCATCTAAAAAGCAAATCTTCTCCAAATGACATCCACAGGATGTTTTGTGGATGAATAGACACCCAGTGGACATCTTCAGGATGCATTATAGAAAAGAGAGTTGTTATGGTAACGAGATAAAATCTTAAAAACTACATATTATATAATTTATTAAAGTTATTATTCATCTGAATTATTTTTCGTGATAAATGCAGGCAATTTTGACCACAGAGAAGTAAGTATAACATGAATGTCCAAAGAAAATCAATTTTATGGTATACAAAAGACATATGAAATACTTTTTTTTTTTTTTTTTTTTTAATGAAAATAATAATAATAATAATAGTAATAATAAAATAAGTAAAATAAATCGATAACTTTTGAAATTATAGCGGATCTATGGTTCAACCATTCGTTTTAAAGGTATCGACGAGTTCTTTTGAAAAATATCCATATTGAATATTTTCACGGGGTGGGGAGGGGAGGCGATGTTCCTATACATACAAAATATTTTTTCTAGTTCTTATATACATTTGCAAATACATACTCATTGAAACTTCAAAATAATTCCTATTATGTGCATTATTTACGAAATTTGTCCTATTCTGATATATTAAAATTTATAGAGAAAAAAAAATGGGTGATAGTGCCACCTGTTGAGCGATTAATCCCAAAATATAATAAGTACCAGTTTAGGTCGAAGTCCAACTAAATACCAGGTATATTTTTTATTAATTTTGTCTATTGGTTCGTAAGAGCGTCCAGTAAATTTATGATACACACACATGCACACACAGACAGACACATTCTAAAAATCCTACTATCAAGATTTTTATTTATTTTATTTATTTATTTATTTATTTTTTTTTTGGGGGGGGGGGGGGAGAAAACCGATAAATTTGTTTTAATTTATCGCAGATCAACCATTCGTTTTAAAGCGATTGACAAGGTCTTTAGAAAGATACTCATTTTGAAATTTTACACCAACTGGGAGGAAGGGAGGGGGGGCGATGCCTTTACATATACAAAAAAAAAAAAAAAAAAATTCATGGTTTACGATTGCTGTCATAGATAGATAGATAGATAGATACACATATAATTTCGCTTTGAAAAGTTAACAATAATTCTCATTTTGTACATCTATACAAAATTTTGTCCATATTAATTCTGCCATATTAAAAATCACAAAATAATAATAATAAAAAAAAAAGGCGACAGCGCTACCTGTTGAGCGATTGATCCCCAATTATAATAAGCGCAAATACCCCTTACAATTTTCCCATCTCCGGCAAGTCAAACTCCGTATCATTTATTTTATGGAGAAATTTGTTATTTGTTAATATAATTGCTCATTACTTAATGTATTTTTTTTTTTTTTTGTTGTTGTTGTTGTTGTTGTTTTCTGTTTTCATGTTTCAGAAAGTGTTCACAGCCGTTCAATTTTCCTATAAAATATTTTTTAATGTATTATCTTAAGTTATATAGTGAGAAAATAACATTTAGTTCATTTTTTTCACTCAAAAATAATATGTTAAATAATTTAAAAAGTCAGCTTTTGGAAAACTAGAACCAATTTAACGGTTGTGAATTTGCTGAATGTGAAAACGAAATTAAAAATAAAATAAAATAAATAAATAAACAAATAAAGGTAATGATTAATTCTGTTTACAAATTTCCCCCACAGAATTGGCCTTGGCTACCGGCAACAGCTGGTAGACAGTTCCCTTGAAGAAGATTGAGAAAGCTTTTTTAGATTTAATTGTGGTGTAGGTCTAGATCTGGAAGATTATCCACTTCAATCAACATGATAATTAAATCAGAAAATTGTGTTGCTGAAGGATCATCATATAACAGTGATAGACAGAATTAACTAACCTAGTTTAACCCTGAATTTATTATACCTATATTATATCCTTAATGTCAAATGATTTGAAAATAGGATTTTGGTTGGAGACGCATCGCTTCTTGAATTGTTCCCTAAAAGTTTAAATTTGATTTTAAAAAAAACTTCGTGTTTAAAAGTTGCTGAAAACGATTCTTATGATTCTTTTCGATGCTTTCTCAAGGTGATTCTTATTTAGAATGCTCATTAATGTCGTTGATGTTATGTTGTCGGTGTTGTCTATGTTGTCGATGTTAGACCTATAATTTTGATGTAAAAACCGCTCAACAATAAAAGGAATTGCCCTTCAAAATTGAAGCATGACAGAAAAGACCACTCTAACCTTTCAAAAACCAAATCTGTTGACAGTTTTCTTTGACTACCGTGGAGTTGTGCCTTTCGAATTCGTACCAACTTACCATATAGTCAATAAAGATTATTATTTGTGTATTTTGCATTGCTTACGCGAAGTAATTCTTAAACAATCCGATTTATGACAAGAAAACTCACGAATTTTGCACTATGATTATGCTATATCTGATAACCAGTATGGATAATACTGGTAAGAACTTTCTTATTTAATTTTAAAGAATTATGTTTGATATATAAGATAGTGGATTAGACAAACATACAACTCGACAAACTTTAGATTAAAAAAAAAGTGATGGATATTGAATACGCATAAAAGTTCCTACAAGTTGGTAATAATATTTATAATTTATTCCGAAATATCGTTAGTACCCGCCAGGGTTGGAAAAAACCCCACTAGTTTTTATCGGTTTTTTTTTTTTTTTTTTTTTTTTTTTAAGGGGGGGGGGTTCGGGGCTTTTTTTTGGTTTTGAGATTTTTTTTGTGTGTGTATGTTTAATAGGAAGCTTAATAATAAGATTATTTAAAAAATGAAAAATATTAATTATTCGTTAAAATCAAAATTAAAAAAAAAAAAAAAAAAATTATTTTAAAATTTCCTTCTTTGATTAAGAGTTATAAGAAATTTTGTTTTAATTAAATAATTTATACTTTAAATATTCTAAAATTCTGTTGATCTGTTCTTTACAACGAAAAACTGGCTTTAAATAATTATTTTGTGTCATTTTATTAAATTTTTCATATTCAAGAGATTTTCATAAAATGTTTTGAATTATTGTTTATCTTTTAATTACACTAGTCAACATTTTTTTTTTTTTTTTTTTTTTTTTTTTGCGATTGGTCCAGACAGTTTTCTTTGAAAAAAGTGCATATTTTTCAAGTGTCTATTGTGGCTGTACTGATCACCAATAAAGCTTAAATTTTCTTTCGTAGGTGTAACATAATATAAGAAATGAAATAATATATATATATATATATATTCAACAACACATAAACTTAATCTTTTCGGATAAATTATTGTAAGGGTTCATGAAGTAAATATTAAAAAATTTTAATCGCACTTACCAACTCTTTGGAACTGTACGATTCGTTTTATAATTTCTATGAAAATATAATTTCTTAATTAACCTTTTCGCGACTGCTAACGTAGATTCACGTCATTTGAAAATCTGTAACTCTGTCAGAGGGCGTTTCTTTCGTAATTTGTATGTTACATATTTCTTAAGTGTGTACCCAGAGTTCATATTTTTGCAATAAAATATACTATGAATAGAAATATATTGATTAGAAAGAATATAATTATAATGTATATCCATTTGTAATATAACTGTGAATACAGAAAATTTGTTCTGAAATATTTTATTTTGAGAGAATAACGACCGTAGTGCGGAACTTACTGTCAAAGAGACAAAATCCTGCGGTCGCAAAAAGTGTTAAAATATATTTATAAAAGTTAAGGTATATTTTTAAAAATATATAAAGTTAAAATATATTAATAAAATTTTAAAGACCAAAGTATCCTTAAAATAATAATCCTCCTTCTACAAATAAATAAATAAAGCAATATATGAAGTAAAAGATTAAGCCTTTAACTATGACGGCAGTTAAGAAACGATTTTACAAGTCTGTCTTGCATTCCAATTCCATTCCTTTTTTTTTAATTGACAATTTTACATTAAACATATTTTTCTATTTCAAACAGTAAACCCCGCCTATTTAGGTAATTTTTTTCTTCTAGTGTTCGTTTAAAAGATTAGAAATTTATCACCAGTAATCGATGAAGTAAATACCACTTGTGCATATTTTTGTCAACATAAAATAAGGGGTTTAACACGAATACTCAATGACACATTTACTTTTCTTTTCTGTATTGTTTTGTTTTGAAGAACGATAAAGGCGGGGCTTGTCTTCTTTAGAAAGCAGGAATTCTTGATGCTAACACTAATGTCTAAAAATCATCATTTTTGTTTCATTTCTTTGCGTTTGACATTGTTGTTATATAATTTGACCCGTAAATAAAAAATAAAAATATTTTGTTTAATTTTCTTTGTTAGTTTTTAAGATTTGATTCGTTATCTCATGAAAAACTTTATAAGAGACGGCCCCCTAAACCACTCCAAAAGAAAGATTTATTTATATCTCGAAAACTAATAACTGGAATGAACTGCAAATTTGCACACCCATATTTTTCAGCATAAGGATTCATTTTATGTAAAAATTAATACAGGCCATAATTCATAATTTTTATGAATATGAATTTATTAATATTTTTCAGAATTAAAAATATTTTTCAGAATCACTAGGGGGCTCTGCCCCCTGCTCGCTCCGCTCACCAACCCTCGAAGGAGGCTTCGCCTCCTCCCCGACTCACTTTACTTATTGACACATGCAGAACTCTGCCCGCCTATGCGCTGCTTTCTTTCACTGAAAAGGAATATTAATATTGCATATTACAAGACAAAAGCAGAAAATTATTATGGAAATCCTCGTATTCAATGTCAGATTGAAATATATAATTTATATATATATTGTGATGTATCGTAGGCTTGAAATCAAGAGAAGATTGCTTTTCTTTAGAGAAATATTTTTTATTTCTCATTTACAAACACTATACGACACAACACACATACATAAAGGGTAAACGAAAACACGTAGCACATATTGCATAAAATGGTCGCTAAACTTTGGACCGAAAATAATAAAACATGAACGGTACTCAAACCAGGCATCGCTATTCTCGGCGTTGCATCATTTCTTTTCCAAACAAACTCTCAACTAAAGTCTCTCTTTAATTCGAAAGTCTTTCTCCGTGCTGAACAAGCAGCGTCCTCTCGTGAGTCTTAAAGTCATTAGTCTGAAGTCATTACAGACCTCCTCCCTTCAGGGGAGAAACTTTTCACTATTGTAGAGGGAAAAGTTTGGTTAAATGATACTTCATTAGGATAAGTCTATATTCAGAATCAATAGTCACAATGTTCAACATATTGGTCCATTTTCTTAATATCGTAATTAATTTAAAACAAGTAATAAATAAAAAAAAAATACGAGCAAGCACCAACTCTATGCAGAAACAGTACCTGGTTATATTTAAATGCACCAGACTTATCCCTATTGCAGATTAAATACACTATTTAACTTATTTTAAAATATACAAAAAATTAAATACCAAATAGAAATTTAAATATTATTACACACAATATACCTGTGACACTAAATAGATATGCAAAGTAAAATATAGATAGTGAAAACAATTATATACCACATATGTATATATATATATATATATATATATATAGCAATTATTAAACAAATATATGTAGCAATAATTAAACAAATACGATATATATAGCAATAATTAAACAAATACAGAAACTTTTTTAAACTAAGGGATAAGACTTAATCTATCAGCATTCAGAGATTGTAATTCTATACACTCAACAACCTCCTAATTAAATAATCTGCATAGAGTTCCCAAAGTAAAAGTCTGGGATTTGGTCTTTTTTTTTTTCTTTTTCTCAGAAACATGAATAGCTTTATACAATTTTGAGATAAATTCTCCTTTAGTTCTTCAAAGGCCATTTGCCAAGAGCTATTCCAGTCAGTGGATTTTAGAGTCCAATCCTTTAGTAAGTCTGACAATAAAGCTGCTTTTTCAGAAAATTCAGGAATGCATTTTTGATAGTATTCAGCTAATTTCAAAAAGGCTGTCACGTGAGTCTTGGTAGTATGAGACGAAGAATCTTTCTTGTCTCGAACCTTCATTTCACTTGAAATTCTCAATCCTTGGCCCACTAAATGTCCAGAATTTTTCACATGAGCTTAAGTAGATTGACATTTAGAAGGTTTGATGTGCAACTTAGTAGCACTTATTTTGTAGGAAATGTCTTTTACATGTTTTACATGATTTTTCCCTGTTTTAGGAAAATTGGCGACTTTCTCACTATATGGCACTGGACACTTTTCACGGTCTTTCAATGAATTTGCCCTTAGTTGACTAGAATCTTTAGGTAGATTTTTCAAGGGACCCAAAATAGTCGCAGAAAGTTCTTCCTTCAAGTAATGTTGTTCCTTCAATTGCTTCTCATAAGTTAAGCATTTTTCAGATAATTGCATAAGTTCTACTTTATTTTTCTGATATTCAGCTGTCAACTGATAAAATTTAGCATTAGAAATTTTTTCTTTCTCTCCAAGAATACTAAACAGGTAATCTAATTTGGAATTAATTATAGTAATTTCATTTCTTTCTTCAACAAGTTTTTCATTTTTAAGACAAATTTCTTTTTCTTTACTTTTCATTCTTAAGAGTTCTTCTTTCATTATGTTAATTTCATTAGACAGCTTAAGATTTTCAATTTTAGTATTTTTCAGTTCTTGTTTGTAATTATTCTTTTCTACATTCAGAATTTCCAACTGATTTAGATAATTCTTCTTTTCACTTTGTGAATCAAGACGAAGAGTTTTTAACTGATTTTCAAACTTTTCCTTCTCTCGAATTTCTTCATTTATCTGCTTTTGATATTCTAAGCATTTTTTATTCAGATAAGCCTCTATTTCTGCTTTTAGTTTTTCCATCACAAAATTAGAGTCTTCATTTTTCTGTTTAAGGTCTTTTAAGGCATTATTTAGTTCCGAAATATTTTTCGTAGTATGTTCCAACTCTTCAGTAAGTTTTTTGTTTTCAAGAGACAGTTCTTGTTCTTTAATTTTCTTTTCTTCCATCTCCCCTTTCAAACATATTATTTCATTTAACAATCTGAAATTTTCAGATTTGAGATGGTCAAAATTTATTTTATCTTTAAGAACAACTTCATTTTCTATTTTATTTTGATTTTCTTTGATATCTTGCAGTTCTTCAACAAACACTTTTGGAGAGGTTTTATTAAGTTCTGGCCATGAAAATTCTGGCAGGATTTCTTCTACCTCCTCAGCTTTCTTTTCATCTTCAGATTTGCTCTCAATCAACTTTTGGTCAAAATGAGCAACATCTTTATTTTGAATATTTTTCTTCATTCTTAAAAAATTCTTAGGATTTCTTGTTTGTACTGATTTTAGCTTATGCTCTTGTACATTTTCTTTTGATTTCCAATCTTTAAACATTCCAGCAGTTTTATTTCCTAACAAATACTTGTCACCATAAAAAGAATTTTGTAGGACAGCTGCTTTAGTTTTTAAGTGTCCCATTTTACAATCTAATTCAATTTCTGCAAGTGGTAAACAGATAGGATCCACTTCTAATGGATTTCTAATATACACTTTCTTATTTGTGTACATATGTGGTTTCACGTATTTGCTGCTTATCAGATCACATGAAGCACCCGTGTCTCGAATTATTTTCATCTCAACACCATTCACTTTACCTAAACTAGTATAAGGTGTCATTGATTCATCAGAACATGCCTCAGTTATAATATGTGAGATAAATTCTTCATTTTTCTTTAAATTATCACACTGAGGTCTAAGATGATTAGTAGAACCACATTCATAGCAACGAGTAATTTTTCTTTTATCAAACTCTTTGTTTCTTTGATTTTCTTGGAATGTTTCGGATTTTGAATGAAATTTCGGCTTAACATCTTTGTTATTGTCGTTAGACTTATCATCACAAAAGTTTCCACTTTGGTTACGAAAGCTGGAAAAGTTCTTTTTGGGCAAATCCCTCTTTTTGAAACTTTCTCTTATACTTTCAAACTCATCTAATTTTTCTGCTAAGTCTAAAGGTGTCGTGAATGTAAGCCAGTTGTCTAAAAAATGTTCTCTCACATCAGCAGGCACTCGAAACTTTAATTGCTCAGTCACTATTAGATCCTTTAGCTGTTGAATATTCTCTATCTTTAATTCTGTGAGCCATTCCGTAAAATAACTAGAGAGCTTTTGGGCATAATTTCTCCAAGATTTTTCGGACGATTTGTGGTGCTTATAAAAACATTGTTTCAATTTTTCACTATTTAATTTATATCCTTTCATAATGATATTTTTAACAAAATCATAATTTGTCGCATCGGTTGACGACTCTCTGGCCAACATATTGGATAGTTCTGGCGGTAAAACTGCTAACAGGTAGGCCACCCAATCCTTTTTTGGAACTCGTGCCATCTCCGCTCTTCTTTCGAAATTTATTAAATATAAACCCATTTCATCATGTTTTTCATCAAATCTTGGGGTAATTTGGGTTAACTGTATTCTTGGAACCGATTCAGCCAATGTTTCTGTTTCTAATAATCTTTCAGGATTTTCTTTTGAAATTTCTAATTTCTTTAATTCAAGTTCATATTGTTGAGTTTCTCGGGTCCTTCTTTCCTCTCTTTCTTCTTGTCTTATTCTCTCTTCTTCTTGGATTTTTTTATCTTCAAGAAGCCTTTCCAATATTAATTTTACTTCTTCCTCATTATAGGACTTGCTAGATAAAATTAATTTCTTGATGTCAATAACTCTACTGGAAGTATCTTCTTCAACACCGATTTCCTCACAAATCTGAATTAATTCATGTTTTCGAGCTTTAGCTAAAAATGCCATGTTTGTAAACCCCAAACAAAACCAGAATGCTCTCAAAACGATAATAAAATATAAACAAATAAAATTATCAGAAAAATTATTATTTTCTCTTTTATTTATTTTTTTTTTTTTTATTACCCCCCTTTTTTTTTTTTTTTTGAAAAATCAATCAAACACACAAATAAAATAAGATAATGAGGGTAATTAAGCTTTGTAATTAATTAAAAAAATAATAATATCCAACCCAATTAATGGTATCTATAACTTATGAAAAATACCTTATTTTTCTCTATTTAAGAGAACACTTTTTTTTTTTTTTTTTAATATATATATTTCTTTCATAAAAAAACCACGTGTACAGTACTTTTCTTCTTAAAGAACAGAAAATATTAAAATTTTCAGTCACACAAATTTCTTTTATTACATAAATCGTATATTCAAAAAGAATACCCAAACAAAATTTTTAACCAAGTATGTTCTCATACCAAGTACTACATTTCCTACACAATCATTATTTCAGTTCAAAACAGAAATAAATTAATTTAGTTGCAAAACTATTTGATTCTTTTTGCACGCATATTTCTCAGGAAACAGAATAATTAATATTTTTCTTCAAACCCCCCCAAAAAAAACAATAGTTTCGTTTCGAAACAGAAACTCTTTTCTTTATCAAAAAAAAGTAAGTTCAATCGAAATTGGATTTAAGTAACATAAATTACCATAGTAATTAATATTAATAAATAAAATGAACATCTAAACATTACACATTTCATTTGAAAGCAAAATTAAATCATTTTACTTGAAACCGTAACTAAAATATTTTGTTTCAAACAAGAACAGAATCATTTTACACAAAAGCAAAACTAACTTCTTTTTTATTCTTTATTCACTCTTTTTCTTTTTTGTATTATTTAGCAAAGAAATATTAAAATCAGTAAAAAGAGATAGAAAAAATAAATCCAATTTGAATCAATAAAGTATCAGAAATAAAAATGTGACCGGAAATGCACATTAATTCTTATGAATCATTCAGCAACATTTTTATTCTTTCTAATTCGATAATAAATATGTTCTTTATTTTTATTTTTTTCTCAAAGCTCTAAACCACAGATTACTAAACAAGAATATTTATTCTTCCATAAAATACAGAACAGGTACTTTATTTAAATCTGTTCTCAAAATTTGCAATTCCGTTTAGAACCGAAATTCTTTTCAAAATGTACTTACTCTATAGTAAGTTTATTATTATTATTATTATTATTATTAGGAATATACCATTAAACAAAAGAAAAAACATATATATTCATTTATTTCTCACTGTTTCATCAACTTTATTTATTTATTTTTTTTCGAAACACATCGACAAAAAAAACGAAAGATTTCCTTCTTTTTTATTTCTTTTAAACAACGGATGAATCAGGTTAATAATACATACTTTTCTCTACAATAATAATTTATCTTAAAACAATACTTTTACTAAATGAATAGGGATAAGCAGTGCTATATGATTCATGATTTAAATACATAATCTGAATTAAAGTACCCCTTTTAAAAAAAGAATATTTTCTCACGTTCTAATACAAGAACTGAGGTATTTATTATATTATTTTTAAATCAAGGCACTGTTTCATACATAAAGGCACTTACCCCTTTAGTAGCGTGAATTTTTTGTAGCGTCGGACGTATTCCTTTAGCTGCCACCATAACAGTAGACTGTGATGTATCGTAGGCTTGAAATCAAGAGAAGATTGCTTTTCTTTAGAGAAATATTTTTTATTTCTCATTTACAAACACTATACGACACAACACACATACATAAAGGGTAAACGAAAACACGTAGCACATATTGCATAAAATGGTCGCTAAACTTTGGACCGAAAATAATAAAACATGAACGGCACTCAAACCAGGCATCGCTATTCTCGGCGTTGCATCATTTCTTTTCCAAACAAACTCTCAACTAAAGTCTCTCTTTAATTCGAAAGTGTTTCTCCGTGCTGAACAAGCAGCGCCCTCTCGTGAGTCTTAAAGTCATTAGTCTGAAGTCATTACAATATATATTAATAGAAAGAAAATCATAATATCTAGACCATTTTGCATTACAGCTTTAGTATATGACCCTTTTTATTTCTTTTTTACAACCTTAAATCCGAAACACGGTATCCCAGTCGGTAGAGCGCCGAGCTCGTAATTGGAAGATTGTGGATTCGGTTCTCGAGCCGACCAAAGACAGTCGTGTACACGAGAGCCCCTAAATAAAACTAGTATGTTGTGGCCACCACAAGACTTTCTTCTATATTTTCCTATACATATTCAATCAGTAACAATATTTAAAAAAAAAAAAAGATTTTTTTTTTTTTTTTTGTGAAAATTAATACATATTCAGTCACTAACAATATTTAAAAAAAAAAAAAAAAAAAAAAATAGAATTTTTTTCTAAGTTTTTTTTTTTTTTGGTTAAAAGTAAAAAAAATCGATAACTTTGTTTTAAATTATCACAGATTTATAGTTCAACCATTCGTTTTAAAGGTATTGACGAGACCTTTCGAATGATACCCATCTTCAAAATTTACCCCCCCCCCGGGGGGGTACTTCCCCCCAGGGGGGGAAGCGATGCCCCCCCATGCACAAAATTTTTTTCCTAGTTACGTACTACTATTATCAATAATTCATATTAATTTTACAAACACAAGTGTAAAATAACTCTTATTATGCACATTTATACGAATTTTTGTCCTATGCTGCCATGTTAAAAATTTAGATAAAATGCTATCACAGCGCCACCTGTTGAGCTATTGATCCCCAAATAGAATCAGCAACAGTTTATGTCGGGGACCAACTAAATACCAAGTTTGGTAAAATTTCGTTAAAAAAAAAAAAAAAATACGATTATTTTTCTAAGTTTTTTTTTTGTTAAAAGTAAAAAAAATCGATAACTTTGTTTTAAATTATCACAGATTTATGGTTCAACCATTCGTTTTAAAGGTATTGACGAGATCTTTCGAATGATACCCATCTTCAAAATTTAACCCCCCCGGGGGGGTACTTCCCCCCCAGGGGGGGAACCGATGCCCCCCCATGCACAATTTTTTTTTCCTAGTTAACTACTACTATCATCAATAATTCAAATTCATTTTACAATCACAAGTTTAAAATAACTCTCATTATGCCCATTTATACGGAATTTTGTCCTATGCTGCCATGTTAAAAATTTGCATAAAATGCGATTACAGCGCCACCTGTTGAGCTATTGATCCCCAAATCTAATGGGCACCAGTTCATGTCAGGGTGCAACTAAATACCAAGTTTGGTTAAATTTCATTCATATGTTCGTGAGATACAGCGTCCACAAAAAAATGATACAGACAGACAGACAGACACACAGACAGACAGACAGACACACAGACAGACATTTTCTAAAAACTATCAATTCGTGTTCAGGACATCCCAAAACGTGTAGATCCGTCAAAAAACGGAGGTCGAAAATTTTCGCGAATCCAATACTTTCTCTATATTACATATAGAAGAAAGTAATAATAGGCCGGCGCATCACCGCCATTTTTTTGCCTCCGAAGAGGACAGCATTCCCGCTTGGCATCCTTATCGCTTCCCTAATGATTTTAAGAAATCTTGATCTGTAGCTAATGCGGTCAAGATAAGAGCAATAAACAACAATAATATTCCTAAAAACACATTTTTTTCACAGTACATTCTCAAGATGTCATTTTATTCTGAGGATATCCTATGGATGAACTGGGGTAAGATTTGTTGTTAGGGCGGTTTCTGTTTCTTTTCAAAATGTCGCCAAAACTCAAATACACAGTCTGCGAACACTTTATATTCACTTCTTGAATGATTATAGCAGTTTATCGCTAAACAAACTTCCATATCATCGTTTACTTAGCTAAAATTATGAAATATAATAAAACAAGTTACTTTAAAGTAACATAAGACGATAAAAAAAAAATGTTTGTCGTTTGTTTATCAGAGAAACACGCTGGGTACACGTGGCAACCCTAAGGCAACAAAATGCCTCATGTGCCAGCTCGTATATATAGGAGCCTTACTGTACACTAATGGTGGCTGGTGCACGTAAAATATGTCGTGGCCACAATATCCTCCGTGTTCTCATCAAAGATATACCTCTGGGGGCCTCCGAAGCTGGGAGCTAACCCCTTCGTGTAGGACCAAAACTGTGGTGGCTTGTCTCCGGAACATCCGTAGGGGTGCGTCCCAGACTGTCGCCAATTATCCATAGCGCAGTAATGGTGCGACGTCAGTCACAACCTACCTGAATATCTACCTACCTACAACCATGGATCATAATTTAATTTTCCCGTGTAAGAAGATTAATTTTCTAAAAGTAGAGAAAAAAAGTTTATATTTACTTTCTTTGTTTTTTACATCCATGGTTTCGGGCTGCGGTACCCTAGTCGGTAAAGAGCTGAGCACGTAATTGGAAGATTGCCGATTCGATACTTGAGCCGGCCAAAGACCGTCGTGCACACTAATGGTGGCTGGTGCGCATAAAATCCGTCGTGGTCGCAAAGTCCTCCATATTCCCATCCCCACTATACCTTTGGGGATCCACCTCCGTGAAGGTTGAAAATTGTGATGACATGTCTCCGGAACCTCTCTAGGTATGCGTCCCAGACCGTCGCCAATTACCCAAAGCGCAGTATTGGTGCGACGTTAAATCCAACCAACCTACCTACCTACGTACAACCAGAGATCATATATTAATTTTCTCGTGTAAAATGACTTCATGACAGAAGAACAACGTCACTGGGAGAAACCTTTTTCAAAATGGCAAATATAGTATCTTCATAAACTTGTCGTTTTTAGTTAATAACTTCTTTACTTAAAATAATAGAAATTTCTAAGCGGCTGAAATGTCTTCCTTGGAGTACTCGAAACACATTGATACCGCTCATGACGCGAAGGATCCTGCCCTCCGTTAGAAGATGCTGTCGCAGACAAAAAAATTTGACGCCGCTGACAGTAACTTTTTTTTTAATATATAGAGAAAACTAATGATGGATTATGTTTGGGTTTCTTCACTGTATCTCGTAATATATATTTATATATATATATATATATATATATATATATATCGATCAAGTTATTTTTTGTGAAGATATCAATAAAAGTTTCAAATATGAATTTAACATTAGCACTTTCAAACTTTAAGCGCTTATAACTCTGTGAAAAAATAAGTAAAACACACAATCAATATACTTTTTCGCGTTGTTGCGATCCCAGGAATTCAAATATAAAATTATGGGGCATTACCATCGAAAAATTCAAAGTTGGTGCGCGTTTTAATATGTGGACGACTCCCAATTCAAAATTTCAGTTCATTTTCTGAAACTACTTTGATTTCCCCGTCGAATGATACCTATTACATTTTTCTACATCGATTAGCAAAGAAGTTACGTTGAGTGTTGCGGTTTTTCCCCGACTGTACATTGATTTGTTTTACATTTAAATGTTTGTTATAAGTTAGATAAAAGTGCAATTTATAATAAAGATTTTGAAAAAACCTCCTGGGATTTTTCAAGTGGGTTTTATTGAAAAACCCACAGGATTTTTTCGGGTCGGGCAAAATCTAGCCAACCCTAGTACCCGCCCTTTTTCACACCGCTATTTTTAAAGAGCGCCTATCTTTTTATTTCATCGTATAAAATGTAGAAAATTCCTCTACAAGCGAAGTGGTACGAAAACAAAGGAGGATACTAATAGTACTCCGGAAAAAATTATAAATGTTATCAGGTATGTTATGCGCATTCTCACATTGCCACTATTTATTATTTGTTAATTTTTGACAAAACTTTTAACAAATGTAGCATTACAAATTATGTATTTATCTGACATGGCACCGTATGACTTTTTGTTATTTTTACGGTGGAAATTTATTCGTGATCATCATTTTGAGCTCATTGGTTCTATAAAAGTAAATTCACTAAAAAATTCCCGTGTGATCACAGTAATATCATTCTAAATTAAAGGTAAGAATTTTAACCTATATTAATTCCTATGACTTTTTCACACACACACACACACACAAAAAAAAAAAAAAAAAAAAAAAAATGTAATATTTAGGCTAAAGAAATGGTGACGTGCCCTTAGCGATAGTGGCCCTAGCGAAAGGGGTTGGAATTAAGAAAGGAGGGATAGAAGAAGCCGTGCCCTTAGCGTATGTAATAACTATCTAACTTTTAAGACTATTTCAGTGAACAATTGTTGGACAATCCCAGAATTTCTCTATGTTTATGGAATGTATATGGGGCAAAATCATCGCACTAATAATCCTGTGGAAAGCTGGTTTTTAAAAAAGTACATTGAACTTTATTATTTTAACTTATATATTTTATCTTAAGACTCAATATGCAATTTATCTTTATAGTATTGAAATGCAGTGTAAAAGAAAGTCGTGTGAGTGACACACCGGATTATTTTATATGCATAAAAACATGTTTTGTGTTGATTATGGTATGGAAATCATTCATAATTTGTTTGTAGGGCTACCCAAAGTTTTTTGGATATATTGGGCTATATTTGGAAATTATTGGAAGTTTATTGCATTTTGTGTTAGGTGTTTTTCATATAAAACTAAATTTAAGTACATAGTTTATAGACAATATACAGGGCTACCCAAAATTAAGCTAAACGTTCTTTTCTAATGAATGCTATTGATGCAAGTGCTTTGCTACATTTTACTAACATTAAGTTATATTTTTAAGTTGACGAACAGTGCTTAGGAAGGAAAATTAAATTTTCATACCCATACTGTAAACAAATTAATTTTTCGAGTTCTATTTTTAACTCTTTTTTTTTTTTTTTTTTTTTAAAGATCACATTTTGAGGTACCCTGAATATGAAAGTCCAATTTTTAGCGGTTGATATTTTTATGTTTATCTGTTATCAAATATGTAAATCTTAAAAACAAATAACTGCAGGAAATTCAAGTTCTGTATTTTGAAGTTCGTATTAGGTTGCCACTTTTAAAAATTTAATCAGGATTGCAAGTTTGAAGGCTAATCAATAATAGCAATATTTTTTTTTTCCCCTTAAATAAATTTAGGCACTATAATTGAACGGGTGATTTGAGGGAGCGGTACCACTCACATAGAATTATACGATAAATAAAATGCTTTTTTCTGAAAAAAACCCGCGTTTTTTCCAACCCTGCTTGAGTTGTTACTTTGTAAAAAGGAATTTATTCTATAGCTCTTATATTCATGCGCTTATTACATACAATAACAAAAAAGCTTATGCTTATCCTTTGGACATAATTTTTTTAACTTATAATATTTTATGACGCTAAAACACGATATTTCTCCAATGACGCGGAAACAAATGGGGGGGGGGGGGGGAAAGAAGAAAAAAGAAATGAGTATAGTGTTGCCAACAAAAATATATCTGTCTTTACCGTATTGACTTTCTGTGGAAATAAATAATATGCAAGAATATAATTGCTAATGTTTAAAAATTAAAATATTTAAAAAAAAAATTTAATTAAGGACTTTTTCTATTAGCTTGGTTCGCAATAAAAAGTATGAAAAGTTTAAAATGAAGTGTTGCCACCTAAATTTTATACTTTAGTTAATTTTAAAAAATCTAATTGTCCTGTGGAAAAACTGTTTGCACCCCTGGATTCAGAAAAATCCAACCACCGCACTTTAGAATGTAGAGAAAACGATGGGGGAAAAAGCTAAAAACTCCATAGAAATAGCATGGGACGAAAACCAAAAAAACTCACAATGTCAAGTGTGTTTAAAAAAAAAAAAAAAAAAAAAAAGCCTCACACCGGGAGTAATAAAAGGACAAAATTGACCAGAAAAAGGCATCGAAGAGCGGGAACGGGCGGGCTGGGGCGTTAAATATATCGTCCAGGGTTAATACGACTCGCCTTTCATTTGGTACCAAATTTTAACGACCCACGTATTTTTTAAAATGACTGAAGGGAATTAAAATGAAGTGTTTCCACCTAAATTTCACAGTTTAGTTAATTTTAAAAAATCTAATTGTCGTGTCGAAAAACTGTTTGCATCCCTCGATTTAGGAAAATCGCCCCTTTCATTTGGTACCAAATTTTTAACGATAAGACTGATAATTCTAATTTGTTTTTCCGTTTTTATCCCGGATTCGACAAAAGGTTTATGACAGAGAATGTAAGCTAAAAAAGTCTTAACCCTACGTCAGGCGCACCAGTAGGACGAACAAAATCGGGCGCACCCTGCCTCAGAGGCCATAGGTAAATACTTCATTGTTAAAATACTTGTACTACAATCAATAAATTCGTACTTATGCATCAAATTTTCGTTTATTACTTTCTATTCACTCCTAATAAGGTCACCTTATGGGTGCTTTTGAATTAAAAATCATGTGTAGGATAGTTAGAGAATAAAAACCAGAACGGGCCTCTCAGGCAGGGTGCGCCCGACGGTGGGTTAAAAAAAATGATAAACATTTGTCACCTCCCAGGTGTCTCTGGGAATTGATGAGTTAGTTGTACACGTATGTCGCAAGAACAAGTTAAAAACAAGCTTCAGCTTCTAATGAATGATTTGGAAAATGGGTGTTAATGTCTGATAAGAACGCCACGAAATATTTTTTTTTTCCATCCCTCGTTACAAATCGGAATTTCCAAGAACTATTTATCTTTCTTTTAGTCCTTGAAATGTACATTGCATTTCGCTGTGTAAAATATTTTCATTATCATACGCTATGCCTAGTTTTATATCTTTTTCCCATACGAAATTCAATTACTCGCAGATTTTTCCATTATTCGTATTTTCTTTTTTTTCCTTCTCTCTGTAATATATCAGATAGTGTTAAAATATACCATACTGTAAATACTATCTATAATTTTCAAGTGACGCTGATTCAATTCGCAGAATAAACGTGACAAAAGTTTTAAAAACAGAGTATATTGGAAAAAAAATTTTTTTTTTTTCGTTCGTATGCTTAAACCACACCGAACGTATCATGTTCATCATCTTGTCTATCTATCGCCTTTACTTGTTTTGACTGGAAAACTTGAGATTTGCAGCTATGCAGACGAGATCATTCTTGCCGCTTTTCGAAGTGCTTTCTACATTTTAAAATATCGTTCAGTAAGTACCGCATTTTCTATGTTTAAAATTCTGTTTTATACCTCCCCTCCCCCTCTTATTTCTTTTACCCCCCCCCCCTCTCTCTATCTTTTTTTTTTTTTTTACTTTCTTGTATGTATATATCGAGAAAATGTTGTTTTGGGATCAAAATTTTAAAAGTGAAATTTTGTTATATTTACATGTTTTGAGGTTCCTTGAATTTGAAAATCGAGTTTCTAAGTGCGGTTGTTTTGTGTGTCTGTGTATGTTATCAGTATATCTCGACAAGAACAAATAGCAGGAGGAAGTCCAAACTCGGTATGGGATGCAACCAGGGCCTGATTATCCAAAAGGCTCAGGAAGCACAAGCCATAAGGATTAAAAACATGGTCTTGAATTTTTTGTTTCATATTTTCACACTGAGATTGAATTTTTTCTGAGAAAGGTTACCTAAAACAAGACAAAACACTCACTATTTCGGGAAAAATCTATTATTTAACCTCAAAAATCTTAATGTTCTTAATTAAAAAGTTGTATGATTTTAATGTTCTGTGTAGAAACCACCCAGATGTATGAAAAAATAAATAAAAATAATAAACGCACACTATTTTTTGGTCTATAGTATTTTTATATTACAATATGTAACAGGAAAACAAGATTTTCCGAAATGAAAGGGGGCCCCGAAATGATGCTGAGCTTGCCCTGGCTTCAGAGCTTATTCGGGCCCTGGATGAAACTTTAAACTTTTTATTAAAATCGGATAAATAGTTCGTATACAGGGACATCCAAGGGAATTCAAATACGTCAAGTGTATTGGCGAAATGTTTCATGGGTACATTTTAACATCTGTAGGCTGCGCTAAACAAAATGAAATGAATATATATTATTTATATACATAAAAGCATGTTTCGTGTAGAATATGGTATGAAAATCATTCACCATTCGTTTATAGGGCTATCAAAAAAAAAAAAAAAAAAAAAAAAAAAAAAAAAAACGAGAATATTGTGCGACTATACTTGAAAATTGCTGACGGTGTTGCTAAAATTCTTAACGACTTTATAAAAATCATCATTCAAACACACGTCGCTACTTTGGCGACTCATTTTAGATATATCTTTCATATATAATGATTAATAAACATTTCAGAATATTAAATTTAAATAAGGTAAATATCTTACCTTATCGGTCCAGATTCGTGGGGACTGCCGGCCTCTGTAGATTCCTTTCTATTCATTGGAGTCGATTGAAGTCTTAAAACGAAATTAATGATACCATTTAGACACATACATTTATTACATACAACATAAACGAACACGAAGAACACACTAAAGAGAAAAGAAGAATCAGAACATTAATATCGGCGCGCAGCGCCATCTACAGGTTTAGATTAGACCAATAAACTACACATTGGCCCCCGGATGAACATTAACTTTATGTTCATTTTCCCATTGTAATTATATCTGACATTTCTATATCTAATATAGTTCAAATTGTAAGTCCACACAAATGTCATAGTTAATAAGAAAAAGTTGTTTAAATTTATTTAGTCCTTTTCAAAAATCTCAACAGGATAAATCAACTGGAAAGGACGTCTCATTGTACCTGTTGAAGTTTTTAACTCACAAGAACGAACCTTTCCATCTCTACCTGGAAACACTTGTGTAATTACTCCCAATTTCCACAAGTGCCGTGGCAATTTGGAATCGTGGATTAACACAACATCATTTGGAGTATATTCACGAATACTGGAGTGTCGACTTGTCATGGCGTTTTTAAGCTGTAGAAGGTATTCCTTCTTCCACCTTGACCAGAACTGGTCCAATATTCTTTCCTTTTGATTAAAACGCTTGATATATGTTGCCGAAGTTCCAGGAAGCTCATGTGGTTTCATATGCACGATAGGTAAGGTAGTAAGTCGCTGACCTACCAAGAAGTGTGCTGGCGTAATTGGGGAAGGTTCTCCTGAGTCTGCATATGTATATGTAATGGGTCGGGAATTAATTGACCCTTCAATTTCACATATAACTGTATGTAGTTGTGTGTGTGTTAAAGTGGTTTTGCCAACCACCTTTCTTAAGGCGGATTTTACAGATCGCACAAGTCGTTCATAGAAGCCTCCCCACCATGGCGACATTTCCATGATAAACTTCCATTTTATTTTATTACTACTATAGTAATCTTTAACGTCGGGATGGGTGATTATTTTCCAGATGTGCCTTAACTCAATATCAGCTCGATGAAAAGTTCGAGCGTTGTCGGAGTAAACCGTATGGCAAAGACCCCGCCTTGCTACTATTCTTCTGAAGGCCAATATAAATGTTTCTGTAGAAAGGTTCTCTACCAATTCTAGGTGCACTGCTCTTGTGATAGCGCATGTGCACAACAAAATATATATTTTGCTATCCGTATTTCGGATGTATAAAGGGCCTGCAAAATCAAGGCCTATCACTGCAAATGGCTTTTGTTCATTGATACGATCTGCAGGTAACGGAGCTGATATCTGGGCTCCAGCTCTAGAGTTAAATTTTATGCAAATTCTGCATCTTCTTAATACGCTTTTTACTGCCTGTCTGCCCTTGATTACCCAAAATTCCTCCCGTAATTGTACTAATGTATCATTAATGCCAAAATGAAAAACTTTTTCATGCGCATTTTTTATTAACAAATCAATTAATTTACCCTTTGAAGGCAACAGGATCGGGTGTTTTTCGTTAAAAGAATAATTTGATTTCTGAAGCCTTCCTCCGATGCGCATTATTCCTTCGGAATCCAAAAATGGTGAAAACTCAATTAAATTTGAATTTTTAGAAATAGGTTCCCCATTTACCAAACAGTTTAATTCATTCGGAAAACTAATTTTCTGTGTATATTTAACCCATATTGTTTGCGCACTACCAATTTCTTCTGCCGATAATGGACCGCTAACTTCCTCGTTTTTAGGATTCGCGTTGTTAAGAAATCTCTTTATCCATGCCGTAATTCTGAGGACTCTTAAAATGTTACTATATTTTTCTAGATCCAATATTGGTTCAACTGTTTCTATACAGATTTTAAACTGAATTATTTTTTCAGGTGTTTTCCTTTTTTCTTCGGTAATATATTGCGTGTTTACCTTTTCCCCAATATCATTACCTTTAGCATTTATCTCAGATAACCATTTTGGACCTTTAAACCAAAAATCATTATTAACTAACGCATTTGCGCTAATACCACGAGTAACTAAATCTGCGGGATTATCCTTTGTATTACAATATGACCAATTTTCGGGTAATGACAATTCCTGAATTTCAACTACTCTATTTTTAACAAAGGGTTTCCATTGTTTCGCCGATCCCTTCACCCAGTGTAAAACAATAGTAGAATCGGTCCAATAAAATTTCTCGATGTTAATTTCCTTAAATATATCACAAATATATTTCGCTACTCTAGCTGCTATCACCGCTCCCATTAACTCCAATCTTGGTAACGTTAGTTTCTTTAGCGGCGCAACTCTAGCCTTTGACATAATCATACTTACATAACATTTTTTATCATTACTGATACCCCTAAAATATGCAACACAACCATATGCAAGTGGTGAAGCATCTGAAAAAATGTGTAATTCTACACGCGAATTTTTCAAATCAACATACGTGAAATAGCATCTATCTATTCGAATTTCTAATAAATCCTTAATTTCGTTACACCACTTTATCCAAATTCCCTTAAGATCATCCGGCAATTCGTGATCCCAATCCATACCTCTTTCCCACATTCTTTGAAGAAAACACTTTATCCTAATTAAAAAGGGAGATATAATCCCAATAGGATCAAAAAATTTTGCAGCTGTATGTAATACATATCTTTTCGTACATACCGATATATCCAAATTTTCAACTATAGATTTCAAAGCTAATCCTAATTTATCACTATCTTTATCCCACACCAATCCAAGAATATTTATTACACTATCATTATTTACCTCCGAAAAAGAATCATTTTTATCCCACATGTTCTTTAATTTCTGTGAATTCGTACTAAACTTTCTTAATTTCATTCCAGCCTTTGCTAAAATATTTACCGCAGTAGAAGTTAATTCATAGGCACCGTTTGCGGTGTCTGAACCATAAAGCAAATCGTCCACAAACAAAGCTGAATTTAACATTTCATAACTATCCGGATAAATTTCCTTATATTCCTTAATGTGTTTCTTAATTGTTGCCGTTAAAAAGAAAGGAGAAGTTGTACAACCAAATGTAGCTCTGGTCATTCGCATTATTTTATAATTCTCGGTATCCTCGTCAAACCATAAAAACTTTAGAAAATTTCTATCGGGTTCCGCGATTTCTATCATTAAAAACGCCTTTTCAATATCTGCGCAAAACGCAATCTTAAACATTCGAAATCTATTAATTACATCCAAAATTGGTGGTGTAAGACATGGCCCTTTTACGAGACAATCATTTAGAGATTTACACCCCGATACTCTACTGGAACAATTAAAAACAATCCGTACCCTTGATGTTTGTTTTTCCCGTCTTACAATTTCTCTATGTGGAGCGAAATACTCTTTTTTACTACGACCGCAGTCTTCAACGATACCCAATTGTTTTTGTTCTATGATTATCTGCCTATATTGCTCGAAAATCCATTTATCCGCTTTTAATCTTTTTCTCAAATAATTGAATTGGCGTTTAGCGTTTTCAAAATTATTCTCAAATTTGTCAATACTATGATCATTCCATAATAAATGAGTAACATAATGACCCTGTTTATATTCTAACTGTTTATCAAATTTATTTATTATTTCCTGATCGGAAGCAGAAATCAATTTATCATCATTTATTCCCAAAAGATCTAACGACCACAAGTTTTGCAAATCATTACCCGTACATTCCGATGACTCATTTATTTTCATGCTTGGATGGTTTTCATGTAAACAAAAAGAGTTACCACATTCAATTTTTAACACGCTGGCGCCAGTAATTAAGTTGTCTGAATCGTTTCCTGAATTATTATTATTGTTCCCTGACAGTGTCCATCCGAATAATGTATTTACAGCAAACAACGAACGATTAATTTTCTTTTTATTTTTTTGCAGTTTCCAAAATAACCCGCCGCCAATAAGAATGTCTGGAGCCTTCGAATGCAATTGTGGAATTTTATTTCCTTCCCCCTCTCTCGAAAGCAAAAAGTTTCGAAATGATGCGTCATCCAAAATCTGTAACTTCGTAAAAGAGATTTGATTTACGACCAATGCCTCTACATAACATTTCTGTTTGTGGTTTTTTAAATGAGACAATTCGAAATTTACGACTGAATATTCGTTAGATTGGGGATTTTCGCACGAAAACGGATAGATTAATAGAGTTTCTTTTCTAATCACCGGCAATTTCAATTCACGGGCGAGTGATATGTTTATGAAATTTCTTTGGGATGCATTATCGAATAATACGGCACACTTTAGAGAGTTTAAATTAGAACTATTTGTTATTCTTGCGAAGCAAGTTTGTAAATATATTTCATTATTCTCAAGCGGATTTTGTACAGGACACTTATAGGACAATACAGAATTATCATTTTCGCAAACACTGTTCTCAGAATTATTTGTTTGGGTATGTTCGATGTGATTTTTATCTTTCATATGAGCCGTTGGAGTTTCCGATTTTTGCTTATAGCAAATTAATGTATTGTGTTTTCCTGAACACGTGTCACATTTGAGACCCGATAAACAGAATTTTGCGGTATGTTTACCTCTTTTGAAACATAAATAACAGATTCCCTGTTTGCGTAAAGACAATTTTTTATCCTCTAAATTTAATTTACACATTTTACTGTCATGATCGTTATTTGCATCAACACAAAATATACATTTACTAACAGTTAATTTAAAGGCTGATGCCTTTTGCATTGTGTTAGAATTTTTATATCCCGAACCAGATTTCCGGTAGTAAGCATTATTATTATTATTTTCCGATGATTTTGAATCAAATCTGGAATTTGAGTTTTTATATCCGCTATTGTGAGTTTCTACTTCGCGTTTTAAAAATAAAAAGGTTTTTTCCCTAGTCTGAACTTCTAATTTTAAATGTTTTAACAAATCTTGTACATCCCATTCCTCGGATTCTGTTTTCATTTTATTATAGTCTATCATAATACTGGTAGGTATTAATTTTGTAACAATTGGAAATAACAAATTTCCGTAAGATTTTAAATCCACACCTAAATTTTCGAGAGATTTAATATTAATATCAAGGGCGTCGTGCAGTAAGCGTAATTCTTTAATTTGATTTGGAGATTTAACAGGGTTCAAATTTAATAACGCGTCAATTTTATATCTTATTATAATATCTTTTTTTCCGAATCTAGATTTTAATAAATCAATTGCAGTATTGTAATTTTGATCTGAAAGTGCTAAACCCTGAATAGCTGTTAAAGCTTGGGCTTTTAAAAAGCTGCGTAAATACACAAATTTCTGCACATTAGAAATGTTGTTGTTATTATGTATTGTAATCTCATACTGGCTCCAAAATTCAATCCAGTTTTCAGGAGAACCGTCATAAACAGGAATTGATAACTTGGGTAGTCTCACAGAACTATTATTAATTCTTTCTAAATGCAGATTGGTTGTTTGCTCATTTCTTGGCTGCGATAAGATCGGAGTAACGTTTAAATTTTTAATTTTCTCTATCTTATTGATAATTTGAGCTTTTACATCAATAATTGAATCTCTGTATTCTTGTCTCGTTTCTATTTCGGTTTGTAGCTCGTTGAGATCCGTGATTTTGGCCTCAATTTGATCTTCAACTTCTATAATTTCGTTATTCTTTACTTGCAGTTTTTCTAACTGAGATTCTAATTCGAAAACATTTAACCCTTCGTCGGGTTCATTTAATTTTATATTTATTGTATTAATCAGTTTCGTACATAATCCTTTTAGGGTAGATCTTTTTCTCTTCAATTTTTCAAGTTCGACAGCCATACTGATTTAATTTACAAATTTGGACTATAGTATAAGTAACAGCTTAAAATCATATTTAAGGGCCTGGCAGTCCCTGTTCGGGCGCCAATAATTGTGTTGCTAAAATTCTTAACGACTTTATAAAAATCATCATTCAAACACACGTCGCTACTTTGGCGACTCATTTTAGATATATCTTTCATATATAATGATTAATAAACATTTCAGAATATTAAATTTAAATAAGGTAAATATCTTACCTTATCGGTCCAGATTCGTGGGGACTGCCGGCCTCTGTAGATTCCTTTCTATTCATTGGAGTCGATTGAAGTCTTAAAACGAAATTAATGATACCATTTAGACACATACATTTATTACATACAACATAAACGAACACGAAGAACACACTAAAGAGAAAAGAAGAATCAGAACATTAATATCGGCGCGCAGCGCCATCTACAGGTTTAGATTAGACCAATAAACTACAGACGGTGCATTTCAGGTTGTATTGTGTGTTATTAATATAGGACAATTTTAAGTACACAATATGGTGTGTACATAATCTGTAGAGGATATACAGGGCTACCAATAATTAGCGAAAATATTCTTTTTTATTAAATGCAATTGGTGAAAATGCTTTACTGTATTTTACAATGTACAGATAAACTGCTCCGGAATGAAAATTAATTTCTCATATTTATATGATAAATAAATCATTAAGTTAAATTTTCAGTGCTTCTTTTTGGTATAATAGCAGGATTTTAGGTTCCCTGAACACTGAAATCAAGTTTTTAACGGTTAATCTGTTATCAGCGTAACTGAAAGAGAAATAAATGCTTAAAAGATTTTTCTCAAATATTTCATGTTTGAGTTGTGTCCTTTTTCGTAACGGGGATACGATATGTTCTATCGATTTACTAAACTATGATGATCATGGGAAATTACGTGCATATTAATTACAGTTCTTTTACAGGAATTCATAAAATAATTTACGTACGATCTTTGTTGGCTAATTATCTTAAACTCGTTAAAGTATTTAAAACAGAATAAAAGTGATATATGTTTTAAAATTTTGCCATCGCATTTACCATTTATATTTGTTTCGCGGGGACCCTGACTCGTATATTATGATTCATTGTCAAAATATAGAACTTGGTTTTAAAATATTCAGACAACACTATTCACTTTTGTTTATTTACCGATTTATTCACCGATTGCAGAGTACGCTGAGAGCAATTTACTGTGTGAGTACCAGTGTACTTATAGTATAGTATGTTAAATTTGGCTATCACCAAGCTTTATTTTGATAAACAACAGCCCCCACCCCCCCTCTCTTGCTGTTGTAGTGTCGTTTGTCTCATCTTGAGAAGATTTATGATGCGAATGTTATTAGGAGGGTTCAACTCAAGGCTTCTGCTGTCTCTGCTGGAAATAAATACACTTAGTTTTTTGTGTAACTCGGAGTATGAAAACAAGTTATTTATTTTCAAAGCTACTCGAAACCCTCTGTTAGGAAAGATAATAATTGCAACTCTTATTTATTTAACAACTAAATAATTCAATGTGTGAGCGAATGTCTAGTGATTTTGGAAATAGCCCTCTTTCATTTAAGTGGAAAAATCATTTTATTTAAAATTGCTTTTTAAAACTTTCCAACAAAGGCCCGGATTATCCAATAGGCACGACAAGCATGTGCTTCCTCTGGAAAATTTTGAAAAAGCCCCAAATTAAGCAAAAAAATGGGCCCCGAATTGTAAGCTTGTGGTCTAAAAGCATTGTCTGATTATAAAACGTCACAGTCCTACCTGACTGCACAACTAAGTTTATATAGGATATATGCTAATAAAGCTTTTACACATTTATTTATAATGGAATAATTTAATATATACTGTTGAATATAGGCTTTCACCAGTTTATATCTTGGTACAAAAATCAAGTGAATTTGCTTGTCTATATTTTACGCGAATTTACTTGTCCTAAATTCTAGGTAACTAAAAAATTTATAATTTTTTCAAGATGTTTGTATGAGTCTTTAGAACAAGAAGTCAGTGGGGGGCCCCCAAATGGATTTGTGCTTCCCCTCAATTGTAAGGTTAATCTGACCCTGCTTCGATAAAACTTTTGTTATGTATTTGTTCTACTTTAAAAGAGTTACGTTTCACAGGGATTAATACAGGTCGAGTTTACTACCTTTTACGGGTACCTTCACAAAAATCAACCTGGCAAAAAAGGTACCTTCACAAAAAT
Source organism: Salticus scenicus (assembly GCA_963930645.1). Lineage (NCBI taxonomy): Eukaryota > Metazoa > Arthropoda > Arachnida > Araneae > Salticidae > Salticus > Salticus scenicus. The sequence continues at coordinate 85,084,521 of OZ005661.1, forward strand.
CAACCTGGCAAAAAAGGTACCTTCACAAAAATCAATCTGGCAAAAAAGGTACCTTCACAAAAATCAATCTGGCAAAAAAGGTACCTTCACAAAAATAATTCAGCTAAAATCGGTACCTTCACAAAAATCTTAGTCATCCCAGCAAAATCTGGCGTCTTAAATGATCACATTTTCAAAGAAGAGTAACTTATTTGTGCATTTCTGTTGATGCGATTCACATTGCAAGAATCATACACAATGTTTGTTTTAATCTACACACAAGTGTTTTTTCTACGGGCAAGAAATGGTGTAGCATAAGTAAACAAAACGATCCTTGCATGTATCTGTACAGACACGCTTTGGAGTAGTGGCCATAGTGTACTGTTTGCTGATTTGTCACGTGGTTTGACGCTTTGATGACTGTATGGTGATGTGTCTATCCTCCCTTGTACAATTCATGTGTAGTGCAGTGATAATAGCACAAATGAAAACAACTCCTACTTACATTCTCTCTACTGAACTGTTTACTTCAGAAAGAAGTGAGTTCTGATTCCTGTTCTGCTATAAGCCTCACACCAACTGTTAAGCGTTATTTTTATTATTTTACTTAGTTTGAACTCCCCCCCCCACACACACACACAGAAAAAGAATGTGCTGCAATTTTTCACAAAAATAAAATATAGTTAACATTTTTCACAAAAATAGGTATTAATTTTGAAATCCTGGATTGGCCCCTGTTTCAGTATTATGTATAAAGTACTAAACAATTTAAGTATTTTTTAAATTACGCTTTTTTTTTTTTTTTTTCTAAATAAAGCCAACATTTCATTAATACTTTCCAGCAAAGTTGGAAAAATGTTTATGACTTCGGTTTTTCTATATAACATGTTTGAAGCTCCGCTGATTGTGAGTCTGAAAATCAGATTTTTAGCGATTTATCTTTGTGTCTGTCTATGTATATACAGAGAAGAGAGCCTGATTACTGCAAGGGTAAACGTGGTAGCTGCCCTGGGTCCCTGTTTCTAGGGAGTTTCTAAATCATATCTAGGGAATGTTATTATTAGAAAATTATTTCTTAAAAGTTACTCAACATGGCCATTGAAAGTTTAGAGCAATATAAGTTATGTGCCCAGGAGTGATTCACCTTGCTAAAGGAGTGGTTTGTAGTGTTACCCATATGGGTTATGCTAATACATACTACAATATCTGCTATAAATATGGGTTTTTGACAGTTTTGACAGGATGCTTTTGATATGACTGTTTAAACCGTAAAAATTTATCGCACACCAAACACCTGCCAACACATGAGAACTTCACTTTAACTACGTAAAAATACGATATTTTTAGATTTCGGTAAAGAAAAGCAGCCTGGGCCCCTATCTGAGGTTACTCGGGCTCTGTGTATGCGTGTGTACAGTTATTAACATAACTCAAAAATAAATATTAGCAGGAAGAGGATGTCAAATTTCTCTCTAACTGTCAATGTTACTTGAAACTTTTTATTGAAATCGGAGTAGTTTTGTGTACAGGGACATACAAAATAATTTAAATATGTACATTACGTTTATGGTAAAATTAACATTTAATTTTCATGCATCTGAAAACAAAAAAGAAAGAAAAACAAATAAATATAAGATTAAAAAAAAAAAAAAAAACTTTTTATATACCATGTTTTAAATTTTTTGATGAATCATAGAGCTCTTATCAATGTGCATAAAATCTTTAAAGTGATAATGATGTCAATTTTTGTGAGATGCATAATTTAACTTTTTATAATTTTTTAACGTTCACGTTTAATTAAATGTATTTATTTTTATGTCGAAAGAAAATAAACTCGTAAATTTTTTTTGGCAACAATTAAATTATAGCTAATTTTTTAATGGTTATTTTAACGCTATTAGGATGTTATTATTTTCATATTTTAATTAATTATAAGAAAACTAATCAAAAATTCGAAAATCGGACTTCGAAGTATTGTGTTGTCACCGGGTTCTGAGCTACTGTGAAAGTTTCAGACGTCTAGCTAGTAGGGAAGTTAGTTAAAATTCGATTGCAAGATTTGTACCGAACAAACAAACAAGAATAGAAGTTAATATAAAAACATGGTTAAAAAAAAAATTAAGAGCAACAACTTAATAAAAACTTAAAAGCACCTGTCACACAGAATATATTTTACTTTCTTTATGAAAGTAAATACAGTAGAACCCCGATCCATCGTTTTTCATGGGGTGCGTGAAAAAAAACGATGAAAGCGAGAAAACGATGAATGCGGGTTAAGTCAAAACACAAATAAAACAATGTTTGTGAAATAATACACGCAATACATATAGTGTACTACTAATAATAAAAACGAATTTGTTATTCTCCAAACTTTCAAAGTAATAAATCATTGTAGAACATTAAGTTATATTTATTTTTTAAAATCAGTAATTTTATGTTGGATATTTTGTTCATTTTATAAATTAAACAGAGATTTTTCAGATTTACAATATTTTCTGGCCCTTTTCTGTAATTTCATGTGCATATTAAAAAAAAAAAAAAAAAAAAAATCGCGCATTTTCAAATCCCGTAATTACGTGAGACACACTTGGCACTGGCGTAGGCTCAGCCTCAGGAATGTGAAAACATGTAGTAGTAGCTGCCCATACTGGATGCATCCATTCTCCACACAAAGTAGAACCATTTATTCTCCAAGCAACAACACACGATCCGTATTCAGTAATTCATAGACACATGTTACAATATCTGCACTATCCCTGTTCTTCACCTAAAACAGCATACGGTTAAGTAGTGGAGGTTGGTTGGGTTTTGCATCGCCCTAGTGCTGCAATATGGGCAAATGGAGACGGTCTGGAACTCACCTTTGAGGTGGTCCGGAGACATGCCATCATAATTTTGATCCTCTGTGAAGGAGGAAAAGAGTTATTTTAGAATAAAAGACGTAATTCCAGTTTGAATGTCATATGGAATCTATTGATTTTCATTTCGGTCTGAAGAAAAATTTTACAACGATGAATGCGGGAAAATGACTCTTTGAAGAACGACATATGCGGGTTCAGTTAACATTATTTAAATACAGTTTGTGCAGGGGCCATAGAAATAAAACGATCAATGCGGGAAAACTATAATGCGGAAACGATAGATCGGGGTTTCACTGTATTATATTCTGTTGTGCTATGAAAATTAAATGTTAATTTTATTTTGTACAGTGCCGTATCTTTGTGATTTATAGATAAATTCTTATTTATGTTCAATCGTGTCATCTTTATTTTTGAATTACTGTTTTCGACGGATTTACAAGTTTTGAGGTGTCCTAAATATACTTGACAATTTTTAGAAAATATCTGTCTGTCCGTCGATTAAGCTGTGTGTGAGTGACAGAAATTCGTGGCTGCTCTGAATCAATAGCTCAGAATTCAGTGAAACTTAATACAGTAGAACTTGGATAATTCGAAGTTGAAGGAACCAGAAAAAAATTCGAAATATCCAAAAATTCGAATTACATATACTATTTTGTCAAAAAAAGTGATAAATTAAAAAATTAAAACTCTACGATCAGAGATTTAACACATAAACTTTATATCTAAGAACACCGCTACATTACCCCCCCCCCCCCCCCCAATTAAATCAATACTTTTTACGAGCTTAATTATTCAACCCTTTTTAAAAAATAGTCAAATATTTTTAATTTCTTTTTTAAGTAGAATCTTTGTGTCATAGCATATGACCTATGACCTGATACAAAAATAGAACCTTCTACATTACACATGACTTTCAATTCACAAAAACCTCGAAGTTCATACATATGCACCATATCTTCTGGTGCACTAGCTAGGGGCTTCTATTGTATTTCCTTATCCTTATTTTGAAAGACTATAAAAATTGATAATGCACTTCAGAAGAGTAAAATCTCGGGAACAAGTTTTACTGTAATATTTTAAAGGTAATCGTATGAAAAATTCGATTTATCCAAAATAGAATTCGAATTATCCACGATTTTTTAACATTATTTTAATACAAAATTCAAAGGACCGTGTAAAATATTCGAATTATCCAAAAATTCGAATTAAACAAGTTCGAATTATTCAAGTCTCACTGTATTTAAAAACACATCAGTGGCGGCTCGTGCACCGAAAATTGGTGAAGAAGGCACACTCTATTTTACGCTGTATTCATTTATTATAGAATATAAATTTACATTTAAATAAGTATTTTTAGTTAATTTTAGTTAAGACCATGCTTAATAAAAATTATGATTAAAAATACTTAAATATTATTTTTGAGCTCTTCACCTATTTTCGGTTCACGAGCCGCCATTGAAGCACATTGACATAAACTGGTGTCTATCAATTTTTGGTTTGATTATCAGCTGATAGGTGACGCTTCTGGGCTGAAAATTTCCCCGTGTGTCGGAAGATCATATCTCAGCTTCTATACAGTATGAATCCATCAAACTTGATATGGAAGATGATTATTATGTAGAACATAGAACTACTCTTAATCAATTTGGGTCATACAGGCCGAAAGGGGTGCTTCTAAGTTGCAGTTTTCTTCATTTACGAAGAATCTATATTTCAACTTCTATTGTGTATAGGAGCAGGAGCATCAAATTTGAGGTGTCTATTTTCAAAAACTCTGCTGACTTAATTTTTGATGAATATCGACTAGTAGTTGACGCTGATGTACAAACCTTTTGGGATTTTTCTTAGTCTTCTGTACAATTAATATATCAAAATGATAAAGAAGAAAGTTTTGTGATAGCCACAACATACTAATTTATTTTTTTAAAATAAAATTTAACTTATCTGTATAAACTAAATTGGCCAGGTCTCGGATGCTTTTAATATTTTTGGGTTAGCTAAAACAAGGAAACCATCCCTACCCGCAAAGAAATATGGTTAAATAATCAAATGAAATCATCCTGACCTGATACAGTTTTTCTACTTACAGTAACGTGCAAATATTGAATTACAATTTACTTGTGCATATATTGATTGTTTCGTGATTGAATTAATTTAAATTTTATATTAGTTGTAATAATTTCACTGATAAAATGAATAATCTTTTAACAGTACTGAAGTTTAAGTAAATACAATTAACTGAAATGTATGCAAGACTTGGGGGACTCAAAATTGATTCCATCTCGGATAAATGGGTAGTTCAGTTTATTCGTCAAGTGCTACTTACGTTAATATGTGCTCCATTATACTTTGATCGTAGTCTTAATGATTCTTAATGAATAAATCACGTATTGCATTTAAATTTTAATGAGAATCTTACGTCGGGGATTAAAATAGTTAAACTTTCAATTTATAATATTGTTGTAAATATATTAATATATATATATATATATATATAATCCATTATTACAATTATCAAACACCAGGAAGAAAGACGTGAATTAATAAACAAACAACCACATATGGAAATGAAACCTTATACGATGCAAAATATATTTTAAAAGTTAATATGAATTTTTTCTGGAACATTGGTGGATGATATGATATATATATATATATATAGCAAATATAATCCAAGTATTACAGAAAAAAATAATAATAACTAGAAGAAGGAAGAACAGAGGCCACAACGGTGGTGCGGTTTAAGCTAACTCGCCGGGCGTCCAACTTTCCCAAAATCCCTGCAAGACCATATGATGACAAAGTAAAAAGCTAAAATAAAGATAACAGTTATTGAAAAAAAAAAAAAAAAAAAAAATCTGGAGTGGCTCCACTCAACTTTCCGAACCGTAAGTAATTAACGGTTGTACAAATAAATTAGTAAGGCAAGACATTAAATAAATAAAAGAGAAAATTATAATAGGGTGTTTGAGTATTTTTCTCCATTGTTTAACTTTACGTTATTGCACTTCAAATAATTTGAGCCCATAGATCATAAAACGATAAAGAATTTATCGTTGTGTTCCTGTAAAAATCTTAAGTGCTACATTTACCAAAATCATAATACTAAAAAAAATTCATTGAAATCAGTCAAAATCTAAGTTAAAGTTCTCGCTACCATCGGTAGCAGTTTTCCCAATCGCCACACTTCACAAAATCCCTTTATGTTGCATACGCATACCTAACCAACACATTAAAAAATTGGGATTCTGAGATTATTTGGAGCAGAGTTATGTTTTAAAACGTGTTTTTTAGCCCCTCCACAGCTCCCTTTTAAAGGAAAGGAGGCGGAATTTCGCAAAATATCTTTATATTATTAGTTAGATACGTATAATTGGCCGATACATCTAAGGGGAGGTAGGGTGGAGTTTCACAAAATCACTTTGTAGTGTATGTTGAATACGAATAAGCAGTCCACACACCAAAAGTTGCCATTCTAAGATAATTTGGAACAGAGTTACGCCTGGAAACATTCCCCCCCCCCCAACCCTCAAGGGGGGAATAGCACGGAATTTCAAATAATTCCTTTTCAGTGTGTGTGTGTTGAGTACGCATAACCAATCGACATATCAAAAAATCGCTTTCCTGAGATAATTTGGAGCAGAGTTATTTTTTAAAACGTGTTTTTGCCCCCGCCCTAAAAAGGGGTAAAGGGTAAATTTCACAAAATCCCCTTATAGTGCGTGTTTGGAACGTATAACCAGCCCGCACACAAAAAAACGCCTAAGATAGTTTGGAGCAGAGTTGCGCATGGATTTTGCCCCCCACCCGCAAGGGGGATAAGGTGGAATTTTACAAAATCCCTTTGTAGTTTGTGTCTTTAGTACGCATAACCAATCGACATATCAAAAAATCGTTATTCTGAGATAATTTGAACAAAGTTACAAAATTGCAGAAAATGCTTGTTTTTTACTCAAGTCTAGTCTCTCCCTCAGCTATTTCTTCACCGTGGAGCAATTTGTAGCCGAGTTATGCTTATAAAGGGGTTTTTGCCTACTGCTCCCCCCAGGGGGGAACGGGGGGATATTTCACAAAACCCTGTCTTAGTGGGCGTCAGGGTCCTAAAACCAACGTGCTCACCAAAATTTGCGACTCTATATCCCATAGAATCGCCACGTCTTTGTTGAGTCAGTGATCAGTGAATCAATGAATTTACTCTTTTATATATATAGATAAGATAGTAAAATTGGTTTCTTTGGTTTAAAATGAGGTTTGAAATTATTTGTTGAGTAATTTTTAGGATATAAACAATTTTGCTAGGCAACATACCATATTATTTAAAAACACTCATTAAAATCAATTTCAGCTAAATATAATAATTTAACTAATTGTCTTTTTTCAATAAAATACAATAATTTAACTACTATCATAAACAACTTCGTTAAAAATCTTACTTAAAAAAAAAAAAAAAAAAAAATCTGGAGTGACTCCACTCGACTTTCCGAACATTGAGTAATTAACAGTGTTGTAGATAAACAGTGCCTGATTTAAGGCAGGGCATTCGGGGCATGTGCCCTGGGCCCTTACAGTAAAGGGGTCCCTAAGAAATTTCATCATACACTTTAAAAAATAGTTAAAATGAAAAATTTCCATATTTTGCTATAATAATATCGTTGTTTTGTGTTTTTCGTCAATGGATGGCGGAATTACTGCACTGTTTTATAAATCGGCGTGATGATCTTTCAAGGAAACTATCAACTCATTGGAAAAATTGTAGTATTTTCGCAAAACGCAAATACAACTGCACACTACCAATACTTGCATTCCAAACTTTTACAGGCTAACTAATCCGAGGCACGCACCGCAATGCAGATACATGGGAGTGACGTACGTTGATCCGATAGACCAGGCCTGTCCAACCCAAAACACTTGGTGGGCCGCTTTGGAAATCTATTTTATTCATTCGGGCCGCACCGTATGTACAGTCATACCCCCCCCCCCCCCCCACACACACACACACTGCTTTCCTGATTAATTTCACCGTAAATTAGTGTAGAGACATGCGGCTGGTGCCGTTCGATTAGTAATAAGGCCTAGTTTAGAACGGTTTAGTTAAATTGCTTAAGGGGTGTCTACATATTAAAACTGGCCTCAACTTAATTTTTTTCAAATGCAACTCCCAATTTCGACAAGCTTTCTGGATTATTTGGATCAAAACAGCCCAGAAAATGGTATAGTTTATAAGTTTCTCTCAATTTTTCACAGAGTTATAATTTGTTAAAATATGGAGATGCTAATGAATGTAATAAACATTAAATGTAATAAACATTAGTCTTCCAAAAAAATTAATATATTAAAATTTCATTTTTTTTTTTTTTTTTTTTTTTTTTTTTTTTTTTTTAACGTTAGAATGAAGTAACCCAAATATATTCCATGCATATTTTTGATTAAAAAAATTTTGTGAATTATGAAAATTATTAATAATTTTATATTTCAAAAAACTATGAGTTATGACCTACATTAATTTTTGCACGAATAGAACGGGCATCATCAAAAATATGGGTTTCTAAATTTACAGTTTTTTCCTATCATTATTTTTTAAATTATAGTGATATTTCAATTTTTATTGCTGTTAAGGGCTGCCACTTATTGTCATTTGTGTCATATATTACTCTACTTACGCATGACTTAAAATAGTAATTTAAGTAAATTTAGACGTACGCATCATTTCTTAATTAGCATTACTTTAATTTATTTTATATTTAAAATTTTTATACTTCTTTTCCGATTATTATTTGAATGGGTATAATACTTTTATGTGTTATATCTTTATTTATTTTTTTTTAAATATAGAGATTTACCCCTGACCAATTTTTGCTTGTAACTCTATGAAGACTTGATATAAGGAATATAATAAACTTTATCTTTTTCCGAACCGCCTTGACCTCAGAAATTCGAATATGTAGTCAACAATGAGTGCTATTATTCGGAGAAAAAAAAAAAAAAAAAGAAGTTTATGTAAGTTTTAATATGTAGATGACACCCTAAGCAAAATTTAGCAATTGAATTAAAAACTAGATGTTGTTATTACCAATCGTTAGGCATCAGCTGCTGATTTCTACGATAATTTACGGCGAAATTAGTCGGGAAACAAAATTATTATTATTATTTTGTGACTGTACATATGCATATGTGCATATACGTCTGTGAATATATCATTCATGTACGTATACAGAGCCTGATTAAGGGGGAAGCTCGCTCGTCACACATTATTTATACTTACACCGTTATTTTTTAACAAACACTTTCCTCCTATAATAAACAGAAAATTTTCATTAAAAATTATTTTAAAAGAATTCTGGTGTCTAATAACGGTGAGTAAATTTGATTGTTTTACACCGTTCATTTTTTATAAAAAATATTTCCTCGTCAAAGCCTGGAATTTCTATGACATGAAGTAAAAAATAATTGTAAAAATATTCCGGTAGGAGCGAGCTTCCCCCTTAATCAGGCTCTGTACGTATATACTCTTTTTTTTTTTTTTTTTTTTTTTTGGGGGGGGGGGGGGGAGGGAGGCAGGGTGAAAATTTGGAGCAGAATACATTAATTTAAATTATTTTCATTCATAAATTAACAATAGAATCGTGAAAAAATTATGACTATATATTAAAACTATAATAAAAAGAATGAATAATGGATCTAGTAATATTTCATTACAACAGTTCTTTAGCTAATATAATCGTTGAAAGGTATTTTCACTTCGAAAAGTCAGAACGTATTTATTAATTTTTGATTCGTTAACCAAAGTCGTCAAACTTTAAATATCGTTAGTCTCCTCGCGGGCCGCAAGAAACTACGCGGTGGGCCGCATGCGGCCCGCGGGCCGCGGGTTGGCCACCCCTGCGATAGACAAGCCACGGATTTTGTTTAGCCTTACTCTTACCAACAAAATGAAAAGTGAAGTGAACTTTTAGACAGCTGAATCAGAAATAAGCAGTTTGTTTTGTTTATTGTAACATTAAAGTATGAGAAAAAGGGGCCCATTGAACATGAGTGCCCTGGGCCTCCAAGTGAGTAAATCGGTCCCTGTAGATAAAGTTAAGAAAGAGGAGTTGTTAAACAAACAAAAGAGAGAAAACCATAATAGAGTGTTTGAGTATCTTTCTCCCTATATTACACGATGTTTTATTTAACGCTACTGAACTTTAAGCCCATTGATCATAATGATTAAGAATTTTTCGTTGTGTCCCTGTAAAAACCTATAAATGCTAGATTCACCAAAATGCTTATAGTTAGTGCAACAGTGATTTATAATCTATATATATAAAAGAGTAAACTGACTGATTCACTGACTCAACACGGTTGTGGCGATCCTATGGGAGATAGAGTCACAATTTTGGTGAGCAAGTTGATTTTAGGACCCTGACGCTCACTAAGACGGGATTTTGCGAAATACCCCCCCGTTCCCCCCCGGGAGGGCAGAAGGCAAAAACCACCTTTATAAGCATAACTCGGCTCCAAATTGCTTCACGGTGAAGAAATTGCAGGTGGGGAGACTAGACTTGAATATAAAAAAATCATTTTCTGCGATTTTGGAATTTTGGATTTTTAAGGGGGGTAGGGGGTAAAAATGAGATTTTCGGGGGCGCATAAGGCAAAATCACATTTATAAGTATAACTGGGCACCAAATTACTTCACAGTGAAGAAATTGCAGATGGGGAGACTAGAATTGAATACGAAAAAATCATTTTCTGCGATTTTGGAATTTTTGATTTTTAAGGGGGGAAGGGGTGAAAATGATTTTCGGAGGTGCAGAAGGCAAAAACACCTTTATAAGCATAACTCGGCTTCAAATTGCTTCACGAGGTAGATATTGCGGATTGGGAGACTAGACTTGAATACAAAAAAATCATTTTCTGCAATTTTAGATTTTTGGATTTTTAAGGGGGAAAAGGGGTGAAAATGATTTTCGGAGGCGCAGGAGGTAAAAACGCCTTTATAAGCATAACTCGGCTCCAAATTACTTCACGATGAAAAAACTGCAGATGGGGAGACTAGACTTAAGTACAAAAAAATCATTTTCTGCGATTTTGGAATTTTGGATTTTTAAGGGGGGAGAGGGGCTGAAAATGATTTTCGAAGGTGCAGAAGGCAAAAACCACCTTTATAAGCACAACTCGGCTCCAAATTGCTTCACGGTGAAAAAATTGCAGAGGGTGAGACTAGACTTGAAAACAAAAAAAATCATTTTCTGCGATTTTGGAATTTTGGATTTTTAAGGGGGGAAGGGGGTATAAATGATTTTCGGAGGCGCATAAGGCAAAAACACATTTATAAGTATAACTCGGCTCCAAATTACTTCACTGTGCAGAAATTGCAGATGGGGAGACTAGACTTGAATACGAAAAAATTATTTCCTGCGATTTTGGAATTTTGGATTTTTAACGGGAGAAGGGGGTATAAATGATTTTCGGAGGCAAATTTAGAAAAATACGGATTTTCGAGTAAAAGTAATAGCTCAAAGATGTAAAAAAAAAAAAAACCGCCAAGCGTCTTCTTGAAAATATTTCCAAGAACTCATATTTTGATTTTTCCGATTTTTTTTTTTTTTTTTTTTTTTTTTTTTGGGGGGGGGGGGGGGCAAAAAAATAAAAATAGTGTCAGATCGTTCAAAATTGGTATATACCCAAGCAGCATCGAAACGTTCTCTGAACGTTCAAAAATTGTTCTGCAAACACGTTCTAAGAACGTTCCCTTTGAACGTGCTATAGACGTCTATTTGTCCATCTTGAAGACGTACAATAGTACGGTTCAGGGAACGTTTAGTGAACGTGTAGCTATCACCATCGGTGTTATAGAAGCGTTCAGAGAACGTTCTATATATATACGGTCTCAGAAAGTTCTAAACGTTTTTAGAACGTTTTCAAAACGTTATACACATTTTCAGAACGTTCTAGAAAACGTACTGTAAACGTTCTAAAATAGTGTAGAAACGTTCTGAAAACGTTCTATACAAACGTTCTCACAACGTTATGTAAACAATTTTTGAACGTTCTTTGAACGTGCTAAAAATTTGTTTCATGTATAATAAAATGGAAGAACTCGCAACAGTTGTTCCGGGTCGAAAGAAGACACGACCCTTCGTCAGACGAACATAATAGGCACGAGTGCTGCAAATACAAGAGCTACGTTGCAGATTTTTTGCAGTACTCGTACCTACTTTGTTCGGTTGATGAAGGGTTGTGTCTTTTCTCGACCCGGAACAATTGCTTTGAGTTCTTGAATTTTATAGTGTGTGTTCAAAGTTTGCATTTGTTATTTACTTCTTTTTTTTTTTCTTTTTTTTTTTTCATTTCCTTATTTTGCTTTGCTTTTCTTTTTTCCTTTTTGTGTAGGCCATTATGATATTTTTCATAAATAACTGCCTTAGTATTCTAAAATTTTACATACATGCATTGAAATATGGTATAACAAAAGATCAATTATTTTGAATATTCTAGATAAATATTTGAATTCAAAAACAAATAAATAAATAAATTCAAGTTCTGGAATAATTTGAAAAATTTTAAGATAATATGCCCCCTGCTAACTAATTATTATTCCCCCCTATATTTTGCATCATTATAATTTAACAATAGAATATAACCATATTTGGATATTAATTTTAATAAGTTAACGGCCCTCTTCACTTACCGTCGCCGGTAGCCCGAGCCAATGTTATTCTATGGGGAAATTTTCTTTACAAATAACTTATTAACTAATACATATTTTTAAATTCTGTTTTCACATTCAGAAAATTCCCAACTGTTAAATTGACGGACCTTTTTTGAAAAAGTATTTTTCTATTTTTTATCATTTTATTTTGAAATTGCAAAATGAAAAAAATTCACATATTGAAAATTCGTATTTTGCAGCTTCGAAGTAAAATATAAAAAATTAAAAAAATTATTTTTTAAAAAAGGTCCGTCAATTTAACAGCTGAGAATTTTCATAATGTGAAAACAGAATTTAAAAATATGTATTACTTAATAAGTTATTTGTAAAGAAAAATTTCCCCATTAGCTTCGGCTTCCAGCGGCGGTGAGTGAAGAGGGCCCATAAGCAAAAAGATTTAAAAATATTTATGTCTAAATTTTGAAACTTACTGCAAACTTTTAGCATTCAAACACAAAAGTATTTTATTAAATTTTTAATTATCAATGAAATCTCAAATTAATGCCCAGATATGTTACATATTCTATTTTTAAACTATAATAATGCACAATCAATGGAAAACAAAAAATAAAAATTAGTTAAAAGAAGTACACAAGTGTACAAAATTTAAACAATAAACTGTTTTCTCGTTTTCTTTTTTTTCCACATAATTCAAACAAATAAACACAGAAGTATAAAATTTGGATAGTATGTTTTTTAAAATACCATAAATCGAATTTTATATAACTTTAGCATAAGTAATAATTTTTAAACTAAATATCAGTAAATTTTTCTCAAAAGTAAACATTGAAAAAATGAAAAATTTCAGCAATTTTAGAAAAGAAAACTTAATGAAAAATGGTCATGAAGATGCATTACAGATAGGTTAAAGATGTACGCGCATGCATGCGTTAGATTAAAACCGTATATTTCTTCATGTAGTCACTTTTTTGTTTCTTCTTTTTTTCTTCATTTTTTCGCGTATGAATATTTTTTTTTTTTTTTTTTTTACATAGAAACATGAAAATCGGATAAGGCGTTCATTATTAAATTATTTATCTACGTTTTTATTATTCTGGTGATGATCACAGTTTATACAAATTAGTAATTATTATTATTATTATTATTATTATTATTTTTTTTTTTTTTTCAAAAATTCCGTTATTAAAGTAAAAGAAAAGTGAACACAGAAAGTAAAACCAGGATTTTGTTTAACATTTGATTGCATGTGCGTCTTCACTTGTTTATAATGCATCATTAACACAATTTTTCATTAAGTTTTCTTCGCTAAAATTGTTGAAATTTTTAATTTCTTCCAAAGCTTACTTTTGAGAAAAATTAATAATTATTAGTTTAAAATTATTACTTATTCTAAAGTTATGTAAAATTCGATTAATGATATGATAACGAACATGACATCCAAATTTTATGTCCATGTGTTTATTTGTTTAAAAGTTATGCATAAAAGAAGAAAATGGGAAAGCAGGTTTGTTCCTTTAATTTTGAACAGCGGTGTATTTTAAATGCGTTTAAAAATATTAAAAATAAAAATTATTATTATTATTTTGTTTTTTTATTTAAATAGATTACGTGAAATTTACTTAATATTTTCATATTTCAAATCATGCGTGTGTGAAATTTATTTAAATTATTGATTTTGAGTTTATAAATTTTACATTCACATGCAGTGAAATATAACAGTATAAAATGTGGTGAAACATTTTGGAAAATAAATAAATAATTAATTAAAAGTTTATTCTGTAAACAAATAAATAAATAAACTTCAAAATTTAAAACATTTCGCAATATTAAGATTCACCTTAGTAACTATTTCTTTTTTAATACTTCTCCCTGCTTTTACATTTCTACAGTGTATTGTAAAATGTAAACATACATGATCAAATCTATCTATATATTTCTTTAACGTGGATCAGTTGCAATTAATTTTTGCCGAAATGATATAGTAGTGTAATTCTTGAAATACGCGAGGATAAAAAAAAAAATAAATTAAAATAAATTAAAATTAAAATTAAAAATTAAAAATAAACAATATTTAAGCATGCGGACTCAACTCAATGAACTAATAAGAAAAAATTAAGACATTTGTCTGCTTGCATTTTTTTTATGGAGAACTGTTATTTTTAAAAATTGCTTATTCAATCTTTATAAGCGTCATTTTAAACATAGAAATACTTTAAAGATTATACAGAATATGAATAATTGTCATAAATTGACTAAAAATCATAAACATAAAAATATAATCAAAATAAGAATTATTATTATTATTATTATTATTATTTACAAAATATTATACCAAAATAAATAAAAAGTCATCACCAACATCGCGACAAAAATTTAAAAGGCATCATGGAAATCCTATACTATAACAGTACTGCCTGCGAAAGTATGAAACTGGGCCTTCAACCATGAATTTTATTTTGAAACCTTTCTTTGAGTGATCTTGGTCGCACTATTGCACAATATTAATTTGGTACTAATAATAATTTGGCTTCTGGTAAATTAAAATTTTAATTAGATGGGGATTTCTGTATAATATTTATGAGTTTCAAATTTAAAAGTAAATAAGAAAAGAAAAGTGCGAAAAATTCGCATGGGTTTGCTAGTTTAGACTACATCGTTGAACTGTAATAATAAAATATCGAACGAAATAAATTTAGGAGTTAGCGTGAAAGATGTAAAAAAATTAAAATTTTCAAATTTAATTTAAAAATATTATATGTTTTTTTGATAAATTTTAATAAACTAAATTTTGTAAAATATCAATGCACACGTATGCAAAATTTTACAAAAAGGAAAAGTAAGTGAAAGAACTCTGTATTCTCTGAAGCTGGGTATATCCGAATGTTAAATTCAAACAAATCTGAATCTGAATGTAACAGTAAATAGAAAAAATGATGAGTAAGGAAGCAGTAGTCAGAAGCTTTGAACTTTGTACCACGGGCCACGCCAAGAAATATCAGCTTCCTGTGCAACAATAGAGCAGATGGCATTTACACGCAGCGAAACTTTCTGTCGATCATGCAATTTATTCAATAACATCCGTTTCTTATAAAGATTTTTCACAATGTTCAAAACTTAACCTTTTAAAAAATTATTATACTGAGGCCATCCTAAAACTTTCTTCTATATTTTCCTGCGCAGGTCAATGTCATAAATATTATTTGCTAAAATAATCTATCAAAATTATTTTCCATGGTAAATGTATACGATTTTCATCTCAAACAAGTATAACACTAAATATCCAAAAAAATCAATTTTATAGTATACAAAATATGTATCTTAAGAAATGTATTTTACATAATGAAAAATGTGAAAAGTCGATAACTTTGTTTTAAATTATCACAGATTTAGGGTTGATCCTTTCGCTTTAAAAGCATAGACGACTTTTCTGGCAAGAATATTGAAAATTTCAATACAATAGCGATGAACTATACAAATTGCCCATACTTTTTTCGTAATTAAATATTACTAATATAAATTTATATATATATATATACACATATTTAATTTTCTAGAGAAAAGTTAAAAACAATGCTCACTCATGTACATTTATACGAAATTTTGACCTATTATGACATATTAAAAATTCTGAAAATAATGGTATGACAGCGCCACCTATTGAACGATTTATTAACAAATATAATCGCCACCAGTTTAGGTCACAGTCCAAGTACCAAGTTTGAATAAATTACGTTCATTAGTTCGTGAGATACAGCATCCATAAAATTTTAAAATTTATTAATTTAATCATAAAAATTTAATCAACACAGGTTTTTATAATTAACATTTTTATATATGAAAATTTGTACATTTTTCACCAAAAAATGCTGAAATACAGATATCTGAAAAATCGCAGAAAGCAATAGCAGCACCATCCGTCGGTGGATATATACGGAAACTGAAGCAGCACATTTTGTCATCATATATATGTCTCACATACAAGGTTTGATAAGTATTCGTGTTATAGAAGGTGAGGTACAGGCTTCCCGTAAGTTGAAACGTAACAGTGCCATCTGTCATTTGATATGTACCCGAAGTAAATCAGTAAAATTTACGTAATATCTATTTCACGTACCAAATTTAGAGCATTTATAAATCATAGAAAATGAGCTATTGCGTTCCGTTCCCTTGAATAAAGTTAAATTGCAGCATACCAGTGCCTCCAGTTGTCCGATATGCACGCAAAATTATTCTGCAAAGTTTTATATGATATTACCAAGTTCAGTGTATTTATAAATATTTATATCACAAAAACTGGATTATTGCCATTACGTTAACGGGATTAAATTGCAGGAGAGCAGCGCCACCAGTTGGTCAATATATGCACCCGAATTAAATCAGCGTAGTGTTACATAATATCTGTTTCACATATTAAGTTTGGTGCATTTGTGCACTGTAGAAGCTGAGATATAATCTCCCCATAAAAGGGACAATTTACAGAATAGAAGCGAACCCTATCTGGTGATACATTCCAGAGGCTAATGAGCACCAAAGCTGATATTTAGGTCAATATCTAATTAAATATTCCTGATATTTAGCAAATTAGTTTAAAGTCTAACTAAACATCAAGTTTGGTTAAATTCCGTCCATTGGTTTGTGAGATACAGAGTCCACAAAACTTTGATAACACACACACACACACACACACACACAAAAAAAACAAAAACAAAAAATCTGATGTGGGCACCACATGACTTCCTTATACACTTTTAGAAATATACATAATGTTAAAAAACATTGACATTGGACCCGAAACAGTTGGCTAAAAATATTTTTAAAAAATGAATTATCACCGTGTTCTGAGTTTTCTGAAAGTTAGCTAAAAACCGATTGCAAGATTTGTACTGGTAACGCTGACGAAGGCAGAAGGGACCCGAAAAAATTGGCTAAAAGTATTAAAAAAAGGAATTTTACCATGTTCTGAACTATTCTGAAAGTTTCAAATGTCTACCTAGTCGGGAAGTTAGTTAAATAATTTTTTTGTTGGACCATATAAACCAGTTGGCTAAAAGTATTAAAAAGATGCATATTCACCGTGTTCTGAACTATTCTGAATGTTTCAAATGTCTAGCTAGTCGGGAAGTTAGTTAAATAAATTTTCTGTTGAACCATGTAAACGCTGCTGAAGGCAGCAGGTATTAGAAACAGTTGGCTAAAAATATTTTTAAAATGCATTGTCACCGTATTTTGAGCTTTTCCGGAAGTTTTAAATGTCTAGCTAGTCGGGAAGTTAGTTACAAATCGATTCCAAGATTTGAACTGGTAACGCTGCCGAAGGCAGCAGGGACCCTATACAGTTGGCTAAAAGTATTTAAAAAATGCATTTTCACCGTGTTCTGATCTAATCTGAAAGTTTCAAATGTCTAGCTAGTCGGGAAGTTAGTTAAATAAATTTTCTGTTGAATCGCATAAACGCTGCTGAAGGAAGCAGGTATCGGAAACAGTTGGCTAAAAATATTAAAAAAATGCATTGTCAACGTGTTCTGAGCTTTTCTGAAAGTTTCAAATGTCTAGCTAATCGGAAAGTCAGTTAAATTGCAAGATTTGTCTAAACCGTTTTTGAGTTATTACCGTTTTTTGATACATTATGGCCAAATTTTTGTCATTATGAACCTAATTTTCCTAAATATCTCCAAAACGGAAAATCATAGAAAGTCCAAAAAGGGAGGTGCACAACTAGATGTTATAACAAACCTATGTACCAATTCGCAACTTTCTACGTCCAACCGTTTTTGAGTTATGCGACATACCCACACACAGACACACACACACACATACAGACGTCACGAAAAATCGTGTAAAATCCCTTATATCTCTAAAACGAGAGCTCGTGTTAAGATGACACTTGCAGGTGTGCAACTAGACATCATGAAAGTCTCGCCGCATCTCTATTACATTTCAAAGATTATTCTACATGTCAACAAAATTTGAAACTGAAAATAAGGAAAAAAACTGAAAAAAAAAAAAAAAAAGTCATTTTGTCATATTCGTTATAATCACACTGTGACAGAACGTGTTACGACGGTGATACACTTGAACGTTTTTCATAGAACTAGACTTGTACGTTTTATAGATGGTACAAAGCAAACCTTTTCAGAACGTTCTAAGTAATACTATTTTTGAACGTCTAATCGAACGTTCTCTTGACACGAAACACGGTGTTTGAACGACTGTAACCGTTATTAGACGTTCACAGAACGTTCCCGTGCTACTTGGGTAGAGGTTTTCGATACTTACAAATCGATTGCGGATATTTTCGAATTTGTAAAATTATTAGAAGGGGGGGCAGTATGGGGGGGGGGCTATGGGCAAAAACAAATAGAAATACAGTTAGGCCGTTCAAAATTGGTACGGATAGGTTTTAAAGGCCTGCAAGTCGAATGGGGATATTTTCGAAAGTGTAAAGTTATTAGGAGGGCTGGGAAGGGGGGGCGGAGGGGCAAAAAAATAGAATAGAGTTAGAGCATTCAAAATTGGTATATAGAGGTTTTCGATACCTACAAGTCGATTGCGGATATTTTCGAATTTTTAAAATTATTAGGAGGGGCGGGAAGGGGGAGGTGTGGGCAAAAACAAATAGAAATACAGTTAGGCCGTTCAAAATTGGTACAGATAGGTTTTAGAGGCCAGCAAGTCGAATGGGGATATTTTCGAAAGTGTAAGGTTATTAGGAGGGCCGGGAAGGGGGGGCGGAGGGGCAAAAAAAATAGAATAGAGTTAGAGCATTCAAAATTGGTATATAGAGGTTTTCGATACCTACAAGTCGATTGCGGATATTTTCGAATTTTTAAAATTACTAGGATAGACGGGAGGGGGGGTGAAGGGGGAAAATAATAGAAATAAGAGTTAGAGCATTTTGGGAATTTTTTCCGAAGGCAGTGAGAACCCGGTGCGACATTTTTCCTAATAAGATTTTTTTTCTGTTTTTTTTCACGTGATAAAAATTAATGCAATTTTGAGAATTCAGTAATTATAGCGATTCATTTAAAGATAGGGACCAGCGAAGCGGGCGTTGCCTGCTAGTATTCATATAAATTTTCAGCACAATTGAATAAGGCGTTTAGACGCTATCTCATTTTTAAAAATTTGGTCCCATAGGCCATAATGATAAAGAATTTTTCTTTGTGCCCCTGTAAAAAAACTGTAAGTGCTAAATTCACCAAAATCTATACTGTTCGTACAACTGTGACCTATAACATGTATACAAATTTTTTGCTCAGATTAATGAAGCATTTAGAAGCTATCGCACTTTTAAAAATTTGGCCCCATAGGCCATAATGATAAAGAATTTTTCTTTGTGTCCCTGTAAAAGAACTATAAGTTGCTAGATTCACCAAAATCTATAGGGTTCGTACTATGGTGACTTACAATATACGTACCAACTTTCAGCTTATTCGAACAAAGCGTTTAGACGCTAGCGTGTTCACTCTCAGACATACACACACACATACACACACACACACACACACACACACACACATACATACATCATCGTAAAAATAGCGGAAACGGACTCAGGGGACCTCGAAACGTATAGAAACATCAAAATCTCAAATTCGGATTTTTGACATGATTACAATACTTTCCTCACTATAGTGTTCGGAAAGTAAAAAATACAATTACAGTGATGTTAGTTTAAACTTAGTTACGCATCAATTCTATTAACCATCATTTTAAAGCTTTAATAATTTATAAAAACCAGAAATAACAGTTTTTAATAATTGAATTGATACTAAAATTGTTATAATATACTTCAGTTCAAATAAATTTGCTGTATTAAATACATAGGATCAAAAATTAGTTGTTATTGGATTGCAATGTTTCTTTTTTACCTCCTTATACAAAGTATAAGGGAGAGTATATAGTAATCTCGATTTGCAAAATGGATTTTGTATTTCGCATTGCTCAAAAACGAATGAACGTAGAATGTTGAAAATTTATATGTGTGACTCGGTCACCTTTATTTAAAAGTGTAAGTGTGATCTCGTTACTTTCGATATATTCCAAAACTATTGTAGTCTGTAATTGCGAAAAAGAAATATTGTGTAGACGAATCATTAGCCTTGAAAATAGTTGTTTTTCCTTTTGTTCGATTCTTCTGTGCAGTCGAGTGATGATGAATGTGATTTTTGCCGTTCTCATAATGATGAATCAAGTCGTATGAAAACACTTTCGCTGTCTGCTTGTTATTATTATTATTTTTTTTTTATATAAATTTTCTACCTTGACGAAATTATTTATTCTTCAAGATAAAGCATATAGATAGGCAATTGCTGTGTATTTTTATTTTGGTAGTTGTTCCAGCATTATAGAAATTTAGTTTTACAGTATTTCTCTAGTTACTGTGCTCTAGCTGCCTCTAGTTTTCTGCTCAACAAGCTAGAGGCTTATTTCAGTAAGTCTGATCTGAATAAATGTTACAGTGAATAATACCCTATTAGACGACAACAAGCAGAAAACTAGTTTGTTATGGCCAGCACAAAACATTCTTCCATGTTTTCCTGTATAAATTCATGCAGTGCGAATAATTTATTAAAATTATTATTTATCAAAGTTATTTACCATGGTGAATGCAGAATATTTTCATCTCAGAAAAATATAATGCTAAATTGGGGGGGGGGGGGGGGTCAATTTTGTACGCTACAGGCAACACCTTAGTTTTTTTTTTTTTAACATAAAAATGGGGGGTAAAATCTTTAACTTTATTTCAGATTATCGCAAATCTATGATTCAATCAATTGCCATATAGTTATTGATGAGCTCTTTTGAGAAATACTCATATAGAAATTGTCATCGCCGGGAGGCGTATTTACAGAACATACATTTTCTTTCGAAATCACTTTGGCGCTTCTTTTAGTTGGCAAAAAAAGATTTCATATTGATCAAATGATAAACGATCACAAGCAGGGTTGCAAAAAACCCACCTGCCCAAAAAAACCCGCCCGGGTTTTTTTGGGTAAAACCCACTCTAAAAAACCCAATAAAACCCGCACAAAAGCGGGTTTTATTGGGTTTTTTAAAATTAGTGACAGTTTTATTTCATATTCAGCATTATTTATATTAGATTTTATCCCTTGTATTTAAAAAAAGTTACCCTACCTATTGAAACTTATAGTCTACCCATGAAATATATATATAAAACACTGAGGCAATTTCTTTTCTGCCCATGCCAATGATTGTTTTGTTTACAATTGGCAATGGCCTCGAGTAATATTACGGGAAAAAAAGATAATGTTACAAAATACATTTTAAAATGTTACATCTTCATCCAAATAACTACGAAAATTGAGCACAAATTATTACTAAATATCGTTACATTTTATTAATTTTTTTTTTTTTTACATTTATCTATGATGTAACTTTAATGTATCAAAATCAAAACATCCATTTAAACTAGTCACTTTCACATTCAGGTTCACTGGAACTGGTACTTCCATTTGTTAGTCTTAAATGTCGATGAATTTTAACCAATTTTACAGTTTTCTCTAGTCCTAATCTATTTCTAAGTTTTGACCATACAAGTCCACATGTGGAAAACACTCGTTCCAGTGAAGCAGAGCTTGCCGGACACTTATTTAGTCCTATTATAAACTGGCAAAAATCCTTCATATCTTCATCACTACTAGCACGCATTTCAACTAATTTCCACCACTGTGCTCCACTGAATTTTTTAATTACATCGTCATTAAACATGCTTTGGGGAAATATCTTAGGGTCTTTTAATTTGTAACTCATGAGGGGAATTAACCATTTAGGGTGTTCTCGTTCTAGCCAATCTTCAGCTTTTTGCAGCATATCTTGGTTTAATCTTTTTCCTGCATATTTAGGATCCATTGCATATGCTAAATAATGAATGGGTAGAAGAGCTTGTCCCATCCTCTTATCAATTTGCTTTCTGTAAGCAGAAAGATTTTCACTTTGAAATATATCGAGCCATAGCTCAACAGCTGTAGATATATTCGTCTTTTCTGATTGAATAATATTTAAAGCATCTCTCAGTTCTGCTAATTGCTTCTGCATATGCAGTGCTTCTTTATAGATTGCCACATTGTCCAAAATTCGAACGATATTTTGAGGAATTTCCACTAAATCTTCAGTAGATATTTCTACATATGTATGATAATTTTTCACATATGTATCAATACAAGCGATTTGTGAATTCCAACGTGTTGCATTGGGTAACTGTGGTACTAGACCACCCTTCTCCTTCAACAAACCATGTGGTTGATGAGTATTACGAAAATATTTTTGTACTTCTGCTACATGCTTTAGGATATCTTTATTTGTAATTTCGTCAGCTAGGAGATTAATATAATGAGCAGAGCATCCATAAGATACAATTCCCTTGTACTTCTCATCGATAATTTGCCTGAGTTTCACCATTTTATTTTCATTGTCAGTACAAATTGCAAAAACTTCTACACCCATATTTTTCTTGCAGTGTTCAATAGCCTTTTCAGCTAATTCAGCACAATATTCAGCTGTTTTTTTATTACTTTCACAGTCAATGGCATTTAAAAGAAATGAAGTTTCACCTGTATGGATACAGTTTGCAAGTACTGCATCCCTATTTACATTTGACCAACCATCCAGTAATAATGTAACAGTGCTTGTATTTTGCATTTCTTTCTGAATTTCTTCTTCAATATTTTGATGTACTTCATCTAATAATTTTCCTCCTAAATCAGTGCGAGTAGGGCCAGAGTAACCTGGTCGTAAAGCTGTTATCATATCTTTAAACTCATTAGTTGAAGCTCCATTGAAAGCAATATTGTTTGCATAAAAAAACTTGGCGACTTTTAAATCCAAACTGTGTTTCAGAATGTCACTTGTGCTAACACTATAATCATTCATCATTCGTTGCCGCTTATTTTTGCAGCCTATACTTATTTCATTATTTCTTTCAGTTTCAGATGGAAATATTCTACTTGTAGACTCATCAGAGGCCAAATCACTTACATTGTTCAAAAGCACATTGTTTTTTGAATTGCATCTTTTCAAACATTTGCTTAAGTGTGCTCTGATTCTCTCAATTTTAGCACTTATTTCCATTTTACAGTGATTGCAGATACATTTTCCTTTGTTCTCAGTGTCTAATTTAGTCACTTCCAACCATTCTGGAGCACTTTTTCTACCAGATCCAGTAGACATTTTATTTTATCAAATTAACTTACTATATATTAACTAATATATAATCACACTTAAAATAATCTAATAAATCTTAGTAACAAAATAAAATAAAAATCCACTAGGTACTATATGTAGATGTGGTTATATACAGAGAACCATGTGCTCACACACATTCTAAATGTTTCTCTAGAAGTAAACAATGACACTTCACTTCACGTCCCTTCCATAAGCTAGCTGGTCCATGGAGGAAGTTCCATGGAGGCTGCATGCTTCAGTACATGGAGGCATTATGTAAAGGTTTATTAAACTGTATTGCCACACTCTACATAGTTTGTCTGCACAATAGCATACTGACAAATTTTAAAAAGTGAGTAGTAATAAGAGATTTTGACCAGATTTTCATACTTTTTTTTTTTTTTTTTTGGAGGGTGGTGGTGGCATAATAAAAAAGTATAAACTAATCCTTTAAAGTAATTTTCTAATGTTATTTGTTACTTTGTCTTTTATGATGATTTATTTACATTATTTAAATTCAAATTAATTGCATATTAAATTAATTAAGACAAAAATAAAAATCAGCATTCTTAATTCTTTTTTAAACATAGAAATTCCCCCCCCCCTTTGTCTTTTCCTTTTTCAACAAGCAAAAAAAAACAATAAATCTAAAAAAACCCAATAAAACCCCAAAAAACCCAATAAAACCCGCCCGGGTTGGGTTTTTTAAAAAAAACCCGGGTTTTTTGCAACCCTGCACAAGTAATTCTTTTTTCATCGTATTAAAATAAGACACGAAAATAAACAAACATTTCGCAATATATATATACCATACATTATAAATTGACAAAAAAAAAAAAAAAAAAAAAAAAAAAAAAGCAGTGAATATTAATTCCTATTTAAACAGAATAAGATAGATGAAGAGTTTTTAAAAACAATTTTGAAACATTCGGATAGGTTATTGATATAACTGCTATTTTTCAAAGCATTGTTTTACTTTTTATTTTTAACAGAAGAAATGATCTCTAAGTCTAAAGTATTTCTGGATTTCACCTGAAAGAGTGCAGAAAATATTTACTTCTATTCATGCATTCATAACTAATGTTTTAAAGTTCTTTTTTTTTTTTTTTTTTTTTTTTTTTTTAACTTTCTTATCAACATTTACATTTTTTTACTTAGCAGCATCTTACATTTTTTTACTTTCTACACAAGAAGAAAGTATTGAATTCGTGAAAATTTTCAAACTATGTGTTTCGATGGATTTACATGTTTTGAGATACACTGCATAAAAAAAGTAGACAGACACTTATTTGTAATACTTTAAAGCCGTTTATTTCTTTAATTAGAGATATGAGGTTCATTTCTCTCTAACATAATTATATTCTTGAGACATCATATATTATTATTTTTTGGATATAGATTCAATCCTTTTGAATTATGTAGTGGAAAAATTCAGGAAACAAAAATGGTGCATATTTGCACTGTAATTTTTCTTAAAAAAAGTAGACGGACACGGCTGGTATCTCTAAAATAAAACTTTTTTAGTTAGGAGTTCGTCTCCCATTTGCTTTAATAAGTTCGTATACTCTGTTAGGCATCGAATCAATGAGATTCTGAATCTTTTTTTGACAGAAAATTTCCCAAATGTTTGTAAGAGCTTCTTTGAGCTGGCGAATTGATTCATACTGGCGTCCACCCTCATAAATTTTATGAACAAGTATAGCCCAAATGTTTTACACAGGATTCATATCTGGACTCTTGGCTGGCCAGGGTAAAACATTGAAGTTGTTCTCATGAAACCATTTTTTAACGTTGTTAGTGGTGTGTATTGGCGCTCCATCTTATTGGAAAATCTAGTTTTCTCCTCTAAGGTCAGACGCAAATGGCAAAAGCTCACTGCTTAGTGTTTCAATATAATCTTTGTGAGTCTGCTTCTTACTTAGGAACACTAAATTTGTCCATCCACCATAGCCAACAGCTAGCCACACCATCACGCCACCACCACCAACTTGCCGAGTAGAGTACACTTCGTCTTCTGTCTCCAAACTGTGAAAATAATATTGATATCCATCTGGGGCGTCTAAATTAAATTTTTTCTCATCTTAAAAAACTACTGACATCCATTCTGTAGTCCAAGACATATGGTTTTGAGCCCACTGTAGGCGTTCTGTCACGTGGTGATCCTTCCAGCATGGATGATGTTTTCTCTTCTTATATTGAAAGAGCTCTGAGTGCTTAATGTAATTATAAATTGTCTGAGAAGTTACCTTAGTAATTCCTGTATCCTGTGCTTATTCAAACTCTGGGAATTGATGCTCCAGATTTTTTCAGCTCAGTAAAAATTTTTCTTTGGTCTCTAAGCGAAAGTTTCTTTGGCCGGCCACTCTTTTTCTTTACGCCATGGGCTTCAGGAGCACGTAGAAAATCGCTGAAGCTACTTTTGCTTATTAGAAGTAGCCTACCAATTACTCTGACTCCTTTATTAAAATTTTTCATATAATCTGTCCTTTCTGGTAATCAGCTAGAGGAATTCCTCGAGGCATGGCGCATTCATCTTCAAGAAATTTAACTACGTAAAACCATCTTGTCAAGCACGTTAGCAATTGGCAAAATGCCAAATGTACATGTACATGCAAAACTGGTATTCCGCAAGAAACACCCACTTAGATAATTGCAGTTTTTGACCAGTGTCCGTCTACTTTTTTAAAAAAAATATATTGTACAAATGTATATATTTTCTCTTTTCTGCATTTCCCTACATTAAAATTATCAATAATTGAATATTTTTATTTGTCTGTCAAAAATATGAAGATTGATAAGTATAAACATGTTAAAGAATTTTAATTGACATTTCCTATTAAACAGAGACGGGGTTTTAAAAAATTGCAAAGAAGTGTCCATCTACTTTTTTTATGCAGTGTATACTGAAAACAATTTGATTTGATCATGTCTGGTGTATTTATCAATAATTTTACAGAAATAGTATCTCACGAACGAACGAGCGGAATTAAACTAAACTTGGTATTTAGTTAGGCTTTGAACTAAACTGGTACTGATAACATACTATGTCATCAATAACTACGTTTCTTGTTATTTTCTACATCATGTAAAAATATTTTTACAAATAAGTTAATATTAATTGGCATTTAAACCGATCTAGTATCGCCCAGTGGTCGAAACTCGACCACTTTTTTTTCCAAAGCAAAGTAATTGCCTTCTCATAAACGGAATTAAATTGCAACACAGCCAGTGCCATTTGTCGGCCGATATGCACTCAAATTAAAATAGAATAGTTTTACATAATGTCCATATCATATACCATGTTTGGCACATTTATACACGACAGAAGTTGAGATATAGCCTTAACTCAAATGAAATGAATCACAACATAGCACACACCACCTATTGGATGATATATTCCAACAGATAATCAGCACCAATTTAAACCAAGGTCTAACCAATTATCTATCGTACTTAAATTCCGCCTATTGATCCATGAGATACTGCAAAATTTTCCTAACACATCATACACACTCAGACAAATAATTATTTTCTAAAAATGAGCGAGTCATGTTTAGAACATCTTAAAACGTGTAAAGTCATCGAAAACCAGAAATAAAAAAATTCACAAATCCAATACTTTCTTCTATATCATTTTATATGATATAGAAGATATCCATACCTACCGAAGTCACCTACCGATTAACATTAAAAAATTTAATCAATTTATTTTCTCATAAAATTCAGTGCAATTTTCATCAACAGATGCTGAGATATAGCATTGAGAATCCGCATAAAATATTAAGAATAAAAATAATTTTTGATAATATGTACTCACACATCCAGTTTGGTACATTTATATAGGATATAAGCTGAGATATAACTTTCGCGTAAACGAAAAATATTGCTGAATAGCAGCGCCACCTATCGTCTGATATGCATCCAAAGTGAATCAGCATAGTTTTGCCTAATAATCATCTCTTGCAGCAAGTTTCGTACATTTATACACTATAGAAGCTTATAGTCTTCTCTAAAATGAGATTAAATTGATATTTAACAACGCCACTTGTTGACCGATATGTACTCAAACTGAATCAGCAGACTTTTATTTAATATATACCTTTAAGTTTGGTACATTGTAGATATTGAGACTTTCCTGAAGTGAGAGCAAATCACAACGTGGAAGCGCCGCCTGTTGGGTGATATAGCCCCCCCACCCCCCCTATAAAAATAAATAAATAATCGGAACCAATTCAAAACAAAGTCCAACGAAATATCAAGTTCGGTTAAATTAAGTCCATTGGTTCATGAAGTACAGTGTTCGAACTCAAAAAGATAGACATTTTTCAAAAATGGTCAAATTGAGTTCAGGAAATCTCAAAGCATGTAACTTCATCGAAAACCAGAAATCTAATTTTTTATTTTTATTTTTTTTTTAAATTTTATACTTTCTTCTTATATAGGCAGAAGATAGTATAATACAACCATTTTTTTTTTTTTTTTTTAAATATATATAAGTAGTCAATTTCAGTTAATTGAAATGCAAGGAAATCTCAAAACGTGTAAATTCAGCGAAAACCGGAAATTGAATTTTTTTCCGTATCTTGTACTTTTTTTTAATATATGCAGAATCTAGTAATAAATCCACTTTTATAAAAATAAGTAGTCAATTTCAGTTAATTGAAATGCAAGGAAATCTCAAAACGTGTAAATTCATCGAAAAGCGGAAATCAAAAGTTTTTCCGAATCTTCTACTTTCCTCTTATATATATATGCAGTAATAAATCCATTTTTACTTTCTCTTATCCATAAGGTAGAGAAAGTATTGTTTTTGGGTCAGATTTTCGAAATTGAGTTTTTCTTATATTTACACGTTTTGATTTGAGGTCCCCTGAATCTAAAAATCATGTTTTTAGCAGTTGTTGGTGTGTGTCTGTCCGTTATTAGCATATCTCAAAAACAAATTATAGCAAAAAGTTCAAACGTGGTATTCTAAATGTGTATCATATAGGGATGCTACACTAAGCATTTCGTTGAGATCAAGCAAAAGGTTCATGTACAGGGATACCCATTGCATCTATGGGGGAAATTGCAGGTAAGTAGAGCTTAACATCTATAGACTGCACTAAACCAAATGAAACGAATATATATTTTTTATATGTCTAAAAACATGTTTTATGTAGAATATGATATAGAAATCATTCACTTTCCGTTTACAGGGCTACACAAAAGAACTAGATTGTAATGCGACAATTGTTGAAAATTGATGGAAGTGTATTTCAGGTTGTGCCGTGTGTTATTAATATAGGATTATATTTATGTGCACCATGTGATGTGTACATAACTTTCAGAAGATATACAGGGCTGCCAATATTTAAGCCATAACATTCTTTTTTATTTGTTAGTGGAAGTGCTTTACTATAATATACTATATCCAGGATTGGCAAGTTTTTGACAATTGACGGTTTTATCCGGATTTAATCATGGTTTTAACTGTCATGTCAAAAACCCCTTTTTGACATAGTTTTTTGACAACAATTGCCAAAAACCTAAAATTCTATATAAAAAGTTTTCTGAAACTATTTTTTGCAACAAATTTATATCTACAGTTTATTACATTTTCCTACTTTCGGGTTTTACTCCCTTGAGTAAATTTTAAAACAGTTTTAGATACTAAAAACCACATGTCCCATCCAATTCAAAGTTTGATTTTCGTCAGTAAGCTTCTTTGAAAATAGAAAATAATTTTAGAATACTATGAAATATAGAATGAAAAATTATAAATAGAAAATGTACATTAATAAAATAATCAATGCACTAATTCCTTTTAACTTTTAAAAATAAAATGTATTTCAATCTTATGCTGTTACTTTTAGCATTTCACGTCATTCTAGTTGTTTTTCTCTTTAGAGTATGCAATAAAAAAATACTAAGTAGTTATGAAGCCTTTTGTATTATCTTTCTTTCTTAACTAATTTAGAATAGATTTATGTAAAATTAGTAAAGATCCTCCACAATTAACGTTAACTCGATGGTGTAGTATGCATATGCATTATGGACTGAACAAATTCTGTTGGAATAGTAATGCTTTTTAAGGTAATGCATCATCACTAACAGACAAGCATTATGTTATCCTACAGTGAACTTTCAAGTTTGTAATTAGTACTACTCATTACCTTACAGGGGTCTGTCCAGACTTTTCAGGCAGGGTCCTGTTTTTGTGAAATTGTGAAAAATTCTACACGTAATTTTGTGAATCTAAATTTAGTGTGAAAATAAAGTTCTTCCAAACTTTTCGGCTAGAGTTCTCTTTTTGTGAAATTGTGAAAAATGTAACTTTTCAAAATAAAATTACAATTAAGGTTTTATTGTAGACAATTACAGTTTACTTTAATAGAACTAAACTCACACATATGCATAGAAGCCTTTTATAAATTTGAAATTATATGTCAGCCTTTCAGGGAAATACTGTAAAACACATCCGATTATTCAGGCAGCGTGTTCGTTCCATGGAAGATTAGTTTTAAAAATAAAACAGATTTATCAAAGGTCTGTTTTTAAAGGGGGAAATTTTGTGAAGGGTCCTTTTTAGGATACAAAATTTTGTGAAGGGTCCAGTTTTAGGATAAAAATTTTTGTGAAGGTTCCTATTTTATGATAAGTAATTTTGTGGAGGGTCCTTTTTTAAGATATAAAATTTTGTGAAGGGTTCTTTAACGGACCCAGGTTTGCCTCTGGACAGATCCCTGAAATGTATTTTTAAATTTCTAATATTTAATATTAAAGTCATAAATTGCAAAAAAAATACACTTAGTTCGTGTGACGCCCTTTATAGCTTTAAAATAAAATATTAGAAATTTGAAAAATTCAATTTTGGTAAACAAGTACTAATTTAAAATTGTGAATTTTCTGATTGTGAAAATTCACATTCAAAATTTACACACTCAGCTCAATTCATACTCAAACTTTTACTGAATTAAAAAGAAAAGTAATGAATAATTTTAACACCAAATTTTCCAATAGAATAGCTTGGTGTTTAACCATTGGAGACAATTGATGATATGTCACTTTAAGCCTTTCCATCATCACACTCTTGGGGAGATATCCGGATATTGATAATAATAACTAACCCGCTATTGTAAAATATTAATTTAAAACCTGTAATTATACTGATTGCAAATTATATAATTGTTACTTATATTACGTCACGTCTATGTACAAAAGGAAATATTTACGTAATTTAAAGTCAATGCTTGAATAATAATAAAAAATCATGGCTTTAAAGAATTTAAGCATTTAGATTAATAACATTATTTTTAACCTACTTAAATAATTAAATAATAAAAAATATAAATAGTACTTTGAAAAATGCACCTTATAATTTCAATATTTTTTGTTATTTTTTCTTCATAAATAATATGAATTGTATTACGTATTTTAGTTATAATTATACTTATGTAACACAAAACTATTTATAACATATAAATTATGATTTACTCAGTTCTGTAGCTTGGTTTTCAATAAAATACTTTTAATAAAATTATTACAAGAGGTTTTTGTTACTTTTTGACAGTTTTCGACACGTCATGTCGAAAACCACTTTTTGACGTTGAAAACCCAACCCTGACTATATCATATATTCAGGGTTGGGTTTTTGACGTCAAAAAATGGTTTTTGACATGACAAGAGTTTAAACCGTCAAAAACCTTCATTGTCAAAATTCAAAATCTATAAATGAGCTAGAACCTGGTTAGAAATAGGATTTAGTAATATTTGCCATATACAAGTGAATATCTAAATATTATGCTGTTTATAAATTAACAAATCTTAAAACAATTTGTAGATAATTTATAAAAATTTAGGTAAATATACTGGTTTATAACCTAAGAAATATATATACAAAGTATGCATAGATATATTTTGTGTGTTTATGTTTATTTATATTAATATTTATGAAATTCTAAAATTCCAAAGTTACTTATGAATTTTCACATAAGCCATGAAAACACACGAATACTGGATTTTTTTTTTTTTTTTTAAGTAAAACGTAATATATGTGGGCGGTAAATTTATATTAATTTTAAAATAATTATATTTATAATCTATATTTATTACACTTATCATTTATGAATAAATTTTTATCTATTTATTATTATTGATTTTATAAATATTTGTACCTGTTTATAGCTTGGACTATTGGTGTTTGGTATTTTGGGAGTAAGGCTGAGTGACTACTCTAGTGTCTTAGGCCTAAGGGGGAGTGCCCTCCGTAGGGGGTCTTTCTAAAGGGTCCTAGCCCGTATATATAAAAGTTTTGGAGAAAACCACAAAAAACTCTGAACAGCTAGGCCAACAAGCACGCCCTGGGATCGAACCCGGCACCTCACGTCTACCAACTTTAAGCGTAGAACCGCTTGGCCTTTGATAGGCCCTACAGCTTAGACTAATAACTTTTTTAAAAATCTCTACGAGTAAATATTAAATTTATTACAATTTGTAATGTCCAGAAAACATTCATATTTTTCTTGTCTCATGGTAATTATAAGAATTTCAGACACAATTCAAGCTTGTTTAACATTCAGAATTATTTCTTTTTCATAAAAAGTTGCAATATCAGCAGTCATAAAAAAAAAAAAAAAAAAAAAAAAAAAAAAAAAAGTTATATTTTTCTATAAAATATTTAAATACAAAATATTAGGCTATGCATTTTTATTTTACTGGTTAAATACATAATACTAAAAGCACAATACTAAAAAAATTAAAATATACAATGTTGTATTGCAAATAAAATGATTTGTCAATCAAAATGATTTATCAACGATTTATAAATCATAAATTTTTAGAAAGGTTTTGTTTTTATATTAATCAAAATGTTATAACGTTTCTTCAAAAACATTAACATGTTTACCTTTTAAAACATACTTATAAATAAATAATATCTTATTGAAAACAACTATATTTTTGAAGTATCACATAACTAAGTTTAACATATACTATATTAAGCATAGTTATAAATAAATTTTGTAATAATATATAAAAGTATCACAGCCACAGCATATTTTGAATGAACATAGAAATAACTCATAATAAAATTTTAAAAGCCTAAAATTTTGTTTTTTAAAGAACATCCATCTATTTACTTTTCAAAAAATCTTTATAAACTATATTTTATTAAACTAAGTTTTTTTATGACAATTAAATTATAAATATAGGTTTATGACAGTTTTCGACATTTTTGACAAGGAGGTTTTTGACGTGACGGTTTTAACCATGGTTTAAACCGTCAAAAACTGTCACGTGTCAAAAACCTGCCAACCCTGCATATATTATTTTACCATATCCAAGAAAGTTGCTCAGGAATTGAAATTAATTCCTCATAGAGATATGGTAAATAATGTAAGTTTACAAGGCAGATATTCATCGCTTGTTTTTTGTATATTTACACGTTTTAAGGTTTTCTGATTACCAAAGTCAAGTTTTTTAAAGTTTGATTATTGTCTGTGTCTCTTAGAGTAACTTAAAAACGAATAATTTCAGGAGATCCAAATGTTGTATTTTGAAGTTAATATAAGTTTGTTGCTGGAAAAGTTTGATCAAGATTTATAAGTTTCAAGGAATGTTGCGCGTGAAAGTTGTCTGAATAATTTTAAGTGAAACTTTTAATTTTAATAACAGATTTAAATGCTATATAAATGTAGGTGCAGTAATGAAACGGGAAGGGGCGGTAGCCCTCCTCATACAGAACTAATTATCATATAGAACACTTCCGAAGCCTAATTTGAGTTTTTTTTAACAAGGTTTACATAACAGAACTCGTTATCTTACCCCTTAATCTCCAACCTGAATTTATAGAATTAAAGTCCAGCGTAAGAGAAAGTCGTGTGAGTGACACACCAGATTATTTCATTGCTCAATGGTGTTCGTTCATTCTAATTTAAAACTTTTATTCATCAGCCTTCTTAATAATTAAATGCCATCGATTTTTATGTTATTTTGCTATTTTATGTATAATACTTTTTATTCTCGGCATTTACTGTGTATAACATAACACTATTTCCTGAGAGAGGTTACATTTTCTATTTTTTTTTTCAGAGGAAGACCTTGATGGGGTGTAAGCCCTCCTCTTCCTTTTTGGCCTTGGTCCTGGTATGCCTCGGCTGTTGTTGGGATTCAGGAAATGCAATCAGAAACGAAACAGGTAAGTTTCTTTTACACCCCTCATTTGCCTGAAAATAGTAAATATTACCTCTCTCCTCGCGAAAATGATCCAAACAATATTGATAAATGCCTATCCGCACAACACATTTATTCTTTAAAATGTAGCAAGAACATCATACTGTGACACTGTAGAATAGATTTCATCTGTGGAACATCTCAGAAATGTTCTTGGAATGTGGAAATGTCTCGGCATTGAGACATGCATTGTAACATCTATGATCACAGATTCCTTGCAAATGGGAAATTTTAGCAATCTGTGTTCTTGATGTATCGCAGGAAGTTATCTAAACGACAAAGCGACAGTCAACTGTAATATCGGAGAGATATTCAATTTCATTTCGGGCGTACTAAGATGTTGTGAAAATGAGATGCTACGATGTATCTTTATCTAGACGTGTTGTATGGGTAGTTGTCGCGCATGAATTCTTTTATTTTTATTACCATGTAATATTTACAGCAGATTTTTCTATGTCGAAAATCATCGAGATCGCGTCATCAGAAGGGGTTTCCACAAAGAACTTGAATAAAAATTATTAATTTTAGAAAATTTTATTCCCTTAACCATTAAATGCATGAATTTTTATTTTTAATAAATAACATTTGAAATCAACCAGGAAATGGATGTAGTTAATTATGAAAAATACAAAATAAAATAAAATATGTATTTCTACATTAAAACAAAAAGCTACATTTTCTAGCATAAATTTATCAGTATATGCAAAAATATAAATATTATTCGTTACTTTTACCTTTTTTCTACCCGAAAACAATTTTTTCTGTATGTTTTTATTATTTTTTATATAAATAATCGTAACCATTCGTAACACCCGCCAAAATGCGCGCCAACAAATGAAAGTTGGTACAGATAAAGAAATAAACTGTCAAATGCGTTCGGGAACGATAAAATAGTTTTAGTAAAAAAAATCGCCATGCAAAGGTTGCTACATAAAGAGATATGAGGTTTTGAACGTACGATGCAGATCTACATCGCCATGCGTTTAAGGGTTAAGCTGTATTCACTAATCTAAGGAATTTGCTCTAAATCTGTGGAATGTTGGTGAGCTTAGATTTATTTCTAGCCATCAAGCGATCTATGTCAAAATCAGCAGAATTGGAGTAGTTTTTGTTGAAAATTGTTGATCATAACCTTAGAGCTATATTGCTTGAGCGTTTTGGAGCCTGTGGAGAGTTATTTCTATTGCATTTCACTGTGACAAATTTCCGTAATGATTTTTGTCTGTTGTATGTTTTATAACTCCTTGAATAGAATTTTCATTATATTAATGTTGTGCCGTCTTAAGAAGTGTTTCAACAGATTTTTGGATTAGATAAATAACGCTGCTGTGAAAAAAAAAAAAAAAAAATTCGAGATCTGATACCATTCTTGCTGATTCTTATGTAAAATGACCTCCTGAATCCAAATATGACTCCAATTTTGCCCAGTCACCCAACGTTTTCTAGTCTAGATACACCACCCCCTCCCTCAATTTATTTTCCTGTTCGATAATTTTATGACCATGAATTTGATTTGAAGAATGAAAAATAATTAATTTAATACCTAAAAACAAAAAATATATTCAGTTTAAAACAAGTCCTTCCGGCTCATTCGGAAGGGTAGGTTGATTTCTTTCTCCTTATCAACCATTTTGAAACAAAATGGCAGCTACAAATTATTAATGGACTCGGTGATAGATATTAGACTTGGTGATATTTGAATGATAGCTCCATTTTTCAACTTTGGTTTGAATTGATTAAGTATTTCAAAAGTTACCTTGATAACAAATTTTCAAGTGGCCGCCACTTGGAAACAATATAATGGAGAAAGTTACACAGCAAACTCTTCCAAGATATTTAAAGCATAAGTTCACTTTTAAACTTTGGTTCGAATCAGTGCAGTGTTTCAAAGTTATTGTTATGACAAATTTTCAAGTGGCAATCACAGTCACTGCAACTTGGAAATAAAATGGCGGAGCAACTTGTCCACCGAAATCATAAAGATATTTGTATGATAAGTTCAATGCCCAACTTAAGTTCAAATTAAATCAGTATTTCTAAAATTATCGTGATAAGAAATTTTAAAGTGGTACCGTAATTTCAAGTGGCCACCACTTGGAAAAAAAAAGCGGAGTGAGACGCCCAGCGAACTTATCAGTGATGTATGAATGGTAAATCCACTACCTAAATTTGATGTGAATTGATCTAGTTTTACAAAAGTTATCATAATGACAAATTTTCAAATGGCTGCCACTTGGAAATAAAATTGCGGATCAAGTTACCAAGCGAACGTATCCAAGATATTTTAACCATAAATTCACTATCCAACTTTTGTTTGAATCAATTTAGTATTTTAAAAGTTATCATCTAGATAGCACATTTTCAAGTGGCAGCGTGATTTTAAGTGGCCGCAACATGGAAACAAGCAGTTGGAACAAGTTGTCCAGTGAACTCATCCAAGATAATTATATGATACCATCACTGTTCAACTTTGGTTCGAATTGAATCAGAATTTAAAAAGTTATGTTTATAAATTTTCAAGTGGTAGCCTGATTTCAAGCTGTATCGCTTAGTTTATAACATCCGCACTTTGTTAAAAATGGCGGATAAAGTTCATTAATAAAGTTAATTGAGACACTTATATGGTCTATGTATACATCAAAATTCAAATAAATTCGGAATACACTTTTTACAATTTGAAATTTTCAAGTGGTCCCCACTTGAAAACAAAATGGCGGAGCCACTTCGGTAAGAAACTCATCCAAGATAGTCTTAAGATAAGTTAAGACACTGTCCAAATTTTATTCGATTTGGAGTATTATTTCGGAAGTTATCGTGATTTTAAATTTTCAAGTGGCCCCGGTTAACTTAAGATATTCGCCACTTTATTAAAAATGGCGGATAAAGTTCATTGAGACACTTACATAATCTATGTATACATCAAAAGTTCTAATGAATTCGGAATACGCTTTTTACAATTTGAATTTGAAATTTTCAAGTGGTCTCCACTTGAAAATAAAAAGGCGCATCTACTTGGTTAACAAACTCATCTAAGATATTTATAAGATAAGTGAAGACACTGTCCAAATTTGGTTCGATTTGGAGTATGATTTGGGAAGTTATTATGATTTTAAATTTTCAAGTTGTAGACTGATTTCAAGTGGCCCCGTTTAACTTAAGATATCCTCCACTTTATTAAAAATGGCGGATAAAGTTCATTAATAAACTTTATTGAGACCTTTATATCGTCTATATTTATAGCAAAATTTAAGCAAATCTTGCTTTAAATACGCCTATTTAGAATATGGGTTGGAAATATTTAAGTGGCTGCCACTTGAAAACAAAAACTCATCCAAGATATTTATAAAATCATTCCGCTGTCAAACAACGAACAATTGTGAATTTTTTTGGGAATTAAACTGCAAAAGTTGCGGAAAAGGGTGAAAAATTGTCAGGGAATTTGGAAAAGTTCTGATGTTACCCACCCTGAATTTTGAACAGTTCTCAATTTTTTATGAGAAACAGGAGACTTTTGTTTGATTTAATTATTTTAGTATTTGTCAATCCAATAGAATTAACAGTCGATTTTGAAATATGTAGAAGTTTGTACATTTTGCACATATAAGTAAAATGCTGAAATGATAAAACTGGATTTTTATTGCTTCATTTTACAAGAGTATTCATTCAAAAATAAAGTTTTTCAAATTCTGTTTTTTGAATTATACTCTATGAACATGTCACCTTTTAGCTTAGCGGACAATTTAAATAATAATAATAAATAAATAAATATTTCTTATAGAGATTAAAATTTAGAGTCATGAGTTAACTTAATGAAATTAAATATTTAAATTTATTTTATTTATTTATTTTATTTAATTGCTCACTAAACTGAAAGGCGACATGTTTAAAAACACAATTCGAAAAACTTCATTTATGAATGAGTATAAAACGAAACAACAAAAAATCCTATAGAAATAGCATGGAGAAGAATAAAGGGAAAAATCTGACTTGTGTACAATCTGAAGAACAAATTGTAGCAGAAAGGCCAAACTTAGCATGCTAATTCTACAATGTATAGGGATGCTTCATTAAACTTTTCATTGAGATCAAGCAAATGGTTCGTATACAGGGGCATCCAAGAAAATTCAAACACATTACGTCTACGGGCGAAATTTCTGATAGTTACAGTTTAACATTTGTAGGCTGCATTAAACAAGAGCATATATTCATTATATGCATAAAAGCATGATTGTAGAACATGGAATGAAAATCATTGATCATTCGTTTACAGGGCTACCCAAAAGAAACTGGAAACAATATACTTGAAAATCGTTGGAAATGAAATTCAAATTTTGTTATATATTTTTCACTAACAGGCTACGCCCGCTTCGGTGGTCACTATTTTTAAATGAATCATTATAATTAATGAATTCTCAAAATTGCATTAATTTTTATCATGTGAAACAAAAAAAGAAAAAAAAACTCTGATCGGGAAAATTGTCTCACCGGGTCCGCACTGCCTTCGGCAGCGTCGACCCGTGCGCGATGCACACGCACGAATGCATATATATGAGCGCTGCGCGCGCGTATTCCTTCATCACCCTTATGAATTCTCAAAATTCCATGTTATTACTCATAAACTTCTATTCTTAAGAAAAGGAATTTAAAAAAAAAAAAAAAAAAAAAATCATTTCTGTTCGGGTAAAAACTCACACCGGGTCCCCTCTGCCTTCGTCAGCGTAGACCCGTGTGCGCGCAGTGCTCACGAATTCATATATATGCTCACTGCGTGCGCGTATTCCTTCACCACCCTTCCTGTCCCTCCTTAATTTTACACTTTCGAAAATATCCTCATTCGACTCGTAGGCACCCAACACCTATATATACCAATTTTGAACGGTCTAACTCGATTTCTAATTTTTTGGCCTCCTTGAGGACATCTTAAAACATAAATCAGGTGAAATCTCGAATAATTGCCGTTAGCGCCCTCTATTGGATAAATTTAATGTAGGTTATTCGATAATGTATAAGTACTTTAAAATAACTTTTGAATGATGTATTAAAAATAATTTAATCATATTTAGAATTCAAAATATTGAAATTTTAAAATATTGTGGCGCCATCTGGCTGTAGAAATTTCTGTAATCTACTGTTCAATTCCAAATCAACAAAGCTTTAAAATTATGTATTACTTATGAAATTATTTTAATTAGTAGCTGAGATACAAAAGAAAACCTAATCAGGAGACCTTAAAACGTGTAAATCTGCTGAAATCTAGAATTCCACTTTCGATAATATAAAAGCTCTTTAAAATATCTTTCGAATGATGTATTAAAAATAATTTAATCATATTCAGAATACGAAATATTGAAATTTTAAAATATTACAGCGCCATCTGGCGGTAGAAAATTCTGTAATCTACTGTTCAATTCCAAATCAACAAAGCTTTCAAATAATGTATTATTTATAAAATTATTTTAATTAGTAGTTGAGATACAAAAAAAAAAAAAAAACTAATCAGGACACCTTAAAACGTGTAAATCACGTGAAATCTCGAATTCCATTACTTACGGTAGTCGATTCATGGAAGGTGACAAAAATTTGTGGCGTCTACTCTTGAAATTCAATTCAAATAAGTTTCAAAATGACATATTACTTTTGAAATTATGCTAATTAGAAGCTGAGATACAAAAATGATATAAACACTATTATAAAACGACTTATGTCTGACTTTTTCGTGGTTTTCTCCGAAACTTGCGTAGTTCCGGGCTAAATACTGTTAAAAATCAATAGTATGAAATGTGAAAGGAGTATCAGAATTCGAAACTCTGCAAAATATAAAAGAATAAAGGCGTTCTGGGTTTTCCGTTGTTTTCTCCGAAACATCCGTTCCTTTTCTACGTTTTCGCCCCTTTCCCTCCCCACCCCCTTTCCGTCCCTTCTAATAATTTTACACTTGAAAATATTCGCAATCGATGTATCTTTCCTTTGAACCTAATAATACCAATTTCAAACGCTGTAACTCTTTTTTTTTTTCCTTCGCCCCCTCCCCCCTCCTCCTCAAGCCCTTCCTA
Source organism: Salticus scenicus (assembly GCA_963930645.1). Taxonomy (NCBI): domain Eukaryota; kingdom Metazoa; phylum Arthropoda; class Arachnida; order Araneae; family Salticidae; genus Salticus; species Salticus scenicus. The sequence goes on from OZ005661.1 coordinate 85,124,465, forward strand.
ATAATTCTAAACTTTCAAAAATATTCAGAATCGAATTATCGGGCGTTAAAACCAAATATTACGAAATTTCAACAGCATATCTCAATTTAAAATATATACTGCAAAATATAAAACGAAATTTAATCTAATTTTTTTTGTTTATCCGGATATTTTCATGAAAATTGAACAGTAGCTTTATAATATGCTGTCTTAGCCGAATATTAATTCAAATGTAACGTGAATGAAAATTTGAAAAAGTTTGAAAATTGCAATTTTTATCCCCACTGTAAAACACGTGACATCTTGATCGGTTACTATCATTTCCTTTTTCATGGCAGACGGTAGTCTGGCATTTGAAATGATGTTGCCACAAAAAATTCATACTTTAGTTAATTTTAAAATAATTAATTGTTGTACCGATAAGCCGCTTGCACACTTAAATTCAGAAAAAATTCCCCTTTCATTTGGTACCGAAATCGTAACGATCGGACAAATATTTCTAATTTATTTTCCACTTTTTCTAATTTTAACTCTGTTAAAATATCTTTTTTTATGCAATGGCGGTAAATTCTCAGTCATTGAGATCGCTTTTAGATTAGACATGAGTGGACATTGTTATTAATATCTCCACAACTAATTAAAATTTTTAAATTCTGTTTTCAGGAGGAACTCGGAAAGGCTCCAGAGCATCAGTATGTCAATTCTTTTACTTCTGCGTTCTGTAGGGGCTGAACGTATAAAAGAACAGACGGACAGACAGACAGACAAACCTTTTCTTTTATTATTATAGATAGATTAGATATAGGTCTAAATTTAAGTACACAATGCTTGGTGTGTATATAACTTGTATACAATATACATGGATACCCAAAATTAAGCAGAAGCATTCTTTTCTATTTAATGTAATTTATGGAAGAATTTTACTAGATTTTGCCATGCTCAGGAAATTGCTCAAGAAAGAAAGTTAATTTCTTATACCTATTGTAACGTATTGAAGAACATAAGATATTTGTAAGATTTGATTTTTGAGGAATTATGTAACGTTTGGAAGAACGTGTCCATTAGGTAAAGATTATAAAATTGAAGATAGGTAAAAAGAACCCCTGTTATGTATACACACAAACATTTGTTGACGATCATTGTACAATGACACAAACAAACACAAAAATGGATACAGGGAAAGAAAACATACACTCACCGCAGAACTTACTCTTTTTGCACAATTTAAAAACTAGTATGTTGTGGCCATCACATGACTTTCTTCTATATTCTCCTATACAAATTCACTCTGTAAAAATAATTTATTAAAATTATTATTAAAAAAAATTATCTTCCAATGATAATGCAGACGATGTCCATATTAGAGGAGTCGTATAACACTAAATATCCAAAAAGAGTCAATTTTATTATCAATATAACATAAAAAAAAAAAAAAAAAAAAAAGTTAAAAAGAAAAAAATTTATAACTTTATTTTAAATTATCGCAGATCCGACGGTTCAACCATTCGTTTTAAAGGTATTGGTGAGCTCTTTTGAAAGATACCCATCAGGAAATTTACTCCCCTTAAGGGGGAACTTCCCCCCCCCCACCAGGGAGGGGGGAGGTGAGGCTCCTACATACACATTTTTTTTTTTTTTTTTTTCAAAGTTGACTATCTCTATTACAAATAATTCTTTTAAATTTCATAATGATTATTAAAAAATAATTCTCTTTATGCACATTTATACAAAATTTTGTCCTATACCACCGTGTTAAAAATTTAGAAAAAGTGGGATGGCAACGCAAGCTGTTGGACAATTTTTACCAAAAGTTGATAGGCACTAATTTGTGTCATTGTGTAACTAACTACATACCACTCTGTATGAAATTCTGTGCAGTAGTACCTGAGATATAGTTGCCACAAAATTTTGTTTCACACACACACGCAGACAGACAGACATTTTCTAAAAATGATTAAATCGTGTTCTACAGCTCTCAAAACGTGTAAATACATCAAAAACCCGAAGTCGAAAATTTTACGAATCCAATATTTTTTTTTAATTGAATATAAAAAAAAGTAATAACAATTCAGAAAGACACCCACAAAACTTAATGTTCTGAAGCTTGTACGGCGCATTTGAAAACGGATCTTCGTACAATGAAGTACGTAAGATAACCTGGATGGTTTTCCAAATACTTTAAATCGCAGTAAAGCGGGGGGAGGGGGATTTATTATTATTATTATTATTATTTTTTTTTTTTTTTTTTTTTTTTTTTCGAGAATACTGTTATCACGAATTTCGAATCTATGATATCGAGTCCACTTTTATGTATTACGCATGAGCGCAGTAAACCTCTTCTCTGCCCTGCTGGCTCTCACTGATGCTAAAATCAGTTCAACGAAACTTGAGGTGTGACGTCCTGAAAAACAAAACTTAACACATCATACCATACGGAATTTTTGAAGTGAAAACTTCTTTAGGCGCGTTGAGCACTTTTGGGTAAACAAAAATCTTTGAACTCGCGTCATCGTCAGCTGACGCTTTCTATTTGAAGTGAAAACTTTTGGGTGAACAAAAATCATTGAAATCCGGTGATCATCAGCTGACGCTTTCCATCCTTGTATAATACAAATAATGTATCATACAATTAACTTGCTAATGTGAAGTGTTAATAATTATATACTGTATATTGTTTTACAATCTGGTGCGGCTCTGCACGACTTCTCTCATCTCCGGTTACTGTCTCTATTCCAGTTAGACCTCACAAAACCGTGAGAAAGCCCAAAGCCGCCATTTTTCTCACGTTTTTACAATCTGGTGCGGCTCTACACGACTTCTCTCATCTCCAGCCACTGTCTCTTAAAGCTTGCAGCCGGAAACGTTGCAGTTAGACCTCACAAAACCGTGAGAAAGGCCAAAGCCGCCATTTTTCACACGTTTTTACAATCTGGTGCGACTCTACACGACTTCTCTCATCTCCGGATACTGTCTCTATTCCAGTTAGACCTCACCAAACCGTGAGAAAGGCCAAAGCCGCCATTTTTTTCATGTTTTTACAATCTGTTGCGGCTCTACACGACTTCTCTCATCTCCGGACACTGTCTCTATTGCAGTTAGACCTCACAGAACCGTGAGAAAAGCCAAAGCCGCCATTTTTCTCACGCTTTTACAATCTGGTGCGGCTCTACATGACTTCTCTCATCTTCGGACACTGTCTCTTAAAGATTGATGCCGGAAACGTTGCAGTTAGACCTCACAAAACCGTGAGAAAGGCAAAAGCCGATATTTTTCTCACGTATTTACAATCTGGTGAGGCTCTACAGACGTCTCTCATCTCCGGACACTGTCTCTATTCCAGTTAGACCTCACCAAACCCTGAGAAAGGTCAAAGCCGTCATTTTCTCACGTTTTTACAATCTGGTGCGGCTCTACACGACTTCACTCATCTCCGGCCACTGTTTCTTAAAGATTGCAACCGGAAACGTTGCAGTTAGACCTCACAAAACCGTGAGAAAGGCCAAAGCCGCCATTTTTCTCATATTTTTACAATCTGGTGCGGCTCTACATGACTTCTCTCATCTTCGGACACTGTCTCTTAAAGATTGATGCCGGAAACGTTGCAGTTAGACCTCACAAAACCGTGAGAAAGGCCAAAGCCGATATTTTTCTCACGTATTTACAATCTGGTGAGGCTCTACAGACGTCTCTCATCTCCGGACACTGTCTCTATTCCAGTTAGACCTCACGAAACCCTGAGAAAGGTCAAAGCCGTCATTTTCTCACGTTTTTACAATCTGGTGCGGCTCTACACGACTTCACTCATCTCCGGCCACTGTTTCTTAAAGATTGCAACCGGAAACGTTGCAGTTAGACCTCACAAAACCGTGAGAAAGGCCAAAGCCGCCATTTTTCTCATATTTTTACAATCTGGTGCGGCTCTACACGACTTCTCTCATCTCCGACACAGTCTCTTTTGCAGTTAGACCTCACAAAACCGTGAGAAAGCCCAAAGCCGCTATTTTTCTCATGTTTTTACAATCTGGTGCGGCTTTACACGACTTCTCTCATCTCCAGCCACTGTCTTTTAAATATTGCAACCGGAAACGTTGCAGTTAGACCTCACAAAACCGTGAGAAAGGCAAAAGCCGCCATTTTTTTTTACGTTTTTACAATCTGGTGCGGCTCTACACGACTTCTCTCATCTACGGACACTGTCTCTATTGCAGTTAGTGCATTAAATAAAATTTTAATATAATTTTTGTAGTATTAGTTTATATTAATGAATAAAGAAACACTCCATTTAAAAGTATTTCCTGCGCAATAAAATATTTCCTGACGATTCAAGAAATACTCACGTAATTGTTCAAGTTTTCACTTCTGTCGGCACTCCCGGAGTGCAATTTTTTTTTTTTTTTTTTAAGTTCAGCTTTCTACTGTGTAGGTTTTTTTTTTTTTTTTTTTTTTGTGTGTATATGTGTGTGATGTCACGTTTTGAGGCCTTCTGAATACGAAAGTCAAATTTTTAACGATTGATCTGAATGTATGTATGTATGTTTATCAGCATAGCATACCTAAAAAACAAATAATTGTACGAAATTCAAATTAGTATTTTGAATTTCTTATAATGTTATTACGTGAACAGTTTGAACAAAATTGATAGTAATTTTCGAAGAGTGTTTCAGTTGAAAGTTATCTGAATAATTTGGAATAAACTTTAAAATTTAATAACTGCCTTGAATTCTGTATAAAAAGGTACTATGTTTAAACAGAGAGCTGAAGGGGGGGGGGGGGTGATTGTGATGGTGGTAGTCTCCTCCCCCCCCCTACACACACACGCACACACACACAGAATAACGCATAAAAATAAATTATTCCTGAAAATATTTTAAATTAAATTTATATACAATACTCGTTATCTTATCCCCTTAATCTGTAAACTGTTTTATTATTATTGAATTATTAATATTATTGAAATGCAGATTCAGAGAAAGTCGTGTGAATGACACACCAGATTGTTTTTAGTAAATTAAACTGATGACTGAAAAACCACGAAATATCTTCAGTGTGCGTATCCAGATAAATCTGAATTACCAACTTTGTACTGTATTGAAGATTAATAACAATATATATATATCATCTGTGGCATTTTACTTACAAGGGAGGGTCACCAACTGTTCAAAAGGTATTTATACATATTATATCTGTACTGATAAGTATAAAGGATTTAAGTCCATATTCTTGACTTTTCAGGAGACGAAAAATAAAGTCAAACTGACTAAAAACAAATTAGAAGAATCGATTAGGAAAAAGGTATTTCGTTGACTTATACCCTTTATACCATTCAGTGACTATCAACCTTCATTTAATAATGGGAAAAAAATGAATTAAATATTTTATACCATACATGAATGGTAAATTTCTGACTTGAACCTTTTTTTAGCAATGGATTTTCTCAAAGACTAAATGACATAGACTTAAATCCTTTATACCAATCGATTGAGAATTTTTTTCTGAGTCTCACTATGTACTTAACTCAAAATCGACATTTTTGGACTTAAATCCTTTATACTTATCAGTACATATATATCATCTGGTAGTTCTTACTGAGCTGACAACGAAAATATCCATCTTATAGGCAAATGAAGCGCGAGTTATTCACAGTTAAAGTTTTTAAATTATAGATTCTTTACCAATGTACTTCGTATAGTTTCTATCATTATAATCAGTTTTGTAAAAGATTCTCATTCTAAAAATTGTATATATTATTAGTGAAGGCCGCCCGTATATTGTTGTAGCTAGCGTCCCTAACTCCCTGACAGTAGGGCCCGGTTCGAATCCTAGACAAAGCATGGTTTTGTTATTCCTGTAAATGGTGGCGATGGCCGTCTATTGGGTACTCCACTTCTTCACAAATGGTTATCAGTTCAGCGACCGCACAATGAATGCTCATTTGCAAATACCGCGCCATTGAAAATAAATAAATAAATATGCATGTTGTATTATATATATATTATTACATGTAAAGTATTTTACTGTTTATAATAAATACTTTGTGTCAACAATAAATTTATACATGCTAAACTGTATGAAAAGTAATAATAATAAAAAAAATAAATAAATAAATAAGCATTTAAAGTAAAAAAGAAGCTATTGTAATTATTATAGTAACGAAGAAAACTATTACTTTATACAATTCATTTTCATTAAAATATTATATTGTAGGTAATAATATAATTATTAATTTTTTGAAAGTAGAAATTTATTTTTCTGCTTATTTGCCCCCTCCATTATTACGTTAGTGCATTAAATTTCTTTTAATGTTCCCCCATGCAATGTCAATATCCAAAATATCGATTATGCCGATGTACAGGGAAATCTTTCTGATTATAAATGTTTTACACATGGCTACGTATATAAAGTGTTGGATTTATAAATATAATGCTCTCACAAAATAATTATTAACACATAATTAAATACTTTACTAACAATATAAATAGTCATAATTAGCACGAGAATCTGTTAAAAAATTGATTTTCATGATAGAAATTCTTCAAAGTACATTACTGAAGAGCCTGCAATTTACAAACTTTAATTGAGAATAACTCACGCTAGACGGCGCATTTGCCGATGCGATGGATATTTTTATTATCAGGATATATAACATGTATACATTTACCTTTTGAAGAGTTGGTGACCCTCCCTTGTTAGTGAGAAACGAAAATATACATATTGCTGAAACACGAAACTCTTAGTATTTTTATGAATTTCTAAGTATTAACTCTTTCATCTTACTTATTATCGTTTAAACTTTGACAATCAAAGATTCATCATACTAAGCATCGTGTAATAGTACTTTATCTTCTTTCATACATGTGCTGATATTGCTTTTCTGCCGATTGATTTCTTGGAACGACGTCCATTCTTACATAGTTTCGCTATTTATAGAAAAAGTCAACAATCTTTTAACATTTTCTACATAGAAGTAAGACGTTTGTATTATCGTATATCAAAGGATGAAATTTCAAGAATGAAGGAAGCAATCAGGCTTAATTGCTTCGTTTCCCCCACTCTTTTTCACAAGACGCGGATGAAATTGCATATACCATATATTTATTTTAGGACTGGTCGAAAAATACTTAGTCTGATTCATTGTGTTAAATACATATCTTTTAAATGCTTGTTTTATGATGAGCATGAAATTAGTTTTTCACGTGTACTATTAATATTATTCAATTACTTGTACGTTGTTTTAATCACGTGTACTATTAATATTACTTAATTACTATTAATATTATTTAATTCTTTTTTTAATTCAAGGATGTAAGCATACGTATCTTCCGTCCAAATTTATAAAGCAGTTACAGTTGGTTACATTGATAAGAGTCATTAAAGGGTACACTTCACCTAATTTGACCGTCAGTCTAATCCCATGTTATTCTACGAAGAAATTTGTTTTATAAATTACTCATTACTTAATGCATTTTTACTTTCCGAACACTATAGTGAGGAAAGTATTGTAATCATGTCAAAAATCTGAATTTGAAATTTTGATCTTTCTATACGTTTCGAGGTCCTCTGAGTTCGTTTCCACTATTTCTACGATGATGTATGTATGTGTGTGTGTATGTCTGTGAGTGAACACGCTAGCATCTAAGCGCTTTGTTCGAATAAGCTGAAAGTTGGTACGTATATTGTAAGTCACCATAGTGCGAACCCTATAGATTTTGGTGAATCTAGCACAAGTGCGATAGCGTCTAATCGTTTTATTAATCTGAGCAAAAAATTTGTACACATGTTATAGGTCACAATTGCACGAACTGTATAGATTTTGGTGAATTTAGCACTTACAGGTTTTTTACAGGGGCACAAAGAAAAATTCTTTATCATTATGGCCTATGGGGCCAAATTTTTAAAAGTGTGATAGCATCTAAACGCCTTATTAATCTGAGCAAAGAATTTGTACACATGTTATAGATCACAAATACTCAATCTGTATAGATTTTGGTGAATCTAGCACTTATAGTTTTTTTACAGGGACACAAAGAAAAATTCTTTATCATTATGCCTATGGGGCCAAATTTTTAAAAATGTGATAGCCTCTAAACGCCTTATTAATCCGAGCAAAAAAATTGTACACATGTTATAGATCACAGTTGCACCAACTGTATATATTTTGGTGAATTTAGCACTTACAGTTTTTTTACAGGGACACAAAGAAAAATTCTTTATCATTATGGCCTATGGGACGAAATTTTTAAAAGTGCGATAGCATTTAAACGCCTTATTCGATTGAGCTGAAAATTTATATGGATATTATAAATCACTGTTGCACTAACTATAAGCATTTTGGTGAATCTAGCATTTATAGGTTTTTACAGGGACACAACGAAAAATTCTTTATCATTATGATCTATGGGCTCAAAGTTCAGTAGCGTTAAATAAAACATCGTGTAATATATGGAGAGAAAAACTCAAACACTCTATTATGTTTTTCTCTCTTTTGTTTGTTTAACGACTCTTTTTTTTTTTTTTACTTTATATACAAAACTGTTAATTACTCAATGTTCGGAAAGTCGAGTGGAGTCACTCCAGATTTTTTTTAATTCCGTTTTCACGTTTAGAAAATTCACAGCCATTAAAATGTTTTCCTTTTTTTTTTTTTTTTTTTTTTTTTTTTAACTGTTATGTGCAAAAAAATAACTAGAGAGCTTTTTTTATACTTTATAGCTACAAAAAAAAAAAAAAAAAAAAAAAAAAAAAAATCTGTTTTCATATTCAAAAAATTCACAAATATTAAACATTTTATCGCTTTCTAAAAAGTGATATTTTTAATTGTTAAAATTTCGTTTTTAAGCTCAAAAATGCCAAAATTTCACATTGTAAAAATTTGCATTTTACAACCTCAAAAGGAAATACTAAAAAAAAAAAAAAAAATCAATTTTTAGAAAGCGATAAATTGTCTAATTACTTGTAAATTTTCTGAATAAGAGAACAGAATTTAAAAATAGGCATTAGTTAAAAAGTTATAATGAGGCAAAATTCTCCATAGAATAACATTGACTTTGACTTCTGGGGACAGTTAAGTAGAGAGTCCTCTTAATTTCAAAAAATGTCTCTACCGTTATTTATTATCATTTATTATTATTATTATTATTAACTAGCTGTGTTAACTCTGTTTTCACAATGCATGTATTAGTTTGCTCTTACAGGAAAATTGTTCGGTTTCTGATAAGTCAATTTTATATCTTCCGACCACAGTACCTTCAAAAAGTAAAAGAGTATACAATATGTGTAATAGTATACTCTTTTCATAGGAAGTCCTGTGGCTATTATTACGTTCTTCTAAATTCAATAGAAGAAAGTATTGGTTTCGTAAAAATTTTCGATAGATTTACACGGTTTGAGAGATCTAGAACACAATTTGACCACTTTTAGAAAGTGTCTGTCCGTCTGTGTGCGACAAAATTTTGTATCAATTGTACCTCAGGAATTACTGCACAGAATTTCATAAATTTGATTTGTAGTTGAATCTTGACTATTGAACTTTGTGCCTATGAACTTTTCATGAAAATGGTTCAACAGATGACGTTGCCATACCTCTTTTTCTAAATTTTTAACATGGCAGTATAGGACAAAATTTTGTATAAATGTGCGTACAGAAAATTACTTTTTAATAATCATTAAAAAATTAAAAAGAATTATTTATAATAATGATAGTCAACTGGGAAATTTTTTTGTATGTGTAGGAGTATAGCTCTCCCTCTGGAAGCGGGGGGGGGGGGGGGACCACAATGCTTCATTTGGGCGCTGCCCATAATGAAGATTTGCGAAGCGCCCAAATTTCCGTCATGGGTATCTTTCAAAAGAGTTCGTCAATAACTTTAGAAAACGAATGGTTGAACCACTGATTTGTGGTAATTAAAAATAAAGTTATCGATTTTTTTTTTAACAAAATAATAATAAAAGAAAAATAAATAAACGCTTAAAAAAAAAAAAAAAATGTTATATAAAGAATAAAATTCACTTTCTTTGGCTATTTACTGTTATACTTCTCTAGAATGAAAATCGTTTGATATCATCAGAGGAGATATTTTTAATAAATAATAATTTTAATAAATTATTTGTACTAATTGTGAATTTGTAGACGAAAACATAGAAGAAAGTCATGTGGTGGTGACAACATACTAGTTTTTTCATGTATTTGTTGTTTTTAAAATAAGTAACCTATCTTTATGTTTTTCTGGGTATACTTTTAAACGCTTAGCGATCTGTAGAAATATTAATTCAATGGAGAAGTTTATATTGATTTACTGACTATTTTGCCGTTTAGCTATTCATCTCCTATTATATTTAACTTATCACCTTTCTTGAATTTATTATTCATTAGTTTTGATTGTCTTGAAGATTTCGCTGAAACATCAGACAAATTGATTGTCGCCCGGATAAATTATTTTTGATTAATGAAACCGCCGACGTTTATTGAAATTACAATTTTCCAGATTTGAGCTTACGGTAGAGGAATATTCTTCCAGTATTATGTCTAGTTGTCTGTCTGGAGCGTTGAAATCGATTTGCTGGGCTCGTCTGCTTTTAAGCCATAACACTTTTCAGCCAGCCTTATTTGAATATTCTCGACTCAAGAAAAGGTCTAGCTATAGTAATTGTTATTCGAGACATACTAATTCAGAAACATTAAATACGTTATAATAATTGTATTGCACTTTTTACTTTCCGAACACTATAGTGAGGAAAGTATTGTAATCATGTCAAAAATCCGAATTTGAGAGTTTGATGTTTCTATACGTTTCGAGGTCCCCTGAGTCCGTTTCCACTATTTTTACGATGATGTATGTGTGTGTGTGTGTGTGTATGTATGTATGTGTGTGTGGTGTGTATGTCTGTGAGTGAACACGCTAGCGTCTAAACGCTTTCTTCGAATAAGCTGAAAGTTGGTACGTATATTGTAAGTCACCGTAGTACGAACCCTATTGATTTTGGTGAATCTAGTACTTATAGTTTTTTTTACAGGGACACCAGGAAAAATTCTTTATGATTATGGCCTATGGGGCCAAATTTTTAAAAGTACGATAGCGTCTAAACGCTTTATTAATCTGAGCAAAAAACTTGTACACATGTTATAGGTCACAGTTGCACGAACTGTATAGATTTTAGGGAATTTAGCACTTCCAGTTTTTTTTACAGGGGCACAAAGAAAAATTCTTTATCATTATGGCCTATGGGGCCAAATTTTTAAAAGTGCGATAGCATCTAAACGCCTTATTCAATTAAGCTGAAAATTTATATGAATATTATAAATCACTGTTGCACTAACTATAAGCATTTTGGTGAATCTAGCATTTATAGGTTTTTACAGGGGACACAACGAAAAATTCTTTATCATTATGATCTATTGGCTCAAAGTTCAGTAGCGTTAAATAAAACATCGTGTAATATATGGCGAAAAATACTCAAACACTCTATTATGGTTTCCTGTCTTTTGTTTGTGTAACAACTCCTCTTTCTTTACTTTATCTACAAAACTGTTAATAACTCAATGTTCGGAAAGTCGAGTGGAGTCACTCCAGATTTTTACTTATGTTGGAGGTAAATCAGTCGCAATTTCATTTAATGGAAAATCGTTTTCCTAAAAATTATGGGGAATATGTATGTGTTTGTGTAGTTGTTTGTACTCAAGGGCATAATGGCAATCTTATACAGCTGGTTATTGTGTTCAGGTAATTTACCTGAATTCAGGTATTGATTTCATTTTCAAAGCCGGGAATTCCAGATAGTTAAATTCATAAAATAAGAGTCAAATATCAATTTCATGTGACTGCTAAACCTAATTAAAATTAATACTTTTCATAACGAGAGGATTAGACCCCCCCTTGCAATAAATTATGTTTTTTCTCCTGGTATGAAAAGTTTTTCTCGCTAATATTTCGTGTAGTTTTTCACGAATTTTCAATTACAACTGCTTATATCTAACTTTATGTCTATAGAAGCACTCTCTCTTTCTCTCTAAATAAAATAAAATATTTTTAACTAGTATCGTATCGTCCAGTGGTAGAAACTCGGCCAAAAGTAAGCATGGAAATTTAAAACTTCCGTGTAATCAATATTCGCTGCAATTAATTTCTTCTTAAGGAATATATATATACATGATGATTCATACCCCTTTGAACACCTCTATCTATTTCACTCTATTTGCCTCTTAATCCGATAGATCCAAAGTTCTTCGTCTAAGCATTTCACTCGCAAAGAACAATGCCTATATCGAAACAATATGATATGTCATCAGTTTCTGTGTGAGTTGTGAGAAGCGGGGTGGGGGGATCTAATCTACTACTGTTGCCAGACAAATAAAAAATGAATTCTGTAAAATAAAGCCACAATAATAAGCTCGATCACGAGCTGTTATATTGCATTTTGAAAAATTGCCCTTTCAGATTAACCCTTTATCTACTGCATTTTGAAACAGACAAAAATTGTGTTTGAGACATATATTTTTAGTTACTAAAGAGCATTATTTAAAGATATATGCATTAAAAATCATTCATATCACATCATCAAAGTAATTAATAAGGATTTTGTAATTTGGTATTTTAGTGTACCACTGGTACATAGAGGTCTAAAAAAGTATTTCGACATGAAAAAAGTGTAAAGAAGTATTTACTTTTTATGTACCTCATATTTTTTCTAAGATTAGTGGGATAGTCTTAAAATAATATAGGAATTAATTATAATACACATGAAGATCGTGAAAAATATCAAGCAAAAACAGCAAGTGCACTCCATAAAATCCTTTATGGAACAAAAATGGCTATATATATCGTCTAATGCTTTGTAGTGAAACTAAAGTGAGGTACATGTGTTCCTTTCATATAAATATCTTTGACATTTCGTCTATAAATTTGATTTTAAACTCTTTTAAAAGTAATGGTACTTTAAAGTACCGTCAGTAGATAAAGGGTTAACAACTTTCTTCTGTGGGAACTTTAAATGCAAAGATTACGTGTGTAAAATTAAAAATATTTTGTCTGCCTTTTATTTTATTTTTTATTTTATTTTTCTTTATTTAAGCTTCATATGACATTATAATTGTTTTTTCTGCAACTCCCATTAACCATACCTTTAGAATGATACTTATTTTTAGTTCCTTCTATTATTAAAAATAGGCTAAAAACATACGGGATATTTCATGTTTTTGTATTAATATGCATATATAGATACCTTTTCGAGAGGAAAATCGTCTGCATTCACAATGAAAAATATTTTAGTGAACAATTTGTAATGCAAAAGATTACGTGTGTGTATAAAAATAAAGATTTTTTTTTCCCTTTTGGCCTCTTGCGGAAATAATCCCCCCCCCCCCCCCTCAAACTCACATTAACCACACTTTTCAAACGATACCACTTTTAATGCCCTACTCCTATAGTTAGAAACGTACGACAAGTTACATGGTTGCGTATTAATATATGAATATGATATTTTGTATGTTTATATTTTATTTAATATTTTGAGTAGGAATATGATTTTCTTTGTCATATTTCGTACGGCCTAGCCGTTCGGCTTTTCTTTACTTTTTGCAAAGAATTTCTGAAAAGATTTATTTCTTTTTCACCAGTAAGAAACATAAAAAAAAAAAAAAAAAACATTCTTACTCATAATTGCCTCGAATTTCTTGTTTGGAATGCTTCAAAATATACATTGTGAACTGGTAAAAGTTATTTTTTCCATCAAAAATTTCTAGCGTAGTTTTTAAATTCCAAATCTGACACGAAACTAGTATTGCAAATTTCGAGAAAAAAAGATGAGCGTTTGTAAATTATTATAGTATACACATATTTAATTTTAAATTAACAAATATATCAGTAAAAACAATTTAAGAATTTTTATTCCCGCCACTTTTATTATGACTATTTTATTTATTATTATTATTATTATTATTATTATTATTATTTTCATTTTACATAATTTTAGATTTTATTAGTTTCTTTGAATTCTGCATTACACGAATAAAAGGGCGAAGGTCGAGAGGTTGTTGTTCTATTTTCGAAGCTGGTAGACAGGAGGTGTAGGATTCGAATCCAGTTTCCGCTCTTCGACCTGGCTATTCAAAGTTTTGTGTGGTTTACTCCAAAACTCTTCTAAATACGAACTAGGACCATTAAAATATACTCCCACGGAGGGTAGACTTGAGATGCTAGATTCGAATCCAGGTTCTGGTCTTCGATCTAGCTGTTCAAAGTTTTCTGTGGTTTTCTCAAAAACTCTTCTAAATACGAACTAGGTCCATTTAAAGATACTCTCACGAAGGTAATCCCACGCAGGTCTAGGATTCTCAAGTTATAATTCTCTGCTTTTTTTTTTTTTTTTCCCTAGGGGAAAAAAAAAAATTACACACTTGGATTTTTTGGGTGATTTATCTTGTTGATTTCATCACATTTTACTATTAATTTATAAAGTATTGTTGAATAAGTGAAATTTGGCCATAAATTGTTTAACAAAGCTTAGTTTTAAATATAGATAAGGGAATTTAACTACTTTTGTTAAGATGATAATTTAATTAAAAATTCTCTTATATGTAGTTTAGTTTTGTTTTTGCATCATAAATATTTTCTTCGTTATATGTTTTGGACACTTTTGCACACTTTTAAGCTTTCTTAAGTGGTAAAAAATATTTTTCTTGTCGTATATTAATTCTGGTTGTCCAACCAAAACCCAATCCTACAATAAAATCATGAAGTTTTCAGTACTAGATTTAATTTTTAATTTAAGATTTTATTTCAAATTTCGTAGTCGTCATGTTGTGTACTTTTGCTTTTTTACGTTTATTTCAACTTTTTTTTTTTTTTTTTTTTTACTAAAGAAGCTTCTAATATGTTTTTCTTTCGTATTTATCTTGTTTTACATTCTTATTATCATGATGAAGCACTAAAGAGAGACAGGGAAAAAAAGAATGCAGAAAAGAAAAACTCCCGTTCATAGCGGCAGGAGGGAGGGACATAAAATAAAAAAAGGCGGGGGAAAAAAAAAAGACCGAGGCCTTTTGCGTGGTCTGATTTTTCTAGACGTCTCCTAGACAACAGTCTGAATTACCTACGATACTTCAGAAGTGAAACATTTTTTATTCTTTTTGGAAGCTTTCATTGATATGATGGTTATTTTAGACTCATGACAACAGTTTTAATTACCATATTTACATATACATAGCGGAACTTCAGTTTGAGATGCTTTTATTCACTCTATCACTTTTTTTTTTTCATTCTTACTTTCTTACTTTTGAGTCTTGACATGATTTTTTTTTCTTCTTCCTAAAGTTTTCCTGTAGGTGTAGGCCCATTAGTAGTGCACAACCTGTGGCCCTCCTAGTGCTTTATAAATAAATTTAACTGCTTTTTTCCCCCTTGTAAATATTCAATTGTGTTAATTTAATAATTATCTTTAAAACTAATTTTACAAAAACTGGGTATTAATTTTCTTTTTCTTTTCTTTTTTCTTTTTTTACTGCAAATGGTACATTAAATAACAACTATGTATGATTTGGTAGCAGCCCTTCCATGCACCAGTCAGCTGTATTGAGTAATTGTCCATACCCCAATCACCTGTATGCGTGGCTTTTACAATGTCTAATCTTCAGTTGTTGCTTATTGTTTATTTATATTTATTAATGACGAATGTCGAATTCTGTTTTTTTTTTAATATGTCGCCTTTTAGCTTAGTGGGCAATTTTTTGAAAAAATAAATTTAAATATTTCGTTTAGAGATCCAGATCCAAGAGTCCTTAATTTACTTAATGAAATAAAATATTTAAATTAATCTTCTCAAAACATTGCTTACTAACAAGGAGACGGCAAGGGTATGTGGGGTCCTCAAATCGAACGGAGGTTCCGCGTGTAGTTAGCACTCAGTGAGTGTATTCATATACTCAAACCCTAGAGCGCACTACTTAGCCATCGCCGAGAAAAAAAATTCCTGAAGTTTGAAAAAAAAATTTTTTTGTTTTATTTGTATTAAAATTTAATAAATCCTTATAAACAATTTCTTATTTAAACAATTAAAATTCAATCAATCGTTCATCATCAGCTCTCTTCTCCAATTTTTTCAAAAATGATCAAATATGCCTGGTATGCGTCAAAATTATCTGAACATCGAGAAATATTTATGAATGTGAACGAAGTTTGCTTTTTAGAAGAAATTCTCAAAACACCGTGCTCCTGTAAAAAAGCTGCATTTATTTGTTGTGCAAGTTGTCGACAAAATTTGTGTTTTTCTTGTTTTTATGATAAATATCATCCAGGTTTGTGTATTCGTAAAGATGAATGATTGAAAGAATTGCTAATGCTATAAACGTATAATAATAAATATTCATTGTATTTAATAATATGTTATTTTATAAAAAATAAATGGTAATGTTTAAAAGGTTATATGGCAGATGCGTACATGACATTTGCGTACAAGCTGAAATTAGTGACACTTGCGTACAAGTCCAGGTGTTCCAAATGTTACAGATCTGTTTTCGAAAAATCAAGTGGCATTTCCGTACAAAATTTGTTTCGCTGTATTTTTCGTTTGTAACACAAAGGGATTGTATCCACATGTTAAACTTGAAGATAAATACTTTTATATAAATACGTGAATTTTCTCTTATGCATGTAGTCTTACGACTGACAAAGTTATGAGCTTAAGGCATATAAAAGTTACAAGCTATAATAGCCGTAGTTACTTTCTGAAATGACATTCAATTATTTATTCGCTGAGTCAAGATCAATAAAGGTCCTTATAAATGCTATTAAGATCTTTAAAAATATTTTTATTTCTTAAATATTTTTTTACTTTTTAACAAGTATGAATTTTTTGTCTCCAATAAAGAAAAAAAAAGTTAGAAAAAGATCTCTCTTCTTTATCAATAACGAATTGAATCATATTCCAATTCCTGAAATATTTGCCGTTCACCTATATGCCTCTCTTTCTCTCCCCCCCCCCCCCCCCCAAAAAAAAAAAAAAAAAAAAAAAAAAAAAAAATTGTGTGTTTAAAAATGAAAAAAAATCGATAACTTTATTTTAAATTATCGCAAATCGATGGTTCAACCATTCGTTTTGAAGGTATTGGTGAGCTAGAAAGATATGAAAGATACCCTTTTGAAAGATACCCATCATGAAACTTTATTCCCCTCGAGGGTGCACTTCCCCCCCCCCCCAGGGGGGTGAGGCGGGGCTCCTACATACACAATTTTTTTTCCCCAGTTGACTATCTCTATTACAAAAACATATATTTGTTTCATTTGGTTTAGTGCAGTCCAACGAAAAGCTTTCTGTAACATTCCTAGTTTGGGATTTCTGCTACTATTTGTTCTTGAGATATGCTGATAACACAGACAGACAGACCATTCGCTAAAAACATGATTTTCGTATTCAGGGGACCTCAGAACATGTAGATACAGCAAAAACGCACGTTCGAAAATTTGACCCTAAAACAATACTTTCTCGACCCTACGGGTAAGAGAAAGTAAAAAGAAAAGAAAAAGAAGGAAAGAATAGAAAGAAAGAAAAAGGTTTTAATGTTTGCATCATATGGATACAACCCCTTCATGCAATGATCCTCAAATAAAGGGAAAGAAATGTTGTACGCAAGTGCCACTAGATTTTTTGAAAACACACCTGTAATATTTAAACCACCTGGACATGTACGCAAGTGCCACTGTTTTCAGCTTGTACGCAAATGTCATGTACGCATCTGTCACAACACCGTTTAAAAGAACTGTGGCTTTTGTATTTATTCTATCTACAGTTCTAAGTTCTAATCGTTAAAAAGTTAGAAATCATTAAATTCGCGATTTAACAGTGTATAAAAGTTGAAAAGAAATTGTTTATAACTATTCATTAAATTTTAATACAAATTAAAAAAAATTTTTTTTTTTTTCAAACTTCAGGAATTTTTTTCTCGGCGATGGCTAAGTAGTGCGCTCTATGGTTTCAGTATATGAATACACTCACTGAGTGCTAATTACACACGGAACCTCCGTTCGATTTGAGGACCCCACACCCTTGCTGTCTCCTTGTAAGTTAAATGGCGACATATTCAAAAAATATATAATAAGAGTAATATTCGAAAAAACTTAATTTTTGAATGCGATATCCTTATAAGACGAAGCAACAAAAATCCTTTTTAGAATAACATAGGGGGGGGGGGGGGGGCAAGAGGGAATCTGACTGATGTACAACCTTAATGCTTCCTGGTTTTTGGATTATTATACAGTTGAAATATAATAATATATTATGATAACCTTTTCAAATATTGCACAGATATACTGTGTTAGTAGTTAGTTAATCTCAGTTTGTTCAGTGTAGTCTACAATTGTTAGACTGTACTGGCGAAAAATTTCGTCCGTAGGTGTGTTAATGTATTTGAAAACTTCTTTTGTTTTTTGTACAAACCAGTTTCAAGTAACACATTGAAATAATATAGATTTAGAATACAGAGTTTGGAGTTAATATTTATATTTTGTTATGTTGAAAACACACCCATACAGCCACTGATATCCATTACACATCTAAATTACATCCAAATGATCCATAAAACCCAGACAGCACATCGCCTCCCCAGGATATCTTCAAGATGTCTTCTGGATGAAAAGACATCCCAGGAACGTCCTTAAGATGTACTGTGGATAAGTTAACCCTAACTGTGCTGTTAGGGAAGGTACAAAAATATCTAAAAAATATTTATTGAAAATTTATTTTTCCAACTGAGTGAAAATAATGCCTGGACCGGGAGTCGAACCCCGGATCTTTGACTTACAAGGTCAAGGCTCTACCAATTGAGCTATCCAGGCCGACAACCGGTGGGCATTACTCACTCAGACAACCTTTAGGCAGAGCAACTGGTCTATCATGTAGATAGCTCGACAGAATAAGCCGCAGGTAATGGAAAACACCATTAAACAATGGGAGGAATAAATACATTTATTGATATCACACAATCAACAGATTGGGAAGAAAATCATATTTATTGAAAAAAAAAAATAAAAATTCCAACTGAGTGAAAATAATGTATTATTTTCACTCAGTTGGAAAAATAAATTTTCAATAAATTTGATTTTCTTCCCAATCTGTTGATTGTATGATATTAATAAATGTATCTAAAAAATGTCCATTAAAAGTCCTTGATATCATGTACTAATTATAGATATCTATTAGACGTTTAAATATAAACGAAATTTAGACGTGCTTTTTTCGATGTCTAATAGATGTAACATGTTAGATCAAAACAAGATTTAGATATTTTCAATATCTATTAGATCTAACAAGTCCAATTATTGGATATCTGGAGATTTATCTAATATGTAACAGGCATCTAATGGATATAAAAAAAGTCACATTTGTCGTGCTAATAGATATCTGTAGGATATTTATTTATAGAAGTTTTGTGAATCATTTTTAAACATTTATATACGTGTTTATACGTCTTATGGATGTCAGTGGCTGTGTGGGCACATACACACGCATATACACAGACCAACCGCTAATAACCTCATCTTCGGATCCATGGGACCTCAAAACAAAAGTAAAATAAATAACAAAAAAAAAAAAAAACCTCATTACAAAGGTTAAATAACTGAAAAGTAAAAGATGTATCGAGTAGTTCGTGTTGGAAAGTGTTTATAATTCATGTGGACCACATAATTTTCCTTCCTTAATGTATTTTTCTTTGAGATGTCCTCACACGTAAGCTTTCATGAGGAATCGTGGAAATGTTTTATTTTTGAAGACTTTCTTCTGTGTGCATAAAACACATTAGCCCAAATTGATTTCTTCGTAGGTAAATATTTTCTCTAAGTAGCTGAATTTCTTTCAATCTATTTTTTTTTTCCCTCTTGTTTTATCAGAACGTATTGCTGTTCATTTTATTTTATCCGTGTTTATTTTAGTGTGCAGAATAACACAAACTGATCGATTTTCATTTATTATTATATCAAAAAGAAATTTGTTTACGATTTGCGAAACATGTGGAAATATTAGCTAAAAGCATTCTTAATGATTATTTTGCAGTTTTCTCTTTCTTTATAAAAGAGTGATAACATGTTTACCAAGTAGTGTTTGTAAGCTGCTGATCTCATCTGAAACTTATACACAGAAAGTAGTGTTGCACAAAGCCCTTTTTGTTTTTCTTCCTATCCCTGCCGATGATGAAAAATGTTGTAAATTACTTTGTTATTAGCTTTCTCTCAGTTATTAAATTAACGAGAAAGACCACAACCGTGAACAAGTAAAATTGACATCACAGTTCTTTCTTCTTCTTCTTTTTTTGTGACGTTTGTGTAACTGTATGTTTATAATAATATTATAGTTTTAAAAAAATTAAAGAACACGCTTTTATAGAAATGTGAACTAAAAAGCAGAAAATATCTATCTTAGTATTAAAATGCAGGGTAAGAGAAAATCGGGTGAGTGACACACCGTAATATTTACATACATTTAAATCTTTAATTAAAATAATTTAGAATTAAACAAATACCATTTTTAAAAAATCTCCCCTGACTGGGCTCGAACGCTAGACCTTTAGGTTCGTAGCGCGGCTCTTTACCTCGCAGCCACGGCGTTCACGCACGAAAAGTCTTTTTTTTTACAATATACATTTTTTGTTTGCTCCCAGAGTGGTTACAAACATACATATAAACATACATACATACATACATACAGGTGAAGCTAATAAAAGCGTGTTAAAAAAGAAAAACACCATAGAGCTGCCGTAAAAAAGTAATAAGTACAAAACTTTGAATAAACACCTTAAAATGCAATAATTCGCGACAATTGTTTCTGGTCGAAAAAACACGCGAACCTTCATCAAGTGAACAAAATGCTGAAACGAGTGCTGAAAACAAAGTGGCCCCTTTGTTTTCAGCGCTCATTTCAGCATTTTGTTTTCAGTACTCAGGATTTTTCCTGATTTCTGGAATTTTCGTTTAATATATTTCCTGATTTCAGGATATTTTTTTTTTTTAAGTGTCTGTTAAGAGAAAACTGTTATGTAATGAAATTTTGGCATATCTGTTGTAACTTACTAGTATATTTTTTAGATTTACAAAACTTTACATGTATTTTATTGATTAGAATAATAGTAAAAAATAAGAAAGTAATCACATTATTTCCTTTTTTCTCTTTTAATTTAATTTCAGAATTTTTAATATAATATCACAATCAGTCCTGATTTAAGTGTTTTCATTTTAAATATATTTTTTAACTCCCATTTATGAAACAGTTTTTCATTTATCAAACTTAATCCTGTTCTTGAAATATGATTCTTAAATGCAAACTAAAAAAAAAATATCACGCCAGTTCAT
Organism: Salticus scenicus; assembly: GCA_963930645.1. NCBI lineage: Eukaryota > Metazoa > Arthropoda > Arachnida > Araneae > Salticidae > Salticus > Salticus scenicus. Next base: position 85,145,773 of record OZ005661.1, read on the forward strand.
AAATTCTAACTTTGAAATATAGAATTTCAAAGTATTCTGACAACCCTGGAAATTAAATAACTCGGTAAGTGAGGAAAATTACTTAATTGCCTATATTACTGAAACTGAAAGTTTATATTTCTGTTATTGAGGTATCATTTATGGTCATTGGTTTTGCATAATGGGGTAAGATTAATTATCTTTTAAACTTGATTGGCTGTTTTATTTCAGCTCTTGTGTTTCCGTGTCAGATTACGTTTAGTTGCATTTTGGGTTCTTATGGTGCAAATAACAATTTGCATTATTTTGCTTAATTTAAATATTAAACCAATAAAAATTACAACGTTAGGAACCGATTTTAATGATTTTTTTTTTTTTTTAAACATTTTCCAACAATGTTAAAAAGTATTTGTCGCTTCGTTTTATCTGTCTCTCCGCCTTCTAAATCCCGTATGGATTTGTTATTGTGTGAAAGCCTCTCTTCATTATGGATAATATGTGACACTAAGTATTCATGACATATATGAGGTCGAACCTCGTTAATGTGAATAAAAAAAAATTTGATATTATCAGTAGTTCATGCTCTCCAGTAATTCAGAAATTAATTTTCGTTTTGCCGGGTGTTATGGAAACAGTTCATGTGAAAAGTAATTCACGTTAAACATATTCACGTGAACGAGGTTCGACTGTGTAGTGTGTGTGTGTGTGTGTGTGTGTATATATATATATATATATATATATATTATCATTCATAAGACTAATGATTGTGTTATAAATGCAGAATGGGTAATTAGTTTCTGAGGTGGGAGGCCTTGCAGAAATTCTCACACCGGGCCTCGCTTTCGTTAGGGACGGCTCTGTATTGATATTATCGAGGTTTGTTAATCATATCTCGGACTATATATGGTTGCGGTCTTTGGATAATATTTCTGCTTACTAAATAAATTGCATATCCTTAAAAGAACAAAACATGTCTCTGATTTCTATTTTGAAACTGGACCTTTTAATTTACCAATGAAATTGGTTTTTAACAATGATTTTATTTCATTTTCATTTATCAGCAAAACGTGATATTATTTTATGTACGGCAGCCAATTAATCTCCGTTATAAACTTATGCTACGAAATATTTGAAAAACGAAGATCCTCTACTTCTTTTAAATTTGTGACTAATCCCTCGAATTTTACAAATCTAGAGTCATTTTATCTTATCCCTTCTAAAACGCATAAGTAAATTGTGGACAAAATGTCGGTCCGGAATTTACGTATAGAATTGTTTACCCCCCCCCCCCCCCTCTTTTTTTTTTCTTTTGTCCGGAATTAACCTTTACTCAAATAAAATATTTAGTTAAGATTTTTTAGACTGAGATGGGTTAGAGAAACAGTTATATGTAATCAAAGTAATGTTGACGTACTTTTTCTAAAAAAATTTTCGGTATGAAATAAATATCATACATGACATTTGCCGCCCCAAATGGACGACAACATCATCGACTAGCGTGGCGTAATTTGTACATGCTTTGGTCGAGGACTAAAAAACTTCTTGCATTCAAATTTCGAAACGTGTGATAATCATTAAAAATCGCGATAAATATTAAAATGAAAATGATTAATCAATGTATATTAAATACAACCTGAACTTATACAGAAAATATGATCTAAGAAATTTTTACAACTTAGAGTATCTAAAATCCGACATGTTGCTCATTTATTAAGATAAAATTGTTTACATTGACATACGTTAATGTTAAAAGCTTTTCTGGTTCAGGATTGTCGTAATGCCATCATCGTTTAATAAGCTTATGGATATTACTTCAATCGGTTGCCATAGTAACAACCAGAAGAAAATTGTTTTATGAGATGACGAAAGATATTGTTTACATAATGTTCCTCTCCCATCGATTCAGAAATATATATTTTGATGGGGAATTTTATTTCAGTACCCATATAATCCTGTAACCATAAAAGAAAAACTCTGAGCATAAAAATCTTGAGAACATCAATGTTTTGATATTAAGGATTCTAATATCGAAATTAGATGACTATACTCCGTTTCACCTTAAGTTGGCAGCATTGAGGAAGGTAGGGTATGTAATATTGCGCGCTAAGAAGTAGTTCTAAAGTTATTTTGCGTTTTTAAGTTGATAAATTAGATAAATATATGCTATAAAATAGGGAAATTCAGCTTACGCAAGAAATGTTTGATTTTTTTCTTATTTTAAAAGTATTTAAATAATAAACATCTTTTTAGCAAAGCGAACGCGTAGTGACGAAACAACGGCATTTCTGAGTTTCATTTTGGCTCGAATCGGTTTCAAGGTTAAACATCTGGCGCGCTATTTAAAATTTCTTCGCCAGTTCTCTCTGAGACTCTCCCTACTTTTATTATAGTTTTCTTTCTCTTGGTTACAATAAAAAAAGAATTTATCAGTTTTATAAGAAAATTTGAGATTCCTGTCATACCTCCTTTGAAAATATATATGGGATATATAAATTTTTATCTGCATATGGGAATTCATATATATTCTATACTTTTAATAAAAAATAAGCTTGTTTAATAAACCTATTTAAGTTAGCAAATAAATATAGTAAGTGGGATTTATTCAACTACCTTGGAAAAACATTTTCTAATTGGAAGTTTAAAACTGAAAAATTGTATTTAAAGAAAGTTTCAAAATACCACTAGTAGCTTGATTCTATTCCGCTAATTAATAATTTAATAGCTTCATATTTTATTATTTATTTATTCGTTTAAATCTTCGTTTAATAAATAACTTCTGAAAAAAAAAAAAAAAAAAAACGTAAAATGGAAAATACTCGTAACAATTGTTTAGCATCGAAATAAAACTCACTTTCTTTGTAGCTCTCGTACCTACTTTGTTCGCCTGACGAAGGACCGTGTTTTATTTCGACGCGAAAAAATTGTTTCAAGTTTTTAGCATTGTATGGCTTTTTTTTTTTTTTTAAGATTTTAACTTAATATTTTCCCACGCCAATCAATATAAAATATCCGTGCACCATACGAACAAAATTGTTAAGTGGCTAAAAAATAAAATGGCTCTTAAAAACACAGCTGAATATAAATATGTAAAAAGAAGAAAATAGCACTTTTTAGTTTTTGAGAAGTTTTTGGTTTTAATTATACATATGTTAAATAACCTGATTAAATTCAAATAGTAATTAATTTAAAACATAAGTAAGTTTGCATATAAACACTATAAATTTAAAAAACTCGCAGCAGTTGTTTCAGGTCAAAATAACAGTACGGCTCCTCACCAGGTGAACAGCAGGCACGAGTGCATTCCCAAAGCAGCAAGGTACACTCATACCTGTTAAGAAATTTAAAATGACTTCTGCATACTTCTGCCTTCGAAATATCATGTGTTAAATTTCAGAATAATGCAGTTAGTTAAAGAACAGAAAAGGAATAAAAGTTTAAAAATCCATTAAAACAAGGTGAAAAAATATTGAAAAATTGTTGTATAATAAATAAATAAATACGTTTCGTTCCTGTGTGGGGAAAAAAAAAAAAAAAAAAAAAAAACGAGTATTAAAGGGTTAAATAATTCAACTGCAATTTCATAAATTATCTTATGCTTTAAAATATTATATCTGAAACCCTTTTATGAAATGTAAAGTGTAATATTTATTATTTTTATTTTATTTTTGTAATAAAAAACGACCGCTACGTTTTATTCGTCCTTATTGTAACCAAATTAAATAGTATTTCAAATAAATCATCAAACTAATTAATTAATAATATTTAAATTGGGAAGAAAAAACACCTTTTTTCAATAAACTATTGTATAGTATTATGAAATAAAAAGTACTCATGAACACCAACAGGAAATGTAAAATAGGATAGAGAAAATGACTCTTCCAGGATTTTGAAATTTTAACCTTTTATCTAAATATTTTCTTATTTTTATTTATTTATTTATTGATTCATGAACGAAACAAAAAATTATATATATACTTTTTTTTTTTTTTTTTTTTTTTTTTCATGTAACTTTACATAGTTAAAAATTAATTATAAATATATATAAAAAAGACTTTTTATCATTAAAAATATTAATTATTGCAAAATTTCACTCAAAATTTCTTTCCCTTTCTGAGTTTCGCTAAAACTCATAATATGTAATAATTATTACTAAGCAGATTTTCTTTTTTCTTTTTTTTTTTCGCCAAAATTACAGCTTTCATTGTTTGCTAACAACCTCACCTGCTTTAATAGTAACCCTGTTACTATGACAACAGGCGTGATTAGGTCACTGTAGCCTTTTCTCTACTGCCAACTTAAGGTGAAACGGAGTATAGTAAATTTTTAAATCCCAGGAAAAAAAAATATATATATACATGTATATGTTACCGTTAAAGCTCGAAATCCGTTAATGTGCAGATTACCTAGCTAATGTGCAGATTAACTAAAATGACCCGTTAAAGTGCGGAATCAAGAGTTTTCCGCATTTTAACTAGGTAATCTGCACATAAGCGGCTTCTGTGTCGTGAAAGTTCAAATGTTTGTGGCCCGCTATACACTGACGAGACATGAGACAAAGTTTGAAGCGACACGCGCATGCTCTAAATACAACTTCATCTCCTGAAAACTGTTTAGAGCATGCGTGTGTCGCATGTCGCTTCAAACTTTGTCTCGTGTCTCTTCAGTGTGTAGTGGGACTTAGTTTTTTTACATTCACTATGACGTCAAACAGTCATGTGATACAGATACGCGAATGACCTTCAAACACAAACTAAAACTTTTTTTATCGCTTCCGCTCCGCTATGAGGATAAACGGTAAAAGCAAAACGTAGAGCATCGAAGCCATGATTAAAGGTTTCTTATTATGACTAACACAAAATTTAAAGTAACAAGTAAGTTATAATTGTTTTAATTTTGATTTTATTTCTTCTCTTTTTTAATTCTGTCAATATAAATTTGATAAGGGTCTACATTTTATTAATGAAATCTAATCTTAATTAAAAGATCTGTCTCGTGAAACTTCATTTTGAATTATGAATATTAAATTTACAACACAGTAATTATTTCCTCCCGAAAAAAAAAAAACTATTAAACCACAACTTTTTAAAACTAATTTATTTTAAAATTGATTTAAATTACTATTACTTACTTGGAAAAAAATAATGTATTAATTTTTAACTGAAAAATATGGCATTCATTATTATGGCATTGTTTAATAACACTTAATATGAAATTTTTATGTGTTTTTTAGCATTTCATTAATTTTTTTTTTTCTTTCAATTTCAAGTTTCCTTTATATATTTTGTACATCATGATTATATTATATTTTTATTTTTTTAATTTTGTTCGCTTTTTCAAATAATTTCGTTGTAGTTTATCACATAAAATGTGTTAATAAAGTTTTTTTTTTTTTTTTTCGGTAAAATTAATATATTTGCTAAACTTGTACAGGTATATGTATGCTGCAAAATATACTTTAATAAAGCATTGGAAAACTGTCATTTTAATTTTCATGCTTTCTAAAACTTATTAAAGCAGTTTTAATTATTTGAAGTACTTCTTAAATAATGCTTCTGATTTCTCTAATTTAATATTTCTTTAGCGAATTAAAAATTGGTGCATAACTTTTTTTTAAAAGTAGTAATAGTTGTTAATAACACTTTTTTTTTTTTTAAATTTAAATGGTTAAATATTTTTATTTTGAAAAGAAATCGTTACTGTATTACAATTCTAACATTCATTTATAAAATAGAATTTATTGAAAGCTATTAAAGTTATTATATTTCATATTAAAAATGCATAGCATCTTCAAACTTATATTGACAGAATAAAAAAGATGAACTAAATAAAAAAAAAATAAAAAATATATAACTTTAAAAGACATAAAAATTAAAACACATACAGATTAAACTAAGTAAAGAAAAAAAAAAAATAAATACTTTTTTTTTTTCCGAATGAAAGAAACAAATACAACACAGCGTGCTGTAAAATTACAACACCAGAGATCTTATTTTCACTTTAACGAGTGCCTAGTAGGTAGTGTGCAGATTATCTAGGTAATTCGCAGATTACCTAGGTAATTTGAGAAATGAAACAATTTTCTTCACTTTAACGGATTACCCTAGTTAATGTGCAAATTGCCTAGCTAATCTGCAGATTAACTGATTTCTGCACTTTAGCGGTAATATATGTTTATATATATATATATATATATATATATATATATATATATATATATATATATATATATATACAGGGTGCGTAAGGTATTTGAGGACACTCATATATGTGGTTCTAATTTCTGGAGATTAAATATTTTTCTTGTGTTTCATTTCAGATCATCAATGGAAGATTATAAAGTAACGCAAGAAATGAAGAGACATGCAGTTATCGTTGCTACATGCGCGAAACACACAGATTTAGAAATCTCGAACTTTCTCAACTGCGCCCGATCATTCGTACATATGGTCTGATGCGAATTGCAAGTATCATATGGCTATGTTGGAAGCGTTGTAAAACGCAAAAAACATGAGGAACGTTCGGACATTATTACACCACCAGAATTTGTGCAACAAGTACAGGAGATTATTGATTTAAACCCTTCAACGTCCATGAGAGCCATTGAGAGGAAACTTAATGTATCAGAAGCCCTAATCCGTCTAGTTGTGCACGAAGACCTCCGTTATAAATCTTACGTTATGCACAGAGGACAGTTTATGTCGGCACAAACTCGGGATCAGACACTTATTCGATCAAAACGTTTCCTGAACAAACTCAAGCACCCCGAAGTCCCAAACATGTTGTGGTTTTTTTTCTGACTAAAAAAATTTCGATCAAGATCAAAAAATAAATCTAAGAAATGTCAGGTGGCTGTGCTCCGCTCCTACAAAGGTTCCCCATGTTATGCACACGAAATTTCCCGCAACTGTCATGGTTTTGGGGGTTGTGAGCAATGAAGGACATTTTATGCGACCCCACTTCTTTTAGGAAGGGCGTCGGATTAATGTTGCCACTTATATCAAGGTTTTAGAAGAAGTTGTGAAACAGTGGATTGATAGTGTACGTACAGATAGACCTAACATTTTCCAACAAGACTCTGCTCCAGCACACAAAGCCATGACAACTCAAGATTGGATGGCTGTCAATTTCCACGACCATATCACCCCAAATTTATGGCCACCTAGCTCCCCGGACCTTATTCCCCTAGATTACTATGTATGGGGCGTAGTTGAGCGAGAGACCAATAAACATCCCCATAACACTATTTCATCGTTGAAAGATGTCATATCGTCTACAATGATGAATATGAGCAAACACCATTTGATTCGGCAATGCAGTCGTTTCCGACACCTTATTGAGTCAGTTATTGACGCTAATGGGGATTTTATTGAATAATTGTATAGTCATAGAGTCAATTAACATTGTGTAAAAATTTTAGGTAAATATAGAAAATTTTAAAAGAAATATGAATAAATTTCTTTTATTGTTAATCTGTCCTCAAATACCTTACGCACCCTGTATATATATATATATATATATATTCGTTCTTATTCTTTGCTTCTACTATCAAAGGATTATATATATATAAAATGTCTATTAAAAGTACTTGGCATCTTTGATTTGGCACTACTGAAGGTTTTTTATAAAAACTTATAATCTTTTAATCTGCTTTTGAAATTTATTTCTAACAATGATTTTATTTGTTTTTTAGCAAAACGTGGTATTACTCTTAAGTACGACGGCCAATTAATCTCCGTTATAGATATAGGTTATTCAAGTTTCCTATGGGATGTTCCCATAGAAAAAAGTTGAAATTGGAGTAAATATCACCGGTAGTTTGTTTACAGGGATACCCGACAGAATTTCAAAGCATTGCGTACTATGAGAGATATTTCTATAAACCAAATTTTAGTGGCTTTAATTTGCACAAATCTTAATGAAATCGAAATATATTTTTCATAGTCACAAAAGAATGCTTTCTATAGAATATAGTATAATTTGCATTAAGATTTACAGGGCCACACAAAAATATTCAGTTACATTAAGGCAGGGGTCGATCCAGGCAAAATTTGGGTCCCTTTTGCGGCCCCTTCACAAAATTCCCCATAATAAAAAGGGACCCTTCAAAAAATTCAAATTCATGAAAAGGGACCCTTCACAAAATTCAAATCCATGAAAAGGGACCCTTCACAAAATTCAAATTCATAAAATGAGTCCCTTCACAAGATTTTTTTTATAAAAATGATTCTTTTATTAAATGTTTCAGTATTATTTTTAATTAATGCCTTAATTTGGTTCAACAAAACTATTAACTTGATATTAAACATTACATAAAGTGATTGTAAAAACGAAAAATTTTACACAATATTTTACTTTTTCACAAAAATATTTTATATTTCACAAAAATAAATAAAAATTTCACAAAATTTTTTTGTTTTTCACAAAAAAGGGACCCAAAAATTAAAAGCTGGATCGACCCCTGCATTAAGGGCTATTATTGGAAATTTGCTATAATTACCTTTTCGTTTACATTAAGCATTTTTAACACTTTCTAACAATTTTTAAGTGTGAATATGATTTGAATTAGTCTGTCTGTATGCTTATCTGTCTATGTGTCTGTCTGTCCGCGCAGTAAATCCCATAAATATTCATGGAATTTTTTTGAAACAGATATATGATATTCAAGTTCACTATCGGATGTTCTCTGTTGAATTTCTATCATGAACCATGTTTTAATAACTTTATTTTGCACAAATTATAATAAAATTGGCATTTATCATCCATATGCACACACACACACAAGGAAAAAAAATGTTTTCTATAAATAAACAAAGTATGATTATCATTAAGATTTATAGGGCCACACGAATTTGTTCAGATATATTGACCACTATAATTGAAAATTGTTGCAATAGCATTTTCATTTTTATTAATTTTTTATCACTTTCCAACTAAATCTGGAGATAATTTCCGTTGAATTTTAATATTTTTTTTACAAAAAATCCAATGGACGATTAACATAGGAAATCTTTTTCTTGGGTCCACGGACTGCCATTGACGTCATCACTTCGCTTGCGTATAGTGATGCTACATTATACAAATTACTGTGTTTATGGTTTTATTTGAGTTTTATGAAATTGTCAGATTTAACAACTTTCTACTTTTAGGTATTTTTTTAATGTAAAAGAATACGTGTATGAAAAATGTGTGGGGAAAAATGCATAAAAAAAAAGTATTTTTAAATACCTTCTTGTCATCGTACAAAAATAATTTTTGTATTCTCATCATCTGGCTAACCATACTTTTCGAATGATACCATTTTCAACCCTCTACTCCCATAATTAATATGTTAAAAAGGGACCACAAATTTCATGCTTGCCTATTAACATTATGTAGATAACTCTTGTATAATGCAAAGTTATGATCTTTTGAAGGTTTTTTTTTTTTTAACTCTCGTTTCTGCTCGACGTGTCGAAGAAGGACGCACTCTATTTTCAGTTTTCACCTTGTGATCAATATTTAAACTAAATTTGTTTTGTTGTAGAATTTTATTTTCCTCATGGTCTATATGTATAAAAACACAAGTTTCGTTAACATCTAAACTATATATATAACTACTCTGAAAGGATCTGGGTGAAGTTTTCATTATAATCACCGTGCAATTCTTAAATTAACCTTGTAATCTAACTTTTTCAGTAAAACCCTTTAATACCCGATAGCCTGTGAAAGACCAAAAACATTAAAAATAATATCCAGGTGCTTATTACAGTTTCTTACGGTCACTAATTGCATGAAATTAATCATGGTACTATAGTTCATCCCCAGATTTCATTGAAATTTACTCACGAGGGTTAATAATTCACAATAAGGCGGGTTATAAACCCTTAGCAGCGCATACTACTGACACATCCATTTTGAACAGAGAAAATAATAGCCAGAAATTAACATTGAAACTGCTTTCGTAAAATTCAATTCCGATGTAATTTTGACCTATTTGAACCCTGGAATTTTGAACAGTTTTTATTTTTTTAAATCATTGAGTCCGAAACAAAACGAACTCCTGATATACAGGACTTCCCTGAATTCATGGGCCAAACTTTTAGGGTAGATGAAGCACATATAAAGGAATCATTTTTTTATACAGTAGTATGGGATCGGAAATGAAAAGTGTAGGCATTAAGAAATGCTCCGCTTTTTAGAATTGAAAAGAAAACGGGGGAGAAAGTGAAAAACACGTAAAAAACAGCGTGGGGAAAAAAAAAAAAAAAAACTCACAATCGCAGGTGTGTGAAGCAAACTAGTAATACAAGTCAGAAAAGAAAAAGAAAATAGACAAGAAAAAGAAACTGAAGCGACGGAAGGGTGGGTTCGGGGCTCGTCGAAGATTTTCATTTCAGACCCCCATATTGCTGTACAAAAAATGCTTCGTTATATGTATTTTACCTAATTTCAAAGTTTGGCTCATGAATACAGTGATACCCTGTAGTATATTAGTACAGTTATTTGCAACTCAAATTGGAATGCTTGATGCAGTTCATACTTGATTTAATTAGAAGTAGGATAAGTGCTCCTGTGCTTGACAGTTTTAGAGCAATTTCTGATGTTTTTAAAGTTTTAGTCATCAGAAACTGTGTTTGGAAATCTCAAGTTAATATATATGGCATGAAAGACTTTCAGAACAACATATATCTTAAAATATATGTATTTGATAATTAGGGGGGACCGGGGCACAATGGACTACTTTTACACTCTTAATTTTTTTTCACAAAAACAGAAAAGCAATGTACTTGAAAAAAAAAATAGGAAACAATCTCTAAGCCCTTCTTAACATGTCTTAATTTTTTCACCAACTTCAAAAAAGGAGAAGTTCAAACCGTATGTTTTTTTTGTTTGTTTGTTTGTTTGTTTGTTAGCTCATAACTCCTGAACAGATGATCCGATTTTGATACATTTGTTTTGTTGTAAAGGTCTTGGTCTGATATAGGTCCCATTGTAATATCTTTACGATCAAAAGAAAATATAGGGTGCCCAAAAAAGTGAGTCCCGACTCTTTTAACTGCTGAACGGCTGCAGCTATAGTCATAAAAGTTGTATGTAGGTATAGTAAAGTGGTCATGCGCAACGTGATTTAACCGCCTACAGCGCCATCTGGTGGAAAAAGTGGAGTTAGCGTTCCTGCAGCCCCTCCTAATAAACCTACGTATACCAATTTTGAACGGTCTAACTCAATTAGCTGAGGTGCAAAAGAAACCTAATCAGGACACATCAAAACGTGTAAATCTGGTGAAAACTTTCGATAACATAAAAGAACTTTAAAATATCTTTCGAATGATGTATTAAAAATAATTTAATCATAATTAGAAATTGAAATATTGAAATTTAAAAATATTACAGCGCCATCTGGCGGTAGAAATTTCTGTAATGTACTGTTCGATTCCAAATCAACAAAGCTTTTTAATGATCTATTACTTATGAAATTATTTTAATTAGTAGCTGAGATACAAAAAAAACAAACAGATTCAGGACACCTCAAAACGTGTAAATCTGGTGAAAACTTTGATAATATAAAAGAACTTTAAAATATCTTCCGAACGATGTATTAAAAATAATTTAATCATAATTAGAATTTAAAATACGCGTATTAGAATAAAATTTAATTTCCAATTAAAATGTAATTTTTTTGCATATTCTTAGAAATCGGTGAAATTTGAACGGCAACTTCGTGTTGTGATGAAAACTCTGCATAATAAGTCTCTTGTGCGAGAAAGGAAAATTGAAGAATATTGAAATTTGCAGTTTTTATTCCCAATACAAAAAACGTGACCTCATTAAACACCAGATTTTTTTTTTTTTTTTTTCGTTCAAGATCGTCTGCCAAGTTAAAATGCTTGTGATTTGTTGCCACCATTTTTTTTTTAGTTTAGTTAATTTAAAAAAATCTAATTGTCCGATCGATAAGCCGTTTAAACCATCGGATTGAGAAAAAAAAGCCCTTTCCAATGGTATCTTGTTTGTAATAATACGACTGATATTTCTAATTTATTTTCCACTTTTTCCGTAAAAATGTCGCTTTTTAAGCATTTAATCATGAATTCTGGGTCATTTTTCGGTAGACATGGGTGGACATTTTAATTAATATCTCCGCTAATTAGGGTCGCATCGCTTAGCGAATTATCGCGATGTCGAGATGAAGAAATTCTGCGTCTGTCGACACCGGTTTCGAGGCGATGCGACCATTGGCACCGGAGCTTTAGCGGTCACAAGGCATTTCTCACAGACAGACAGACAGACAGACAGATGCGCACAGATTTTAATAATATAAGCAGATACTACTATTCAAATATTTAATATATTTGTAATTATTTTGAGATATAAATAATTTACAGTGTATTTGTAGGATAAATTTAAATAAAATATATTAAGCTATTTCTTTTGCTTTTCACATGTAATCTCTAAAAACAACAAAAATAATAAATAATTACTACTATTCATTAAATTAGATATTTTTACTTTCCGAACATACGTATGTAAGGAAAGTATTGTAATCATGTCAAAACTCTTAATTCGAGATTTTGGTGTTTCCATACGTTTTGGGGTCCCCTGAGTCCATATACACTATTTTTACGATTATGTATGTGTGTGTATGTATGTGAGTGAACACGCTAGCGTCTAAACGCTTTGCTCGAATGAGCTGAAAGTTGGTACGCATGTTGTAAGTCACCGTAGCACGAATCCTATTGATTTTGGTGAATCTAGCACTTATAGTTTTTTTTTACAGGGACACAAAGAAAAATTCTTTATCATTATAGCCTATGGGGCCAAATTTTTAAAAGTGCGATAGCGTCTAAACGCCTTATTCAATTGAATAAAAAAATTATACACATATTATAGGTCACAGTTTCATGATCTGTATAGGTTTTGGTGAATCTAGCACTTCTAGTTGTTTTACAGGGACACAACAAATAATTCTGTATCATTATGGCCTATGGGGATGAAATTATTTAAAGTGCGATAGCATCTAAATGCCTTATCCGTTTCAGTAGAAAATTAATATACGAATTATAGGTCACCATTACACAAACTGTATAGATTTTGGTGACTGTAGCACTTAACGAGTTTTACAGGGACACAAATAAAAATTGTTCATCATTAAGACCTATAGGCTCAAATTATTTAAAGTACGAAAGCGACTAAACGCCTTATTCAAATGAACTGAAAATTTATATACATGTTATACGTCACCCTCACATGAACTTTAGAGAATCTAGCACTTATGGTTCTTTTTACAGGGACGAAATGCAAAGTGCGATAGCGTCTAAATGCCTTATCCGATGAAGTTGAAAATTTATATAAATATTATAAGTCACTGTTGCACTAACTATAAGCATTTTGATGAATATAGCATTTGTAGGTTTTTACAGGGACACAACGAAATATTCTTTATCATTATGATCTACGTGTTCTATAAAATAGCGTTAAATGAAACATCGTGTACTATATAAAGAAAAATACTCAAACACCCTATTATGATTTTCTCTTTTGTTTATTTAACAACTCCTCTTACTTTACTTTATCTACAAAACCATTGATTACTCAATGTTTGGAAAGTCGAGTGGAGTCACTCCAGATTATTATTATTATTATTATTATTATTATTATTTTGTATTATTATTAATACTATATAATTCAAATAGTTAATAAATTTACATATTAACAATAATTATATTACTATGCATATACTTACTCTTTCGGAAATTTATTATTTTTATTTTATTATAACATTAAGATATTTAATAATTTGAGATATACTTTGCATTATATTTGTATCTGTAAATTTAAGTAAAACAAATATATTAAATCTAATTTTTACTTTTAGGCACACTGGAAGGTGCCACTGTACCCCGTGTCCGAGTAAAACAAATATTAATATTAAAATAATATATAGGCTGTAAATATGCTAATAATTTTTAGGAATTTAAAAACAGTAATATCTTGCCTTCCTTTAACAGCTATATAGTATTTATAGTCACTAGTTTAATCTTTATAAAATTGTAAAAAATTCAGTGTGAAAAAATTACTTTGAGCAGCTCAAAACATAAAAACTGCTCAAAATGGTTATCTTACTATTTCCCATGCGTTTTTTTTTTTTTTTTGCTTCATACAACTAGTACTATGATGCCATACATGTGTATCCATATGAAATAAAAGAGTGGAATATTAATAGATTTAAATATGGGTGGTCCACCGTGGCCCATCCTCCCCTATTATTATTATTATTATTATTATTATTATTATTATTATTTTATGAATTTTTATTTAACACTCACTCAATGTTCCAGTAATTGACACTGCCAGTTTTTCATTTTACCAGTAATTAGCATCCTATGCTCCAGTGTTTGACACTGCTAGTTTTTCATTTTACCAGTTATTGGCACCCTATGTATCAATGTCTGAAATACAATGTTAAAATTCTTAGATGTAAAATGTTTTTTTTTTTTCCTTATTTATTAATTATTTCGGGAAGAATTTCAATTACTGGAGCATGTCAGTCACTGGAGCACCTACCCTAACATGTTTTGATTTGTAAAAAGTTTTGTAAGAAATGTTTTTTAATTTGGATATTTATCAATTTTGAAATTCCAAATTATCCCATTCTAATAATTAAATGAAATAATTTTATTCATAAAATTCTCATCAATACATATGGAATCGCCGGGGAAATTTTACGTATCTTTTTTTAAATTGCTCACACACGGCAATGAAATTAACATACGGTTGTCGTGACTGAAGTACATAACGCCAGTTTATGTTTCAACCATTTAACGACAATTATATGTTGTACTTTTCTTTAACAAAGAAAAAATATAACAGACCGGTTATAATGCACCAATTTGTATGAAATAGAGAATATTATTGACGATACTATGTTAATTTGCTAGTTGTGATACAATGTATCTTATGTTTCGTTACGTTTGTATATTTTTAACCATAGCGTTACAATATCTCCTGCCTTTCGAATTTTTTTCCCACCATCAGTTTCGCACATAGACCTTATATACTAGACCACGCCATCAATAGGACTGACCATTATAGCGAATGTCTTCAACATGAGGGTGTAATCTGATACCTCCATCCTTTGCTCTGAGTCTCGGAAGTCACGTGAACTTGACCTAGGGGTGATTCCTCTCTCTCTCTCTCTTTTTTCCCGTATGCAAGCATAATCTCATACTTCTCTGACTGAAGTAAGAATTCAAACGCAATTTTTTCGCTTGTAAAATGATTTATCATAATTTATTTTTCTATGTAATTAATCTATGAAAGTTTAGATTTCCATCCATGTGTAAATCTAAATGCTAAAATAAAAAGTGCGTGCACAATAAAAATATTAAAAAACACAAAATTCGTTCCTACAGAAAAATAACATAGTGATCATTCTTCACTCTTCCTCTAGGCCAATATCACGTGACAATTTTGCTGGGGAAGCTCGTTCATGATGCAGTCAAATAACGAGGGGGGATGCGTATATAAGGTCTATGGTTTCGCACTTCTTTCATTATATTGCATATGAGGCGTTGCGGATACGAAGGGCGAACTCGACATCAGGCAATACCTTCTGATTAGAAGGTCAATTTTTTTTCACTGTCCATTCATGGATTTACCATTAATAAACGAAAAATTAGGCATCCTTCATCGAAAATAAGTTTAACTTTTTTTGTTGAGTTCACCCTTCGCACCGGCAATGGCAAAATTATTTTCAAATGCGTTTTTCTCAAAATCTCCTTTTGTTATGTTGGCCCTTCGTATGCGCAACGCCTCATATGTCTATCTATATACAGTGGAGCACCTTTTATACGTTTTTCAAGGGACCGTTCCTAAAAAACGTATAACTGAAAAAACGTACAACTGAAAATTCGTTTTAACATTAATACACAATGAAGTATCACATTAATAATGAAAGTCTAATCAATTTTCATGATTTCCTTTACATTTATTCGAATAAGATATATTTTTAAAAGGTTGAATACAAATTAAATGATAATTAAAAATATAGAAATTCAGAATTTTTTTTTCAAGATTTCGATTTTAACCGTTAAAGACAAAGCCTTTTGTTCTCTAAACGAAGATGATATTTTTGCAAACGATTAAAAGGAAGGAAAGGAAAAAAAAATGTTTCTCCAAACGTAATGTCAAATAACACGATAATAAAATCTTCCAAGTCGCCCAACAGAAGTGAGTAATAAATCTTCAAGTTTACAAAATGCCTATAAAGTTGTGGGCTTTTTTCCCTTTCATACCCCATCCCTGGAATCAATTAAAAGAGAAAGTGGGAGGTCTTCAAGTGGTCACTGGCTACTTGTATATTACCTACCATTCAATCCAGTCGCCAACTGCTTATCTCTGAAAAATTCTCTAACCCCCCTTCCCCCCCAGGCTATCGATGCAAGTCGTACTTTGTTCTATAGCCGAACTTTGTTACCATAGTTCTAAGAAAAAATAATCGGAAAAAAAATAAGAATAAAGCATAAAGAGTATTCATCTTTTTTTTACTTCCATTACCCTACTACCGTAGGTAATGGAAGTATTGTATTCAGTCTGAAAATTCGATATCGGGTTTTCACCTGATTTACACGTTTTAAGGTGCCCTGAGTCCAAAAAAGTGGTTTTTGGCAATTGGTCAGTGTGTATGTATGGTGTGTATGTATGTGGAGAATCTTCTGGCTATTATAGCTCAGAAACTAATAAAGATAGAGCTACGAAACTTTAGAATTGAAATACGTCTGGTGTACAGATGAAATTTCCAAATTTTGGTGAAAATTGAAAAACCGGAAGTGGGACATCGGAAACCGGAAGTGGGACATCGGAAACCGGAAGTGGGACCGTAAGTCCGTATCTCAAAAACGGCTCTAACGATTTTCTTCAAACTTGCTCTATATAAACACTCTATTAGATGTCCTTTCGAATGATATAGTTGGTTAGTTCAGGAAAATTGATAGGCGTCCTGTATAAATAGCTCAATTTCAGGCCTCGCAAAGGCGTTCCTTTAAAAACGGTTGTACGGATTTTTTTCAAACTCGCCATTTTAACTCACTTTTAAATATGCTTGTTTTCCTGTCAATAATTGAGTTTAACCGGAAGTGGGACATCGGAAACCGGAAATGGGACCGTAAGTCCGTATCTCAAAAACGGCTCTAACTATTTTCTTCAAACTTGCTATATAAACACTCTATTAGATGTCCTTTCGAATGATATAGTTGGTTAGTTCAGGAAAATTGATAGGCGTTCTGTATAAATAGCTCAATTTCAGGTCTCCCAAGGGCGTTCCTTTAAAAACAGCTGTACGGATTTTTTTCAAACTCGCCATTTTAACTCACGTTTAAATATACTTTTGTATGTAATTATTGTTTTCCTGTCAATTGAGTTTTGGTAAAAGTTGGTACCTCAAAAACGGCTCTAAATGTTAGTAAATAAAATTAAAGTTTCCAAAAACTTTTACTCAAATAATAAAATTAATGCAAACTATTTTCTAACAATATCTCCTCAGAATTTCGTAACATATCTGGAAAATGATTAATATATATATTATTATTTTTCTAATTATTATTTTAAATAACTTATTTGACGGATAGAGCAATTTTGTTACTTATTTAAATCAAAAATGTACATAAAATGTTTATAATGTGTGTAGTACTGGGTAATGGAAGTCGTGTGGCTGTTACACACCAGATTTTTTTTCTTTAAATCCTGGAATGAAACTCAAGCTTGGGATTTTATAAGGGAAAAAAAAGTATAAGTGTAATTAAGAACTTACTTGTGTTGTATAAACGAAATATTCTAACATTAGAATTCAATGGAATGATTTGGGACCGAAGTCGAAAAACGTATAAAAGGTGCTCCACTGTAATTATCTTCTTTTATATTTGCCTAAGATTTTAATTGTTGGTAATTTTCGTTGGTCTTTCTGTTTTCGATATTTTTACTTTCTTCAAAATTCAATAGAAATTTGCACGTTTTGAGAGGCCTGATTTTAGCACTTTTAGAAACTGTCTGTATGTGTGAGTGCGACAAAAATTTTGTGTCAGCTCAAGGCAATTTACAGTTTATATCTGGGATAATCTGGCCAGTGGTAATCAACTCGTTCCCTACCGCCCACTAATTGGCGTTTCAGATTTTATGATAGGCAATAAAGTTTTTTCCGATACTGAAACACTTTTTTTTTTCTTTTTACTTTCTTCTCTATTCAATAGAAGAAAGTATTGGATTCGTAAAAATTTTCGACCTCGGGTGGATTTACACGTTTTGAGAGCTGTAGAACACGATTTGACCATTTTTAGAAAATGTCTGTCTGTGTGTGTGAGAGACAAAATTTTGTGGCAACTGTATCTCTGGAACTACTGCACAGAATTTCGTACAAATTGGTATGTAGTTGCACCTTGACATAAATTAGTGCCTATCAACTTTTGGTAAAAATTGTCTTGCAGATTGCGTTGCCATCCCGCTTTTTCTAAATTTTTATCATGGTGATATAGGACAAAATTTTGTATAAATGTGCATAAAGAAAATTATTTTTTAGTAATCATTATGAAATTTACAAGAATTATTTATAATAAAGATAGTCAACTGGGAAAATTTTTTTTGTATGTGTAGGAGCCTCGCCACCCCCCCACCCACCCCCGAGGGGAGTAAATTTTCATGATGGGCATCTTTCAAAAGAGCTCGCCAATACCTTTAAAACGAATGGTTGAACCATCGATCTGCGATAATTTAAAATAAAGTTATCGATTTTTTTTTATGTAATATTGATAATAAAATTGACTTTTTTATTTGGATATTTAGTTTTATACTACTTCTCTAATATGGAAATCGTCTGCATTATCATGGAAGATAGTTTTTTTTTTTTTTTTTTTTTTTTTTTTTAATAATAATTTTAATGATTTATTTTTGTCTGAGTGAATTTATATAGGAAAATATAGAAGAAAGTCATGTGATGACCACAGCATACTAGTTTAATTTTGTCTTATTAAAATCATTATTATTATATGCATTAACTTGATATAACTCAATTTTATAAAGTTATCTTACTTCCTTATTTTATAAATCACCTTTTTTGTGGAACCAATGGGTGGTTAGAAAATTTTACTACTAACAAACATACAGTAGTGTGTTGTAGGTATAAAAATGTTGATTATCCCTGATTTAAGCAATTAAAGCGAAGGTTATGACTTTTCGGACACACTGTATATCGAGAAGTCTGACTTCTTTTAAACACGTGCGTTGACCCATGTTTCTAAAGTTGAAAATTGTTTTACGTCAATCCAGACGGGAGTACACGTTTTAAAGGATGTAAGTTAATAAGTACTTTTTTAACAAGTCGTTTTTTTCAATTTGGATAACCTATAATCACAAATATCTATTCGCTCATTTTCACCACCTGCAGCAAATATAAAAAGGATTTTGCGATGCGCCTTCACAACAGCGAGATACGGAGGAAGTTCTTTTGGATTTAAATTATAGAATAATAAGTAAAAGAGGATTGAGAGGTGCTTGGCTTTGATCATTTTTGATGGAGTTACTTTTTGTTTTTGTCGAGACTTCTACGAAATATCTTCTGTGTGGCGTGAGATAGGTCGTAGAAACAGCAGACATATTTTCTTTTTCTTAAGATTGTGATACAGCTTTATATATTTTTTATTACAGCATTCTTCATTAATATTTATTCTAACGTTTATGTGGACAAGATATATACGCCGTTGTATCGTATTTGCATATATAAAGAATATTTAATTTTAAATTCCAATCTAAACTTAATAATTTATTTTAAATATTTATTCAGCATTTTGTCTTTTACAATTCGTCATTTTGGTGACTTAATTAAAGGACGAGAAAAGTATAATCAATTTCTTTATGAGAAATTTGCTGTTTCGATCCTAGATTCCTAAAATATGTTTATAAATCCATTAAAAAGATACACTTCTATGATTTTCAACTTTTTTTTTTTTTTTTTAATGTATATGAATATTTTTGTGTGGCCACATATAGGGGAGACCGGGTCACAGTGGACCACCCCTATTTAAATCTATTAATATTCAACTCTTTTAGTTCATATGGATACTCATGTATGGCAGCATGGTACTAGTTGTATGCAGCCAAAAAAAACCACATGGGAAATAGTAAGGTAACCATTTTGAGCAGTTTTTATGTTTTGTGCTGCTCAAAGTAATTTTTCCACATTGAAGTTTTCAAAATTTTATGATGATTGAACTAGTGACTATAAATACTATATAACTGTTAATATTATTGTTATTTGTTTTACTCTGGCACGGAGCACAGTGGAACACCTTCCAGTGTGCATAAAAGTACAAATTAGATATAATATTTATATTTGTTTTAGTTAAATTTATAGATACAAACATAATGTAAAGTTTTAATATCTCAAAGTAATAAATATTTTAATGTTAAAATAAATAAAATGAATAATAAATTTCTGAAAAGAATAAATATTTGAATAGTAATATATCTATTAATATCTAAATTTAATAACTATCTGAAATGCATTGCATTAATAAAAGAGAAAATAATATCTAATTTAATAAATAGTAGGAAAAATTTATTATTATTGTTGTTTTTAGAGATCGCATGTGAACAGCAAAAGTAGTTTAATGCATTTTAGTTAAATTTATCTTAAAATGAAATGTAAATTAATTATATCTCAAAATAATTTTTAAAAAAATATTAAATATTTGAATAGTAGTATAATATTTATTAATATCTGAAAAAAAAAAAAAAAAAAAAAAAAAAAAAGAAACATTAAAAAGAATTTATATAATATTAATAAAAGAATAAAAACAATTACCTATTTTAACTTAATAAATTTTCTTACTGAGATTTGATTTCTTATTTATTTAATTTAATTTAATTTAATTTAGTTTATTTCATGAAAATGCTTGAATTATGTTCTTTAGACTAGAATAGTATAAGACACTAATTTTAGAGGTAAAAAAAAAGTAATTTATATTAATTTAATATAAACAAAAGAGACTGGTCCACTGTACCCCGGTAATGGGGCACAGTGGTCCACTTTGTGAGTGCTCTTTTTTTATTTATTCATAATGTATTGGAAATATTGTTATAAAAAAATTAAGACGTGTCAAGAATGGCTTAGAGATTGTTTGCCTTTTTTTTTTTTTTTTTTTTTTTTTTCTCAAGTACATTGCTTTTCTAGTTTTTGTGAAAAAAAAATCTGGAGTGACTCCACTCGACTTTCCGAACATTGAGTAATTAACAGTTTTGTAGATAAAGTAAAGAAAGAGTAGTTGTTAAACAAACAAAAGAGAGAAAACCATAATAGAGTGTTTGAGTATTTTTCTCCATCTATTACACGTTGTTTTATTTAACGCTACTGAACTTTGAGCCCATAGATCATAACGACAAAGAAATTTTCGTTGTGTCCCTGTAAAAACCTATAAATGTTAGATTCACCAAAATGCTTATAGTTAGTGCAACAGTGATTTATAATACTCATATAAATTTTCAGCTGAATTCAATAAGGCGTTTAGATGCTATCATACTTTTAAAAATTTAGTCCCATAGGCCATAATGATAAAGAATTTTTCTTTGTGTCCCTGTAAAAAAACTGTAAGTGCTAGATTCACCAAAATCTATACAGTTAGTTCAACTGTAACTGTGATCTATAACATGTGTACAATTTTTTTGCTCGGATTAATAAGGCGTTTAGACACTATCACATTTTTAAAAATTTGGCCCCATAGGCATAATGATAAAGAATTTTTCTTTGTGTCCCTGTAAAAAAACTATAAGTGCTAGATTCTCCAAAATCTATACAGATTGAGTATTTGTGATCTGTAATATGTGTATAAAATTTTTGCTCAATTGAATAAGGCGTTTGGATGCTATCGCACTTTTAAGATTTTGCTCCCATAGGCCATAATGATAAAGAATTTTTCTTTGTGTCCCTGTAAAAAAACTATAAGTGCTAGATTCACCAAAATCTATAGGGTTCGTACTATGGTGACTTACAATATGCGTACCAACTTTCAGGTTAATCGAACGAAGCGTTTAGACGCTAGCGTGTTCACCCACAGACATACACACATACATACACACATACACACACACATACATACATCATCGTAAAAATAGTGAAAACGGACTCAGGGTACCTCAAAACGTATAGAAACATCAAAATCTCGAATTCGGATTTTTGACATGATTACAATACTTTCCTCACTATAGTGTTCGGAAAGTAAAAATCTGGAGTGACTCCACTCGACTTTCCGAACATTGAGTAATTAACAGTTTTGTAGATAAAGTAAAGAAAGAGGAGTTGTTAAACAAACAAAAAAGAGAAAACCATAATAGAGTGTTTGAGTATTTTTCTCCATATATTACACGATGTTTTATTGAACGCTACTGAACTTTGAGCCCATAGATCATAATGACAAAGAATTTTTCGCTGTGTCCCTGTAAAAACCTATAAATGCTAGATTCACCAAAATGCTTATAGTTAGTGCAACAGTGATTTATAATACTCATATAAATTTTCAGCTAAATTGAATAAGGCGTTTAGATGCTATCGTACTTTTAAAAATTTGGTCCCATAGGCCATAATGATAAAGAATTTTTCTTTGTGTCCCTGTAAAAAAACTGTAAGTGCTAGATTCACCAAAATCTATACAGTTGGTGCAACTGTGACCTATAATACGTGTACAAAATTTTTACTCAGATTAATAAGGCGTTTAGACGCTATCACACTTTTATAAATTTGGCCCCATAGGCATAATGATAAAGAATTTTTCTTTGTGTCCCTGTAAAAAAACTATAAGTGATAGATTCTCCAAAATCTATACAGATTGAGTATTTGTGATCTATAATACGCGTATAAATTTTTTGCTCAATTGAATAAGGCGTTTAGATGCTATCGCACTTTTAAGATTTTGCTCCCATAGGCCATAATGATAAAGAATTTTTCTTTGTGTCCCTGTAAAAAAACTATAAGTGCTAGATTCACCAAAATCTATAGGGTTCGTACTATGGTGACTTACAATATACGTACCAAATTTCAGGTTATTCGAACAAAGCGTTTAGACGCTAGCGTGTTCACTCACAGACATACACACATACACACACATATACATACATCATTGCAAAAATAGTGAAAACGGACTCATTGGACCTCGAAACGTATAGAAACATCAAAATCTCGAATTCGGATTTTTGACATGATTACAATACTTTCCTCACTATAGTGTTCGGAAAGTAAAAATTAAGAGTGTAAAAGTGGTACACTGTGCCCCTGTCTCCCCTACCGATCATTAATGTTAATCATATCATATTGTTTTCGAAATACGTTCTTGTGAATCAGAATTCAAATTGGTGCATCCTAATTTAATTTATTAAATTTTGTGCAATATAAAGATATTAAATAAACATTAAAGATATAGACCGTTTTGTGTCTGAATTATTTTGTGAATCCTTGTACCCAATGCAGTCGTGTTATTTATATAATTTTCTATAGGGAACGTTTCATAGTGAGCCTTTATAATATATGTCATTTTCAAAACGTGTTTAAGCAAATAAAGCAGACAAACTTAAACAATTTGGAAGTTATAAATAAACATTTTTCAACTTAGCTGCTAAAAATTAAACAATTACAGGATTTTTTTTTTTTTTAAACTTTTTATGTACCACGTTTTTAAATTTTCTGTTGAATCTTATAAATTTGACACATTACCCGAATAATTACAAATGCATTGTTATCGTGTTCAGAGCTATTCTAAAAGTTCCAAATGTCTAGCTAGTCGGAAAGTTAGTTAAAAATCGATTATAAGATTTGTATTGGACAAACTACAAAGCGAGTTGAAAGTGATATAAAAAAACGTTCGTTTAAAAAATAAAATATTAATCCTTTTAGAACAAAGTTATAATGGCGTCAATTTTTGTGAGGCGCCTGATTTAACTTTTTATAATTTTTTAATGTTTACGTTTAATTAAATGTATTTATGTCGAAAGAAAATGAACTCTGTAATTTTTTTTGGCAACAATTAAATGATAGTTAATATTTAAATGGCTAATTTTAAAGCTATTAGGAGGTTATTACTTTCATATTTTAATTAATTAAAAGAAAACTAATCAAAAACTCGAAATTCTGGCTCTGCGTTGTCATCGTGTTCTGAGCTATTCTAAAAGTTTCAAACGTCTAACTATTAGGGAAATTAGTTAAAAATTGTTTGTAAGATTTGTACTGGACAAACAAACAAGAAAGCGATTTAATAAAAACATGGTTAAGAAAAAAAAGATTGAATTGATGACTTTATGTTACACTATTGTAAAAAAGAAAATCATGCATCATATATAGGTTATGAAACACTTTCCAACATAACAGTGTAGAATTATAGAAACACAGTGTTGTCAGATTTGCGGACTTTTTTTAATTCAATATCCATCACTAATTTTTAACTGTAACGGTTGCCTAATCGCTTTGAAGATTAATCATCATCAAATATCACGTCTCAAATTATTAATGACTATTGAATAAAGAAGTTTCAAGTCTGACAACACTGTAGAAGCATGTGCGTGCCCGTGCGAACGTTTAAATGGATGTTATTTAAATATTCGCAAGATGGTTATGATTAAATTTACGCTATAAATAGCATTCTGCTGCTAAAATGCGCGACTGGATTACCACCGAATTTGATATATGGACTATTCTTGAGATGAATTTAAATAATTAAAATAGAAGATTTGAGTTTTAAAATGTCTACCAAGTATCGCTTTTCGTGGAAAAATAACAGTAAATATTCGAATTGTTTACGCATTCTGTATGTTTTTTTTTTTTTTTTTAATCTTGTTCGTTATATATATATATCAAAGAAACAAGAGTAAAGCAACCTTTATTAAAAAAAATAATAATAATAATAACTCCAGTACTTGAATTTAATTGCCGAAACGTCAGTGGAGGCCCTCTGTTGAGAATCAAAACGGTTTTGGGCTGTGTCTGTGTGTCTGTCTGTCTGTCACGCGATAGCGGCCGCAAAAAGAGCACTATTGACTTGAAATTTGGTACACATGTTCATGAGCCCCACGAAATCAACTGTATAGTTTTTGGTATGTATTCCATTTGTAGTTCGTATACAGGGACACGCCAAAGTTTTTCTTATCATTACGGCCTATGGGAGGAATTTGTATATGTATCGCGATAGCGGCCACAAAAATCACGCTATTGGCTTGCAATTTAGTACACATGTTCATGTGCCCCACGAAATCAGCTGTATAGTTTTGGGTGTGTATTCCATTTGTAATTCGTGTACAGGGACAAGAAAAAGTTTTTCTTATCATTACGGCCTATGGGAGAAATTTGTATGTACCGCGATAGCGGCCCCAAAAATTACGCTATTGACTTGCAATTTGGTACACATGTTCATGAGCTCAACAGAATCAGCTGTATAGTTTTAGGTGTGTATTCTATTTGTAGTTCGTGTACAGGGACACGCCAAAGATTTTCTGTCATTACGGCCTATGGAAAGAATCTGTATGTACCGCGATAGCCACCGCAAAAATTAAGCTATTGACTTCCAATTTTTGCCGAAACGTCAGTGGAGGCCCTCTGTTGAGACTCAAAAGGATTTTGGGTTCAGTCTGTCCGTCCGTCTGTCTGTCTGTCGCGCGATAGCGGCCGCAAAAATCACGCTAATTGACTTGAAATTTTGTACACATGTTCATGATCTCCACGAAATTAGCTGTGTAGTTTTGCCTGTGCATTCCATTTGTAGTACGTTTACAGGGACACGCCAAAGTTTTTTTTATTATTACGGCCTATGGGAAGAATTTGTATGTACCGCGATAGCGGTCCCAAAAATAACTCCATTTGTCGTTCGTGTACAGGGACACGCCAAAATTTTTCTTATCCTTACGGCCTATGGGAAGAATTTGTATGTACCGCGATAGCAGCCGCAAAAATCCTTCGATTGACTTGCAAATTGGCGCACACGTTCCAGCTTTGCATATAAGTAGCTGTATAATTTTTATTGCTATATTTTTTATAAACTGTGTACAGGGACATGCCAAAATTCTTAACATTACGGCGTATGGGGTGAATTTCGTTTAAACGCATTTTAGTATCATTACTTTGCAATGAAGAAAATGAAATTAGCGTACGTGAGTAAGATGCATACACTTATGTTGTTTGAAGAAAATATGTGCTCTTAAGCTTTCTAATTAATGTACAGGACCTTACAAAAGTGTTCTGGCAATGTCACTTAGGCATCCAAAAGATGTTAAATTTGGAACAATTATTAATTTTAAACGCAAAATAAGCTGAATAGTTTTTACTGGTGTACACAATGTTTATGGTTCGTTTACAAAGACACACGAAAGAATATCGTAACATTAGAGCCTATGAACAAATTTTTAATTTAAGCGAGCACTTTAATGCGTTTATGCTGAATTGAACTTAATAAAGTTAACATATATTATAAAGATGCTTAAAATCATGTTTACTATTAAAAAAGGTTAAGTATAGACTAAATAATTTATGGGACCACACAAAATAATTCCGAGTATGTACTGTAATCATCCAAATGATGTCAAATTGGTTTGAAAAATTAATGAGTTATAATTAATTAGGTTTATTCTTATTATTGGCGTTTATAATGACTGTGGCTACTTTTCCGGGATACATAAAGGAATTTCGTACTATTACGGTCTATAGTCGGTATTTCTTAAAAGTGTATTTTAACATGGTTACACCCCATCAAATATAATGAAATTTTATTAGAATTTTAAAAACATGTTTTCCTGTTGAAAATTGTGGGCATAGAATTGGTAATTAGTTTAAAGGTTACCATAATATTTCCGATATGCTATGTCATTTTTTTGTATGAAATTTGATAGTTATGAATTTCAGGGAAATAATACAAGACAGTCGTTTATTAAGATTACATATTGTTGCGTACTTGGGGGTTCGTAAGTTGTCCGAGAATGAAAGGCGAAACTTGCAAAAATTCAGTGATTTATTCACAGAAAGTTCCAGAAAAATACGGGTCTATAAACCAAGTATCAACTTCAATTCAACCAGTAAACATATAGCTTAAACAACAGCCGTTAACAGCAAAACAATAGTACAAACTGTTTAGCAATAACTCATAAAGCAAGTCTCATTCAAAGAGGTTCAAAGCAAAGCAAGCATTTGACGAAACTGACACAGATCTGAGATTGGCCACCTTGGCTAAAAAAAAATTGCTCCTTTTATACTATTCTATCGAACACAGACTGTTCTGGAAAATTATCGTATCTCATCAGCCAATGAGATTAGAGCTTCCATATTTGGTATATCCCTAATAAGGATTTTTTCGCCAATATCGCCAAAAAAATCGTCAATGAGGGAATCAGTCACCAAATTTGGCGCAAAATCCCTTTCTTCCCTTATTGGAGCTTTTCAATGCGTTTTTAAAGGAAAATTAGGCTATTTTAACACTAAAACGACTAGAAATGCACAAAATTAGCATTTTATCGACTTAGTAAGCCTCTTTGAAAGAATTTATACAAAAATAAATGCAATTATTTACAATTCCATAACACTTTATATGATATACAAAGAGAGATACAGCGGGGGGGGGGGGGGGTTGAGGGTGGCGGCAGCCCCCCTCAGGAATGTATCTGATTACTGTAATAAGTCGATCGAATCAATATATACTATTATATAATAAGGAATAAATAAAAATGACCTATTGAATGATGTCTGATGCAAATAGGACGTTGAGGCTCCTGATCTGCAGATCCACTAGTTAAATATGTATGTTTATTTTTCTGTGAATTCGGTAATTTGCTATTGGTTGAACGCTGGCTGGCAATAAATAAAATGTCAATGTATGGCGGGCTTTAAATTTAATTAAATACTATCTTTTTGTGAAATCTGTAATTTTCAATTTAATTTAGAGGTTTTTCGACTGGGACTCAAAATCAGTATTCACAGACAATTTTTAATTATTATTATTATTATTTTTAATAATCGGTTGGAAAATCGCTTTTTTTTTTTTTTTTCCCTTCTTGAAATACTACAACCTGAAAAATGCATTTTTTAATATTTAACATAAGTTGGAAGATTGTTAGTTCTCAAATTTTGAAATATCAATAAAAAGTGAAAAAAAAAAAAAAAAAACCACATTAAATTGGATTGAAAAATATATATCAAACAGATTTTCACAAATATATAGCTTGATACCATTCGATTAAATAAGCGTTATATAATAAAACTAATAACCCAGTAACTGTCAGTGGCCGAAATTTAACCATATGGATGACAAAGAGCACTGTCGCTTTCGAAACAATACGTGAACATAGTTTGGAAAAATAAAATATACATACTTGCTTCTGTTGCTAGACAAATGATAAAAGGACCTTAAATAAATAAATAATACATTGCCAAAAAACAAGTGATGAAGGAACGTTAGGCTAAAGGAAAGAATGATTCTCTATGCAGCCTTATGTTTAAGGTTAAAAAAAAAAAAAAGAAAGAAACAAATAAATAGGGAAAAATAAATCCAGAAAATAACGCTACAGGAATTTTAAATACGAAATATTATTACATGTATAAATATGAAAAAGTGTCAAAAAAAAAAAAAATGTATTTTTGTCTGCCTTCATCATATTATATATATAATTTGAATAATTTAATTCCTTTACAACACTCAGCAAATGAAAGATAGATGAAAATACCAGCACATGAAATTTTAAATGAGATGTATTTCGAATAAAATAAGTGTCACGATGAGAATTTAATTTGATTACACTGAGTAGTAAAAGCATGTTAAAGTACTTACGCAGAAGAGAAATGACACACATAAATCATAAGCCTAACGATGAGATAATTTGCAAAATCCATTAATCGTAGAAACATTCATCAAATTATAAAAATGGAAAGAGATAAATTAACCAAAAGGGTCTGTTAAAAGAAAAGAGAATTCATGAAATGAAAAATAGAATTTTAAATGCTGAAAACCAGAAATGATCATTCATCAGGAAACTTGCATCTCTGTCAGCATAAGCAAGATTTCGGATCGCTGTATAGCTAATTCAAGCAATATACATCTCAAGTTTCTATCTTGCAAAAAAAACAAAGTAAAAAAGGAAAATTGATTAAACAGTAACATAACCAGAATTGAAAAATGGAATAAGTATTTTACATAAGTCCACATGTAACCGATTCAAAACAGAAATAGTAGAAATAAACAGGTTGCCAAAACGAACAAACTGAAAAGAAATGATTAAAAGTAAAGAAACGATTAATCGATCTAGTTGCTTCTGAAATGAAATAAATGAAAGCATTAAGATATAGTTATTAATCTTTAAAATTTAAAAGCTAAAAACACTATTAAAAAGATGATATTTAACAGGGTTATTTAATTATAACGTTAATCTTTTGTATTTTCAGTTTAGATTAAACGTTCAACGTAACATGAGCTAGCGCCATCTTACGTGAAAAAAGTGAGTTACTATTAAGTAATTATAGAAAATGTACGATTTGACTTCCAATTTTTACATTAGTTTAATTTGTATTCTTAAGCAATCTCAGCAAAAGGCCAACAGTGATGATTAAAACATTATGATTATGTTTATTGGTGAATTATTATTTTAATTTTAAATATTATTATGTATTTTTTATTATTATTTATTTATTTATTTATTAAATTTAGAAATGATTAAAATTAATGAACACACCAAATGTGATTATGCATGGAATGAAATCTTATGTTAGAATAATTAAACAAATATAATGCATGAAGAGTTGAATATATTTTTTTCCCCTGCAACACATTAATCATTCCTTTGGAATAATACTATTTTTGAGCCTCTGGTCTTATTAAAATTCGGCTAAAAACGTACGAAAGGTTTCATGTTTGTGTATTAATATATAGAAATAGATAATAATAATACCGCATTGAAATTGATCCATTTAAACACAGATGCTTTACATTTCTTACTTATTTAAGTTCATTAACAGTTTCTTGTGAAATGCCAACATATTTTCAGAACTGTAACAGGAGATGGAAAATAGGATCTTATTTATTTATTTTATTTTATTTCTTTGGCGTAATTAAAGACGTTTCTCAGTTAATATTTCAAGGAAATGAACTGTCTGATTTAATAATAGATCTGTGAAATATGGCGCGTCTCCCTGACTTGTTCAATATCATAATAGAATACTCTCTCAAATAATCGAATGATAAAAAAAAAAAAAGTTCAAAACCAGATTTTAACATTCTCCTGCTTTCCTTTTTTTTTTTTTGTTTGATTTCTTGCTCTGTGATTTTTCTCGGAATAGAAAAAAAAAAAAAAAAAAAAAAAAAATGACCTACTTTGCATTCTCAGAAGAAAGGGGGAGGGGGAGATGGAAGGTTTCACTTACCTTTATTTTATTTTGTAGATTTATTTGGTAGAAGAGCAATTTTGAAGTGATTTATACTTTATCTCTTTGAAGTTCTCCTATCCTTTGTTAAATTAAATATGTGATGTCGTAATTCGTATTTTGAATAATAAAATACCTGCGTAAAAAAAAAAAAAAATCAGTAAAATCTGGTTTTCTCTTTCTTAGCATTTGAAAGATTAAGTTCATGAACGTACTAGCTTAGGATTACATGAGTTTTAAAATTTCATTTTTTTTTTTTTTTTTTTTTTTTTTTTTAAATCTAATTGTATAATATGTATAGAATATTTTCTCAAAGTTTTAAGTCAATCGGATGCTGTTTATTAGTTCACTATATAGTAATTCATTAAACTTTACGTTCCACTGAACTCAAATTTGGCGTCCATTTTAGGTCACCGATGCACGAAATCTATAGATTTTCATGAGTGTTGAATTGATAGTTATTTTACAAACACAAAGTGGAATTGTTATTGTTATACATTACGGCTAATTTATTAAAATTATTTAAAATAAAACATTTCGTAAATAAAACTGGTATAAGTTTTGGCATTTTCTGCGGCATGGTCATTACCGAAAATTGAATACGCAACAGCTACAGTTATTTTACACGGCATGCAAAATAATTCGAATACGCTACAGGCTGCGGTTTATATTCAAATATTTGAACTTGGGAAAAAATTATCAAATACTCTGTCATGTACTTTTCACTGTTGTGTATTTACTGAATTGTTCATGATTCAAATTTGTGTAAACAAACGCCTGGTAGCTATTAAATTCGGAAAGTGATGTGATCGCCGGAAAAAGAGTTTTATTTTGTGGTCGAATAACAGAAAATAGATGTCAGTAGGAAAGTTCGGCTTTCGAATTGGCTAAATGGTCCATTTACAGTGACGAGCAAAATAATTCAAATACGTTATTGTCTATGAGCGAAAATTTCCATTGGTACATTTTGACATCTTTGGACAACAATCAGCATAATCAAATTAACACACCTTTTTTTGTGCGAAAGGAAAGCATTCATGATAGGGCTGCCGATATATTATAATAAACTATCGTTAAAATTTAATCGAAGCGCATTTGAAGTAATATTACGCATTTCTTTTTACGGTGCAAAATTTAAGAACACTCAGTACGACGCATCTACATTCTAGAGATTGAAAACTGGATCACCGAAAATTAATCGAATACGTTCTTTTCTGTTGAATGTAATTGATGGAAATACAGTAGAGCACCGTTTATCCGCGAGTGCGAGAGCCTCGAAAAATAAATAAATAAATAAATAAATAAATAAAAAACAAATAAATAAATTTCTAACCTCCAAAAAAAATTCAATTTTAATTCAAGCTAACAACAAGGAAAATGCAATAGGTTCTACAGTGCGAAGGTCAAAAATTACCTACATGTTTACTGTGCATCGTAATTCTATAGGCCTACTTGGAATTTTTTTTTTGACGGTTTTAGGAGGAAATGGATTGATTTTTACTTTAGAAATAAGGGTTATAATGTTTTACAGCTTATTTATTTCATGTTTGCACCCCATTTTACTCTGGTTTTTTGGGCTATCCGCGATTCCCACCCAATTTTGCGGATAATCGGTGCTCTACTGTACTTTACTAAGTTATACCATGTCCATGAAAACTATAAAATATTTCACCACCACAGCAAGGTGTGTTAAGAATGTTTGGCTTGTTAATAAAGATTTCATCTATGAAAATATATGGTAAAAGAAAGAGTAGTGTGAGTGTCAAACCAGAAGAAGAAAATACTGGATTCGTGAAAAATCTTCAACCCCCATTTTTCGATGAATTTACAAGCTTTGAGATGTCCTTAACACTAGTTGACTATTTTTAGAAAATGTTTATATGTGTGAGTGTGTCTGTCTATTATGTGTATCAAAATTTTTTGTAGACGCGCTGTCTCACGAACCAATGGATGTACTTTCACCATATTGATATTTAGATGAACCTGGACTCAAACTGGTATTGATAACACTTGGGGATCAATCGCTCAGCAAGTGGTGCTGTCATCCCATTAACTTTTAATATGTCAGTATAGGACAAAATTTCGTATAAATTTACAGATTGAGAATTATTTTAAACTTTCGAATGCGAAATTTATATATATATATTTAATATAAGAACTGAATATATATATATAAATATACGAGATGAAATTGTGAAGTTTGGAAGAGCAGGATGGAGAAGAAATGCAGAAAACAGGGCAGTTTGGAATCACCTAGGAGAGGCCTTCATCCTGCAGTGGATTGATAGAGGCTGAAATGGATGATGAATATATATATATATATATATATTTATATATATACACACATACATATATCAATCATAATAAAATGTAGCATACAAGACAGAGAAACATGCTAATAATAAATTTATTATAGTAATAGTCAACAAGATAAAAGGTTAATTGTATATGTAGGGGTATCGTTTCTCCCAAGTTAATTTAAAAAATATATATGTTTGAATGTTGAAATGTCATACAAATTTTTAACATTTAAACACAAAAAATATTTTTAAAAAAATTAACTTATCAATCGATCCACAAAGTAATGCAAAGATATGTTTAGAATATATTAATAAACTATAATAGTATAGTAAAATTAAGGGGAAATTTAAAAACTCAGTGGCATAGAGCATTTTACAGAATTTCATAAAAATAAAATTTTTTAATTATTATTATTTTATTTATTTTGTTTTCGAGAATGTTTTTAATATTGATACATTTCAATGCACATGTATGCAAACTTTTATATTTCTATAACAGTAATTTCAAAAAACTGTTTTCACCGTCATTAAAAAAAAAAAATCTTGGGGGGGGGGGGGGATATGTGTATATAAAAGCAATTTCCTCAGATGCCAGCAGGAAATCGTCTGCATTCATCATGGAAATGTTATTTAACGAATAATTTGTACTGACGTGAGTTTGTACAGGAAAATATAGAGGAAATTTCTGCAGTAGCCACAACTTAACTATGTTTTGTCTTGTTATGTAGCTCAGGCTTTGTCTAATCCAGAAAGTCTTAACGGGCCGCATTGGCCCATTTTACAGAAGTGGGCCACATTGTATAAACGCATGAACCATATAGTACATATAGTAATTCTTTTTCCTATGGGCCCGTGAGGATTTAAAACAGAAAATTTGTATATTAAATATATTTTATTTATTAAATACTACAAAACAGTCAAAAATATATGATTATACATTCATAAGTATAACAGTAAGAATCAATTATGGATGTTTTAACCAAAGATGTCAAATTAGAGATTTCCTGACTTCTGTCGCGGGCCACTGGTTGGTCAGCTTTGATCTAGCTGTCTGTTGCGTCTATCTTATTTGCAAAGCGTGATTTAAAAAAAAAAAAAAAAGCATATGACAAATGTGGCGATGTTTGTTACAAGATACCCCGCGGATGTCCATTTGATCTGCATAGAAATAGTTTTTCGTTCGGGGAAAGTCAATGAACTTATCAGTATTTCTCTTTTCAAATAAAATGTTTTTACTTTTACAAGATATGTTTTCTATCTGATGATCTTTAACCTGTTTCAGTTATGCCAAATTGGGCATTTTGTCCAAATTTTGGGGACTCTTTGGGCTTCAGGGGACTTTTTTGGAGACCGAATATTTGTGGTAATTTCGAGGTTGATTTTTGAAATTTTTTGGGGGAAATCTGGGGATTTTTTCAACTAATTTCGTCTTAAATTATTCTATCTGATACAGCGTTGCCAACTGTAGGGATTTCTCCCTACGTGTAGGGACTTTTAATAGTTTTCTTTAACATGTGGGTTTTTTTTAAAGGTACTCTTTATTCCCAGGACACCCTCAGGATATCCTGGGGATAAAAATAAATCCTACGAACATCCTCATCACTAACATATTTTATTAAGGTTTAAAATTTTCATATAAGTAGTGTGTAATTTTTTTTATATATATATGAGGACTTTTTTTAAAAAAATGAGCTTCATTTGGACAAAAATTTGGTCTTAAATTTAATATTTATTTATTTATTTACTTTTTTAGTAGAAATTGAGTTGGGGATTTTTTTGGAAAAAACCCCTGATTTGGGGAAATTGACTGTGGACCATCTGACAACACTGATTCTGTTTTCTAGCAGTTTCTTTGATTTCTCTTACATTTATTCTAAACAAGTTTACTTTTTCGAAGTACATAATTGCTAAATAAAACTAGTATGCTGTGGCTGTTCCAAAACTTTCTTTTGTATTTTTCTATACAAAATCACGCAGTGCGAATTACTTTTTTAAAACTATTTTTCATGGTGACTGCTGACGATTTTCATCTCAGAAAAGTATAAGACAAATTACTGAAAAAAAAAAAAAAAAAAAAAAAAGTCAATTTTGTGCCCAATAGAATGGCATCTTAAAAAATGAAATTTCTTGGTTAAAAATGATTTTTAAAAAATCGTAATTTTGTTTTGAATTATCCAAATCTGCTGTTCAACCTTTCGTTTTAAAGGTATTGACGAGTTCATTTGAAAAATACTCATGTTTAAAATTTACACTCCAGGGAGACCATTTTGCATTTACGAAATTTTATCCTGGTTGACTATTATTACATATATATATATATATATATATATATATATTATATATGTATACAGAGTGATTATAATTAAAGTTACGATTTCAAAAAGCTATGATTTTAAAACTACCCATCGGAGCGATTTGATATTTTACCAGAGCAATCGTGAGGCAATGAAATTTTGTTTTGGGGAGGAAAAAAGTAGTTCCAACATGTCCTTATAGATGGCGCTGTCAGGGTAATGTCAGGGAAAACGCCTAAATGGACTCATTAAACACAGGAATGTTGTTAGCAACACAATGGAATAGCAGAAAACAGTAGTCTTCATGGGTTTACTATAATTTTTTAGCAGAAAGACAAGAATACGTGTTTACAGCGGAAAAAGTCATAGTGAAAAGAGAAAAAGAGGAGCTTCATAAAACAAATACTTTACGGATAATTAACGGCACATTTTGGAACTTTATTATTATTATTTTTTTTTCTTTTGCCAAACAAACTTTCATTGCCTCACGATCGCTCTGATGGGTATTTTTAAAATTATAGCGTTTTGAAATCGTAACTTTAATTATATCACCCTGTATATTCGTAATGTTCGGTTGAAAATAATCGTTATTGTATGTATTTTTGCGAAATTCTGTCTTATGCTGCCACATTAAAAGTTGTGAAAAAACGGCAGGACAGCAGTACCTGTTAAATGATATTTATTTAAAAAAAAAAAAAAAAAAAATTATAAACACTGTCAATGTGTAAATAAATATAAACTTTATGAAAGTTTGTGCATTAATACTTGACTTACAGCTGCGACAGACAAATTTTCAGACGTACACAGGCATACATTTTCTAAAAATTGTCAAATCGTGTTCTGGACCTCTCATAACGTGTAATTCCATTGAAAATCGACAGTCGATAATTTTCAGGAATCCAGTATTTTCTTTTATTGAATATAGAAGAATGAAAAATATATGCATATATTATAAATAAATAAATAATCTGGATTGGCTGCAGTCGACTTTTCGAGCAATATTTAGCTGTTATCTTGCGTTTGAAGAAATTTGAATTGGAGATTAATCCAGTACATAAACAAAAGTATGATAGGATGTTTGAGTACTGCGCCCCAAAAACTTATGTTTGTACAATTGACCGTAATGTGTACAGAATCCTATTGTACACACCTGTTAAAGAAATGTCAGTTACAGTCTCTTCTAAATAATTTAATGAACCTGAGATAATTAGCCCTTGTAAAAAATTTTATCCTTCCCTGCACAAGAACTCTAAGTGAAGCATATCGATTTCCCATAATTGACTACGGTTGAAACAAGTACTCTGTAAATATCCAGTATCCGGTTATCTGACTATTAATTTTTAGCTTAATGAACAGTGTTTAAATTCTATCGTGTTCACTCACTCAAATGCACACACGTCACCTTGCATTTAGTACGTACACACGTACCCATACATCCACTGATATCCATTAGGCATCTAAATTGCAAACAATGATCCATAAAAGGTACAAAATATCTAAAGAATATCTATTAAGTACTAGATATCCTGTGCATTTTCTCAGTTTGCATTTTTTAATGAATTTACGGTCTTCAAAATGCCAAAACTCCTTCAAATATTTAAAAAAAAAAAAAAAAAAAAAAAAAAACTTTTTTTTTTTTTTTTTTTTTTTTTTTTTTTTTAAATAAATAAAATCTACTTAAAAGAATTAAGGATGCTTTTTGCAAAATCTTTAAAATAAAAAATTATAAAAAAATAAAAATATGGCAGAATTTTTTTTTTTTTTTCCCCAAATTTTTTCCCCATCCGTCATGCACTTTTTATTTTCCGAACACTATAGTGAGGAAAGTATTGTAATCATGTCAAAAATCCGAATTTGAGATTTTGATGTTTCTATGCGTTTCGAGGTCCCCTGAGTCCGTTTCCACTATTTTTACGATGATGTATGTATGTGTGAGTGAACACGCTAGCGTCTAAACGCTTTGTTCGAATAAGCTGAAAGTTGGTACGTATATTGTAAGTCACCATAGTACGAACCCTATAGATTTTGGTGAAAAGTGCAACAACACTTATAGTTAAATATATTTAAAACACTTTAAATACACGTAAACATTACTTTTCTATTATATTGGACAGACCAAGAGGACTTTAAATAAAAGAATACAAGAACATATAAGAAATATAAAAGAAGCAAATAGTTCTACTCTAGTCGACTTCATCTATGCCAACACAAACGCCAACCCTATATGGGATAAAGCCAAAATTATTACAGCACCATCTAATATACAAGAACTTTACATTTCCGAAGCTATTCATATAATTAAATGCAAAAATGCAATAAATTCCAAAGATGCTGCAATTTTACCAATAATTTGGCACAATATTATAAAATAGTTAATAGTTTATTTCTGCTTATTCATGATGTTTTTTTCTCCTACAATAACCTCGTATGATATGCAATAGTTCCAGCTTCTCTCACTTTTCTTAACTCCTTGGTCCAACCTCTACCGGAATTCATATTGTTTTTTGCTGATATTTAAAATATATCACGTTATATATAAAAGAATTAACTGTTGACTGTAAAAAGAAAACATATTTAAAACTGCGCAATGGAAACGAATCATAAATCCCTGATGATGCTTTATTATTAAAGCGAAAAGCTTTGGATAAAAAAATTTTAACATCTTTTAAATAAATTTATATTTACGTGTATTTAAAGTGTTTTAAATATATTTAATACAAATGACACGTGTTAAATTTAACTCTTTATTTTTTAGAGATTATTTATAACACTTATAGTTGTTTTTACAGGGACACCAGGAAAAATTCTTTATCATTATGGCCTATGGGGCCAATTTTTTAAAAGTGCGATAGCGTCTAAATGCTTTATTAATCTGAGCAAAAAATTTGTACACATGTTATAGGTCACAGTTGCACGAACTGTGTAGATTTTGGTGAATTTAGCAGTTACAGTTTTTTTTACAGGGGCACAAAGAAAAATTCTTTATTATTATGGCCTATGGGACCAAATTTTTAAAAGTGTGATAGCATCTAAACGTTTTATTCAATTGAGCTGAAAATTTATATGAATATTATAAATCACTGTTGCACTAAATATAAGCATTTTGATGAATCTAGCATTTATAGGTTTTTACAGGGACACAACGAAAAATTCTTTATCATTATGATCTATGGGCTCAAAGTTCAGTAGCGTTAAAAAAAACATCGTGTAATATATGGAGAAAAATACTCAAACACTCTATTATGGTTTTCTCTCTTTTGTTTGTTTAACAACTCCTCTTTCTTTACTTTATCTACAAAACTGTTATTTACTCAATGTTCGGAAAGTCGAGTGGAGTCACTCCAGATTTTTAATTTTTTTCCCTGAAAACTAATTAATAAATTTCAAAATCCACCCGTATTTCTTTTAATTAGGTTCTATTAAACATCTAAAAAAATAAATAAATAAATAAACTATTTTTAGAAGTTTTAGCATTTGGAAGATCAGGAATTCATGAAAAAATGCAGACTGTGAAAACGCAATTTAAAGATTTAAAATCTGTAAAAAAAAAAAAAAAAAAAAAATACCATTGTTGCCTGAATATATATATTTTATTGAACAAAATGGAAATATAAGCTTTTATGAGAAATCTTCAGTGATGCCAAGATCCCTTAATAAATAATAATAATAATAAAAGAAAAATAAAAAGCATTTTGTGAGATTTAAAAATTTAGAAGTCATCTAATTTTAGTTAATAAAATCCATAATATCAAAACATTTATGTTCTCATTTAGAAAGAATTTTTATGCTCCAGGTTTGCTCGTATTATTACAGGATTATGGATTCTGAAATAAAAATTCCCATCAAAATATATAGTATTCCTGAATCGATGGGAGAAAAAACATGTAAACAATATTTTTCGTCATCTCATTAAACTATTGTTACTATGGCAACCGATTGAAGTAATATCGATAAGCTTATTAAAAGATGATGATGACATTAGGGGATCCTGAGCTAGAAAAGCTTTTAACATTAATAAATGTCGATGTAAACAATTTTATCATAGCATATAAAATCCGACATTTTGCTCACTTATTAAGCTACAAAAATTTCTTTGATTAAATTTGCTATGTAAGTTCAGGTTATCTTTGATGTACATTGAGTAAATCATTTTCATTTTAATATTTATCTTCATTTTTAATGATTGTCACACGTTTCGAAATTTGAAAGTAAGAAATTTTTTAGTTCTCGACCAAAGCATGTACAAATTAAGCAGCGCAATGTCAATAATGTGTTCGCCCTAATGTCATTAGTTTGTAGAGGCAAGCATCATATATGATATTTATTTCATACCAAATATATTTAAAAAAAAGTATGCCAACATTACTTTGATTATATATAATAGTTTCTCTAGCCCATTTTAGTGTAGAAGTGCGTAGCTAAATGTTTTATTTGGGTGTAGGTAAATTTCGAACCAAATAAAAAAAAGGGGGTTGTAGACATAGATATAGTAATTTATATAGATCTTATCATCCCATTGTTATCATGCAAAAATTGTTTATGCCGAAAATTTTTTGGAATCAGCCATATAGTGGTATTGTGAAACCATTGAAACTCGGCAATCGTAATAGAATAGAATAGAGTTTGTTGATAAATTTTCAAAATGACGAAATATTGCGTCTTTTAATTCTTCTAATGAATTTATGAAAAGAAATGGATAAGTTATCATAAAACTAAATTATATTTGGCTAAATTATGAAAAATATAATTTTTATAATCAGTTGCTTTGTTATTATTATGAAATAAAAACTGGTTTGATTTTTAATGGAATACGTTTTTTAAAGTTTGATATTTTTAAAGATTTTATATCCGCGATTGTAATGAAATGCTCGCCCTCTGGTGGGCTAAGGCGAAATTATCACACCACTGCATATCATCATATTATGCAATCGATTTTCCATGATGTAATGGCGGAGAAAGAACAATTATTAATCCACGTGACTATTATATTTACTAACAACTGCAGTTCAGAGAGCGCCATCTATCGATCATTACAAACGCGGATTGGTAAGTAATATAGAATTTTCAAAATTCTTTTCAATATAGTTAGCAGTGGCGTAGGTAAAGAACGTTAGTTTTTGTATATAAAAAAAGTTTAACTTTAAATATTAGCTAAATTAATAAATATATAAAAGAAAGAAAGAAAAAGAAAAATGAATTTGAAATTGTATCTTTAGTTTTTTATTCACCTTTAGTACATAAATTATTCATAAATTATATTTTCTAAATTATCTATGTGTGTATTCACTCGAAGAAAGACGGCAATGTTGTGGACTTTTCTCCGAGTAAAAAGGAATCATCCCCCCCGTTCCCCCCAAATGATCAATCTATGTCTTATTACTATATCTATGGTTGTAGATGAACAGTTCCATAGGTAAATTCCGGACCAACATTTGGACCGGAATTTACCTATGCGTTTTAGGAGGGGCAAAATGGCTTTAGATTCGTAAAATTCGAGGGATTACTCACAAATTCAAAAAAGTTAGAGGATCTTCGTTTTTGAAATATTACGTAGCATAAGTTTATAACGGAGATTAATTGGATGTCGTACATAGTACATAATATTACGTTTTACCGATAGATGAAAAAACAAATAAAAACATCGTTAAAAATCAATTTCATTGGCAAATTAAAAGGTTCAGATTCAATATAATAATCAGAGACATATTTTATTCTTTTAAGGATATACATGTTTATTTACTAAACTTGAATATCAGCCAAGGTCGTGACCGTAGGGTACCAAAAATTTTATAAATTTTAACGATGACAGTATGAAGTGGGGTAACAGTACGGGACAAAAGTCCCTTATTCTTTTCCGGCTACATCATGGTGGCAAGCTAACCTTCCAGCGGGCGCGCTGCTTATACGAACATGAAAGGTCGCGCGTATTTTTCGCATACAATACTGTAAAATATGTATTTAAAAGTATCTGAATATTTTAATTATACCATACCCATTTGAAGATGAATAAGAACATTCAATTGAAAGTTGTATTCATTAAAAAGAAACTGAAAGCACAAAATTAATATAAAGTAATCAAAGAAACATCGGAATTGTTTGAAAATAAAATAAAGAATATAGTTGATATTTTGTCATTTTTAATAAAAAGTGTAAAGTTAAAAGTTAATTAATTTTAAAAATATTTAAAATAATAATGTTTAAAGCAAAAACAACAAAGAATCATTTTAAACAGCGATAAAAAAAAATCAAATATAACAAAACATTACATAAACAGTCGCGTGTATTTTTCAAATACAAATAGCGAATATACAGCTTAATATCATTGTCTTGAGGTGCAAAAGATAACTAAAAATAGATCAAGATATACTGAGTGAATAGCCAAAGATAAGTGTTCCAAATGCTTTCTGGCTTTATTTAAGCTATACGACGAGATTCACCGCTAGTGTATCTCTAATATACGCGCGCCCGCTAGAAGGTTAAATAAAAAGAAAAACTGGAGTGAAAAATGAAATTGCTTGGCATTCATCAAGAAATACTTTTTCACCAAGTTTACAGTATTAGAAAGAGCAAAATAGCGGTTACCGTAACGAACAATCATGTGTATTTTTAATTTTTTTTTTTTTTTTTTTATGCACATTAATTAATTACCATAAATTCGTTAGCAACTGATTATTGAATATTGGCATGATTTCGTCAAAATTTAAGTTTCTTAGAAATGACCAGCTAAGCAAATATTTTGCCTAGATCATGAATGGAAATCACACGACCAGGGCCCTGGAGTTGTATTTTGATGTAGGATAAAAGGGAGCCGAATTAATACCATTTGCGTTCACAAAACAAAAGGAAAATAATAAGTCAGAACGAAAAGAATTTACATTACGTTAGAATTATATTAAAGTGAATACTGGGAAAAGATCAAAGGTTTCGTTTCATTTGCCGTGGGAGGGGGAAAGAAAAAATGTAGATGAAAGAGAAAACATAAAATTTAGAAAAAACACTTTGAATATGTATGCATTTAGGTTAATATTCATGGTTAAAAATTGTTATATTGCTATAGTTTCTTAAGAATAAATAACTTAAATTATAAATTTATTTAATTAGAAAAAATTTACCTATCATTTAAAAAGAAAACAAATTTTATAATATATAATAATCTACATCACAGAGTTTTGTTATACAATCGACACGCGTTACAACGACCCCATCGGGACAACTGAATTTGGGTCGTTATATCAAATGGTCGCTATATCAAATAAATCGAAAATAATTTTTCAAATGATGCCTTTTCATTAAATGTGGTTTGATAATGGTTGCAAATGACATACTGCATGTAAAATATGAATTGTATTAGAATTTATAAGTGAAATAAAATTTTAAAATTAAAATCAGTTAAATATATTAACAAATGAGGAACATTATATTTTTTTCAAATTTGACGAAAATGGAAATAATGATTCCAATGACCATTTGAATTAATTATACAGTATATGTATACCATAAAGTATAAGTGGTACCATAAAAATTTTAAATGAAAGAATAATTTTATTTTGATAAAATTTACATAATAAAAAAGAAAAGAAGGTATGAATTGTGTATATACAGTACAAAAATCAAATTCTCCTATCTATTTATGAACAACTAATTACATGTTTAATATTTTATGAAGAAAGCAATAATCGAGTTTTGATGTAATTTTGAAATTAGAAAGAAGAATTTTTAAAACGAATGGTGTTTTCAAATTATTCATTTACATAATTTTCATTTTCAAAAGTATCTGAAAGTTTGTTACGTATTTTCGGAGCTCATTTTCGATTGTAGGATTACTTTTTGGAATATAATTCATGTTTTCATTATTTTCTACATTTAATACCCTTTTTGCCTTTCCACTGTCAATAATCTTTATGAGGAACATTCGTTGAATTTTCTTCACACTCCCTGAATTTGAGAAAATCTGTTCGAAGTGATTTCTGATGTTTTTTTTTTTTTTTGTAAATTTTTCTTACCAATCAGCTTATGTGGTTCGGATTGCAATTAAAAGGCTAACAGAAACTGCATCTCATTTTCTTGATGAAGTAAAATTCGTCGGATTCTATCTCTCTCTGTTTTTTTTTTTTTTTTAATTTAAGTAAAGATCACATCTTAATCTATAAATTGAAGGAAGTACAGTCGTTTACTGGGTCGTTATATCATGAATGTTGTCTTTTCCTGGTCGTTATATCAAATATGAAATAGCATTATCTTAATTGGAAATCAATCGGGACTTTTCAGAAGGTCGCTATATCACGTTGGGTCGTTATAACTGTGTTATAACGACCCAACGTGACGACCCAACGTGATGAACGACCCAACGATGAGTCCCGATGTCGTTATAACGCGAGTCAACTGTATATAATAACAAGAGAAGTAGAAATTAAAAAATGAAACAGGTGACAAAATGCCACCATGAATCACAAAAGCCCAGATAAATTGATAAATACCTATAATACAAATAAAATAATTGATAACGTTAGAAGGTGAAAAATTGACTATTATGAATTTTAATAAAGATCTGAAAACAGTCATAATATTTTATCGTACATTAACAAGAAGGAGATTATTACGAATCCTGATGATTAGTTAACAAATAGAAAAT
The DNA here is from genome assembly GCA_963930645.1 of Salticus scenicus. Classification (NCBI taxonomy): domain Eukaryota; kingdom Metazoa; phylum Arthropoda; class Arachnida; order Araneae; family Salticidae; genus Salticus; species Salticus scenicus. Next base: position 85,189,378 of record OZ005661.1, read on the forward strand.
AGTCATGAGTGTTTTTCATGATCAATCATTAGCAAAATGCAGCCATAAGAAGGATTCTAATTTTAAGCATTAGAAATATAATTTGGTGTGTCACTCGCACGACTTTGTCTTACCATGCTTTTCAATACTAGAAAGACAATTTGCAGATTGAATCATGAGCTCAATAAGATAAGATAATAAATTTCAATCTACTTTAAAAATAATCTAAAATAGATTTAGGAACAGTTTTATTTGACATATAATTCTGTGTGAGTGGAGGTTACCACTCCCCCCTCAGTCCCCCGTTCAGCTATAGTAACTCCATTTATATATTAAAAAAAATATATATATATATATCAAAGCAGTTATTAATTTGCTTTCAAACTTGCTTTCAATACCAAATTTGTACTTCCTGCAATTGTTCATTTTTCAGTTATGTTCATAACAGACATACATACAGATCAAACGCTAAAATTTGAACTTTCGTATTCAGGGAACCTCAAAACGCAATATTGCACACACACACACAAACAAATAATAATAATAAAATAAAATAAAATAGAATATTAAAACATTCTTTATTTATTGTATGGGTATGAAAAATTATTTTTTCTTCCTGAGCAGTGTTTGTCGTCTTAGTAAAATGTAGGAAAGGACTTCCATCTATTACATTCAATAAAAAAGAACGCTTAGCATAATTTTAGATAGCCCTGTATATTGTCTACAAAATATAAGCACATCACATTCTGTACTTAAATTTAGTTTTATATTAACCCTTAACACAAAATGAAATACACTTCCAGCAGTTTCCAAGTATAGTCCCAGTATATCCAAATACTTTGGGTAGCCCTGTAAACGAATGATGAATAATTTCCATACCACAATTTATACAAAATATGCTTTAATGCATATAAAAAATTTTGTTCATTCCGAAGTCAGCCTATAAATGTCACATTGTACTTGCCGAAAATTTCTTTCATAGACATAATTTTTTTGAATCTCCCTGTACACGAACCATTTGCTTGATCTCAACGAAAAGTTTAGTGTAGCATAACAATATGATGCAGATTTAGAATACTGAGCTTGGACGTCTTGCTGCTATTTGTTCTTCGGGTATGCTGATAACAAACACATAAACCAACAACTAAAAACTTGATTTTCAGTTTCACGGCACCTCAAAACGTGTAAATATAACAAAAACTCAATTTCGGATATTTGACTCAAAAACAATACTTTTTCTACCATATATATGGGTAAGGGAAAAGTAAAAACGCTCATACAGAAATAAATAATCGGGGTCGGCCATTTCTTCAGTGAATTACACATATATTATTTCCCTTTGAAAAGTTAAAAATAATTCTGATTATATGCATTTGTACAAATTTTCGTCTTATATTGCCATATTAAAAATTATGAAAAAAGGGATGACAGTGCCACCCACTGAGCGATTGATTCCTACCTAAATATAATAAGCACCAGTTTGGGTCGAAGTCTAACTAAATACCAACTGTAGTTAAATTTCTTTCATTGGTTCGAGAAATTCAGCGTCCACAAAATGTTTAATACACATACATAGACATATTCTACGAATCGCGTTCAGGGCATCTCAAAACCTGTAAATCCATCGAAAACCGGAGTTCGGAAATTTTCACAAATCCAGTACTTTCTTCCTTATATATGTAGAAAAAAAGTAAAATAGTTGAAATTCTTAGAATGAACCTGTTGATATTGACAAGAGGATTGTGTGAATTTGAAGGGTTGGTAAGACGGTGTTGTATGGCTGTGTGCATAGCATAAATTGATGTTAATATATACATATGTGTGTGTGTGTGTGTATAAATATATGAGAGAGAAGTAATCGATTTTCAATATATTTGATGAATAAGATAATACGTTTTTAATTTTTTTAATTTTTTCAACCATTCATTTTAAAGGTATTGGCGAGCTCTTTTGCAAGTTACCCATCATGAAAATGTACTCCCCTCGAGGGGGGAATTCCCCCTCCCCAGGGGGGAGGCGAGGCTCCTACATACACAAAAATATTTTTCCCAGTTAACTATCTCTATTACAAAAAATATATATTCGTTTCATTTGGTTTAGTGCAGTCTTATAGACTTTAAACTCTACTTTCCTGCAATTTCTCCCATAGACGTAATTAGAGCTCCTTCTATTATAGGAGTCTTAGACGTAATGTATTAGAATTCTCTTGTTTATCCCTGTACACGAACCATTTGCTTGATCTTAACGAAAAGCTTACTGTAGCATCCCTATATGATACACATTTAGAATACCAAGTTTGAACTTTCTGCCATAATTTGTTTTTGATATATGCTGATAACAGACAGACACACAGACATACATACAGTCCATTTGCTAAAAACATGATTTTCGTATTCAGGGGACCTCAAAACGTGTAAATATAACAAAATCTCGCGTTCGAAAATTTTACCCCAAAACAATACTTTCTCTACCTTATGGTTAAGAGAAAGTTAAAAAAATAAATAAATAAATAAATAAATAAAAAAAACTAGATGTAATAGAAAAAACATCTCCTTATATTATTAAAATCTGTGCGCATCTGTCTGTCTGTCTGTCTGTCTGTCTGTCTGTGAGAAATGCCTTGTGACCACTAAAGCTCCGGCGCTAATGGTCGCAGCGCCTCGAAACCGGTGTCGACAGACGCGGAATTTCTTCATCTCGACATCGCGATAATTCGCTAAGCGATGCGACCCTAATTAGCGGAGATATTAATTAAAACGTGGACCATTGTCTACCGAAAAATGACCCAGAATTCATGATTAAATGCTTAAAAAGCGACATTTTTACGGAAAAAGTGGAAAATAAATTAGAAATATCAGTCGTATCGTTACAAACAAGATACCATTGGAAAGGGCTTTTTTTTCTCAATCCGATGGTTTAAACGGCTTATCGATCGGACGATTAGATTTTTTAAAATTAACTAAACTATAGAAAAATGTTGGCAACGAATCACAAGAATCGTAGCTTTGCAGACGTTAAGTCTCCAGCAGTGTTCAACTCAAACACATCTGGAATTTAATGAAGGTCACGTGTTCCGTACTGCGATTAAAAATTGCAATTTTCTATTTTCTTCAATTTTTCAAATTTTACACATTTTATTTAGTATATAATATTTACACCACAAAACAAACCTGCATTTCAAATTTCATCGATTTTCGTCAATAAACAAAAGATTTACATTTTAATTGCAAATTAAATTTTCTCTTTACACGCCGGACATTTTTGCAATATTCCAATACGCGTATTTCAATTTCTAATTACGATTGATTTATTTTTTATACATCATACGAAAGATATTTTAAAGTTCTTTTACATAATTCAAAGTTTTCAACAGATTTACACGTTTTGAGGTCTCCTGAATCAGTGTTCTTTCATGGCGCTGTAATATATTCAAATTTCAATATTTCAATTTCTAATTATGATTAAATTATTTTTAATACATCATTCGAAAGATATTTTAAAGTTCTTTTAAATTATCGAAAGTTTTCAACAGAATTACACGTTTTGAGGTGTCCTGAATCAGTTTTCTTTTATGGCGTTGTAATATTTTCAAATTTCAATATTACAATTTCTAATTATGATTAAATTATTTTTAATACTTAATTCGAAAGATATTTTAAAGTTCTTTTATATTATCGAAAAATTTCACCAGATTTACACGTTTTGAGGTGTCCCGAATGAGTTTTCTTTTGTATCTCAGATACTAATTATAATAATTTCATAAGTAATACATCATTAGAAAGCTTTTTTGATTTGGAATCGAACAGTGGAATACAGAAATTTCTACCGCCAGATGGCGCTGTAATTTTTTCAAATTTCAATATTTCAATTTCTAATTATAATTAAATTATTTTTAATGCATCACTCGAAAGATATTTTAAAGTTCTTTTAAATTATCGAAAGTTTTCACGAGATTTACACGTTTTGAGGTGTCCTGAATCAGTTTTCTCTTATGGTGCTGTATTATTTTCAAATTTCAATATTTCAATTTCTAATTCTAATTAATTTTTTTTTAATACATCATTCGAAAGATATTTTAAAGTTCTTTTATATTATCGAAAGTTTTCACCAGATTTACACGTTTTGAGGTGTCCTGAATTAGTTTTCTTTGTATCTCAGCTACTAATTAAAATAATTTCATAAGTAATACATCATTAGAAAGCGTTTTTGAATTGGAATGGAACAGTGGAATACAGAAATTTCTACCGACAGATGGCGCTGTAATATTTTCAAATTTCAATATTTCAATTTCTAATTATGATTAAATTATTTTTAATACATCATTCGAAAGATATTTTAAAGTTCTTTTAAATTATCGAAAGTTTTCACCAGATTTACACGTTTTGAGGTGTCCTGATTAAATTTTCTTTTGCATCTCAGCCGAATGAGTTAGATCGTTCAATATTGGTATACGCAGGTTAATTCGCAGCGCGCACGCGACTGCGCTGCCGAAGGCAGTGGGGACCCGGTGCGAGTTTTTTCCCGATCAGAAATGATTTTTTTTAGGGGGCACGAAGGCTCAGGTAAGGAATACGCGCGCGCAGCGCGTGTATCCCTGAAGTTACGCGTGCGCAGCGCGCACGGGACTCGCTGCCGAAGGCAGTGGGGACCCGGTGCGAGTTTTTACCCGATCAGAAATGATTTTTTTTAGGGGGCACGTAGGGTCAGGGAAGGAATACGCGCGCGCAGCGCATGGGGACCCGGCCCGACTTTTCACCCAATCAGAAATGATTTTTTTTTTTAAATTTCTTTTCTTAACACTAAAAGTTTCTGTTAGTGATTCATTATTTTTAGTGATTCATTTGAAAATACTGACCCGCTAGCGGGCGAAGCTCGCTAGTTTTTATATATACTATTTGTTGTAATTTTTGACGAATACACATAATCAAAATACCTACCTATATTTACATGAAATGTTGCATTGTATAAATTTTTCATCTGTGCGGAATTTAGAATTTGCTGAAAATCAAGAAAGAATGTAAATTCAAAAGAAAAGTTCTTAAAAGAAATAGTTCTTTTTTTTTTTTTTTTTTTTTTTTTTTTTCCAATTATTATTATTCTATACTATCCAGATTCAATAATAATGCGTAACAATTGAAATTCTAATTCAAAAGAAAAACACCTTTTTTTAAGTGTATTTTGAACAACACACTTAAAAAAAAAAAAAAAATAAATAAATAAATAAAATAAAGAGAACATATTTTATTTCTTCATCCCTGTTTTGTATTGTTTCAACAACTACTATTTTTTGAGAAATATGGCAGGTTTCCTTTTTTTCTTTGAGATCAATTCTTTACGTTTGCTTAGAAGAATAAAAAAGGAAAATCTATATTTTGTTTTTATACCAAAAAGTTCACATTGATATTTTAGATATTATCTCTGCTACATCTATCCTCTGTTTTATTTTTCACTGCGTATCTTTTGAAAAGCTTCTGTTGTCACGAAGTCAAAATTTATCACATTATTTTCATTTCGTACAATTTTTTCAATTTCCTTTTAACAACATAATGGAACTTTTTAAAGCTTCTCACAATGTTTGTCTGCGTTTCGAAACTATACATACGTAATGTTTCGAAATTTATTTTCTACTCGCTTTTGTATTTATTACTTACAAGTGCGTTACTTAAGGAGACTTGGCACCTTTGTCAGTATCGCTGAAAAATATGTATAATATAAAAGCTTATATTCCCATTTAATATTTATAAATTGAGCTATATTAGGCTTGTTCAATAATATATATATATATATATTTACTATTTAGGCAACAATTCTTATGGTTTTTGAAATATTTTTGGGGGATATGAAACTTTTAAATTGCGTTTCCTTAGTTTGCATTTTTTCATGAATTCAGGATCTTTCAAAATACTTAAATTTCTACAGATATTTAAGAAAACACTTTTTATTTTTATTTATTTATTTATTTATTTTTGTGTGCTGAATAGGACCTACCCAAAAGAAGTAGGGATGGGTTTTACAATATCTTTAAAAAGAAAAAAATATTAAATATCTAATAATGGTTATCTTTTTTTTTTTTTTTTTAAACGTATGCATGCATTTTTTAATGTTTTTCTTAAAAACTAATCAATAAATTTCAAAACCTATACCTATTTTTTTTTTTTTTTTTTTTTTTTTAATAGGTTCTGTTAAACATTTAAAAAAAAAAAAAAAATCTTAAATACCTCTAGAAATGTAATAATTTTGACAAAAAAAAAAAAATCTGGAGTGACTCCACTCGACTTTCCGAACATTGAGTAACTGACAGTTTTGTAGATAAAATAAAGAAAGAGGAATTGCTAAACAAACAAAAGAGAGAAAACCATAATAGAGTGTTTTTTTCTCCATATATCACACGAGGTTTTATTTAACGCTACTGAACTTTGAGCCCTTAGATCATAATGATAAAGAATTTTTCGTTGTGTCCCTGTAAAAATCTATAAATGCTAGATTCACCAAAATGCTTACAGTTAGTGCAACAGTGATTTATAATATTCATACAAATTTTCAGCTCAATTGAATAAGGCGTTTAGATGCTATCGCACTTTTAAAAATTTGGTCTCATAGGCCATAATGGTAAAGAATTTTTCTTTGTGTCCCTGTAAAAAAACTGTAAGTGCTAGATTCACCAAAATCTATACAGTTGGTGCAAATGCGACCTATAACATGAGTACAATTTTTTTGCTCAGATTAATAGGGCGTTTAGACGCTATCACACTTTTAAAAATTTGGCCCCATAGGCCTTAATGATAAAGAATTTTTCTTTGTGTCCCTGTAAAAAAACTATAAGTGCTAGATTCTCCAAAATCTATACAGATTGAGTATCTGTGACCTATAATATGGGTATAAAATTTTTGCTCAATTGAATGAGGCGTTTAGATGCTATCGCACTTTTAAGATTTTGGTCCCATAGGCCATAATGATAAAGAATTTTTCTTTGTGTCCCTGTAAAAAAACTATAAGTGCTAGATTCACCAAAATCTATAGGGTTCGTACTATGGTGACTTACAATATACGTACCAACTTTCAGCTTATTTGAACAAAGCGTTTAGACGCTAGCGTGTTCACTCACAGACATACACACATACACACACATACATACATCATCTCAAAAATAGTGGAAACGGACTCAGGTGACCTCGAAACGTATAGAAACATCAAAATCTGATATTCGGATTTTTGACATGATTACAATACTTTCCTCACTATAGTGTTCGGAAAGTAAAAAGCAAACTGAAAAAACACAATTTTAAGATTTCAAATGTGTAACAAATACTAAAAACATAAGAACTGTTGCCTGAATATATATTTTGTTGAATTGAACTAATATAGTTCAATTTATAAATATTAAATGGAAATATAAGCTTTTTATATGAAACCTACTTCAGTGGTGCCGGCAGTTTCGTTTATGATTTAATTTTCGCAAACAATGAACTCTCTCCTTCATGCAGTACTATTATATAAAGCAATTTTCCGTTTTAGTTCAGTCAACCCGACCCGAACCCGACCCGCACGAAAAAAAGATCAGTCAACCCGACCCGAACCCGACCCGCAAGAGAAAAAATTCTGTCAACCCGAGCCCGACCCGAACCCGACCCGCGGGTCGGGTCGGGTTCGGGTAAAAGCGGGTTATCCGACCCGATGCAGGACTCTAATTGAGACTAATAGTCGTCTGTCCTAAAAAAAGAAAAAGAAGAAAGAAAATTTTCAGATCTGAGCAGAAAATTGGCTTTTTTTCGTCATATACTGTTATATTTATCTGAGATGAAAATCGTCTACATTCGTCATGGAAAATAATTTTAATAAATAATTTGTACTGCGTTATCTTAAGAAAATATAAAAGAAAGTTTTTTATACGTAGTAGAATAGCTTCCCAGAAAATTTTCAATGTAAATATTTCTCAAAAGAAATCGTTAGTACCTTTAAAGCGATAGGTTGAACCACAGATCTGTGATAATTTGAAACAAAGATATCGATAAAAAAAAAAAAAATCGACATTTAGTATTAGTGTTCCGTTTTTCTGAGATGAAAATTGCTTGCACTCTCTATCGAAAATAATTTTGATAAGTAATGACTTTATTTTACTGCTTGAATTTGTACTGGAAAATATACAAGAAAGTTATGTGATGGCCACAACATAGTAAGTTTATTAAGATGCTAAAATTAATAAATCAAAAGTGTTGTCCCCCATTAAACTCCGTCCCACCAGCGGCCGAGCGGTTCTGCACTCAAAGCTGGTATGGTAGACGTGAGGTTCGATCCCAGTTCGTGATTACCATCCTAGCTGTTCGGAAATATCCGTGGTTTTCTCCGGAACTTGCGTCAATACGAGCTAGGTTCCCTTAGAAAGACCCCCTACGGAGGGCATTCCTCCTCAGGCCTAAGACCCTAGCGCAGTTTATCGACCTCACAACCCAACCCAGCACACTCCTCGTGGAATGTTCGGCATTTTCATATTACGTTTATTCCTCAACAGAAAACGAAACGATTGTGTTAGACACGTGACCTGAATAATTTGTGGTTTGTCGTCTGTGTTGACCGTTTTGGGTCAACGTAACAGCTCACTGACCTCGAATTACGCAAGTGAAAAGGAGTATTTTCTTTATCACACATGCGTCGTTTCAATATTGTAAATGCGAATGTATTCTGCGACGTAGTAACTCTTTCCCATCCCTTCTTTATTTCTGTGAAATTGGGGAGGGGGGGGGGGGGGGGTAATCGAATAATAACTGAGTTATTTATGTATATATTCATATACAAACATGAAATTTGTCATACGTTTTTAACAATTAATTATAAAAGTAGGAAATTAAAAATGGTATCGTTCGAAAGGTATAGTTAATGTGAGTTTAAGAAGAGAGAAATTATTCTTATAAGAGACCAAGAAGGCCGACAAAAATGCCTTTATTTTTATACGCACACATTATCTTTTGTATTTCAAATTGTTCATTAAAATTATTTTCCATGCTGAATGCAGACGAGTTTCCTTCAAAGAAGTATCCACCCACATATACATATTAATACGAAACATGAAATATGTCATGCGTTTTTAGCCCATCTATAATAATAAAAGGAAAGATTTCTCTGTCTGTTCTTCTCTACACGTTAGCTCCTAATAAACGTAGAAGTACAAAAAATGACATACGGATGCTCAGGAGCCTTCCTGAGGGAATAGTGAAAACAGATTTAAAATTTTTAATTAGTTAGTAAATATTAATTAAAATGTCAACCTATGTCAATTAATAAAACAAGTCAATTCCGAGTTATGGTCAAATAAATTAGAAATATTCCTCCCGATTTTTTCAAATTTGGTACCAAATGAAAGGGCGATTTTTCTGAATCCAGGGGAACAACCTCCTAATCGATGGGGGCAATCACATATATGTATATATTAATTGTATGAAATTTTAATGGCAACTTGGCAACGCTTCATTATTTCACTTATTATTCTACAGCGCCAGACATTCTGGCAGACGAGTCTTCCGTTAGGAAATAATTGCTTTTCAATTTTCCACCTGGCTGGAAATAAATAAGGTACTGGGAATAAAAATAGCAGTTTTTGATTTTTTTTTCATTTTTAACTGATTTAAGCAGAAATTGGAATACGGCCGCTATTACTGCTCACCTTCTGCAGTTAAAAAATCTTAAGAATCGCTTCAAAAATAAAATAATTACAAGATAAAAAGGACTTTTTATATACCATGTTTTTAAATTTTATGTTGAATCATATAAACTGTACCAAAGGCAGTGGGAACCTGGAACAATGAGGAATTTGCACGTTTTCTAATTTTAACATTAAATGATAGAACATGAAAAAATAGGAAGGGTAGTGTATGTGTCTTTTCATTTTGAATCTTGGTTATTAATTTCTGATAGCTTAAATAACGTACTATTTACCGTATCCTGTAAACGCAGAAGAATACATATGACGTCACACTTTATGAAGATCACAGAGTAATATAGTGCTGCTATGCTACGATTTTTCCCTTTCACAAGAAGACTGTATCTCAGATTCTTTTGGGTATAAATGCACCAAACTTGATATGTGAGATGACCATTATGTAGGAGAATGCTGAATTAATTTAGGTGCCTATGAGCCGACAGAGGGCGTTGCTGTTATTCACCTTCTGCGATTTTCTATATAATTACATCACAGCTTTTGTTGTTCAAAATTTCATCAAAAACTGCATGTTTAAAATCCGTAATGTGGGAATCTAGAATAAAATATTTGTACATGCTAAACTGGTAGGTGGCGCTGTTTATATAGAATGATATTGAAGAAAGTTATGTGATAGCCTCACCATACCAGTTTCGCATTGCTGTCTGAAATGATACTTAAATTGCTGTTTTAGTTTGTTAAACTCTTTTGCCGTGTACCTTATCGATTTATTTACCTTGACTTATATTCCAATTCTACAATACTTACGCTCTTATCGATAATGTTTCCTTTCACCTTATCTTGTTGTTTATCTTCGTTTTAACATTGTTTCTTTTCATAAACATTAAATTTAAAACAACGATAACAATTCGTCGAGACAGCTGAGAGTGCGATAAGCACTTTTAACATTTTTTACTTCCATTACCCTACTACTGTATGTAATGGGAGTATTGTATTCGGTCAAAAAATTCTATATCGAGCTTTCAACTGATTTACATGTTTTAAGATCTCCTGTGTCCAAAAAAGGCGTTTTTGGCAATTGGTCAGTATGCGTGTGAGGAATTTTCTGATTATGACATCTCCGAAACTAATAAAGATAGAACGACGAAACTTAAGAATTGAGTTAGGTATACATAGGCTGTTCGCACATTTTTTAGACGATTTTATTTCGCAGAAAGAAAAAATCGTTTGCATGGAGAATTTTATTTTCACAACAGTTATATTTTTGGAAGTTTTATTTATCTTCTGATATTTAGAATTTTTGTTTACATGCAAAAATGCGCTTTTAAAATGGCAGTGGATGGAAGGATAGGTTTCCACTCTTTCCAAAGATAGTTTTTAGTGAAATCTTTATGGAAAGCATTTATCAGGAGAAAAATGGAAAAATGTTGCAACAACAGATGAATCTTGGGTCTATTTAAGTGGTTGCAATAAAAAAAGATCAATTTATTATCACAAAAGTGGAGAAAAAAAAATTTGCTACATGGCTCAAAGCATCAAAAGAGAGTTTTTCTAAAGGATTTATGATTGCCACTGGTTTTTTCAAACAAGCGCAAGATAAAAGCAAAAAAATGTGACAAAAATGTCAAAATCAACTCTAAATACTCTCATAAGCATATTTTAATTCTAATTTTAAAAAATGAAAATCCAGATCTTTATCCACAATGCTATCAATCCGTTGAACTGCATCAAGACAAAACAAGCAGCCACACATCGCAATCCGCAATTGCTTTTCTAGAAAAAAATGGAACAAAAAACGGGAATTAAAACCATACCCTTCACTGACATTCCTGCTAAATCTTCTGATGTATCACTGTTGGATTTTTGTGTTTTTCGACTCTTAAAATCAAATCAAAAATAAAATCAATCAATTATCCAAACACCGACCTACAACGCTTTGTGGACTCTGGAAAGCCGTTCAAGAGGAGTAGAAAAATATACCTCTTCCGATATTATAAAAAGCATTATTATCATAGAAATTATGATGTAGAATGTTAGTTATCAAACTGAACAAATAAAACACGAAATATGAGGGAAATTGCTTCAGTACACTTCATCAAAATCGTCTAAAAAATGTGCGAACAGCCTCTGTATATCGAGCTTTCAACTAATTTACATATTTTAAGATCTCCTGTGTCCTAAAAAGGCGTTTTTGGCAATTGGTCAGTATGTGTGTGAGGAATTTTCTGATTGTGACATCTCCGAAACTAATAAAGATAGAACGACGAAACTTCAGAATTGAGTTAGGTATACTGAACAAATAATTTTTTTTTTTTTTTTTTTTTTTTTTTTTTTTTTTACTTTGGCAAAAATTTGGAAAACCGGAAATGGGCGTAAGAAACTGGAAGAAGAACCAAGAACCGTAAGTCCGTATCTCAAAAACGGCTCTAACGCTTTTCTTCAAAGTTGTTAAACCCTGTGAGATTCCTTTCGTATATAATAGTTGGTTAGTTCAAATTGATAGACGTCTTGTATAAGTAGTTCAATTTGAGATCTCGTAAGTGCGTTCCTTTAAAAACGGCTGTACAGGTTAGTTTTAGATCTCAAGAATGTTTTTCTTTTCTTTTTTTCCAACTCACTATCTAAACTGTTTATACGTCTTTACATATGTGTCAATTTTCTCTCACAAGAAAATTGTTATAATGTAACTAACTATGTTTCCCAAAACTAGCAGTTACGACGAGTCCAAAAATTCGGAGGGGTGCTAAATTCACAGATAGGTTGGGATTTGGAAAACTTCGTCATTCGGCGCTTATTTTCTCTCGATGACTGACTACCACCCCTATTTTAACACTGGACTCTTTGAGCGCAGAGCCATTCATGAAGTTAATTTTATTATCTTCAAAATTTGCATATTATACACGTAATATAGTGAGTGAGTAATGGAAGTCGTGTGGTTATTATACACCAGATATTTTTTTAATACTGTTAAAAAAAAAAAAAAAAAAGCTTTAGGATGAGGGACATTCAGTGACATAAAATATTAATTACTTTAAGATGGGGGAGAGGGGGGGGATTATAACTTTAAAAACTATGTTGTGTCCATCACAAGACTTTCTTCCATATTGTTTAACACAAAATCACGCAGTAAAATTATTTTCCATGATGAGTTATTTTCCGTGATAAAATTATTTTCCAGGACGATTTTCATATCAGAAAAGCATACCACTGAATGTTGGAAGAAAATTAATTTTGTGCTCTATAGATGACATCTGAAAAAAAATGCCTTTTTTTTTTGTTTTTAAAAAAGAAAAAGAAAAAAAAATGTTTAAAATTATCACAGATCTATATTTCAGCTATTCGGTTTAGAGATATTCGCGAGTTCTTTTGAAAGACACAAATATTGGAAATTTACATCCCTGTTTTTTTTTTTTTTTTTTTTTTTTTTTTTTGGGGGGGGGGGGGGGGGGGGGCAAGAGACATAGTGGAGAGGCAGTGGCTTATCCAGTGGAAGGGGGGGGGGTGATGGACTGCCCCTCCCGAAATTTTGAAGAATTTTTAAAAAATAAAAAATAAGAAGAGTAATATGCATGATTTTTGTGCATTAAAAAACATCGTCGAACTTAACTCTGCCCTCTCCGAAATAAAATCCTCGATAAACTTGGAGAGGTGTAACGTCAAATCTGAACGTTGCAGGATACTTTGCAAGTATCAAAAAACGTTTTTTTTTTTTTTTTTTTTTTTTTTTCAGATTTTAAATGTAGAAGTGTCCACTACTTGTGCATTTACCCTAATTATTAATGAATCCAAGCCCTAGGATTGTGATCCTTTTTTATTATATCAAAAATTTCTCAAATGCTAAAATATTAGTTCCAGTTCATTATTATTTTCTTAAAAAAAAAAAAAAAAAAGACTCTCTTAAAGTATTCGATAAAGCATTGTACAACAAATATTAATTTTTAGGACGTAGGACTATTAGTTTCAACCTGGAACTTTTGTAGACCAGTTTTGTGTAACATCAAAATAAAGTAGAAATATCAGTCCTGTCGTTACAAATGAAAGATGCGATTTTTCTGAATCCAGAGGTGCAAACAGTTTTTCGACACGACAATTCGATTTTTTTAAATTAACTGAACTATGAAATTTAGGTGACAACGCTCCATTTTAACTCATTTCAGTCATTTTAAAAAGTACGTGGCCCAGCTTTACGATCAAAGAAGGAGATAAAAAATAAATTAAAATTAAAATTTTACAGATTGAAATTAATAGTCCTCCGTACTAAACTACATTCTGTTTTTTGACATTCTGTTTTTGACATTTTTTTTTTTTTTTTTTCGCCATTAAAAACCTGTTAATTGCAGTCTAAAAACTTTTTCAAATAAATAAATTTAAAATAAGTAACTTAAAGTACTTTTAAATAAGCATATTTAATTACTTGTATCCTTATAAGATTATCCATTTTCTTTTCCCTTATATTAATTCATATTTATTCCAACAAATTATATTAAATCATAGAGATTATTGTTTGCATGGAAATGGGAAATTGAGGAAATTTGAATTTCCTAGTTATTAATAGACATTTGTAATCATAAATGTTTTTTCCCACGGAAATTCCATTCTACACTTTTAGACTCTTGTTTTTTTTAAACTTATCTTATCGTATTCAAAATATATATTGAGTTTCTGCCATAAAACCGCGTAAACAATAATTCTGCCAAAATTCATTCAGCGCCATCTGTTATTAAAAATCAAAATAACAAGCCTGTCCAAATAAAAATATTCCGCGGACTGCATTGGAGGAAATTTATTTTTTGCAGGAGGGTCACATAATATGTAGTCGTAGTGTGTGCATATATACAGGGAAACCCCGATCTATCGTTCCCGCATTGATCGCTGTATTTCTATGGTCCCTGCACAAACTGTATTTAAATAATGCTAACGAAACCCGCATATGTCGTTCTTCAAAGAGTCATTTTCCCGCATTCATCGTTGTAAAATTTTTCTTCTGACCGAAATGAAATTGAAAATCAATAGATTCCATATGACATTCAAACTGGAATTACTTCTTTTATCCTAAAATAGCTCTTTTCCTCCATCACGGAGAATCAAAATTGTGATGGCATGTATCCGGACCATCCTCAAAGGTGAGTTCCAGACCGTCGCCATTTGCCCATATTGTAGCACTAGTGCGATGTAACCCAACCAACCTCCACTACTCAACCTTATGCTGTTTTATGTGAAGAACAGGGATTCTGCAGATATTGTAACATGTGTCTATGAATTACTGAAAACGGATCGTGTGTTGTTGATTGGAGAATACTTTATTCTATTTTATGTAAAGAGGAGAATGGATGCATCCATCCATTTCCAGCTACTACATTTTTTCACTTTCCTGAGGTTGAGCCTAGGAAAAAAGACGCGTCTAAAAACTTTTTCAAATTGCCGCCAAATGTGTCTGACGTAATTACGGCATTTGAAAATACACGAATTTTTTTTTTTTTTTATATGCACATGAAATTACAGAAAAAGACCAGAAAATGTTGTAAATCTGGAAAATACCCGTTTAATTTATAAAATGAACAAAAAATCCAACATAAAATTACTGATTTTTAAAAATAAATATCACTTAATGTTCTACAACTTTGATTTATTTCTTTGACAGTTTGAAGAGTAACAAATTAGTTTGCATTAGTAGTATAACGGGTGATCAATACAAATCCACAATAAATTTAACAGCATTCAAATTGTCAACAAATGATATAAATTGCTGAAATTTTAATGTGAATTATTACTTAACCTTACTAGTTACTGTAGACATATTCACATTTGCAAAATATTTTATTTTTTTTTCAGGTAATATGACTTCGAATGAAGACAATCTGCGATCTCGTGTGTACGAGTTCTATTCAGAAAATCTTTCGTCGGGTAAATCTTTTACTGTGAAGCATTTTATGAAAGAAAAAATACCATAACGAACTATTTATGACATTTTGAAACGTTATGAAAGGGGTTTGAGTGCTTTTCGCCAATCTGGCTCTGGAATAGTTGCAAAAATCTTCACACGTAAAAAAATTGGAAATTTGAAAAAGGATTTTGATCACAAGGACCGAATTTCTCAGCCTCAAGCAGCAAAAAAGTACAAATGTTCACAATCAATGATTAATTGTGTCCTTAAGAAAGCAAAAATAAATTGCCGAAAGAAGGAAACCATTCCACAGAGAAATAAAAAGCAACAAATTTCAGCAAAAACAAAGTGTGGACATCTCTATCGAAAATTTTGAAAAAGATCTTGGATTCTTGATGATGAATCATATTTTACTCTTTCAAATTCCTCAATAAATGGCAATAATAGTTTCTATTCTTCCAATATATCAGATACACCACCAGATGCTAAATATTCAACGAAAAAAAATTTTTAAAGCAAAGTTCTTGTATGGATTGACATTGATCCAAAACGAATGAGCAAGCCTTTCATTCGAAGTTGGCATGGCACATGTAGGCAAAAAAACGGCTGTTTGTCTTCTGGGGCATAAAAATTCATTTTAAGTGTCTTTTGATTGAAGAGGCAAATTCGAGCAAGCTAAAAAGCGGCATGTTCAAAGAATGATATTCGAAAAACTTCATTTTTTAATGAGATAGAGTTATAAAAAGAAGTAACAAAAATCCTATACGAGGTTCGTGTGTGAATGCGTTTATTTTTGCGCACGAACTTGGTTAAGGCACTGGCGCAGGCAGTGAGAACACAGACTTGCATGACGCTGATGGAAAAGACGACGCTGAAGGCAGCGGTGAACTTAACTGCAGTTTTGACCAATTATAAAGAATTTTTTCTTTATTTCATTTTTTATTCCAGATTTTTATATAAATAAGTGATAAGGAATTTTCAGAATGAGAATCTGTATATTTATACGCAAACAGGAAATTTGTAGCACGCTTTTAATATTTTAATTGCAGTAAATGATAATTGAAAGTGTTCAGTCGTTCGAAAGGTATGGTTGATGAAAGTTTGAGGGAAAAAAATTCTCTTATAATGTCAAGGAGGTATTCAAAAACACTTTTTTTTTTTTTTTTTTAGGACTGAGGACTATTAGTCTTAATCTGGGATTTTTGCGTTGTCGTTTTCGATAGTTGGACATTTGTCGAAATCTAAAATTTATCGAAAATTTAATTGAATAATTTGAAAGCGATGTTATAATTTGAAAAAATAAATAAATAAATAAATAAATAAAAAATCTAATAGTCCTCCGTCCTAAACTAAATTCTGCTTTTACCAGAATTTCATCAAAATCTTTTTTTTTTTTATTATTATTGTTATTGAAAGAAAAAGAAAAGAAAATTAATAACAATCAGTATCGTTACAAACAATATCGAAAAAGTTTTTTTTTTTTTTTTTTTTAAATAATTTTGAATTAGGAAATAAAAAGTGCGTGAGCAATATGAAATAAAATAAGTAAAAAAAGGAATTTAATAATTTAGTTTTTATATAAAACATGATCGCGTGCTATCTTAAAATGTAGATGTAAAATTTAAAGTTTAATTTATTTATTTTTAAATTCTAATTTCGTTTACACACATCAGTTTAAACATTAATGCTTAGATCATTATATTATATCATATCAAATTATATTATTAGAAAAATAAATACTTTTAAATCTATAATTACGTCAGATTTAACGTGTAAGTTTAACATTTCACAAAGCTTTATATGAATTTCAATGTAATTCACGTGTAAATATATTTCTTTTCTTTTCGTGTCAAGATATTTAAAAAACAAAATCAACATGTAAAAGTTTGTTTTATGTTGGCAGCAGCTAATTTTTTTAATATTTCATTATATCCATTTCTATTACGGCTTCTATGGGGATTTTAATTAAAATGCTCAGATTTTAAACTGAAATTTACTTTATCAAAATTAAATATAGCCTATAACAATCAGGGATAGTGTAGCTTTTGGTCAGTGAAAGAAGTTTTTAAATCGGTTCAGTAGTTTCAGAGATTACCCTCTACAAACATACAATTTTTTGCTCTTTATATAATAGTATAGATTAAGAATGTATTTTTTTAGAAAAATATTTAACGACTATATTCTAATGCAATTATTATTCTAATACTTTTATTATTATTATTATTATTATTATATAACTTTTACTAAATAGTTTTTATGTAAGTATTTATGTTAAACAATTTTATAATGAACTTAAATTTTTATTACTATAAAATTTAATTAGTGTTTAGTAAAATTTATTATATAACTAATTCATAAGGTAGCATAATATATATATATATATTTTACTGAAATAGTGAGAAATTTATTGAATGAAAAATGCATAAATAATACTTGTGTAGTAAATCAATGGTAACAAGGTATAAAAATTAATTTAAATAACATTCAATATAGAACTACATTTTTAGTATAAATCAGCGTGTGTAACTTTTTTTTTTTTTTTTGTACTTTTTCATTTTATACACGAAATCTTTTTCATTAAAAAGTCCTAAAGGAGAAAGTTGTTAAATCTGGCAATTTCTTAAAATTCATTAAAATTATAGACATAGTAACTTATATAGATGTAGCATATCCATATATTTTTAGCTACTGATTTTTGTTCTAAGAAGCAACAGCCATTAGAGTGGTAAAAATGCTTATTGAGTGAATGAGTGGTAGATCGAAATCTATATATATAAAAGAACACTTCCTGAGTGAGTGAGTGAGGGGGTGATCTATCAACGCCCAGACCAAACCCCTGGACCTAGAAGCATGAAATTTCGTGACAATGTTCTTCCTATGACGTAGGCATCCACTAAGAAGCGATTTTACAAAATTCGCCCCCCAAGGGGGGGGGAGGGGGGCAAAACGTGATTTCACAAAATCCTTCATATCTCAAACAAAAAAACAGATATCCGTAAAATTTTTGCTTTAAAATATAGCTAATACAAATGTCTAAAAACCAATTTCTGGAATTTTCAAAATTCGGTCCCCAAGGGGGGCGGGGGGGGGGGGGGCAAAACGTGATTTCACATGCGTAAAACGTGATTTCGCATAATCTTATATATCTGAAACAAAAAAATAGATATACGTGAAATTTTTGCTCTAAAATATAGCTAATGCAAATATCTAAAAACCAATTTCTGGAATTTTAGAAATTCAGCCCCCAGGTGGGGCAGCAGGGGGGGGGGGGCGGGGGGCTATGGGGCAAAAACAAATAGAAATGCAGTTAGTCCGTTCAAAATTTTTACAGATAGGTTTTCGAGGCCTGCAAGTCGAATGGGGATATTTTCGAAAGTGTAAAGTTATTAGGAGGGCCAGGAAGGTGGGGGGGGGGGGGGGGGAGAGGGGGCAAAAAAAATAAAAATAGAGTTAGATCGTTCAAAATTGGCATATAGAGGTTTTTGATATGTACAAATCGATTGCGGATATTTTCGAAGTTGTAAAATTATTAGGTGGGGCGGTAAGGGGGGGCTATGGGCAAAAACAAATAGAAATACAGTTAAGCCGTTCAAAATTAGTACAAATAGGTTTTAGAGGCCTGCAAGTCGAATGGGGATATTTTCGAAAGTGTAAAGTTATTACAAGGGCCGGGAAGGTGGGGGGGGGGGCGGAGGGCAAAAAAAGTAAAATAGAGTTAGATCATTCAAAATTGGTACATAGATGTTTTCGATACCTACAAATCGATTGCGGATATTTTCGAATTTTTTAAATTATTGGGAGGGGCGGGAAGGGGGGGAACGGAGGGGCCAAAAAATAAAAATAGAGATAGATAGTTCAAAACTGGTGTATAGTGGTTTTTGATACCTACAAATCGATTGCGGATATTTTCGAATTTGTAAAATTATTAGGATAGACGGGAGGGGGGGGGGCGAAGGGGGAAAATAATAGAAATAAGAGTTAGAGCATTTTAGGAATTTTTTCCGAAGGCAGTGAGAACCCGGTGCGACATTTTTCCTAATCAGATTTTGTTTCTCTTTTCTTTTCACGTGATAAAAATGAATGCAATTTTGAGAATTCAGTAATTAGAGTGATTCATTTAAAAATGGGGACCAGCGAAGCGGGCGTTGCCTGCTTGTTTTATATAATTGAACATATATATATACGCAAATTAAAAAAGAATTTGATTTATGGAAGTTGTTATTATTATTATTTTTAATTTTTCATGATCTAATTACCGTTTTTTACTTTCCGAACATTATTGTAATCATGTCAAAATTTCCGACATTGAGATTTTGGTGTATCTACACGTTTTGAGATCCCCTGAGTTCATATTGGCCATTTTTATGGCGATGTATATATATGTATGTGAGTGAACACGATAGAGTCTAAACTTTTTTTTTTTTTTTTTTTCGAATGAGCTGAAAGTTGGTGCGCATGTTATAGGTAACCGTAGCACGAACCCTATTGCCAACACTTAGTTTTTTTTTTTTTACAGGGATACAAAAAAAAAAAAAAAATTCATCAATATGGCCGATGGACCCGAATTCTTTAAAGTGCGATGGCGCCTAAACACCTTAATTTAAGTGAGCTGAAAATTTATGCATATGTTATAAGTCACCATTGTTCAAACTGCATAGATTTTATTAATCTAGCCCTTATAGTTTCTTTTTACTGGGACACAACGAAAAATTCTTTATCATTATGCCCTGTGGACTCAAATTCTTTAAATTGGGATAGTGTCTGAACGCATCCGATTAACGGCCCTCTTCACTTGCCATCGCCGGAAGCCCGAGCGAATATTATTCTATGGGAAATTTACTTTACTTATAACTAATTAACTAATATATATATTTAAATTCTGTTTTCAAAAAATTTCTTGTTAAATTGACGCACCTTTTTTAAAAGCGTATTTTTTTAATTTTTACTTTTTATTTTGAAATATCAAAATGGAAAATTTCACATATTGAAAATTTGTACTTTACAGCTTCAAAATAAAACAGTTAAAAAAAAAAAAAAAAAAAAAAAAAAAATTAAAAAGGTGCGTCAATTTAACAGTTGAGAATTTTCTGAATGTGAAAACAGAATTAAAAAATATTTGTTACTTAATGAGTTATAAGTAAAGAAAATTTCTCATAGAATAACATTAGCTTCGGCTTCTTGCAACAGTGAGTGGAGCAGGAAAATGCATATACATGTTATAGATCACTGTCACACGAACTGTAAGAATTTTGGTGAATCATTTATAGTTTTTTTTACAGGGACACAAAGAAAAATTCTTTATCATTGTGGCATAAGGGCTCAAATTATTTAAAGTTCTATAGCGATTAAATGCCCTATTTGATTAACCTGAAAATTTATATACATGTTATAGATCATCGTCACACAAACTGTATGAATTTTGGAGAATCTAGTATTTATAGATTTTACAGGGACACAAAGAAAAATTCTGTTGGTGGCACTGTTATATAAAATGATGTAGAAGATCGTATAAGATTCGTGAATTTTTTTAACTTTCGATTTTAGGTGGATTTACACGTTTTGAGATGTCCTAAACATTATGCACGCATTTTTTTTTTTTTTTTTTGTAATGATTTTTTGTCTGTTTGTGTATAATGTATTAGCATTTTTTTTCCTCTCATGAATCAATGGACGGAATTTAAACACGATTGATAATTGTTTAGACCTTGATTTACATTGAGGTTTATTAGCTTTTGGGATATATCACCCTATAGGTGGCCCTCCTATGCTGTGATTCCATTGCTATTTGTGTAGCACAGTGCCAACCAAATCCGGCAAATTGTTAGTCCCGCCCTTTTTTCTACACCAATCATTTCTTAGAGTTTTTTTCTTCTTAATTCATCGCAAATATATTTCAAGAAAATTATTTTAAAAATTAAGTGGTGTAGAAAAAGGGGCGGTACTAACAATTTGCCGGATTAGGTTGGCAGCTCTGGTAGCCATACATCTGTTATGTTGTGCAGACATTTAAGTGAATTCTGTATCTCAACTTTTGAAGCGTGTAGATGCACCAAACATGGAATATGATATTATTATTTAAAACTATGCTGCTTTAATTTGGGTGCATATCAGCTGACCAACGGCATCTAAGCTTCCATGACGTATAAATGCATCGAATTGTGTATGTGTGATGAATAATATATAAAACAATGCTGATTCAATTCAGGTGTATATCGGACGAAATATGGCGCTGCTATGTTATAATGAATTTTCATTTACGGAAAGGCTATATATCAGCTTCTATGTTATATATATGCAACAAACTTGCTATATATTTTATTTATTTAATTTTTGTGAGAGTCTATGAACATTGTTTCCACGGAAATTTTGAATTGCTATATTTATCATTTAAATGCTTACTTAAAAGATTAGTCGAGTTTCGACCACTGATCGATACTAGTTCATTCAAATATGGTGATCAGCGAAGTGAGCAATGTCGACTAGTTTCATATGAATATGCACGATAAGAATTAATTATTTTTAAAAAATCACTATGAAATTAAAAGAAGTATTTTAATAGCAACAGTCAACTAAGAAAAAATGTTTATGTATGTAAGAGCCCCCCCCCCCCCCAAAAAAAAAAAAAAAAAAAAAAAAATGCTTTTTGTAAGTTGTCTGTATAGCATAAAATTAATTTTCTGTGGACATTTATGCTTGTCTGAGATGATTAAAATCGTCTGTGTTTCATCACGGCAAATACTTTTAAGAAATATAATTTGTATTGCATGAATTTGTATAGAAAAATATAGAAGAAAATTTTGTGATGGCCGCAATATATTTTTCTTTTTTGCTTATGTTGATAATTATGCTTTTATATTTTAATAAACTGATTGCTGATAAAGATATTTTTGTTTTTTCAGGTAAATGCTATGTTTAAGTTCTGTTTATCTTTCTGGAACTTGCGATTATCATAAGATTGTTTACATTGCAAAATTGTAAGTACTATGTATATTTCATATTTTAATTTTTGTTTCAAACTAAACAATTCTGAAATTAAATGCTATGGATGTTGATAAAATTCAAATGTTTAGTTTGTTTCTCTTTCTAATATTCAGTTATTCGTTTACTTGAAAAAATTTTCTCTTTTCTTCAATATGATCAATTTTATAAATTTTTACTATAATTTTTATTTTACATAATTTCATTGAACGCTTGCTCAATTGTTAAATGATGATTTTTTTTTTTTCCCCATGGATTTTTTTTATTTATGTATTTACTTTTACTTTCCGAATATACTATGTAAGGAAAGTATTCTAATCATGACAAAAATCCAACTTTGTGATTTTAGTGTTTCTACACGTTTTGAGGCCTTCTGAGTTCATTTTTGTTATTTTTATGGTGGTTATGTATGTATGTGTGTGTATGTGTGTGAGTGAATTTGATAACGTCTAAACGCTTTGTTCGAATGAGTTGAAAGTTGGTGCGTATGTTATAGCTCACCGTAGCACGAACTTTATTTTTATTGATTTTGTTGAATCTAGCATATATATATATATATATATATATATATATATATATATATTATTTTTTTTTTTTTTTTTTTTTCAGGGATACAAAGAAAAATTGTTTTTTATAATGGCTTATGGGCTCAATTTATTTAAAGTGCGATAGCGTCTAAACGCCTTATTCGATTGAGCTGAAAATTTATACACATGTTATAGATCACCTCCACACGAATTGCATAGATTTTGGTGAATCTAGCTTTTATAAAAAAATTTTACAGGGACACAAAGAATTTTTTTTATTATTATTGTGGCCTATGGGCTACAATTATTTAAAATGCAATAGTCTAAATTCCTTATTCGCGATTGAGGTTTAAATTTATATACATGTTATAGGTCACCGTCACATGAACTTTATAGATTTTGGTGAATCTAGCACTTATAGATTTTTACAGGGACACAACTGAAAATTAATTAAATCTTTAAAACTTCTTCAGACACCATGAAATTAAAGAACAGCACAACCGGTTTAGAAAGGCCGTTTTTGCCTCCATGGCTGTAGTACGTGTTTTTTGCACCTGAAGAAGAAAGGCCACGTCCTTTCGAAACCGGTTGTGCTGATCTTTAATTTTATGGTGTGAGAAGAAGTTTTAAAGTTTAAATATTGAGTATACCCCAGATTTTTATTTAGGATTTTTATTTAGTTTTGTAAAAATTAATTATCATTATGACGTATGGGCTCTAAGTATTTCGAGGGCAATAGCGTTAAATTAAACAATATAGTATTTGCGAAAAAAAAAAAAAAAAAAAAAAAAAAAGACTCAAACACCCTCTGTTTTGTTTATTTAATGACTTCTCTTATTTTAATTTATTTAAACAATTGTTAATTAACCTACTTAATGTTCGGAAAGTCGAGTGGAATCATTCCAGATTTTATAATTTTGAATGGATTTAAAATTCGTATTTTATGTTTAGTCAGATTAAAGACCATATATGTGTTTATTTAAGTTTGAATTTGTATGTATCTCCTTATATTATTAAAATCTGTGCGCATCTGTCTTTCTGTCTGTCTGTCTGTCTGTCTGTCTGTCTGTCTGTCTGTGAGAAATGCCTTGTGACCGCTAAAGCTCCGGCGCTAATGGTCGCATCGCTTCGAAACCGGTGTCAACAGACGCAGAATTTCTTCATCTCGACATCGCGATAATTCGCTAAGCGATGCGACCCTAATTAGCGGAGATATTAATTAAAACGTCCACCCTTGTCTACCGAAAAATGACCCAGAATTCATGATAAATGCTTAAAAAGCGACATTTTTACGGAAAAAGTGGAAAATAAATTAGAAATATCAGTCGTATCGTTACAAATAAGGTATCAAATGAAAGATCCGATTTTTCTGAATCCGACGGTTTAAACAGCTTATCGATAGGGCAATTAGATTTTTTAAAATTAACTAAAGTATGAAAAAAAAGGTGGCAACAAATCACAAGAGTTTTATTAATTTCGCAATAGACGTATTTCGGTTACCATGGCGCCGGGCGAAAGAATAAATAGATTTTACTTCCTGCTTTACTGATTTTGTACTGGAAATAAAAATTGCAAATTTCAAAATGCTTCAATTTTATTCAAAATTATTTCAAACTTGCTACACACTTTTAACATCACAAGACGAAGTAGCAGTTAAAATTTCACCGGGTTTCCAAAATAAATAAAAAATGTACAATTTAATTGCAAATTAAATTTTATTCTCATACGCGTATTTCAAATTCTAACTATGATTAAATTATTTTTAATACATCTTTCGAAAGATATTTTAAAGTACTTTTATATTATCGAAAGTGGGATTCAAGATTTCGCTTCATTTACACGTTTTGAGGTCTCCTGAATCGGTTTTCTTTTGTATCTCAGCTACTAATTAAAATAATTTCATAAGTAATACATCATTTGATAGCTTTGTTGATTTGGAATCGAACAGTAGATTACAGAAATTTCTACCGCCAGATGGCGCTGTAATATTTTCAAATTTCAATAGTTCAATTTCTAATTATGATTAAATTATTTTTAATACATCATTCGAAAGATATTTTAAAGTTTTTTTTATATTATCGAAAGTTTTCACCAGATTTACACGTTTTGAGGTTACCTGATTAGGTTTTCTTTTGCATCTCAGCTAATTCAGTTTGACCGTTCAAAATTGATATATGTAGGTTAATTAGGAAGGGCTGAAAGGGTGGGGAAGATATAGGCGTGCACCGCGCTCACGGGACAGCGCTGCCGAAGGCAGTGGGGACCTGTTCCGACTTTTTAACCGATGAGAAATGATTTTTTTTCAATTTCTTTTCTTAAGAAAAAAATTTGACTTGAGAAGGAATATGTGCGCGTAGCGCGCGTATACCTTCACACGTGCGCGCGCAGCGCGTATGGGTCTGCGCTGCCGAAGGCAGTGGGGACACGGTGTGAGTTTTTACACGATCAGAAATGATTTTTTTAGGGGGCACGAAGGGTCAGGGAAGGAATACGCGCGCGCAGTGCGTGTATTCCTTAACTTAAACGCGCGCAGCGCGCACGGGACTGCGCTGCCGTAGACAGTGAGGACCCAGTCTGACTTTGTACCTGATGCGAAATGATTTTTTAATTTTTCTTTTCTTAAGAATAAAAATTTGATTTGAGAAATCAAATTTTATTTGGACCCGGACCGACTTTTTACCCAATCAGAAATGATTTTTTTTTTTTTTTTTTTTTTTTTTTCTTTTTTTAACACTAAAAGTTACTGTTAGTGATTCATTAATTTTAGTGATTCATTTGAAAATACTGACCCGCTAGCGGGCGAAGCTCGCTAGTATATATATATATTCTGAAGTATTAATTTTTACTTTCTTCAATCTACCAGAAAGAACTATTGGATTTGTGAAAATTTTCGATTTACGGTTTTCGTTAAATTTAGTCTTTTTGAGATGTCCTGAACACGATTTGACCATTTTTAGAAAAAGTCTGTCTACGTGTGTATGTTACCAAAATTTTGTGGTAGCTGTATATCATGAAAAACTGGACGGAATTCTACTTACCTTGATGCATATTGGTGCTAATTACGTTTTTGAATAAATCGACCCACAGGTGGCGCTGCCTTTAAAATATTCACAATGCATTTGCCCTAAAAATAAAAATATACCTAAAGTTTCTGAGTATGGTAATTCTTTTTTTTTTTTTTTTTTTTTTTTCCTTTTCAAAAGCGCCCTACGTCTTATTTTTAACCCATTATCTAAGCATAGAATAGAATTTATGGCAGAAATGTCAAAGAGATATACATATATAAGAATAGAACGTATGTACCTCAACTTAATATCACTTCAAGGTACTAGACGCTACATATAGCCGTTTTGTTCCAGAAAGGATTTTATAGAGTGCTCTTGCTATTTTTACTTGGCAATTTTCACGATCTTTACGTATGTTATAATTACTTCCTATATTATTTCAAGAATCTACCACCAATCTTACGGACGTAAAAAGTAAATATTTACGAATATAGTTTTTTTTTTTTTTTACTTCCATTACCCTACTTCCGTAAGGTAATGGAAGTATTGTATTTGGTCCAAAAATTCGATGCGCGATTTCACCTGATTTACACGTTTCAAAGTCCCCTGAGTTCAAAAAAGTGGTTTTTGGCAATATGTCAGTGTGTGTATGTATGTGTGGAATCTTCTGGCTATCATATGCTATCATATCTCCGAAACTAATAAAGATAGAACTACAAAACTTCAGAATTAAGACAGGTCTGGTGTACAGATGAACTTCCCAAATTTTAGTGAAAATTGAAAAACCGGAAGTGGGACATCGGAGACCGGAAGTGGAACCGTAAGTCCGTATCTCAAAAACGTCTGTAACGATTTTCTTTACATAATTTGCTATATAATCACTCTATTAGATGTCCTTTCGAATGATATAATTGGTTAGTTCAGGAAAATTGATAGGCGTCCTGTATAAATAGCTCAATTTCAGGTCTTGCAAGCACGTTCCTTTAAAAACGGCTGTACGGATTTTTTTCAAACTCGCCATAATAACTAACTTTTAAATATCCTTTTGTATGTAATTATTGTTTTCCGGTCAATAATTGATTTTTTGTAAAAGTTGGTATCTCAAAAACGGCTCTAACGATTTTCTCTTTAGGTCACTTTTATGTTTTCTGATCACATTATCTCTCAAAAATGCATATAATACGTGTAATAGTGGGTAATGGAAGTCGTGTGGTTGTTTCACACCAGATTTTTTTTTTTTTTTTTTAAGTAATTTTCTGTGACCATAGATGGCAATAACTGTATGGATGGAGGAAACAGCACCGGGCACGAGGCACTCTGTGGCTGTGTCACACAAGAGACTTTCGAACTTTTTTTGTGCTCATCAGAATTGACCAGGATAGAGCCCCTATAATATTATAAGTACCTTAGACTAGGAGGGAAGGACAAGATTTATTCCTGGAATATCTTTAGAGAAGGGAATACCTCATCCTTTCAGTTCGGGGTAACACTACGGACAGCTGATCGGTTTTCTCCACTGTTAAAAAAATGCAGAAAAAATACAGAAATTCTCTGTAATTTCAGAAAAAAAGTCGTAAAATACGTTTTGTCTACGTAATTTTTCCGTAATTTACGCCTTTTTTTCTGAAATTACAGAGAATTTCTGTATTTTTTCTGCATTTTTTTAACAGTGTCGTTCGTTCAGCTTCCCCAACTTCGAACGACGGTGAGTGAACATGTTTACTATAATGTTGTGTTGAGTATATATGCTCCCGTGTGATGTGGCCATTAAGCTACATCATGATCGTAAGTGCTGTCTAAAAATGGAGCGAAAAATGAATTTTGAATGATTAAAAGTGCTGTAATTTGCAAAGCATTTTGGTTCCCCCACTCCATTAAATTAAAGTTTAAAATGCTTCTTTAGGTACAGGCACCATTTTATGACGAAAAATATTTGCTGTCAAAAAGATACATCATGATCGTATCGTAAGTGCTCTCCAAAACGGGAGAGAAAAATGACATTGCTCTTGGTGTTTAATTTTACACACGCCAAGTTCAAAGTTTAAGACAGAGAATGGTTGCGGTACGTTACGAATATTCTTATGTATTTTTATCTATTTTATTATTATTATTATTATTATTTTAAGGCGAACTGCAATTTATTGACCGTTGTTAGTGAATGTTGGCGTGATTTCGCCAAGATTTTAGATCCTGGGAAATAGCCAGCTAAGCAAATATTTTATCTAGCTGATTATGTAAATTAGGCGACAAGAGGACACACGAGTTATATTTCGATGTAAGATTAAAAGAAGCCGAATTAATTATTTTCTGGTTCCACAAAACAAAAGGAAAGAAATGAGTCAAAATAATGTTTTCACAGCGAAAAGAATTTTCATTACGTCAGAATTGTTAAATGAATACTGGGAATCGATCAAATATTTTGTTTCAGTTACATTGAAAAAGATATGAAAGGGAACATATAAAAATTAGAAAAAGTATGTTGCAAATTTATTATTTATAGGTTAAAAATGGTTATATCGTTATATTTAAAATAGTTGTTTAAGATTAAATAATTTTATTTATTCAGAGAATTTACCTATCTTTTAGAGAGAAAATTAATTTTATAATATGTGATAATGTACATCACAAAAGGATTAAGCTGGTGTAAAATTTCTGTTATCGTATAAATTTGAATAAAAGAAGCCTTACTGCATACACATATTTACTATCGAAAGAAGCAAAGAAGAATAAGAAAGGAAATCATGTTGTCATTTTTATCAGTGCCCTGCAGCAGACACTAAAGGAATAAACAACAACATCGATTATCATTTAGCAGAGTTCAAGACGTAAACAACTTTTGTTGGAACAGAAGATCACCTACTAACCTAGAGAGCAGGTGCATTTTAATCAATAACCAGGAAAAAAAAAAAAAAATGATTATCCTTAGTTGTTACTAATCAATAGCATTATAAGAATGGAGAAGACTGACGAGTTCAATTTCCTTTATTTTGAAGCGTCATTTGCGAAATACAGTTAGACGCAAACGACAATTTTTTTCATTTCTCTTTTGCATTAAATAAAAGTTTGCAATGGCTTTTGCAAAGTCGATGCAATTAACTTTACGACAATTTTTTGTATCATTGATATGAATTGGTAGTGTATTTCAATTCATTTATCATGCTAAAGTAATTAAATATATATCGGAAATTAAGAATTTATTGCATATTTTAAATTTTAAATATAGTATTCGAATTTAATTAATTAATTTTATTCGAGTGCGTTGGAAATAAGAACAGAAAAGATCACAGTGATGTTAATACGGTAATAAATCTGGTCCTACTCACTCGACTTTCCGAGCATTTATTGGCCATTTAAAGAAATTTGAATCACTGATTATTTCAATAAATAAACAAAATTGAAAAATTGTCGTCCAGTTCTTGAGTATTTCTCACCTTGTTTATATATTTGTCCAAAGAACAATATTATATTCGAATTCTTTTGTGCGTTCGTCTAAAGGAACTATAATAATTAGTAAGCGCAATAGTTCCACAAACGGTCATACCGTAGAAAAATCTAGAACATATCTTTAAGGTCACGTCGACAAACAATCTATATAAAAAGAAACTTATACTAAATAAAGAAATTTTAAACTTTGCGGATAACCGCTGATCTAAACCGTCTACGACATTTTACGGCCTGTGTTTGGAAATCTGTACCTGTGAATTCTGTTGCACCAAGTAATGGTAAATTATGTATTTGTGACTTTTTAGCTCTTACAAGTTGTGATACTTTCTAGAATTCATTTTTATATTAAAGTAACGTATCTCTTTTGCCGCGTCATAACACCAGACTATGGCAGAAAGTACTGTCATCTTCGGCGACTATTACGAAACACCTACAGTGCGGCCACATATCCTAAAACTAGCTGTGAGGACGCGGCCAAAATGTTGGAGGGATGCCAGCTTGACCGACAGTTTGAAATTTGGAAAACATCCAGTAATTACGCGCTCTGTTATTGCTCATTTTCTCTGAGTCAGATGACTGTCACCCCTATTTTAGCATTGGACTCATTGAGTTAGAACTTGCACATATGCTTCCATGGTTTCTGAAATGTGGTCGAAGAATAAGCTCATTGACCTGTTCTATTATAAACTACTCTGACTAGTGCAAACAGCGAGTCGTTTGATGGAATACAAATTGTTAACTGGAGCATGTCTGTATGTTGCATTGATTTTCATTTTGATCTGTGAATCAAATTCAGTAAAAATAAATATCTTACAATCAATGAAGTCTTTATATTATTGCCAGCATGTCTACAGTCTCATTTCCAAGTACATTACCGCGTGAGGGAAACTATTGGAAAAGCAATCTATATTGAACACATAAAATTTTTAATAAATCTGTTGTGGCCTCTACAAGACTTTCTTCTATATTTTCCTATACGAATTCACGCAGTACAAATTATTTATTAATATTATTTTCCAGGTTAAATGCAGAAGATATTCATTTCAGAGATGAGAAAACAGTCAATGTCCAAAGAAAGTCAATTTTGTGCTGACATCTGAAGAAATTTTTTTTTTTTTTTTTGGGGGGGGGGGGGGGGGGAGAAGCGATAACTTTGTTTTAAATTATCACAGATTTCCTAAGTAGCACAAAACAATTGGGCCATCGTTGGCAAATTGTTCACTCCCGTGTTGGGCAACGGTCAGAAATGTTATTCTTCTCTCAACAAACCACTCCTCAGCAGAGGTCGAACAAATTTCTCCAGCGATAGCACTTACAAACAGTTGAGTCTCCGTTAGGGTTCGATTATGGTTGGAAAGCCAACCAGTCATTTTCCAACAGCAGAGTCCAACGAAATTTTTTTCATTAGGTTCTAACAGCATTCTAAAACTGTTGAACGTACATTAGATGATTAGATCACTGTTGGCATGCTAACTAAACCATTTCCCAATGATTCCACAGTTTGCGAACGTTAGCCCAACGATTTGTGCTACTTGGGTTATGGTTCAATCATTCGTTTTTAAGGTACTGACGAGCTCTTTTGAAAGATACCCATATTATTGAAAAGTAAAAAATATTATGATTATATACATTTCCCCACAAACAAAATTTATATGGGCCCAGAAACAACAGTTTTTTTTTTTTCTTTTTCTTTTTTTGCGGTTATAAATGACCGGTGGCTAGATTGATGGCTCAATCAATGGTAAACTATTGGCCCATATGCAGTTTTCTACTTTAGCAATACATTTTCGCATTTATTATTTGTTATTTTTATACTTTCTTGCGAATAATCAATATCCTCAACGATATTTTAATGCGTGTAATAAAATTGCACAACTGATTACACAATAATTAGAAATGAGCCGTTTTATGCAAATTTAACACATAATTTATTGTTGTACTCGTAACATTGTTCATTATGGTGGGCCAAGCTTAGCAACCTAACCCAACGCATAAGATGCCAAGGGAGGGGATAAAAAATGGAAGTTGGGCCAGTTGCAACTATCCCAACTAACCAAGTACCAACCGCGCGAACCATTATCTTCTGGTTAGCCAACGACTCATATTTGTAGAGTTATATGAAATTTTGCCCTATTCTGCCATATTAAAAATTAGGAAAAGAATACGTAGACTAACAGACATTTTCTAACCGGCATGTTGTGCAAATTATTTATTAAAAATATTTTCCACAATAAATGCTGATGATTTCCATATCAGAGAAGTATAACACTAAATGCCAAAAGAACTTTGCACGTACATCTGAGAAAATGTACCCCTAAGTTTTCTCTTTTTCGTTAAAAATGAAAACAAATCGATAACTTTATTTTAAATTATCACAGATATATGGTTCAACTATTCGTTTTGAAGGTACTGACGACTTCTTTCGAAAGATGCTCATATTGACAATTTACATCCTTGGGGTGGGGTGGGGGGGGGGAGGACTGCTCCTACATGCACATAATTTTCTCCTAATTTACTACTACTATTATGAATAATTCATATTAATTTCCCAATCATTCTTTAAAATAACTCATTATTTTCATTTCTGTGAAATTTTGTTGTATACTACCATTTTAAAAGCTGTGAAAAAGTGAGGTAACAGCGCCATCTGTTGAGCGTTGATCCCTAAATGTAATCAGCACAAGTTTAGGTGAAGGTCCAACTTAATACCAAGTCTCGCTAAGTTTCGCTCATTGGTTCGTGAGATACAACATCCACAAAATTTTTGATATACACACTCAGATATTCTTTAACAATGGTCAAATCGTATTCAGGACTTCTCAAAGCGTGTAAATCCATCGAAAACCGGAAGTCGAAAATTTTCACTAATCCAATACATTCTAATCCAATACACGATTTAACCATTTTTAGAAAATGTCTGACAACATCCGGCAAAAAAATTTGTGGCGGCTCTACTTCAAGAACTAATGTACAGATTTTCATACATATATATATATAGTTGTACCTTACATAAATTAGTACCTATCAACTTTTTGTGCAAATTGCCTAACAGAGACGTCCCCCTCCCCCACCCCACCCCTTTTTTTTTTAACTTTCATTACCCGATTACCGTAGGTAATTGAAGTATTATATTCGGTCCGAAAATTCGATATCGAGTTTTCACTTGATTTACATGTTTTAAGGTCTCCTGAGGTAAGAAAAAAAAATATTTTTTTGGCAGTTGTTCTGTGTGTATGTATATATGTGTAGAATCTCCTGACTATCATATCTTCAAAACTAATAAAGATAGAACTACGAAACTTCAAAAGTGAGACAGTTCTGGTGTACAGATGATTTTTCCAACTTTTGGTGAAAATTGGGAAACCGGAAATGGGGCCGTAAGTCCGTATCTCAAAAACGATTCTAATGATTTTCTTCAAAGCTGTTATATAAACACTTTGTTAGATGCCATTTTGTATGAATTAGTCCAGGAAAATTGATAGGTGTCCTGTATAAATAGCTCAATTTTGGGTCTCGCAAGTGCGTCCCACAAAAAACTGCTGTACAGATGAAACTCGCCGTATTAACTTCATTTTAAATATCCTTTTGTTGTTATATTACGGTCTAAAATAAATTCCTTAAGTATATATTATTGTCTTTATACTGCACCAGGGTAGCGACAATCAGAGAAATCATGGGAAAATCAGGGAATTTTGTAAAAACACCCGAAAACCATGGAAATTTTCATTTTTGCCCAGCAAACATGGCTGAAAGATCGCCAAACGGGTGTTATCTTAAGCTTGATTGTACAGGATTGGTTGCTTTCTAAGTCAAGTGAACAAGAGCCGGGGGGAGATTGAAATATTTTTGCCCATCAGTATACTAGTTTTTTTTTCTTTTTTATTGCAGTGGGTTAGTGAGCATGTTACTCAAGAATGTGATATACATAAAATTATGGAATGTGTATAATAGTAATAGGTAAAATAAGTCATGGAAATTTGTCAAAATTAGTCATGGAAATCATGGAAAAATCAGGAAACTTTTTTTCTGAATGTAAGTAGGAGTTATATATATATATATATATTTAACCTGACGCCCCTCCCCCCCCCCTCCTCTTTAGAGTATCTCTGAATGTTTATGATTGAAAGTTAATACAAATTATGCTTCAAATCGTAGTCATGGAGGTAAAATAGGATCTTAGGACACTAATATATTATGTGGATGTAGTTTTCTAATCTAAGCAATCCGCATGCTTTTTCTGCCTTTATTGATATATTCTTGAACAGAAAACAAATTTCGCTATATTTAATTGACCACAGTGGCCTAGTTGGCAAAGCATCGACCTCGTAATAGAGATTGTAAGTTCGATTTCCGAGTGGGCCGAAGACTGTCGTGTGCATTAACAGTGTCTGGTGTACTAAAATCTGTCGTGGATACAAAGTCCTCCATGTTCCATAAAATGAATACTTTTGGAGGTTACCAAAGAGGAGAAGATATTTTACCTCCGCAAAGGAACAAATTTGTGATGGCATGTCTTCAAACCACCCCATAAGGAGGAATCTCAGACTATCGGCAATAGGCAGCTCTCATTATCAACTCAACAAAACCTTTTTATATTTAAATTTATCTTCCTTTACCACAAAATAAAGTAATTATTTCTAAAAGTTTTCTATGTTATTTTTCGAAAATTTTGAACAAAAGTATTATTTATGCAGTACGATGCCCAAGTTTCGAATGTTTTTGGCCACATTGAATATCACCATCAGCCTTAAAATAAATAAATAAACAAATAAAATAAATAAAAATACCGTATCATTTTTGTTAGAAATGCCTTTAAATATAAGCGTAATACAAAAGTTTTCGCATCTCTTTACTTGCTGTAATTCTATGTCAATTCGCGTTGTACCAATACCTTCTATTCTGATTAGAAGGTGTTGGTTGTACACGTATTTGTCTTTACAAAAGCATTTGTTATTTGAAGTAACAACTGCATCCGCTCACGATTTTTCCATACTTTACACAGTTACAGATAAATTCAGAGTCGTGAGTGTGGTAGATGTAACAGTGGAATATCAGGAATCAGGACACTTTTTTCAGTTAGGGTTGCATTTTCTAGTTCCCCATTATACGGGGAATTAGCTATTCGAAATATATTTCAACTTAGTTTTTTTGTTTTTCTATCTTTTTTTTTTTTTCTTCTTTTCGCACGTTTTGAGGTCTGAAAGACCTGAAAATCACAAATTCGATGTAATGTCCGTCTGTAGGTCTGTCAGTTTGTTACTTTGACGTATTGATATATTATCTCATGTTCGCAAGAATGAATCTTCGTAAAACAGTCATATTTAAAATAACATGAAATATTTTCATAAAATGGCAAAAAAAAAAAAAAAAAAAAGAATAAGAATAATCTGGTGTGTCACTCGCACGACTTTCTCTTTCCCTGAAATTTAATACTATAAATACAGGTTGGAGATTAAGAGGTAAGATAACGAGTACTGTCATGTAAACCTATGTTAAACAATTCAAATTAGACTTTGGAAGTGTTTTATATGATAGTTAGTTCTGTACCGCCCCCTCAACCCCCCCCCCCCGTTTCATTAATGCACCTACATTTATATAGAATTTAATTCTGTTATTAAAATTAAAAGTTTACTTAAAATCATACAGACAATTTTCACGGGCAACATTCATTGAAACTTATCAATCTTTATCAAACTTTTCCAGCAACAAACTTATATTAAATTCAAAATACAACATTTGGATCTCCTAAAATTATTCGTTTTTAAGGTTACTCTAAGAGACACAGACAAAGGTCAAACGTTAAAGAACTTGACTATGGTAATCAGGAAGCCTCAAAACGTGTAAATATACAAAAAACAAGCTATGAATATTTAGCTTAAAACATACATTATTTACCATATCTCTATGAGGAATTTATTTCAATTCCCGAACAGCTTTCCTGGAAATGGTAAAATATTATTAGTAAAGCACATCCACTAACAACAAATAACTAGTGTGTTGTGACTTTCTTCTATATTTTCCTATACAAATTCATTCAGTACACTTAAAACGAACATTTATAAGGCATTTCGGTAGGCCCAAGTTAACCTCTCGAAGCTCGAAGGTCACATTTTACCCACGGCCAAAAAGTTGTGTACCATTACACTAGACGAACAAAGCTGCAGCCCAGTTTAAAAAATATCTGATGTAGACACCATATGACTTCTTTGTTCCATAATAAAACTATACATATTCTTTTAATAAATTAAAAAATAAAATGTAATAATATAATAATATGAAAAATATTATTTTCTGACTTTGAAATGGTGACCATTAAGTTGAATGAAAAAGGGAGGTGCACAACTATACGTTATACAAATCTTAAATGCTAAATTGCAATGTTCTACAGCGAACTGTTGTTGAGTTATGCGAGATAAACACCCACACATATATACACAAGTGTGCAAATTATTAGACTCATCTTTTAAGATTTCCTGACTTTCTACCTTCAGGTTCCATTATTTCAGTTTATAAACTTGATGGGTAGAAAAAAATAATTATAATCGCGTATATTTCAGCGAAAGTTTGTCCCGGAGGCTAAAGGTGGACCAGTAACGTAACGAATTAAAGAGAAAGTATAATGCCAGGGATCAACGTGGTAAAAAGAAAAGAAATTTGAAATTTGTTATAGCAAATCATTATGATACCCCTTTTATTATCTATACTTATTCGTATGTCAATATCACGTACATTCATATTATATATATACATAATGAAATATTTTTCAACGTTTTATGTTCATAACATCAAGGAACGCGGTAGCGTTCCGCCCCGCCAAGCTAAAACAAACACCCGCCAATGAAATTTACAAAGTAGGAAGTCAATGGTGAACGCTACAAGTGTATATTATGTCGACATAGCATCTCGTACTTTTCGACTACCTGTATCTCAGCTCCCTGATCCCCAAGACATATGATTTTTTGCACAGACCTTAAGCATACCCTTAAGACAAAACATACAAACTTGCATGTCGCTCCGAATTAAGGGGCCTGAGTTATATAACTTTGAAAACCCGAAATTTCTCTGTTACATTCTTCTTCTTCTTCTTCTGCTTCTTGTAATTGTTAAGACAAAAACTTTTGACGGCGATTGAGCCTAGAGTTCTGCAGCTAATGAGCTGAAAATTTGCATGGACATTCCTTCTGACCTGCACCAGTGCCTTTTTCAATCAAAAATTTTTTTGGTCGGGTTACTGCTGCCTACGGCAGCGTTACCAGTTCTCATCTTGCAATCGCCTTTTAACTAACTTCCCGACTAGCTAGACATTTGAAACTTTCAGGATAGCTCATAACACGGTGACAATACATTTTTTAACACTTTTAGTCAACTGTCTCAGGTACCTACTGCCTTCGGCAGCGTTTATATGATTCGACAGAAAATTTATTTAACTAATTTCCCCGACTAGCTAAACATTTGAAATTTTCAGACTAGTTCAGAACGCGGAGAAAATGCATTTTTTTATTACGTTTAGCCAACTGCTTCGGGTTCCTGCTGCCATCGGCAGCGTTACCAGCCCAACGCTTGCAATCGATTTTTAACTAACTTCCCGACTAGCTAGGCATTTGAAACTTTCAGGATAGCTCAGAACACGGTGACAATACATTTTTTAACACTTTTAGTCAACTGTTTCAGGTCCCTACTGCCTTCGGCAGCGTTTATATGATTCGACAGAAAATTTATTTAACTAATTTCCCGACTAGCTAGACATTTGAAACTTTCAGAATAGTTCAGAACACGGTGAAAATGCATTTTTATAATACTTTTAGCCAACTGTTTCGGGTTACTGCTGCCTTCGGCAGCTTTACCAGTACACATTTTTACACATTTTACAATCGCTTTTTAACTAACTTCAAGACAAGCTAGACATTTGAAACATTCAGGATAGCTCAGAACACGGTCACAATACATTTTTTTACACTTTTAGTCAACTTTCACAGGTCCCTACTCCCTTCGGCAGCATTTATATGATTCGACAGAAAATTTATTTAACTAATTTCCCGACTAGCTAGACATTTAAAACTTTCAGAATAGTTCAGAACACGGTGAAAATGCATTTTTATAATACTTTTAGCCAACTGTTTCGGGTTTCTGCTGCCATCGGCAGCGTTCCCAGTACAATTCTCGCAATTGATTTTTAACTAACTTCCCGCCTTTGAAACTTTTAGGATAG
Organism: Salticus scenicus; assembly: GCA_963930645.1. Taxonomy (NCBI): domain Eukaryota; kingdom Metazoa; phylum Arthropoda; class Arachnida; order Araneae; family Salticidae; genus Salticus; species Salticus scenicus. The sequence goes on from OZ005661.1 coordinate 85,227,056, forward strand.
CTCAGAACACGGTGACAATACATTTTTACCAATTTGAAAATCATTTGAGGGCAAATGTTCTCGAATTTATAAATTTGTCCTCAAATGTCCGTAAATTAAAGCATAATTTAACTCTGTCCTCAAATGTCCTTTCAATTTGAGGACGCTGCGATGATTTGTCCTCAAATTGGGTTTAAAAAATTTGGTCACTTTAATGAAACCCAGTATCAACTTGAGTTTCACCAGAAAACTCAGCTTAAATAACAGCTGACAACATATAAATCACAGCACAAACGATACCATAGTCATAACATACAGAAATAAACTACAATTCAATGGTAGAGACTTAGTCAAGAAAAACTTTCCATTTCGTAAATCTTAGCGAGAAACTCACCTCAGTGGTCGGAACGGGACTCCTTTTATAGCCCGCCATTAATCCTGAATTTTACAGTAGCTTCCGTAAAGTACGGTTTCCATTGCAGTTGGAACTTCAAAGTTAAAAAAACCATTAATCACGCTCCCGACACAAAGAGCCAAATGTCTTGTCATCAGTTGTACTTTTTTTTTTTTTTTTATTTTTTTTTTTATCAGATTTCGCAGTTACTTTAAAGAAAAGCATGCAAAATTGACAAAGATATCTCTGCCTCTGGCCTCTCAATTATCTCAGCTCGGGGTTAGAGCCAGGGACTTCCAACCAGTCGAACCAAAACGTCAAAGCATTCCAACAGCTTGACCACATCAAAGGATTCTGAATACCGCCGCTCGTAACGACTCCCAACCAACCTCAGTGGAAACTGCACTTAATAATCGAGTTACAGCTTGGACGATGGGTCTATCGATAATAAAGGTTTTTTTCACCAATATCGTCAAAATAGTTGCACAAGGTGCGATAGTCACCAAATTCTACGCCAAGTCTATTACGTGCCCTGATAAAGTGTGTTTTTAACGGAGAAGGATCTTTTTTAACGCGGAAACAAGCTAGAAAGGCGAAAAATTGACATTTTATAATGTGACTAAACCTTTTAGAAAGAAATCGCATAAAAAGAACTAATACTATGTAGAAATCTGTAACACTATATTTACATCCATGCATAACACGCACGATTTTTATCTATCTATTACACAAATACATTCATTATGCATACGTATTAAATTATAAAAGCACATACATAACCAGCAAAAAGAAGTGATATCTCATAAAAAAACAATACTATTGTAAAAGTCACCCCGCCCAGCAAAAACTCTAACCTTTCTTATGCATACGTATTATATTTATAAAAGCACATACATAACCTGCAAAAAGAAGTGATATCTCATAAAAAACAATACTATTGTAAAAGTCACCCCGCCCAGCAAAAACTCTTACCTTTCTTAAGCAGCCAAAAAAAGAATTGATATCAAATTTCGCCGCCGCTATTGAATCCCGGGTACTCAATGCCTAGCTTAATGAAGATCTGCCAATAACACTGCATGTATCTTTCTAATATATCCCAATCTCTTTTCAACATTCTTTGTTATAGGTGTTAGTTTTTTCGCTGCATTATAAAGTTATAATGTAAAGTATTTTTACGGCGAGGTGCGTCCTCTATGTAGAAGTTTTAATTAATAAAAAATTTAGTTAGTAAAGATTAAAATATTATTACGCACCCCGCCGTAAAAATACTTTACATTATAACTTTATAATGCAGCGAAAAAACTAACACCTATAACAAAGAATGTTGAAAAGAGATTGGGATATATTAGAAAGATACATGCAGTGTTATTGGCAGATCTTCATTAAGCTAGGCATTGAGTACCCGGGATTCAATAGCGGCGGCGAAATTTGATATCAATTCTTTTTTTGGCTGCTTAAGAAAGGTAAGAGTTTTTGCTGGGCGGGGTGACTTTTACAATAGTATTGTTTTTTATGAGATATACAGTTTTCAAACCAGTATTCCACGTCAATTTTAGAAAGCTTGAGATACTACAATAGACACAGGTTACTGCAACTGGAATATATAAATATTAAACATTTGATGAGATAGAAGCATTTTCACTAAACAATTTTTGACTGCACTTGCACAAGCGTTAGCAAAATTTCTTTTGCGTAATTTAATACCCATACGCCATACAACCACAGTTGTTGTGTGGACATCCTGTAACTATCATACAGCTACAGCTCTCTTATTTGTCATATCGTTGGAGACCTATCCACTGAACTCACGAAGGATTATAATAAACGGATTATCCAACTATTCGTCTCCACCGTAAAGCCGGTGGATTTTCTGATCGGGTCATCCGATGGAATTATCCACCGAAAATTCGGTGGATTTTCTGATCGGATAGGCATGAGCAATCGACGCACGTGCAGTCTTGTGCGGGAATATGTGATAGATGTTATATTTGGCCACCATTACATTGCAAAATAAAAGATTGTTGCAGTTTTTTTTTTTTTTTTTTTCTTTCCCTGAAAATCTGAAGTGTTGGTAGACAAATTAAATATTTTCGTTTTTATTTTGTTTTGTACAGCAACGTAAATTCACTATATTGTGATTAATAAAATTTGGCCTCGTGTTAGTCGTAAAATTTAAGTGATGTAAAATTTAGGCGTTCGTATGGAAAGTTTTAAAGTTTGTTGCAGTTTCAGTATGGAGATAATGCCTAATCAGAGAATATTTTTTGACTGTCTGGAAGGACATTTTTTGCCATCCACAACCACAGGATGTTAGGTTATGATGAATATACTATCCTCTGAATAGTTTGAGGATGTCAGTAGGCATCCAGAGAATTTCTACACTCCTCCTATAGCTATCTGTTAAGAACCATAGAATGTCTATAGGTGTGACATTTTGACATTTAGAAGTTATCCTCCGAATAATGAAAACATTTCTGTTGTCCAGAGGGCCATCAGATTATCCTGAAAATAGCATCCTCTGGATTTTTTTTTTATGATGACATTACGTTGTCTGTATAGCCCAGATGTATTAAGTTACAGTAGAGTCCCGCTTATCCGAGGTAAATGGGACCGAGCCGAGGGTATCTCAGATCAGGGTTGGCAAGTTTCTTCCAAGGTGGAAAAAACCGCGGAAAAAACCATGGAAAAAACCGGCCGGAAGAAATAGGTTTCTTCCAAGTACTTTATTAGACAAAACAAAGGTAATTTTAGTGGAATCTAAAAACAAATCTTTCAAAGTGACATTGAGGCGTCACTGGAATTTTGATATCATTCCTTTTAAAACTGTTATTTTGAAATTGAAATGCAAATGAAAAAGCATCAGTGAGTATATTTTATATATTTGTCTTACCTTGAAGTTAACAGTATTATGTTTGCATTGTAAATATAGGAAAAAGCAAATGATCAAATAAGAAAAAGAAAATCTATGTATATTTTAACTAATAGCAAAGCGTCAGTTAAAATTTGATATCATTATTTTTAATACCCATATTTCAAATTCTTATAGCGATAAAGTAGCGGCGTCACAACTTTTAACCCGTTACGGGTTTTTGTACTGATATAAGTCACAGATAAAGAACAAGTAAGATTCCACTTACCTGGATGAATGATCAGCACTGGTGGCAGAAGATGTTAAAATCCTTTTAGGTCTAATTTCATCTCCAGGCTAGCTATCTCATCGCTATGCTGAAAAGACACTGGAAAACATAATTACGTAATATAAATTTCACTCGTGTAAATCTGTGACATTAATTACTCGCTTTTTAAGTTTTCTTTATATTTAATTTTCTTGATTATTTGAATGTGATTTAAACATGAAGTGTGATACAATCATATTATAAGAGCGTTCTTAAACATTCTACTAATTTGAGCTACATATTAGTACAACTGCGAGGAAGGTAAAATCGTGCGAGAGGAGAGAGTTTGTGATTTAGCTGACACATAGAGTTCTTCAGAGTAAAACTGGGAGCGACACATTCTTTCTTGATACATGTACATTTGAATAGATTGTTCTTTGGAAGAGAAACTAGTATGTTGTGGCCACCACAAGACTTTCTTCTATATTTACCTATACATATTCAATCAGTAACAATATTTAAAAAAAAAAAAAAAAAAAAAAAAAAAAAAAAAGTACGATTTTTTTTTTTTTTTTTTTTTTTTAAGTTTTTTTTTTTTTTTTTTTTTTTTTTTTTTTTTTTGTTAAAAGTGAAAAAAATCGATAACTTTGTTTTAAATTATCACAGATTTATGGGGGAAGCGATGCCCCCCCCCCCATGCAGAAAATTTTTTTCCTAGTTACATACTACTATTATCAATAATTCATATTAATTTTACAATCACAAGTTTAAAACAACTCTTATTATGCACATTTATACGAATTTTTGTCCTATGCTGCCATGTTAAAAATTTAGATAAAATGCTATCACAGCGCCAGCTGTTGAGCTATTGATCCCCAAACATAATCAGCACCAGTTAATGTCGGGGACAAACTAAATACCAAGTTTGGTTAAATTTCGTTAAAAAAAAAAAAAAAAAAAAAAAAAAATTGCGATTTTTTTTCTGTTTTGTTTTGTTAAAACTAAAAAAAATCGATAACTTTGGTTTAAATTATCACAGATTTATCGTTCAGCCATTCGTTTTAAAGGTATTGACGAGATCTTTCGAAAGATACCCATCTTGAAACTTTGCCCCCCCGGGTGGGAACTTCCCCCTCCGGTGGGGGGGGGGAACCGATGCCCCCACATGCACAAAAATTTTTTCCTAGTTAACTACTACTATTATCAACCTGATCTTTCGAAAGATACCCAATGTGAAAATTTACCCCCCCCCCCTGGGGGGGGGTATTTCCCCCCTAGGGGGGGAAGCGATGCCCCCCCATGCAGAAAATTTTTTTCCTAGTTACATACTACTATTATTAATAATTCATATTAATTTTACAATCACAAGTTTAAAACAACTCTAATTATGCACATTTATACGAATTTTTCTCCTATGCTGCCATGTTAAAAATTTAGATAAAAATGCTATCACAGCGCCACCTGTTGAGCTATTGATCCCCAAACATAATCAGCACCAGTTTATGTCGGGGACCAATTAAATACCAAGTTTGGTTAAATTTCGTTAAAAAAAAAAAAAAAAAAAAAAAAAAAAAAAAATGCGATATTTTTCTAAGTTTTTTTTTGTTAAAAGTAAAAAAAATCGATAACTTTGGTTTAAATTATCACAGATTTATCGTTCAACCATTCGTTTTAAAGGTATTGACGAGATCTTTCGAAAGATACCCATCTTGAAACTTTGCCCCCCCGGGTGGGAACTTCCCCCCCCCCCCCCCCCCCCCGGTGGGGGGGAACCGATGCCCCCACATGCACAAAAATTTTTTCCAAGTTAACTATTACTATTATCAACGAGACCTTTCGAAAGATACCCATCTTGAAAATTTACTTCCCCGGGGGGGGATTTTCCCCCCCGGGGGGGGGACCGATGCCCCCCCCATGCACAAAATTTTTTTCTTAGCTAACTACTACTATTATCAATAATTCATATTAATTTTACAATCACAAGTGTAAAATAACTCTCTTTATGCCCATTTATACGGAATTTTGTCCTATGCTGCCATGTTAAAAATTTGCATAAAATGCGATCACAACGCCACCTATTGAGCGATTGATCCCAAAATCTAATCAGCACCAGTTTATGTCAGGGTGCAACTAAATACCAAGTTTGGTTAAATTTCATTCATTGGTTCGTGAGATACAGCGTCCACAAAAAAATGATACAGACAGACAGACAGACATTTTCTAAAAACTATTAATTCATGTTCTCCATATCCCAAAACCTGTAAATCCATCAAAAAGTGGACTTCGAAAATTTTCGCGAATCCAATACTTTCTCTATATTACATATAGAAGAAAGTAAAAATGTCTATAATAAATCGGAGTTCTTGAATATTGTAAAATATCGGGCATAAAATAATTTCAGTTTTTTCTATTTCACATCAGTATTGACCAAAAATAAAGCATAAAACTAAAGTTTATAACATTCCCACTAACAAAATTTTTATATTCTACAGCGATTTTTTAATTATACGAGATAAAAAATTTTTTCATTTTCTGAACTCTCAAATCATCCTTGAAAACATCTGGAAAAATGTTTTGAGAACGACGAATTTGTTTCTGTGTTATTATTATTATTGTATTTTTTATCTTCCAGAATGCTTCTTGACAATGATCGATCGACTCACACAGGGGGGTGGGGAATTCCTTGATAATCATACCAGCCAAAAACTTTTTCTTTCCAGCCAGCAATATAAAATTGAAAATTATGATAGAACAGCAGTTACAAGTACATGACGTGCCCAATAGCAAAATTTTCTATCCCCATGCCATAATTTAAATAGCCACTTAGTGTCATGCTAAGTTCGCTGCCTTTCAAATATGGAAAAAACAAGAAATATTTTGAAGGAATAGATATAAATTGAAATTTTTTGGTACATTTTTCGCTACCTAAAATTCCCCGCGCCATATCAAAAAATCTACTCACCACTGGTTAATAAATTGCTGTAATAACCCTCTCCCCCCCATTCTTGGCTGCACTCACTTCCATTGATTACGCTTAGGAACCAGCAGTTCCCAGGGTATGCGTCCGGACAAATGTGCTTATCCAACGTCAGAAAAATTATTGAAGAAACGGTTAATATAGAGAACGAAACTCAGATAGATAATCACAAGATTTTTAATAATAGCCTTGATAATATTGTTGTAGGTTAAAATGACAGGGGATATGAAAAGGGCACGGTACTTCTTTTACTTTATACATATGGTCTAGGACCCCTGTGAAGTCAGAAGGCCTTAACCTCCCCCCTACACCGACACACACATTTACTATGTGTAATTAAAAGTAATGGAAATTAACATTTATAAACTCGTAAAGCAATTTCGAAATTTCAGTCTTATTTTTAAGTATAACAATAACATTTGTGCTCTTAGAAAATTAATGCTTCAGTAATACTTATGAGTGGTGTCATAAATGGTGTAATTATTGATGTCATTTTAAGCTCTTGTTCTGGCTGTTAAAACGCCATTCAAAATCTATAAATAAATAAATAAAAATAAAAAAAGTTCTGGAGGGACTTTACTCAACTTTCCGTGCATTAAGTAATTAACGTTGTTTAACTAAATTAAAGTACAAGAAGTCTAAAACCATTCAGCTCAGTTGAATAAGTCGTTTATCGCTATTGCATTTCAAATAATTTGAGACCATAGGTCATGGTCATAAAGATAAAAAAAATTTCACTGTGTTCCTGTAAAAAACTATAAGTGATAAATTCACCGAAATTTATACAGTTCCTGCTATGGTGACCTATAACAGACGTACCAACTTTTCAACTCATTCGAACAAAGCGTTTAGACGGTATCGTGTTCACTCACACACTTACATACACACACACGCTTACATCACGAAAAAACGTGTAAAATTGTAAATATCTCTAAAAGGGGATCTCGTGTCAAGACAAAAGTTGTAGGTGTGCAACTAGACATCATGACAGTCACAAATAAAAATTTGCATCATTCTGCGACCATTTGGTTTTTAGCTGTGCAAGATACAAAATCCATTTCACAAATCATGATTATAGAGCTTTCCTTACATAAATGTTCGAAAAGTAGTAATATGAGCATCTGGCAGAATAAATTATTTAGAGAATAATAATAAATTTTAAGACAGACTAGTATGCTGTGGCTATCACAAAACTTTCTTCTATGTCATTCTGTAAAACAGCGCCACCTGTCAGCTGATATACACCTAAATTATGTCAGCATTCATCTTATGTTTGGTGCATTTATACGCCATAGAATCTGAGATATAGCTTTCCATACACGAGGGAAATTGCAGCATAGCAGCACCACCTATCGGCTGATATGCATTCAAATTAAATTAAAATGGTGTTTTATAATGGTCTTCTCACATATCAAACTTTGTGCAATTATACATAGTAGAAGCTGAAATATAGCCTACCCGCAAGTGGAATCGGAACATAGCAGTGAGTTCTCTTGGGTAATGTATACCTAATAAATAGACACCAATTTATGTCAAGATGCAACTAAATATAAAATTTTATGAAATTCTGTGTATTATTTTGTTGATTTAGAGCTGCTACAATTTTTTTGTCATACACAGACAGATGGACATTTTATGGAAGGGGTCAATCCATATTTAATACATCACAAAACATTTAAATCATTTCTAAACCGAAGTCTCAAATTTTTTATGAATCTAATACTTTATTGAATAAAGAAGAAAGTAAAAATCTGATGGCTTCCTTGTACACTTATTAATCTATACATTTATTTTTATAACAAGAATATAAAATATTGATTTTAAGCTTTAAAACAGAGCTTTAGATAATGACTATAAAAGGAGATCAGACAAATTTTCATTTTTCGCATTAGATCATTGAACTGAGTTCGCGTGCTTAAACATTGCCCATGTATAAATAATTTTTATCCTCGCGTATTTTATTAATTGCGTCAGTAGTGAAAGTTAGAGAAATGTTTATATAGATTTTGCTCAGGGCCCGATTAAGCCAAAGTGGTGCCCAGGTCCTGATTCACTTTGGTGCCCCCTCCCCCCAAACTTGTAAACCACTGGGGGAAAAAAAAGGGGGGGGGGCATAATACGAAATACATAATTGTTTTTGTTTGAAAAAATATTATGCTACAACAGGGATCAGGTAAAAACAAGAGAGTTAAAGTCGTATCCTGATTTAAAATACAATTTGTATTCATTGCATTTTAAGGATAATATTTTAAATTGGCTTAGTGATTTATTTTTGAATTTCATATAAATTCAAAAATCTTTACTGTACTATGTAAATTGCTTCTAAAAAAAAAGTAAAATTTAGAAAGTAATTAATTATAAGCTTTTTAAAAGTTTGAAACGGAAGTTTTTAAAAACATCTTCATTTTATTAAGCAATAACAATTTAATATAAACTTGTTACTGAGCAACTGAGCAAGACTATTTTGGTGCCCCTAAAATTGTGGTGCCCAGGTCCTGGGACCCGCAGTACCGTGCGTTAATCAGGCCCTGCGATGCAGACAAAAGTTATTTGCAGTGATGCAGGTTTGCAACAAAAAAAACTGCATGAGATTGTTACTATTATTATTTTATTTATTTAAGTTTATTATTTTTTACTCACTAACACAGAAAGTATAGAAAGAAAATCCATCACGTCCCTCCCCCTCCCCGAAAAACTCGTATTTTTTTAGTTGAATTTTGCGTGAAATCTGATATTTGTTATTGTTGATTATAAAAACTATAGTCAGTTCATATTTCTTACTTTAAAGCTATATGAATTAAGGTAAATCTTTAAAAAAAGTAAATAACGCAAAATTTAAAATAGGAAGGAAGTAGAGGCAGTGGAAGGGATCTGAAAATGGAACCTTTTTCGGGGGGAGGGGATGGTTAAAAAAAAAAAAAAAAAAAAGAAGAAGAAGAAGAAAAGATTTCACATACATGTCTAGCTCAGTGTAATACAATTAGCGATTTTTTTTTTTTTTTTTCAAATCTCTATTATTAAAAAAAAAAAAAAAAAAAAAAAAAAATCGTATGTGATAATTAGAATTGGTTCTGACTTTCAATTCTGACTGCTTTTTGACAGTCGTGTATAAAATATCCTATCCGCGATTGTAATGAAATGCTCGCCCTCTGGTGGGCTAAGGTGAAATTACAATTAACATGCATAGCTTTCGAATTCATCTAGACGCCATTGCTGGCCGATATTTAGTTTCGCATATATTTATTGAATAAAAATGAATAAATCCGGTAAAAAAGATAACACTTAGTGTTGTGTGCCACAGTGTAACTCCAAGAATAAAAAAATCCAGAATTAAACTTCCATTTATTTCCAAATGACAAATTTAAAATTTCAGTTGCTTCGGCTAATGGAAGTAAAAAATTAATCAGATGATTTGAAACTAATATTTGTTCAGCTTCAGTTAAAAATCTACTTCCGATCGAACGTTGAATAAACTGAAATATTTTTTCCAAAAGCAATCAATTTTCCATGATGTAATGGCGGAGAAATTATAGTACGAATATAACAAAAAGAACAAAAATAGATACACGTGGCTGTAATATTTACTAACAAGAGCTGAAAAAGCGCCATCTATCGATCATTACAAACGCGGATTTCTAAAAAGAGTTCAAGAAAATTTATTTTGTTTCAGAATAAATTTACTTTAAATAAAATGAAGTTTAATAACGATGCTAATGTAAAATAACTTATAATTATGTTAATAAGAAAAAGTAGATCTAATTGTATTTTTCATACGTAATTAAATTAACTACTATTTTTTTTTTAACAAGTTTACCCCCCCCCCCCTTAAAAAAAGAAAGAAAAATCCATGTCGCTGATTTTTTTTTACTTTCTTCTATATGTAATATAGAGAAAGTATTGGATTCGTGAAAATTTTCGACCTCCGTTTTTTGACGGATCTACACATTTTGTAATGTCCTGAACACGAATTGATAGTTTTTAAAAAATGTCTGTCTGTGTGTGTGTGTGTCTGTGGTTTTGTGTTTTCACCGTATCTCACGAACCAATGAATGAAATTCAACCAAACTTGGTATATAGTTGGACCCTGACGGGGCATGGTGCTGATTAGATTTGGGGATCAATCGCCCAGCAGGTGGCGCTGTGATCGCAAAATTTCGTATTTTTCACCGTATCTCACGAACCAATGAATGAAATTGAACCAAACTTGGTATATAGATGGACCCTGACATGGAATAGTGCTGATTAGATTTTGGGATCAATCGCCCAGCAGATGGCGTTGTGATCGCATTTTATGTAAACTTTTAACATGGCAGTATAGGACAAAATTTCGTATAAATGTACATAATGAGCGTTATTTTAAACTTGTGATTGTAAAATTAATATGAATTATTGATAATAGTAGTAGTTAACTCGGAAAAAAAATTGTGCATGTAGGGGCATCGCTTCCCCCCCTGGGGGGGGGGGGGTAAATTTTCAAGATGGGTATCTTTCGAAAGATCTCGTCAATACCTTTAAAACGAATGGTTGAACTATAAATCTGTGATAATTTAAAACAAAGTTATCGATTTTTTTTTAACGAAATTTAACCAAACGTGGTATTTAGTTGGTTCCCGACATAAACTGGTGCTGATTACATTTAGGGATCAATAGCTCAACAGGTGGCGCTGTGATCGCATTTTTTCTAAATTTTTAACATGACAATATAGGACAAAATTTCGTATAAATGTACATAATGAGAGTCATTTTTAACTTGTGATTGTAAAATTAATATGAGTTATTGATAATAGTAATAGTTAACTAGGAAAAAATTTCTGTGCATGTGGGGGCATCGCTTCCCCCCCTAGGGGGGAAAGTACACCCCGGGGGGGGGTAATTTTTCAAGATGGGTATCTTTCGAAAGATCTCGTCAATACCTTTAAAACGAATGGTTGAACTATAAATCTGTGACAATTCAAAACAAAGTTATCGTTTTTTTTTTACTTTTAACAATTTTTTTTTTTAAATATTGTTACTGATTGAATATGTTATATAGGAAAATATAGAAGAAAGTCTTGTGGTGGCCACAACATACTAGTTTTTTTGTGTTTTACTCGTTTATGGTAACCATCAGTTTCACAACAATTTCATCATTTTTTGCTGTGTTAAAATAGCAAATTATAATTTTCATGAATTTCGTCGTTGCCCACCCCGTATAATAACAGAAAATTCTCGTTTACTTATGCATAGTTAGTCAAATACTTTATATTTAATTATAATAGAACTCCTACTCTGAAAATTAATTTTCACTTTTAAAAACTATCAATTTTTAGATTTATTTTTTAATCCAAGAGAGAGAGAGAGAGAGAATTATAATATATAATATTCATAATATAATAACTCTTTAAAATAGCTTATTTTCCAAAAAAAAAAAAAAAAAAAAAAAAAAAAAAGAAGGCTTTAAGAAAATTACTATTTATTTTATTTCAAAATAAATTTACCTTAAATAGAATGAAGCAGAATAACCAGTAAAATTAGTCATGAGCAGAAAAAAATATCCTACCTTTATGTAATTCCTTTAAACTAACTAGTCATCCGAAAAAAAAAAAAAGTCTTTTAATAATAATAAGATAAATGGAAAAAAATTATTACCTCTTTGAAAGGTATAATAACAAAAAATATGTTTTACAGGAACTTTAAAAAAAAAAAAAAAAAAAAAAAAAAAAAATTATCAGATAATTATGTCTGATATTTTGAAACAGTTTTCAATAGTTCCCATTCATTTCTACGATTTCCTCGAGGGGGTTTCATAAAAAAATATCTCATCATTTATAAAAGCAGAAGGAAACCATTTAAACTCTTTTATTTTCTTTAATGGTTTCTAAGTATTCATTATATCTTTTAGTTTGTACTTTTATTTCATTATTTTATAAAGTTAAATAGGGAATTGTTTTGATTTTGTATTACGTAACACATTACAACATTATTTATCAACATTTATGTATTATTTATGGTGTAATAAGTAACAGATGAAGCATTTTTAAAAAGACAAAATAAGTTTTTTTTTTTTCACCTTTCTCTTACCCATGTTCTGTTTTAGAGTAGGATTTCCGAAATTGAAATTTTGATGTATATACACGTTTGGAGGTATACTCAATCCAAAAATTAGGTTTTTAGCCGCCTGTCTGTATGTGATCATCACAATTCAAAAACAAACATTAGCAGGAAGCCAAAACTCGGTATTCTAAATTTGTACCCTATGGAAATACTACCTTGCCTACCTGAAACTTTTTGTTAAAACAAATAAAAAAATAAAAATAAAAAGATCGTGTACAGGGGTATTCAAGAGAATCAAATTCATTACGTCTATGGGCATAATTTTTGGTAAAGTACAATGTAACATCTTTAGACTGCACGAAGCAAAATGAAATTGACATATATTTTATATATATATATATATATGTATAAGTACATGTTTCGTACACAATATGGCATAAAATAATTTCCATTCCTCTACAGGACTACACAAAAAAAAAATACTTTAATAAAAAAAATACTTTACGCATTATTTATGTAACAGATTTTATTTAACATTTCTACTATTTACAGCACCCTTCATTTCACTCCTTAATCTGTAATAATATTTCTATAGTTATGCATTGTAAGAGAAAGTAATGTGAATGTCACCCCAGACTGTGTTTAATGTCTCTTTTAAATTTGTAATTTATTTCATGGAGTTGCTACCACGTAATTCATCTCTTTTCGGCAATTTTTACTTTCTTTTACCCATAGTAGAAGATAATGTATTGTTTCACTATCAAAATTTCGAAACTCTGTTTTTGCTATAATTATACATCTTGAAGTCCCGTTAATCCCAATATGAGGTTTTTAGCGGTTTGTCTGTGTGTATCTTTGAGTTTATTATTCGCATAACTTAAAAACGGATATCAGTAAGTCCAGATTCTTTATTCTAGATCACTATGATATGGATATGGGAATATTATTCCTTAAAACTCATTATCAAGATCAGACAAAAGGTTCATGTTATAGGAACATACAAAACAATTCAAATAAGTTAAGAAGCCTCTCCACTTATCGTCCCCAGAAGCCAGAACCGGTGTTATTCTATGAAGAATTTCGCCGCATTATAAGGTGTTATTCTATGAAGAATTTCGCCGCATTATAACTTACTAGTATCGCCCAGTGGTCGAAACTCGACCATTTTTTTTGCAAAGCAAGGCAAAGCAAAGTTATTGCCTTGTCCTAAACGGAATGCAATTGCAACACAGCTGCGGCAATTGTTTGCCGATATTCACTCTAACTGAATCAGCAGAGTTTTACTTACTATAACTATTTCTCTCTGTAGATGTTAGCCTTTCCTGAAATGAGAGAAAATCGCAACGTGAAAACGCCCCTTGTTGTGTGATACAGCCCAGAAGCTAATAGGTACCATGTCAAACCAAGGCCCAACCAAGTATCAAATTCTGTTAAATTAATTCGATTGGTTCATAAAGTACAATGTTTGAAAAAAAAAAAAAAAAAAAAAAACAAGAAAAAGATATTTTTCAAAAATGGTCGAATTGAGTTCGGGAAATTTCAAAACGTGTAACTTTATCGAAAACCGAAAATCTAAAACTTTTCTGAATCTTATATTTTCTACTTATACATGCAGAGGAAAGAATAATAAATCCACTTTTTAAAAAATAAAAATAAGTAGTCAATTTCACTTAATTAAAATGCAAGGAAATCTCAAAACGTGTAAATTCATCGAAAACCAGAAATCAAAAGTTTTTATGTATCTTCTACTTGCTTCTTCTACCCACAAAAGCTAGCAATAAAGACACTTTTTTAAAAAATAAGTAGCCAATTTCAGTTAATTGAAAAGTAAAGAAAGCTCAAAACATGTAAATTCAGCAAAAAACGGAAATCGGAATTTTTTCCGTATCGTCTACTTATACATGCAGCAGTTAGTAACAAATCCATTTTCCTTTTATTTAGTATATTAGTTGAATATTTATTGTTTAAATAACACCCTTTGAAATGAAATGTTTATGTTTACATTCGAAACTGGAAGTTTGCCATTTTTTTTTTCTGGAGTTTTGTGATTTTAAATTAAAATTTTATCAATTTTACAGAAAAAATAACTTAATCAAACGCATGTAGACAGTAACTTATATATAACTATACCCAAATATCGGAATTAAAATCGGCAGATAATTTCCGTTATTTTTTAATAATTTTTTACAAAAAATCTAATGGACGATTAACATAGAAAATCTTTTTCATGGCTCCATGGACAGACAGTGACGTCATCACTTCGCTTGCGTATCCGCGTTTGTAATGATCGATAGATGGCTCTTTCTCAACTGCAGTTGTTAGTAAATATAATAGCCACGTGTATTGTTCTTTCTTGTTGTTCTATCATTGTTTCAACGTGAAAGCCTATCAGTGGTATGATAATTTCACCTTAGCCCACCAGAGGGCGAGCATTTCATTACAATCGCGGATAGTGATGCTACATTATACAAATTACTGTGTCTATGGTTTTATTTGAGCTTTATGAAATTGTCAGATTTAACAACTTTCTACTTTTAGGTATTTTTTAATGTAAAGGAATACGTGTATAAAAGGGGAAAATGGGGGAAAATCCATAAAAAATAAAAGTATTTTTAAATACCTTCTTGACATCGTAAGAAAATAATATTTGTATTCGCACCTTCCGGCTAACCATACCTTTCGAATGATACCATTTTCAACCCACTACTCCCATAATTAATATGTTAAAAAGGGACTACAAATTGTATGCTTGCCTATTAATATATAGATTAACTAATATACATATTTTTAAATTCCGTTTTCGCATTCAGAAACTTCACAACTATTAAACAATTTATCGATATCTAAAAATTATTTTTTATAATTTTTAATATTTTATTTCGAAGTAGTAAAATGCGAATTTTCACAATGTGAAATTTTTCATTTTTGAACTTAAAAATGAAATCTTAAAAATAAAAAAAAAATTGGTTTTTAGAAAGCGATAAATTGTTTCATTAGCTCTGAATTTTCAGAAAGTGAAAACGGAATTTAAAAATATGTATTAGTTAATGAATTATAATGGGGCAAAATTTCCCATAGAATAACATTGGCTTCGACTTTCGGAGACGATAGGTAGAGTCCCCTTAAGTCTAAATGCGACATATCTTTAGACAGCACTCAATGTAATTAAATTAAAATTATAGTTTCTTATGTACGCAAAAGCAAAAGCATGCTTCCTACAGAATAGAATATGAAAAGTAATCGCCGTTTGTTTACTGGCAACTATTTCTTCTCATTATTAATTAATAGCAATATTGTGTGCGTTGATTGAAATATGTATGGAACTCCCCCCCCCCCCTACCTCATATCATTTTGCTTCTTTGTTTTGTGTGTGTGTTTAACCTTGAGATGAACTGAAATTTAGCTTATTCTATCGACGATAACTTTTTTAATTTTTAAGATGTTTGCTTGAGCTTATAGAATTCATTGGAAATTTTACGAAAAAATAAACATTTTGCCGTTTAATTTTTGAGCACGCTATCAAAAAATTTCGATCTCCACCGCCCTTTTTTACCCTACTTCATTTGTCTATCTCTCTCTGCCTCAATGTTGCCAACTCAAATGTTGGCATGTTCTTACGGACAGCTTAAAGTGTCCCACAATGATGATTAAACCCTAGCAGCACACCTTCTCCTCAAGACATCTTCAGGATAGCCAGAGGATGAAAAGACATCCAATGGACATCCCCAGGATGTGCTACGAATGAGTGGGATGTTAGGGAAGTTCCTCTCGTTGGATGTCTTGGGGAAAAATACCCCCCCCCCCCCAAAAAAAAAAAAAAAAAAAAAAAGCCCTAATCCATCTCTGCATGCTGAAAAAAAACTGCTAAGAGTCCCTACGCGTTGTGACAAATCCCTACCGTTGGCAACACTGCGTCTGCCTGACAAAATTGGATGTTTTGCTTGACTATTTATTTTCGCTTTGTGTAAGCTGGACCAGACGTTTCTTCTTTATCTCGTATTTTTCAAGTGTTATGCGATAAGTTTTATATTTTAAGCATAAATCTTATTTTCTTCGCATATGTGTGATCGCGAGACCGATTATTTTTCGGGGCATTAATCGATAAAGATTTTGTAGAAAGTCGTTAAATGGAAAACAAATGCGTATAGGCCATGAATTTTATAATTAATAACATGCCAGCCAGTGATACAGATCCAACGCTGATTGAGATGTCAAAATAATAAAAGTATTTTATAATGGAAATCCGTACAAAGCAATCAATTTCTATTTCTTTTTTACTTTCAGCACCAACTATGTCTTTACAAAATACTGCAGTATTTATAACCAAGCATCTACGAAGTAAGCAATGCAGCGTCTGTAGGGACATTCTCCTGATTGTTGGCCATTTAAGCGGCAAGTGTCATATACCGGGTGCCTCATAAGTCTGTCGACATTTTAAAATTCCATTAAAAAAGAAAAAAAAAAAATGGAATTGGTGGAATTGAACACGGTTTGCAAAAAAAGCTAATCTCCTGATTATTATTATTATTATTATTATTATTATTATTATTATTATTTTTTGGGGGGGGGGGGGAGGCGGAGGGGTTAAATCAAAAAATAATAGTGAAAATTTTCGTAGATAGAGGACGCTCTATACGTGAGCTCCTTGAAAAACTATATTTGCATGCAAATATTTACAAGCATATAATTCCTATTTTATGTGTCTGCTGTCACCACAAATTACAGTTTGTAAACGAGTTTATAACATAGCTAACTGCAGATTCAGTCGGCGATTCTTAGCTGAGGTAAAACATCTTCACCAATAACGCTTTATCCACCAAGTCAGCATCGCAATTAAAACGTTATGTAAGCACATGCACTTGTAGGAGGGAAAATATGAAATGAACTGTTAATCGTAAAACCATGCAATTTTATAGGCCTCTAATTTGCATATTTTTCATTACGCGTCTGTGCAACGCCCTCTATCGACGAAAATTGTAACTATTTGTTTGTTTGTTTGTTTGTTTGTTATTTACCATATAATAATAATAATAAAAATTAATTAATTAATAAAATAAATTCCCCTTCACGAGAATAATTTTTCGCAAACCTCTTTCAATTCAACCAATTCCTTCAATTTTTATGAATTTGCAAAATGTCTACAAATTTATGGGACACCCGGTATATTTATTTCACGCCAGATATATTTTAGAGAAAATAAATTCTGTGTTAGTACTTTGCCTTGTTACGCAGTTGCTTATAATTTTGAAATTTTAAGATTTCTCTTACCTATTACGCAATACAATATGCTTTTTGACTGAATATTTGAATTTTGTCTTTATTTATAATCCTTTGCCTCAGGTTGCTTCTCCGCCTAATCGCTGCTTGTAATTGAAGGCCGTCATACTTTTGGCATTATGCCGAGGTACCTATCGTGTAATCGCTTTGATTTATAATATAGGTAGTCATACCTATTCGGAAAATTCAGTAAAAAACTATGTTGTGTGGCCACCACATGGCTTTCTTCTATATTTTCCTATACAAATTCACTCAGTATAAATAATTTATTAAGTTTATTATTTATTAAAATTATCTTCCATGAGGAATACAGATAGTTTTCACATTAGAGGAGTATAACACTAAATAACAAGAGAAAGTCAATTTTATTCTCTATGTAACATCTTAAAAAAATGCTCATTTTTTTTGTTGTTGTTGTTGTTGAAAAAGAAAAAAAGAACTACTACTTTATTTTAAATTATCACAGATCGATGGTTAAATTATTCGTTTTAAAGTTATTGACGAGCTACTTTGAAAGATACACGTAATCAAGTTCAAGATTTACCGTCTTCGGAAATGGGGTGGGGAATTGATGCTCTACGTATACAACCGTTTTTTTTTTTTTTTTTTTTTTTTTTTTTTGCCATTTGCTATTACTATTATGAACTACATACCCATTTTAATGAAATTCTGCGCAGCAGTTCCTGAGATACAGTTGCCACAAAATTTTGTCACGTGACACACACACAGAGACACAGACATTTTCTAAAAGATGGTCAAATCGTGTTCCAGATATCTCAAAACGCGTAAATCTATAGAAAACTCGAGGTCAAAAATTTTTACGAAACCAATATACTTTTCTTCTGTTGAATATAGATGAAAGTAAAAATTCCATTTTAAGGAAAATGTATTAAACAGAGATTAATTTTTTATAATAATTTGAACTATATAAACACAAATTTTAAATTAATGGTTAGTCACTAAAAATCATGTAGAAGTAGTAAGATTAAATAATATAGTGGTTTTTTTTTTTTTTTTTTTGCATTTATATGTATTAGTTTATAATTATTCCAATGAACAAAGGAACAATTTTGCAATACAGAAACACACGAATTCATTAATTTTTGAAAGCAAAATTATTATTTTTTAGTTTAAAATTACAGTGTATATGAAGTAATATTCTTCCGCTATTTTACGATATAACTATGTTCAGAAATACATATCATATGCGCCTTTTATTTTGATTACCGAAAAGTCCTTTGTTTGAGAAGTGTTTTATCTCATTACATACCTCTCGCAACTTTGCTATGCTTTTCACAATGTCTTCCTGGATGCTTTCATTAAACTGTAATCAAAGTCGAATTGTTTCGAAAGATTTTAACAAATGAGTATGCAGTTTCATCATCATTGATCGTTTGAATCTTCAGCGCAACCTTTTACTGTGCTGTTTTTAATTTTTACACTGTTTAAAATATCCTATTCCCGATGTTTCAATTCATAATGGTTCTTAAAAGTAACAAAAAATTAGTTTTGTAGCGACAACACAAAATATCGCACCCCGGCAAGAAAAGTGACACAACTCAAAAAATGGTAATTTTGAGTTTATGTCATTGTAAAGTGTGTATGAAGTACCTAAACGTGCACAAAAAAGTGTTTTATCTGTATCACGAAAATTATCCCTTGAAAATCAGCTGTCTTAGTTTTATTATAATTCTAGTCAATGCGTAGTCGTTATCTTTTATTTTTACACTGTTTAAAATGGCCGATCAATTCCATAATGGTTCTTAAAAGTTATAAAAAATCAATTTTGTAACGACAACTCAAAATATTGCACCCCGGCAAGAAAAGTGACACAACTCAAAAATGGTAATTTTGAGTTCATGTCATTGTAAAGTGTGTATGAAGTGCCTAAACGTGCACAAAAAAAGTGTTTTATCTGTATCACGAAAATTATCCGCTTGAGAAGCAGTTGTCTTAGTTTTATTATAATTCTAGTCAATGCGTAATCGTTATCTTTTATTTTTACACTGTTTAAAATGGCCGATCAATTCCATAATGGTTCTTAAAAGTTATAAAAAATCAATTTTGTAACGACAACTCAAAATATTGCACCCCGGCAAGAAAAGTGACACAACTCAAAAATGGTAATTTTGAGTTCATGTCATTGTAAAGTGTATATGAAGTGCCTAAACGTGCACAAAAAAAAAAGTGTTTTATCTGTATCTCGAAAATTATCCACTTGAGAGGCAGCTGTGTGCTAGTTTTATTATAATTCTAGTCATTGCTTTATCGTTATCTTTTAAGTTGATTTTTCTCGACTACTGCTTTTTTGAGTTGTGTCACTTTTCTTGTTGAAGTTACGATGTATTGTTAATATATTTGCATTTTTTTTTTCTCTCTTTTTTGTATTTGCGTATATTAACAAAATATTTTGTTTAACTTTACAATAGTTTTTGTGTAATTGTAAATAAAAATATAATTTTTTGTTAAAAAAAATAAATAAATAAAATAAAATAAAAATTATTAATGTAAACAAAATTTCTATTGGAACCCATTCAAACAGCATTTTTTATTCTGCACACCAGATATTTTTGATTCAATAGAACTTTCTTATGGGTGTATAAAAAGAGGGCTCTTTGAAGAAATAGAGTGAACAGAAATTCCGGTTACAAAAGTATTTAAAAGTTTGTTTAGCTAAAGAATGCGTTCCGAAACTTATAGAAATTATTTTGCAAAGAAATTTTTTAAATAATCGTACTCCGAATGAAAAATTCGTAAAACAGAGGTGGACCATGGAGAGATGGACCATGTTTTTTCTTCGTTCTCTAAAAACTGTACATTTATATATATTTTACTTTTCATTGTATATACATAAAAATACTAATGTAGAAGGTCATATCTTTAAAGGAATTCCTGTTATGATTTTTTAAAACTTTTGCTATGCGGTCCATCTCACCCGAAGTAGTCCGGGTGAGATGGACCTTTTGAATGGGAGAGACGGACCACAGTAAAGTAATGAAATAATTGCACATGTATTATATTTATAAGTGTTTATTTTCATTACACGAGAATCAAATTAACTTACTTACAAGTAAATTACTTAATATTAAGTTTACATGTTTACTATTTAGCGTTTATTATGTATCAAACTTAAGTTGTTAAAGTTATTTCTTGAATTCTTATTGAATTCAAACACTATGTGAATATGTTTTTATACACTATGAGTTAAGATTGTTTTGCAGTCACTATTTCTTGCTATTTAATTTCTTCCCACAATAATCGCACGTTACTTCAAACCATGCACATCCATCGTAAAGCGAACGCAAAAAAGATACACACTGTATCCAATCTACTTTTTGTTTTGTTTCATTGTACTATTCCAGGGGTCGATCCAGGCAAAATTTGGGTCCCTTTTGCGGCCCCTTCACAAAATTCCCTATAGTAAAAAGGGACCCTTCACAAAATTCAAATTCATAAAAAGGGACCCTTCACAAAATTCAAATTCATAAAATGAGTCCCTTCACAAGATTTTTTTGTATAAAAATAATCCTTTTATTAAATGTTTTCAGTATTATTTTTAATTAATGCCTTAATTTGGCTCAACGAAACTATTAACTTGATATTAAACATTACGTAAAGTGATTGTAAAAACGAAAAATTTTACACAATATTTTATTTTTTCACAAAAATATTTTATATTTCACAAAAATAAATAAAATTTTCACAAAAGTATTTTGTTTTTCACAAAAAAGGGACCCAAAAATTAAAACCTGGATCGACCCCTGTATTCACCGCATCCCACACGTTCGTTTTCGTTCCAATCTTCTACATAGTCATCTTCGTCATCACTTGTTTCTGGAATGTTTATATCCATATCAGAGTCTGATGAGGACGAATATTGAACCTTTTTTACTACTTTCTTTTACTTCGTTTGCTTTGGTTTCTTGCTTTTCGCAAAATCCTTTTTTAAACCAATTAACAAAGCCGATCGCCCGGCATGATCGCAGACGGAAATGCCTAGCCCGGTAGGCATTTCCGTCTGCGATCATGCCGGCCGGGCGATCGGCAGAGTTAATTTCTTTTAACATGAATACGCTATACCAGGGGTATAAACAGAAATTCATTATTATAGACAAGGCACAAAGACAAACAAAGTCAAATCGAAAATGTTAGCATTCATCAAACAATATAGGAAGGTATTTAAAATGGTTAATACTACTAAAAATGCACTTTCAACCATTTCCTTTTGTATACCGTAATGTATCCGAATCTTTCATGTGATCAGGTAAACAAAACTTTAATGTTGATCCAACCATATTCAATTGAAAAGTAGCTTTTGCCCAAGATAAAAATGATGCTACTTTCATTCACTGTAGAAAAGAAAAGGGAGCCTTAGAGAAAAAGTTACAGCGGAAGGATTTTTATAGCCTTCATACCATCTAAACTCAACTGACCACAGGAAACAAAGCCTTATACGCAGTAACATATCTTATTTCTTTTGTTATGTACATGCAGGGGTCGATCCAGGCAAAATTTGTGTCCCTTTTGCGGCCCCTTCACAAAATTCCCCATAGTAAAAAGGGACCCTTCACAAAATTCAAATCCATAAAAAGGGACCCTTCACAAAATTCAAATCCATGAAAAGGGACCCTTCACAAAATTCAAATTTATAAAATGAGTCCCTTCACAAGATTTTTTTTATAAAAATGATCCTTTTAAAAAATGTTTTCAGTATTATTTTTAATTCATGCCTTAATTTGGCTCAACGAAACTATCAACTTTATATTAAACATTACATAAAATGATTGTAAAAACGAAAAATTTTACACAATATTTTACTTTTTCACAAAAATATTTTATATTTCACAAAAATAAATAAAAATTTCACAAAAATATTTTGTTTTTCACAAAAAAGAGACCCAAAAATTAAAACCTGGATCGATCCCTGACATGTATGCAAACTGGTAGTGATATGCATGCTATTTTGAATAGGAAACCATCTAATATTACTTTAAATAAAATATATTAATTTCAAGACATGCTAAAAATATTTGCGAAAAATCAGATTTCGAACATACA
This sequence comes from Salticus scenicus, assembly GCA_963930645.1. Taxonomy (NCBI): domain Eukaryota; kingdom Metazoa; phylum Arthropoda; class Arachnida; order Araneae; family Salticidae; genus Salticus; species Salticus scenicus. Next base: position 85,249,890 of record OZ005661.1, read on the forward strand.
GACTGATAGACAATTAAATTGAAGTTACAGACATTTTTTAACAAAATAAAACTTTGTGACATACCAGCCTGTAAAATTAAGTAAAATAAATGGCTGAAGAAATATTTTATCATTTTCCTTTTTTGTTGATTAACGAGGAAACCAGAAAAAGATTCGGGCCGACACTGCCCGGAGAAAATTTCATTTAGGCTCGGCCCAAGTCTGAAAAAAAAATTTAAGCCCGAGCCCGGCCAGGCCGGGCTCGGGCCGTAAGCCCGGCCCGTGCAGACCTCTACCCTGTTATATCATGCTTCTATCTGGCTGAGATTGAGAAGCATTTGTGGATCTCTACTCGTCTGTCAATTTATCCATTATTTACTTACTTTTACTTTCTTCTATATCATGGTTGGTTTGATTTTGCCCTACTGAAATACCTTATATAAAAAACAATAAAACTAAGTAATTTTTTTTTTCAAAATCCTTATTAAAAATTGTACTTTTATCTAACTTAAAATAAATATATAAATGTAAAACATATATAACATACCTTATTAACATGGACAATTTTTCCAAAAATATTGGAAGTGCAAATTGCTCTATACAACAAAATCTTGAAAAAATTTTCCTGAAAAATAATGTATAATTATCTCATTAAAACGCAATAAAAAAAATTATATAAACAAATAAAAGCAAGAATAAATAGAGTTGCTTGTTGATATAAAGAAAACTGTGGGACTCAGTAATGAGTATAAAATATAAATCAATAAAAATCAAATCACAAAAAGAAATATCTGAAAACTTTAGCAGTGAAATACTGCTGATTAATAGAGGGACAATAATTAAAAATATGTGATCAAAATCTATTGAATATGAAAAATTTAATAAAAGAACGCTAAATAACTATTTAAATCTAATTTTTAGTTGTAGAGGAAGATAAACAGAATTTTAAATACTTAAAGCACAATTATTTTAATTTTTAAAAGATTTCTTATTAATTTAATCATAAAGAAACTTTAAAAATTATTTTATTTTTTAATTTTGATTTTAATTGCCAATTAACATTTAATTTTTTAACATCGTTTTATTAATAATATACATCATGTTACAAATAAGTAAATAAATAGGAAAGAAAGATAGAAAATATTCCTCAGAAACCTGATAAAACCCGAAAAAACGCACTGAGGGTTGGACTGGTGTTGGTCTTGAGATATATCATGGAGCTGGTGGAGCTGCTATGCTTCAGTTTCCCTCCATTTAAAGGTAGGATATAAGTAAGTTTCTATGGTGCACATAACTTAACCCTTTCGCTACCAGCGTCACATATATGTGACGATCCGATTTTCTTACCTGAGCCCAGCGTCACAAATATGTGACGGGTGTTCATTATCAGTTTATGATAATTGTTTGCATCAAATCGTGTCGCACACAGACAGGTTATGTTATAAAACAATAAAATAGATACAGGATGTTATTGGTTTTAGTTAGAACGTTCTAGATACATCCCACAAAAATAAATGACAATTGGTATCATATTTAAATAGTAAGACATCTGGGCTGTGGTGGCGGTTTTTCTCCTGAGGCTCTGGTAGCGAAAGGTTTAATATATATTCGGGCAATTATAAAAAACTATGCTGATTCAATTTCGGTGCCTATTGCTGACAAGTGGCCTTACTGTGTAGCAGTTTAACCACATTTACGAAAGGGCAAAATCTTAGCACCTATGATATATAAATGCACCCAATTTGGTAATTCATTTTGAGCATGTATCGGAGAACAGGTAGCACTGCTATGCTATCATCGTTCCCTCTTACAGGAAGGCATCCCAGCTTCTATGTTATATAACTGCACCAAACCATGGTATGTGAAATAGATAATATTATGAAAAATTATGCTGATTCAATTTACCAAGTTTGGTTAAATTTCGTTCATCGATTCGTGAAATATAACGCCCCCAAAATTTATGATACACACACACACACAGAGACAGACATTTTCTAAAAATTGTCAAATCGCGTTTAGGGCATTCATCGTGGAAAATAATTTTGATAAATAACAATTTTAACAGATAATATGTACTGCGTTAATTTGTATAGGAAAATATCGAAGAAAATTTTGTGATGGCCATAGCACACTTGTTTTAGTGTTGTCTTTTCAAGGCTGCCACAGGCGACTTATTATTATTTTCATACCACAATCTCCATAATATAAAATTTATAATAAATTTATGCAGGCAAAATGCAGATTTACCTGTGTCAATATATAGTTAATTTCATTACTTTCCGAACACTATAGTGAGGAAAGTATTGTAATCATGCCAAAAGTCCGAATTTGAGATTTTGATGTTTCTATACGTTTCGAGGTCCCCCGAGTCCGTTTCCACTATTTTTACGATGATGTATGTATGTGTGTGTGCAGTGGCGTATGCAAGGGGGGGGTTTGGGGGTTTAAACCCCCCCCTTGACAAAATGTATGATAAGAAAAATTAGGCTGTTCCTTACATTTATTTTCACATTTAAGGCGGAAAAAATATATGGCAAGCGTAGAATGTTTTTTTCTACGAAGTGGTTTAAAATTATGACTAACTTTTGTTTTCATTACTCTGCAATAAACACTCCTGAAAATAACTAAACCACTTCATTTGCGCGGCGCGAAACATGTTTCCCCTGAAAACAATTCTCTAAAAGGATTTCACATTCTCTCAAAGTCCGGTTTCCACTACGGCTTTTTCGACGGCTTCTATTCAGAATCCTTTGATGTGGTCAGCCGGGCTCAAAACCCTCGAATGGCGTTGGAAGACCCTGGTTCTAACCCCCAGCTGAGATAATTGATGGGCCAGAGGCAGATATCTTTGTCAATTTTGCATGCTTTCCTTTGAAGTAACTGCGCAATCTGATAAAAAAAAGTTACAACTGATGACAAGACATTTGGCTCTTTGTGTGCGGAGCGTGATTAATGGTTTTTTTGGACCTGAAAGCTCCAACTCTAGTGGAAACCGGCCTTTACGAGTTCATACTCAAGGACAAGTGGGGTCGACCATATGGGGAAAGGGTGACCATTGAAGTAGTGACCTTGAATGAGTGACCCAAACAATGCCCCAATAGTAGAAGACATTTTAAATGAACTAGCGAAAACTTCTCGTCGATTAGACTTCGCTCTGTAAATAAGAAAATTCAATGAAATATTTTGCGTAACTATGTATTGAATTTTATGTTTTGTGTAGCAGTTTTTACAGGCTCTAAGTTGTTCGTCGCTAATTAAAGATTTTTTAGTTTGATCTTCTAATTGGTGAGTTTGTTTTACTATTTTTAATTTTCTTACTCTTATTTTCGGCAAGTAATTATGATATTTTAAAAGATTGTTAAACTTAATTAAAAATAAACTTAATTAAACTTAATTAAACCTAATTAAACTTAAATAAACTTAATTAAACCTAATTAAACTTAAATAAACTTAATTAAACCTAATTAAACTTAATTAAAATTTCGGAAGGACGAACCCCCCCCTTGGAAAAATCCTGGATACGCCACTGTGTGTGTGTATGTATATGTGTGAACACGGTATGAGTGAACACACTGTGAGTGAACACGCTAGCGTCTAAACGCTTTGTTCGAATAAGCTGAAAGTTGGTACGTATATTGTAAGTCACCATAGTACGAACCCTATAGATTTTGGTGAATCTAGCGCTTATAGTTTTTTTACAGGGACACCAGGAAAAATTCTGTATCATTATGGCCTATGGGACCAAATTATTAAAAGTGCGATAGCGTCTAAACGCTTTATTAATCTGAGCAAAAAATTTGTACACATGTTATAGGTCACAGTTGCACCAACTGTATAGATTTTGGTGAATTTAGCAATTGCAGTTTTTTTACAGGGACACAAAGAAAATTTTTTTATCTTTATGGCCTATGGGACCAAATTTTTAAAAGTGCGATAGCATCTAAACGCTTTATTCAATTGAGCTGAAAATTTATATGAATATTATAAATCACTGTTGCACTAACTATCAACATTTTGGTGAATCTAGCATTTATAGGTTTTTACAGGGACACAGCGAAGAATTCTTTATCATTATGATCCTATGGGCTCAAAGTTCAGTAGCGTTAAAAAAACATCGTCTAATATATGGAGAAAAATACTCAAGCACTCTATTATGGTTTTCTGTTATTTGTTTGTTTAACAACTCCTCTTTCTTTACTTTATCTACAAAACTGTTAATTACTCAATGTTCGGAAAGTCGAGTGGAGCCACTCCAGATCCCCCGAGTAATTTTATTTTTTGAAAGTAGTGATACGAAAAAAGAAAAAAAAAAAGACAGAAAGAAAATGAAAAAGAAAGTCGCCTGTGGCAGTTCTGTCATTAATTTTTCTAAATTTGTTTAGCATAATTTGAAGGCTTATCGCGTAGGCCGCGAAAAAAAATCCCCTAAATCGCCAAGTGGTGGTCATTAAACGGAAAAGTACCATTCATTCTTTTAAAATACAATTTGTTTTTTGGTAATCTACTATTATGATATAAAGAATTTTTTCTAATGGTTGTTTTGAACCCCACTTAATGGTTATCGAATTTTTATCTTGTTATTTTCTCAATTTAATCGGCACCCGCTAATCAAATGATGCAAAAGTAACGTAACCTAAGACAGTATTAAACGATTTATCAGATAAATGATAAATATGGTGAGCTGTCATTACGATATGGAATTTCAGATTGCTTAAATAAGAGATTCTGATGCGTATCTTCATAGAAAGATTCCCTTGTTTACTACATATTCAACGAGTGTTTTTAATGCATTCGTGATATATTGATTAAGACGATGATCATAATTCCGTATGTTATTTTTAACCAATGTTCAAAAATAAATCTATATAAATAAAGAGAAGTGTCTGTGTGTGTGTCTGTCTGTGTGTCTGTCTGTGCGTGTGTGTGTGTGTATGTGTGTGTGTGTGTGTGTGTCTGCGCTCTGGTGTTCACACTACTGATCGCAGAGCTTCCAAATTTGGCATAAAGGTACATGGGACACTGCAGGTGTGCACCTCATCGAGATTTTTTCGAATTTCGAATTGGAATTTTTAAAATTAATTTTTTTCGGATTTTAAATATTGGCTTCTTTGTTTCATTTTTCATAGATTTATTCTTTTACTTCAATCGTCTGCGTATCTTAGCAACGGCTATTACGCAACTTATTTTTATTTAATGCGTTCATTTAAAGGCGAATTTTTTTTTTTTTTTTTTTTTTTTTTTTTTTTTTGTTATATTTATTGAAATTAAAATCGTAATGCAGTAGAAAAAATTAAGTATAATTAGTTTCAAATTTAAAAACGTATTTATAGCAGCTACGTTTAATTTTTTATAGTAGAAAAACTTTCACTTTTTTTTTCAGTTTTCAATTAATTCCTTTAAAAGAAAAAACTTTACTTTTATTTATTATTATTGTTTTTTATGTACAGTATTTATCGGGAAAAATGGTAGTATATACATAGTAAAAAGGATTAAATTGATTAAAATTTATTTGTTTATATATATATACTAGCAGGCAACGCCCGCTTCGCTGGTCCCTATTTATAAATGAATTACTATAATGAGTTCTCAAAATTGCATTAATTTTTATCACGTGAAAAAAAAGAGAAACAAAATCTGAGTAGGAAAAATGTCGCACCAGGTTCTCACTGCCTTCGGAAAAAATTCCCAAAATGCTCTAACCCTTATTTATATTATTTTCCCACTTCGCCCCCCCCCCTCCTGTCTATCCTAATAATTTTACATATTTGAAATATCCGCAATCGATTTGTAAGTATCAAAAACCTCTATGCACCAGTTTTGAACGATATATCTCTATTTTTATTTTTTTACCGCTCTACTCCCCCCCCCCTTCCCGCCCTCCCAATAATTTTAAAAATTCGAAAATATCCGCAATCGAATTGTAGGTATTGGAAACCTCTATGTACCAATTTTGAATGATCTAACTCTATTTTCTTTTTTTTTTGCCCCTCTGCCCCCCCCCCCCTTCCCGGCCCTCCTAATAACTTTATACTTTCAAAAAAATCCCCATTCGACTTGCAGGCCTCTAAAACCTATCTGTACCGATTTTGAACGGCCTAAATGTATTTCTATTTGTTTTTTACCATAGCCCCCCCCCTTCCCGCCCCACCTAATAATTTTAAAAATTCGAAAGTATCCGCAATCGATTTGTAAGTATCGAAAACATCTGTATACCAATTTTGAGCGATCTAACTCTATTTTTATTTTTCTGCCCCCCTCCCCCCCCCTCTCCCGGCCCTCCTAATAACTTTACACTTTCGAAAATATCCCCATTCGACTTGCAGGCATCTAAAACTTAACTGTACCAATTTTGAACGGCCTAACTGTATTTCTATTTGTTTTTGACCATAGCCCCCCCCCTTACCGCCCCCCCCTTCCCGCCCCACCTAATAATTTTAAAAATTCGAAAGTATCCGCAATCGATTTGTAAGTATCGAAAACATCTATATACCAATTTTGAACGATCTAACTCTATTTTTATTTTTTTGCCCCCTCCCCCTTTCCCGGCCCTCCTAATAACTTTACACTTTCGAAAATATCCCCATTCGACTTGCAGGCATCTAAAACCTAACTGTACCAATTTTGAACGGCCTAACTGTATTTCTATTTGTTTTTGCTCCCTTACCGCCCCCCCTTCCCGCCCCACCTAATAATTTTAAAAATTCGAAAGTATCCGCAATCGATTTGTAAGTATCGAAAACATCTATATACCAATTTTGAGCGATCTAACTCTATTTTTATTTTTTTGCCCCTCTCCCCCCCTCTCCCCTCCCCCTTTCCCGGCCCTCCTAATAACTTTACACTTTCGAAAATATCCCCATTCGACTTGCAGGCATCTAAAACCTAACTGTACCAATTTTGAACGGCCTAACTGTATTTCTATTTGTTTTTGCCCCATAGCCCCCCCCTTGCCGCCCCCCCCCTTCCCGCACCTCCTAATAATTTTATAAATTCGAAAATATCCGAAATCGATTTGCAGGTATCGAAAACCTCTATATACCAATTTTGAACGATCTAACTCTCTTTTTATTTTTTGCCCCCCCCCTCTCCCCCCCCCCTGCTGCCCCACCTCGGGGCTGAATTTCTAAAATTCCAGAAATTGGTTTTTAGATATTTGCATTAGCTATATTTTAGAGCAAAAATTTCACGCATATCTATTTTTTTGTTTGAGATATATAGGATTATGCGAAATCACGTTTTTACGCATGTGAAATCACGTTTTGCCCCCCCGCCCCCCTTGGGGACCGAATTTTGAAAATTCCAGAAATTGGTTTTTAGACATTTGTGTTAGCTATATTTTAAAGCAAAAATTTTACGGATATCTGTTTTTTTTTTGTTTGAGATATGAAGGATTTTGTGAAATCACGTTTTTCCCCCCCTCCCCCCTTGGGGGGCGAATTTTGTAAAATCGCTTCTTAGTGGATGCCTACGTCATCGAACGAACATGGTCACAAAATTTCATGCTTCTAGGTCCAGGGGTTTGGTCTGGGCGTTGATAGATCACCCCCTCACTCAGGAAGTCTTCTTTTATATATATAGATATATTTATTTATTTATTTATTTATATTTAATCTACTTTTTAATTTATTTTATATTATTACATTGGTCGGAATCAAATCGTAATATAGTGTAAATAGCATGGTCTATAAAATACATGGTTCAAAACTAAAATATTTAATAGATGCTGAGATACAGTCATCTTTAAAATCGTAGTTCTTAAATAGTAGCAGATCCCCCCTGTCGTCGATAAATATCCAGACTGAAGTGCCCGGGAAAGATCTTTCTGTAGGCATGGGAAACCTAGACCTGATGCAGTGCGGGCGGGAAAAGGGCTGCCGTAGACAGCGGGTACCCGAAACGAGGTTTGGAGCAATTTCAGTTTCTTTTTTTCTTTTCTTTTCTTTTCTTTTCTTTTTTTTTTTTTTTTTTAGTTTTTGTCTATAATGTGGTGTAAAAAAATAAATATTAAATCAATTCTTTTGAAAATTCATTTAAATATAGTGACCAGCGAAGCGGGCGTAGCCTGCTAGTAAATAAATAAAAGAGGGGTTGAAGTCTTTCTCTATATTTCTGAGTGTGTCTGTATAATTTGCATGGAAAACTTTCCAACTGTACGTACTCGTTCCAACGTTTAATCGTGAATGTACTTTGCTTACGTCGTCACACAACGAACAGGCAGAAAAACAGAAATATAGATAGACAGACAATTGAATTCATAATCACTCTTTGACCATATCCTATAGAAAACTTTTTTTTTTTTTTTAACCATATGAATATAAATGCCAATTTTATTATGATTTGTTCAGTACAAAGTTTTTAAAATATGATTTATAAAAATACCTCCTACAGAAATCAATGTATTGGTATTCTTTTGAGTGTCTGTGTCCGCAAGCCATTTGTGCTAGTTATATCATTTTAAATAAGCATTCTATAGTGAACCTAAATAACGTAAAAAGAAACCCTAAGCCTATTTTTGTTTTCTAAAATTAATAGATATAATATTTTGCACAAAGCAGAATTTAATTTAGTACGACAGGACTTACTTTAATCTATTCTCCCATATAAGGGCATCCAGTAACTATATTTCATTTGCTAGCATCGGTTACTATATTCATTTCTTAAAATTTCGTTGGTATAGCTTTAGCATGCCAGTGGGCTCGTGCCTATTGGCAAATTTTAAATTCTTGTTGTCATTTTGGTGATGAATTAAAATGTCTATCACAGTTGTGTAAATAAAGATCTTGGGGAGAAACGTCCGAGCTACTTCGATGCCAAATTTCAAATTTCGCCAAGGGGTTCTATACTGAAGCTGTTCCGTTGCTTTAGCACGATATTTCTCAATTTTATTCCATTAAAAAAAAAAAAAAAAAAAAAAAAAAAGGTTTGCACGTCCATTTTTTTCCCCCTCGACAGAAAAAGAAATGTATTTATTTATTTATTTATTTATTTATTGCCATCATTTTTTTTTTTTTTCCTTTTCAATAGTTTTAGAATTAAAAATGCGGTTTTTATTTAATATCTTTTGATCCAATTATCCGATTAAACTAAAAAATACGGCGTTAGCAAGGTTTTGCTGCTGTCTGAAAGATATAGTACGTCCTGTCGTATTAATAACAGTTTGAAGAAATTTTGAAATTTTTACGGACATTATATTGCGGTAAGACAGACAGGTAGTCTAACTGAAATCATAATCCCTGTTAAAAATTGTTAGAAAGTGTTTAAAATGCTTAAGGAAATACGGCACCCCTTCAATTTTTTTTTTTTTTTTTACTTATCGCCTATGTATATTATTAAGTGTTATCAACAAACAAAGTAATTTTTACAGAAAGACGAGAATTACATAAATAATAATTTAGAAATTTAATATTAAAAAAAAAAAAAAAAAAAAAAAAAAAAGAATTAAAATTTCAAAATTCTTGTTCTTTTGCAGTTTTCTTTATTTTGTCATCATTTTTTTCTTTTCTTTTCCTTCTTTCTTTTTTTTTTTTTGTACCCATAAGAGTATGTGTTATAACTTCAGGGATGAATTTTGAGATTTATTAATTCGTTTTTCAGAAAAAATTAAAAAAGTGCATGTCTATTTAAAAAAAAAAAAAATTGCCGAAAAACATTTTTGTTATATATTTATTATTACCATGTTTTTATTAACTTCTATTCTTGTTTGTTTGTTTATTTGTCCGGTACAAATCTTGCAATCGAATTTTAACTAACTTCCCTACTAGCTAGACATTTGAAACTTTCACAGTAGCTCACAACCCGGTGACAACACAATACTTCGAAGTCCGATTTTCGAATTTTCGAACAGTTTTCTTATAATTAATTGAAATATGAAAATAATAACCTCCTAATACCTTATAAAGAGCCATTAAAATATTAGCTATAATTTAATTGTTGCCAAAAAATAAATTTACGAGTTCATTTTTTTTCGACATAAAAATAAATAAACGTGATTAAATAAATAATTTAATTAAACGTGAGTGTTAAAAAATTGTAAAAAGTTAAATTATGTATCTCACAAAAATTGACGTCACTATCGGTTTTTGCAAACTGAGAAAACGCAATTTAAAGATTTCAAATGTGTAGAAAAATATATCAAGAATTGTTGCCTGAATATATATTTTATTGAACATACCTAATATAGTTCAATTTATAAATATTAAATGGAAATATAAGCTTTTATGTGAAGTCTTTAGTTAGTGGTGCTAAATCCGCTTAGTAAAAAACGAAAATAAAATTCCAGGAATTTCCAATTAAAACCCTTAATTTACTTAATATTTGAATATTTTTGTGTTGCCCTGTAAATCTTAATGCTATTCATACTATGTTTTAAAGAAATTATTTTTTTGTGCATATGAATAAGAATATCAATTTCATCATGAATTGTGGGGTGGTGGGGGGGGGGGTATTAAAATATGGGTTATAGAAATACATTTCACAGAAAGCAATGCTTTGAAATACTTTTGTAGTTAGGCAGGATTTTTGTCAGATGTATAAAATAGGCGGAAGTACAGCGTGAAAGCAGTAAGATAGCTGTACGTTGCAGTCATGCTTACTTATTCCCCCTACCAAAGGTCGTGCTTAATTATTTCAACCCGAAACAATTGTTGCAAATTGATCATATTGTTAACAAACTTCTTATTCTTCATCGTTTAATACGAGAGTTTGGTACATATTGCTGCACCTTATATTTAGATGTTCACTGTCGCGCCAGCAGTGGCCGTTAGGTTCTGCTTTCTAAGCTGATAGACGGGAAGTACCTGATACAATCCCAAGTCGCGCTCGTCGGTCTAGCTGTTCGGAATTTTCCGTATTTTTCTTTGAAACTTGTGTAAATGAAAGCTATGGCCCTTTAGAAAGACCATCACGGAGGGCACACTACCCAGGCCAAGGACCCTCGTGTAGTCAACCGACCTTAATTGAAAACACCAAACACCAACGTCGTTCGTCATGTACAACTTTTTCCTCATTCTTTGGTGTCATTTTCGCATTTCCACGTGCCTTAATCTTTTTTGTCTTCTTTCTGCATTGACTTTAAATGACATTTTTCGTGTTATTACACCTACCGCAAGATAAGGAAAAAAATAACAACATAAATCTCTAAGTTATTTCTTGCAAGACGCAAAGCTTAGGGTTATTCTAAACACAAACTATGTCTAGTTGTTTTGGATGGAAAAGTACCGGCAGTGGTCTTTTCGTTCTCTTATATGGAAGCCTAGTTCGCGAGTTCATGACCTGTTTATCGTCAGAAGAACCTAGTAAGTTCTTTTATTTATTTATTTATTTATTTTTTTCTTTACTTATATTGGATTTTAAATGTTAATGGAAATTACTTCCAATTTAACAGTAGTATTTAATTCCGAAAAAGTTTATTTCGAGAAAACGAAAGTTAATTTTTAATTTTGAACACATACGAGGAAGTATTGTAAGGGAAGTATTGTATTGTAATCATGAGTAAACTATAAGGGAAAAAATATATATATATATATATATATATATATATATATATATATATTTAAACGTTTTGAAGTCTTCTGATTTCATTTTTGCTATTTTTACGCAGATGTACAGTCGGTAACAAAAGTGTCCGAACACTAGCGAAAATTCCTATGTAAAAAAAGTACACTTCATACGGTTTTGTTAAATAAATCCTTGTCGAATCCTGTTCTTAGTCAGTGTAAGAATATGATTCGATAAGGATTTATTTAACAAAACCGTATCAAGTGTACTTTTTTTACACAGGAATTTTTGATAGTGTTCGGACACTTTTGTTACCGACTGTATGTGTATATATGTGAGTAAACACGATTAGTAGCATCTGTAGGTAAGTTGTATAAAGCACTGTCGAACAAACTGTACAGATTTTCAGTTATATCGAACTTTTCCTAAGGACACAAAAATTAATTCTTTATCATTGCGACGTATGGACTCAAATTATTTAAAGTGTAATAGTGTTTGAATACCTTATTTAATCGAGTAAATGTTGGTAGGTATGTTATGGTTCACCGAAGCGCCCCACAGTGTTCGGAATTTCAAAAAAGCTGGCCAAAAGTCGAAATTAAAGAAAACAAGTGAAATTGTGATGTATATATATGTTTTCGAGGTCGCTGAATCCGAATCTGACATTGGTTTCTTGAAAACTTGATGGCGAATCCAATATGGCGCGCCATATTGGATTCGCCATCTTGTTTTTGAGTTTGCCTTTGAAGTTTTCAAAAAACCAATGTCAGATTCGGATTCAGCGACCTCGAAAACATATATATACATCACAATTTCACTTGTTTTCTTTAATTTCGACCTTTGGCCAGCTTTTTTGAAATTCCGAACACTGCGTGGCGGATCAAAAATCAAAAAATTGATAGATGAAGGATAATTTTCACATTTAAGGGTTTTTGAGGGCGCTAAATTCAAATTTGATATCAGTTTTTATAAAAAAAAAAGTGATCTTGCACTCAAAAACAAGATGGCGGATCCAATATGGCAGACCAAAGACCAAAAAATTAAAAAAGTAAATTAAAAAGTAAAAATTAAATTAAAAAGTTAAAACGCTTTTACACATACAGGGGCAGGCGGGGGCACCCAATTCTTTAACGGCTGAATAAAATGGACATCCCTTAACACTCTCCACTTTGAATCAATGCGGGATCTTGCGAGATAAAAAAGTTTCCATACTTTGAAACTTTTGGTTATGTTATAATTGAGGTTAACTTCAAAAAGCCGCTCAGGAGATCACTATCTACTAACCTCCACAATTGTCGGCCATATTTTGTTGAATGTTGTTGTTGCGAAATTTTCCGAGAAACACTATTTGTTTAACTGTTAAAATGCATTAACAATTAAAAAGAAAAAATTGTCACGTTTTCCGCCAGCCTACACTTAGAAATATGTAGATAGAATAAATTTTCCACCTCACAGTTTCATTCAGTGGCTCCCTCTGAAGGTATTTCCGCGGTACTTACGTCTAAAAACGCGCCTAAATTTTTCGACTTTTGGCCAGCTTTTTTGAAATTCCGAACACTGTGCGCCCTAGCTTCTAAACTCATCATTCAACTAATAATAAGATCAAATTAGATAAAAGCATGCTATATGTCTTCGTCGCAAAAACTATACAAATTTTCATGAGTGTTCGATTTATGATTTTATTTATTTATTTATTTTTAACAAAGATATAAAGTATTGGCCTATCTATTGATGACAGCCTGAATAGAATACGTTGCGGTCTATGGACTCAAATTATTTGAATATCGTTCTGGTAATGTTAATAATAATTACTTGCTGTATGTAACATTGCTTTGATATGAAAATTTTTATTTGAGTGATACTTCGGTACTAGTGTATTAGCATTATGGTAGGGATACGATGTGCATATTATAATTCTTTTCCACGGAAACATAAAAAAAATTCCATGTATCAGGTCCTATTAAAGTTAATTACCTAAAGTTTATTTAATTAGTTTAAAGAGAATTAAACTGATAAATATTTTAGAATTTTGTTATAGAATGATCGTTATGGAAAATTGTATACTTACCATTTGCGTTCTTTTACATAGACGCGCGCGCGCACACACACACACACACACACACCAAACAAACAAACAACAACAACAACACACACACAAAAAAAAAAAAAAAAACATACAAATTACAGTTTATTGTACAAACGTACGAATTCGGGGCAAGATACTCAAAAACTCTTTTATAATTTTATTTTTCTTTCATATAGTGAAATGTTCAATAATTCAAATTTATTTAAACGTCTAGTGCCTAGTAGACGTTCAGAAAGTCGAGTGGAGTCCAGTCTCACCAAATTTTTATTATTTTTCGAAACTTAATATTTTGCCGTAGCTTACTAACATAATTCACTACACATTTAGTTTACTAAAGTTTTAATTATAGCATCACTGTTTCAACTACTTAATTGTTATGATCGTGTTAGGGGAACATTAATAAATTTAAATAATCTGTTCGTTCGTTCATTACGATAATCCCAACTCCATTCAATCAAAAAAGTTTGTTTAAGAAAAATAAAATGTTTTATTTATTTACTAGCAGGCAACGCCCGCTTCGCTGGTCCCTATTTTTAAATGAATCGCTATAACTACTCAATTCTCAAAATTGCATTAATTTTTATCACGTGAAAAAAAAAACAGAAAACAAATATTATTAGGAAAAATGTCGCACCGGGTTCTCACTGCCTTCGGAAAAAATTCCCAAAATGCTCTAACTCTTTTTTCTATTATTTCCCCCCTTCGCCCCCCCTCCCGTCTATCCTAATAATTTTAAAAATTCGACAATATCCGAAATCGATTTGTAGGTATTTGTAGGTATTCTTGTTTTTTCGCCCCTACGCCCCCCTCCTTTTCTGACCCTCCTAATAACTTTACACTTTCGAAAATATCCCCATTCGACCTGCTGGCCTCTAAAACCTATCTGTACCAATTTTGAACGGCCTAAATGTATTTTTATTTGTTTTTGCCCACCCCCCCCCTTCCCGCCCCTCCTAATCATTTTAAAAATTCGAAAATATCCGCAATCGATTTGTAAGTATCGAAAACCTCTATATACCAATTTTGAACGATCTAACTCTATTTTTAATTTTTTGCCCCCCCCCCTCTCCCCTCCCCCTCCCGGCCCTCCTAATAACTTTACACTTTTGAAAATATCCCCATTCGACTTGTAGGCCTTTAAAACCTATCTGTACCAATTTTGAACGGCCTAACTGTATTTCTATTTGTTTTTGCCCATAGCCCCCCCCATACTGCCTCCCCCCCTTCCCACCCCCTTCTAATAATTTTACAAATTCGAAAATATCCGCAATCGATTTGTAAGTATCGAAAACCTCTATGTACCAATTTTGAACGATCTGACTTTATTTTTATTTTTTTTGCCCCCCCCTCCAAAAAAAAAAAAAAAAAAAAAAAAAAAATATCTGAAAAAATCAAAAAATGAGTTTTTGGAAGTATTTTCAAGAAGACGCTTGACGTTTTTTTTTTTTTTTTTTTTTTTTTACATCTTTGAGCTATTACTTTTACTCGAAAATCCGTATTTTTCTAAATCATTTATACCCCCTTCTGCCATTAAAAATCCAAAATTCCAAAATCGCAGGAAATGATTTTTTCGTATTCAAGTCTAGTCTCCCCATCTGCAATTTCTTCACTGTGAAGTTATTTGGAGCCGAGTTATACTTATAAATGTGTTTTTTCCTTATGCGCCTCCGAAAATCATTTATACCCCCTTCCCCCCCCCCTTAAAAATCAAAAATTCCAAAATCGCAGAAAATGATTTTTTTGTTATCAAGTCTAGTCTCTCCCTCTGCAATTTCTTCACCGTGAAGCAATTTGGAGCCGAGTTGTGCTTATAAAGGTGTTTTTTGCCTTCTGCACCTTCGAAAATCATTTTCAGCCCCTCTCCCCCCTTAAAAATCCAAAATTCCAAAATCGCAGAAAATAATTTTTTTGTACTTAAGTCTAGTCTCCCCACCTGCAATTTTTTCATCGTGAAGCAATTTGGAGCCGAGTTATGCTTATAAAGGTATTTTTGTCTTCAGCAACTC
The DNA here is from genome assembly GCA_963930645.1 of Salticus scenicus. Taxonomy (NCBI): domain Eukaryota; kingdom Metazoa; phylum Arthropoda; class Arachnida; order Araneae; family Salticidae; genus Salticus; species Salticus scenicus. The sequence continues at coordinate 85,265,457 of OZ005661.1, forward strand.
CGAAAATCATTTTCACCCCCTTCCCCCCTTAAAAATCAAAAATTCCAAAATCGCAGAAAATGATTTTTTTGTATTCAAGTCTAGTCTCCCCATCCGCAATTTCTTCACCGTGAAGCAATTTGGAGCCGAGATATGCTTATAAAGGTGATTTTTGCCTTCTGCCCCTCCGAAAATCTCATTTTTACCCCCTACCCCCCCTTAAAAATCCAAAATTCCAAAATCGCAGAAAATGATTTTTTTGTATTCAAGTCTAGTCTCCCCATCCGCAATTTCTTCACCGTGAAGCAATTTGGAGCCGAGATATGCTTATAAAGGTGATTTTTGCCTTCTGCCCCTCCGAAAATCTCATTTTTACCCCCTACCCCCCTTAAAAATCCAAAATTCCAAAATCGCAGAAAACGATTTTTTTGTATTCAAGTCTAGTCTCCCCATCTGCAATTTCTTCACCGTGAAGCAATTTGGAGCCGAGTTATGCTTATAAAGGTGGTTTTTGCCTTCTGCCCCCCGGGGGGGAACGGGGGGGGGTATTTCGCAAAATCCCGTCTTAGTGAGCGTCAGGGTCCTAAAATCAACCTGCTCACCAAAAATTGTGACTCTATCTCCCATAGGATCGCCACAACCGTGTTGAGTCAGTGAATCGGTGAATCAGTCAGTGAATCAGTCAGTTTACTCTTTTATATATATAGAGTGCTGTAATTTCTTACAGACAGGGCCCGACAAAGATACTTTCGTGCCCCCCCCCCCCTCCACCCACCCACCCACACATCCTTCATGGAAATTTATAGTGAAGAGCAAATAGAATAATTGTAGTCATATAAAATATATTATACTGTAACATAAAATGGATTTTAGATATAAATTCATAAAAAATAATAATTGTTTGAAAATTAAATTTTATCTCTCAAAAAAATGCCATATTTATTATAAACAAATATAAGAGCCTTTTATGATAATAGTTATGTTGGGTGATTTTTGAATTTATAAAAAAAAAAAAAAAAGAAAGAAAGATGCATTTCTTTTTAAATCAAGTATATCAAATTTTATTTCTTTAAATTAAATAACTTCTTTTATTCTTAAGTAATTTTTTAAAATTATTTCTGATTTTAATTATCCATGCAAGTGTAATTAGTTTCTCGTGACAACGGACAAGTTTACTGCACGCACTGTATTTCAGTGAAATGAGATTACTGTTTATTAGACTTTCTCATATTAATTAGAAACAAACTGTGTAAAATTTTGTGCCCTCTAAAATTTTCGTGCCCAGGGTAAGTGCCCCGAGTGCCTGTGCGGTAATCAGGCCCTACTTACAAACAGAAAAAAAAAAAAAAATCGTCGTCAGAATTTTCGGTAGACTACATTCATTTTTGCTTAATGAGAAATAGTCTATTACAGAATATGAGTCTACGAATACATGAAGAGGAAAAGTCTGGATAAAAAATTGGACTTGTATACAAAATTAAATCCTGTTAAAGATTTCTTTCTTTCTTTCTTTTTAATATTTTGATACTTGAATAAATTTACTATTGCTTATTAACATAACTTACTTTTAGCTTACTATTTATTATTATTATTATTATTATTATTATTATTTTAAATTATAGCATTATGTTATTTGCTTACTTGTTATTAGCGTGTTAATGGGCAGATTGGGGGGGGGGGGGGGGGGTATTAATTTTTAATGTGTATTCAATAATTTTTTGATTATCTTTTACATATCAAAAATTTATTGCTCTAATCCATTTTTCTGTATTAGGGTCCACTTAAAAAAAAAAATAAATATTTTTAAATTTATATAATTTTTACCTACTTTTACATTTTCAGATGACTAAGATTTAAATTGTAATAGCCTTTCTTTATTTGCTGGCATCATTTCTTATATTTGCTTACTTGTTATCATCATGATGAGAAGAAAATCAATCGTGATGTTAAGTTGTTAAATATTTTTTTGATTTATAAACTGGCATAGTTTTTACTTTCTGAGCCAAGGTTTAAAAATGTCATTAGTTGTTGGTTTTTTTTTTTTTTTTTTTTTTTTTTTAGCATTTTGCTAAAAGATTAACGTTCATTGGCTTCTTACTGGCACCAAACATTAATTTTTTTTTTTTTAAGCAAAAAATTTTAATTTTTTTTTCTCCCTTGTTTTAATTTATTTTTAAACTTTTGTTTTTTCTTTGTTCGTTAGATGGCAGCACTACTCTCAGAATTAACAAATAATGTTTCAGAGGAAGACATATGCAGAGGCCACTTTAAATTTATTAGTAGGCTCAAGTACACCTTGCTGCTTTGATGATGCATTCGTGTCTAGATTTTTCATTTAATGAATGCCTGCGTAATAAAGATGTGGGTTGAATTCTCGATGATAACTAAAAATTAATTAAAAACATACAGAAGAAGTTCCAGGTAAGAATCCAATTAAGAAGCGGTTGCGTGCGGCTCAACACCGCTCTTCGAGCGGTGAGCCGGGGGCTGTTCCCCTGTTCAATTAAGAAGCGGTATGTCTAATTAATAAGATGCAATTTATTGACTATTTTAATGGAAAATTTTTCCAAAAATTAAAAACGTAATGGTATGTGGAGTAGGAGAAGATTGCGAGACACAAGTCCCTAATCCTTATCTTGCTACATGGCGATCGGAAGTTATTTAAAGCTTGAGGGAAAATAATACCTTTGACGTTACTTACATTGTTACATTCGCCAAATTCAAACTAGTGTCGTGTCGCCAGTTTTTGCGACTTTTGTATACAATATCCACCACTAAATTTTAAATGTAACGGTTGCCTAATAACTTCTAAGAATAATCGTTTAGTATATATATTAAATTTCATTTCCCAAAATTATTGGTGACTATTGACTAAAAAAGTAGCAAAATCTGGCAAAACTGGTTCAAAATATCTAGGAAGAGCGAGGTTGCAATTTTCGTTATGAACAATTTTGTGTTTTTGAAAAGGCTACCATTAATTCTTTGGCAACTGGTTATTGGATTTTGACATGATTTCGCCAAGTTTTTAGTTCCTGAGAAATGACCAGCTAAGCAAGTATTTTACCGAGTTTTTGATTGGAAATGAAGCGAGAAGAGGGCACTCAAGTTATTCCTTGACCAAGTTTCTTGCGACCATGCTACCCTCTGTGCCTGTGCTGACCCAACGAGTCCACTGTTAAAACAAGGAAGATAACTGTTGTTGTCGAGAGAAAATACGCGATAAGGGACACGGAATGACTGGGTGTTTACCAAATCCCAACTTGGCACCCCTCAAGCTTTTAGAATCGTCCTCTATGCTAGTCGTGGGAAACGTGGTCACACTACATATTTCTATGTAAATTGAAAGATAGCCGAATTAATACTATCAATTTAACAAAATAAAGGAAAGCGAAAAAAGTCAAAACGTACCTTTTCTGAGCCTAAAGAATTTACATTAAGTCAGAAATATATTAAAGTGAATACTGGGAAAATATCAAAGATTTCGTTTCAGTTGCCTTGAAAAAATATGAAAGGAAACATATTAAAAAATAGAAAAAAAAAAAAAAAATGCATTGAATATGTATGCATTTAAGTTATTATTCATTGGCTGAAAATAGTTATATCGCTATGTTTAAAATAGTTGTTTAGCTTTTTATTTACCGACGGTACTTAAAAATGCCATTAGCTTAAAAAACGTATAAAAACGAATTTATGTAAGAAATTCCAAACATATTTATAAGAACAGATCGTACGTACCTCAATTCATTTTAATCTCACTACATCACACTAGACGCTTGTAGCCTTTTTTGTTCCAGAAAGATTGCTATTCCTGTTTTTGCTTGGCATTTTTCAAGATCTTCACGCGTGTCATAAATAATTCCTATATTACCCCAAGAATCTCCCATCGACTTTAGAAAAAAAATATAAGGAACACAAAATGTAAACACGTTTTGACACCTTTTTAAGGCCCGAATACGTTCTTCGACCTCTATGTGTCAGTGGTACACAAAAGAACCACCTCACAAAATCCTCATTTAATTACTAGAATGAGGTGATATGCATAATTTTTACTACATATATCTTAAAAAAAAAAAAAAAAAAAAAAAAAAAAAGTACTCTTAACTAAACAAATATATTTCAAATATAGCTTTTGTCTGTTTCATAGTTCGGTAGATAAAAGGTTAAGATTAAATAATATAATAATTTATAAGTTTATTTAATTTATTTAAAAAATTTACTCATCTTTTAAAGAGAAAACAAATTTTTTTAATATGTGATAACGATAACCTACATCACAAGCCGTGCTATTATTTTGACCTGAAACAGTTGTTCCGAGTTTTTTCTGCAATTTATAGCGTTTTCCTCCAAAATTATTTCTTTATTATATTAAATTTTGTTTTGAATTATTTTAGGTTAACATTTAAATGTTTCAAACTAGAAATTTCCCGGGGAATATATATATATATATATATATATATATATATATATAGTAATATATAAATACAGAAATATATAAACAAATGAATGAAATTAAATGTAGAAATATAAATACACAAATTAATGAAATTATACCCCAAAAAACACTGAGATCTTCATCAGGGAGGCCCCTCAGTGTAGGGGTGAATGAGAAGTTTCTGAAAGGACAGTAGCTATAAGCTAATAACTATCCTTAGCCCCCAACTTCTCACCAAACAGAAAACCACCAATAACTGAAGAGAAATCAAACATACATATAATGTATAAAACTACTAAAAATATTTTATAAAATTATCAAATTGTAAAAGTTACAAAATTACATCAATTCATTTAAAAATATATACAGTACAAAAGAGAATTACCGAAGGTAAACAAGAAAGTATAAAAAGAAATAAAAATTACAACCTTTCAACTGGAACACAAACTATCTTCGGCCAACGGGGCTACTCGTTGGTACTTCAATATCGCTAGGCGATATTGATGTAATTTTGTAACTTTTACAATTTGATATTTTTATAAAATATTTTTAGTAGTTTTATACATTATATGTATGTTTGATTTCTCTTCAGTTATTGGTGGTTTTCTGTTTGGTGAGAAGTTGGGGGCTAAGGATAGTTATTAGCTTATAGCTACTGTCCTTTCAGAAACTTCTCATTCACCCCTACACTGAGGGGCCTCCCTGATGAAGATCTCAGTGTTTTTTTTGGGGTATAATTTCATTCATTTGTGTATTTATATTTCTACATTTAATTTCATTCATTTGTTTATATATTTCTGTATTTATATATTACTACTAGCAGACCCGGCCACGCGTTGCTGTGGCTATGTTATACGTTGAATTATAATGTAGTAAAATATTCAATATATTAAAATTATTATTTACGAATAAAGACCATCCTTGATAACATCCTTGATCTTAGCAGACTTAGCCCGCTTCGCTGGTCCCTATTTTTAAATGATTCACTATAATTAAAGAATTCTCAAAATTGCATTAATTTTTAACATGTGAAAAAAAAAGAGAAAAAAAAAATCTGATCGGGAAAAATGTTCGACACTCATAATGAATCCATATATTATCGAAAGGAAAATGATATAAAATACAAAAAAATCTTCTCTCATTGGTGGAATAATCTGTTCGGACCCCCACTGCCTGCGGCAGTGTATACCTGCGCAAACCATGCGCACCGTTTCTTCATCCACCGTTCCCGCCCTTCTTAATAACTCTATACTTTCGAAAATATCCACAATCGATTTATCGGGCCTTAAAACTTAATAATACTAATTTTCAAAGTTCTAACTCTTATTTCTATTATTTTGCCCCTTTGCCCTCCCCCCTCCCACTATTCTAAATAATTTTACAAATTCGAAAATATCTACAGTTTATTTGTAGGTGTCAAAAACCTGTATGCACCAATTTGAACGATCTAACTATATTTTTATTTTTTGCCCCTCTGCCCCCCTTCCCGCCCCTCCTAATAAATTTACAAATTCGAAAATATCCGCAATCGATTTGTTGGTATCAAAAATTCTATGCACCAATTTTGAATGATCTAACTCCATTTTTATATTTTGCTCCTCTGCCCCCCCCCTTTCCCGCTCCTCTTAATAATTTTACAAATTCGAAAATATCTGCAATCGATTTGTACGTATCAAAAACTTCTATGTACCAATTTTTAGCGATGTAACTCTATTTTTATTTTTTTGCCCCTCCGCCCCCTTACCCGCCCCTCCTAATAACTTTACACTTTCGAAAATATCCTCATTCGATTTGCAGGCCTCTAAAACCTCTCTATACCAATTTTGAACAGTTTATCTGCATTTCTATTTTTTTTTTTTTTTTTTTTTGGTTGTTGTTGTTTGTTTGTTTGTTTGTGAAATCACGTTTTGGCCCCTCCCCCCCCCCCTTTTGGGAGGCGAATTTTGCAATAAAAACTATCCTATCTCTCAAGTTGGACCAAATTGCACACAGTGTCCAAATTTCATTAAAATCGGCTCATTAGTTTAGGAGTTCATCGCTGACAAACATAATAAATTTTATATATAAAGATATATATATATATATATATATATATTAAATTATAAAGTTTTGATCAATGAAGCACAAATAAGTAAAAAACAGGATTAATTTCACTGTATTATCTTCATTATAATATGAATTCAATTTACACTTCAGTCTAAGTAACACGTGGCCGGCTATGCTAACACCAAAAATTTAAAAAGTGGAAATAATTGAATTATACGAAATTTATTAATAGGTTAAAAAGTTGAAGATTCTTTGTGTAGATGGCAGCACCAAATATATTTCAGCTTTCATTTCAACCCAGTCGAAAGGTATCGACATCTGTTAGAATCATTTGGAGTTAACAGATAATTGTGACTGTCAAATAATAACAGACAAATAATTAGCAATAAATTAAAATTGCGACTATAATTTGAGATTTAAACTATCCTATCTCTCAAGTTGGATCGAACTGCACATGGTGTGCGAATTTTATTATAATCGGTTAAGTGGTTTAGGAGTCCATTGAGGACAAACATTGTGACACGAGATTTATATATATTAAGATATCAAAGTTTTGCATTTCCTTTCGCTGCAATCTTGCGCATTGGTTTGTAATTCTCCTATTGGTTTTTCTTATTAGTAAAACTTATATTTTTATATATTTTCCTGTCAATTGTTTTCTATATATATATATATATATATATATATATATATATATATGTATTTCCCTATTGTTATTATTATTATTATTATTACTTTCCGAACACTATAGTGAGGAAAGTATTGTAATCATGTCAAAAATCCGAAATTGAGATTTTAATGTTTCTATACGTTTCGAGGTTCCCTGAATCCGTGTTCACTATTTTTACGATGATGTGTGGATGTGTGTATGTATATCTGTGTGTATGTGTGTGAGTAAACACGCTAGCGTCTAAACGCTTTGTTCGAATAAGCTGAAAGTTGGTACGTATATTGTAAGTCACCATAGTACGAACCCTATTGATTTTGGTGAATCTAGCACTTATAGTTTTTTTTACAGGGACACGAGGAAAAATTCTTTATCATTATGGTCTATGGGGCCAAATTTTTAAAAGTGCGATAGCGTCTAAACGCTTCATTAATCTGAGCAAAAAATTTGTACACATGTTATAGGTCACAGTTGCACGAACTGTATGGATTTTGGTGAATTTAGCACTTACAGTTTTTTTACTGGGGCACAAAGAAAAATTCTTTATCATTATGGCCTATGGGGCCAAATTTTTAAAAGTGTGATAGCATCTAAACGCCTTATTCAATTGAGCTGAAAATTTATATGAATATTATAAATCACTGTTGCACTAACTATAAGCATTTTGGTGAATCTAGTTTTTATATGTTTTTACAGGGACACAACGAAAAATTCTTTATCATTATGATCTATGGGCTCAAAGTTCAGTAGCGTTAAATAAAACATCGTGTAATTTTTGGAGAAAAATACTCAAACACTCTATCATGGTTTTCTCTCTTGTTTGTTTAACAACTCCTCTTTCTTTACTTTATATACAAAACTGTTAATGACTCAATGTTCGGAAAGTCGAGTGGAGTCACTCCAGATTTTTTTAATATATATTTATTATCAGCTATATGTCTAATAGTCATTTTTAAAATTAGTTTCGCACTTTCCAAAAGAAAATATGTAGTGAACTTTAAAGGGTTAAACTGGAAATAGAAAATTATAGTAAAATGCTAAAAAGTTGCTGTTATAACAGGGCCATCAAAATATTGATTTACATTCATTTTAGTTCAAACGATTTCTTGAAAACTTATTAGAGTTCGATTTTGTTCGCATAACTTCCTGTTATTTGATAACATAACATTATGATAATAACAGGATATATGATTTTTAAGAGGTTTTCATGTATGTGTGTAAATGAAAAATATATCTTTTTTTTTTTTTTTTTTTTTTTTTTTTTTTGTAATGCAAGTATACTATTCTTGAAAATCTTAAAATTCTTCTCATTAAAGAGAACACTAAAAAAAAAAAAAAAAAAAAAAAAAAAAACCTATAAATTTTTGGGGTTTTTTAAGCATCCCACCAGCTTTTCTAAATTTAGACAATAATAAAATTTTGAACTTCATAATTTGAAATTCGAGATAGATAGATTTTTATATTTAGTATTTTCCCAATTGATTTCTCTAGAAACGAGAATATTGAAGTTTTGGGTTTCATTTATTTACTATTTTAGTTTTGTAATGATTGCTATTGCTATAGAAGGCTGTAAAAAACTCTGTAAAAGTGTTGTCTACTTAATTGTAAATTTTCAAAAGAAATCGCATCTAATATTACACCACATCCGGATTATTTAATTTTCTATTGGAAAATAATTTCGATGAAAAAGGATATTTATTTGGAATATTTTTAACAACATTTGTTCTAGTTATAATTTTGCATAGAAAGTTGGCAAATAATTTTCTTTTCTTCATATTTCGACAGTCATTCATAATATTACTATTCTGATCGCGTTAAAATGGTCAATTTCGGTCAAAATTTATCTTTTTTTTTTCAATGTTATTATTTTGTTCCATAGTTATTTAAAATCTTATATTAAAAGTGTAAAAATTGGTAAAATGTACAGTCGGATAAAAATAACAAAAACGCAACACTCAACGTTACTTCGTTACTAATAGATGCATAAGCTGTAATAGGTATCATTCGACGGGGAATTGTGTGTATTTTTAGACTAGACGGTGGCGGGCCTCCAAACTCTCATCCAGGGTCCAAACCAGTATCCAATCGTGTACGACTTTACATATCTGATGAGTGAAAGAATCAGACGAAGCGTTAGACTAGTGATTGTCCTGAGATGAATGTAAACAAAACTGGAATGTATTTGGATGAAAATCTTTTTACTGACGATCTGAACGCAACGTAATATAAATGAAAATAATCCGTAATATAATAAGATAATTCATCCCAAAATCCGGTACCCCCCTTCAACATTAAAGAATTTAAGGAACAGCTTTACTATACGGCACCCATTGCTTAATTGCCGTTGCCGATGTTTTGATCACGTGGTATGATGGTGTTTTGATTCGGTTTGTGTGTCGATACTGCGAATAGTTTCACAACATCGTGAATCGAATCAAAATGTCATGAAACAATACTTTTCATTATTATGAAACATTTTTTTTTATGTTTCACTATGTTTTCTGCTGTTTGCTCGCTTCGCGAGCATTAAAACAAAAAAAAAAACATCACTGGACGCACCTAATTCGTGAAGCATGAATCAGTAAAAGCATGAAAATTCATGGAGCAGCGGTCACTATGTTTTTTGCTGTTTGTTCGCTTCGCGAGCATTAAAACCAAAAAAAAAACATCACTGGACGCCCCTAATTCGTGGAGCATGAATCAGTAAGAGCATGAAAATTCATGGAGCAGCGCTCACTATGTTTTCTGCTGTTTGTTCGCTTCGCGAGCATTAAAACCAAACAAAAAACATCACTGGACGCCCCTAATTCGTGAAGCATGAATCAGTAAAAGCATGAAAATTCATGGAGCAGCGCTCACTATGTTTTCTGCTGTTTGTTCGCTTCGCGAGCATTAAAACCAAAAAAAAACATCACTGACGCCCATAATTCGTGGAGCATGAATCAGTAAGAGCATGAAAATTCATGGAGCAGCGGTCACTATGTTTTTTGCTGTTTGCTCGCTTCGCGAGCATTAAAACCAAAAAAAACATCACTGGACGCCCCTAATTCGTGGAGCATGAATCAGTAAAAGCATGAAAATTCATGGAGAAGCGGTCACTATGTTCTCTGCTGTTTGCTCGCTTCGCGAGCATTAAAACAAAAAAAAAAAAAATCACTGGACGCCCCTAATTCGTGGAGCATGAATCAGTAAACGCATGAAAATTCATGGAGCAGCGGTCACTATGTTTTTTGCTGTTTGCTCGCTTCGCGAGCATTAAAACCAAAAAAAAAAAACCTCACTGGACACCCCTAATTCGTGGAGCATGAATCAGTAAAAGCATAGAAGTTCACGGAGCCTTGGTCACTATGTTTTCTGCTGTTTGTTCGCTTCGCGAGCATTAAAACCAAAGAAAAACATCACTGGATACCCCTAATTAGCGATGCATGAATCAGTAAATGTTACGCTTTGTTACGTTTCGATACAACAGAAAAAAGTATCGATACTCTGATTTGGGTCTCGAATCACCATCATATCCATATCACGCAATCAAAACATCGGCAACGGCAATAAGCAATGGGTGCCGTATAGTAAAGTTTAGCCGAAAAGGAAATAAATGCCCTCCTAGCAATATTTTGAGTACAAAATGTAATAGCAATTTTTTTTTTCTTTGAAAGTTAAAAAATAGTCCATTCTCTCTCTCTCTAGTAATTAATAATGTATTTCTCTGCATATATTTTTAAAATCACGTTTCTATTTATACTATTCGCATTTCTTTAAATTTAAAAGAATTTATGACATTTATTTATTTGTAAATGCTATTTTTAAAGCACTTACCTATCTTCTATATTAACGTATATACACATGTATTAAAGAAAAAAAAAAATTAATTTAAAATATTTAGCTTATCTTCTCTGAACACAAGATTGAATAGTGCATCTTTTTTTTTTTTTTTTTAAGTTAGTGCCAAAATAAGCACTAGGACTAAAATAAAATACACAAATATAAAATAAAATCATAAAACTATTCAACAAATATAAATAAATAATCGACGTCATTGCGAAATCTGCCACAGACCCTGGATAAGAGTTTGGAGGCCCGCCACCGTCTACTTATTTTTAGTAAATGAAGTAAAATTTTTGATTGGGGGTCAAGCATATTGAGACACTCACCAACTTTGTTGTTTTTTTCAACGGTAATGCCCATTTTGATTCTATGTTTGAATTCCTGGGATCGTGGCAATGCGAAAAAGTATATCGGTTATGTATTTTAATTGTATTTTTATAGAATTATAAGCATTCAAAGATTGAAGATGCTAATGTTAAATTCATATTGCAAACTTTATTCATATCTTCACAAAACTTAATTGATATAACTTTTTTTTTTTTTTTTTTTTTTTTTTTTTACGAGATACAGTGAAGAAACCCAAACATAATCCATGATAATTTTTTATTCTGAAATTTTTTATAAATTATAAAAGAATCTGCATAATATTTCTCTAACGTGGACTAGTTACAATTAATTTTTGTCGAAACAATACGATAGTGGTGTAATTAATAAAATACGCGAGAATAAAAAATAATATTTAAAAATGAACAATATTTAAGCACGCGGACTCAGCTCAGTGAACTAATAAAAAAAAAAAAAATGTCGACATTTGTCTGATGACATTATTTTAGGGAAATATGCATTTTTAAAAGTTGCTTCTTCAGAATCTTTGTAAGCGTCATTTTAAACCTAGCAATATTTTAAAGACATATGCAGAATATGAATTATTATCATAAATTGACTAAAAAACATAATCATAAAAAATATTATCAAAATAGGAATTAGTTTTTTTAAACAAAAAATTATACCAAAATAAATAAAACGTCATCGCCAAAATGGCAAAATTTTTTTTAAAGGCGTCATGGAACTGCGGAAGTGGGAAAACTAGGTCATCAACCATGAATTTTATTTTGAAAATTTTCTTTGAATGATTTTGGTTTCACTACTGCACAATATTGATTTCGTTCTAATAATAATTTGGCTTCTAGTAAATTAAAATTTTAATTAGGTGGTGAAATCGGTGTAATATTTTTGAGTTTCAAATTTCAACAGCATCAAGCGCGAACGGGAGAAAAAAAAAAAAAAAGGCGATTTTTAAATATTAAAGATAGCAAACCAGAATTCTTGTTTATTAAAGAAAACAAGCCCCACCTTTCCAACTTTAAAAGGAAGTTAAATAAAAAAAAAAAAAGGAAGTAAAAAAATGTAACTGTCTGTATTCGTTTTTAACTTCTTAATATACGTTGGCAAAAGTATACGTGAGAATCGTTAACCGCATTGACTGCTGATGGTAAAATTTGATTCTTTTAAACACTAGTGCGTGAAATCAACCAAATAGGCGGAGCTTCAGGGTTAGGTTTTTGACGTGAAAAAGTTTTTTTTTTTTTTTCTTTTTTTTTGACATGCGTCGAAAACTATCAAAATGTGTTATTAACTGTCAAAAACTGCCAAAAAGTGTCAAAAACTACATGTAATAATCTTGTCAGTGATATTTTATTGTAAATCAAGCTACAAAACTGAGTAAATCATAATCAATATATTATAAAATAATTTTATGTTATATTAGAGTAATTATAATTAAAACAAGTCCTTCCGGCTTATTCGGAAGGGTAGGTTGATTTCTTTTTCTTTATCAAGTAGCCGTCATTTTGTTTCAAAATGGCGGCTACAAATTATTAATGCACGTGATAGAAATATTGATATAGGCTATGCCCATATGGAGTTTTAAGCAAATCGGTTCATAAATACCTTTTTATGTGAATTTAAAATTTTCAAGTGACCGGCGCTTGGAAACAAAATGGTGAGTTAAGTTGACAAATATATGAAATGTATTTGTGAGATAAGTCTAATCGTCTACTGTACACATATAGTTCGAATTAATTCAAAATCTCAAAAGTCATCGTGTTGAAAAATTAAGTGGCTGGCACTTCGATCAAAATGGCAGAGAAAGTTACTCATCTAAGATATCGTTGCAAATTTCAAAATATTTTTTTTTTAGAAAGTCTTTCAAAGAGGCTTAGTAAGTTGATAAAATGTTAGTTTTCTGCATTTCTAGTTTGTTTAGCATTAAAATAGCCTAATTTTTCCTTAAAAACGCATTAAAAAGATCCAGTAACGCAGGTAATGGATTTGGCGCAAAATTTGGCGACTTTTCCCCTATGGCGAATTTTTTGGCGACTTTTGGCGAGAAAATACTTACTATCGATATACCAAAGTTGGACGCAATAACGTGATTGGTTCACGAGTTACGTGATATTTCTAGATTTTTGTTGTTTGAATGATAAATCCATTTTTCAACTTTGATTTGTATAGATAAAGTATTTCTAAAGTTACCGTGATAACAAATTTTCAAGTGGCCGCAGTTGGAAACAATACAGCGGAACAAGTTGCCCAGCAAACATATCCAAGATATTTGAAGCAATAGATTCACTGTCCAATTGTGGTTTAAATCAGTGCCGTGTTTCAAAAAATATTCAAATTTTCAAGTGGCAGTCAAAGTGGTTTCAACTTGGAAACAAAATGGCAAAACAACTTGCCCAGCGAAATCATCCAGTATACATGTATTGGGTGAGTGCAAAAGTTCATGCGGAGTTTGTGAGTAAAGGTCACACAGTGATTGGGCAAACAAAGCTTTTTATTCAATCAATGATATATTTTCCATCGTTTCTATAATCTGTTTCCAACGTCCTGGCAGCATACGGATGCCCCGATCATAAAAACTGCGCGGTTTAGATTCGAAGAACGAAGACACGACGTTTTTTAAGGCATCCAAAGAATCAAGTTTTTTTTCCATTTAAATGATTTTGCAATGACCGGAACAAATGATAATCAGATGGTGCGATATCAGGAGAATACTGTGGATGAGTTAGAACATCCCATTTCAGGCTGTTCAGTTTGCGCAGCGTCTATCTCGAAACGTGTGGTCTGGCGTTGTCGTGATGAAAGACTACGCCCTTGCGATTTGACAAAATCGGACGTTTCTGTTTGATTTCTCGATTCAGATTGGTTAACTGGCGACAGTACTTGTCCGAATCAATCGTTTGGCCAGCGGGGAGAAACTCAAAATAAATTATCCAATCCCACCAAACACAGAGCATCACCTTCATCGTGTGCAAACTGGCCTTTGCCATTGCGTCACCATGCTCACCTGCCTGTTTCCATGTGCATTTGCGCTGAACATTGTTGTACAGGACCCATTTCTCATCGCCCGTCAGTAATCGATCCAAAAACGGCTCGTTTTTGAGCCGCCCAAGTAAAAAAACGGCAGCAGAAGTTCGCTCGATTTTGTTCCTCTCGGTCAGCAAATGGGGCACTCATATATCGAGCTTCAAATCGAAATCCATGTTTTTTAAACGCCGAAAAGCGGTTGATCGGTCAACGTTAAGTGCTGTAGCAACTTCCTCTGTTGAAATTCGCGGAGTATTCTGAACTAAAGTACGCACAACATCGTCATCAATGTCTGAAGGTCGACTTGACCGTGGATCGTCTTCAAGGTTAAGCTCTCCGTGTCGAAATTTTGCAAACCATTTTTCCACAGTTCGTTTAGCTGGTGCTTGATCTTGATAAACCTTTTGAATGTTCTTTACGGCTGCTGCAACGTTTATTCCTTTCTGAAACTCATAAAGCATAACATGCCGTAAATGCCCCTTATCGACACTCATTTTGAAAGTAATCTTTCTCGAAGCAGTTTGTATCTACACAAGTTATTTTGTTTGAAATGAAAGCTGCACACATCACCTTTCCAATGATCTGTCTTACGTAGATGGCAGTATTAATGACAACACTTTACGCCGCTTCTAACGCCATCTATTGCACCTCCGTACGAACTTTTGCACTCACCCAATATAAGTTCCTTATCCAGATGTAGTTCAAATTAAATCAGTGTTTCTAAAATTATCGTCATAAGAAATTTTCAGGTGGCACCACTTGGAAAAAAAGGCGGAGTGAGATGCCCAGCGAACTTCTCTGAGATATTTGAAGGATAAATCCACTACCCAAATTTGATGCAAATTGATTCTGTATTACTAAAGTTACCATAATGACAAATTTTCAAGTGGCCGCCACTTGGAAATAAAATTGCGGATGAAGTCACCAAGTGAACTTATCCTAGATATTTGAACCATAAGTTCAGTCTCCAACTTTTATTTGAATCAGTTTAGTATTTTAAAAAGTATCGTGATGGCATATTTTCAAGTGGCAGCGTGATTTCAAGTGGCTGGAACTTAGAAACAAGATGTCGGGACAAGTTGCCCAGTGAGAACATTCTAGATAATTATATGATAATATCACTGTCCAAATTTGGTTCGATTTGGAGTATTATTTCAGAAGTTATCGTGATTTTAAATTTTCAAGTGGGATCCAGATTTCAAGTGGTCCAGCTTAACTTAAGATATCTGCCACTTTATTAAAAATGGCGGATATATACTAATAAACTTCACTGAGATCCTTATATGGTCTGTATTTACATCAAAATTCAAACAATTTCGGAATACGTTTTTTACAATTTAAATTTGAAATTTTCAAGTGGTCTCCACTTGAAAACAAAATGGCGAAGCAACTTAGTTAACAAACTCATCTAAGATATTTATAAGATATGTTAAGACACTGTTCAAATTTGGATCCATTTGGAGTATTATTTTGGAAGTTATCATGGTTTCAAATGTTCAAGTGGTAACCTGATTTCAAGTGGTTCCGCTTAACTTAAGATATCCGCCACTTTATTAAAAATGACGGATAAATTTCATTAATAAACTTCATTGAGACCCTGAAGTGGTCTATATTTACATCAAATTTCAAACAAATTCGGAATACGCTTTTTACAATTTGAATTTGAAATTTTCAAGTGGTCTCCACTTGAAAACAAAATGGCGGAGCAACCTAGTTAACAAATTCATCTAAGTTATTTATAAGTTAAGTTAAGACACTGTCCAAATTTGGTTCCATTTGGAGTATTATTTCGGAAGTTATCATGGTTTTAAATTTTCAAGTGGTAGCGTGATTTCAAGTGGCCCCGCTTAACTTAAGATATCTACCACTTTATTAAAAATGACGGATAAATTTCATTAATAAACTACATTGAGACCCTTATGTGGCCTATATTTACATCAAATTTCAAACAAATTCGGAATACGCTTTTTGCAATTTGAATTTGAAATTTTCAAGTGGTCTCCACTTGAACACAAAATGGCCGAGCAACTTGGTTAATAAACTCATCTAAGATATTTATAAGATATGTTAAGACACTGTCTAAATTTGGTTCGATTTGGAGTATTATTTCGGAAGTTGTAGTGATTTTAAATTTTCAAGTGGTAGCCTGATTTCAAGTGGTCCCGCTCAACTTAAAATATCTGCCACTTTATTAAAAATGGCGGATAAACTTCATTAATAAACTTCATCGAGACCCTTATGTGGCCTGTATTTACAACAAAATTCAAGCAAATCTTGCTTTACATATGCTTTTTACAATGTCGGTTTGAAATTTTCAAGTGGCTGCCACTTGAAAACAAAAAGTCGGAGCAACTTGGTTAACGAACTCATCCAAGATATTTATAAGATCAGTTCACTGTCCAAATTTGGTTCCATTTCGAGTATTATTTCGGGAGTTATCGTGATGACAAAATTTTCATTATAGATAGATAGATAGATAGATAGATAGATATATAGATAAACGAAATGATTGCAATAGGTCGATTTCTAAAGAAATCAACCTAATAAGATATCTACCACTTTATTAAACAAGACCTTCCGGCTTTTTCGGAAGGGTAGGTTGATTTCTTTTTCCTTATCAAGTAGCCGTCATTTTGTTTGAAAATGGCGGCTACAAATTATTAATGCATTTGGTAGAAATATTGATGTAGGCTATGCACATATAGATTTTTAAGCAAATCGGTTCAAAAATACCTTTTTATGTGAATTTAAAATTTTCAAGTGGCCGGCGCTTGGAATCAAAATGGTGAGATAAGTTGACAAATATATGAAATAATGTGAGGTAAGTCTACTGTACACATATAGCTCGAATTAATTCAAAATCTCAAAAGTCATCGTGTTGAAAAATTAAGTGGCTGGCACATCGATCAAAATGGCAGAGAAAGTTCCTCATCTAAAATATCGTTTCAAATTTGAAAATAATTTTTTTTTTAGAAATTCTTTCAATTAGTAAATTGATAAAATGTTAATTTTCTGCATTTCTAGCTTGTTTTAGCACTAAAATAGCCTAATTTTTCCTTAAAAACGCATTAAAAAAATCCAGCAACGCAGGTAATGGATTTGGCGCCAAATTTGGCGACTTTTTCCCTATGGCGACTTTTTTGGCGACTTTTGGCGAGAAAATACTTATAATCGATATACCAAAGATGGACGCAATAACTTGATTGGTTCACGAGTTACGTGAATTTTCTAGATTTTTGTTGTTTGAAAGATAAATCCAATTTTCAACTTTGGTTTGAATTGATTAAGTATTTTTAAAGTTACCATGATAACAAATTTTCCAGTGGCCGCCAGATGGAAACAATACAGCGGGACAAGTTGCCCAGCAAACATATCCAAGGTATTTGAAGCATAGGTTCACTGTGCAACTGTGGTTTAAATCAGTGCCGTGTTTCAAAAGTTAATTTTATGGCAAATTTTCAAGGGGCAGTCTAAGTGGTTGCAACTTGGAAACAAAATGGCAAAACAACTTGCCCAGTGAAATCATCCAGTATAACTAGTATAAGTTCCTTGTCCAGTTCTAGTTCAAATTAAATCAGTATTTCAAAAATTATCGTCATAAGAAATTTTCAGGTGACGCCACTTGGAAAAAAAAAGCGGAGTGAGATGCCCAGCGAACTTATCTGAGATATTTGAAGAATAAATCCACTACCCAAATTTGATGCGAATCGATTCTGTATTACTAAAGTTACTATATTAACAAATTTTCAAGTGGCAGCCACTTGGACATAAAATTGCGGATCAAGTCACCAAGTGAACTTATCCTAGATATTTGAACCATAAGTTCACTATCCAACTTTTATTTGAATCCGTTTAGTATTTTAAAAGTTATCGTGATGGCATATTTTCAAGTGGCAGTGTGATTTCAAGTGGCTGGAACTTAGAAACAAGATGTCGGGACCAGTTGCCCAGTGAAAATATTCAAGATAATTATATGATAATATCACTGTCCAAATTTGGTTCGATTTGGAGTATTATTTCAGAAGTTATCGTGATTTTAAATTTTCAAGTGGGAGCCTGATTTCAAGTGGTCCCGCTTAACTTAAGATATCTATAACCTTTATTAAAAATGACGTATAAATTTCATTAATAAACTTCATTGAGATCCTTATGTGGTCTGTATTTACATCAAAATTCAAACAATTTCGGAATACGCTTTTTACAATTTAAATTTGAAAATTTCAAATGGTCTCCACTTGAAAACAAAATGGCGGAGCAACTTGGTTAACAAACTCATCTAAGATATTTATAAGATAAGTTAATGTTAAGACACTGTTCAAATTTGGTTCCATTTGGAGTATTATTTTGGAAGTTATCATGGTTTTAAATTTTCAAGTGGTATCCTGATTTCAAGTGGTCCCGCTTAAGTTAAGATATCCGCCACTTTATTAAAAATGGAGAATAAAGTTCATTAATAAAGTTATTTGAGACACTTGTATAATCTATGTATGCATCAAAATAAAAAAAAAAATCGGAATATGCTTTTTACAATTTGAATTTGAAATTTTCAAGTGGTCTCCACTTGAAAACAAAATGGCAAAGCAACTTGGTTAACAAATTCATCTGAGTTATTTATAAGATAACTTAAGACACTATCCAAATTTGGTTCGATTTGGAGTATTATTTCAGAAGTTATTCTGATTTTAAATTTTCAAGTGGTAGAGTGATTTCAAGTGGCCCCGCTTAACTTAAGATATCTATAACCTTTATTAAAAATGATGTATAAATTTCATTAATAAACTTCATTGAGACACTTATGTGGTCTATATTTACATCAAATTTCAAACAAATTCGGAATACGCTTTTTACAATTTGAATTTGAAATTTTCAAGTGGTCTTCACTTGAAAACAAAATGGTGGAGCAACTTGGTTAATAAACTCATCTAAGATATTTATAAGATAAGACACTGTCTAAATTTGGATCGATTTGGAGTATTATTTCGGAAGTTATAGTGATTTTAAATTTTCAAGTCGTAGCTTGATTTCAAGTGGTCCCACTTAACTTAAAATATCTGCCACTTTATTAAAAATGGCGGCTAAACTTCATTAATAAACATCATTGAGACCCTTATGGGGCCTGTATTTACAACAAAATTCAAGCAAATCTTGCTTTAAATATGCTTTTTACAATGTCGGTTTGAAATTTTCAAGTGGCTGCCACTTGAAAACAAAAAGTCGGAGCAACTTGGTTAACGAACTCATCCAAGATATTTATAAGATCAGTTCACTGTCCAAATTTGGTTCCATTTCGAGTATTATTCCGGGAGTTATCGTGATGACAAAATTTTCATTATAGATATATATATATATATATATATAGATAAACGAAGTGATTGCAATAGGTCGATTTCTAAAGAAATCAACCTAAAATGACGGATAAATTTTATTAATAAACTACATTGAGACCCTTATGTGGCCTATATTTACATCAAATTTCAAACAAATTCGGAATACGCTTTTTGCAATTTGAATTTGAAATTTTCAAGTGGTCTCCACTTGAACACAAAATGGCCGAGCAACTTGGTTAATAAACTCATCTAAGATATTTATAAGATATGTTAAGACACTGTCTAAATTTGGTTCGATTTGGAGTATTATTTCGGAAGTTGTAGTGATTTTAAATTTTCAAGTGGTCCCGCTCAACTTAAAATATCTGCCACTTTATTAAAAATGGCGGATAAACTTCATTAATAAACTTCATTGAGACCCTTATGTGGCCTGTATTTACAACAAAATTCAAGCAAATCTTGCTTTAAATATGCTTTTTACAATGTCGGTTTGAAATTTTCAAGTGGCTGCCACTTGAAAACAAAAAGTCGGAGCAACTTGGTTAACGAACTCATCCAAGATATTTATAAGATCAGTTCACTGTCCAAATTTGGTTCCATTTCGAGTATTATTCCGGGAGTTATCGTGATGACAAAATTTTCATTATAGATATATATATATATATATATAGATAGATAAACGAAGTGATTGCAATAGGTCGATTTCTAAAGAAATCAACCTAAAATGACGGATAAATTTTATTAATAAACTACATTGAGACCCTTATGTGGCCTATATTTACATCAAATTTCAAACAAATTCGGAATACGCTTTTTGCAATTTGAATTTGAAATTTTCAAGTGGTCTCCACTTGAACACAAAATGGCCGAGCAACTTGGTTAATAAACTCATCTAAGATATTTATAAGATATGTTAAGACACTGTCTAAATTTGGTTCGATTTGGAGTATTATTTCGGAAGTTGTAGTGATTTTAAATTTTCAAGTGGTCCCGCTCAACTTAAAATATCTGCCACTTTATTAAAAATGGCGGATAAACTTCATTAATAAACTTCATTGAGACCCTTATGTGGCCTGTATTTACAACAAAATTCAAGCAAATCTTGCTTTAAATATGCTTTTTACAATGTCGGTTTGAAATTTTCAAGTGGCTGCCACTTGAAAACAAAAAGTCGAAGCAACTTGGTTAACGAACTCATCCAAGATATTTATAAGATCAGTTCACTGTCCAAATTTGGTTCCATTTCGAGTATTATTTCGGGAGTTATCGTGATGACAAAATTTTCATTATAGATAGATAGATAGATAGATATATAGATAAACGAAGTGATTGCAATAGGTCGATTTCTAAAGAAATCAATCTAATACGTATTATAATTCATATTATTTGTCAAGGAAAAATGGCAAAAAATATTGAAACTATTACGTATATTTTTCAAACAGGGTGACTAACAGAATTTTTCCAAATTTCTTGACTTTTCCATGACTAATTTTTCACCGTTTTCCCTGACTTACGCTGTTTTTCCCCAAACAAATTTCACGAAATTAGCGAATAAGTTAACAATTTACAATAACGAGCTTTCAGATGTGGCTTATTTCCACAAATTCTCTGACTCCATGAATTCCATGAAATTCTCTGACTTTTCCATGACTCCCTGCCTTCCCCTGACCAGGACTGTATATGTAGTGGCTCTACTCCTGAATAGTGGCCACCCTTTTCAAAGTACTATTTATATTTATCTTTTAATTATTCAGTTTTTTTTTTTTTTTTTTTTTAACGAATAATGTTATTAATCTAAATACTAAATTCTTTAAAGCCACGATTTTTTTTTTTAAACTTGTGTTAAAAAATAAATAAATGAATAAAGTTGTAGTATTCAATAACTGATTTTAAGTTACCTAACTACTTGATTTCGTACATAGACATGTACAAAGACATGTACATAGACATGTACATAGACATGTAATGGCATATACGACGATTACAACAGTAATATTGTATAACTAGTATATAACCCCGTCAAAAATGACGGAATGTGAAATCAGTTATAAGGTAGTGAATCAACGAATGCTTTGCCATCTTCGCTGGACACTATATTTAAAGGGAACTAACGTGCAAGTTGCACCTGACGGGGACTAATATGCAAGTTGTACCTGACGGGACTAATGTGCAAGTTGCACCGAACGAACAAACTATTTCTTTTAACGAAAATACCTACTAACCCTGAACGATAGGTCTATTATAACGTATCATATTATATATCGTATTTATCGTAATATAACTCAGTACTTATATCGCTTCCTTCTTCGATTCGTTTTAATAAGTATTCTTTATATGGATGGGCAAATTTGATATTTTTAGTTCCCCATCATACTATAGGTATGGGGAACTTAGGTAATCGTGAAAAATTTCGACCTCGGTTTTTTGACTTTTTTATACGTTTTCAGGTGTGAGGAATCCGAAAATGACAAAATTTGTATGGTGTCTGTCTGTAAGGTCTCTGTTAGTGGGTCAGTGTGTTAGTCCGTTAGTCTGTTAACACGATATCTCACGAACAAATGATCGCAGAGAGGTCAGATCAGTTTCAAACGGAACAGGACAATTCCGCCGAGATTTTAATCCCCTATTCCCCTCATAGGACAATTCCGCCGAGAATTTTAACCCCCCTTTTCCTACAGAGGACAACTCCGCCGCGCCATTTTCCTGAGACGAGAAGAGGGGGTCTGCAGCAGTATTTCCATTTTTGGCGACGCATTGCACTTAGGCGGCACATCGAGCATTATATAAGAGCCCTTCCCCCTCGCTTTGGAAAGATGAGTAAAAGTGAAATAGATTTTAACCAAATTATGAATAAATAATTTTACTCATAAACATGCATTTAATTTTATTTTTCATTATTATTATATGTTCTTTTATTTGACAATTATTTAATCGTATTAATAAATTCTGCTATTAATAAATTTATTTCTAATTTTCGTGTAGCAATTGAATATCATAAAATTCAAGTAAAAATTAACTTAAGAAAAAATTTACATCTTAGTTTAAACTATTCCGATTACATTTACAAAATTATTAAAGGATAAATAAGAAATTAAATTTTCTTTACTTAACATAATATTCAAATATATATTACTTAACTTATATTAAATTTTCTTTAATTTAATTTCTTAAATTTTTTATTCAACAGTGATAAATAACAGTAATAACAACAGTTATTACTGTTGTTATTACTGTTATAACTGTTGCATCGCATTCTATGCGATGAAAATCATCTCCATCTGTATATATCGTGGAAAATAGTTTTAATAAACTTCAAAACGTATAAATATAACAAAAACTCAATTTCAAAAATTTGACCCAAAAACAATATTTTCTCTATCTTTCATGATATCTACTTTATATAGCAACTTTTTTGCCGGTATATAGCATAGAAGCTGATATGGTCTTTCCGTAAATAGAGTTAAATTGCAGTACCTAGCAGTGTCGTTTTTCGTCCAATATGCATTCATAATGATAATGAATCAGCATATAGTAATAAATACACTTTTCAAAAATAAGTAATCAAGTTTCAGTTAATTAGAATGCATTACGTTTTATATATATAAAAAAGAAGAAAAAAAAATTCAATTATAGCTGACGTAAAATAAAAAATAAAAAAAAATTAATTGCATCATAAATAAATGAATAAATAATAATAATAATAAAAACTAATAAATCATAAATCAAATCTTTATTTATTTATTTTTTTTTTTTTTATTTGCCGCTATGTTCAATAGTATTAAATTACGGTTTTGCATTCGTTTAGTCAATAAACATTTCCAACACTCTAAAGGTTGTTGCCTTGTAAAATGAAAAATCTGTAGTTGAAAATATAGGGAAGTTACATCTATACAAATTACTGTGCCTATGCTTTTTATTGAATTTTAAGAAATTGACAAATTGAACAACTTTCTTCTATAAAAATTTTTAATACAAAAGATTACGTGTATAAAATGAAAAAGTGCATAAAAATAAAGGTATTTTGAATGCCTCTTTGAAATTCTAATAAGAGATTTTCTTTTCCTTACATTCTCATTAACCATAACTTTTTAACAATGCTACTTTCAATCCTCTACCCCTATAATTAATATGTTAAAAACGTACAATAAATTTCATGTTTGCGAATTAATATATAGATTATTACCATTCTTTTGTGTATTTATTTTTAACAAAAGTTGAATGCCTGAAGTTTTAGCATTCTCGCCAACTTTTATTTCGCCAAAGGTAATGCCTTCCCCCCTCATTCGGCGGAATTGTCCTATCGAGGGAAAACGACAGAAAGGAATGCGGCGGAGTTGTCCTGCTGGGGGAAACAGCTGATAAATTTTTCGGCGGAGTTGTCCTATGCCCGTTTCAAAATATTACTTTCGATACTGGCAAGAACCCTATTCATTTGCAACATTCGAACTAAAAAACTTCGTAAGTTATGAGAAATTTACGATTTTCTTAACATGGGAGAATAGGACAAAAATTCACTTAAACGTGCATTAAATGGAAATTTTTTACTGTAAAAATGTCAAACCAGTTTTAAAATATCAGTTTTGATGCCGGAATGAACATCAGTAACTATAAATATGCTACTTTGAAAATTTCGCAAGTTATTGGAAATTTACGAATTTCTTAACATGGCAGTATAAGGCAAAATTTCACATAAACGTCAATTTTTAGAGATATTTTCATCGTAAAGATGTCAGACTACTTTTGAAATATTATTTAGGACACTGGCATGAATATTAATGACTATGAACTTTCAAATATTAAAATTTCGTAAGTTATTGGAAATTTACGAATTTCTTAACATGGCAGAATAGAGCAAAATCTCATATAAACGTCAATCTTGGGGGATATTTTCATCGTAAAGATGTCAAACCACTTTCGAAATATTATTTAGGATACTGGCATGAATATCATAGACTATGATTTTTTCAATTTAAAAAATTCGTAAGTTATTTGGAATTTACGCTTTACTTAACATGTCAGAATATGGCAAAATTGAGCATAAACTTCCATTTTGAGGATCATAAATACATTAGAGAACTTCAAAATTACATTTATGATATTGGTTTGAACATGATTGAATACAAATATTCTAATAGGAAATTTTCGTAATTTGCGATTTTATCAACATATCGAAATTGTAAATTTTTCATATAAATATGAATTTTGAGGATTATTGCATTGGAAACAGTAGCATGTAAACTAAACAACGGAATCGACCCTGATAAAATAAATTAATAGATTAGAATGAGGTAAATATGTCGAAGTGAACGGTGGATAGCCCATTAGGCGGGGATTTCATTCTGTCACTGTATCAAGCTTTGGTCAAATTCATTTCTTTTAACATGATTATAATATGTCTCGCACTAGAAATTTATGAGAACATAATGATGGGGAACTGAGCAGAGTCCACCTATGCCAACTAGTTTAATTTTTAATTTTTCGCGTGAAAACATTATTTCACCTCTCCCCCCCCCCCCCTCAAAAAAATATTGTTATATATATATATATATATATAACTGGTAAATTTTTTTGGCAACAATCATAAATTTAGAAGTCTAATTTTGAAATTATTTTCATACAACGAGATATATAAAATAGAGTGCTGATTCAGTGGATGAAGGATTAACTTTCCGTGGTTCAAGATGAATCACGTGACATGCTCGAATAGGTTGCTGTGTTTGGTCCTTTATCGCTATTTTGGCATTTAAAATATCAGTTCGACAAATTATCATTATTATTACGTAATATGACAGTCCTATGACCGAAATAAATTGTTTTTAAAATAATTTTACTCATATTTCACATTTTAATAAATAATAAAATACCTTTTTTTTCATCGTTTCCCAACGAAGTTTTAAAGTGTTTATAAAAGAAAATTTCTAGTTTTAAAGAGCTAAATTTAACAACAAATAATAATTTTTCAACTATTTTTAAGCATTTTGTCGGTTAAAGTTCAACTACACGAAATAAAAGAGAAGTAAAATCAAAATTAAAATGATTTGGAACAAAAGAATATTAAACTACGTAAGTAAACAAAAACATTGGCGTTTATGGCTTATGCGAAGAACAATCTTCAAACCGTTGCCATAGAAATTTACTGAAAATAAGCTGTTACCAAGGGAACCATCTCCTTGCAGGTGCAAGGAGAGCATGTCACATGACTCATCTTGGACCTTCTCAAGGGTTACCATTTATCACTCTGCTTTATATATCTCGTTGTTTTCATATTTTAATTAATTCTAAAATATCTAATCAAAACTTCGTTACAAATAAGATACCAAATGAAAGGTACCATATTTATAACGAAGTACCTTATTTGTAACCTTATCTATTTTAACTAATTTGATAAATAGGACGTCACAATATCAACTGTTTGTTTATATCAGATAAGTACATTATCATGTTTCCAAGAAAATGATGTAATAACTATTAGCCCATAATTTTTATGATTGAATTTTATATTACATTTTAATTTTATCCTCCATGGGTATTTTAGAATTGCAATGGTAGTTATAAACTTTCGTTGAAATCTTTTTACGTATTGAGATTAAGGGAAAAGTTTAAGCACAAAAAATGTTCAGTTTTAAAAGATATTTCTAATGATGTAACATTTATCTTATACTATTAAGTGAGCAATATTTGTATATATATTTCACTGTTCTCGGAAACGGTACATCGGACAGTCACGAGATTTAACACAAAGGTGCCCCCCGAAGGATCATTGTGCACATCGAAGTCAGAATTTCGAATTTCTGTTTAGTTTTCTTTTAATTAATAAAAATATGAAAATAATAAGCTAATAATAGCAAAAAATTAACCATTTAAATTTAATCCGTAATTTAATTGTTGCCAAAAAAAAAAAGAAAAGAAAAAAAATACGAGTTTTTTTTTTTTTTTCAACAGGAAAATAAATACATTTATCTAAACATGAACAATCCGCGATTGTAATGAAATGCTCGCCCTCTGGTGGGCTAAGGTGAAATTATCACACCACTGCATATCCTCATATTATGCAATCGATTTTTCATGATGAAATGGCGGAGAAAGAATAATAATTACACGTGGCTGTTATATTTACTAACAACTGCAATGTTCAGAGAGCGCCATCTATCGATCATTACAAACGCGGATACTACACACTACTGATCGCAGAGCTTCCAAATTTGGCATATAGGTACCTGGGACCCTGCAGGTGTGAACCTCATCGAGATTTTTTCGAATTTCGAATTTGAATTTTTTAAATTAATGTTCTTTCGATTTTAAACATTGGCTTTTGTTTCATTTTTCATGAATTTATTCTTCGATTGTAATCGTCTGCGTATCTTAGCAACGGCTATATTATGCAATTTATTTCTTATTTAATACATTTATTTGAGGGCGAATCTTTTTTCTCTTTTTAATTTATTATATTTATCCGCGATTGTAATGAAATGCTCGCCCTCTGGTGGGCTAAGGTGAAATTATCATACCACTGATATCTTTCACGCTGAAACAATGATAGAACAACAAGAAAGCACAATAATAAATACACGTGGCAATATTTACTAACAACTGCAGTTGAGAAAGCGCCATCAATCGATCATTACAAACGCGGATTGAAAATAAAATGGTAATGCAGTAGAAAAAATTAAATATATTAAATTTAAAAACGTATTTATAACAGTTATGTTTATGTATAATTTTTGTAGTATAACAACAATTATTTTTCATTTGTTAATTTAATTTCTTTAAAAGTTTTTTTTTTTTTTTTTTTTTTTCTAATTTATAGTATTTGTCAGGAAATAATGGTAGTATATAGTAGAAAGGATTAAGCTGATTGAAATTTATTTGTTTTTTATGTATTTAATTCCTTCTAAAAGAAAATCTACTTTTTATTTTATTTCATTACAATGGTCGGAATCAAATTGTAATACAGTGTAAATAGCATGAGCAATAAAATACTTGGTTCAAAAACTAAAATATTTAATAGACGCTGAGATACAGTTATCTTTAAAATCGTAGTTCTTAAATAAGGGCAGACCCACCTATCGTCAATAAATACCCATATTGAAATACATAGGAAAGAGATTTCTGCAAGCAGTGGGAACTTGCTCCCGATACAGTGCGGGCAGAGAAAGAGCTGCCTTAGTCAGCGTGTACCCGATGCGATTCCAATGTAATTATTTTAGTTTTTATTTATAATGTGATGTGAAAAATAAATAATGATCCAATTCTTTTGGAGATTCATTTAAATATAGTGGCCAGCGAAGCGGGCGTAGCCTGCTAGTGTAGATTAATTTAAAAAAAAAAATAAAAATAAAAATAAAAATAAAAATACATAGCATTTCTAAGGGAAAAAAAAAAAAAAAAGGCTACCAAAAGTCTCTGTTTTGAAGCGGTCTAACCGGAATTGTTCCTGACAGAATATGGTCATTTTTATTATTAACTAGCAGGCTACGCCCGCTTCGCTGGTCAGTATATTTAAATGAATTTTCGAAAGAATTGATATATTTATTTTTTTACACGACATTATAGACAAAAACTTAAAAAAAAAAAAAAAAAAAAAAGAAAAAGAAAAATAAACTGAAATTGTTCCAAACCTTGCTTCAGGTACCCGCTGTCTACGGCAGCTCTTTTCCCGCCCGCACTGCATCAGGTCTTGGTTTCCCATGTCTGCAGAAAGATCTTTCCCGGGCACTACAATCTGGATATTTATCGACGACAGGGGGGACCTGCTACTATTTAAGAACTACGGTTTTAAAGATGACTGTATCTCAGCATCTATTAAATATTTTAGTTTTGAACCATGTATTTTAGCTATTTACACAATATTACGATTTGATTCCGACCAATGTAATAAAATAAAATAAAATAAAAAGTAGATTAATATATATATATATATATATATATATATATAAACAAATAAATTTAATCATTTTAATCCTTTTTACTATGTATATACCACCATTTTTCCCGATAAATACTGTAAATAAAAAAAAATAAAAAAAAATAATGAATAAAAGTTTTTTCTTTTAAAGGAATTAATTAAAAAATGAAAAATAAGAAGTTGTTCTACTATAAAAAATTAAACATAACTGTTACAAATACGTTTTTAAATTTAAAACTAATTATACTTGATTTTTTCTACTGAATTGCGATTTTATTTTCAACTAGCAGGCTTTGCCCGCTTCGCTGGACATTAAACTTAAATGAGTTGTCAAAATGCCATATCTTAATTAATAACCAAAGTTCTCGCTGTGATTGGTAGAGGTTTTCTCGCTCGCAATGTGAGGAGTCTGGGTCCCCACTGTCTTCGGCACAGCTTACCCACTTCTTACTTCCCCACCCTCAGCGGGTGAGTTCGAAGTTTTGCAAAATCCCACTAATGACTAATGTACATAATGCGTACACTTAATCAATATCCACACACCAAAATTCGCCATTCTAAGATAATTCAAAGCGAATTCAAACGGAAAAACATGTTTTTACACATGTTTATTGCCCTCCGACTCCGAGAAGGGGGGGGGGGGGATTTCGAATTTCGTGAAATGCAGTTACAATAAGTGCCGGATGCAAACAAACAATTTACGCACCAAATTTCGTGACCACAGAAGTCTTTAATAGACAATATTATAAATAAATAAATACAAAAAGCACAGCTTAAGTATCGGAACCCTTTGGTGACTTTAAATATTTTAAGCCATTTTTGCGATGAACTGAATCCGCGATTGTAATGAAATGCTCGCCCTCTGGTGGGCTAAGGTGAAATTATCACACCACTGATAGCTTTCACGCTGAAACAATGATAGAACAACAAGAAAGCCCAATAATAAATACACGTGGCAATATTTACTAACAACTGCAGTTGAGAAAGCGTCATCTATCGATCATTACAAACGCGGATTGGCTATCTCAATTGTGCAATTAAAGATCTTGGCGAGAAACGTCCGCGCTACTTCGGTGCCGAATTTCAAATTTTGCCAAAGGGATCCAATACTAAAGCTGTTCCATATCGAATCTGGGTTGAAAACGGAAAAAGGGTTAAATAAATTAGAAATATCAGACCTTTTGATACCGAATGAAAGGGGCGATTTTGCTGAATCCAGGGGTGCAAACAGTTTTTCGATGCGACAATTAGATTTTTTAAAAATGACTAAAGTATGAAATTTAAGTGGCAACGGAAAAAGGGACAAATAATTTAGAAATATCACACCTATCGTTACAAATTCAGTACCAAATGAAAGAAGTGATTTTTCTGAATCCTGGGGTATAAACAGTTTTTCGATACGTCTATTACATTTTTTAAAATTAACTAAAGTATGAAACTTAGATGGCAACACTTCATTTCAATCTTTTCATAATTTGTAGTGCGAATCACGCGAATACAAAAGTATTTAACAAAAATTTATTTTTATATTTTATTTTTCCATTCAAAGCATTTTAGTGAAAAAATATTTATGGCGCATGCGCAGGCGTTTTTTACCCACAATTTAAACACTAATCATAATTTTGAAAATTTCTATAGATATAGTTTCAAGTTGGGTGAAGACCTAAGTTTCTGCCAAGCGCCGTTGAATTCCGTCCAGCCGTTCTCGAGTGATGCCCGGACAAACGTGTTTTAGTCTTTTACCCCCTAGGGGGGAAACGGGGGGGAATTTCTGAAAAGTTGATAGATATAATTTTAAGTTGGGTGAAGACCTAAATTCCTGCCAAGCGCAGTTGAATTCCGTCCAGCCGTTCTCAAGTGATGCCCGGACAAAAAAAGCGACATTCGGACACGATGACACACACACGCGCGCGCACACACACACACACACACAGGCAAAATTTTCTGAAGTCATTTTCGGCTTTCATGGGGTGTAAAACGTGAAGATATCGCAAAAATTTTCGATTCCGACAAATTTACAGACAAAACTCTGATTTTATTAATATGATAAATATCACAATTAAAAAAAAAAAAAAAAAAGAAAAAAAAAAAAAATTCGCCTTAAAGTGAATGTATTAAATAAAAATAAGTTGCGTAATATCCGTTGCTAAGATACGCAGACGATTGAGGCAAAAGAATAAATCTATGAAAAATGAAACAAAGAAGCCAATATTTAAAATCGGAAAAACATTAATTTAAAAAATTCAAATTCGAAATTCGAAAAAATCTCGATGAGGTGCACGCCTGCAGGGTCCCAGGTACCTATATGCCAAAATCTAAAAATTTAATATGTCTAGTTTTTTCTACTGTATGCGTATAATTATTTGATTTCAATAAATATAATGAAAAAGATTTCTTCCTCAAATGAATTTAAATAAATAAATAGTTTAATAGCCGTTGCTAAGATACGCAGACTTTTGAAACGAAAGAAATTTCTGAAAAATGAAACATTGAAGCCAATATTTAAAATCGGAAAAACATGAATTAAAAAAAATTAAATTCGAAATTCGAAAAAATCTCGATGAGGTGCACACCTGCAGGGTCCCAGGTACCTATATGCCAAATTTGGAAGCTCTGCGATCAGTAGTGTGAGCACAAGAGCGCAGACAGGCACACACACACAGAGACACTTCTCTTTATTTATATAGACTAGCAGGCTACGCCCGCTTCGCTGGTCACTATATTTAAATGAATTTTCGAAAGAATTGAATTAATATTTATTTTTTTTACGC
This sequence comes from Salticus scenicus, assembly GCA_963930645.1. Taxonomy (NCBI): domain Eukaryota; kingdom Metazoa; phylum Arthropoda; class Arachnida; order Araneae; family Salticidae; genus Salticus; species Salticus scenicus. Next base: position 85,296,778 of record OZ005661.1, read on the forward strand.
CGCATTATAGACAAAAAAAAAAAAAAAAAGAAAGAAAGAAACTGAAATTGCACAAAGCTTGCTTCGGGTACCCGCTGTCTACGGCAGCTCTTTTCCCGCCCGCACTGCATCAGGTCTAGGTCTCCTATGCCTGCAGGGAGATCTTTCCCGGGCACTTCAATCTGGATATTTATCGACGACAGGGGGGATCTGCTACTATTTAAGAACTACGATTTTAAAAATGACTGTATCTCAGCATCTATTATATATTTTAGTTTTGAACCATGTATTTTATAGCCCATGCTATTTACACTATATTACGATTTGATTCCGAGCAATGTAATAAAATAAAATAAAAAGTAGATTAATATATATATATATATATATATATAAACAAATAAATTTTAAGCAATTTAATACTTTTTACTATGTATCATATACCATTTTCCCCGATAAATACAGTAAATAAAAAAAATGAATAAATAATTTTTTTTTCTTTTAAAGGAATTAATTAAAAAATGAAAAATAAGAAGTTCTACTATAAAAAATTAAACATAACTGTTATAAATACGTTTTTAAATTTAAAACTCATTATACTTAATTTTTTCTACTGCATTACAATTTTATTTTCAATAAATATAACAAAAAAAAAAAAAAAAAAAAAAAAAAAAATTCGCCTTTAAATGAACTTATTAAATTAAAATACGTTGCGTAATTGCCGTTGCTAAGATACGCAGACGGTTGAAGCAAAAGAATAAATCTATGAAAAATGAAACAAAGAAGCCAATATTTAAAATCGGAAAAACATTAATTTAAAAAATTCAAATTCGAAAAAATCTCGATGAGGTGCACATCTGCAGTGTCCCAGGCACCTATATGCCAAATTTGGTAGCTCTGCGATCAGTAGTGTGAGCACCAGAGCGCAGACAGACATACACACACACAGACACACACACACACACACACACACACACTTCTCTTTATTTATATAGATAATTTGCAGTCAACAGAGTTACAAGTTTTTAATTAATACTATTACAGGGGTCGATCTAGGCAAAATTAGGATCCTTTTTGCAGTCCTTTCACGAAATTCCACATTGTAAAAAGGGACCCTTCCCAAAACTCAAATTCATAAAAATGGACCCTTCACAAAATTCATATTCATAAAAAGGGAAATATGTTTACAGTATTACTTTTAAATTATGTCTTACTTTGGCGAAACGAAACTTGATATTAAGCATTATATACAATGCTATAAAAATCGAAAATTGTGCACAATATTTTATTTTTAAATAAAAATAAATAACAATTTCACAATATTATTTTGTTTTTCACAAAAAAGGGACCTAAAAATTAAAACCTGGATCGACCCCTGCTATACACTAAAAGGGTTGTTATTATTATCAATAATTTATAAATGTTATCAAGATCAAGATGCGTCCACAAGCGTGTGATGGTGAAAAGGGTCAATTGACCCACAACCAATTAATTTAATGTCAGGTACTTATCAAATTCCTTTCCTAAATGAATATAACCAACAGTATATAGGCATGACTACTCGTCCTTTAAAAGAAAGAGTACAAGATCATATATACAGGGTTGCCACAGACTACTAAAAGGCAACTATTTGCAGCCTGAGGAGACTATGGCAACTTTTTTGGCCTAAAAAGCTTGAAAAAGCAACTATTTTTAGAAAAAGGCAACTATTGGGAGACTATTTTTCACCTTTTGCAAAATTCTTGTTCCAGAAATATCAGAAAAATCTTCCAGAAAGAAATATTTTCTATTCATTTTATAAACAATCCCATATCTTAACCTTTTCACCTTTTTATTACTTTCCGAACACTATAGTGAGGAAAGTATTGTAATCATGTCAAAAATCCGAATTTGAGATTTTGATGTTTCTATACGTTTCGAGGTCCAATGAGTCCGTTTTCACTATTTTTGCGATGATATATGTATGTGTGTGTGTATGTATGTGTGTATGTTTGTGAGTGAACACGCTAGCGTCTAAACGCTTTGTTCGAATAAGCTGAAAGTTGGTACGTATATTGTAAGTCACCATAGTACGAACTCTATAGATTTTGGTGAATCTAGCACTTATAGTTTTTTTACAGGGACACAAAGAAATATTCTTTATCATTATGGCCTATGGGACCAAAATCTTAAAAGTGCGATAGCATCTAAACGCCTTATTCAATTGAGCAAAATTTTTATACACATGTTATAGGTCACAGTTGCACCAACTGTATAGATTTTGGTTAATCTAGCACTTACCGTTTTTTTACAGGGACACAAAGAAGAATTCTTTATCATTACGGCTTATAGGGCCAAATTTGTAAAAGTGTGATAGCGTCTAAACACCTTATTAATCTGAGCAAAAAATTTGTACACATGTTATAGGTCACAGTTGCACCAACTGTATAGATTTTGGTTAATTTAGCACTTACAGTTTTTTTTACAGGGACACAAAGAAGAATTCTTTATCATTATGACCTATGGGACCAAATTTTTAAAAGTGCGATAGCATCTAAACGCCTTATTCGATTGAGCTGAAAATTTATATGAATATTATAAATTACTGTTGCGCTAACTAGAAGTATTTTGGTGAATCTAGCATTTATAGGTTTTTACAGGGACACAACGATAAATTCATTATCATTATGATCTATGGGCTCAAAGTTCAGTAGCGTTAAATAAAACCGTGTAATATATGGAGAAAAATACTCAAACACTCTGTTATGGTTTTCACTCTTTTGTTTGTTTAACAACTCCTCTTTCTTTATCTACAAAACTGTTAATTACTCAATGTTCGGAAAGTCGAGTGGAGTCACTCCAGATTTTTTTATTTTTTTATTCACAACTTTATTGGATTACTTTCCGAATATAAATGTTCGTTGGTTTATAGTGACTACAATAGTTTTCAGCCTTATGAATAAAAATTTTGAAATCGGCAATTTTGTGAAACAAAGGGATTTTCCGAATAAAAATTTAAGTATTAACCGGAAAATGTTGGTTTATGTAAGACAGAAGAATAGTAAGTGACTGGAATCCATCAATTTCATTACGCTCAATTAACACATCTAAAAACGGCAGTTAACAATTAATTTCATATTCAATAGTAAATTGAATAGCGGAGCATAGGTTAGATTTAGCTAATTCTCTAAAATATGTTCTTCACACATCATGTTTCAATAATCGAATTATCGATTGTTTATCTCTGTCAATGGTCAAGCCCAACATTTCAAAGAGAAGAATATTTTTAAAGGAACCGATCGTAACAGTGATGCCAGATGGTCGAAAATTATTTCCCCAAACAGGTCTTCAAATTTCCCCCAAATCAGGTTTTTTTTTTTTTTTTTTTTTTTTTTTTCGAAAAAAACCCCAACTTCATTTCTACTAAAAAGGGAAACATATATATATATATATATATCAAGCAGATTTAAGTAGATTTAAGCTCAGATTTTTCCCCAAATGAAGGCAATTTTTGAACAAAATCCCCAAATAACAATAAAGCTATTGAAAATCCCTGGTCGTAGGGATAAATCATTACGTTGCCAACAGTGACAGAAAAGTTGAACTTAGAGCCCCTAAATAAAATAATAGGCCGGCGCATCACCGCCATTTTTTTTGCCTCCGAAGAGGACGGCATTCCCGCTTGGCGTCCTTATCGCTTCCCTAATGATTTTAAGAAATCTTGATCTGAAGCTAATTTGGTCAAGATAACAGCAATAAGCAACAATAATATTCCTAAAAACACATTTTTTTTCACAGTACATTCTCAGGATGTCATTTTATTCTGAGGATATTCTAGGGATGTACTGGGGTAAGATGTGTTGTTAGGGTGGTTTCTATTTGTTTTACAAAATGTCGTCAAAACTCAAATACACAGTAATAGAAGGTCTGTGAACACTTTATATTCACTTCTTGAATGATTATAGCAGTTTATCGCTAAACAAACTTCCATATCATAGTTTACTTAGCTAAAATTATGAAATATAATAAAGCAAGTTACTCTAAGGTAACGTAAGACGATAAAAAAAAGGTTTGTCGTTTGTTTATCAGAGAAACGCGCTGGGTACATGTGGCAACCCTAAGGCAACAAAATGCCTGATGCGCCAGCTCGTATATATAGAAGCCTTGGTTGAACTCCCCAGATTTGTCCCCAAAAATTTTAGAATTCCCCAAAAATGTCCCCACAAACATTTGGTCCCCAAAATTGTCCCCAGAAGCTTCAAAAATCACAAAATCCCCAATCTGGTATCACTGGATCGTAATTAATCCCTTTTACGAAATGATGCCAGTGAGGTTTTATTTTCTCATTTAAATTTAATTCGCACTAAAAATCAAAATAGTTACGGAAATGTTATGATGGTGGTGTTCTTTAATTTAAGGCCGATTGTCAACATTCTGTAAGTTATTAAATTGGAACGTTCTTTTGACATAACTTCTTTTTTATCTTCATTTTTAAGCAAATACTATTTTTAATGGTGCAGACGATAATGAAACTCTAAACTAGATCCAGTCGTTTTTTAACCGACTTCAAAAAAAGAAGGAAGGTTCTCAATTCAAACCGTATGTTTTTTTTTATGTTTGTTAGCTCATAACTTCTGAACGGATGCTCCGATTTTGATACTTTTTGTTTTGTTGAAAAGGTCTTGGTCTGCAATAGGTCCCATTGTAAAATCTTTACGATCTAAAGAAAATACAGGGTGCCCAAAAAAATCAGTCCCAACTCTTTTAACTGCTAAACGGCTGTAGCTATAGTGATAAAAATGGTATGTAAGTATAGTAAAGTGGCCCTGCAGTGGAAGGTTAAACCGCTTGCTGCGCCACCTGGTGGAAAATAGTGGAGTTAGTGTTCCTATCTCGAAAACGGTTCAAGAGAAAAAAAGTGAATTAGAAAGTTGTAGATTATCATCGATTTAGTACAAAAAGATAGTTTAGACATTCATGCTAGCGTTTCTATCTCGGAAACGGTTCAAGACAGGGGAAAAAAGCGAATTATAAAATTGCAGAGCATCATCGATTTAGTACGAAAAGATAGTTTTGACATTGATGCTAAAAGTACAAAGCTAAAAACGTGCCTTTTTTTGTTCGCAATTTCTTACTATACACACTTGAGCTACATTGCTCACGTAGTAGCGTAGCTGGTGAGACATACGCTATATAGTTCAAAATACGGTTACTTGATACTTTTTGCTTTGTTGTAGAAATCTTGGTCTGAAGTAGGTCCCATTGTAACATCTTTACAATCTAAAGAAAATAAAGCGCCATCTGGTGAAAAACAGCGGCATTATATAGCGCTCCTATCTCAAAAACGGTTCAAGATGGGAGAAAAGTTAATTACGAAGTTGTAGAGTATCATCGATTTACTACGAAAAGACAGTTTTTAGACATTATTGCTAAAAATAGAACGCTTAAAACGTGCAATTCTTTGTTCGCAATTTCCTACACTGTGCACACTTGAACTACGTTGCACGCTTTACAGCGTAGCCGATGACACGTATACTCTGTGGTTCAAAGTACTGTTACTGTAAGCGGTCACATCGATTAGCACAAAGTCGTTTTCAACCAGCTTCAGAAAGGAGGGTGTTCTTAATTCTTGCTATGTGTTGTTGTTGGTGTTTGTAAGCTTATAACTTCGTAAGAAATGCTCTAATTAACCGACTTCAAAAAGGAGGAGATTTTCAATTCAAAGCGTATGTTTTTTTTTTTTTTTTTTTTTTTTTGTTAGCTCATAACTTCTGAACGGATGATAAGATTTTGATACTTTTTGTTTTATTGTAAAGGTCTTGGTCTGAAATAGGTCCCATTGTAAGATCATTACGATCAAAGGAAAATACACGGTGCCCAAAAAAGTCAGTCCCGACCCTTTTAACTGCTGAACAGCTGCAGCTATAGTCATAAAAGTGGTATGTAGGTAGAGTAAAGTGGACATGTGCTACGCGATTCAACAGCCTAAAGCGTCACCTGGTGGAAAAGAGTGGAGTTAGTGATCCTATCTCAACAACGTTTCAAGACAGGGGGAAAAAAGTGAATTATAAAATTGCACAGCATCATCGATGTAGTACGCAAAGATAGTTTATACATTAATGTTAAAAACAGAACGCTTAAAACGTGCATTTCTTTGTTCACAATTTCCTATTTTGTGCACACTTGAAAAACATTGCATATGTTGTAGCGTAGAGGGTGACATTTATGCTATGTAAAATTCAAAGTATGGTTATTGTAAGCGGTCACATCGATTAACGCATAGGCGTTTTAAGCCGACTTCATAAAGGAAGAGGTTCTCAATACAAACCATGTTTCTCGTTGTTGTTGTTGAAATTTGTTAGCTTATAACTTCGTAAGAGATGATTTAATTTTAATACCTTTTTTGTTGTCGTAAGTATCTTGGCCTAAAATAAGTTTCATTAGGATTTCATTAAGATATAAACAAATTACAGGATACTCACAAAAGTCTGTTCTCATTCTAACTGCTGAACGTAAGCAGCTACACTGGTAAAAGCAGTGTGTAAGTATCCATGTTGAAACTTCTGTCCGTCAGCTGCAATGCATATTTTGCTCTTTGTTTGAACTTTACGCTGTGCAATTTCCAGCGCAGCGGGTGACACGTGTTTACTGTAAAGTTCAATATGTATGCCTAACAGAATTTTCGGTTACGAGTACAGCGTATTCTTTCTTTACATTTCTAAAGACTTTTTAATTTAACGTATGTTCGTTCAATAGATAGTTTTTTGGTCATATCCGATAAAGGCAAGAAAAGTGACATAATTTAAAAGTGCAGCATTTGAAAAAAATCAACTTAAAAATAACTTGACTAGAATAAAACTGGCACAACTGTCTCTCGAGTGGATAACTCTAGATGGAGATGTAACTTTTTTGTTCACATTTGGTGCATTTAATGTATTTTTCAGTGACATAAACCATTTTTTGAGTAATGTCACTTTTCTTGGAAGTTGTGATTTGTGAAACTTCCGACGAACGTCTTCTGATGCTCTGCTATATAAATAAGTTTTCACTGAAAAGAGAAAAATAAAATCTTTTTGTAAAAAAATAGAACCGACTCCAAAAATCAACTACTATTGAAACAACTAAAAGTGAAAGAAAATTTGCAGAAAATGGAACTGTAGATTGCGCCTAAAAGTATAAAATAATTTCCTTCGCCAAACAACCTATAACACTACAATTAATCATAACTTTTGAAGTCGGCGCAAAATTAAATAAAACTTGATACCTTTATTCAATACAAAAATCAAATCCTATTCAAAATACACGTCTCACATTCTTACCTGCAAAACGCAGCCGAAAACTACTTTGATTCAAGAAAACAAATAAGATTTCGTAAGCAGCAAAAGTTGGCGAAGATGCTGGTATCTGACGTCCTCGGTGAACGAAAAATCGCAAAATTATCTGGCAAACATATTTAATTTCTTTGGGATATCATGATTATTTTAATAAGGTATATCAAGAGAGTAATCAAGAATATGAAACAACAGATCGTACAATATATATTATGAAAATATACATCTTGCGTGTATATTTTTGCCTTACGTTTTTATCGCTAAATTCAAAAGCCATCAAGGATGATCTAACTTCGTAGAAACATAAATACCTCATTGTGAAGAATGTTCACTGTTCTATGTAGATGCTACAAATGGACCAATTGTATACAGTGATAAAATAATAAAGGAAACATGAAAATGGATCATTCGAGACAACAGCATTTGTTACTACCGATCTAAAGACAAACCTTTAAAAACTAATTAAATTTTATTTAATTTTGCGCCGACTTCAAAAGTTATGATTAATTGTAGTGTTATAGGTTGTTTGGCGAAGGAAATTATTTTATACTTTTAGGCGCAATCTACAGTTCCATTTTCTGCAAATTTTCTTTCACTTTTAGTTGTTTCAATAGTAGCTGATTTTTGGAGTCGGTTCTATTTTTTTACAAAAAGATTTTATTCTTTCTTTTGTTTATTCACTTAAATTTAGTATAGAGTCAAACTCGTTATAAAATTGTGTGAACAACACCCCTGACTATTATTTTAGCGGAAATTATTTTCCGTCCTTTTTTTTTCTTAGTAAAACTAGCTTTCAAGAAAAAACAACTTTGTCACTAAAGTCTAACTAGATGACATGTAAGAATAAGCAGACATGTTAGAAGTTCAGTGACCTATGTTGTTTTTGTCTGTCATTTCGGCATTGAAAAGGAAAAAAAAAATATTTGCAATCGTGTGAAAAACTCTATTTAAAGAAGAAAAAAATGTGAATGGGAGAGAGAGACATTAACTAAAACAAACTTCGCTAGTTTGTATTGCATAGTATTTTTACTATCTTTAAAGGGAAATATTTTTAATAAAAACGTATCTCGATCCTTTTTTTTAAACGTTTATAAATTATTACTTTCGGGTTTCTGTGAAAGTTTATTAATACAGTTGAACCTCGTTAACGTGAACACTGTTAACGTGAATTTTACTTTTAACATGAACTGTTTCCACAGTCCCCGTTAAAATGAAGATTAGTATAGTTATATTAAGATTAGTTACTGATGGCATGAATTACTGATAACATGAACAAATTTTTTATCTCCCTTGAGATTCACGTTAACGAGGTTCGACTGTACTGCTCATTTATGGTAGAGAAAATACTGGTTTTGTATCGAATTTTCGCAATTGAGTTTTGTTTATATTTACAAATATTTATATTTTATATTTATTTGTTTATATATATATATATCATGAAAAACGGCAGTTTTTCTAGTGACGCAAGCGCAAAAACAAACGAACGCCACGACACTCAGCGGAAACGGAAAAACGAACGAAAACTGCGACACTTATATATACAAGAATTTTAAGATCAAACAAACCGCTGAAAGCCGACACTTAATATCTCAGGAAATATAGGAGGTTATGTTCTGATATTTTCAAAATAGACTTTCACCTTCTGTCTGATCCTACCCTGAAATCGCTACATTTCTGCGTGCAATATTTTTCGAGATATGAATTGGCTCATTTAAGTTATAAATGGACGGACTAATGTGTAAGAATTTTTTCTCGAATATGGCTCGAGCGAATTTAGTTAAATTTATATATGATATTAATCGCTTTTATCTGATGTGCCTGACATCTCCCTTTTCCCTAGGAAAACTCTTGTTTTTTTTATAACTCAGTTTAAAAATCGAACTATTTTTTACTCCGAAAATACCGTGATGCGGCAGTTTCGCGGACGAATTTCTTCTCTTCCATCTGAAATACTGAATATCAAATAATCGTTTTGGCTCCATCTATCGGAAAGCGTCAAAAATAAACACAAAAAATAAAAAAAAATATTTTTCTTTTTTTAATATATATATTAAATGAGTTATTTATTTAGGTACTTGTATTTTATATGACATTTGTTTATCAAAAATATTCTTTGTATTTACATTGTTTTCATGCTGATACGTTGTTAACTTTCAAAATTGGTTCTATTTTAAAAGGTGATTGCAACGGTGATTGCAAAGGTTAATATGATAATCATATGCAAATATTTGTAATTTTTTCAAAATTAGGTGATAAATCACTTAAACTACGGATTGAAAGAATTCTTAAAACAGAATTTGAAAATAATTAATTTGCTCATTAAGTTTCTAGTATATATAATATATAAATTACAAAATGTTAAGCTATAATAAAATTTTGAATAGATTAAGATTTTTTTAAATTAAATTCATAACAAACTATACTACTTAAATATTTATCAGTATAAAATTTTCACCTTTTAAAAATTTTTCTATTATTATTTATTTTTCTCTTTTAAATCAAATCTATACCTAAAAAATTTTAATAAGAAATAAATATAAATAAGAAATTTTTGTCATTTTTAAAATGTACTAAATTATGCCTTTGTAATGTTGCATGTGTCCATCTTTTTTATCACTTTTTATAAAATTTTAAAATTTTATTTAGTTTGTTATTTTGTTCGAGTATGACCTATAAAACAACACTTTTAATACAGTGTTATAACTTATTACCATGCTCCTTTAATTTTACGTTTTGATCATTAACCCCTAAAAAGTAATGATATCAATACAAAAAACCCTTAACGGGTTAAAAGTTTGTGACGCAGCACTGTACTTTATGGCTATAAGAATTAGAAATACGGGTCTTAAAAATAATGATATCAAATTTTCAGTGACGCTTTGATATTAATTAAATTATACATAGATTTTCTTATTTGAATTTGCTTTTTCCTTTTATTTATATTTACAGTGTAAACGTTATTTTCAACATAAAATAATATATAGCATTTACTCATTGATACCTTTCCATTCACATCTCTTATACTATGAAAGCATGTGTTTTAAAAGAAATTATATGAAATTCCAGTAACGCAGTGGTGTTACATTAAGTGATTTGTTTTTAAATTTCTCTGCAATTATTTTGTTTTGCATATTAAAGTATATGTGCACATTGAAATATTGCTTTTAATTTTCAAATACGCTGTCAAATATATCACTTTCATTAAGCTTATATTATGTACTGAAATATATTTATTTCAATGAATTATTCTATCTTTTGCGTCACGCCGTCCAAAACTGAAAAAAAATTCACAGTTTTTTTCTTTGCATCACGATATCTATTTGCATGCATTTTCAATTTATTTGGATGAAATGACCCAAAGTAAACATTTCCATATATTTTACTTACAGTTTTGGATGGCGTGACGCAAAAGATAGAATAATTCATTGAAATAAATATATTTCAGTACATAATATAAGCTTAATGAAAGTGATATATTTGACAGCGTATTTGAAAATTAAAAGCAATATTTCAATGTGCACATATACTTTAATATGCAAAACAAAATAATTGCAGAGAAATTTAAAAACAAATCACTTAATGTAACACCACTGCGTTACTGGAATTTCATATAATTTCTTTTAAAACACATGCTTTCATAGTATAAGAGATGTGAATGGAAAGGTATCAATGAGTAAATGCTATATATTATTTTATGTTGAAAATAACGTTTACACTGTAAATATAAATAAAAGGAAAAAGCAAATTCAAATAAGAAAATCTATGTATAATTTAATTAATATCAAAGCGTCACTGAAAATTTGATATCATTATTTTTAAGACCCGTATTTCTAATTCTTATAGCCATAAAGTACAGTGCTGCGTCACAAACTTTTAACCCGTTAAGGGTTTTTTGTATTGATATATATATATTTTGTCTACGTTGATGAATTATTATTATTTTTTTTTTTTTCTTTTACATAATTTACATGTAGGAGAGAGTGGGGATGAATGGGACATTTTTCATGTTTTTATTAATAACGTCCACTATATGTAATTCATAATTTTGTAACATTGCTCATACAGGGTGACAATAAATAACTTGGATGAAGTTTCAAACCAAATATCTGTAACTACCAATATCGCTAACTCATTTTGGAAGATGTTGTCTTACCTTGGTCGCAAAAGTTCTATGGAAACAAAAGATGGACCTTCCAACAGGATTCCGCACCTGCACACAGAGCTAAAGGCACTCAAGATTGGTGCAAAACACATTTTCCTGACTTCATTGGAGCTCAAGATAGGTCCCGTATTCCCCAGATTTGAACCCAATGGATTATTCTGTTTGGTCCATCTTAGAGACAAGGGTGTGTGCTAAACCTCATAAAACTTTGGCATCCCTAAAGGGATTCTTATCCAAGGAATGGGATAAAATATCAGTAAGTGAGTTGCGGGCCTGTAGCCGAAAATTTTGTGACACGTTTAAAGGTCTGCATTAAGGCTAAAGGTAGCCACTTTGAAAATTTGTAAATATAATAGACAAAATAATGTATTCATATTTATTGAAGTTTGGTCGTAATATTTTCATTAGCATTAAAGTTATAATGTATCATGTGTGTCCAAGTTATTTCTTGTCACCCTGCATACACTTCAGTAATCAGTTACATATAAACATGCTAACTAAAAAGTTATCATTTTTAATTGACAATATTTTTTTTTTTTTACATGCATGTGCATTGTCCCATTCATCCCCACCTATGGGGATGAATGGGACAGGACTGGAGTTAACAAAAGAAAATAAAATGGAAAGTAAATAAATTTTTAAAGTTAAATATGCTTATGTGATTTTATTACACACTATGAATTTACTGAAATTAACATAAACTGATGTATTGATTCAAATTAATATCAAAAGGCAAAAGTCCTTTGGTTCGCACAGCTCCTAGCGCTCTAGGCTTTGGTAGTTTAATTTAATAAGATCTAATCTAAAAATAAATAAATAAAATAAGACACTAGAAAGATATGTCATTAGAATAGAGTACAAATTATCCAGATAAATTTTTGTTTCTGACTGATCGGGGAAAATCAGCATTCTATTCTGTATTACATTAATAATCAATTATTGATATTATTGATTTAAATTGCATTGAATATTCTAACTTATAATTTTTTTTATCATAATTATTATAAACAAAAATCAGAACAATTAATTTCAACCTTTTTCTCTAAATCCATGCTACTTTTATAATTTCATGTTATAACTACTGTCTAAAAATATTGAAAATCTATTTACGATTTGTTTTAATATAATTCTTGCGTACAATTTTAAATTAGCACATAGTGGGGAATGTCCCATTGATCCCCACCACCACATGATCATATAAAACAGGAAATAGGCTTAAGAAACAATTGTCAATATTCTTGAATATCATAAACACAGTAAAATATTATTCCTTTTCACTATATAAGAGTTATATTAACTTTAAGCAAATAGTTAATTTCTTAACTACTATCTAATTGAATCAGTAAAAACTTACTTTGGCAGAAGAAAATGACACTTTAATTTTTTTCTGCCCTTCTATAGATAACACAATTCTGAAACTACACTTCATGAATGACCTCAGTACTGCCATATATCAGAAAAATTGTCACGTTTATAGTGCTTCCAAAACATAAAAATTTTGCTGTTGTCCCATTCATCCTGCGCCCCATTCAACCCCACTCTCCCCTATAACAAAAAGTCTTTCGTTCAATATACACACAAATTGAAAAGTGGTGAAGCTATGCGCATTCAATTTTAAAATAGAACTTAAATGTTAAAGTTGTGTACATTTGGGTTTTGAGATGTAGCTTTTCATCTGTAAAATCGAAGTTATTCATTCCCGCACAGCCAGTTACATCCATAGTACATCTATAAACACGTAAAAAATGGTCCATTAATTTTCTATAAATATCCTACATATATTTATTAGCTCGACAAATGTCACTCTTTTTTAAAATCCATTAGATGTCTGCTACATATCAATAAATCTCCAAATATCCAATATTTGGTATTGTTAGATCTAATAGATATTGAAAATATCTAAATCTTGTTTTGATCTAACATGTTACATCTATTAGACATCGAAAAAAGCACGGCTAAATTTCGTCTATATTTAAACATCTAATAGATATCTATAATATCCAGGATATATATCCATAGGATATCCAGTACTTTTAATGGACATTCATAAGTTATTTTGTACCTTTTGGATCAATTGGATGTAATTTAGATGTCTAATGGATATAAGTGGCTGTGTGTGGGTTAATTGATGCGACAGCATAACAGCGCCACTTTTCGGCTGATATACATAGAAATTCAAACCCGAGTAAAGAAAAGGGGGGTATAGTTGTGCGCATTAAATTTTGAGATATAGCTTTTTCAGATTGAAAGATTAGCCATTTTGAGTCTAAAATATATCATAGATATTCATTATTGTAATACACAATACATCATTCAAAAGATATTTTAAAGTATTTTTATTGCAGGCTATTAAAATGATATAAGCCGTTCAAATTCTGTACGAAACTTTCGGAGAAAACTACGGAAAAAACAGAAAATTTTTATTCTTTTATATTTTACAGAGTTTCAAATTCAGATTTTCGCTCACATTTCGTACTAATAATTTTTAACGATATATAGCCCGGAATTAAGCAAGTTTTGGAGAAAACCACAGATAAGTCAGACACAAATCTTTTAAAAAAATGTTATACGGCGCCGCAGACGCCACCGAGCGGGACTTAGCTAATGTCAGAAATTTGAAAGATCATAACATGGTGAGCGAACAGGCTGTTTCAGATATTGAAAAGGGAAGAGGGCGCCGAAGGCGCTACCGCACGGGAATTTACTGCGCTTTCAATAAGCTATTTTCACGATATATCGATAAGCTGTTATTAGACCTGAAACGGGAAAAAGGCGCCGCAGGCGCCACCGAGCGGGAGTTTCGTAAAGTCGGATTTTTCAGGGATCGCGAACCAGCTGGTCGCCGAAGGCGGCTAGTAAATAAATAAAAATAAGTTTTTTCATTCATTTGTAGCAATTTATGTTGTGTAGCGCACTTTTTACTTCCTTCTATCTATCTATCTTCTATAATAATAAAAGAAGATGTCTGTCTGTCTGTCTGTCTGTCTGTCTGTCTGTCTGAGCATCTATACGTTCAGCCAATACTGAACGCAGAACTACAAAATTTGACATACGGGTGCTCAGAAGCCTGCCCGAGGGGATAGTCAAAACAGAATTTAAAAATTTTAATTAGTTGCGGAGATATTAATTAAAATGTAGACCTATGTCTTAATCAAAAAGCGATCTCAATGACTCAGAATTCACCGAGATAGCATAAAAGTAGATATTTTAACGGAGTTAAAAGCAGAAAAAATGGAAAATAAATTAGAAATATAAATCCGATCATTACGAATTTGGTACCAAATGAAAGGGGAATTTTTTCCGAATCTAAGAGTGCAAATGGCTTATCGATACGTCAATTAGATTTTTTAAAATTAACTAAACTATGAAATTTTGTTGGCAACAGGCAGACGATTTTCTAAGCGGTCTCGATCGGAAACAAAACAACTGTCTGTGATGTCTGTGATGAAAACGGAAATGGTTGTAATCAATTAAGATATCATGTGTTTTATACTGGGGGGAAAAATTGCAATTTTCAATTTTTTTCAAATTTTCATTCACGTTACATTTGAATTAGTATTCGGCCTAGACAGCATATTATAAAGCTACTGTTCAATTTTCGTGAAAATATATGAATAATTAAAAAAATGACATATTTATTGGAAAAAGATTGTCTTCTTTTATTTTTTTGCAGTATTTGCAGTAGTCGAAATTTCGTAGTATGTAGTTTTAATGCCCGATAATTCGATTATGAATATTTTTGAAAGAGTACGATTATTAGGGAGGGCTTGAGGAACAGGGAAAAAAGGCAAAAAAAAAAAGAGTTGCAGCTTTTGAAATTCGTTGGCATATTAAGATTTTAAGGCAAGGTATTTGGTTTTCTTTTTTATCCCAGCTTCTAATTAAAATAATTTCATAAGTAATACATCATTTGAAAGCTTTGTTGATTTGGAATTGAACAGTAGATTACAGAAATTTCTACCGCCAGATGGCGCTGAAATATTTTAAAATTTCAATATTTCAAATTCTAATTATGATTATATAATTTTTAATACATCATTCGAAAGATATTTTAAAGTTCTTTTATATTATCGAAAGTATTATTCGAGATTTTACCCGATTTACACGTTTTAAGGTTGCCTTTTTAGGTTTTCTTTTGTATCTCAGCTACTAATTAAAATATTTTCATAAGTAATACATCATTTGAAAGCTTTGTTGATTTGGAATTGAACAATATATTACAGAAATTTCTACCGCCAGATGGCGCTGATATATTTTAAAATTTCAATATTTCAAATTCCAATGAGCGAGGAAGGTGTTGTAAGTTCTAAAACGGGGATAAGGCGCCGCAGGCGCCACCGAGCGGGACTTAACTAAAGTTAGAAATTTGAAATATCAGCGCCGAAGGCGCTACCGCAAGGGAGTTAACTGCTATTTAGATAAGCTATTTTCACGATATATCAATAAGCTGTTATTAGACCTGATACGGGAAAAAGGCGCCGCAGGCGCCACCGAGCGGGAATTTCGTAAAGTCGGATTTTTCAGGGATCGCGAACCAGCTGGTCGCCGAAGGCGGCTAGTATTCAATAGAAGAAAGTGTTGGATTTGTAAAAATTTTCGACTTCCGTTTTTTGACGGATTTATACGTTTTGAGCGAAATAGAACACCAACACGTTTTGACCATTTTTAGAAAATACCTGTCTGTTCGTCTGTGTGTGTGTGTGTGAAAAAAATTTTGTGGCGACTGTATCACCGGAACTACTGTTCAGAATTGTATATAAACTTATATGTAGATGCATCATGACCTAAATTAGTGCCTTTATCAACTTCTGGTATCATCATCATCATCACGGGTGCTTTGGGAGTACCTGCAGTGATCGAAATACTTTTGGTATCAACCGCTCAACAGGGGCGCTGCTATACAGTGATTTCCGGAATATCAGGGGCAGCTATATCTCATGTTCTATTGCGTATTAACAAACAAAACTTGACATGTGAGAAGACCATTATGAGATATTATGCTGATTCAATTTGAATGCTTATAGGTCAAAAGGTGGCGCTGCTATACCACGATTTCCGCAATTTAAGGAAAGGCTATGTCTCAGGAACTACTGCAAAGAATTGCATATAAATTTATATGTAGATTTGTAGATACACTTTGAAATAAGTTAGTGCCTGTCACCGTTCCACAGGTGGCGCTACCACACAGCGATTTCCGCAATGTAAGGAAAGGCTATATCTCAGG
Source organism: Salticus scenicus (assembly GCA_963930645.1). Classification (NCBI taxonomy): domain Eukaryota; kingdom Metazoa; phylum Arthropoda; class Arachnida; order Araneae; family Salticidae; genus Salticus; species Salticus scenicus. The sequence continues at coordinate 85,313,450 of OZ005661.1, forward strand.
TTCTATTGAGTATCATCAAACAAAATTTGAATATGAGGAGGCCATTTATGAGACATTATGCTGATTCAATTTGGATGCTTATCGGCCAATAGATGGCGCTACTATATTGCAAATTTCCTTGATAACGGGAAGGCTATATCTCAACTTCTATGGCATATAACTGTACGAAACTTGATATATGAGATAATTATTATATAAACGTATTTTTTAAGATGTTATTTATAGACAATAAAACTGTCTTTCTTTGGGTATTTAATGTTAGTTTTCTCTAAGATGAAAATCATTTGCATTCATCATGTTAGATAATTTTAATAAATAATAGTTTTAATAAATTATTTGCACTTAGTGAATTTGTACAGTAAAATATAGAATGAAGTCTTGTTGTGGCCACACCATACTAGTTTTTTTTTCTCCTTTGTTACCTTGTATTTCCTTAATTTTTATCAAATTATAACAAAATCATTAGTTTTATATTCAAGACAACCGAAAAACTAAAGCACATTGATCAGCTAATATAAAGTAAATGTTAACTTAGTTTTAAGCTTTTTATTGTAACATGGAAAGAATTTTAATCAGTTTGTTTTTACTAGACATATCACGTTAAAATCTGTCTCATAACTTTGTAGCTTTTGGAGGTGAGGCCCCCTAAATTGGAGGCCCTGGTCCAGTGTCCCGTGCCATAATCTGGTCCTGTTAAAATATGCAAAGAGTGAAAGTCTAAATGGAAAATAAGATTCGACTATTTATTTAAATTCTGCTTAGGAAAAAAGAATTCTTTATAAATTTAATGTAACAGATGTCGTTTCATATAATTCTATGAAAAGGGTTAAAAGAAAAAAAAAGCTGATTTTTTGCTTTAAAATATGAAATTGCGCTCTTTAGTAACGGTTACATAATAATTGTCAGAGTTCTCTCCCCCCCCCCCTTCCCTCCTTTCATAAATTATTATTTTTTGTTTTTTGTCTGTCTGTCTCATTTAAAAAAAAAAAAAAAAAAAAAAAAATACTATTTACAAGACGACATTTTTTTTTTTTTTTTTTGAGTAACATAAAATACTATTTTTGTGTCCAAAACTATAAAAATAAATATTAAGTTTTTTTTTTCTTTTCTCTATTCATACACTGAATGATTAAGTTGTTTTTATCTTGTAACTTCTTTATGTTACCTGTTTTTCCAGTGAGCTTGCGCAGAAGTCGTTTTCTGGCATATCGAAGCGTAAACAATTTTCTTTTTTCTTTATTATTTTTGCCCTTTCTTTTTATATCTTTTTTAAAAATGTCTTTTCTGGTAACCGTTCTCTAATTCTACCCAGTATCGCTTAATTTTAAACAACTTTATGATCTTTGTTGCAATATTCTATCTATTATCGTACAGTAAATGCGGAATTTCGAATATGTACCTTGTATAAATTATTTTTTCATTGCAGTGTAGACCTTGAGAAATCGCCATTTATATATTTTTTATACGTTATCGATTTTTCAGTAAAAATGTATTGTGTAAATCACTGAGAGAAAAATGCAATGTCTTTGCGGTATTTATTGTGATTGGAGCTTAAAACGGTATTTTTAATTGAACTTATGGATACCAAAACTTTCAAATAAATTAATCATGTAAATTTTTTATCAATATAATAATAATAATAATAAATACATATACCCTTCAAAGCTTTTAATTTAGTACCATCAGTAAAATAGTAAATAGTAATAATAAAATATATCTACCCTTCACCGTCACCGATTTTAATTTAGTATCAAAAACCTACATTCATTTAGTCCAATAGGTATTTTTTATGCCTTGTTTCCGTATACTAAATTTAAAATATTCTAAAAAATTTCCTTTATTATCTAAATATTGTCAAATCGTTTGCTTTTCTTTAGTGCTTCCACCCAGTGAAGAAGGGGGTTATCAATGGAAATTAATTTTCTCTGAGATTTACAACCTGTCATATCGATTTCTAATCCCCGATGCCTCCTAATCTTTGCTTGGTTTCCTCCGAAACTTGCGTAAATACGGGCTAGGACCCCTTAGAAAGACCTCCACGGAAGGCACTCCCCCTCAGGCCTAGGACCCCAGTGTTGTCAATCGGCCTTAATCCCTAACACCTAATCTTTGCTCTTCGTCAAGTTTCTGGTGACTCAAAAATGTGTTCTGGCTGATTAAAAAATAAATAAATAAATAAAAAGCGCGTTAGGTTAGTTTTAGCAAAAATTTTAATCGCAGTACTCTAGGAATTGTTGGGGATAGGTGATAATTAAAAAGTTAATGAATGAATGAAACTTAAGCTGGGTTCACACTTTTCGTGCGTGAAATGTCGTAAATTATTCGTTATCGAAAAGTGAGCCTTGAACTTTGGAGGAGGAGGGGGGGGGGGAGTTTAAAAATCAATGACATTATTTTTATTGTTCCTTGAAGAATTTTACAAAAGAAATAAAGTTTTCCGTGCCAGTTATCACTGCAAAAGGTGGTGATAAAGTTGTCTGGGTCAGAAAAATAGTTCCGACGCTCGTGGAAGCTTGCAGCAGCGAAAAAAAACCACATCAAAAGGAATGCCATTAGAACCGTGTTTGACACTTTGACGCTTCATGATGATTCTGGTGTGAATCAAGCTTTAAATATTCCTATCTTTAATTCTTGGACTTTTATCCTTGTGTAAAGCTACTTTCAAACACTGGCAACGGCAGGGCGACAAGGGCGGGCTCTATTCAAATCCCTTTGATGTGTGATTTGAGTCGTCGTGAAACTGGAAGACCATTTTCTCCTCTGACAAACCTCCTACTGCGATAATTGCATGGGGAACTTCGTTCTCTTTTGTAAAAATTCTATAAAAAGTAATGTCCTTTATTGTAAACATGTACAAAATTTCACGGGTCACTTTCGGACAGTCTTTATTTTAATTTATGATTTTGTCGCTCTGCATCGTTGCTAGTGTTTGAACGCAGCTTTGCTTGATTCACACTAGAAGCGCCGTGAAGCGTCAGTTTCGGTATTGACATTCTTTTGATGTTGTTTTTCTCACTGCCGCTGGCTTCCACGAGGGTCAGGACCATTCTCCTGACCCTGACAATTTTATCATCACCTCCTGCAGTGATTTTTGACGTGGAAAACTTGCATATATATATATATATATATATATATATATATATTAATTCTTCAAGGAACAATAAAAATAATGTCTGATTGTTAAACTGCCCCCCCTCTTACGTGTTCAAAAGTTCAAGGGTCACTTTCCCATAACGAATAATTTACAACATTTGAAGCGCGGCAAATGTGACCTTCTCATGCATGGTACTGCTGTGCTAGACAAAACTATAGATGCCCAAAGAAATTTTTCTGTTTAAAATATTGATAGTGATACTTATCATACAGCAAAACGAAGTCTACGAATTACAATGTACTGTGCAGAAGTGGCAATAATTCACTATTAAAAATATTTTTTCCCGATTTCACTTACACGTACATGAAAATGTATATCTAAAATAAATTGTATAGGTAAAACACTTTTGAAATCAAGTTTGCCATCTAGTAATGAAGTTTTTTTTATTTATTTCGTGTTTGCTTTATCGCTTCTTTTATTCATATTTATATATATATTTTTTCTTTTATTGCAGTGTGCAAGAATGTGGACATTCGGAATTCAGTTCATAATTTCCGGAAAGTGGAGAACTGCACGGTCATCGAAGGTTATTTACAGATTTTACTCATCGACAATGGACAAACTCATGAATACGAAAGACTATTATTTCCAAAACTGGTGGAGATAACAGGTTATCTCTTGCTCTACAGGGCGTTTGGAATGAACTCTGTTGGACGCATTTTCCCCAACTTGGCTGTCATCCGTGGAAATGTCTTATTCCATAACTATGCCCTGGTCATTTTCGAGATGTACCACCTTCAAGAAATAGGACTTTATCATTTGACTGATATTCTTCGGGGTTCAGTGAGGATAGAAAAAAATCCAGGACTGTGTTATGTGGATACGGTGGACTGGGATCTCATAGCGAAGGAAGGTAAAGGGGGTCATTTTTTTAAACACAACAAGAAAAAGGATGAGTGTCCAAACGTCTGCCCTATAAATTCGTGTCCGAATACTACAAGAGATGGAAAATTAGTCCCCCTTTGCTGGAACTCTCAACATTGTCAGAAAGGTAATTATATTTACTAGTATCACCCAGTGGTCAAAATTCGACCACAAATTTATTCAAATCTCAGAATTCTTAAAGTAAAATATACTCATTTCTTTTGTCAGACAAACGATAAAAGAACTTGATATTTAAATAAATAAATGTACTCACTTTTTGTGGCCAAAAGACAAATGATAAACAAAATTTGAAGTTTAATATATATATATATATATATATAATATTTGCATATTAATACACAGGCATGAACTTTATTGCACGAATAATATCTCTTTAAATTAGAGCTGACGTAAATCATTAAAAGAAAGAAAGAAATAAAGAAATTAGAAAAAAAAAAAAAAAAGAACTTTTATAATTTATAAATCAAAATTTTTAATTTGCATATGTGTTCAATAGTATAAAATTTCGAGCCGTTGCTATGGGAACGCAGACGAAAGCAATTTTAAATGAAAGCAATTTTAACTATACAAGATCACGGGTATAAAATAAAAGTGCATAAAAAAATAAAAGTATTTTTAAATACCATTTTCACATCGTAAGAAAATAATTTTTGTATTCTTAAAATCTGGTTAATCATACCTGTCGAACCGTACCACTTTCAACTCTGTACTGCCATAATTAATACGTTAAAAGTGTACCACAAATTCCATGCTTACTTATTAATATGTAGATAGTTTTACTTGCTTTGGCATTTATTACGTAAATCCGTTTTACTAATCTCACTTATTGGTGGTGAACTTGAAATAGGACTATTTTAAATGTTTAGAGAGGGGCGCTTATAAAATCTCTACTGCATCTCTAAAGTCTGGGGGTCACCGAAGCGGGATTCCGTGGAGGATCAAAATTGTGATGGCAGTCCCAGACCGCCGCCAATTGCCCATTTTGCTCAGCACTAGTGCGACGTAAAACCCACCCAACCTTCTCTAAAGATGTATATTTATCCTTATCTTAAGATGTACACATTTATCTATACTACGTTATCCAGAAAAAAAAAAAAAAAAAATCTGGTGTGTCACTCACACGACTTTCTCTTACCCTGAAATTTAATATTATAAATACAGGTTGGAGATTAAGAGGTAAGATAACGAGTACTGTTATGTAAACCTATGTTAAACAATTCATATTAGGCTTCTGAAGAGTTTAATATGATAATTAGTTCTGTGTGAGGGGGCTACCGCCCCCCTCAACCCCCCGTTTCATTAATGCACCTACATTTATATAGAATTTAATTCGGTTATTAAAAAATATTTCTCTTTTTAAAAAATAATTTATTAAACTTATTTAAAAAAATTATCTTTTATGATAAGGCAGACGATTTCCATATTAGAGAAATAGTTTAACACCAAATATCCAAAAAAAGTCCATTTTATTCTCAAAAAAAAAAAAAAAGTACGATTTTTTTTCTAAGTTTTGTTTTTGTTAAAAGTAAAAAAAATCAATAACTTTGTTTTAAATTATCGCAGATCGATGGTTCAACCATTCGTTTTAAAGGTATTTTCGAGCTCTTTTGAAAGATACCCATCATGAAAATTTACTCCCCTCGAGGGGGGACTTCCCCCCCCAGGGGGGAGGCGAGGCTCCTACATACACAAAAAAATTTTCCCAGTTAACTGTCTCTATTACAAAAAATATATATTTGTTTCATTTGGTTTAGTGCAGTCTATAGACGTTAAACTCTATTTTCCTGCAATTTCCCCCATAGACGTAATGTATTAGAATTCTCTTGATTGTCCCTGTACACGAACCATTTGCTTGATCTTAACGAAAAGCTTACTGTAGCATCCCTATATGATACACATTTAGAATACCAAGTTTGAACTTTCTGCCATAATTTGTTTTTGAGATATGCTGATAACAGACAGACACACACACACACAGACACACACACAGACACACAGACCATTTGCTAAAAACATGATTTTCGTATTCAGGGTACCTCAAAACGTGTAAATATAACAAAATCTCGCGTTCGAAAATTTGAGCCTAAAACAATACTTTCTCTACCTTATGGGTAAGAGAAAGTAAAAAAGCAGTAAAACGTACCGGAAAACTGGTGTTGAAAGATGAATAAATACGTTTTACACAGACACAATAAAATGCAAAATCACATACAATTGTTTAGTTGGAAAAAATTAAGCATGACGATGATTCTTCATCAGGAAAAGAAAAAAAAAAAAATAATGCAAGTCCGAGTTTTCGGTGTTCATCGTTTTGCTTTGCCGTGTAACTTCTACGTTGCTTTTATTTCCACGGGAGTCTTCGTATTGGAAGTGCGATTCTCAGACTAATTTCCACCAATCGATGATTATGGATTGTATTTAATGTCGTAATATCTGAATCAGTCCCGATATTTAAGGAATGATGTTTATTTTCAAATATAACATTTTTTTACGTTCTCTTACCAGAGCCCGATCAAGCCAAATGTGGACACAAGACCAAATACAGTCGGTAACAAAAGTGTCTGAACACTAGCGAAAATTCCTATGTAAAAAAAGTACACTTCATACGGTTTTGTTAAATAGGTCCTTATCGAATCATGTTCTTACACTGACTAAGAAGAGGATTCGACAAGGATTTATTTGACAAAATCGTATGAAGTGTACTTTTTTTACATAGGAATTTTTGCTAGAGTTCGGACACTTTTGTTACCGACTGTACGCATTCGATCCCCGTGCCAATCATTTTTCTCTTGGTTTTTACCACTCTTTGAAAGAAAAAAAGAAATTAAATTTTCTCATTTTTTACTGAAAAATGCATTTTTCAATAAAGTATTCCCTTTGTAAAATTTTCATTTTACTTTCAGCCAGAAATTTTTACTAGTTGTTGGTTTCAAAGTTCAACACGTTTTTGCCTACCAATGACCGAGCGGTTCTGCGTTCAAAGCTGGTAGACGAGAGGTGCCGGGTTCGATCCCAGGACGCACTCGTTGGCCTAGCCGTTAAGAGTTTACTGTGGTTTTCTCCGAAACTTTCTTAAATGTGGGCTAGGACCCCCTAGAAAGATCAACACAGAAAGCACTCAATGCAGCCAGTCGGCCTTAATCCCTACTACAATAACAACATCGAACACATTTTTTAAATGTATTTTTAATTACATTTCCTTAAAACTACTATTGAATAAAATTTCGGTTTCCTATACCAAGGACCCTGGCCCTAGGCCCAGTCGTCCCGTGCGTTAATCAGGCGTTGTCTCTTACCCCACATTTTTGAATTTGAGATTTTGCTATTTACACACTTTGAGGTGCCCTGAATCCGTAGATAAGGTTTTTAGCGATTGGTGTGTGCGTATTTGTCATCCAGAATATTTCAAGAAAAACTACTATTAGGAAATCCAAACTTGGAATTCTAAATCTGTATTATATAGTAATGCTACACTAAACTTTTCGTTCAGATCAAGAAAATGGTTCGTGGACAGGGACATGGGCATCCAGGAGAATTCAAATGCATTACGTTTATGGGCGAAGTTTCTATTAGGTATAGTTTAACCTTTGACCCCTTTAGACTACACTGAACAAAATGAAATGAACATATACATTTTATATGCATAAAAGCATATTTAGAATGGTTTATGATATGAAAATCATTTAATGTTCGTTTACTGAGGCACACAAACGAATTTAAATGCATTATGACTTTGACTATGCTTTAAAAGTGCTGAAATTGCATTTGAAATTGTGTTTACGAGTCTGTCGTAGTATGTGCTAAATTTATGTTGTGCGTATTTTATAGATATAGGTGGCTACATAAAATTGGATGAATACTTTCTTCTCTACTGAATGTAATAATCGAAATGCTTTGCTGAGCTTTAATAATTCCAGGAAGATTGCTACAGAATGATAATTACTTTCTCGTACTCTATGGTAAACATTAAATTAAGGTGGATTCCAAATTTTAATACCGATTTTTTGTTAGAATTACGCGTTTTCTGGCCCCTTGAATACGAAAATATAGTTTTTAGCGATTATCTGTGTACACTAAGCGACAAAAAAAAAAAAAAAAGAAAAAAGCCGCAGTGCAGAAAAAATGACATACCTTTTTTATTAGTAATAATTTTAGAATTAAGGGTTGAAACAAATAAAACTGTCTATTTGCATAATACCAAAGGAATGAAATGATACCTATGAACATTTTCGATATAATAATTCGCTTTATTACACTCTACGAAGTACTTTATAAGAATCTGCATGAAACTTTCGTTTTAAACATAATGCAATAACCATACACTTTGTATTCTATTATGATTTATTATATGAAATAAACAAGTTCTATTTTAATATATGAAATAAAACTACATATTTGTTAGATCTAAGCAACTTTTGATTAAAAATATGTATTCTGTATTGGGTTAATTCCACCTTTAAATGGAATTACTGCTTTAATGCACAATGGCATATAGTATTATACAGTGTTTTAATATAAATCTCAGAAATTTCAATGTGCCAAATATCACAAATAATTTTTTCTAGTTCTGGCAGAGTTGTTGGTTGCAAATTTCGAATCCTCTCCCCTCTCCCTCGCCTTTTTATCGACGAAACATTTTCGAGCGGATCGCGATTAGGACTATTTCCATGTCTGGTAAAGAAGAAATTCTACTATATCTTTTGTGGGATTTAACTTGTGAAAAAAGTTGTGATTACTTGCAGAATTATAGGTTCTCATGGGAATGGATAGGAAATTTTGGCAATTTGAAGTGGAATAAACTTACCACAGACGCCGCATAGTAAGGTGCATTTATCATCTTGAAATGCTGTTTGCGGAAATGTCCAAGATACCTCCAAAATAGTCGGTCAGGCACCACTTTTATAAAGGCTGTGTTTTATTTCGAGTTAATTGATCCCTTGAGCATAAAAATTTGCCCGACTGTTTGAAAAGTTATGCACCTCCATACCATAATGTACGGAGAATGTGTCACTGTTTTAAAAGTGCGATTTTCATTAAGTCAGTCATATTTTCGTTGTCAGATCTGCTTGTTTTCTTTAGCTCGAAATAAATTAAACTTGACTCATCAGAGAGAACCAGTTCAGCCCAATAATTAACTAATCATTTTTTAATTTTTTTATCCATCTGAGGTCTTGCTTTCCTAATTCTCTTCACTAAGAATGGAATTTCTTCAAATTTTCTGTCATTGAAACCTGCTTTGTTTAATAGTTGCTGCACTGTAGTTAAAGAAATTGTGCTGCTAAACACTTTTTCTGAATCTATTTTATGTTCTAACTGTAATACAAACCGATTTTATAAGAAATGGCTTGTCATCTCGCTTGGATGAGCAACATGGCCGCTTAAAGCCAAATTTCCAATTTAAACGGCCAAAAATTTTTATATCTTGCTAAAAACCATTTTACCAGTATTTCGTTAACATTTAATTATTTTGCCTTCTCACGTATTAAAATATTTTTTGGTTTTCATTCAAAAATTAATACTTTTTGTGGCATCGTTAACTGCCTTATTCTTAATATTTTTGAAATAATTTCTAAAATTACAATTTTTCTTGACAACTGCAATTTATTTTTAACTCTGGTCTCAATGCTAAAATGTATGTGGATGATAACATAATAAAACCTATTCGAAAATTTGCTTTTTAAACAATAAAATTCGCGGTTGTAGAAGGTGAAAAGGAAAATATCGAAGTGCGACTTTTTTTTTGTCGCTTAGTGTATATGTTTGTTAATCAGCATAACGTAAAATTAAATAATAGCAGGAAAATCAAATTCGGTATTTCCATAAGGGAAAATATATTCAACATATTTTTACGAAAAACTTTTCGACTTTCTTGTGTGAGAAAAAAGGCAGGTTCTAGTCGATGAATGCTCCTTATTGAACTTAACTTCTCAAATCAGTACAACAAAACTGTGTTTACAACGAGTATTCTCGAAACAGTCCAATAGTACTGTTAATTCTTCGAATAAAAACATTATAAGACTTCTTCACACACCATAAATTTTAAGCCAGCACAACCGGTTTCGAAAGGACGTAGCCTTTCTTCATCAGGTGCAAAAAAACACGTGCAACTGCCTTGGAGGCTAAAGCAAGACTTCGAATAGTCTAGTAGTAATCCAATGAAGCTGTCACTCATACCGCAAAAGTCATTATATGACATGTGAGGAATGTTCTGGAACAGTCCAAGAAAACAGTCACTTGTTCCACAGGAGTAAAGCAAACAATATAAAATTTTCCAGAGCAGAAATCTTCGCTAAGCTCATGAACAAAGTTCAGTCGCTTAGATTAGAGCACGATCTCCAAAGTGCAATCGCTCAGAATAGGTCTCTGAACAACTCTGAATCGCAGCGACTTCACATATTTCCGCAGAAATCAACTCACTCCTATTTTCTTCACCAAATCGTCAAATTCCAACGATAATTCGCCAAGGCTGACCTCACTGAAAGTGAATGAACTGTCCCTTTATTTTCACTTTGACTGTAAAACTACTTTCACTACAACTGAACAAATGATGCAGAGAAAAGTCGTTGTAACTATATCATAAGGGGTTGCCATTTGCAAATTTTGATCAACATTAGTAAGTTTCAAGGAGTGATGTGGATGAAATTTGTCTGCATAATTTAGAATAACTTTTAAATTTAATATTAGCCTTAATTTCTTAATAAATCAGTTTTTAAATCTACATTTAACTGTTTAAAACTATATCTATTTTCAGTTGTTTTAAAGTATCTTTATACACAGCGCTTCTTAGATTACACCTTAATGTGTAACCTATCTTTATAATATTCAGATATAAAGTAATGTAAGAGAAAATCATTTGAGTGACACATCAGATTATTTTCTTAATAAATTAAATTTGTAATTGTATAAATTAAATTTGTAATAAATTAAATTTGTTTTGTAGATTTTCGTTTTCTTTTTACTTGAAACAAACTATACCGTCTAACTACGCGGCTACTTTTAATAAGACAACTGGAGAAACGCGGCTCTGATGCTTTCGACACAGCGTTGATGAAATGCAGTACTTGCAAAGTGATTTATCACAAAATGGTCGAAGAATGCAGTTTTCAAAACTAGTTGGCAAGGTGGACTCTGCTCAGTTCCCCATCATATGTATGTTCTCATAAATTTCTTGTGCAGGACTTATTATATACATGTTAAGAGAAATGAATTTGACCAAACGCTTCACACAGTGACAGAACGAAATCCTCACCTAATAGGCTACCCACCATTCAGTTTGATATCTTATTCTAATCTATTAATTTATTTTATTGGGATCAATTTCGTAGTTTATTTTCATGCTACTATTTCCAATGCAACTTTTCTAAAAATGCGTATTTTTATGAAATATCTCCCCATTTTGCTATGTTGATAAAATCTTAAATTTCGAATAACTTACGAAGTTTTCCTATTAGAATATTTGTAGTGAATCATGTTCATACAAGTGTCATAAATGTTATTTTGAAATTGTCTGATATATTTATGATCCTTAAAATGGACGTTTATGCTCGATTTTGCCTTATTCTTCCATTTTAAGTAAATCTTAAATTCCAAATAACTTACGAATTTTTTAAATTGGAAAAATCATACTCTATGGTATTCATGTCAGTATCCTAAATAATATTTCGAAAGTGGTTTGACTTCGTAAATTTCCAATAACTTACGAAATTTTTATATTGGAAAATTCATAGTCATTAATACTCATGCCAGTGTCCTAAATAATATTTCAAAAGTAGTCTGACATCTTTACGGTGAAAATATCTCTCAAAATTGACGTTTATGTGAAAATTTGCCCTATACTGCCATGTTAAGAAATTCGTAAATTTCCAATAACTTGCGAAATTTTCAAAGTAGAATATTTATAGTTACTGATGTTCATTCCGGCATCAAAACAGATATTTTAAAACTGGTCTGACATTTTTACAGTAAAAAGTTTCCATTTAATGTAACTGTTTAAGTGTTTTTTTGTCCTATTCTCCCATGTTAAGAAAATCATAAATTTCGAATAACTTCTGAAGTTTTTAAATTCGAATGTTGCAAATGAATAAAGTTCTTGCCAGTGTCGAAAGTAATATTTTAAAACTGATCTGACCTCTCTGCGACAATTTGTTCTTGAGATATCGTGTACACAGACTAACAAACTAACGGACTAACACACTAACCCACTAACAGACTAACACACTAACAGACTCTTTACAGACAGACACCATACAAATTTTGTCATTTTCGGATTCCTCACATCTGAAAACGTGTAAAAAAGTCAAAAAACCGAGGTCGAAAATTTTCATGATTACCTAAGTTCCCCATACCTATAGTATGATGGGGAACTAATAAATGCAATAGTTTCTTCTTAGGTTTTTCGAGAAACGTATACATATGCATCTGAAGTTCAAATTTCAAGGATAAAAAAATGTTAAAAACCAAAAGAAATAAAAATTTAATTGTTAAATTCGCCGAAAAAGTGACTCCCACTTTTTGTGATTTTTGGCCATGTTAATAGTGTATATATATATATATATATATATATATATATATATATATATATATATATATATTATTTCATTCTTGTATTTCAAAAGTTGTCTTGAGCGTGTCAAAGTCAGCTTAGCCCCATGTTAACCTATGGGAAAATAATCCCCGTTATTATTCACTAGCAGGCTTTGCCCGCTTCGCTGGACATTAAACTTAAATGAGTTGTCAAAATCCCATATCTTTATTAATAACCTAAGTTCTCGCTGTGATTGGTAGCGGTATTCTCGTTCGCAAAGTGAGGAGTCTGGGTCTCCACTGTCTTCGGCACAACTTACCCACTCCTTACTTCCCCTTCCTCAGCGGGTGAGTTCGAAGTTTTGCAAAATCACACTAATGTACATAATGCGTACACTTAATCAATATCCACACACCAAAATTCGCCATTCTAAGATATTTCAAAGCAAATTCAAACGGAAAAACATGTTTTTACACATGTTTATTGGGAACAACTTCAGTATAACCCCACAACGATATTTGGCGATTTTTTTGTTTGGCGATTATGGCTAAATCATAAATCTAAAAATCATATATGATAAATGATAAAATCATAATCTAAATCATAAAACATAAAATCATAAATCCAAAATAAACAACATATTAGGCTGCCATATTATATCGCAAACAGTCCAGAACGACATTGTTATCCTTCAAAACGGCGCCAAAGAAAAATCGCCAAATTCAGCTGTTGGGTTATACTGAAGTTATACCGTTTAGCCCTCCGACTCCGAGAAGGGGGGGGGGGGATTTCAAATTTCGTGAAATTCAGTTACAATAAGTGCCGGATGCAAACAAACAATTTACGCACCAAATTTCGTGACCACAGAAGTCTTTAATAGAAAATATTACAAATAAATAAATACAAAAAGCACAGCTTTAGTATGGGACACCTTTGGAGAATTTAAATATTTTAAGCCATTTTTTGCGATGAACTGAATTGGCTATCTCAATTGTGCAATTAAAGATCTTGGCGAGAAACGTCCGAGCTACGTCGGTTCCGAATTTCAAATTTTGCCAAAGGGATCCAATTCTAAAGCTGTTCCATACACAAAATAAATAAATAAATAAAATAAAATAAAATAAAAAATCTTTTCTGATATTTAGAAAATAAAAATAAAAAATCTTAATAAAATCCAAATTATAATCATTTACAATTAATGGGAGAACATAAAAAAAAAACCCTCATAAGGTACATAATAACAACAAAATATTTTGTTTTACTGCAGGAAAGAAAAGTACTGCTTAATTAAATAAAAATATTAAACTAATGCCAAATATCTCTATGAAAATATTTATCTACGTGCAAATTCCTCATAAAAAAAAATTAAAAAAATCACCAACGAATCCGCGTTGAAAACGGAAAAAGGGTAAAATAAATTAGAAATATCAGACCTATATTTATAAATTTGATACCGAATGAAAGGGGCGATTTTGCTGAATCCAGGGGTGCAAACAGTTTTTCGATGCGACAATTAGATTTTTAAAAAATAACTAAAGTATGAAATTTAAGTGACAACGGAAAAAGGGGAAAATAAATTAGAAGTCTCAGACCTATCGTTACAAATTCAGTACCAAATGAAAGAGGTGATTTTTCTGAATCCTGGGATGTAAACAGTTTTTCGATACGACAATTAGATGTTTTAAAATTAACTAAAGTATGAAACTCAGATGGCACATTTCAATCTTTTCATAATTTGTAGTGCGAATCACGCGAATAAAAAAAGTCTGTATCTTAAAATTTTATTTTTGCATTTTATTTTTCCATTCAAAGCGTTTTAGTGAAAAAATATTTATGGCGCATGCGCAGGCGTTTTTTACCCACAATTTAAACACTAATCAGAATTTTAAAAATTTCTATAGATATAATTTTAAGTTGGGTGAAGACCTAAGTTTCTGCCAAGCGCCGTTGAATTCCGTCCAGCCGTTCTCGAGTGATGCCCGGACAAACGTGTTTTAGTCTTTTACCCCCGGGGGGAACGGGGGGAATTTCTGAAAAGTTGATAGATATAATTTTAAGTTGGGCGAAGACCTAAATCCCTGCCAAGCGCCGTTGAATTCCGTCCTGCCGTTCTCCAGTGATGCCCGGACAAAAAAAGCGACGGACACGATGACACACACACACACACACACACACACACACACACACAGGCAAAATTTTCTGAAGTCATTTTCGGCTTTCATGGGGTGTAAAACGTGAAGATATCGCAAAATTTTTCGATTCCGACAAATTTACAGACAAAACTCTGATTTTATTAATATAGATTACATGATGGATATTTTCAAATTCCCCTTTCGCAATCAGAAAATACACATTATCAATATATATATATATATATACTAGCAGACCCGGCCACGCGTTGCTGTGACTAAGTTATACGTTGAATTATACGGCTGTAAACTATTTAGTACAGTTAAATTATTATTTACGAACAAAGACGAAAACGTTGTAGCCGATGTAAAAACCCACAGGGTTGAGATTTGAAACTTAGGTCAAAATTTGGAAGCGATTGATAAAAATTTTCGTAGTGTTGATATTAAGCACAAATTAATTTTATTGTAGGGTCCTATAAATTTTAATGGAGAAGTGATATATATTATTTCTAATGCTACTTTGGATAAAATTGCTAAAATGACTAATATATAAATTAAATTCTATTAAAATTCTATTAAAATAAAAGTATAAAAGAAACAGACGATTTTAAAATCAATTTTTATGGAGGAGTGAAATATAATATATGCTATAATGGATAATTTTACTATTAAATGACCTCATCATTTTAAATATTTTAAAGAGGGCAACAGCTGTAGTTATAAAAGGGAAAACAATAAGGCTAAACCAGAAAAATAAGTAAATTTGATAAATATTTTAAAACTTTAAAATTGGAAATCTTATGAAATATTGGACATTTAAAGTAAATACATGTATCATTTTAAATACAAAAAGATTTTGGAAAAGTTTAGTGTATTTTAACGAAGTGATGAGAAGTTTTTGAGTATGTTAAAATTTTAATAGTAAATTCAAGTCAATAAAGTTGGGAAACATTGAGGATTAAGATAAGAATAATTATAAGATTTAAAAAAAAAAAAAAAAAAAACTTTTTATATACCATGCTTTTAAATTTTAATATACTAATAATATACAAATTAAAAGGAAAATGATAAATATTCTATCATAGTTTGAAGTCAAATTTGTTTTCAAATGTCTAAATAAAATATCTGATGTAAGATACTAATATTTTGCAGCGGAATAGATTTCATTTCTGTCATCCTCGGCGAAAAAAAAAGAATATCGCCAAATTATCTGGCGAAAATATTTAATTCCTTTCAAAAATCATGGTTATTTTAACAACTTATATTAAAAGAGTAATGAATAATATGAAACAATATTTCGTACAATACATATTACATGTCATACATACGTACAATGAATAATACATATTACATTTCGTACAATGCATACATCTGGCATATATATTTTCGTGTTACGCTTTTGATCGCCAAATAATAATAATAATAATAAAAAAAGCCAAGGGCGACAGAGTTTAAAAATTTAAAATTAAAATTTTGTCAATTTGACAGCAAAATAATTCAATCTAACACCCGCGATAACTAATACATATCTATACCCAAATATAAGGATTAAAATCGGGAAATAAATTTCCTCGATTTTTAATAATTTCTTACAAAAAATCCAGTGGGCAATTAACATAGGAAATCTTTTTCTTGGCTGCACAGACGGTCAGTGAGTCACACTTCGCTTGCGTATAGAACTCATAGATATAGTATAGCATATATAGAATAGAGTGATCATTGGGGAGAAAAAAGTTATTCCTTTTCATTTGGGAAAAGACGACGTTTTTACCAAAATATGGCCGTCTTTCCCCGAGTGAATACACACGGGAATACATACTAATATTTTAGCAAATAAAATTTATGAATAATTTATTTGCTAAAGGGGAATGGAAGACTCCAGATACAGTTTCAAATTCATATTTCTTTCTTTCTTTTCTTTTTCTTTTTTCTTTTTTTTTTTTTTTTCAATACCACTTAATGGCTGTTTCCAAAGCTTTTATTTTTTATCTTTTTTCGGCATCAAAAATCTTTCTACGATAACCTGGGGATGAGAGATCTATATATATTACTATATCTATGATAGAACTACATTAGCACTTTATCAATGTGTATAAAATCTTTAAATTGATTATGACGTCAATTTTCGTGAGATGCATAATTTAACTTTTTATAATTTTTTAACGTTCACGTTTGATTAAATGTATTTATTTTTATGTCGAAAGAAAATGAACTCGTATTTTTTTTTTTTTTTTTTTTTTTGGCAACAATTAAATTAATGGAACTCACAGATATTTTGGAGCAACTTTAATAAAGGTCTATAATTAACAAATAATTGCAATAAAACAATATTGTGACAATAAATTGAGATAAAAACTATCCTATCTCTCAAGTTGGATCAAACTGCACACAGTGTGCAAAATTTCATCAAAATCAGTTCCTTAGTTTAGGAGTTTACCCCGGACAAACATCGTGACACGTAATTTATATATATATACAGATTAAATTATAAAGTTTTGATCAATGAAGCACAAATAAGTAAAAAACAGGATTAATTTCACTGTATTATCTTCATTATAATATGAATTCAATTTACACTTCAGTCTAAGTAACACGTGGCCGGCTATGCTAACACCAAAAATTTAAAAAGTGGAAATAATTGAATTATACGAAATTTATTAATAGGTTAATAAGTTGAAGATTCTTTGTGTAGATGGCAGCACCAAATATATTTCAGCTTTCATTTCAACCCAGTCGAAAGGTATCGACATCTGTTAGAATCATTTGGAGTTAACAGATAATTGTGACTGTCAAATAATAACAGACAAATAATTAGCAATAAATTAAAATTGCGACTATAATTTGAGATTTAAACTATCCTATCTCTCAAGTTGGATCGAACTGCACATGGTGTGCGAATTTTATTATAATCGGTTAAGTGGTTTAGGAGTCCATTGAGGACAAACATTGTGACACGAGATTTATATATATTAAGATATATATATATATTTTTTTTTTTTAATTTATTTTGGAGCTGTAAAAGGTACAGTAAAGTCTCGTACAACGCGGGTGCAAGTTTGCCTTATGAATATAACAATTTTATTTTTTAACAGCACTAATTTTATATCAAAGCAACTGCTTTATACAAAATCGAGTGTATAAACCAATAGATTGTTACTCTAAAAATTTAGTGGTGTTAAAAAATAAAACTGTTTTATTTGTCATCTCTGCCACCGCGTTGTACGAGACTTTACTGTATATTATTCTGTTTCATGTTTAGAAAATTCCCTACCGTTGAATATAATCGTGTTTTCAAAGATTTTATATATATATATATATATATATAATTTTTTTTACGCTTGACTTCGTAGCGAAAAAATGCGAAAAGGGCATTTCGTCCATTTTTCGCATTTTTACTTTTCGAATATGCGTATGTATGGAAAGTATCGTAATCAGGACAAAAATTCGACTTCAAGGTTTCTGTACGTTTTGAGGTCTCCTGAATTAATTTTTTGTTATTTTTACGGTGATGTATGTGAATGAACACGATAGCGTCTAAACTCTTTTTGATCGAGAAAGGCTGCTCATTCCCACTTACGATTTCCCCGTCTCTAGTCACTAAATCCCATGTAAATATATGACGAAATTTGTTTATAGAATTACTCATTATACCTAATTAATAATTTTTAAATTATGTTTTCACATTCAGAAAATTCACAACCGTTAAATTAGTACCCTTTTTTTTCAAAAATTGATTTTTTTTTTTTTTTTTTTTTTTAATTTCATTTTACAGCTAAAATAATCTAGTGTGTCACTTACACGACTTTCTCTTACCCTCAAATTTAATACTATAAATACATGTTGGAGATTAAGAAGCAAGATAACGAGTACTGTTATGTAAACCTATGTTAAACAATTCAAATTAGGCTTCGGAAGAGTTTTATATGATAATTAGTTCTGTGTGAGGGGGGCTACCACCCCCTCAAAAAATCGATAACTTTATTTTAAATTATCGCAGATCGATGGTTCAACCATTCGTTTTAAAGGTATTGGCGAGCTCTTTTGAAAGATACCCATCATGAAAATTTACTCCCCTCGAGGGGGGACTTCCTCCCCAGGGGGGGGGGGGGGAGTCGAGGCTCCTACATACACAAAAAAAAAAAAAAAAAAAAAAAAAAAAATTCCCAGTTGACTATCTCTATTACAAAAAATATATATTCGTTTCATTTGGTTTAGTGCAGTCTATAGATGTTAAACTCTACTTACCTGCAATTTTCCCCATAGACGTAATGTATTTGAATACTTTTGAGTGTCACTGTACACGAACCATTTGCTTCATCTCAACGAAAAGCTTACAGTAACACCCCTATATGATACACATTTAGAATACCGAGTATGGAATTTCTGCTACTATTTGTTCTTGAGATATGCTGATAACAGACAGACACACAGACCATTCGCTACAAACATGATTTTCGTATTCATGGGACCTCAGAACATGTAAATATAACAAAAACTCACGTTCGAAAATTTGACCCTAAAACAATACTTTCTCGACCTTATGGCTAAGAGAAAGTAAAAATGAAAAAAAAAAAAAAAAAAAAAAAAAAAAAAAATGCAATCAGTGAAAATGCGCATTTTTAAAAAGAAAACAAATTTTTATAAAACGAGTATCAATTTAAGAGTTGTTTATTTTCAGATTGTGAAAACGGAATTTAAAAATCACAGTTAGGTGATGTGTAATTTTATAAACAATGTGATTTTCATTGCGTCGTTTTATAAGAATATGTCATACTCTGTTCCTTCAATATTATACTACTCTTTGAATATGTCACCTGTTAGCTAAGTACACAATTTTTTGAAAAAATAAATTTACGTATTTCGTTTAGAGATCCAAACTTAAGAGTACTAAATTTACTTAATGAAATAAAATATATATTCAGTAGCAGGCAACGCCCGCTTCGCTGGTCCCTATTTTTAAATGAATCACTATAATGAATTCTCAAAATTGCATTAATTTTTATCACATGAAAAAAAAAGAGAAACAAAATCTGAGTAGGAAAAATGTCGCACCGGGTTCTCACTGCCTTCGGAAAAAATTCCCAAAATGCTCTAACTCTTATTTCTATTATTTTCCCACTTCGTCCCCCCCCCTCCTGTCTATCCTAATAATTTTACAAATTTGAAAATATCCGCAATCGATTTGTAAGTATCAAAAACCTCTATGCACCAGTTTTGAACGATATATCTCTATTTTTATTTTTTTACCGTTCTACTCCCCCCCCCTTCCCGCCCTCCCAATAATTTTAAAAATTCGAAAATATCCGCAATCGATTTGTAGGTATTGGAAAC
The DNA here is from genome assembly GCA_963930645.1 of Salticus scenicus. Lineage (NCBI taxonomy): Eukaryota > Metazoa > Arthropoda > Arachnida > Araneae > Salticidae > Salticus > Salticus scenicus. The sequence continues at coordinate 85,333,476 of OZ005661.1, forward strand.
CTCTATGTACCAATTTTGAATGATCTAACTCTATTTTCTTTTTTTTTGCCCCTCTGCCCCCCCTTCCCGGCCCTCCTAATAACTTTTACACTTTCGAAAAAATCCCCATTCGACTTGCAGGCCTCTAAAATCTATCTGTACCGATTTTGAACGGCCTAACTGTATTTCTATTTGTTTTTGACCATAGCCCCCCCTTCCCGCCCCACCTAATAATTTTAAAAATTCGAAAGTATCCGCAATCGATTTGTAAGTATCGAATACATCTATATACCAATTTTGAACGATCTAACTCTATTTTTATTTTTTTGTCCCCCCCCCCTCTCCCCATCTCTCCCCTCCCCCTTTCCCGGCTCTCCTAATAACTTTACACTTTCGAAAATATCCCCATTCGACTTGCAGGCATCTAAAACCTAACTGTACCAATTTTGAACGGCCTAACTGTATTTCTATTTGTTTTTGCCCCATAGCCCCCCCCTTGCCGCCCCCCCTTCCCGCCCCTCCTAATAATTTTACAAATTCGAAAATATCCGAAATCGATTTGTAGGTATCGAAAACCTCTATATACCAATTTTGAACGATCTAACTCTCTTTTTATTTTTTGCCCCCCCCCTCCCCCCCTGCTACCCCACCTGGAGGCTGAATTTCTAAAATTCCAGAAATTGGTTTTTAGATATTTGCATTAGCTATATTTTAGAGCAAAAACTTCACGCATATCTATTTTTTTGTTTGAGATATATAGGATTATGCGAAATCACGTTTTTACGCATGTGAAATCACGTTTTGCCCCCCCGCCCCCCTTGGGGACCGAATTTTGAAAATTCCAGAAATTGGTTTTTTGACATTTGTATTAGCTATATTTTAAAGCAAAAATTTTACGGATATCTGTTTTTTTGTTTGAGATATGAAGGATTTTGTGAAATCACGTTTTGTCCCCCCCTCCCCCCCCTTGGGGGGCGAATTTTGTAAAATCGCTTCTTAGTGGATGCCTACGTCATAGAAAGAACATTGTCACAAAATTTCATGCTTCTAGGTCCAGGGGTTTGGTCTGGGCGTTGATAGATCACCCCCTCACTCACTAACTCACTCAGGAAGTGTTCTTTTATATATATATAGCTATATTTTAAAGCAAAAATTTTACGGATATCTGTTTTTTTGTTTGAGATATGAAGGATTTTGTGAAATCACGTTTTGTCCCCCCCTCCCCCCCTTGGGGGGCGAATTTTGTAAAATCGCTTCTTAGTGGATGCCTACGTCATAGAAAGAACATTGTCACAAAATTTCATGCTTCTAGGTCCAGGGGTTTGGTCTGGGCGTTGATAGATCACCCCCTCACTCACTAACTCACTCAGGAAGTGTTCTTTTATATATATAGATTTATTTATTTTCAAAAAATTGCTCACTAAGCTGAAAGGCGACTGTTCAAAGAGCAATATTCAAAAAATAGAATTAAAAAACGTCATTTTTGAATGAGTGTTACCCTTATAAAACGAAGCAACAAAAATCATAGGATAACATGGGAAGGGAGAAGAGGGGGACTATTTGGCTGATGCATGAAAAATAGTACGTATGTTATAGGTCGATGTTAGGGAATCTAGCACTTATAGTTTATTATTATTATTATTATTTATTTACAGGGACACAAAGTAAAATGAAAAATTCTTTATCACTAAGTGCGATAGCGTCAAAATGCCTAGCCTTGTTGAATTGAGCTGAAAATTCATATAAATGTTATAGGTCACTGTAACACAAACCTTACTGGTGAATATAGCATTTTGTTTCCTTGAAAAAAAAAAAAAAAAATCTTTATTATTATGGTCAATGGGTTTAAATTATTTAAAGTGCGATAGCGTCTAACCACCTTAATTACTCATTACTTAAACTTTTTTTTTTCTTTTTTTTTTAAATACTGTGTAGAAAATTCACAACTGTTAAAATATTTATAGTTTTCCAGAAATTGATTTTTTAAATATCTACTATTTCGTTTTGAAGCTATAAAACGGGGAAAAAAAAAATCCAATTAATTTATTGCGCTTTACAACCTTAAAACGCGAAATATTAAAAGTAATTCATTCTTGAAAAACGAAAAATATTTTAACGGTTATAAATTTTCTAAATGTGAAAACTTTTTTTTTTTTTTTAAAGGTTTATTGGGAATGAGAAATTTATAAAAGAAATTTCTCCATAAATAACATAGGATTAGACTGCCGGTCACCCATGGAACTATATATTATAAAGATTATAAAAAAGCACCACAGAACTGGTGTTTAAAAGTAATAAGTACAAAATTTGAATAAACAACGTAAAATGCAAGAACTCGCAACAATTGTTTTGAAGCAGCACTCGTGCCTACTTTGCCTGATGAAAGGTCGTGTTTTCTTTCGACTTCGACCCGAAACAATTGTTGCGAGTTCTTGCTTTTTATAGTGTTTTTTCGAAGTTTTGTACTTATTGTGCATTATAAAGGCCCTGATTGTGTTTTCCTAAAATTGTTAAACTGTTTTTTTTTTAATTTTATGTATTAATAAATGTTCTCTGACTATCTTATCTTTTGTAATTTATTGCTCAAATCTCGGATTCTAATCCTTTATCCATACAGTGGTTGCTTCAGAGAATTGATGAATAGGTTTTCCAATATTCGTACTTCTCTATCTAGACAGAAAAAAAAAATAGTATGTTGTGGCTACTACAAGACTTTCTTCTATATAATTTTACACAAATTCATGCAGTAGAAATTATTTATTAAATTATTATTTAATAATTTTTTTTTTCTCCTGATAAATGCAGACGTTTTTTATCTGAGAGAATTATAACACCAAATGGCGAAAGAAAATCAGTTTTGTGCCAACATCAATTTTTTTTTTTTTTTGTTAAACAACGAAAAAAATCAATAACTTTGCTTTAAATTATCGCAGATCTATTGTTGAACCATTCGTTTTAAAGGTAATGGCGAGATCTTTCAAAAGATACCCATATTGAAAATTTACACCACACGGGGGGGGGGGTACTTCCGCCCAGGCAAGAAAACTCCCCCCCCCCCCCCAGTTTACTGCTACTATTATCAATAATTCATATGAATTTCACAACCAGTCGTTAAAAGTGACTCTCATTATGTACATTTATACGAAATTTTGTTCTATACTGCCATGTTAAAAATTTAGAAAAAAATGGGATCACTGCGCAACCTGTTGAGCGATTGATGATTGCCAAATCTAATCAGCACAGCACCAGTTTATGTCAGGGTCCAACTAAATACCAAGTTTGGTTAAATTTCGTTCATTGGTTCGTGAGATACAGCGTCCACAAAATTCGTGATACACACACACAGACCGATAAACTGACAGACATTTTCTTAAAAAAAAAAAAAAAAAAAAAAAAAAACAGTCATCGTGTTCAGGCATTCCAAAACGTGTAAATCCATCAAAAACTGGATTTCGAAAATTAATTTTTTTTTTTTTTTTTTTTTAAATCTGATAATATTGTTTTATTTGAATGTTCAGAGAAGAAAAATAGGGGGGGGGGGGCGAAGAAATGTATTTGTAGAACAAATAAATTTTTAACTGGGAGAATAAAAAACAAAACAAAAAACACTCATTTCTTATGATGTCACAAAATTAACTTTCTTTCGACATTTTGAGCTATTAATCCGTGAGATAAAAATCGTCTGCATTCATCATGGAAAATAATTTTAATAAATAATAATTTAATTTGTACTCCAAAAATTTGTGTAAATGTATAAATATATAGACGAAAGTCTTGTGGTGGCCATAACATATTAGTTTTAGATGAACGTAGCATGCAGGACCCGACTTAGCCTAATTAGGGCCCAGGGCAAAAACTTCTTTGGGGGCCCCCTCTGCTTCACTACTTGAGCAAAAACTTCTTTGGGGTTCCCCCCCCCCCCCCTGCTTCACTATTTCAGTAATGAAGAACCGAACTTTATGGTGGTATTTAAAATTTTCACCTCATTATAGATCCATTTTATTTCTGATTGATAACTTTGTCATCTGTCTGCGAAAAATGCATATCCTTGCTGACATTAGGGCGGAATTCAGCTAAATTTTCGCAATTACGATGGCTCAATTAAGCCGTATTTTACACTGTACTGATATTTTGTTTAAAAAAAGTTCATTAAAGAAGGAAACATAAAATAAACTTTCTATTCGATTTGGGGCCCCCTCTGATGTGAAGGCCCTGGGCAACTGCCCCGTATGACCCTGCCTTAGTCAGGCTCTGGTAGCATGTATCAGTTTCAAGGAATTCCGTGAATAATTACTGGAGTTTAGCACGGCCAGACAAACAGGAAAACTGAAGTCAATAAACGTATTTGAACTTTATTAGAAAGTGTTAAGAAAATAAAGAAATCTAAACAATTAACCTCAAAGCTGGTAGAGGTGAAGTGCCGGGTTCGATCCCAGGTCGCGCTCGTCGGCCTATAATAGTTTGGAGTTTTCCTTGGTTTTCTTCGAGACTTGCGTAAATACGGGCTAGGACCCTTAAAAAGACCCCATGGAGGGCCCTCCCCTCAGGCCTAGGACCCTTGTGCAGTCAATCGGCCTAAGTCTCAAAATATCAAAACACTTAAACAATCAGATATGAACAATATCTTTTAAAAATTCGTTGAAATTTATCAACTTCATAGTTTTTACCTTCTTGCATGGTGCTGCCATCTAGAAGCGAGTAGAGAAATATAAGATTTCCGTTTTCAGAAAATAGGGTTTTCAAATGTCTATCAGGATTTAGTATTTTTAACACGGAGCCAGAATTTCGTAATTAAAGTAAGGAAAGTATGAGATGAAATTAAAATAAAATAAAACATCTTCCAATATTATGATATTGTGAGTGAAACTGTTGAATAGATAGATTCCAGACTTAATCCAGGAGGTAAATAAAAGCATTTTAATGTTGACGTATTTATAGAACTTCTGTCTAAACAATAATTTTAGTTTTTCCTCAAGGAGTATTAACATATTCCACCTAAAAATAATTATATTGATTTAAGATTTATTTGTAAAAAATAAAAAATAAATAAAATAGTAATTTTAAACTAACTTCTTATGAAGACGATGCTTTAATTTTGTTACTAACATTCAAACTTCCTGCACAAATTAAGATATTTGTTTTCAGAAAATTGCTTAAATTTGTTGGAGAAGGGGGCGGTGGGGGGGGGGGGGGCACCAAAATCATTCTGGGCCTTGGGCCTCAGTAGGCTTTAATCGGGCTCTGTAATATATATATATTATATGTGAAATATATATATATATATTTTTTCATGTATAACAATGTTTTTCGAGATTCTAATTTTAAAACCGAATAATTTAATCTCTGTGAAGCTCACAGATGAATGGGGAGGGGGGGGGGGGGTGAGAGAAAACAAATGAGAAATCAATTCTATTTTATAACTATTTTCATTAAAAAAAAAAAAAAAAATACTTACGAAAAGTATATTTTGTAATGGAATAAATAAATAAAAAATTCTCTGTCCCGTTATTATGACAGCAGACTTTAATACTTCGAAGTCCGATTTTCGAATTTTTTATTTCGAATTTTCTATTCTTATAATTAATTAAAATATGAAAAGAATAACATCCTAACAGCGTTAAAATAGCCATTAAAATATTAGCTATAATTTAATTGTTTCCAAAAAAGAATTTACGAGATCCGCGATTGTAATAAAATGCTCGCCCTCTGGTGGGCTAAGGTGAAATTATCACACCACTGATAGCTTTCACGCTGAAACAATGATAGAACAACAAGAAAGAACAATAATATAAATACACGTGGCTGTTATATTTACTAACAACTGCAGTTGAGAAAGCGCTATCTATCGATCATTACAAACGCGGATCATTTTCTTTCGATATAAAAATAAATACATTTAATTAAACGTGAACGTTAAAAATTTAAAAAATTAAATTATGCATCTCACAAAAATTGACGTCATTATCACTTTAGGAATTTTATGCACATTGATAAGAGCTCTATTATTCATCAGAAAATTTAAAACATGGTAGAAAACAGGGTTTTTTTTATCTTATAATTATTTTTGTTTGTAGACAGCATAAAAAATTTTGAGATATTTATTTATATTGTACAAGTATTACATAAATGTTGCAATTTGAAATCTACATATTAAAATGTTCAAAAATTAATTCATGCACATTAATTAACAGTACAATTTTTAAAGTGAACAAATATTTTGAATTACATAATCTTTTTTGAGTGTCTTACTATATATATCACCAAGCCCAATCAACTATAAATTGATTTCTTAACAATATTAACGTTTTTTGTTCTTCTTATAATAGGCATGAAAGTTTTCTATTTGAGGGCCATTCTGGCTGTTTGTGAGATCAATGCAAATCCAAAGAGAAATCATAACCAAAATTTGTGATTTTTTTTTTTTTTTTTGAGGGGGGGAGGGGGGGAGCAAATTATAATACCTCTTCTCATATTCCTTATTACCTACCATCAATGCGATACCTACAACAATTAATCCTCATTATTTTACTGCAAATTCCTGAAATAACAAGATAATTTCTCTGTTAATTATAACAAAATCTGCACTATTTTCTAAGCTGTTTCCAGAAATAAGATTATTTTAGTGCAAGACAAAATTCCTGCTTTTTTTTTTTTTTTTTTCTTTTTGTAACAGATTTTTGAAACATGCAATATTTTTGCAGTTGATTAATGAATTATTGGTTTATTCCACTGCTGTTTATTCCATTGGTTTATTCCACTGCTGATAAATAAACAAATTAAAATAACTTACATTTATTCACAGCTAAATACTGAAATTAGGCATGATTTTTGCTGCAAAATTTCAAAATATATGAATATTTTGCAGTACTTGGAGAAATTAAACATTGTTTTCTATATGCGTGTCAGATATGGGATTATTTTACCAAAATTCCTGCGTTTTTTAAATGTCTGATTAATAAATGTGCAGTAATTGCTGTTTTTTTCTTTTTTTTTCTTCTCCTGCATGCACTACAATTCCTGAATTAAGTGATTATTTTACCGTAAGTTAACAGTTGTACCTCTTTTGAGTCTAATTTTTTAAAGTAATTATTTTTTTTATTTTTTTTATTGTGTTAACTTTTATCATGCACAAGTTCAGACTTGCACTTTCATGTCTGTTATAAGTCAACTTTCACTATAAACTGATTTTTTTTTTTTTTTTTTTTTTTTTTTTGTATCTTTAGTATGTCCAGTGACATGTGAAAAAAATTCTACATGCTCAGATGATCCAAGTGGATATTGTTGTCAACAAGAATGTTTAGGTGGGTGCTATGGAAGAACAGCTTTTGACTGTGTGGCATGTAAACATGTCCTGTTCGATGGGAAATGCTTGAAAAAATGTCCTCCTGGTACTTTTGAGGTAATATCTTTTACTAATTTTTGCAAATAAGCTGTTTATATTTACCGTATTGTTTTGTTTGTCAAGATTATGATATAATGTTTGAAGAAATGATTAGAATGCAGCATCAATCAGAAAAATGACAATTGCTTTTATTGGTGGGGGGGGGGGGGCTTCAAATTACTATATTATTTTATTTTATGTCAATTTTCTAATATTTTGTGAAATGTGTGGTAGTAATTTATGTAGAAAATTATTTATATATGTTTTCCATTAATAATTTTTATTTAATGTCTACTGTTACATCTTTGTTTTATTACCTTTAATTGTTATTAATTATTGTTATTTTCTGTTCAAATGTAGAGTGGTATTCATTTGCTACATAAGTTAAATGAAGATTGTTCCTTCAAATTCTTTGCAATTTTCTTTTTAGCTTTCCTTTGAAAAAAAAAAAAAAAAAAAAAAAAGAAATATATATATAATAATAAAGCTAAAACAATAGTTATAATAGTGAATTTTTTGTTCTACATTAATTGGTCAAAATTTGTAAGGATTATTTATTTATTAATTTATTCTAAAATAGAAAAAAGTATTGAATTTGTAAAATGTCTCAACTTCCAGTTTTGATAGATTTGCACTTTGAGATGTCCTAAATATGATTTGACCATTTTTAGGAAATATCCATCTGTCTGTGTGTGACCAAAAAAAAAAAAAAATAATAATAATAATAATAATAATAATAAATAAAATAAAATAAATGTGACAACTCTAAATTAAGAACTAATGCACAGAATTTCATGAAAATTTATATTTAGTTGCACCTTGACATAAATTGGTGTTTATCAACTTTTGGTGCATATCACTCAACAGATCGCTCTTTTGTCTTTTTTTTTTTTTTTTCAAAATTTTTAACATGTCACTATAGGATGAAATTTTGTATAAATATACAATTAGGATTATTTTTAACCAGCCATTGTAAAATTGAAAATAATAATAATAGTATTAATAATTGTCCAGGATAAAATTTTTGTACATGCAGAAGTAAAAGCATTGCTTCCACTCCCAGGGGCATAAATTTTCATAATTCATTGTAAAACTACATAAAACTGATAAAATGCTTCTTATCAGTGCCTTTTATCGACTGATATATTGACAAATAGATTTAGCATAGTTTTTCATGATATCCATCTCACATATCAAATTTGGTGCATTCATATAGTATAGAATCTGGGAATATACAACTTAGAAGTTTTTACATAAATCATAAATGGGGAAACTTGTAGTAAAGAAGTACTCCTGTTCAGTGTCAGAAATAAGATTTTTAAAACTAGGCGTCAAAAGGACGCCTGGAATAAATTTTTTGGGCATCAAAATGAAAAATCTAGGTGCCATCTATAATTAAATATGTATATTAAAATAATAATAATAAAGCATGAACTTGTAAATAATATATGCAAGATTATATAAAAAATATTTATGTAATGAATGTTATTGCATTGACAATATTAAACGTACATATTCAAAAATTTATTCTTCATTCAGAAGATACATCATTCCACTACAGTTTAATAGAATTTTCTGGGCAGAAATCTTCCAATTTAGGGCCTTTTAACTTAATCATTAACAAATCGTCAACTACTTTCATAGAGATACGATTTCTTAAATCAGTTTTTATTAGGTTCAGCTGACTGAAATAGACTTGTTTACAGTCTGATGGGATTGGGAAAATTATTAGATATGATGAGGAAAAAATCCAGGCGTCAAATATGGCACCTATGATTGGAATTCTAGGCGTCAAAATGAAAAAACTGGTCGCAAAATACGACTAACGACTGCTTATTTCTAACCCTGCTCCTGTTGGCCAATATACACCCAAATTGATTCAGCATAGACAGGATTCTCATCAGATGAAAAAGTTGGGTAAGAATTTCTCATCCTTCCTCAAAAACAAATTGAGACTTTAAAAACTATGTGAGATTTCTGAAAATTCCTTGAGACCCCAAATAAACTTTGAATAATAATAGGTCTTTTATATGGACACACATAATTTATATCTGGAATTAATGTGATTGTTTTAATGTTTTTCGAATTTTGTGGTTTCTATAGTGGGTGTAGAGCAGAGATAACTAGAGCCTAATTCCTACTCATCTGAGCAGGTTTTTCTTCTAGGGCAGATTTAAAAATGCATTTATGAAGTGTTAGGTGCATTTGCATTTTTTAGAATAGCAGAAGTTTTTTTTTAGCTGTATTTCATTGAATGGAGGAGGGGGGGGGAAACCAAGAAGAGGCACATACTTGAGCAAATTAAGGCATGTTTTGTTTGTCACATGTTTTTTCCATCATAGTACAGACTATGATGGTCTAAAAAGAAATGATTAAAAAAGGTTTTTAGTGTTTTTTTTAATCAATTTCTGAAAAATGAAAAAGTGTGTGAATTTCTCGCAATATTAAAATTTTTAAGTGAGAAAATGAAAAAATATGCAAGATTCTCGTGTTCTCGCGCTCTAATGGGAACCCTAAGCATAGCTTTTCATAATAGCCAATTTATATCAAGTTTGATGTGCTTATATATTATAGAAACTGAGGTATACCCACCTTTAAATGGGAGGGGAAAAAGCAGCATTACAATGCTCTTTGTGGACAGATATAAGCACAAACTGATTCAGCTCAGTTTTTTATAAAAGCCGTGTTATGTATCCAATTTAATTGGTTTATACACTATAGAAACCAAGATATAGCCTTCTCGTAAATAAAGAAAAGGGCGGCAGCATAGTAATGCTGCCCATACGCACACAATTTAAATCAGCATAGTTTTTGATAATAGCCATAAGCCATCTCACATTTCAAATTTGATGCACTTTTATATACTGTAGAAAAATAGAGTATTTTCATCATAAAACTCACATTTATCTAAATGTCTTTTAATTATACACACTAAGAATACATTTGTAATTATAATAATACATTAACAAAGAATAATTTAATGTTCATTGTTTAAAATGTAACATAATTTCAAAATTCATCCTTGAAAAAATTAGAGTACTTGTCTGATTGTATTATTTCATTTGAATTACTGTGATACTTATTGCTGAATACTATTATATATTAATGTATTATTGATTTTTAAAAGTAAATATTATTATTTGCAGCTTATTGGGCGTAGATGTGTTCAAGAACTAGAGTGTCGTAAGTTTGACGAAAAAGACAGCAATAACAATAAAATTTATTGGAAACCCTTTCAAGGACATTGTATTAGTGAGTGTCCTCCTGGTTACATTGAAGCTGGAAATGATAGACATCATTGCAAGCAGTGTATAGGAAAATGTCCAAAAAGTGTGTATTATAAATCTAAATGTCTGTGTATTATACATTTGCGTACAACAATATTTAATTTATTAAAAAAAAATAAATTAACATTAAACATTATACAGTAGAAGATCTTTATAACGCAAAGCTAAAAACATAAGGTTTTGCGTTATATAGAATTTTGCATTATATAGATCACATTTCACACATCGTCAAACTTACCTTGTAAACATGGCCAAATATGTCTGAAACATATCAAAACAGAGTAGGACATTTTAAAGTTACATTTCTTGGAACAAAAAATTGGGTGGATAATAACTTTCATTCTAAAATTTACTTTATAAAGATAGTCCATATATGCCTGTACAAAATCATTCATTATATTGCTCACTTAAAAAAAAAATTAATGATAGCAATTTTTTCATTAAAAATCCCTGAATTTAAGCAGATAAAGAAAAACAAATGTATCACACTTACTTCTCAACAAAGTAACAGTTTTTTAGAAAGTATTTCTTAACTGCAAAATTTATTGTTTATATCCAAGAAATTTTGCGTTATATAGAGAATTGCATTATACAGAATTGCGTTATAAAGATCTTCTACTGTATCTTAATTAAAAATAATAACCTTACTTCTTGAAGATCCATAAGTTTTTCAGCCAGGGCTCTATCTTTCTTCAGTGCTTGAATGTTTCTTTTGTACAGTGGCAGTGTATGGTATGGCGATTCTAGGCTGCAGAAAAATCATCCAAACACTGAAGAAAGCCATGGTCCTGGCTGAAAAGCTTATGGAACTTCAAGAAGTAAAATTAATGATTTTAATTTTAGTTAAGAAATAATGTTTAGTATTTATAATAACAGGAGACTTGGCATTGGAATATAAAAACCCGAATAAACTACTACGTCAGAAACACCAAAAGAAAAATATTTGCGATGCATACAGCTGTTTCGGTAGCCTTAAGCGGACCGTCTTCAGTGCAAAAAAGAATTCTGAATCTGGAGAAGTGCTCGTATATATAGGAGAGGGACCGAATTTAGTTCAACCAATAGGATTACGGGAAAGGGGGAGTGTGTGGCCAATAGGAATTTAGGAATGTTAGCTGTGTAAACAGTAGAAAAATTAAGAAAATGTGGACTGAATGTAAAATTTCCAACAATCAAACAAATAGGGAACAGCAAAATCACAATTTACAAGGTTTTTAAAAATTTTATAAATATGAAAAGCTTCAAAGAAATCAAGTTCGTGAATGGATTTAGGTCTGCAAATTATTTTAGCTGAATTAAATTTAAAATTAACTAAACTAAATTCGATCCCTCTCCTATCTTATACTATTAAGTGAGCAATATTTGTATGTATATTTCACTGTTCTCGAAAACGGTAGCTCGGACAGTCACGAGATTTAACACAAAGGTGTCCCCCGAAGGATCATTGCGCACATCGAAGTCAGAATTTCGAATTTCTGTTTAGTTTTCTTTTAATTAATAAAAATATGAAAATAATAAGCTAATAATAGCAAAAAATTAGCCATATTAATTTAATCCATAATTTAATTGTTGCCAAAAAAAAAAAATAATAATAATAATAATAAAAAAAAAAATACGAGTTTATTTTTTTTTTCCAACAGGAAAATAAATACATTTATCTAAACATGAACAATACTAACACACTACTGATCGCAGAGCTTCCAAATTTGGCATATAGGTACCTGGGACCCTACAGGTGTGAACCTCATCAAAATTTTTTCGAAATTCGAATTTGAATGTTTTAAATTAATGTTTTTTCGATTTTAAACATTGGCTTTTATGTTTCATTTTTCATGAATTTATTCTTCGATTGTAATCGTCTGCGTATCTTAGCAACGGCTATATTATGCAATTTATTTTTTATTTAATACATTTATTTGAGGGCGAATCTTTTTTCTCTTTTTAATTTATTATATTTATTGAAAATAAAATGGTAATGCAGTAGAAAAAATTAAATATATTAAATTTAAAATTTAAAAACGTATTTATAACAGTTATGTATGTATAATTTTTGTAGTATAACAACAATTATTTTTCATTTGTTAATTTAATTTCTTTTTAAGTTTTTTTTTTTTTTTCTAATTTATAGTATTTGTCAGGAAATAATGGTAGTATATAGTAGAAAGGATTAAACTGATTGGAATTTATTTGTTTTTTATGTATTTAATTTCTTCTAAAAGAAAATCTACTTTTTATTTTATTTCATTACATTGGTCGGAATCAAATTGTAATACAGTGTAAATAGCATGAGCAATAAAATACTTGGTTCAAAAACTAAAATATTTAATAGACGCTGAGATACAGTTATCTTTAAAATTGTAGTTCTTAAATAATGGCAGACCCACCTATCGTCAATAAATACCCATATTGAAATACATAGGAAAGAGATTTCTGCAGGCAGTGGGAACCTGCTCCCTATACAGTGCGGGCAGAGAAAGAGCTGCCGTAGTCAGCGAGTACCCGATGCGAGGTCTAGAGCGATTCCAATGTAATTATTTTAGTTTTTATTTATAATGTGATGTGAAAAATAAATAATGATCCAATTCTTTTGGAGATTCATTTAAATATAGTGGCCAGCGAAGCGGGCGTAGCCTGCTAGTATATACTAACTGAACTAAATTCGGTCCCTCTCCTATATATACGAGCACTTCTCCAGATTCAGAATTCTTTTTTGCACTGAAGACGGTACGCTTAAGGCTACCGAAACAGCTGTATGCATCGCAAATATTTTTCTTTTGGCGTTTCTGACGTAGTAGTTTATTCGGATTTTTATAATGTTTAGTATTTGTTCAGTTTTTCAGCATATTAATTGGCATAAGCACGCTCTTTCTGACATGGCTACTAAAAATAAAAGAAATAATTTAGACTCCACAAATATTGCTTATATGAATGGAGAGAAAATTACTTTTACATATAGAAGTTAAAAGAAGTCTTTATATAAATTAAAAAGTTAAAAACATCATCAGGTGTTGTAAACAATTGACAAATATATATGCTACAGTTGCATTGTGGTTGAAGTGAAAACAAAATTTTATGAAAGTAGTTATTATAAAATATAGCCTAACTCTGGAGTTCATAATCTGTAAAAACTTGCATCAACTTGGAAATCATGCAGGAGAAAGTAAATGACATTGTGAAATATCTCCTTTTTCTTGCATTATTCCCAAGTTGTCCTAGACTGATACTGAGTACTTGAAGTTGCAGGACTTTTCTATTTTCTTCTGAATTTGTGAAATATCTACTCTTTATTGCGAAATTCCCAAGTTATTCCAGATTGATACTCAGTACTGGAAGTTGCAGGACTTTTCCATTATTTTCTCGTCATGAAATACTGTAGAGAGCCAGAAATCCTCCGAAGTCCGAAATCCGCATACTTGTCAGATACAAACAATGAAATTCACTATTAATAAATTAAAAAACTGCAAATCAGAATTTTTGAAAAAGATCTTGATTACAGATTTTATGTTTGCAAATTATGATTGCAAAAAATAAAAACAAAAATAATATGAAAGACTGCGAGAGCCAAATTGCTGCTAATGAAATTATTGACAGTATATTAAATTCATCAAAAGAAAATAATGATTATTGTGATATGATATGAATCAGGTAAATAATTACAAACTAATTTTTTAAAATGCTTTCTGATGAAGGCATAATTTGTAAGGAAGAACTCAATAAAATTTGTAGAAAAATAAATTTGTGTTACTACTATTTATAATAAATAAATAAATAAATAAATCGTGCAGGTTCAAATTTAGTTTAAAACTAGCTACATGTGAACAGATTTTATCTAAATTTGACAAATATTTTTTTTCATTAGTATTTATTGTTTTCATTATATATTTTTGTTAATTTTCATTATTATTCTTATGTACCTAGTAATTTAATATTCAGTGTTATTATTCACTAGTATGTGTTTAGTTTGAATAATATTCTGGTTTTATTATTCAAAGTGAAAATCATTTTTTATGGGCTCTGAAATCTGCCAAATCCTAAAATCTGCACAACCTCTGGTCCCAAGCTGTGCGGATTTTTGACTCTCTACTGTATTTACTTTCTCCTTCATGATTCCCAAGTTGATGCAAATTTTTAAAAATTGTAAACTCTAGATGTTATGTTTAAATGTTGTCTTATAATACTACTTTTATAAAATTTTGTTTTAACTTCAACCATAATTAATACTACCATGGCATATATGTCTGTCAACTGTTAGCAACTTTTATCACAGCTATGATACTGCTAAATAGTGTTTGTTTTGTTTTTTCAATTTCTTTCTCTTTTTTTTAATAACTATTTCTTTTAACTTACATATATAAAAGTGTTTTCCTCTCCATTCATTACTTTACTATTGTTTGAATATGGAATAAAAATCATAATTTCTTACAAACAGGGTTTAAAATGGCAAAAAAATTACTTTAGCATTTTAGCGAAATAGGCAAGCACTATTTTAGCTTTTTCAAAAGTTAATTCTTTGGATACCATTGATTTCTTTTACTTAGCTTCGTTATCCTCAGTTTTATTTTCTATTCTTTTGTTCATTGATGATTTTAACCAAGCATCCATATTTGTGACTTCAAAATATGAATCAGGGAAACTATGTTTTGATTTTAACAATAGAAAAAGAGGTACTCATATCATATGTGTAAAATGAAAAAGCAATTGAAAAATTAAGTAAAGTGTAGTGGTAGATAATCGTGAAATACTAGTCCTAAGAATGCTTCTATGAATCAAATTCTGAATTCTGACACACTTTTAAATATTTTTGCATTTAAATTCAATCATTAAAAATTAAAAATAAATCCAAATTACTACATAAATAATCATTCCCAAAAATTCAGTCCTTTCGTAGTTTTTACCTGCAAATATTACAAAAAAAAAAAAAAAAAAAAAAAATCCGAGTTATTATATAGAGATATTTTATACAGCTATCCAATTTTAGCTTTTTAGCGAAATTCTGACCAACATGTTTTAGCAAAATATGATACCTTTTAGCAAAATGCTAAAAAAACTAATGGCAGTTTAAACCCTGCTTACAAATGATTTGGTAATGATCATTTCTTCCTTTCCTTGATACTCCTATCTCTCACAGTGAAAAAGGTTTCTCACCTACCTATCCAAAATATGGTTATTTTTTATACTTTTGTTAACTGTGTCAACATTTGTTCAGATTCTGATTTATTGATGATATTTATCATCATTCAATATCAGTATTTAGGTTTATTTTCCTGTATTTTTTTTTTTTTTTTTTTTGTATTTATGAATATTTATTTCACTATTTATTTATAATAAATTAATTAAAAACACTTTAAAAACACGTTAAAAATACATTTATTAAAAATATTTAAAAAAATTCCAAAGCTTTTCGCCTACATAAACGGAGGCATCATCAAGGAATTTGGTTTTACACATACTTCAGAGCAGTTATATATACTTTTGTATCACATGGTTAACAGTTAAGTCCTTACTGTTAACCATGTGATACAAAAGTACATATAACTGCTCTAAAGTATATGTAAAACCAAATTCCCTGATGATGCCTTTGTTTATGTAGGCGAAAAACTTTAGAAGTTTTTTTTATATATTTTTAATAAATGTATTTTTAACATGTTTTTGAAGGGTTTAATTTATTACAATATGACATGTGTTTTCAATTTAACTCATAACTGGAGTTTGCTTATACAGTAGAACTTGGATAATTCGAAGTTCATGGGACGAGAGAAAAATTCGAAATATCCAAAAATTCGAATTACATATACTATTTTGTCAAAAAGAAGAGATAAATTTAAAAATTGAAACTCTATGATCAAAGATTTAATACATAAACTTTACCCCCATTAAATCAATATTTTTTACGAGCTTCATTATTCAAAACTTTTTTAAAAAATAGTCAGATATTTTTGATTGCTTCTTTAAGTACAACCTTTGTGTCACTTCAACCTATCAATTAATACAAAAATAGAATCGTCTACATTAGACATGACTTTCAATAAAAAAAAAAAACCCTCGAAGTTCATGTATATGAACCATATCTTCTGATGCACTAGATAGGGGCTTCTCTTGTATTTCGTTATCCTTCTTTTGAAAGACTGTTAAAAAAAAAAAAAAAAAAAAAATGCATTTTAGCTGAGAAAAATTCCGGGAACAATTGTACTGTAATATTTTAAAAGTAATCGTATGAAAAATTCGAATTATCCAAAATAGAATTCGAATTATCCATGATTTTTTAACATTATTTTAATACAAAATTCAAGGGACCGAGTAAAAAATTCGAATTATCCAGAATTTTGAATTAAACAAGTTCGAATTACTCAAGTTTCACTGTACTATTTATTTATAATTTTATTTTATTATTTCTTTCTAATTTCTCTCTCTTCTCTTCTTTCTTTGCATTTTTCACTATTGATAATTCTGTTCCTTTTTTTTTCCAGTTTGTAAAGGAATGGTTGTTGATCACATGAATGCTGCTCAAAAATTTCATGGTTGTACGGTTATTAATGGTTCCTTAGAAATACATATTCGTGGAGGATGTAAGTCTTATCTGCATAATTCATATTATTTAGTATTTATTTTTTTAATAAACATTTTAGAGGTAAAAAAAGAATAAGGATTTGATGACAGTTAATGAAAAATTAATGTTATTCACATGTGTAATTGTCATTGAAATTTATGAATAATTCCTTATTATGATCCAACAGTTTAATGCACACAATTTGCTGTCATATTATTTAAATCATGTAGTAATGGATAGTAACTGGTATACTTCTGATTAATCACAGATTTTTTTAAAAACTGTTTTTGCTTTTTCAGAAATTCACAATAAAAGTAATCAAAAATATTCATAAATAAATTCATAAACAAATATATATTTCATAAATAAATATATATTATAAATAATAATAATAAAAGATCCATAAATAAATATATATTATATAATTAATATTCATAAATAAATATACAATAAAGCACCTTTTATACGTCTTTTACATTTATACGTCCTTTCAGTGAAGTCCCGATTCGTTCTTATCCATTTTAATGCAAAAAATCTTCGTTTATACGCTGCTAATATCGGTTATACGTCTTTTCCACTTTACTAGAATTCGCAAAATTTCTCGACCTGTCAGTATTTTCCATTCTAAATAAGACAAATTTTTTCTGGAAAGTATCTTAAATAACACAGGAAATATCGAAAAATACTGTTCAAAGCAGTGGCGGATCCAGAACTTGACTTTTGGGGGGGGGGCTAAGATTTTTCAAAGTGTTATTCTAGACCAATAAAAAATTTACAATTGCAAAATTCAATTATGAATGACAGTGTTTTGGGGGCGCTTCAGCCCCTTAGCCCCTAGTGCCTGATTTAAGGCAGGGCATTCGGGGCATGTGCCCTGGGCCCTCATGCTGAGGGGGCCTCCAAGAAATTCCATCATACATTTTAAAAAATAGTTAAAATGAAAATTTTCCAAATTTTGCTATAATGATAGTTGTTTTTTGTTTTTTCGTCAATGGATTATTAAAATTTATACTGCACTGTATTACTGCATATATACTACTAATTGTGTTACTGCACTGTTTTATATATAGGCGGTATGATCTTTCAAGGAAACTATCAGCACATCAAAAAAATTGCAATATTTTCGCTAAATACAAATACAACTAAATACTACCGATACTGCACTAAAAACTCTTACTAAGGCTAACTAAATCCAAGGCATGCACTACAGCGCACATACATGGGCACGATGTACGTAGATCTGATAAACAAGCATTAGATCTAGTTAAGCCTTACTCTTACCAATAAAATGAAAAGTGAAGTGAAGAGAATTTTTAGATGCACGATTAAGAATATGCAGTTTGTTTTGCTTGTTGTACGAGGAAAAGGGGCCCATTGAAAATGAGTGCCCTGGGCCTCCAAGTGAGTAAATCGGTCCCTGCTAGCCCCCCCTTAAATCCGCCACTGGATCAAAGAATCCATTGAATTCATCGTAGAATTTTTAATACTCATACACAAACAGTAAATCAGACGAATATTAAAGATTTTTAATGTTATTAAATAACTATCTGCATGGACATAAATCGTATGCTTATTATTAAAGATACGCGATATATATAATTAATATTCAAAAATGTGTTCATATAGTTCTTAAGAAATGTAATATAATACTCGATATATGTAATTAATACCCAGTCATGCATTAATAGTATAATGTTTCTCACTTTTTATAATAAATCTTTAAAAAAAAAAATAATTAATTATTATTTTTAAAAATATATGTAATATACATTTACTAACTCAAGAAACTTTATTAATTGGTATTTTCATAAAAATTTTGCTTAAGTGTCATTAAATTTGTAGTAATCGAAGTGTTATTATTAAAATTTTGATTATATGTCTTTTCATTTATATGTCCTTTAACATCAGTCTCTTGAAAGACGTATAAACAGTGTTCTACTGTATTAAAAAAAAAAAAAAAAATCAGAACGTATCAGACAAATTGATTTAGTAAATTTTAAATGGACTATCGGACATTATTTAGTGAGACAATAAGTGAACTTCAAGGCTAACTTAAAAAATCACGGAAAGTCGAGAAATTTCATCAAAACTCTGGAAATTTGAATTTAATGTTGAAATCAACTGCTTGAAATAGAAGAGGGAAAAAATAGTGAAAAGGAGAAAATTCTCTTATCTGTTTCTAAGTCATGTCTAAAACATGTTTCCGTTGGTAGCGATTGACTTTTGACTTATTGTATTGGACAGAGCGTCACTATTGTGATGAACACAAAGATCAGGTGACAAAAAACAAGCTAATTTTTATGGAAAAAAGTCACCAAAGAAATCTTTTTTTGGCAATTATCACATTAATGGTGAGTATGTTGCACAGCAAATCTACAGCTTGATCAGTGGCGTCGACAGAAATTATTTTAGGAGGGGGCAAATTGAAAACATTAGAAATTTCAATATAATTTTGACATTATGTTCGACTAAATAGTTGATTCATTAAGATGACCAAGCAAGTCTAAATATAAACACCAACATTTTTTACATATAATTTAAGTTATTTTATGAAATTATACAGCTTATTCCAAACCAACCCGATTCTGAAAAGCTTTTTGTCAATTCGACTTGAACTGTATTCTCAGGAAAAAATTAGAGCCAATGTGATCCAAGAGACCAGTCTCTAATTGGCTCTGTGATATGAATTTTATTTGGCATTTTAGATAATCACCAGCACTCTCATAACATAGTTTTAAAATTTTAAATGTAATTTAAAAA
Organism: Salticus scenicus; assembly: GCA_963930645.1. Taxonomy (NCBI): domain Eukaryota; kingdom Metazoa; phylum Arthropoda; class Arachnida; order Araneae; family Salticidae; genus Salticus; species Salticus scenicus. The sequence goes on from OZ005661.1 coordinate 85,353,430, forward strand.
TAATTATTTTTTAGCGATTAGAATTTTCCAGGAGGGGGCAAGTGCCCCCTCTTGCCCTTATCATCCGAAGCCCATGAGCTTGATGTAAATTATTCTAGTTTGGCCTTTTACTGTAAAGAAGTGCTATAGAAACTAAGCCCATGGGATCTTAGGCCCCTGAGTGCATAGATTATCCTTGCCAATTAAAAGGTTACCAATGCCCTTCCATTATATTGAATTTTGATGCTTTAAGTCGCATTGATTCTTCTGTGTTGTCGTGCTGACAATATGTATGTTTATGTTATAGTCATATTGAACATTGCCACTTCACATTTCATTCTTACATTTAAGCTCCAAAACAAAAATTAATATTAAGGTGAAAGTTGGACTTTGGTAGAGAGAATTCATGTATTATAGCACAAAATAAAGTGTGTTAGACAGAAAAAATGATTAAAGAAATCTTCATGAACTTTAAAAAATTCAAGTTATGACCATCATAATACTAAATCATGATACAAATAAAACAGAATGTCTCATTTTCTATTTTAGTTACTGTAAGTTCTTAATTTATTTGAATAACTTTTAGCAAAAATATTTTTAAGGGTACTGGTTTTAGATTTCTAGTTTCCTTTTATTTGTATCATTTTATGTGTCAAGATTTTTTCTTATGCAAGCCAAAAGTTATTTATTTCAAATCCTGTTGAATTAATTTTCTGATTGAAAATAGTATATCAAGTTAACGTATGCTAAAAAAACATATATATTCTTATAAATTTAAAAATATTCTCTACCAACATGGTATAATCCAATTTAAAAAATTGCAGCAGTGTTGTAGTAGTTGTGTTAAAATAAACTAACAAAAAAGTTTTTTTTTTTTGGTAGTTTTAATCATATGTAAATACAGTATGTCGATTATTTGCAGATTTGAGTGGCATGTGTTTTGTGGATAACGAAAATCGCAGATGATCCATTAAGGGCCCGCTTCACTCACCACCGCCGGAAGCCGAAACTTATTCTATGGGAAATTTTTCTTTACAAATAACTTGTTTCTTATACATATTTTTAAATTCTGCTTTCCCATTCTGAAAATTCCCAGCTGTTAAATTGACGGACCTTTTTTAAAAAATTATTTTTTTAATTTTTTATATTTTATTCTGAAGCTGCAAAATACGAATTTTCAATATGTGAAATTTTTTCATTTTGCAGTTTCAAAATAAAATATTAAAAAAAAAAAAAAAATACATTTTTAAAAATGGTCCGTCAATTTAACAGCTGAGAATTTTCTGAATATGAAAACAGAATTTAAAAATATGTAGTATTAGTTAATAAGTTATTTGTAAAGAAAATTTCCCCATAGAATAACATTGGCTCGGGCTTCCGGCAAGTGAAGAGGGCCGTTAAAAGGATGGAAATGGGAACTAAATGACATTAAAAATATTCTAGTTTAAAAATGCGAATGTGTTATTTATAAAACTTAATACAAACTATGAAAATATTCACAATTAATAAAAATATTTTTGTTTTACATACTATATAATGTTAAAACAATAAAGAAAAATGTGTATTTATGATGAAGCCAAAGTACAATCTGTAAGCTAATTTATGCACTGAACTGAACAGTTCCACGACCTTACCAATATTTTAATTTAGTCTGGAGCATTGTAAAAAAGAAAAAAGAAAAAAAAATGGAAAAAAGCTGCTTTTAGCAATGAACTGAAATAAATTAAAATGTTGGCATGCGTGGTAGTGTACTGTAGTATAGAAAAAATTAAACAAAAGCAACGTAGTTCTTTATATTTACATTTATTTTTCTTTGAAAAAAGCAATAATTTGTTTATGTTTCTTGTTGAGAAAGCCTTTTCTTCTGATCTCACCCTTTTCTGGCACTCACAGATAATCAGGAGTTTACTGTATTTAATAAATACTTTAATATTCTCATATTGTTTTTGTTTTCTTCCCCTTCTCAGCTAATGTTATAAAAGAATTAGAAGAAAGTATGAGTTTGGTCGAAGAAATTCATGGCTACTTAAAAATTGCTCGATCTTTCCCTTTAATTTCTCTCAATTTTTTGAAGTCTCTCAGAATTATTCATGGAGATCAACTTGATAAAAAGAAGTAAATATTTATATTCAATATACTTTTTTATTCAGATGTAATATTTTTGTTATTTATTCCTTATTTGCATATTTACATAATTTTGTTTCTATAGGTAATTAAAACTTTTCAATTAAACTGAGTATGTATTGTTGCCCAAATGTCATTTTTATCAGAGGTGGTTAATTTTGAACATAGTGTCCTTTTTTTAAAAAATAATAATACAGTAGTGAGCCAGAAATCCGCTGACCTAAAATCTGCCAAAGTCTGAAATCCGCACAGCTTGTCAGATACGAGCAATGAAATTCACTATTAATAAATTACAAAACTGCAAATCAGAATTTTTGAAAAAGATCTTGAATACAGATTTTATGTTTGCATTTTATGATTACAAAAAAGAAAAACAAAATAATAATACAAAGAAAGACTGCAAGAGCCAAGTTGCTGCTAATGAAATTAATGACAGTATATTAAATTCATCAAATGGAAATAATGATTATTGTGATATGATGATATCAATCAGGTAAATAATAACAAACTAATTTTTTTAAATGCTTTCTGACAAAGGCATAATTTGTAAGGAAGAACTCAATAAAATTCGTAGAAAAATAAATTTGTGTTACTACTATTTACAATAAATAAAAAAATAAATAAATCATGCAGGTTCAAATTTAGTTTAAAACTAGTTATATGTGAACAGATTTTATCTAAATTTGACAAATATTTTTCTACATGTTTATTTATTGTTTTCATTATATATTTTTGTTAATGTTCATTAATATTCTTATGTACCTAGTAATTTAATATTCAGTGTTATTATTCACTAGTATGTGTTTAGTTTGAATAATATTCTGTTTTTATTATTCAAAGTGAAAATCATTTTTTATTGGCCCCGAAATCCACAAAATCATAAAATCTGCACATTCTCTGGTCCCGAGCTGTGCAGATTTTTGACTCTCTACTGTAATAATAATAAGGTATTTGCTGAATTATACGAGACTAAAACAGCATTTTGTAGCAAAATTATGCTTTGACTGAAAAATATCTAGGTTAATCTTAATATAACTAAATATTCATCACAAGCCCTGTCTGATTCATGTCTTTGTGACTTGTGTCAGTTTTTTTTTTTTTTTTTTTTTTTCTTTTATGATTGTTTTTTCATGCTCAGGGTTTTTCCCCCCTACTATTTTCTCCATTCAAATATGCCAGTTGACAATTGTATCAAGTTTTTTCTATATAAAATTAAATATTTGCTTTAAAAAATATTATTAATTTGTTTTCATGCAGCAACCATCACACTTTAAAAGGGCAACCACTGCACTTTAAAATGTGGAAAAATTGGGAAGGGGGGTAATGAAAATTTCATAGAAATAGCATGGGGGAAAAGTGCACAATCACAAATGTGGAAGGGGAAACAACTAACACCAGTCTGAAAATTCAGAAATAATTTAGAAGAAAAAAAAAACATGGGGAGGGAAGGCACAGGGCCCTGAAGCTATCAAAGAGGCTTGCTACATCTCGCCTACTATTATTATCATTATTTTTCCCCCCATGCAAATATGGTAGTTGATAATTTCATCTTAGATATATATATTTAATATATAAAATTAAATACTTATTTAAAAATATATTAGTTTGTTACCATGCAGTTAACAGTAAAAATGAGTCAATACTATTTAATCAATGCTAAAATTTCTGCTCACCCTATTTTTTTTTCCCATACTTAAAATTGACATTGCCATGCCATGTGTTAGAAAGCAAAGAAAATTTCTCTTTTTTTCTGTTTATTTTTTCAGTTAAGATGTTTTCCACCAGAAATATTTTTAGCATTGTATCTTTTGGATAGTTTTTGTCAGTAAAAAACACTTCTGGCCTGAACCAGTTTATACGTCCAAAACCCAACCCTGATTTTTATTACTTATTCTGGCATTTATAAAATGATAAACATGTGGATATATGAAAACCTTTCAATTGTCGAACCACATAATATCTCCACTTCAAGTAAAATATTTTTTGTTACTCATACTTTATCTGGACATTTTTACCATATTTTTATAAAACAAAATTAAAAAATATTTTTAATAATTTGGGCATAATCATCTTATTTCTGTCATTTTAAAATAATGATAATGAATGCATTTGTGTATGTATGCATACCAAAAATTTGTCAATACTGTTCAAGATGTGAGTAGGAGAAAGTGCTTTGTAACAAAATTTAAATTTTGTGTTTATTGTCCATAATAACTGCCTTTGATTAAGCAAAATGTGGCCTAATTAATTCATACATTTTTATATCATTAAGAATTATTAGAATTTAAGTTAATTTACTTGTGTCATTATGATACACAATTACAGATCGGTATAATGCTAATCTATACAATACAATGACCTATAAAATGCATAACTTAGCAGATGTAAACATTCAATTTTCTTTCCCCTTTAAGAAGTTTCTTCATTTAGCATTATGGAAATCTTCACACTACTAAGTTTAAGTCATTGTTTCATATTTGTATTCCTAATTAAAGGTTTTTAATGATATTTCAAAAAATAAATAAATAAACAAAAATAAACTTAAGGAAGTTTTTAACAACAAATGAGGAATCCTGAAATTTTTAGCATACAAGATTAAGAAAGGGTTTCCTCTGTAATAAATGAACTTAGACACAAGTTAATTTTTACTTCCATTACCCTGCTACCGTAGGTAATGGAAGTAATGTATTCAGTCCAAAAATACCTTATTTACACGTTTTAAGGCCTCCTGAGTCCAAAAGAATAGTTTTTGGCAATTGGTCAATGTGTATGTATATCTGTCTTTATGTGGGGAATCTTCTGGCTATTATATCTCTGACTAATAAAGATAGAACTATCAAACTTAAGAATTGATACAGGTCTGGTGTACAGATGAATTTTCCAAATTTTGGTGAAAATTGGAAAACAGGAAGTGGGTCATCATAAACCGGAAGTGGGACCATAAGTCTGTATCTCAAAAATGGTTCTAATGATTTTTTTCAAAGTTGCTATATAAGCATTCTATTAGATGTCCTTTCAAATGATATAGTTGGTTAGTTCAGGAAAATTGATAGACGTTCTATATTAATAGTTCAATTTCAGGTCTCACAAGTCAAGTGCGTCCCTTTAAAAACAGTTGTATGGATTTTTTTTTAACTCGTCATATTAACTCCCTTTTAAATATCCCTTTGTATGTAATTATTGTTTTCCAGTCAATAATTAAGTATGCTAAGTTTTGGTAAAAGTTGGTATCTCAAAAAAAAACGATTTTCTTGAAAATTGTTACATAAATCAATTTTAGATACCCTTTCTCATGTATGATGTGGTTATTACAGAAAAATTAACAATCATCTTGCTTATGTAGGTTAATTTTAGATCTCGGAAATGGGTGTTTCAAAAAATAACTCTACCATATATATATTTTTTTTTAATCTTGTTAATGTAAACTTTGTTTTATCTGTCTTTACACGTGTATTAACCCCTCGAACTGCAATTTATTTTCAGTCAGAACTGCTCATGCAGACAATTTAATTTTCTTAGTTTTAAGAGGAGGGATTGATATAGAAAATTACGGTTTTGATGCTCAAATAATTTGTTATTAATAAAAATAAGATTTGTTTCACAGATGAGAACGGGATTCCTTTTATAGCCTTCGATAAACCCAGAATTTTCTGATAACTTCTCAAATAATGGAGTTAGAGCTTAGATGTTCTAAATATCGATAATAAAGATTTTCTTGCCAAGGTCGCCACAAGAGTCGTCAGATTTGGCGCCAAGGCCATTACCCGCCTTGATGAAGCTTATTAACAGGTTTTTACAGGAAAACAACTGTTTTAACATGAAAACAAGCTAAAAATGCAGAAAATTAACATTTTATAACCTGACTAAGCTTCCTTGAAAGAAATTACAGTCAACTCCCACTAATCTGCAAAAGTTTTGTCCAGAGGTTGTGCAGATTATAGGAATTTGCAGATTAGAGGTCATTGTCTTTGTTTACATTTTCTTTTGCAGATACAAAGTCAGTTGTTATTATTAATTCATAAATATACATCAAAATGGAAAGACGATTTCTAATAAATGTTAGAGTAAAATATTTCTTCAATATTAATAAAACTAATCAACCATATTCATTTATATGATGACGAATAATTTAAGCATATTCAAATAATACGTACCAAAAAAATGTAAACGTACGTTTTACTTAAAAAATACAAAAGAAAATATTTTATTAAGTACAGATATAATGTTTTCATAACTGATTATTTATAATTTTGTTAAACATTAATCTAATAATGGTTTGTTATAAGTTTTTATGTACTTTCCTGACAGTCTTTCGCTTGACTTAGCACTAGTCTGTATAAATTGCAGGATAATAAATACAAGAATCTTACTGTTTTTTCCCCAATTGTATTTGAAAGCAAGGATTAAGCTAAAAATTTGATTTTGAAAAAGTAAAAAATGTGAGAAAAGTTGCTAATTGTTTCGAAATGTCATCTGTAAATTTCTTTGTTTACATTCAAAAATCAATTGCGGATTAGAGAGATTTGCAGATTATAGGTCTGCAGATTAGTGGGGGTTGACTGTACTTAAAAATAACTAATATTATTTTACAACTTATAACAATATATATATATATTCTGATTTCACTTCAATAGACAATAGATGGCATTACCTTTCATAAGAAAATTTTCACCTTTAGAGTTTTATAAGTACTTTTAATCAAAAGTATGTTATTTTTTTATACTGAAGACGTCACAATTTGTGGTGTAGGAAATTAGTGGGCTTTATTTTTATTTAGTTTAAAAATAAATTATATATATTGTCACTTAACTAGAGTTACCTCTTTTTTACTTTCTTCTATATGTAATATAGAGAAAGTATTGGATTCGCGAAAATTTTCGACCTCCGTTTTTTGACGGATCTACACGTTTTGGGATGTCCTGAACACGAATTGATAGTTTTTAGAAAATGTCTGTCTGTGTGTCTGTCTGTCTGTCTGTCTGTCTGTCTGTCTGTCTGTCTGTCTGTATCATTTTTTTGTGGACGCTGTATCTCACGAACATATGAATGAAATTTAACCAAACTTGGTATTTAGTTGCACCCTGACATGAACTGGTGCCCATTAGATTTGGGGATCAATAGCTCAACAGGTGGCGCTGTAATCGCATTTTATGCAAATTTTTAACATGGCAGCATAGGACAAAATTCCGTATAAATGGGCATAATGAGAGTTATTTTAAACTTGTGATTGTAAAATGAATTTGAATTATTGATGATAGTAGTAGTTAACTAGGAAAAAAAATTGTGCATGGGGGGGGCATCGGTTCCCCCCCTGGGGGGGAAGTACCCCCCCCCGGGGGGGTTAAATTTTGAAGATGGGTATCATTCGAAAGATCTCGTCAATACCTTTAAAACGAATGGTTGAACCATAAATCTGTGATAATTTAAAACAAAGTTATCGATTTTTTTTACTTTTAACAAAAAAAAAAAACTTAGAAAAATAATCGTATTTTTTTTTTTTTAACGAAATTTTACCAAACTTGGTATTTAGTTGAACCCCGACATAAACTCTTGCTGATTATATTTGGGAATCAATAGCTCAACAGATGGCGCTGTGATAGCATTTTATCTAAATTTTTAACATGGCAGCATAGGACAAAAATTCGTATAAATGTGCATAATAAGAGTTATTTTACACTTGTGTTTGTAAAATTAATATGAATTATTGATAATAGTAGTACGTAACTAAGAAAAAAATTTTGTGCATGGGGGGGGCATCGCTTTCCCCCCTGGGGGGGGGGGGGAAGTACCCCCCCGGGGGGGGGGGGTAAATTTTGAAGATGGGTATCATTCGAAAGGTCTCGTCAATACCTTTAAAACGAATGGTTGAACTATAAATCTGTGATAATTTAAAACAAAGTTATCGATTTTTTTTACTTTTAACCAAAAAAAAAAAAAAAAAAACTTAGAAAAAAATTCTATTTTTTTTTTTTTTTTTTTTTTTTTTTAAATATTGTTAGTGATTGAATATGTATTAATTTTCACAAAAAAAAAAAAAAAAAAAAAAAGGAAAAAAAAATCTTTTTTTTTTTTTTAAATATTGTTACTGATTGAATATGTATAGAAAAATATAGAAGAAAGTCTTGTGGTGGCCACAACATACTAGTTTTTTTTTAATCCAAAGGAAAACAGCCATTCTGGAACAAATTCGTGTATTTGAGAAAATAAAATTCAACATTGAAAGGTGTTTAAATTTATCAAAGCAAAAAATTGTTTGACAATTCAGGAAGTTTTGTCTGTTGCCAGAATTCAGTAAAAATGTCAAAACAAATAATTTAGAAAATAATCTTATTGTACTTTTTGTGAATTCATTTAGATAAAATATAATTAAATTTCACATCTTTGTATTATAAAATTATTATTATTTATACATTGGTGACATTGTTCTCAGGAAGTTGCTATAGTAATTCATTCCAGGGATATATGGACATGTTTATGGGGTTCTATAATATGAGCAATAAGGGTACATGACACGGTCCCGCCACTTTGGTCCCGAGGAAATTTTGGTCCCGCCGTTTTGGTCCTGCCATTTTGGTCCCGCCATTTTGGTCCCGATATCAGGAATAATCAAAGTATTACAGAAAAAAAGCGAAATTCTTTTTCATATTTCGAATTTTTGTCATTTGACTTGAAAACATGGGGGTAGGAAAAGTCAAAATTATTATCATCATCATTATTATTATTATTATTATTTTGCAACAGAAAGCTGTAGTAACAAACAAAACTGAAAAAAGTCTAAAGTTTTGAGATTTAGATTTTTTCTTTGTACGATAGAGGAAAAAGGACAGCAAATACATGAGGGAACTTCGGGTAAAAGAGAACTTAGACGAATGTTTTCCATTGGAGAGTTGAATATCTATAACCTTTGTTGAAAATGATGTAACTATAGAACACATGGAACAGAAAATTTATTATTTCGGATAAAATTTTGAATGATAAAGATATTAGTTATCAGCGCAGATCTAAGCATTGTTAATTTATCTAAGTCTGCAAAATTTCAGTTTAAATAAAATACAAGGTTTTTAATATAAACCACTGTAATGCAGCTCTTAATTAGCACATTCATATTTAGAGTGCTCGAATGCAAAATTTGTAGGGGATCGATGCTTTATCGAAGCATCTCCTAAATGTTAGAGTTTAATAATAAAAGAAGATGCGAGGAACCTAAATAATAATCTCGGGAATAATTCGTACAGATCTGTTAAACTTAAGTCATTTTTTCTCTGTCAATCCGAATATATTTGTCAAACACAGGAAATAGTTACATATCACATAAAATTGGAAAAGCGTTTTTTATTCCATTGTAACCCCTTACAATATTATTTAAGAAAATGTCCATTAAAAGCCCCTCCCACCCCCTTTTTCATTTCTGAACATTTATGCTTGCAATGCTCAGAGTTAATTAAATATTGGTCTACTTAAATTTTTTCATTTTTAAAATAAAACCATTGCAATTGAAAGAAAAGTAATTTATACACATATATACACGGTTAGCGTAATTAAATATCACGGACAAACAAATATGCATTTTTTAAAAATTATTATTATCGATATAACACAGATTTTGAAATAAATTCCTCTTAGATTAATAATAAAAATTAAATCACAATCAAATTGAATGAAACGTATCTCTCTCTCTCTCTCTCTCTCTCTCTCTCACACACACACACGCACACACATATATATATATATATATATATATATATTTATGAATAAATTCATATATAAATACAAAAACTGCATAAATGATCCCAAGCTTCTGCTTACGAAGAAGAGTCTATAATGGGAGCAGGCCAATAATTAGTTCTTTGAAAGAAATAGCATTCCGCCACTGAAAGCAAATTATATTTAATATCATAAGGTTTTCTTTCTTTCTTTCTCCCCTTTTTTAAACAAAATTTTTCTGTATTTTATTATTTTTAAAAGAATTCAAACTTTATCAATAAATATAATCAAATGGGAATTCTTTTTTTAATAAGAAAGTACTTTTTTTATTGTTAACTACTTTTAAAATCACAAAATTTTGTTACTGATAGTAAATTAAAAATCAAATTACAATTGAAGCAAGTTAAATGGAAATAAAATTAAAAAAAATCTCAATTAAAAAAAAGAAAAAAAGTGTGTTTAAAAAAAAAAAAAAAAATTAAATATATTAAATGTTTGTAAAAAACTAGTAAAATTAGTACAAAATTCTCCGAATCTCAATAGCTAGGCAGCAATAGTAATGTCGAAAATTTATATATTTATCTGTAAGATATTCCTTAATTAAAGATATTCTAAGAGCACTTCAATTTTCACGTATCAGTAAATATGTTATCATATTAAAAAACTAATATATATTTAAAAAATTGCAAAAAATTGGCGGGACCAAAATGTCTTGGGACCAAAATGGCCAGGGACCAAAATTTCATCGGGACCAAAACGGCAGGACCAAAATGACGGGACCAAAGTGGCGGGACCAAAACGGCGGGACCAAAGTGTCCTGCTTCGAGCAGGAATCTATATGTAATGCAAAACTTTATAATATTCACTACTATAATATAATGTACTCTATAATATCATTGCATTCAGAAATAAACATATTTTTGATTTTTTCATTGCCTTTTTTATAACAGTTATGCCTTCTTAGTTCTGGATAATCAAAACTTGCAAGAATTGTGGGACTGGAAATCTAGAAAAGAACGTTTGCAGATAAGGAAGGGTAAAATCTTCTTTCATTTCAATTCAAAGTTATGCGTTAGCAAGATTGAAGAACTGAAAAAACATGCAGATGTTTTAGAATGGGATGACCGTGATGTATCTCCAAGCTCAAATGGAGACAGAGTTGCTTGTAAGTTACATATGTTTTATGAATCAAGTGAGGTATTTAATATTTGAAAGATTATTTTCATTTTATTTGTATGATGCATAACTTTTTTCCGTAGCTTACTGGTTCTTTTTTTTTTTTTTTTTTTTTATATCACGGATTGATTTTATAAAATCTGGTCCTGAAATACAGGATTTTTTTTCCCCTCTAGCTAGCTACATGTATTACTGTTCACATCTTTTTAAAAAATGTTAATATATTGTTTAATCTTTAATTGACCTCGTTTAATCAAATTAATATAGTTGGAACGGTAGATATTCGTTTAAGCAGGGCTGACTGTATTTTCCAGATTTACAACATTTTCTGGTCCTTTTCTATAATTTCATGTGCATATAAAAAAATTCATACATTTTCAGATGCCGTAATTATGTTAGACACACTTGGCACTGGCGTAGGCTCAGCCTCAGGAATGTGAAAAAATATAGTAGCTAGCCATACTGGATGCATCCATTCTCCTCTTTACACAAAGTAGAATAACTTATTCTCCAAGCAACAACACACAATCCGTATTCAGTAATTCATAGGCACATGTTACAATATCTGCACAATCCCTGTTCTTCACCTAAAATAGCATAAGGTTTAGTAGTTGAGACTGGTTGAGATTTACATTGCACTAGTGCTACAATATAGGCAAATGGCAACAGTCCGGAACTTACTTTTGAGGATGGTCTGGAGACATGCCATCACAATTTTGATCCTCCGTGGAGGAGGAAAAGAGTTATTTTAGGGTAAAAGAAGTAATTCCAGTTTGAATGCCACATGGAATCGCTTGATTTTCAATTTCATTTCGATCAGAAGAAAAATTTTACAATGATGAATGCAGGAAAATGACTTTTTGAAGAACGATAAATGCAGGTTCCATTAACATTATTTAAATATAGTTTCTGCAGGAACCATAGAAATAAAACGATCAATGCGGGAAAACGATGGATGTGGGAACAATAGATCGGGGTTTCACTGTATATATTTAAGATCAGCTGAAGACCTTTTTGCCATCCTAAGATTTACTACTCAAATCTCATAAGGGAGCACTCCTGGCTCTAAACTAAAAAAAATCATAAATCCTGTCTTTCTTTGTTCAACCTGCTTAAGGTAATGTCCACAATGTGTAAATTGAGCGTTTACTATTTCAACACTTGAGAAACTACCTCATTGTCATTACTTAAACATTCCAACAATTTTTTGAAATGGGGTGCTAATTTAACCATTGTAAATTTCCTGAATGTGAAAATGGCTTTTTTTTAAAAAAAAAACACGTTAGGTAATAAGTAATTGAAGAAACAAATTTTCCCATAGAATAACATAGGCCTTGAATGTTGGTGAAATTAGATATTATTCACTCTTAAGAAAAGTTTAAATATAGTTTACTTGTAATAAATTTAGTAACTATATTAAGTAAATAATAAAAACTAATACATATTGTATTTTTTATAGGTGATGTCACTAATATGAATGTTTCAGTTGGGGGTTTAGGCCCAAGGTCAGTTAAAGTGAAATTTGAGAGCTTTCAAAAATACCTTCACGATGAACGTTCTCTCTTGGGATATGTAATCTATTACAGAGAAGCGTGAGTTTTAAATAATTTCACAATGATTTCAATTATTTGTTTAGAGTAAATATATAATATATGCATAAATGTAATAGTTTATTCAAATAAACCTTGTTTATTTCTTCCCATTTTTAGGCCATACCAAAACATCACAATATTTGAAGGCAGAGATGCTTGTGGATCTGATGTGTAAGTAAAATAATACCTAAATTAAAAAATTTTGAAAACATACATCAGGGCCCGAAATTTCAACTCAGATTACACTCGCCAAAAATTTTTTTTACTCGCCATAAATTAGGGTTGTCATTTTTTTTTTTTTTTTTTTTTTACGCATTTTGGGTTTTTAATTTTTCCTGACTATTTTAAATGCTTTTACAAATATGCCTAAAATTATATATATTAAAAGTGTGTCGTATATCATCATGTCTCATAACCATCTATAATTAAAAATTTAAAAGTCCTTATAATGTATTGTATTTGAGATTTGAAAAACGTTAAAATATATAATAACATAAATGGAAAGATTCATTAAAGAAAAAAAAAAAGAAGAAAAAACTCTTTGTCAAACAATATCCTGTGAAAATCTTTTTATTTTGAAAGATTAAGCTTCCTTATTTACCTATTTATTTATTTTTTTTACATCAGAAATGTCTTTTTTATTCGTTTTATTTTTGTAATCAGACGGAATGTCGATGTGTATAGCTTGTTCATTGTCATTTGAAATAACATTTCGGAATAACTTTTTCGATAAAATCGTTGCTTACAAATCATTACAAGCGCAAATCCTTGGCGTTTCAGTGAAAAACTGGAAAATGTGAACTGTTTTTTGGTAATTATTCAACAATATAAAAATAAGCAGTATCTTTAAAAGGCTCAGGCTCATTTTCATGCGCCAATATTGCATAGGCAAACTTTCGCATTTCTCTTCTCACTCTGCTTGGAGAAATCAGAGTGGGAGAAACGAAACTGCTGAAGAGATTAAAACTTTATGCATGCACATCATTTTTCCTTTCCTAGACTGGGACGATCGTCGGACAGTGCACACAGACTCGGCATTCCGAGAAGAGAAAAAGGAGAGGTTAAATATGAGGTTATAAGATCACAAGATTTTGCCATATTTAAATCTTTAAAAAAAAAAAAATGTTTTCAGTCACCGTATCGTGTAAGAATTCTATCTATAACTTGATCAAATTTTTACTCGCCACAGTAAAAATTCCACTCGCCAATGGCGAGCTGGCGAGTGGAAATTTCGCGCCCTGCATACATTCATTTTAAAATTTACTCAAAAACCCCAGTTTAACAGATATGGGTAATATGAATGTGTGCAAAACTTCAGCTCAATCAGATGATGATAGGAAGTGAGTATTGTTGTTGGAATTATATCCTTAGTAGCACGGGCCTTTCCTCGAAATTTGTTCTAGTATTAACATGGATATATAGTTTCGGCCAGCATCTAAGACTGGTTTTTTGATAACTTAAAATTTTATCAAAAACAAATATCGAATTAATAACAAATCCTGTGAAGACTAGATGGAAATTATGTTTTTCCATCCAGTTTTTATTAGATCAGTTTCTAGAATTCACCGGGTTCCAATCACAAGACATTTCAGATATGAATTCTCAATGAGATTCTGATTATCAGCCATTCACCAGTCTTTGATGAGAGGCCATTCAAGGGCTGATTACATTTTCCTGCTATGGATATTTATGCAAAATTTAAACTCTATTGGATAAAAGGAAGTGGGTTTAAATTTAAAAATGTATTTTTAAATGGTTTTAGGGACTCAGAGCCCACAGACCTCCACCCCTAAGTCCTTTACTACTTGAGTGTGTATTGGCATCAGAGCTTTATAAACATGTATGTAAAATTTCAGCTCCGTTGGATGATAGAAAAGAGGATGAAGGTTCAATTCTTAGAATTGATCTTCACATATAAACAAAATACCAAGTTAAATAAAAAGATAGACTAGTGGATTTTCTTATAATAACAGGAGACTTGGCGTTGGAATATTAAAACCCGAATAAACTACTACGTCAGAAGCGCCAAAGAAAAATATTTGAGATGCATACAGCTGTTTCGGTAGCCTTAAGCGTACCATTATTTTTGTGCTGAAGACGGTACACTTAAGGCTACTGAAACAGCTGTATGCATCTCAAATATTTTTCTTTGGCGCTTCTGACGTAGTAGTTTAGTCGGGTTTTAGTGGATCTTCTTACTGAAAACTAATTATTAATTCTACGCACACCATTTCTTACAGAAAATATGCTTTTATGCACCTTAATAGTGCATTTCAATTTCACTCTGTTGAATGCAATGTAATGATGTTAAAACATGCTTAAAAGAAATGTCCATTGGCTGTAATCTAACAAAAATCTTTTGCGTATCCCTGTACACAAGCTACATACACCAAAATATATACTGTTAATTCAGTCTAACATAAATATTTGTATGAAATTTTAAGTTATTTCAATGATTGGTTTTAACCATTATCATGGTACATAAATGCAGATAGATATGCATGCAGACACTAAAGTGTTTTTGATTCTCAACAGAATATCCTCACTGAGGTTTTGGTGATTAATTATCATTATAATTAATTTCAAAACTGATGAAGAGGAAAGTAGTGGTCTTGATGAATTTTAAATTTTTGGCTAAAAAAATTCTTTCAGAATTTGATTACTTAAATTTGTTATTGTTAGGTTTGTTTTATACTACAACTCTTATTTTTTTATATTGTTCATTAATTAAATAGTACAGTAAAGTACTGTTTATATGTCTTTCAAGGGACTGACAAGAAAGGATTTATAAATGAAAAGACATACATTTGAAGTTAAAAATAAATTAATAAAGCTTTAATTACTACAAATTTAGGAGCACTAAAATAAAATTTATATGAAAATACTAATTGAAAAAGTTTTTTTAAAGATAGTAGATAGTATATTACTTTATAGTAAATTTTACATTTGAAGATAATTCAATTAAAAGGTAAGAAAAATCATAGTATTAATGCATGATTTGAGTACCAATTATATTTTTCATATCTTGAGTATTTTTTTACATTCCTTGAATAATGTAATGAACACATCTTGAGTACAGTATAGGATTCATATCCGTAATTTTAAAATCTGGAAAACCCAAAATCCAGAATTTATCTCTGCACTTAAATGAACTATCAAGTCTTTTATTAGGAATTCTAAAAATCGGAAATTAAAATAAGATTTATTTTTCTTGGAGATTAGGGGGGATTGTGGTATGAGAATATCCCTGGAATTCATGTCCAGCCATATAAAATAAATTCCTGAGTTTTATTCAATGATTGATTTCTGGGGATTTTTAATTTCTTGGTGAGACAGTTTTGTTTTCTAAGTAAACGAAGCGAAGCAAAAGGGAAATTTTAAAAGAAAAATCTTTCAGCATTTTGCTCTTATGGTAAAGTTATCATTCGCATTTAGTGGAAACCAGGGTTTAAACTGCCATTAGTTTTTTTAGCATTTTGCTAAAATGTATCTTATTTTGCTAAAACACGTTGGTCAGAATTTCGCTAAAAAGCTAAAACTGGATAACTGTATAAAATATCTCTATATAATAACTCTGATTTTTTTTTTTTTGTAATATTTGCAGGCGAAAACTACGAAAGGACTGAAATTTTTGGGAATCATTATTTATATAGTAATTTGGATTTATTTTTAATTTTTAATGATTGAATTTAAATGCAAAAATATTTAAAAGTATGTCAGAATTCAGAACTTGCTTCATAGAAGCATTCTTGGCACTAGTATTTCACGATTATCTACCACTACACTTTACTTAATTTTTAAATTGTTTTTTCATTTTACACATATGATATGAATACCTCTTTTTCTATTGTTAAAATCTAAACATAGTTTCCCTGATTCATATTTTTAAAGTCACAAATATGGATGCTTGGTTAAAATCATCAATGAACAAAAGGAATAGAAAACAAAACTGAGGATAACAAAGCTAAGTAAAAGAAATCAATGGCATCCAAAGAATTAATTAACTTTCCTAAAAGCTAAAATAGTGCTTGCCTGTTTTAGAGGTGCCAATTATTACGATTTGTCCGGAATTATTACGGATTTATGACATTAATTACGGGATTACGGACAACATATAAAAATTACGGATTATACACTTTTAAAAAAATCGGGGATATCGATCGTTAAAAAAAAAAAATTAAATAAATAAAATCCTTACTAACGATCGACGATAAAACGTACAACGGAAGCCTTCATTTTCTCAATCTTTCTCCGTCCACAACATAAATGTCAATATTCATTTTAAACTTGCTATATTAGATTCTAGAAACTATAAAGAAATAGAATTATAGAGTATTTCTCGCTGATGTAATTTTTTTTACCCCCCCCCCTTTTTTTTTCTTACTCCAACTAGCCATCAACGATTAAAAGCTCTGCCTTTAGTTTGCCAATCTTTCTCCATCAGCAAGATAAATGTCAATATTCATTTTAAACTTGCTTTATTAGATTCTAGAGCCTATAAAGAAGTAAAATTGTCTCACTTCTCATTCATCTAATTGTTTATATTTTGACTCCCCCCCCCCCCATCACTTTCCAGCTAGTGATTAGTGATCAAAGCTTACTTCTAGAACCAAAAAAGTGATAGAAGTGCTCAATATTTCTCACATATGCAATTATTTTTAGGCTTTATTACTGAACTTGATGAATCTATTTGTTTTTCCTAAAATGACTATTAAAAAAATAATAATTAGTAAATAAAATAAATTTTTGTAACCCCTCCCCCCCCCCCCCCCAAAAAAAAAAAAAAAAGAGAGAGAGAGAGATAGCCAAAAATTTTTGCAGGTTAAAAAAAAATCACTTTGTAAGAAGGTAAGGAAATACATATTTATTTACTTTTGTTCAGAATTTTTTCTAATTTTTTAATTAATATATGTATTTATTTGTTTACAAAAACTGCGCAATTCTTTTTTTTTTTTTTGTGAGTTTGTGTGTAAAAAATACTCCTTGAGGCGGTTCACGTTTTATAAATGTATAACTCTGATTACTGATAGCTGTTATTGAAACTTGGCACCTCTACTGTTTTCGCTAAAATACTAAAGTATTCTTTTTTGCCAGGTTAAGCCCTGGTGGAAACATATAATGGGGCAGGCACGATGACGACGGCAAGCGGCATCAGGAGTAATGTGCATGTGTACATGTTTATGTATTATAGTTATTTTTTACTTTCTGTTTGTATTTGATAGAAGAAAAAATTAGATTTGTAAATATTTTTGATTTATTTTCTCATTTTGGGAATTCTAGTATATGATTTGAGTATTTTAAAAAATGCCTGTCTGTGTGTGTGATTAATATTTTACAGCAGTTCTAGCAGAAGAACCAAGGTGCAGAATTTCATAAAAATTTATGTATGTGGTTACATCTGGATATTACTTAATTATTACATATCAGTTGTTGAGTTATGTTTTATAATTCAGGGAAATCAATAATAGAAAAAGATCCAAAATCCAGAAAATTCTGAAATCCGGTATACTTCTGGTCCTGTGGGTTCCAGATAATGGATCCTATACTGTATTAACCTGTTATGCCTGAATTAATTTTGCGAAATATATTTTGATGAATATTTCGAATCTAAACTAATCTACTGAGAATAAAATATATTAAATTCAAAGAACTCTTCTTTTAGTTTAAAAATTAAAGTCTATCCTCATTTGAGGACGTTTGGTGTTCCAGTGAAAAAAGTTCCAGACAGGAAAACTTCGAGATAACAGAATAGTTTCCTGTTATATGTTGACAAAGACCTCGAAAGTAAAGTATTACTATATATATTCTTTTTCAACTTCAATTAAGTTGGTATATCTCCACAAAAAGCAAATATATGTACAATGAATGAAAAATCATAAAATAACCATCTAAATTATGCAATAATAATTGATATCGGGATCGGGTACATAAAACTGAGGAATCATGTATAGGGATGACATAAACTGTCTCTAAAAAGCAGAAATCATTTCAAGAAACCACAAAAGATATATGCGCTATTTTATTAGCTGTCCTCAAACGAGGATGCTAGGCATTAACAGGTTAATTCTATATATATTTTGTATCTTTAACCCTTTGTATCACAGTGTTGCATTTCTGCAATATACCAAAAAGTCAAAGTTATTTCTGTCGCAAGCTTTGAAAAATGATTTTATTGACTGCTGCTGTCTTATAACATACGAGCTACCACAAAATGCTTATAAAAATCCCAACAGATGGCAATATTATGTGATATTTCCACACAAAAGTAAATTTATGAAGAAAAAAAATTCCAAATGTAAACTTTCTGAATGTAAATTCATCTAAACTGAAAAGTAATTTCCATCTAAACTGAAAAGCTGAATATTTCGAAAAAGTTTTATTTCATTTTTCACTTTATTTCAGACATCCAATAAATGCCTTTTTTGTCAATAAATATTTAATTTTTTGTATATTATTTTAAAAACTGTTTTTTATATGCTTCATATAAGATATTCAAACATATGAGTAAATATTTTTTAAATCTGAGATCTTGCGATATAAACGGTTAAGAGCGGACAATACCTAATCTCGCCGGCAGCCTTCGCCCATGTTATTCTATGGGAAAATTTGTTTACATAATTACTCATTACCTAATGAATATTTTTTAATTCTGTTTTCACATTTAGAAAATTTATAAGCGTTAAATTAGTACTTGTTTTCCAAAAATTGATTTTTTAAAATTTTAGTATTTCATTTTGCGATTAGAAAATGAGAAAAATGCATTTTGTGAAAAATCGCATTTTTGAACTCAAAATTAAAATGTAAAAATTAAAAAAAATGAATTTTTCAAAAATGAGTACTCATTTAACGGTTATGAATTTTCTGACTGCGAAAACAGAATTTAAAAATATTCATTAGGTAATGTGTAATTGTAGCAAGAAATTTTCCCATAGAATAACATGGGCGAAGGCTGCCGGCGAGATTAAGTATTGTCCCCTCTTAATAGTTATATGATTAATGTCCATACAGAAAGTTGCTTAATTACATTAAAAAAAAAAAAAAAAAAAAAATCTTCAGTACTCGCTTGATGGGCTGATTGTCTGTGATTATTAAGAACTGCATTGTGAATTGAATTGAGTTCATTAAATATCTTTTTTTACTTGTGTTTTCACAAACAAAATAAGTTTGAAGTCTTTCAATACAGTTCATTGCATCTTTAAAGAGAGGTAGAATATCTTCTTTATGTTCACATCCCTTCATGTTCTCATTTCTTAAATTAGCATCAAACATTGTTTTCAATCAATTGGGAAAAATTCTGAAGTCGTGATATTGGTATCACAGTTCAGGTAGTCATCAAAATTGATATTTAGAATGGAAAAATAATGACTGGTCAAGAAATTTTGTGAATTTTAGAAAAGTGGAAAAGACGTATAACTGATATTGAGCACTCTATAAATGAAGAATTTTTGCATTAAAATGAATAAGAATGAATCGGAACTTCAGGAAAAGGACATATAAAGTAAAAGACATAGAAACGGTGTTTTACTGTATATCTTTTTTGTATAAAAAAGTTTGTGTTACTTTAGTGATTATTTTCGGCAAATGTACTTCTTTAAATGAATTTTTCAAAATTATGCTTAAATATACATATATAATATGTGTCTTTGAGACTATAAACAATCTTATAAAACAGAAAAATTTTTATTTTGTACTTTAAAAATTTACCGGATTGTCTATTAAACAGGCAGACCGTAAAATTACAAGAAAGTTTTCTAAACTTAAATGGGAGATGAATTTCACAGGTCTACTTCAAGGTGTTTCAAGGTATTTTTTCTTCTTTGGATGCTGATTAAATGAAAAATATCCAAAATTTTCCATCGTGTACAATTTTGACAGAAAAATTTGATTTTTTTTTTTTTTTTTGACAGAAATGAGCTTACAGCTTCACTTTCTCAATTCCCCTCTCAGTTATTTCCATAGATATAGTAATATATATATATATATATATAGATCTATCATCCCCATGTTATCGAGCAAAAATTTTTGATGCCAAAAAAAAGTTTAAAAATCAGCCATTAGAGAGTATTGAAAAAAGGAAAAAAAAAAAAGAAAAATGAATTTGAAACTGCATCTGGAGTTTTTAATTCACCTTTAGAAAATAAATTATTCATAAATTTTATTTACTAAATTATCCGTAATCCGTGTGTATTCCTGTGTGTGATTTACTCGGGGAAAGGCAGCCATTAGAGTGACTTTTCCCAAGAAAAAAGGTATGACCTTTTTCCCTCTCCCTGATCAATCTATGTCTTATTACTATATCTATGGTTATTTCCTGAAAAAACTAGGCAATAGAAGTGAAGAACAAGAAAAACGATTTCATCAAGACTTCAAAGAAATGAAATGGAGATATTAGGGCCGATGAAATGTTAACATGTTGGCAGGTTATTGCTCGATGCTGCATAGAGAGTGCCCTCAAGCCATGCAAAAGAGAAAAAGCTCTAAACAGAGCTTCAATGTAAAGAAACAGAGACATTTAAAACATAATGTGTAAATAAAAGGAGCTATTTTAATGTATTTTATACATAAAGAGTTTCGATTCTGTGTGAATTTTTCAGATCTTCACCCTTACATTGTGAAAAACCCTTACGTGATAGGAAGAAAAGACAAACATTTCTGAATGGACTCTTACCAGTTTCGTCTGCTTAATCATGTGATAGAGGAAAACAAATAATCGAATTCTGAGAATCAAATTCAATTAAATATTGTTCTTAAGAACAAAAATGTTAATATTTAATATAAAATAAAATAAAAGTAATATTGTGCATTTGTAAACAGTAGAATAATTGTTATTGTAAATTTAATAATTTTTAAAAAACACTTTATGTGTTTATTTATTTTCAACTGTAAGAATCGATTTTTGTATTTTCTAGTGTAACTGTTACATTAACTGATCTAGCAATAAATAATAGCTTGTTGTTGTGGAATGTTTATGGATTATAATTTGAAATTTTAAAATGTTTTCATTTAATTTAATTGCATAAAGGTGTTACAACAAGTTAATTAACTTAGCTACTGGTCTAAATGGATTTACGCAGTACGATATTGCACTGTCACTGATTTAAGTACCAAAAATCAGCGTATTTAACATGTTCTTAATGAACTTCAATAACAAATATAAACTAAATGGTGATTGTAAACGTATACAGCAAACCAAAGATGATGAATAATGATATAAAATGGATTAAAAATGATGATGTATAAAAAAATAACACAGATTAAATATGATTGATCAAAAATAAGAAAGGAAAATATGTTATTTCAGCAATCGCTATAGATAAACAAGACTTCATCTGCTATTTGTTTTTCCTGTATCATGTGACCTCTGACGTCAGGTGGGAAGAGTCCATTCAGCATATCAAAACATATTAGAAACTCCCAAAACTGCATACACATACAAACACAAAGAAAAAATTCAAAAAGTACAATTTTGCAGGCCTGTATTGTTAACTGTGAATCTTTTTATTATTAATATGCATCAGATTTGTATTAAGTGGTGTATTAAAACAAATATATTCACAATTAAAAATGAAATAATTTTAAATCATGCCTTGTAATTATAGTGTAACATTATTTCTAAGTATCTGTTGTACATAGTATTATTTATTGTTTCATTTGAATAGATGGACGGTCAGAGATGTTGAAATCTCAGATTTGACAGATAGCCATATCGAACATGTTATTACTGATCTAAAACCATTTACTCAGTATGCTCTTTACATTAGAACATATACTACAGCTTCTGGTCGCAAAGGTGCTCAAAGTTCTATAGTATATTTCAAAACTGAACCTGACAGTAAGTGAATGCTTTATTTTATATTTAGTTTTACTCTATGTATTAGTAATAGGTGTTTGTTTCATTCAAGAAGGCTTATATGTGTAACATTTTATGTCAAAAAAAAAAAAATTAGAATTCTAAATTTCTCTGCAAATTTTTATTATCATAATTTTGGTTTTTTTTTTTTCTTTTTTATTTAAAATTAAGAATTCAAAATTAATTTATTTTGCATATTTCCTTAAAGCTCAAAATCGCTCTGGAAAACTATGAATAGATGTTTAAAAAAAAAAAAAGTAAATAAAGTTTTGAAAAGCAGCTATAGTGTAACCACATTTTCTATGCCTAGCAGTGAGGACGAGTCGAAAATCTTGGAGGGTTTCCAAATTGAACAACAGGTTTGAATTTAGTAAACATCCAGCCATTCGGTATTCCCTTATCGCTTATTTCTGTCAACGAAAAGCTTGTCTCCCCTATTTTACTAGTGGACTCGTTGAATCCGTACTTGCGCAGAGGCTTCCATGGTCGCAAGAAATGTAGTTAAAGAGTATGTGTAATTTTCTTGTGATAAGTTTCTTCAGCATTATTCACTTTAATTATCTGCATGAACAAACTTTTTAATTTTAGAGAACTTGGAGTGTAAGATTGATTTTTATACCAATTATGTGAAAAATGTCAGAGCTGGAAACTGAACCTGGGCATTCCGCTTACCATGTGAATGCTGTACCACTGAGCCACCTTTGCTGACAACCAACTTGGCATTTCCCACATAATATCCATTGGCAAACTTTTTAATGTAAAAAAATATTAAATTGTGTTCATCTTTATAGTATAAATTCCATTTTCTGTTCCAGATGAAGATAGTTGCTAATTAATTGTTTCAGAAACTATCTTTTATTTTTAATTAATAATTGCTAGTGGAAACGAACATATTTAACATTTAAACTTTAATAAAACACCTTTTAATTTATTTAACTCAAAGATTTTTCGATCGGGTGCCCGAACTTCTTCAGAAGGCAACTTTACTTCTGCTTGCTGTTCTTTCCTCTTCAAAATATAGCGCCATCCTTACAAACACGTCTTCTTTCCAGGACATTTATAGGACATCTTGATGATGAAATAGACATCTTTAAGATATAATGTGGATGAAAGGGATATATTTAGGGTGAGCTGTGGATAAGTGTGTTTGTAGGGATTGCTTGTCAGAGCCTCAATAAGTGATGGAGCTATATTTTGAAGAAGAAAGAATAACAATTAGAAGCAAAGTTATCTTCTGAAGAAGATCGAGCGCTTGATTGGAAAGTCTTTGAGTGAAATGAACTAAAGGATATTTTATTGAAGTTTAAATGTATCTTTTATTTATTTATTATAATTTTTTTGTACTGTTGATTTAACTTTTGGTTAAATATTTTATTTACACATGAATGTAAAATTTTAATTGTTACAAAAATAAATTAATAAGGATAATAGAAACAGAAGCTTAGTTCTTGAGACATGTCAACACTCAATTCTTAGTTTAGGATTTTGATTGATGGTTGACCCTAATTTAAGTGGCGAAAGAAATACCAAGGGTTCATTTTCTGTGCATAAGAAAGTTGTAATTAAATGAATGTTGTACTTAATTTGCAATATTAATTTTAAAATTTTATTATTATTTTAGGTTTTCATTTTAAAAGTTAATGTATGAAAAGTTAAAAAATAGGAGCAATGTAAGACTTGATGTTTACTCTATAGATTTGAATAAGAAATAAAATTTATTAATTATCATACATATATATATATATATAATCAAAAGCTAATAAAAACCTAATCCAGAAAAAGTTATAACAAACATTTTTATACCAATGCGAAATGCAACAATAGAAAATTTATTTAATATGGAAACAAAATTAAGGAATAAATTGCTGAAATCCCTAAATACATGGAGGTCTTAATTTGGGAAGCCCCCCCCCCCCCCCCCATGCAGGGAAGAAAACTTCTCAAAAATTTTCCTGGTGAAGCCCTCCATGTGTTTTGTGATTTCAATAATTTATTTCTTAACTTTATTTTCACATATATATATTGTGTATATATATATATATATACACCCCACGACAAAAAGATGGGAACAAAGGGTTTTTTCTTTGATTTTTCATAAAATAACGTTATCTAAATTGTGCTTATCATTTATTATTATTATGAAATAACACTATTCCTGGATTAATTTTTGTTTTAAGACTAATTTAGAAAAATTTTAAGACTAAAATTTTTCTAATTTAAGACTACACAGCACGACAAAAAGATAGGAACACAAAGGGTTTTTTTTTTAATTTTTGAATATGTTTATTTTGAATATGAATATTTTAAATATGATTCAAATTTTTTATATGTTTTTGATATAATAATATTTTGTTATGATAATAAATGATCAGCATAATTTAGATAATGTTATTTTATGAATAATTTAAAAAAACCCTTGTTCCTATCTTTTTGTCGCGGAGTGTAGTCTTAAATTAGAAAAATTTTAGTCTTAAAACTTTTCTAAATTAGTCTTAAAACAAAAATTAGTCCAGGAATAGTGTTATTTTATAATAATAATAAATGATAAGCACAATTTAGATAACGTTATTTTATAAAAAATCAAAGAAAAAACCCTTTGTTCCTATCTTTTTGTTGTGGTGTGTATATATATATATATATATTTAACAAAATAAATGTAATTTTTAAATAGAAATTATCTTTATATGTAATATGTATATATTTTTTTAGTTCCGTCTCCTCCCATCAATATTAAAGCTCATTCTACTCTTCATGGTGAAATAGTGATATCTTGGGATCCACCCAAAAAACCAAATGGGAATGTGACTCATTATATAATTGAGGGTAGCAATGATGAAGACTTATCTGGATTGATTAATCAAAGAAATTATTGTTCTGAACGTATGTATGCTTATTTAATTATTTATTTTAATGCATTCTCCTATTTTATTTTGATAGTGGATTAAATGTATCTTTTATATGTAATATCTCTTTTAGGGATTATAAAGTGCAAGATATCATAATTTATTAAAAAAAATTAAGAAAGCTGGCAACTTACAAGTAAAATTTGCTGCATTTGTTTGCACGAAGCACAATATAGATAGGAATATTTCATATGAGACAGAACTTTTAGTTGCTGTTAAAAATGAAATGTTAGATTGTGTTCATTATAAAAATAATTTGAAACTACCCTTTTTTATATTTTACTATAAGGTCATTAAAATAAAACTTATTTAATTTTTATTAAATTGTCGGCTGCTTTAAATATTGTGTGAACAATATTATAAAACTGACTCTTTAATAATTGTAATCCATATATCAGTAATGTATCATATATCTGCATATGATCAGAGTTGCTGGAGTCATAGACTTTGTTTAGCTTTGCTGACAAATGGGGACTGGCAACAATAAACACATAATCGCTTTAATAATGAATGAATGTTGATTTTCTTCTCTAATTAATACTTTGAGATTACTTAAACTGAAAGCCTTATGATACACATAGAACAGTGTGATGATTTATGTTCTAGTTGATTTGGCATAAAATATTAACTGTTTCTTGCCAAACACTATTGAAAATTTAGAAATTTTTTAATCGTGAATTCATCAACTGTGAATATTCATTTTAAGTAGATTGGAGTATAAAAGTTGATATTTTTTATATACTAACTGTGTCAAAAATGCCAGAGTCGGGAATCGAACCCGGGCCCTCTACTTAACGTGTGGATGCTCTTCCATTGAGCCACCCTGGCTGATAATAGCTTAGCATTTCTCACATAATGTGTCTCACTTATGTGAGAAATGCTAAGCTGGTTATCAGCCAGGGTGGTTTAGTGGAAAAGCATCCACGTGTTAAGCGGAGGGCCCAGGTTGGATTCCCAGCTCTGGCATTTTTCACAGAGTTGGTATATAAAAAATATCATCCTTTACACTACAATCTACTTAAAATGAGTATTGAAAATGCTGTGAAAATGGTGCATTTTGCAAACAACTTTCACTGTTCTTTATGAAAGATTACAAAAATAGTACTGATTAGAAGATTAGATGCTGACCTAATGCACCTCTGAATTAAGTCATATTTATTTAAATTTTTGTTCTGTGAATCAGGATTTGTTTTAACAAGTCATGTCTATTGAGAATGTTTTTTTTTTTTAATTACAATAACAAACATAAATTTGGTTAAGATAGTACATACATAATTTGATAAATTTACCTATGATTAAATATATATGTATATGAATTATTATAGTGCACCATCGTCTATAATGCTCCTTACCAAGGAGCTTGAAAATAGAAGCTCTGAAAGTAGCTTTTGAGATACATAGAACACAGTCTGCGAACCACAAAAGAGTGTGCTGGAGCCAGACCTTGCCATTTAATCAACCAACTTGTTACCAGGAATACTTGTATAACTAGGCACCTAGTGAAGACTAGCCTTATAAGAAGAATTGTCACAAAGTATCTTAAATCGCTCCCGAGGGGAGGCTCTGAGAGGGTGAACCTGCTTCACCAGTGAAAATATAGCAGCCTGACCTTCAGAACAAATATTAATGTTAAATTCTGATAACTCTGTCTAAGCACATCTTACAAAATAAGAAGATAGATAACAAAGATCTCTATTCAAAAGACTGTGACAAACTTTTCAAGAAGGAAAAAAAAGTTTCTTCCTTGAGACAGTGAACACTTCCTCCAAAATGAAGTTTAAGTTTAAAGCCATTAGTATACCAAACCAAAAAGTTGCCCTTAAGCCAACTAGACAACATGAAGCAATCTTTCCTAAATTGGAAATAGATCTTAGAAAAGCATATCTCATTACCTTTAGTCACTAGGCATAATGAAAGAAAGAAAATCAGTCACATGTGAAATGAAGGAACCCCATGACAGATGTTTAGAATAATCCTGCCATAAACCCAGACACATGAATTGCTTCATGCGAGTCAAAGCCTCAGCTTCAATATATAAATGAAGTAGAATTAGCCCAAGCAAGCACTCAGTGACAGTCCTGAAAGCAGTCTTAATGCATCTCAAAAGAGCAACACAAACCATCCTTTGCAATGTATTAAGCCGCTATCACACGTACTCTCATACGATCAGCAGTATCAGATACTTTCTCCCGAAACCACCTGAAACAGGTTTTTCGAGCGACAAACGGTCGAAAACGCATCGTGTGATAAGTTTCCCTCTCCTACCTTTGTCAATGACGAACTTATGACTGATTAAATCTCCTATACTAGATGTTAGCTCGTATTCAACCAATCGGAGTGCGAGAAAATCAGAGTGCGTTAAAAACATGAAATAGTGAGCGATTAGTAGCCAATTGTTAACGCCTTTTTGAATTCATTTTAGTCTTCAAAATAACCCTACTACCTGATGCTCGATTATTCGGAGAGGTATTAGCATATAGTTCAGAGGGTAGGATCTTCCGTGTGATAGCTGCTTAAAGGGAAGCTCTAACAGAAATCAGCCTCATCCTAGACCACCAGAAAATAGAGATTATGATAGGCGAAATATTCATGAAATAGATTCAATGGAGTGCTTTGAGATATAAACCTCAAGTTTTTCCATTAGAGCTCTTACATGACCAAAAGACCTTTCTGACCTTGCTTAAGTAAAATTCAACATGCTTACCACAGTTCAACTTATTATCAAAGAGCACACCCAGAAATTTAAAGGCAGCAACTTATGAAGAAAAAAGGCATCAACAGGGTTAAAATACCTTTTCTTATAGAAAGCAACAAGGTTTACCATAGATGAGTTGAATGATAAGTCTGGAATAGAATACCTACATGAAACATGCAGGGGTGGCGCCAACTAGGGAGCCGGGGGGCACAGCCCCCCCCCACCCCCCGCCGCCGGGGAGTCTGTGACCCCCCCATCGGGGCATACTCCTAAAATCTCTCGGAGGAAAAAATACAAAATTTTCAGTTTTTCTACTTTTGGCGGCATTTTTCTTTCCTTGTACAAATTTGGAACATTCCAGTTTTTCCATTCTATATTCAATAGAAGAAAGTATTGGATTCGTAAAAATTTTCAGCTTCTAGTTTTCCATGAATGCACATGTTTTGAGACGTCCAGAACACGTTCTGACCACGATATTTTTAGAAAATGTCTGTGGCACGATGATCTCCAAAACCACGAGGAGTACTAACAAATGAAATGGTACAAATATTAACAGTAATGCAGGTTTTGATAAATACTTATATAACAAACTCTCTTTATGTAGTGCCCCCCTGTCGGGGAGGTGGTGTCCCCCTGTCGGAGAATTTTTGGTGCCACTACTGGCAACATGCTGAAGGGCATCATTCATCATATCTGAGACAGAGTTACCAAACTTACCCCTAATAACAATAACCATATCATCAACCTAATAAACTCATGGAATGCCAAAGTTAGCAAGATGGGCTAATAATGAGTCAACAACAATGCACCACAAAATATGTGAAAGCACTCTTCCTCTGTGGACAATCAGAAGTAATACAAACCTTCAAGCATGCATCTTTAAGAGGGGATAATACCTAATTTTGCTGGCAGTCAAGGCCAATGTTATTCTACAGAAAAATTCATTTCTTCATTTCCACAATTACTTATTACCTAATATATTTTTTATATTCTGTTTTTACATTCAAAAGATTCACAACTGTTAAATTAGTGCTAGCTTTTAAAATTTAGTATTTTAATTTTTAGTATTTTATTTTTGAGTTAAAAAATAACTGAGTGCATGTTTCATATTTTTTAGCTAGAAAATATTAAATATGTAAAAAATCAATTTTTCAAAAATGAGGGCTAGTTAAAAATTATGAAATTTCTGAATGTGAAAACAGAATTTAAAAAATATATTATATAATGCGTAATTGTAGAAACAAATTTCTCCATAGAATAATATGGGCTTTGACAGGCGGTAAGATTAGGTAGCCTATGGCAAAAATTGTTTATAGAATTGCTCATTACCTAATTGGTATTTTTAAATTCAATTGTCACATTCAGAAAATTCACAACCGTTAAATGAGTACCCGTTTTCCAAAAATTGAATTTTTAAAATTTTAATATTTCATTTTACAACTCAAAAATGAGAAAAATGCATTTAGTGGAAATTCACATTTTTAAACTCAAAATTCAAATTAAAAAAATTTTAAAAATAAATTTTTGGAAAACAAGTACTTATTTAATGGTTGCGTATTTTCAGATTATGAAAACAGAATTTAGAAATAACAATTAGGTAATGTGTAATTCTATAAACTAATTTCACCATAGAATAACATGGGCTTTGGATGACCTTGACAATTCGTGGTGCACCTCCTTATGGGAGGCCCAAACTAACTTCTAGGGAAACAAATTAGTAATCCAACTAGTTACTAAAGGATTTGGGTTCCTTGAAACAAGAGGGAAAATGATAGTTTCAAAGGAAATTTTATCAAACATTACTTTAATATCGAGAGAAGGGGCAATTTCTTTATCATTAATGCACTTTTCCAAGAGAAATGAAAGCTCATATAATGCAGTCTTAGTAACCTTCCCAGTTGATAAACATGCTGTGAAGAAAACAGCAGTATATCAACAAAAACATGATTCCTAAGATTTTTATTAAATTATGTTTAAAAATACTCATTTGAATTACTGATACCTTGTTTTCATTAATACAACAAGGGCCTCCCTAACAAAAAAAGTATGAATCAATAGAATTTTTTATTGAAAGCAAACCAAGCTTAAATTAAAGAGTATCATATAACATGTGTGACATAAACGGTATCGGTATAAATATACTGTGTTTTTCTGCATATAATCTGCAGACCCAGATAAATCAGTTTTATACCATAAATTTTAATTATCAGACAAAGCTATACTTTTTTTATTTTTTTAATTTCACATTAAAAAGTTAAAAATACTTCTCACTATGTGCATTTATACAAAATTATGTCCTTTACTGGCATATTAATAATTATGGGGGGGGGGGGATGAAATGACAGCGCCACCGGTTGAGTGATTGATCCTCAAATGTAATCATCATTAGTTTAAGTTAAAATCCAACTAAATACTAAGTTGGGTTGAGTTTCATTCAGTGATTCATGAGGTACAATGTCCACAAAAGTTTTGATACAATCACACAAACAGACAATAATAACACTGCTCGGCATGAAAATTGCACCCAACACCATTTTTGCAAGTTCTTATGTAAAATGGCCTCCTGATTCCGAATAGGACACCTATTTTGCCCTATCACCCACTGTTTTTTAGGGATGACCCCCTAATTTTATCACTTTTTGGTGATTTTATGACTATAAATTTTATTCTTAGTAGGGGGAGGATTATTTTAACTGTTAAATATCTTCTAAGGGGCTATAGAATTGGAAAATTCTAAAACATGAATATTTGCGGCAAGGGGAAAATTTAGGGGGGATTTGCCGTTCAAATTATGTATTACATTTCTTATATTTTTTTAATCTGTTATTAATATTATTTATTAAACAGTATATATCTTTTGTTTTTAGGTGTCAAATTAAGTCTTTTTTATTCTCCAAATCAAATTTATGGTCATAAAATTACTGAACAGTGATAAAAATTGAGGAAGGGGGTGGTGTCCCTAGAAAATGGTGGGTGCTGGGCAAAATGGGAGTCATATTCAGATTCAGGAGGTCATTTTACATAAGAATCAGCAAAAATAGTATCATTTTTTTTTTTTTTTTTTTTTGCAGTGCAGTGTAATTTCTAAAAATAATCAAATCGTGTTCAGAACATCTCAAAACGTATAAATCTATTGAAAACCAGAGTTCAAAAATTTTCCAGTAGTTTCTTCTTATATATATAAAAGAAAGTAATAATAAGCAAATATTAATTATGTTTAAAAAATCATAAATCATTACTTTTACATAAAAATCTGTTCATATAGAGTTAATTTTATCAAAATCAAAGTTGCATATTAAAAATTTGATTATGTTGCTTCTCATTTATCTGTCCTTTTGCATCATTTAAATGTTTAAACAGGGTGTTGCTGTAGTTTTTTGTTGCTGCAGTTTTTGCATAATGAATGATTGTGGTTAATTATTTTTACTCTAAATAATTACCGTAAAATCCCGAAAGTAACCCCCCGATCGAATATAACTCCCCCCCTTTTCTCACTGAAAGTGAAATGTCTCCGTTATCCTGAAAGTAACCCCCCCCTTTTTTTTTTTCTCCATCCAACTAAGCTACATCCAATCTTCGGGCGCACTTACGGGGTACGTCGGCATTGCACCTGCGCCAGTATTTATATATTATTTCTAATTTAACTAATTTTTCATAAAGTGTCGGATGCAGTTATCAATGGAATCATTATGCAGTTTTTTTTTAACCTTTAATGTAAGAAATGATAGCCTTTAATATTTCCTTTTAAGTAAGTACCGTAAAATCCCGAAAGTAATCCATCTAATATAACCTCCCCTCCCTTTTCTTCATTTTTTTAAAATAATTTTTTTAAAGAATTTTGATTATAACCCCCGCACCTAAATTTTATCCATTTTGCTTTTCAAAAAGGGAGGGGTTACTTTCGGGATTTTACAGTATGTGTTTTTTTCAGCATGTTTTAAGGTAAAAATTCTAATATGGTTTTAATTGATAAATTTTTAAAGTGTTAAATCACTGTTTTGTAAATTTGTTTATGATTTTTAATTACTATATCTTTCAGCCATTACATATTCTGATTATAAAAGAATTCATGATGATGCTTATGATGAAACTCTTTCATACAAGCACATTTCCCTTCTCGATTATTTAAATACTACAACTCCAGATTCTAATGAAGAGGATTCAGAGTGCTGCTCCTGTGCAAATGATTTACATTCTGTGAATTATGATGATGAAGAGGCTGAATTTCAAATTCATTTTGAAGATTTTTTGCAAAATACAGTGTACATAAAAAAGTAAGAATACTTGCTATTTTAAAACTTTATGTGATACAGTTGAATCTCATTAGTGTGAATCTCAAGGGGAATAAAAACTCTGTGTCAGTAGTTCATGCTATCAGTAACTCAGAAACTGATATTTATTTTGGAAGGGATAGATGGATGGATGGTTGGGTTTAACACCGCACTAGTGCTGTGCAGATGGGCAATTGGCGATGGTCTGGGACACACCCCTAGAGGTGGTCCAGAGACATGCCATCACAATTTTGATCCTCCACAGAAGGGATGGCTATCCCGCTTCGGTGACCCCCAGAGGTATAATTTTTGATGGGAACATGGAGGACATTGTGGCCACGACAGATTTTATGTGCACCAGCCACCATTAGTGTACACGACGGTCTTTGGCCGGCTCGAGTACCGAACCCGCAATCATCCAATTACGAGGCCAGCGCTCTACCGACTGGGCTACCGCGGCCCCATTTTGGAAGGGATTGTGGAAACAGTTCATGTTAAAAGTAATTCACATTAAACGTGTTCACATTAACGAGGTTCGACTGTATCCGTAATCATTTTGTTTAATACTAGGGAGCCCCACCTTTTGCAAGCTATGCTTGGCAAGCCTTACTTGATTACAAATACTGGAAGAAATCAGATTTTAGGGAAACAAGAAATGTAAAAGCCATCTTTATATGTAGTAGCAATACAATGAGACAAATTTCTGAAGGTGATAATTAATTTCTATTTTGATGACTTTTATGACTGGTAGAAACATTCTCACCTCGCATACTTTTTATTGTAAAACCAGTGTTGCCTATACAAACTTTTTTTCTCTGCTAAAAGTACACGTGAAAATCCGCTAAAAATTTGCTAGATTTTCAATTACCCATATCTTAGCACTAGTGCATTGTAAAACCCACTCTTCCACTAAAATTTCGTTGAAAATTTAAATAACAAAACTAAAAATCAATTATTTAAATGTACTTTGTAATTAATGAATTCATTGCACATTTACTTAATCAATTCACGATAAACTTTTAATTTACAAAAGTTTCTAAAAATATTTTATTTACATCATCGTCTTCATCCTTCTCCGATGCTATGGTTTGAAGCACTAGTTGGTATGCAGTCGTCATCCCAATTTAATTTAGAATGTTTTGTTATAAATTGCAATTATCTATAGCAACAATTATTTACACGTTGCAGTCCTGTACTTATTCAAGACATAGTTTATCATTTCAGTTTTCATTCTATTTCTATGGAGTGTTTTGACAACATTCAACATGCTGAAGGCATTTTCCACTTACAATCAGCAGCAAAAGTATCCAAGCACTAGCCAATAATTCCGATATAAAAAAAATACACTTAATACGATTTTGTTAAATAAATCCTTTTCGAATCATGTTCTTAGACTGATTAAAAACATGACTTGACAAGAATTTATTTAACGAAGTAGTATTAAGTGTACTTTTTTACATAGGAATTATTGCTAGCGCTCAAATAATTTTGTGCCGACTGTACATCAGCATTATACCATAATAAAACCAACAACATCTCGATCTACTCTGATAGCTCACTAAATGGATTATAAAAAATTTCTTCTCTATGTAACCTCTATACAGTGTTGAAAAGTCAAATTTTGCCATGTCCCTATCGACAATTTAAAATATCCATACACTGTTGATAAAAGTCTTTACATTGATGATAACAGTTCCTACTTCAGTGCTGAAGATGTCCGTTGGATATATTTTTCATCCTCAGGCTGTCATGAACATGTCTTAGGGAGAAAGATTACCTACAAAAAATCCCTACTCTGTCTCTACATTTTGAAAATAACTGGTGAAAGTCCCTGTGCATAGGAACAAATCCTTACAGTTGGCAATAGGGCCTCTTTTTACAAACATCCATTAAAAAATCCACTATTTTTACTAACATCCACTGAAAAATCCGCTATTGACTAAAACACTTTTTTTCCCCCATTGACCGTGTCAAAAATCCACTAAATTCCGCTAAATTGGGAACACTGCGTAAAACGCTTAATTTTTATAGTAAAAGTTGTAGTTTTTACTTTGTGTTATTATATACAGTTTTTGTAGATTGCTATCAAGAAATAGCAGCAGAATATTAATTTTAAATGGTATCTTGAAATTTTGAATGACAGCTAAGCCCCGCTGAGCTCCAGTTTGTAACAGGAGAGCTGAGTACCTATTCACTAACATTATCTGGTGCGGTCAGCGCATATAAATACAAATACAGGGCAAAACAAATGATATTTTGTATTGCCTCCTTTGTTTATGGTATAATTTTGTCAAATTTCTTTGAAATGAAATAGTTTTATAATTTAATGATTTACCATAACGAGAATTAGTAGTTTCAAATGCATAGTAAAGCAAACTATTTTATTTTATGCCCCTTATGCATTTATCAAGGTGTAAATTGTCTGACCGCCAACTCAGCTGTCCTGTTACACTCATTTTAGCTCAGTGGCTAAGCCTGGACTAAATTCCGTGGTTAATATTTATTCATAAAGAAAAAATGTATATTACTCATAATTTACAAGATTAATTTTGAAGTTTTGACATTACTCCAGTTTTTGCATTATGAGATGCTGAAATTTTTTTAAATTTATATAGAGGCTTATATGACATTTAATATTGTCTATAGATTTGAAAAAGGTTGGTTGGTTGGGTTTTACGTCATACTAGTGCGGATTTGAAAAAAGAATTAAATCTTTTATTATTATTTTAATTTTAAATTGTTAATTATCTTCTATGCCAATCTTTTAAGCTTTTTACTTTTTTTTCCCCTCTGTATTTCCACCTTGTTTATTAATGCTGTTTTTTTCTTTGTTTTTTTCAGCCGAAATATTCATAGACTTAGACGCCATATTAATCTTCTGCTGCCTGGAAGAGAAAAGTTATATCTAACTGATCAAGATTTAAATTCTTTACCTATCTCTCATTCAATTGATGGAGACAAATTTGTGAATAATTACTTATACCAGTTCAAAAAATTAGTTTATGATCGACCTTTTTTAGTTGTTTCTAATTTAAAACATTTCACAGAATACACTGTAGAAGTAAGCTTTTTAAAATTAATGTATAATTAAACTGTTTCTCTGTTTGTTTGACAGATATGTATTTAAATTTTCTATCCAATTATTGGTTCATTGTTTTTTTTTTTTTAACTGCTTGCATTTATTATTATTAGTGGATCTACAGATCAGGAATCTCCACATCCTATTTGTATTATAATTCATTACTGAATTTCTTAAAAAAAAAAAAAAAAAAAAAAAAAAAAAAAAATGAAGCACAACACAAGTATCATTTTTTGAATGGATAGGATACCTTTTTCAGTAACATTTTCCAACAAAGTTGAAAAGTGTTTATGACTTTAGTTTGTCTGTTCATCTGTCTGTCTGTACTCTAACTCTTGTAAATATTAATGGAATTCTTTGAAACTGAAATATGTTATTTCAGTTCACTGTGGGATGTTCCCTATTTAAAATGGCATAAGTAGCATAATTGGTTTGTGTATAGTGACTCAAAAGAATGTGAAAACTTTGCGTTCTATAAGAGGTATTACTATAAACCATATTTTAATGCCTTAATTTTGCACAAATCATAATGATATTGACATTTATTATTTATAAAC
Source organism: Salticus scenicus (assembly GCA_963930645.1). Lineage (NCBI taxonomy): Eukaryota > Metazoa > Arthropoda > Arachnida > Araneae > Salticidae > Salticus > Salticus scenicus. Next base: position 85,389,360 of record OZ005661.1, read on the forward strand.
TTAAAAAAAGTTTTCTATAGAATATGGTATAGGTATGTTTATCATTAAGGTTTATAGGGTTACACTAAAATATTCAGATACATTAAGGGCTATAATTAATTGGAAATTACTGGTATTGTATTTTCATTTTTGTTAAGTGTTTTTAACTTTTTCCAAGGGTGTTTGAGAGTGATTATGAATTCAGTTAGTCATCTGTCTTTTTGTTTTACTGTCTGTCTGTTGTGTGATCATGTACACAATGTCCACTGTAGATTAAACAATGAACAGGTATGTACTTTGGAAAGTGTTAATAATCTATACGACCTGCATGATTTATTGTTCTTGTTATATATATATTATTTAAGTTTCTATTGACTACCCAAAAAGTTCATTAAATTTTTTTTGTCCCTTTCTAGGCAACTTTGTAACATCAGAATAAACTTTAAATTTCTTTTACAAATTTGAGTGAACTTTCTGTGACTAATTAACTTTTATTTCCATATTATGTATGTGATGCACTCACAAGGTATCTATAACTAATTATCCTGTTTTGAGAAGATATGTAGATATGCATTCTTAGTTATAATTAGCATCCTGAGTGAAGAGTCGCTCTTAAGCCCCATGAAACGACCACAAAAGCTGTGAGTTCTATCAAGCAATTAATTTATGGCAAAATCTGAGCTCTCAGACAGTGAAACTATGTTTTAATCTTTTAGTTCCTATATTTATCGCTAGAGGGCTTGTTGCCACCTCCTTACTGTAATTGGTTATTAATCTTATGATTGACAGTTTAGTTTGGTATCAGACATCCAAATATCCAGACTTTAATTAATATGAAAGCATGTAGTCACAGAATTGCATTTACTGTGGCAAATTTGCTTTTATAACTTCTACATTTTATCAGCTTTTGCATTGTGAAGTGTTTTACAGTGAAATAAAGTTTAAGAGGAGCAATTTATGAATTATTATCAAGTTACTAATTTTGAATAGGATTATTTTTAAGCTATTGTAAAATATTTATTTAACCACTTCACTAGCTATCCTGAGATAACTCGGGGAAAATTTAGCTTTCCACACACAACAGTGGCCAGTGCAGTAGTTAACCCTTTCCTTCCCCGTGATTCCAATTGGAATCATAACATTTCAGATTTTCTTTCTTACCATCTAACACTCCCGCTGATTCAAAATGAACAATATTAAAATCTATATACATTTTCCCACAGAAAAATACCTATTTTGGATGACTTCACTATCTTTGTTGATAATTGAAAGTATATTTTACGCTGTTCTGATAATAATATCGGAATCAGTTTCGTGTTTTGTGCAATTTAAGTAAATTAACTGTTTGAAATATTTTTTTTAATATTCTTTAATGTTTATAATATGTATTTTAATTAATTACAATATGCTATTCTCCAAAATTTTGATATTTTTATTTATTGAAAAGTTATGATTTTTAATGGCATCAGTGATTATATTAAACATAAATAAACATCTCTCAGTTGCTTTGTTAGCTATATTAATTCGTACTCTGCTATAACTCCTATTTAAAAAAAATATTTATATACATTACGTTTGAAATAAAGTTATGACTAAATATAAGATTTATTGTTTTACGGAGGGAAAAAGTTGGGAATGAAAGGGTTAAAATAATAAAATATTTATTTATATTATTAATTATTTTAAACTTCTCATGTATATGTATTTTTTATATAAATTACCACCACTAATATTTGCTTTCTTTACCTAGTAATGAGTATTTGACACTATCAAAAATGTAGAAGAAAATAAATGCGTTAATTTTTCTTTCTTCTATGTATATACGAACAAAGTATTAATGGATTCATGAAAATTTTTGACAAATTTGCTCCTTCTGTGATGTCTTGAACGTGATTTGACCATTTTTAGAAAATGTCTGTCTCTGTGTCTGTATCCAAAATCTTTGGATGCTGTATCTCCATACTAATGCATGGAATTTAACAAAACTTGATATTTAATTGAACTTTAACTTAAATTTGTGCTGATTATATTTGGGGTACAATTGCTCAACAGATAGAGCTGTCATCCCATTTTTTCATAATTTTTAATCTGGCAGTATTGGACAAAAATTTCCTATAAATGTGTATAATGAGAATTACTTGTTAACTTTTCAATGTGAAAATTAAAAAATATACATATTTATAACAAAAATTTTATGTAATGTATAACAAATATGTATATATGTGTAACAAAAATATGTATATAAAAGTATACATATAATAGTCAACCAATTTTTTTTTTTTTTTTTTTTGTATATGTAGGAACATTGCTTTCCCTGAAAAAGTTCTCCCCTAAAAGTGTAAATTTTCAATAATTAAAAACAAATTTATCAATATTTTTCATTTTTGCTAAAAAAAAAAAAAAAAAAAAAATACTTGGATATTATCTATAGTAGACAGGGCCATAGCAATTAAAAAATCATGAGAAGGACTAAAAAAAAATTTCATTTTAAAAAAGACTCCCTTAAAAAAAAAAAAAAAAATAGTAACTAAATGTTAAGTAATGTCTACTAATTATTATTATTAATTGCAAACTATCACTAATTACTATGTACATTTTCAAATTTTGGTTTTAAATGAATGATTCTTTCATTTGTCATTAAAAAGAAATTTCGTAATAATCAATATGGGGTGCTTAAGCCCTCTGAGCCCCTCCCTTTCCTGCACCCCTGATAGTAGAGTATAAAATTGACCTTCTTCGTCTGCATTTATCATGAAAAATAATTTTAATAAATAATTTGTAATGCATAAATTTATATATGAATATATGGAAGAAATTTTTGTGGTGGCCACAACATACTAGTTTGACTCAATCTCAGAATTATTACCTCAATTTTACGTATTCTGTTTACATTACAAAAAAAAAAAAAAAAAAAAACTTTTTCTGATATTCATGTGCAGATTGCAAAAGAATTTTGGTAAATATAAAACTGCTACTTAAAAAAAAAGCAAATTATTATTTTTTAAAAGAAGGAAAATAATTAATTTTGTTCTTCTGTTTTTAACCTAAGAGAAAGTGGTAGAATATTTTACTTCTAAAATAATAATTAATATTTTTATTTTACTACAATATTTAAGAGGGAAACAATTTTATGATTGTTTCAAAAGGTTTATAAAATTTAAAAAGTAAAATAATAAAACAATAAATCCTTCAGAATATACTGTATTATAATTTTATCAGTGTACTTTTCTTTACATATTTCAAAATTAATGATTGTTTTTCAGATACGAGCTTGTCAGGACCGCCGATCTGGTTTTAAGGCTGAATTCTGCAGTCTTAAAGCTATTACAAGTGTAAGAACTTTAGCTCTAGGTAAGCTAACTTCTTACTCTTATCTGAAATCATTAGGTTTCAAATGAGAATTTTATGCCCTGAGCCAAGTGATTCTAGAATTATCTAATAAACATTTATTCACAGTGGTCTCTCATTTATACACGCTATCTTTTATATGCATTTTTCCTTTAAGCGCGTTTTTTTTTTTTTCTTGATCCAGGTCAGGGATATAGGAAAACAATGATAACTTTTATTCACTTATGCGCAGAACTAAAAAAGCACATTTCACTTTTGACCATATTTTTCCTTTCACCGAAATTTTTTCAGTTCAAATTGTAAATTCCTCAACATGAAAATTTAATCACAACTGAATTGTGGGAAATTGGTGACTTAGTTGTTGAAATAAATAAGTAGTGACAAAAATGAAGAAGATGACAACAATGATGAAGATGATGTGGCAAAAGTTACCCCAACTCCCACAAGCGTTAGAAACTCCACTGGACTATTTTCAGTTCAATTTCGGAACTGAAGGAACTTTTTCATGTCTTCATAAACTTGAAAAACTTTCTTTTGAAAATTCGCGAAATTAAAAATAATCCTTGATTGTAAGTTATTTTGTAGAAAATACATAAGAATAAAGGAAAATTTAAATAAAAAAGCATATTTTTTTTTTTTATGTGTGTGTGTGTTTATAAAGAAAATGATTAACGAAAGTTATACATAACTTGAACATTTTGCATTTTGAAACTACATAATCTCATTTACATTTTTCAATAATACTATATGTACATAGCATTAATTAACAATTACTATGTTTGAGCTGATGTTTCACTTTTAAGCTCCCTTTTGTAATTTTTCACTTATACGCATTTTTCACTTATGCACGTTTTTCTGACTGTCCCTTGTGCCCGTGCATAAATGAGAGATCACTGTATTAGTTTTAAAAACAAATTTTGTTGCAAGAAAAATAAAAGATGAATTAAATGATTTCACCACCTTTTTTTTTTTTTTTTTCCTTATTATCAATAGAAGAAAGTATTGGTTTTATAAAAATTTTCAACCTCAATTTTTCAATGGATTACATCTTGAGAGGTCCAGAACACGATTTGACCATTTTTAGAAAATGTCTGCCTCTCAGTGATTGTGTATTTGTCTGTGACAAAAATTTTGTGGCAGCTGTATCTCAGGAACTACTGTACAAAATCATACAAATTGATATGTAGTTCCTTTGCATAAATTAGTGCCTATCCACTTTTGGTGAAAATTGCCCAACAGTGACGTTGCCATCCCTTTTTTTCTAAATTTTTAACATGGCAGTATAGGACAAAATTTCGTATAAATGTGCATACTGTAAAATACCAGAAATGCACTCTTCCTTGCTTAAACACCTTCTACTTTTTACATGATTTTCATTTGTTCTTAAAATACCAAATAGACCTAATAGATTAAAATACTTAAAATACTGCCTCTTCTTACGCTCAGCAGTAGACTATATCTGAATGGGCAACAGTTTTTTTTTTTTTTTTTTACTTCATTTCTTTTACAACATTCGCCATTGTGAATATAAACATTGATTTGCATTATGTTAAATCGGACACTGATTATTTGAAAATTGTAACCATAAGCTTACTAAAATAGTGGCAAATATTTTGAAACAATTTATTTGAAGAGGGTGTGTATGTGTGTGGGGTGCATTTTCTGAATTTTTCCAGTTAGTTAAATGCTGGTTAACCAAGAACTTACTGTTTTTTTTTTCCTTTTTTCATTGCAATTTTTAATATATATATATATATATATATATATATATATATATATATATATGTATGTGTGTGTGTGTGTGTTTTGTTTTAAAATAATTTTAATGTTGCTTAATTTAAACAGGAAAAGGCATACCAATTTCTAGATATTTGTATATTTTTACCGTTTATCCGCCCTCTCCTCAAATGTATTTCGATTTCCCTTAAAGATTGATGGAGCACTTGAATGGTATTTTACAATAATGGGAATTATTTTTATTGAATCATTATGGAAATTTTCAATATGGATATCTTTCAAAAGAACTCTTCAATGCCTTTAAAACGAATGGTTAAACCATTAATCTGTGATAATTTGAAATAAAGTTATTGACTTTTTTCATTAAAGAAAAAAAAAATTAATTAATTTTTTCTTTTCAGATGTCATTTGTAGAGAATAAAATTGGCTTTCTTTGGATATTTAGTGTTATACTTCTCTAGGATGAAAATTGTCTGCATTCATTAGGACTGGGCTTTATATCGATGTAAAATAAAATATCGATTTAACGCTAATATCGTTTATTCGATTTAAATATTTCATCTTCCGTAAAATATCGATGCAGAAACATCAAAACACGCGAAAATCTGATTCTAGACTAAACCGATTCAAGCTGGAATAATGCCAGATCGCTACTCCCGATTCAAGCTGGAATAATGCCAGATCGCTACTCCCGATTCAAGCTGGAATAATGCCAGATCGATACTCCCGATTCAAGCTGGAATAATGCCAGATCGCTACTCATTCAACTAGATATCGGTTTTAGTCTAGCATGCGCAGTCTGAAAATCTTGACTCAATCAAACCGCAAAAAATCAAGAGAATATATGAAGTGCTGTTTCGATTTAGTGTTACGCAGGCGCACTGGGAAAAAGAGAATATCGGTTTAAAAGATTCATTCATTTGAGCCATGATTACGGTTTTAAGAAACGCAGACGCAGGTGCAGAAGTAAAATAAAAACCGATTCTGAATGAGATTATTCATTCATTCAAAATTCGTTTGATTACTAGAGATTTATTTTATCAATATTAGTATTTTCATCTGCTATTTTTTGTTATATTTTTTGCCAGTTCCTATAATTTAAAAATAAGAGGCCCTAGTTTCTGTTTATTAGATAAGTGAATTAACTATTCTTTACTAATATTTTATGTAATTAATAATATTTCTTCATTAAATTCATTAATTTCAGCACAGAATATGATATTGTCATACTGTCAAAAAAAAATTAATTCAAACAACAGCGTTGTCTTAGACATGATTATTTTAATAGTTAAATATGTAATTTTTACTTCTTTCGAAGTTAATTATTAACAGTATATACTATTATACTATGGGTATTTAAATATAATTTTAAATACGGTGAAAGTTGATTTTTTGAAGTGAAAACTTCTTTAGGCGCGTTGAGCACTTTTGGGTGAACAAAAATCATTGAATTGGCGTCATCGTCAGCAGACGCTTTCCATCCTTGTATGATACAAATAATGTATCATGCAATTAACTTGCTAATGTGAAGTGTTAATAATTATATACTGTATATTGTTTTAAAATCTGGTGCGGCTCTACACGATTTCTCTCATCTCCGGGCACTGTCTCTATTGCAGTTAGACCTCACAAAACCATGAGAAAGCCCAAAGCTGCCATTTTTCTCACGTTTTTACAATCTGGTGCGGCTCTACACGACTTCTCTCACCTCCGGACACTGTCTCTTAAAGATTGCAGCTGGAAACGTTGCAGTTAGACCTCACAAAACCGTGAAAAAGGCCAAAGCCGCAATTTTTCTCGCGTTTTTACAATCTAGTGTGGCTCTACACGACTTCTCTCATCTCCGGACACTGTCTCTTAAAGATTGCAGCCAGAAACGTTGCAGTTAGACCTCACAAAACCGTGAAAAAGGCCAAAGCCGCAATTTTTCTCGCGTTTTTACAATATGGTGCGGCTCTACACGACTTCTCTCATCTCCGGACACTGTCTCTTAAAGATTGCAGCCAGAAACGTTGCTGTTAGACCTCACAGAACCGTGATAAAGGCCAAAGCCTCCATTTTTCTCACGTTTTTACAATATGGTGCGTCTCTACACAACTTCTCTCATCTCCGGAGACTCTCTCTATTGCAGTTAGACTTCACAAAACAGTGAGAAAGGCCAAAGCCGCCATTTTTCTCACGTTTTTACAATCTGGTGCGGCTCTACACGACTTCTCTCATCTCCGGACACTGTCTCTATTGCAGTTAGCGCATTAAATAAAATTGTAATATAATTTTTGTAGTTGTAGTTTATATTAATGAATAAAAAACACTTCATTTAAAAGTATTTCCTACACAATAAAATATTTCCCGACGATTCAAGAAATACACACTTAATTATTCACGTTTTCACTTCTGTCAGCATTCCCGAAGTGCAACTGTTTTTTTTCCCCTTCAAATGCATCAAATTGTTCTTCTATCTATCAATTTTATTTCCCTATAATGAGATAGCTATTTAAGTCTTTTTGTCTTTTGTAATATTTGATGTAATTTAATCTAAAATAAATAAAAATTTTTAAATTTCAATAAAAAAGAAAATCTCGTGATTAAGAAACTGTATTTTAGAAAATTTCAATTAAGAATTATATTTATTAGGAGATTCAAGGCACTATAGAAATTTAATAACACGTGTGAAGCTCTTCTCTTAATTAGCAATTTTCTGCTGATAGCCATTTTACAATTCGTTCGCATGTAAGTGGGGAATATAAATATTTTAATCCATTACAAAGTAGTAAGAAATAATAGAATTCTAAATTTATAAATTAGTTAAAAAAAACAATAATAAATTATTGGGGTGTTTTAAATATTCTGAATGTCAGTCACGAAATGTCACATCGCGAGTCACGCATCAGTGTGAAATTCTATAATATAATTTGTGGTAAAACAAAACTGCGTTATATTAATTATACTGTTTTGAGATGTATAAATTTTGAACTATGGATAATAATGAATAATTTTATAATAATTAGTATTAAAGCATTATATCTTTATCTGAAGTCTGTTTGACTTTTTCAAAGGTCTTATTTTAGTAAAAAATATATTTCTGTGATTAAGATAATAATGGTTGGGTTTTACGTCGCACTAGTGTTGAGCAGATGGGCAATTGGCAATGGTCTGGGACACACCCCTAGAGGTGGTCCAGAGACATGCCATCACAATTTTGATCCTCCACGTAAGGGATGTCTCTCCCGCTTCGGTGACCCCCAGAGGTATAATTTTTGATGGGAACATGGAGGACGTTGCGGCCACGGCAGATTTTACGTGTACCAGCCACCACTAGTGTACACGACGGTCTTTGGCTGGCTCGAGTACCGAACCCGCAATCTTCCAATTACGAGGCCGGTGCTCTACCGACTGGGCTACCGCGGCCCAATAATTTCGAGGAAAATTTTTTTATTTGGTTAAACTGATATAATTTTTCTATGGTACATTGTTGATTTTTGCGCTTTTATGTTTTTCTGTAGGTATTCAATTCATTACAAGAAAATACTTGTAAAACATTTTAGCTTCTGGTTTTCAGTGAATTTACACATTTTCAGGACAGAATTTCATAAGTTTTACATACTTGCACCTTGATATAAATTAGCGCTTATTCACATTTTATACACATCGCTATACAAATGTCATTGTCATCCAATTTTAGAACGTAAGGATATAATAAATACTTTCCAGTATATTTTAAAAAATCTTACAAAAGTGCCAAAATTTATAATTCGTCCCTGGGCTGCAGTAGCCCGGTCAGTAGAGCGCCTGGCTCTTAAATGGAAAATTGCGGGTTCGATACTTGAGCTGGTCAGAGACCGCCGTGACCACCCTGTCCTCCATGTTCCCATTTGATAGCTCTGGAGTTTACCAAAACGGGGGAGCCATCCCTCCGTGAAGATTCAAAATAGTGATGGCATGTATCTGTACCATTTTTAGGAGTGCGTCCCAGACCGTCACCAGTTCGCCATACACTGTAAAAAATTTCAGTTGAAACTTGATTCACTATAGTCGGCAGCAAAATTGTTTGAGCGATAGCAAAAATACCAATGTAAAAAAAAAAAAAAAAGACTTAATACTGTTTTGTTAAATAAGTCCTTGTCGAATCATGTTTTTAGACGGGCTAAGAACATGATTCGACAAGAATTTATTTTACAGAGCAGTATTAAGTATACCTTTTTTATATAGGAATAATATGCTAGCGCTCGAATAATTTTGCTGCCGACTACATATGAAGAAAAGTTATAAGCAATACCTTAATATGGTTCAACCTCATTTTTAAGTTTTCTACTTCCTGCGATTGAATTTAAGTTGCACCAGAATTGGAGCTACCATACATCTACTCACAAGGGTATGAATCAGTAAAATTACTAGTCAAACCAAACCAAGATTAAATTAAAAGCGTGGTCGAAAACATAGGCTAAAGGGCAAATTTTGAACAACAACTCACTTATGGGTCACAATAAGACACTAGAAAATTTAATCCCTTTTATCAAAATCAAGGAAACATAAAAAGCAAGAAAGCATGGCACAGTGTCAGAATGTTTGACAGGAGATAAAAAGGTCTTCAGTTCAATCCCCGCCTCGGTCGAATTTTGATTTTTTTTTCTTCATAATACCAATATTTGGTTAATTTAAAATTACTAAATCATGGTAAAAAGTTAAATCATCAGGTGGTTATAGCTACTTCAGTAACAATTTTTGGTTCAAACTAACACGAAATTTTTAACAATGTAGCGTAGTACTACTGCAACGTTAAACCCAACCAACTAACTGTAAACCATCTCTACATTCTGAAGAAAACTACTAAAAGTAATTACGTGTAGGGATTATACCCTATAGTTGGTAACGCTGCCTTAAATCGATATATCCTTATATCGGTATTTTTGATGAATGATATATCGATTTAAGAAATTTCAACATCGCCCAGCACTAGCATTCATCATGGAAGATAATTTTTATAAAGTAATTGTACTGAGTTAATTTGTATAGGAAAATGTAGAAGAAAGTTTTGTGATAGCCATGACATACTAGTTATTTCAGTAACTTTCCAATTGCTCTTCTTAAATTGTTCAAGAATCAAAATATCATTTTCTTTCTAACCATTTTTAACTATTGCTTTTATTTTCTTTTTCTAACATAAATTTAATTTGTAAAAATGAAGCTGTATTTAAGGAATTCTATGATAGATTTTTTATTTCTCATTGTTACCCATTTGTTAAAATTTTAAAAATACACGAGCTGATGAAAAACCTAGAAAGTAAAGCACTTTTTAACAATTATTTAAGGAAACAAAGTAATGAAATTGTTTTAAAATAATATTAATAAATAAAATAAATAAATGTTTGATTTTTCAATTTTGTATAATTTTTGACTGAATTACCACCCCAGTCTGTAATTAAAGATGCTACTTTATCATTATTATTATTTATAGCCATTATTTAGTTGTTTTTCTCCATAATTGACAACTAGCTGAGTAATAACAATCTATCATATAATTTTTATTCATAAAGCTTTTTAATTATGTTTATAAATGCTGTCAAACCAGGGTTGGCTAGGTTGGATCCAATAGGTTTTTTTTTTCCCCCTTAAAAAAAAAAAAAAAATCATTTGGAAAAAAAACACAATTTTGTCCATTTTTGGGTTTTTTCAATTTTGTAACACTTTCTTTGATAAAATAAATTAAGCAAAATACTAAGCAATTGAAATGTAATTTTTATTCAATTATTTATTTACTAAAAGGACATTTTGCATAAAAAATGAGATTTATTTTGAGTTCGATAATATTTACAGATGGAAGATTTAGCATTATATTCAGATGCTTACTACAATAGTGCTACAACCCAAAACTAGCTGGCATGGGTAATATCTACTCAATTCCACCTCATATAATTGTTCTCTTATTTTTTAACTATAAAGCATACTATATTCAAGATTAAAGCAATGAACTCTATTGATGGCCATTTTTTAGTCTGAGATTTAAATGCCCCACCAATTCAGCTAGCAAAAATATATAAACATATAGTGAGAAAAAAAATTAAATGTTTAATCTTTAAACTTCTTTTAGCTACTCTCTTTTATTATTTATTTTATTTTATTTTATTTTTATTTATTTATTCTTTTGGGTGGTGGTGGTGGGGGGGGGGGGGGCAATTAAAACTGTGTTTTTTTTTTTTCTCTCAAGGTTTTAATTAAAAAAAAAAAAAAAAAAAAAAAAAAAAAAACATTCAACCCACTTGGGTTTTTGCTAACTCTGTGTCAAACTCATTTGTAAAAAGAAGATAGCATAATTCACTTATTAAATCAATGTCCTCATAAAAACTAATTTTATCAAAAATAAAAATTAAAAACATAAAAATGAAGTAGTAAAGTTTTTAAAATAAAATAGATTCATATAAAAGAATTAAATAATAATAAAAAATAATAATAATGTGTAAATAAAAACCTTATTTCAAATGTATAACTTGGAATTAGTTCTAATAATGTTCTTTAACACCTTTAGTCTATAAATTACTTTTTAATGATACAAAATTTAGATTAAATGCAAAGTTAAATTACCTGATAAAATACAGAAACTTCTTAAAATGATGTCATACCATTTCAATGTAATTTCCTTTAATAATATGATAAAATAAACAAGTGATTAAATTATTCATTAGATAAAGCATATCATTAAGTTAGTATTGTTATGAAAAAACTTGTCAACATTCTTGTGTGAGAAAGTAGTTCGTAAAGAAACCGGCAGATTCTAGTTGATAAATGCGCTTTATTCTATGTAACTTCTCAAATCTGTACAACAAAACTGTTATTACAATAAATATTCTTTAAAACAGTGCAGTGAAGTTGTCACTCATACCACAAAAGTCACTATTCAATGAATGTTTTGGAACAGTCCAAGAAAATAGTCACTTGTTCCACAGAAATAAAGCAAAGCAAATAACATTAAATACTCCAGAGTAGAAATTTTTGCTAGCTCACAAAGTTCAGTCACTCAGAAGAGATCTCTGAACAACTTTGATTCACAGTGACTACACACTCTCTCACAAAAGTCAACTTGCTCCTATTTATACCCTTTGGCGATGAGGCTTGGCAACATTTCTATTGCGAAGCTGATGGAAAGTTCAAGGTCTAGCCTCCTGTGCGTCAGAGAGCTTCAAAACTTCAGGAACCCTAAACTACTATTTTTCGCCAACTTTGGTCACCAAATTGTCAAATTCCAGTAAAAATTCGCCAAGGCTGACCTCACTAAAAGGGAATAAATAGCCACTTTATTTTCACTTTGCCTGTAAAACTACTTTCACTGCAGCAGAACAATTGATGCAGAAAAAAAGACTTAATTGTTATAACAATATCATAAGGGATTGCCATTTGAAAATTTTGATCAAGTTTGGTAAGTTTTAAGGAGCGATGTGGGTGACATTTTTCTGCATTATTTAGAATAACTTTTTAAATTTAATAACAGCCTTAATTTTTTATGAATGTAATGTGCTGTGCTCAATCGGGTGTTGACGGGTGCGGCACAGTTTCTACACACTCTCCAGATGTCGATTCACTCCTATTTATACCTTTTGACTATGGGATTTGGCAGTAGTTGTATCCAGAAACCCATGAAAAGTTCTAGAACTCATCCTTCGTGTGTAGCAGAGCTTTGAAACTCCAAGAACCCTAAATTACTATTTTTCACCAAATTTGATTGCCAAATTCATCACCAAGTTTGTCGTTAAGGCTAACCTCACTAAAAATGAATGGACTCTCTCTTTCTCTTCACTTTGACTGTAAAGCTACTTTCTCTGCAATAAGGCACATGATGCAGGGGAAAAGATTTAATCTGTTGCAATATTGTTTACAGAAAAATAATAAATAAATGTGAAATGATTTAGAATCGAAAATGTCTGATGAGATTAGATCTAAATTATTTTTATCATAACTCATAGTTTAATTATCATAGTATGTGGTGCCCATTGTGACACATCTGGCTGACGCTAAAGGATTTAACCAGTTAGAGATAAAAATTATATGAAATAATCAATGAAAATTGTGATAGGAATTAAAACGTGAGTAGGGCAGAAATTAGGACTTTAAAAGAAAAAAAAAATGTATTCATCAATAGTACATCGGTATTTGAATCCTTAAACTTCATTTTATTTAGTTGCCATGTGGAGAGTGGATTTTTTCAGATCCAGTAAATTAGTTATAAATTTTATTAAACATTTACAATATCTTTTTTTTTTTTTTTTTTAATTCTTTATTTATATCTTTTTAGAAGGTGCAGACGATATTAGAAGTAATTCATTGCATGTACAGACTGAAAATATGACTGCAGCTTACTCAGCATTTGTCAGATGGGAAGAACCTAAAAATCCAAATGGTGTTATTGTTGCATACATTCTTGAATATCACCGCTTAGATGGTGATCATGTAAGTCACCTGAAAGTCATGCTTTTAAATCAAACGTGTTTTCTTTAAAATTGTAAAATGTCCAATTATTTTTTTGTTTTGGAAGTTTGAATTTCAAAACTTTGATAGATATTATGATAGTCTTACGAATAATTGTTATTTATTTGAACTTGCAAATTGATGGATTTTCAATCTCACAAGGAGAGGTCACGACATGGAAAATTCAGATCGGGACGAAATTGTGCAGGATTGTAGTACACTATGAAGGTAACAACATATTAAAGCAGTAGGACCCACTATCCACAAAATTTCGAGAAAAAAGCATTTAAAGTTTCAGTAATCTTTAAATACAAGTTATTTCGTAAGCAACGCAGCGCCCCAGTGGCGTGAGCGTAAAGCGCTGGTTTTCCATCCAGACAACATGGGTTCGAGACTACCTATGGAACTTTTTTTTTTCTTTAATTTTTATGTAATCTAATTTTTTTTATTTATTTTTACTCCATTTTATAATTCATTTGAAAATTTTAATACAATATTATTTAATTTTGTTGAATATAAAATAAATAATTTTTTCTATTTTTGATATTTATAACTTAAAAATACAATAAATTTCTATAACTTAAAAAAGAAATTTAATTTTGTTTTAACTATAAAATAAGGTAAAACTGAAAAAAATGTTTTTAATTATTTTTCTAAGTATTTTATTTTATTTTAGGTATAGCCAAAACAATATTAAATTTTGTTTTTAAATTACAATAAAATAAAAAAAATTACAGGGAAATGATGATTTTAATTGCATATATAATTATTATCCAAATTAAATTTATACTTCTCCAATCAGTACAACTTCTTGAAAAATTAAAGTATAGGATTACGATACTATTAAATTATTACAGGCAAAGAAATGTTATCCTTAAATGTAGATTTTAAATGTTAATCAACATACTTTCTTCTTCGACAACGACTTTTTTTTTTTTTTTTTTTTTTTTTTTTTTTTTTTATCCTTCTGTGGACGAAATAAAATATTTCACTTCACCTGCTCTCTATTATTAACAAGCTAAAAGGGTTTACGTAATTTATAGACATTAAACGGAAAACAGGAAGCTCAAACCAAGATTTAAGTACACCTGCTAACTACTTTTTTACACTTTGTTTTACAGCTTGCTTATTTTTTAGTTATTTACATTTTTTATCTGTTTTTCTTTATATTTGTTATTTAGTGTTTTGTAAAATTAAATTTTATTTTTTAAGTTCTAAAAATTTATTGTATTTTTAAGTTATAAATATTAAAAAATATATATATTTATTTTATATTCAAGAAAATTAAATAATCTTTTATAATTTTTTCAAATTTTGAATTCATTTATAAAAATAAAGCAAAAAAAAAAAAAAAAAAAATAGATTACATAAAAAATTAAAGAAGAAGAAAAAAAAAAGTTCCGTAGGTAGTCTCGAACCCATGTTGTCTGGGTGGAAAACCAGTGCTTTACGCTCGCGCCACTGGGGCGCTGCCTTGTTTGCGAAATAACCTATATTTAAAGATTACTGAAACTTTAAATGCTTTTTTCTCGAAATTTTGTGGATAGTGGGTCCTACTGTTTTAGTATGTTATTACCTTCATAGTGTACTACAATCCTGCACAATTTCGTCCCGATCTGAATTTTCCATGTCGTGACCTCTCCAAAGAATATCTACTACGAAAAGAAGGAAAGCTCCAGTAGAAATAATGTAAACGCGAACTGGGAGCGTCTGAGCAAGCGCGCCGTTTAGGTACTGTTGTATAGCAAACTTTACAGGGAAGTGACGTGACGGCATTCTCATAGAATTTTCAGTTTTGATCCAGTTTTGTTGGGTTTTATGAAACATTCCAAATTAGAAAATTACTTTAGGAATGTTTTCTTTTGGAATAAAATGATTTTAAAATATGGTTTTATCATAAGAAAATTAATATATATATATATATATATATTTATTAATGTTTTTAATGGGTGATTTTTTTTATTAAACTTTTCATTTTTATTGAATGAAAATGGATGTCAAAATATTAATTTTTACCAACTTTAATCGTTTTGTAAAAATTATAATTTGAGAGAAATGTATGGGTGTGTTTGTGTACATTGTATAAAAATAGAAGGGGGGGGGAAACTTAATTTCCGTAAAACACAAAAATGTATAAATGTGTTTGTGTATATGTATTTAAAAAAAAAAAAAAAAACTTAAAATACCAAAAGTTATTAGGAGAGCAGTAATGAATGCTTTTGTAAACAAAATATATTGAAATTGCCTCATCCAATTTTAGATCATTAGTTTTATTGTTCATTGCAAAATAAATAAATAAATAGTAATAATGATAATAAAAATACTTTTTTTTAAGCTGTTTTGATTGTTAATGAAAGGAATCATTGTCAAAAATATTAAACTCTACCCACTTTAATCATTTTGTAGAAACAATAGCTTGAGAGAGAAATATATATATATATATATTACATATATATATATATATATATATATACATATACATATATATATACAGTGTGAGTATATATATGAAAAACCTTTTCAAGTAATTCACAGAAAAAAATAAAAAATAAATAAATATTTAAAAATAAGTGCTTGAAAAAATGGTATAATATCTAAATGTAAACAATATCAACAATTTTTGAAATAAGTTTTTTTTTTTTTTAAATATCAGTTAAAAAAATTAATGTTATGTCTCATTAATTACTAATCCTTTTTCAAAAAACATAATTTTATTTGTATTTCAGTTATTATTGGAAATGAAATACTGCATTTTTTGTTAAATCTTTCCAATTTTAAGTTTATAAAATGTAATTAACCAATTTAATTATACTATTGTCTCTTACATTCAGCAAAATGTTTTTTAAACTAAAACTATAATCTGCTTTCTAAGAAAAAATATGTATTTAAAATCTCGTTTATATTAAGTTAGAATTATGAAATAAAAAATTTAATAAAAGCTATATAGACTTTCTCTCTAATTAATTTAAATATTTTGCTTTTTTTTTTTTTTTTTTTTTTTAATCATCTGTGATTTATAACTAGAATTGTATAATCTAATGTAAAAGTACAGATATAAGGTAAAGATGGAATAAAGTCAGTATCAGTGTAATAAGAATTGATGGCATATGAAAAAAAAATTTACTGTCTTATATATTTCTATTTTAATGGGATACCATACTTTTGTATCTAAATTTATATATACTTCTAATTTAATTATTTATTTTTAATCCATTTTATAATTATTGAAGTGTGCTTAATGTTATTCCCAATCTTTGATTGTATCAACAGTTCTTAAAAATTTATTAACTCCACTTATACAGTCTTTACTACATCACAAATGTATTCATAAATTTTCCACTATTACAATGCATTTTTTTTTAGTTGATTTGTGTTTAATATTAGTCACCAAATGAAATAACTTTAAGATGTAGTAAGGGTGTTGATACCTGCCATCTTAAATAAAAAATAAAGATCATTTTTTATCATGTTTCCTGTCTACTTATACGGTATAAAACTATTTATCTGTAAACCAGTTAACGATAATTGCATTTTCCAACAAATAGCCCCCCCCCCTACCTAAAATACTAAGACTGTGATATTTTTTTTCTTTTACTAATGTCATTTCTTTAATACAGCCACTGTATTTAAAGGAAAAAGAAAATCACAAATTATGGTTTTATAAAATTTAGGCATTATTGTTAATCAAAATATCAATTATTCCTCATAATTTTTTTTATGTTTTCCATATAAGAGCTATAAGTAATAGCCACATTAATTCCTATACTGATTATATCTTGTGTGTGTGGGGGGGGGGGGGGGGAGTTAAAATAATTAATACAAAACCTAAGTTATTTTTTAAATATGCTAATAGATATGTGAATAATAAAAATAAAATAATAATTCAGAACATGTGGACATACTTTTATAATTAATTACCTAATTTAAAGGTGCAGAATACATACCTTTTAGATCTTTGAAAACCATCATCACTATCAATTTTTAAATATTCTTTAGTCTCTGAAGCCAGCAAATAGTCATCTTGGAAGGCGTAAAAGCAATAATATTTAATGCCTTCCAAAATTATATCAACTAGCGTAAATGACCATCTTGATTGTTGAAAAATATCTTCTTCCGATTTATCATATCAATCCAATTAATCAATTTGGCTTGAGGAGCAATAATCGAAAACCAACAATACACGATAAAATAATGCAGCTTAAAAAAAATGTATTTTACAGAAAAAGTGAGTAATAAAAGATTAAATTCCCATGAATATTTAATACACGTGAAATACATACTACACACGCTAGTATTTTTGAATAAATTACGAAGCAAATACTTGTACAAGAAAAAGATTTGAAATCCGAATTCGAAAATGGCGGCGAAAACACGTTACCAAGGGATTACCACTTGCCTCTCGCCTCGTTGTTTATGATTAGAGAGCGCATGCACGCGGAATTACAGCATCTCGGCCAGATCATCCTGTATCCTTGAATGTTTTCTTTTCATTCGTACTCGCCCGGCGCCGTTAGATGGCAATACTTACGCTTTATTGAAGCTTTCCTTCTTTACGTAGTAGATATTCTTTGACCTCTCCTTGTCAGTTGAATATGTGAGAAATGCAACTGTAGAATATATGAAATTATTATTTTAATGGTTACTTTGGTTTTAGAAATTTCTTAAAAATTGTATTTTGAAAAAAAAAAGAAAAAAAAAATGATTTCACTAGTAAATTGATAAAAAACTGAAAAATCTTAAACTGATATAAAATTTGATTGATGTTAATGATTATTGTAAATTAAAGGCATATTTGCCTTTTACCATAATCTTGCATATTAATTACAAACTTAATTATAGTAAAGAATTTATATAAATATTAGTCATGCTGGTGTATATTTTGTGTACACAATTTTATTAGTAATTTGTAATAGTAATATATAATCTTTTGTCTTTCTGTTACAGTTTAAGCCAAACAGAATATGTATAACAAGATCAAATTATCTTCAGCATTATGGTTACTATTTATCAGAATTACCTCCTGGCAATTATTCTCTAAGAGTAAAAGCTAGTTCTCTTGCTAAATATGGCAACTGGACTGCTTATGTTTTTTTCAAAATTGCTGCTGTATCAGGTATGTTTCATTTTCTCTCTCTCTCTCTCTCTCTATCTATAATAATAAAAGAAGATGTCTGTCTGTCTGTCTCTCTGTCTCTCTGTCTGTCTGTCTGAGCATCTATACGTTCAGCCCCTACTGAACGCAGAACTACAAAATTTGACATACGGGTGCGCAGAAGCCTGCCCGAGGGGATAGTCAAAACAGAATTTAAAAATTTTAATTAGTTGCGGAGATATTAATTAAAATGTAGACCTATGTCTTAATCAAAAAGCGATCTCAATGACTCAGAATTCACAGAGATTGCATAAAAGTAGATATTTTAACGGAGTTAAAAGCAGAAAAAATGGAAAATAAATTAGAAATATTAGTCCGATCATTACGAATTTGGTACCAAATGAAAGGGGAATTTTTTCCGAATCTAAGAGTGCAAGCGGCTTATCGATACGTCAATTAGATTTTTTAAAATTAACTAAACTATAAAATTTAGTTGGCAACAGGCAGACGATTTTCTAAGCGGTCTCGATCGGAAACAAAACACATACGAGACAACTGTCTGTGATGTCTGTGATGAAAACGGAAATGGTTGTAATCAATTAAGATATCATGTGTTTTATACTGGGGGGAAAAATTGCAATTTTCAATTTTTTTCAAATTTTCATTCACGTTACATTTGAATTAATATTCGGCCTAGACAGCATATTATAAAGCTACTGTTCAATTTTCATGAAAATATATGAATAATTAAAAAAATGACATATTTATTGGAAAAAGATTGTCTTCTTTTATTTTTTTGCAGTATTTGCAGTAGTCGAAATTTCGTAGTATGTAGTTTTAATGCCCGATAATTCGATTGTGAATATTTTTGAAAGAGTACGATTATTAGGGAGGGCTTGAGGAACAGGGAAAAAAGGCAAAAAAAAAAAAAAAATGAGTTGCAGCGTTTGAAATTGGTTGGCATATTAAGATTTTAAGGCAAGGTATTTGGTTTTCTTTTTTATCCCAGCTTCTAATTAAAATAATTTCATAAGTAATACATCATTTGAAAGCTTTGTTGATTTGGAATTGAACAGTAGATTACAGAAATTTCTACCGCCAGATGGCGCTGAAATATTTTAAAATTTCAATATTTCAAATTCTAATTATGATTATATAATTTTTAATACATCATTCAAAAGATATTTTAAAGTTCTTTTATATTATCGAAAGTATTATTCGAGATTTTACCCGATTTACACGTTTTAAGGTTTCCTTTTTAGGTTTTCTTTTGTATCTCAGCTACTAATTAAAATATTTTCATAAGTAATACATCATTTGAAAGCTTTGTTGATTTGGAATTGAACAATATATTACAGAAATTTCTACCGCCAGATGGCGCTGCTATATTTTAAAATTTGAATATTTCAAATTCCAATGAGCGAGGAAGGTGTTGTAAGTTCTAAAACGGGGATAAGGCGCCGCAGGCGCCACCGAGCGGGACTTAGCTAAAGTTAGAAATTTGAAATATCAGCGCCGAAGGCGCTACCGCACGGGAGTTTACTGCGATTTAGATAAGCTATTTTCACGATATATCAATTAAGCTGTTACGGGAAAAAGATACGGGAAAAAGGCGCCGCAGGCGCCACCGAGCGGGAATTTTGTAAAGTCGGATTTTTCAGGGATTGCGAACCAGCTGGTCGCCGAAGGCAGCTAGTATATATATATTGTGTGTGTGTGAATTTGAAAGATTTTATAACCTTAATCAAAAATGGTCTTAATAATAATAAAATGAAGCTCATAATAAACTTTCATAGGGGCACTTAAATAAAATATATATATATGTATAAACGTTTAAAGTTTTCTACTACACATAAAATAATTTCATACTGTATTGCATCTTAGGCCGCTACCAATTGGTCTAACAAACAGCTATTAAATTATAGAAATGCTAAGGCTGCTCACTCCCTCTTATGATTTCTCCATCTCTGGTCACCAAATCCCATGTAAATCTATGACAAAATTTGTTTATAGAATTACTCATTACCTAATTGGTATTTTTAAATTCCATTTTCACATTCGGAAACTTCACCACTGTTAAATTAGTACCGTTAATTTTTAAAATTTTAATATTCCATTTTATAGATAAAAAATAAGAAAAATGCACTTAGTTAATTTTCCACATCTTTAAACTCAAAATTCAAATTTTAAAATTTTAAAAAATATTTTTTTTTTTTTTTTTTTTTTTTTTTTTTGAAAACAAGTATTAATTTAACAGTTGTATATTTTCAGAATATGAAAACGGAATTTTAAAATATCAATTAGGTAATGTGTAATTCTATAAACAATTTTACCCAGTGGCAGACTTATAACTCTCGAGGCCCAGGGCGAAATTTTCACTGGGGAACCCTTAACTGGAACCCCTACTATTTAGAGGCCCCCCTTCGCACTTCTTCACTTGAATTTATAAATTATAAAATAGCACTGAAATAGATTTTAAGATTGATTCAGAAGCCAAACACCTAACAAGAAGGCCAAGGGCATTGGTACCACCTGTGCAACTTTAATTAGACTTTACATAAATGATATGTATTTTTTTTTTTTTTTTTTTTTTGAGTTGTCACTCTATGGTTACATTTTGTACATTAAGACTCTTTAGACAGAAACCTATGGCTTAAAGAACTGCAGATAATTTTTCCGGCTAAAATAATTTCACGACAACTTCACCAAATGTATATATACTTAAAGGTTAAGTTTTTTCGGAGATCCCCTCAGGCTCGGGGCAGACCGCCCTCTCTGCCCCACCCTTGGTACGCCACTGATTTTACCTATAGAACAACACGGACTTTTCTGACCTTGATGATCTGTGATGTACCTCCTTAATGCCTCTATTTGTAATTAGACTTTAACTCTTTAAATACTGATGGTACTAAAGTACCATTTGTAAAATTTAAAAATTACAATCGTGAGCAAATTGTTTGAGTCATTGCAGAAATTATACATATACCCATACAGCCACTGATATCCATTAGGCATCTAAATTACATTCAAATGATGTATAAAATTTACAAAATATAAAAAAAATGTCCATTAAAAGTCCTTGATATCCTGTACTAATTATAGATATCTATTAGAATTATTAGATGTTTAAATATAGACAAAATTTAGACGTGCCTTTTTCGATGTCTAACAGATGTAACATGTTAGATCAAAACAAGATTTAGATATTTTCAATATATATTAGATCTAACAAGTCCAATTATTGGATATTTGGAGATTTATTGGATATGTAACAGACATCTAATAGATGTAAAAAGGCAATATTATGTACATTGATTCAAAATAAAAATGTAATTAAACTCTTTATAATTTTATTTCTCTTTCAGAGTTCTTTTAATTCAATTAATTCTAACAATAGCTTTCTGAATTTTTATGATATTTGCTTGGAGTTTTTCTTTTTATGTAACTATACACATTTGGCTAATAAATTATTCATTAAAAAAAAAAAAAAAATCACACTTATACATGCACATTTAAATATTATTTAACAAAAATTCTCGTATTTCATCAATCATCATCAGATATTTAAGATTTCTATAATCTAATTGCACTGTTTTAAGTCTACTGTAGTATATCAAATTTTCTAAAAATGGCATTGCATTGTTTTGTAAACCTTGCATCTTATACACAAAAAATATTCAAAAAGGTTTTATTGATGTGTAAGAAACTTATATATCTTTATGAATATACATGATATTCACATACAAATAAGCACAGATAATAAAAAAAACCTCCTAATCACACTGTACAGATATTAAAAAAAAAAAAAAAAAAAAAAAAGAGCATTATTAGGGTGATTGATCCTAAATGTTATTGTTTTTTCTTTAATTTGTTACATCAGAATTGGCATCAGAGACTACATAAAGTTGTTTTTGTTCAAGAAAGGATTTTACAGTGTGCTGTTGTTGTTAGTATTTGCCATTTTTCGTGATCTTCACTTGTGTAATAATTAATTTATATATTGCCTCATGAATCTATGAATAATTGAAAAAAAAAAAAAAAAATATATATATATATATATATATAGTATCAGGTGGGTTGCGAGCGTTTTAAAACTTTAAGAACAATACCAATTCGATTAATTACTAATTAATTAAAGTTTAATAAACAAAGCAAAAACAGATTACAATATATATTTACAGGAATGCTAATAAGCATTAAAATTACTTATGGAAGGCGAGTCTAAGAATACGTCAATTAATGATAATTCGTAGCACACAAAGTACTTTATCAACTACGTCAAACACAAAACGAAAGTCATTAAGGCGATACAGCCGTCAACACTGTATGCTTCGTCCAAACTCTTCCAGATCCGATCGTCAACTGAGCTCTCTCTGGAAGGTGCTCCGTCTGCGGAGATGTGCGCACACGTAGGAGGTGACGTCCTCCTGACATCACGGCTACGTCATTCTATGACTGCGGCTGCAGTTCTGGTTTCAGAGTCGAATGTTAGGGAAAAAGGAAGGTGCTTATACTTCATATATAAATAAGAACATATAAATATCTTTTTGCTTTTTTTTTCAAAGATCTTTTGACTTCTATATACCAATAGTACTTTAAAGTAACACCCCATTCAATCCTCATTACTTGCTATGATGATATGATATGCATTAATCTCTTTACAAATGCTCTTAATTAATCACTATTATTATTATTATTATTTTAATTTTGTTTGTTTGTTTATTTCATAATGTGACCACAAATAAAGGGTTAAATGAGGGTTTGTTTAAATTTAGCTATTCTGTACCAACAAGTGTAAACAAGCTAGCTTTATAAAAAGCTCTCATTTTGAATTTAATTAAATATTATTTTTCTGATCTCTAATCGTCACTTTGAGGAACATCTTTTCAAAAATTATAAAATGCCAACACACAACTGGTCTTTAATTAAGTATTATTTTCTATAAAAATCTCTTAATTTTCAACCGAATTGCAGATATTTTTGTACCGCAAATATTAAAAAAAAATATTTGCACAACCACCGCCACTTTAGAATGTATGAAAAGAGGGAGAAAAAACCTAAAAACCCCATAGAAATAGCATGGTAAGAAAAGCAAAAAAACTCACAATGTCAAGTGTGTTAAAAAAAAAAAAAAAAAAAAAAAAAAAAACAGGCTCACACCGGATGTCATAATCACTATTTACAGCCAATTTTTAATTTTGGTCAAAATTGGTTGAAATTTCACAATTAATGAACAAAAAGCTTTTTATACTCTAATCCAAGAAACCGCATGAGTTATCATTTGATATGAGTTGGAAGTTGAAAAATTGAAAGGTCAGAATATTTTTAATAACATTGCAAAGTGGCTGGAAAAAATCGTACTTTGATTAATTAAGAATTAAATAAACAAATAAATAAAATGAAATAAAATCTATTAAAATTTTTTTTCCTGAAAGCTACTGTGCCACAGACCAATGCACATGCAGTCAGATAGACAAAAGCTTTAAACTTATAATACTTCTCTATTCTGGGCTCCACCAGTGGCCGAGAAGTTCTGCTCTCAAAGCTGGTAGACAGGAAGTGCTGTGTTCAATCCCAGGGTGCATTCGCTGACCTATCTGTTAAGAGTTTTCTATGGTTTTCTTCAAAATACTTAAATAAAAGTTAGGACACTTTAGAAAGATACCCATGGAGAACACTTCACCCAGGCCTAGGATCCTCGTGCAGTCAATAGGCCTTAACATCTATGCCACCTCGCAGTTTTGTTTGAGGGTTAAAAAATAATTAAGGGGACTCTACCTATATCGTCTCCGAAAGCCAAAGCCAATGTTATTCTATGGGAAATTTTGCCCCATTATAATTCATTAACTAATACATATTTTTAAATTCCGTTTTCACTTTCCGAAAATTCACAACTATTAAACAATTTATTGCTTTATAAAAATTGCTTTTTTTTAGTTTTAAGATTTCATTTTTAAGCTCAAAAATGAAAAATTTCACATTCTGAAAATTTGCATCTTACAACCTCAAAATAAAATTAAAAAATTTTTTAAAAATAATTTATAGAAAGCGATAAATTTTTTAATAGTTTTGAAGTTTCTGAATGTGAAAAAGGAATTTAAAAATATTTATTAGTTAATAAGTTATAATGGAGCAAAATTCTCCATAGGCTCTGACTTCTTGGGACGATAAATGGTGAGGCCTCTTAAACATATGAAACCTACAGGCATGAAAGTTTTCAAACTTTAGTCTCAAATCCTCCTTTCTGAAGGCCATCTTGGCTGTTTCTGAGATCAATCCAAATTCAATGAGAAATTTTTACCAAAAATTATTATTATATTTATTTATTTATTATTATTATAATTTTTTTTTTTTTTTTTTTGGGGGGGGGGAGCACATTATGCTGACTCTTCTCATATGCTTTATTATCAGTGATATAATAATATACAGCAATTAATTCTCATGTCTGCTGTTTTGCCAGAGTTTCCACAGTATGTGATTAATTTTGCTGAAAAATCAATTAAGTTACTGCTTAAAAAAATATATATGTATTTTTATTTATTTATTTATTTTTTTTTTTTTTTGCTACAAAGTGCTTAATTGCATCATCATTTAATCAATATTAAAAAAAAAAAAAAAAAAAAAAAAGTTCATAGAGCTAATAGCTGATCCCCCCCCCCCCCTAAAATTCTTGAATTAAGTAATTATTTTACAGTAAATTAACAATTGTACTTTTTTTTTTTTTTTTTTTTTTTTTTTTTTTTTGGTCTCCCAAGATTTACTTGCTACCTATTAATTAATCTTGGTTATAAGCAAGATTTCTATTAAATTTAAATTTTAATAAATTGTATATATATATATATTATATATTTTTTTTTTCATTAGAATATTCAAGTTCAGTGATAGCAGCAATAGCAGTTGGTGCAATTATAGTTCTTATTCTTATAGTCTCTTTTGCTACATTTGGATATCACATTAAGTAAGTATGATTATGATATATAATCTGTATTATTTCTTGTAATGTGATTTAAAAGTTATATGCTAATTTAAAACATTTTAAATTGGTAGATTTAAAAAAAAAAAAAGAAAAGAAGAAAGAAAAAAAAAAAAAAAAAAAAAGAAAGAAAGAAATTTGTATCTATCTAAAAATATATTTTTCTAATTAATTATATATGTTCTAATTAAAAGAAAAATGTGTGTTCTAATTCTAATAGATATGTTGTCCTTTATATTGACTGTGTTTCCTTAAAAAGCTGTTTAATTGATGAAATGCACTCATTATCAAATAAAAAGTGTTTGCTAAAAAATTGCATATGCACCAAAATATATAAACAGGAAGTCTATTTTAAATTGGTATGTCCCTTATTTTTCTATAACCATATATACTCACATATAAGTTAATCTTCCTACTTTCAGAAAAATTTCCAGTTGGAAAAAAAATCTCATGCTAGTTGACACACAGATTTCCAAAGAAAATTTTTTTAAAAAAGAAAAAAAATCACGTGTTAAAAATTATTTAAAAATAAATAAATGAAATAATAATAATAAATACTAAATAATGTTGTATGTAACTCAAATAATTATGATTTTTTTTTCTATCTGGAAGCATTAAAAAAATTTTTAATCTAACAATCGGACAGTAAAGTTTATAAATTGACCACCAAAATGTACAGTTATGTACATTAAAATTAATGATGGACGTGTGCTGCTTGTTTATGATTTATTTATTTTATGAGGAAACAAAATAGATGTTTGTTCATATTTATACTATCAGTAACAGTTTACATAATAATTGTACCAATAAATAACAGTGCAATACATGGTAAACTATCAAAAAAAAAAAAAAAAATCTACTGTGTAACAAATCCAAGACTTGTACATAAAAATTTTCTGGATATACTGGACAGAAAAAAAAAAAAAAAAAAAAAAAAAAAATGGTGGGTTTCTTGTTCATTCACAATTAATATTCTCAATGACATTTTATCATTTTGTCTAGTAATATTATAAACCTCTTCAGTTTAGTCTGTGCACTGGATCCTGCCTTAAATATAAATTTTGGATGTTTGATGTTTTTTTTTTTTTTTTTTTGAGATGGGTGTGGTCAGAAGACTGATCTAACTAATAAGCGTGCCTGCTAATTTTATGTAATAACCAACTAGCACAAATGAAAGAATAAGGGGGGGGGGGAACTAAATGGAATTAAGTTTAAAGGAAATTAGAAGAGCTGTGTTTAAAACACCATTCTTCTGAGACCTAAAATTAACCTACCATATATTTCCAAATATAAGCCGATCTGTATATAAGCCGAGAGTATGTTTTCCCCTGCAGAAATTTGCCCAAAATTGCAAACCCGTGTATAAGCCGAATTGAAAAAATACTCTTTTAAAGTTCGAGTATATCGCCAAAACGGTGAAAATATTGCCAATCTATGCAACTTTCAGGATAATCTGTCCAATGAAATTGCGCGAAATGCGTGCTTATCCAATAGAATTCCTTACCTTGCTTAGCTATAATGTAAAACGATCGCAGTGTGTTCGGCAATGGCGATAGTGTTAACTCTGGCAACCCTATCAGAAGGGAGGTAAACACAGATGCACTCGCATCGCACACGCAAGTCCCGGCAGCTGAAAACAATGGTTACCGTAATATCGGGAAGTCTAACCCTAACGTCGATGATGCAATGCAGCTGCTGGATGTTTACATAAATAAGCTGTTTAAAGACCGATTGCATCGATTTTTTTTTAAATAACGTATCTAAATTATTTTGTATATTTCTACTTTTGAGTATTTTTATCAGTGCTTCAAGGCAATCTTCAACAAAAAAAAAAAAAAAAACTTCTATAAAAAAAAAAAAACAAAGATTTGCCACTTTTGTTAGTGTAAGCCTAGAAACATTTTAAACAGAAATGATTTAAATTTAATTGTATAAATTAAAAATATGATCAGGAGTCCTGTTTCTTCAAGTTTCTCTTATACAATTTCAGAATCAGACAGAGAATTTACTCCGTTCGTGTACTCTGCCTATGACTTCAATTACCAGCAGGTCAAAAAGAAAAAAGAAATGTAAACACACGTGACTACATCGAGCATTTCATGAAATAATTTTAAAATTGCTAATTTAAGAGTTTTATATGTGATAATTATTAAAAATAAGGTTTAATATCACTATTTTACTTTATATATAGTTTTTAAACTTGAAATATATGTATTCAATCATTGTTTCTAATGTACGTTTTTTGCTAGAAATGTGGATCCGTATATAAGCCGACCCCCGTAATTCAGCTTCCGAAAAATTTCCAAAAATTCTCAGCTTATACACGGAAATATACGGTACTTAATCAGGATATCTATTAATTTTCCTTCTTTTTGTAATCAGCTAATACATACATAAGAAGCATCTGAAGAATATTTCATTTTGTTCTATTAAAATTATCTAATTTTAAATATAAATTAAAAAAAAAAATCTGGTGTGCAACAACCACATGACTTCCATTATCCACCATTACTTGAATTATAGTTTACATTTATAAACTATTATTACATATTATTTGTATTTATAAACTAAATTTTAAAATATAGTCATGGTGTTTTATATTATACAGCAATTAATATAAATTTTTAAAATGGAAAGATAATTAATAACTGTGCTTATTATTGACACAAATTTAATTTTGATACTATACAAGCTTAATCTAATGCAATTATTGAGGAATTGTATTACAGCTGAAGATCTTTATAATGCTGATCTATATAACGCATTGATCTATAATACGCACCACTGATCAGATGTAAACATAACATTAAAATTTTTCTTTTTAGAAACTTATTTATGTGACATGTAGATATATTCACACATAACTAAAATAAATGTTTGAAACATTCTTTCATCTTTATATTCCTAATTCATAGTTTTTAATTAATAAAGAAAGAATACAGTTATTGCAATGAGCATCAAAAACTGTTATAATCACATGCAAATAAATAAAAATAAATGTATATTAAAATTAAATGTCAGATGAGAAACTTGAAATTTCTAATACATGTATGATTAAGGAAGAATTTCCTCTTTTTTTAAATCCACAGGAGAACATCCATAATAGAACAAATTCAGATGTGAAAGAGAGAAGAGTGGGGGGGAAAGGGGGGGGGGAGACAAAAATGTAAAAAAAAAAAAAAAAAAAAAAAAAAAAAAATATGAATAAAATACTTTAAATTTATTAAAACAAGAAAACTAAATTTCATAATCTTAAAAAATTAATGAAACTGCAGAAAATAAAATACTGGTAAATGATTTCAAAAACAATATTAAGTATAGTGTTAATGTATTTGCTGCTAATTTATTTAAATAATCATTTATTTAAATTTTATTGAATTCTATATTTCATGCTATGAAAGAATTTATCTTTTGAAAAATGATTCTCAAATGTAAATATCATAATTTATTCCAGGCGATATTTGACCATGATTACTTGATAAGTTTTACAATTTGTAAAATTATATAGATAATGCAAAATTCTATAATATGCACTACTTCTGGTCTTAAGGTGTGCATTATAAAGATTTTCTACTGTATTATGTTTTCTAGACTTGAATTAATTTGTTTTAAAGTTAATGTGCATTTTTAAATTAGTTTAATTTGTAAATATATTCTTTTTTCCTCAGTGTATAATATTTACATGACCATGTTTAGAAGGTAAGTTTAATAGTCTGTGATATGATCTATATAACGCAAAACCTCTGGTCCCAAGGTGTGCGTTATAAAGATCCTCTACTGTATAACTAGGCACTGCTATTCATTTTCAGGTATATAGTTACTATTAGAGTATATAAAACTGTTTTGTGCCTAGTTCATACTGTATTTTACTTGAAATATAATAGCATAACTTAGAAAAATAACTAAAAGAAAAGGAAAGACAAAAGTTACATTTTATTTCAAGTTTCTGTCAAGTATAATTTAAATTTGATTCCTTAGCATTCTAATTGTGTGGTCCTAAAAATGATGTAAAATAAACTGCATGTTTCATATTATAAATATATTAATATGGTTATTTTTTGTATAGGTATAAACGAAGGATTCCTGATTATGTTGATTACGCTTCTGTGAATCCAGAATATATCAGTTCGAATTTAGGTACGTATTTCATTTATGTCACTGTATAATTGTTCTCAGAAATAATAAATTTATCTTATATAAAAAATAATGCTGCATAAGTATTCAGCTTTCCAGTATTTATTTATTATTTTTTTTTTTTTAAGAAGATTCAAAATTTTACATATACAAATCTACACATCCACTTCATTTTATGCATCTTCATTTTTTATTGGAAGGAGGAATAATCTGATTAATAAGTACAAAACTTTGGGTAAACACCATAAAATGCAAGAAACTGGCAACAATTATTTCGGGTTGATAGAAAACACGACCCTTTATCAGGCGAACAAAAAATAGTCATGAGTGCTGCAATCAAAGCGGCAACGAATCTGATTGAAGCACTCGTGCCTACTTTGTTCTGGTTGGGGACAAAATATCGCGAGGACAAAACATCACCGACGTAAATGAATATAAAGCAAAAATGAGTTAGTTATTATTAGTAATAATGTATAAAATTTCATGATAACACACACCTTAGTCAGAGCACTGACATTCTGACAAACCTACAAAATTTTTTTTAATAAATTTTACTTAAAATAGTTTAAAGACTATATTTATTAACTTTTGTCAAAATTAGTCATAATGAATTCAATCGTGTTTATTAATTTTAAAAATTTTAATTCAAGTTTGAGAACAGTGTTCAGCTTTAATGTCAGCAGTGATGTACATGATTTTTAAAATGTATTTTGAATAGTGAAAAGCAAAAGATAAAATAACTTAAAAATAAACATTGCTAAAATAATGAAATTCAACTCTATGATTTATTTAATTAATTATTTATTTATTTTAATTAATTAATTAATGTTTGTAAGGCCCCGTGGCCTCCTCCAGAGATCACACATGACACAAAATCAAATTTTCAAATAGATCATACTATTTTTTTGTCGCGATATTTTGTCCAGCGAGATTTTGTCCCGCAATATTATGTCTGGATCCCCTTTGTTCATCTGATGAAATGTCATGTCTTCTTTTGACCCGAAGCAATGGGCTCTTTTCACCTGACGTCAGAGGTCACATGATAGAGGAAAAACAAATAGCAGACAAAGTCTTGTTTATTTATAGCGATTGCTGAAATAACATATTTTCTATTCTTATTTTTGATCAATCCTATTTAATGTGTGTATTTATAAATCATCATTTTTAATCCATTTTATATCATTATTCATCATCTTTTGTTTGCTGTATGCATTTACAATCATCATTTAGTTTATGTTTGTTATTGATGTTCATGAAGAACATGTTTAACTCTTTCCTTACCATAGCTCCAATTCAGCTATGACTCTAAAATAACAAAACGCCCGAAAAATTTTTCCCCTTTCTCCTCGACTCAGATGTCAAAGCGAAAGTAATCAATCTTTGAATGGGAGGGAAGGAATCAAAATAGTATTAGTATTTTCCCTGGAGTGGATCTAGAGGGAAATTTTTCCATAGAATTGCACCTAGCAGGGAAAAAAAAGAAAAAATCTTGAAAGAGATTAAAAATCCATTGCAATTGTAAATAGTTAACTTCTTGTTCGTATTGTGAAGCAGATTCTAAGAGAATGTTCAGTTTTGTTTGCAATAATCGTCTACATAGAAAACATGGACGTATCCAGAGGGGGGGCTCCGGGGGCTCGAGCCCCCCCCCCGAAATTTTCTGAGACAATATTTTTCATGTTCTACTAACCACAAAAAAAATTTTAAGAAATGAATTTTTTCTCCACACTATCTTGTTTTTGTTGTTAGTTTGCTTGTGAAACCTTGTTTATTAGCAATTTTCTGTCTTGTAAAGTCCAAATTACCAAAATGCATATTAGCTTTTTGTAAAAAACACTAAAAAGAGAACTGTATGGTACTTATTGTTAAACATTGTAATGTGTTTGCTTTCTTTTAAACACTTCTCTTGCCAGAAATAGCGTTTTAATTCCTTGTGAGACAAAAGATTCATCATTAACAAAGGTCACAGTTGCATATGGAACTTATAGTTTTGACAGTTATGCACGTAGTATACCTTCCATTCCGTAGTATACCTTCCTTCCTTTCTAACAAAAAACAGCCAGTATAAAGTCCGACAGAAAGACATGCGATGAAAGATGGTACTATCTAATCCTACTGAAAGCAAAAATACCAGTAATCACATCATAGAGTACAGCATTCAATATTCATATTTGCAGCGAGGCAGAATTTCAGACGAATGTCCAGATTCCCAAACCAGACTGAGCTTTGACTGGACCAGACTCTAGTGGGTACATGCAGTCCACAGGTTCTGTGAAAGAAATTCAGTATCAATTTTCCTAGTTTTCCAAAAGGAAACCGAAGTGTTAAACCCACTTGTGGAAAAAGCCACCATCTGTGGCTATGCGTCATCAGCATCGTTCAAACTATCATACCACTACCGTCATCCGTCGCCATGCACCTATAACTAAATAACATTTGCATAAGGAATCAGAAGGATTACCACAACGAATCTTTCAGGGGAAAAAATCAATCGCATGCGATTGTATAGCCCCAAGCAATACAACAATTATTGGCCAATACAAAGTCAGAAAAGTATCTGTAGCTCCCGGCGTTCGAAAGAAGTAAAGTATTGTACCTACATTGGTATGAACCACAGGTCGCACCCTAGGCCAAGTGAAAGGGTAGAGGGGAAAGAAAAAAAATATATATACATAATGTTGGAGCTAAGGCTCCCTGAGTTCGACAAACCTCTGAAGAGATCTAAGACGGTCCTAAAACAAAAGTAGGTGTGAGCTGCGATGCAAGTAGAATAAGTGATTCTGCTATCTACTGCCCTGACATACCTTAAAAAACCAACAAGTTATGTAAACATATTTTTTAAGATCGTCACAAAACAAACATATCTGAGTCTGATGTAGAAAGTGATGATGGGCCATCGCTTCACCGTTCACTTTCCAAACGATAATCAATAATGATGTGCAGTCACAGTTGAATATACGCTGCGTTACATGAGACACCTGGATGATACATACCCTGGGTACAGATAGAAACGCTACGATAGATCGATACGTACGCCATGCCAAAAGATTTTCAGGAACTTCAATGCGTATAAGCATAGCCCCAGGGTCTGTAGAAGACACGCCTACCCATGCTAAACAGTAAGCCATATGAGAAGACCTTAATGTGTTCACTAAATCTAGACATGTAATAAGTCTAGGTTTAGTGGACGCCAGCACACAGGTCCTCATGTTTCCGGTAATATGATCTAAAGCAAGCAATATTATCTAATTACAAAACCATATATATATATATATATTATTTTCTTGTACACATATAACAAGAGAAAAAAGTATTGGATTCGGAAACTTTTAGACTTCCATTTTCAATGTATTTACATGTTTTTAGATGCATTGAACACCATTAGACTATTTTTGGAAATTTAGATATATTTTTTGTTGATTAGATTTTGGGGTATATCGCCCAGAAGGTAGCGTAGCTGCACTATATTTCCCTTTTCAAGGGAAAGAAACTTCTCGGTTGTATTAAAAAGAAGCTATATCTCAAAAAACGAAAAGTATTTGAAACATGGTTGTTTCGAATATAAATCATGCATCGTACCACTGAATTAGGACGTCAGCCAGTTTTCGGTATGTTGCATTTGAATGGACTTAACATTGCACTAAAGCTAAAGAGACAGCACAGCAACGGTCTAGATATCATTTCTGGGGTAATCTGAAATCGTACCATCACAATTTAAAACCTCCACGGAGGAGCTGTTTCCCCAACTTCAGTATTCCCGAGCTATATTTACAAAACATGGAGGACACAATGGATTTTAAATGCACCAGATACCATTAATCTACTTCTACATCACAGTCTTTGGAGGGCTCCAGTATCGATAGCTCAATCCTTCAATTACGAGCTCGACTCCTTATTAACCGGTTTACCGTGAGTCCAGCTTTTCGGTGATTTTCTCCGTTTGTCAACGGTTTATAACATCACGGATTAAAAAACTCTCTAGCAGAGACTTATGCATTTTAAAGGACTAGTTTCATCAGTTTTAGGCCCAAGGCACTTTTTAAAATTATTATTATTATTAAATGTTTTCTTGGCATTTCCGATATTAACAACATTAATTCCATTGTTTGCCGCAATACGGCGTTGTAACCGATCTTAATTATAGCGCATAATCATTTTATTATGCTTATGCTTACATACGAAGTTTAAGGCAATAACTTATATTTGTTTTAAAGTTAAGGTGATTGAGGGGGGGGGGGGCAAAATTTAACGCGCACGCTGTTGGTGTGCATATGTGCAGGTGCACAACAAACACCTGAGTGAAAGTTGGGCCCCCTCCGAAATTTTTTTCTGGATACGGCCTTGATAGAAAATACTATATGAAAATACAAAAGAGTGAATAGGATTTATAATGATAAAAGCATATTTCAGTGAAACATGAAAATGTTTGAAACTGAGATTATTAAAAATTTTAGTTTGAGTATTGAGGGTACAACTCTAAACATACTTTTGAATAGGAAAATAAGCATAAAAAACTTAATAATAATAATAATAAAAGAATTTTTTCGGGTGATTCAAAAGGAGATGCAAAACTTTAATATAAGAATAAATAAACAAATTCCTATATTAAAGTATATATTTATTATTTATTCAGTAAAGTTTATACTTTCAGTTCCTAAAAGTATATTATTTATTCCTATATATATATATATATATATATATATATATATATATATATATATATATAAATTAATTAATTTTAAGTAAAAGTAATTTATGAAAATAATAGTAAATAAACAAATACTTTCAAATCTCTGAAATCTCTCTCTCTCCCCTATTTATTTTATACATTTATTTTTCTTAATTTTCACGTAATAAATTGCTTCAAAAATAGCTGATCTCTTACTTGTTAATGAAAAAATCAGATATATTTTTTTATTATTCTATGAATACTATTGCTATATTGGAGAAAAATTATCATCAGAAACTCATACAATCGTTATAAATAAATAAATAAATATATATATATATATATATATATATATCGTTTCACTTTATTTGTGTGGAATTATATTATTTTCACAGGAATTTTCTTGTGCTTTCGAAAATTATTTACTATGTAACGAGATCTAGGTGGTGTGGTGGTATTAGTGTTAAGACCAGTTGACTGTGCAAGGGTCTTAGGGCTGAAAGAGGAGAGCCCTCCATGGGGGAGGTACCTTTCTAAGGGATTCTAGTCAGCGTATACGCAAGTTTTGGGGAATACCACGGAAAACTCCGAATAGCTAGGCCAACGAGCATGAGCTAGAATTGAGCCCTGCACATCACGTCTACCAGCTATAAGAGAAGCAACCTCTAGTCCACTGAGTGGAAAATTAAATCTAAGAAACAACAAAATGCAGCACTAATGCAATTTAAACAATCGATTACAGAAATATATTTAGCATTTCATATTATACCAGATTCCTTGCATTTCACATTAATTGTTATTATTATTTTTATTATGATTATTATTTTATTATTATTATTATTATTATTTCAAAATATACTATTTTTGTAAGCAATTAAATTATAATTTAAAAGTAATTAAATTTTTAGTTGTTATAATACATACATACATACATATATATATATATATATATATATATATATATATATATTGCTCTCTATAGCTAAAAATATTTATATATTTATTTTTATTATTATTTTTTTTTTTTTTTTCGGATTCATCCGTTTCCTCATCAAAAACTATTTGAAGAACTTCTTCTATAGTCAATCCTCTTTTTCTACTATACATAATTAAGATAATTACATAAAAAAAATGTATTTTAAATAAAAATTATTCGAAATGATTATATCGCACTAGATAAGTAGTAAAATAAGTAAAGATTAAAAACGACAGCAGCTCAGAAAACAGGAAAAGAAAGCGCGATAGAAACAAATTTTTCATTTTTCCCTTTTAAAGTTCTATAAAAATCCCTCTTCTGAGAAGAGGCTAACAAAGAGAGGATTATCTTTCAGACACACCCTTTGACAACCGTCTTGACAGGTACACTGAAGAAGCAAGTGGGGACGAAAACATCCAGGCGCTCTCGGGCGCTTTCGGTCGTCTGAATGTACGGGCGTTTGGGTACGCTCTGGTAAGGAAAGAGTTAATACTCTGATTTTTGGTACTTAAATCAGCGACAGTGCAATATCGTACTGCATAAATCCATTTAGACCAATAACTAAGTTAATTAACTTGTTGTAACACCTTTATGCAATTAAATTAAATGAAAACATTTTAAAATTTCAAATTATAATCCATAAACATTCCACAAGAAGCTATTATTTATTGCTAGATCAGTTAATGTTACAGTTACACTACAATATACAAAAATCGATTCTTATAGGTAAAAATAAATAAACACGTAAAATGTTTTTAAAAAATTATTAAATTTACAAATACAACTATTCTACTGTTTACAAATGCACAATATTACTTTTATTTTATTTTATATTAAATATTAAAATTTTTGTTCTTAAGAACAATATTTAATTGAATTTGATTCTCAGAATTCGATTATTCGTTTTCCTCTATCACGTGATTGAGCAGACGATGGTGGGAAGAGCCCATTGTTGCGAGTTTCTTGCATTTTATGGTGTTTACCCAAAGTTTCGTACTTATTATTTTAATACACCAGTTTTGTGGTGCTTTTTTATAATTAATAATCTAATTATTTTTATTTAGTATAGATGTCAAATTACTTCTTTCCAAGTTAAAATTTCTTCCTAGTTTTTAGAAGTAGGATAATTGATTAAAATTATAGAATTGATTGTGACTTGTTATGTAATTGCATGTGTGATAGTGCCCTTTATATATATATATATATGTTACCGTTAAAGCGCGAAACCCGTTAATCTGAAGATTACCTAGCTAATCTGCAGATTAACTAAAATGACCCGTTAAAGTGCAGAATAAAGAGTTTTCCGCATTTAAACTAGGTAATCTGCAGATTAACGACTTCTGTGTCGTTAAAGTTCAAATGTTTGTTTCGAGCCTTAGTTTTTTTACATTCGCTATGATGTCAGACAGTCATGTGATACAGATACGCGAATCCCAGATTAGTCTGTGATGCGATTGACCTTCAAACACAAACCGAAACTTTTATCCCTTCCTCTCCGCTGTGATAAACAGTAAGCACAAAATGTGGACCATCAAAGCTATGACATTAGATTTCTTATTATGACCAACACAAATTTTAAAGTACAAGTAAGTTATAATTGTTTTGAGTTTATTTCTTCTCTTTTTTAATTCTGTCAATATAAGTTTGATAAGGGTCTGCATTTTATTAATGAAATATAATCTTAATTAAAAGCTCTCTCTCGTGAAACTTCATTTTAAATTATGAATCTTAAATTTACAGCACAGTAATTATTTTCTCCCGAAATAAATCTATTAAACCACAACTTTTTAAAACTACTTTATTTTAAAGTTGATTTAAATTACTATTACTGAAAAAAAGCACAGATGTATTATTTTTAACTCTGGAAAATATGGCATTCAATATTATGGCATTATTCAATAAATACTTAATATGAAATTTTTATGCATTTTTTAGCATTTCATTACAATTTTTCTTTTTTGTTTCTTTCAATTTCAAGTTTCTTTTATATATTTTATATATCATGATTATATTTTTATTTTTAATTTTGTTCGCTTTTTCATATAATTTTGTTGTAGTTTATGTTATGATTTGACTGCTCACGCAATTGAGTAATCGCGCATAAGCGGCGCGCGCCTCGGCCATGCAGCGCATGTCAAGAGACTTGTTGAATTAAAGTTTAAATATACTAAAACAGCAGAGATACTTTAATAAAAATTTAAGAGGAAAAATTACATGGCAGTTATACGTTTGATGTGGAAGACTCAATGAAGAAAACTTTTATATATTAACAAACATAATTTATTTGAATATGAATATTTACAGATGAAAAAGAAAAAATATTAAATAAACCAGCATATCCTGCTGGTAACTGAAAAACAAAACTACATCTTATAACGTTGAAAAATAAGAGAAAGAAAACAGATGCAAACGTCTTTTATACAATACAAACAAAACCAATTTGCATCTTGCTGTTGCCACTTGGCAATCACTAAACTAGTCTTCATCACTGGCTTATTTATCTTACAACCATGGACATCGTTTTTGATGGGAGTGAACAGAAACAAGAGCAATAACTGTGATTCACCGCCATTACTCACATGTTTACAATTTCAGCTATTCACATCTGTGGAATAAACTAGAGCAAGAAGATAAACAAAAAATGCGGCCACGAGAGCGATAAAAAAACGTAAGTCATATCTAACTAAATTTAATTTAAATAATTTACTTTATAGTACAGTGGAGCACCTTTTATACGTTTCTCGTTTATACGTTTTTCTCATTTATACGTTTTTCGACTTCGGTCCCAAATCATTCTATTGAATTCTAATGTTAAAATATTTCGTTTATACGACACAAGTAAATTCTTAATTTCACTTATACGTTTTTTTTCCTCCTTGTAGAATCCCAAGTTTGAGTTTCATTCCAGGATTTAAAAAAAAAAAAAAAAAAAAAGATGAATGCTTTTATTCTTTTTTTTTTTTGATTATTTTTTCTTAGAACTATGGTAACAAAGTGCGGCTATAGAACAAAGTGCGACTTGCATCGATAGCCTGGAGGGAAGGGGGGTTAGAGAAATTTTTAGAGATAAGCCAAGTAGCCAGTGACCACGTGAAGACCTCCCACTTTCTCTTTTAATTGATTCCAGGAATGGGGTATGAAAGGAAAAAAAAAACCACAATTTTATAGGCATTATGTAAACTTGAAGATTTATTACTCACTTCCGTTGGGCAACTTGGAAGATTTCTTATCGTGTTTATTTGACATTACAGTTGGAGAAACATTTGTTTTTTCTTTTCTTCCTTTTAATCGCTTGCAAAAATGTCATCTTCATTGAGAACAAAAGGTTAAAATCGAAATCTCGAAAAAAAATTCTGAATTTCTATATTTTTAATTATTATTTAATTTTTATTTAACCTTTTAAAAATATTTTAAATATAATTAAAATATATCTTATTCGAATAAATGTAAAGGAAATCATGAAAATTGAGTAGACTTTTATTATTAATATGATTACTTTATTGTGTATTATTGTTAAAACGAATTTTCAGTTGTACGTTTTTTTCAGTTATACGTTTTTTAGGAACGGTCCCTTGAAAAACGTATAAACGGTGCTCCACTGTATATATAAATACCTTAACAAATTAACTTTAATTTCACTTTATAAAAATAGATATAATTAAATATTTATGATATGACTTATAACAATCTCCCCCCTTTTTCAACGCTCTCGGGACAGCGTTTTATGAAAACACATTTTAAACACTAAAAATATTTCAAAAATTCACCTCAATCAATGCCTGATCACAAAGTTAGTGATCACCCATTGATCAAAAGTGACAACATGTAATATATAAAAAAAAATTGCCTACAGAAATTGGCATTAACTAAACAATGTCAATATCTGAAAAAATTCTCCTACAAAATTTAATTAATTGTTCTTTAACTTGTGGCTTAGTAAAGGCATCTGCCAAATTTAATTTACTAGTTACATGCATTAATTTAAATACTTTATCAAAAACCAAATTCCTTAAAAAATGATATTTAATATGTATATGCTTAGTTCTATGATTTTCAAAAGGAGAATTTGAAAAAGAAATTGCTGCCTCGTTATCACAATATAAAATACAATTTTCTAACTTTAAATCTAAACTATTATTTAATAAAACATTTTTAATCCAGGTCAATTCTTTAGCGGCTTCTGTTAAACTGATATATTCTGCCTCCATGGTTGAGAGACTAACACATTTCTGTTTAAATGTTCTCCATGATACAGGAGCTTCACCTAAAAATAGTATATATCCTCCCATTGATACCCTGTCATCTCTATTGGCAGCAAAATCTGAATCAGAATAACATTTCAATTCTAAGTTGTTAACCCTGGACAATTCTAATTTATAACTAATTGTATTTTTAAGATAACCCAATAATTTCAAAACACTGTTCCAATGTTTCATACCTGGATTAGATTGGAACTGCGACAACAAGTTTACAGCAAAAACAATATCTGGTCTAGTACGACTTGCTATGAAAGCTAAACAACCAATTAAATTTCTATATGGGTAAGATTCCATTTCTCTAATTTCAGCTTCAGTTTTAGGGGAATCTAATTTAGAAAAAATTTCTCCTTTAGGAATTGGCAAAGAAGTAATGGGATATTTATAATTTTCATACTGCTTACAAATCTTATTGATATAAGCCTTTTGATGAATAAACAATTTTCCTCCCTCTTCTTCAAACTCAATACCTAAAAGTTTTTTAGTCTTACCCAGAATCTTTAAATCAAATTTTTGCTGTAACAAGTTTATCGCAAATTCCAAATCTTCCTGATTTTTACCAAAGATGACAATGTCATCTACATACAATAATAAAATTATATTACAATTATATGTATAAACACAATTACACCAGTCCAGTTTATGAAATTGCAAGTTTTTCAAAACATCATCTAGTTCAAAAAACCATGCTCGACTACTTTGATGGAGTCCATACAATGCTTTTTCCAGTTTACAAATTTTACCTTTATCTTTAATAAAACCCTCAGGTTGTAACATAAAAACTGTTTCATCTAATTTTGCATATAAATATGCATTATTAACATCTATTTGTACATGAAACCAATTAAATAAACATACATATATAGAAAAAAATAGTCTTATAATAGAAAAATTCACCACTGGACTAAACACTTCTTCATAATTTTCCCCTTTGACCTGATTGAACCCTTTAGCTACTAAACGAGCTTTATACCTTATAATTTCACCTTTTTCATTTCTCTTAAGAGTATATACCCACCTATTTCCCAAAATTTTAGCTCCTTTAGGTGGTTCTACCAATTCCCAAACTTTGCGATCATACATGACCTGCATCTCTTGTTTCATGGCATTATCCCACTCAGATGCTTCAGGTGAGTTAACAGCTTCAAAAAAATTACTAGGGATTTTAATTTCAATCAGGTTAGCTTCATCATTAGAATCTGAAGAATTTACAAGTTTACCAGCAGTTAAATTTTTACCCGAAAAATCAAAAAGTTTATCATTACATTCTATTTTCTTTTCTAAACAATATTTTTTAACATCTTGTAATGATCGTAGCCTTATATTTTCACCCTCTATTCCATAATAGATATCAGTTCTAGTTCCAGTTTTTCGAGGTACAGCTCTACGTATCCATGGAATGGAATCACATGGCGTTAAACTAGTTCCCTCTACTTCCTGAGACTGAACTATTCTCCCCCCCTCACGAGATTCTAAGCGTTCTGCTAGCTCATGAATAGTAGGGCCTAAATCAATATCATTATCATAATCTGGAACAGAAAAGTAAAAATTTTGACCTTTAATTACTTTATTACATTTAATTTCATTTACCCCCTTTTTGGTTTCATTAAACTTTACATTGATGGTTTCAATTAATTTCTGATCCTCAACTATCCAAATTCTGTAACCTTTGGTTTTTTGTGCATACCCCAACATAATTCCCAGTTTGGCTCTCATATCGAGCTTTTTCCTGAGTTGTTTAGGTACGTTTACAAAAGCCAGGCAACCAAATGGTTTTAGATGAGAAACAGAAGGCTTTCTGCCAGTAAACAACTCAAAAGGAGTTTTATCCTTCTTGTGGCAAACTCTATTCCAAACATAAGTGAAACACATCAAAGCCTCCCCCCAAAATT
The DNA here is from genome assembly GCA_963930645.1 of Salticus scenicus. Lineage (NCBI taxonomy): Eukaryota > Metazoa > Arthropoda > Arachnida > Araneae > Salticidae > Salticus > Salticus scenicus. The sequence continues at coordinate 85,430,873 of OZ005661.1, forward strand.
TTTGAGGTAAACCACTAGATTCAAGCAAAGTCTTAACACCATCTAAAGCAGTTAAATTGAACCTTTCCGCCACACCGTTCATTTCTGGAGAATAAACATTTGTTTTTTCATGTTTAATACCCTGCTTTTCCAAAAAATTTTCAAACTCCTTGTTACAAAATTCCAAACCCCCATCAGTTCTAATAGCAATTATTTTCTTGTTTAAAAGTCTTTCTGCTCTTCTAGAAAATTTCAAAAAAGTTTCAAAAACGTCAGATTTATTTCTAATGGGATAAACTGCAACTCTACGTGAATAATCATCAATTACAGTTAAAAAATATCTATTACCTCCCTGAGTTAAAACTGGTAATGGTCCACAAACATCCATATGTAACAATTCAAGAACATTTTTAGATCTTACTTGACCAATAGCTTTAAAAGATACTCTTTTACTTTTAGCAAGTTTACATGGTATGCAATCTTCAGCCATCTTACTCAAAATAGGCAATCCTTTAACAGCTTGACATTTACTAGTATTAATTAAATAGTCATCATTAATATGACAAAATCTATTATGCCAAAAATCAACAGGTTTAGAATTTTCCTGAACAGTAAGACTAGCCGAAGTTGCACCACCATTTGTTACATATTTTGTTGGTTTAAAAAAATACAAATCACCTTTCCTCAATGCATAGAATAACTCATTCCCATCTTTGTCAAAAACTCTAATTTTTCCATTTTTGCCAGAAAAATTTAAGCCTAATTTTTCTAACTTAACACCTGATATTAAATTTCTTCTTAATTTTGGATTGTATAAAACATTTTTTAAAGTTATCTGATTATAGTTATTATTACATTTAACATTAAACTGAATAGTACCCCTTCCTAAAACATTACTCTCTTTTTCACCTACAGCAAGAGACATTTGAACATCAGTTACAGGCTCAAAATCTAGATATAAATCTCTATTGTTGCAAAAATGTGCCGTCGCTGCAGTATCAAATACCCAGGTTATTTTATCAGAATTTGCAACTGATGAATTTGCCTCAAAAAACTGAGGGAAAATTTCTGTTAAACTACATTCAGAAAAAGCAAAACTAAATTTCTCATTAACTTCTATATTACTAGTTTCATTAAAATTTCGGGAATGAGCACTTCTATTAACACATTGAGACTTTAAATGACCATACTGTTTACATTTAAAACAGGGTCCAATTTTACTTTTGTTAAAATTTTCATTAGCAGAAAAACCATTAAATTTTTTACATTTATTAGAATTAAAATTTTTACTTTTATAATTACTTTCTTTAACATTTTTAGAACTCATATTTTTAACATTACTAGTATCTAAAGTTTTACCTGTCTTACAAAGAGTTGAAAAAGCTAATTCAGAGTTCCTCAGCAAGTCTTTTTTAACAAAATTCAGTCTATTTTCCTCCAAAAGAAGTTCCGCCTCAATCTTGTGTGGAACAAAGTCTGCATCATTCCATCTATAAATAGCTTGGACCGTTGCTTGAAACTCTTCTGGTAAGGTACGGATCATCTGGTATCCAATGTACAATGGTTGTAGCTGGTGTCCAACGTCCTTTAACCTTTCAGCAGCTTTCTTTACTCGGCACAGAAAAAGGTTGACAGGTTCACCACTAGAGAACTTTGTTTCAAAAAATTCATCCAACAGCTGTACTACCCGAGCTCTTGTCTTCCGTTCAAAATTTTCATGCAGAACCTTCCAGGCCTTGTAACCATCTGTCAAATTACTAATTAATGGCTTTAATTCAGGGCTTAAAGATTGGTAAATAATTGTAAAAGCTCTATCTTTCCTTAAATTCAGCTCATACTTTTCTCTCCACGTTAAGCCTTCCTGGTCACTAGCCTGTTGTTCCATGTATTTCTCATTCTCCACAAAGACCCAGGCACCATAGTGCATCAAAGCCACTTTAATTTCAGTTTTCCAACTATCCCAGTTAGTAGACGTCAATAAAGTCCCTTTGAACTCCTTTTCCTCCATTTCAATTTGTCAATTCAAACTTTGACAAAAGAGAAAAAAAACGTTCATCTGGGCCTTTCTTCATGGATAACTAACAGTCAAGCATATTCAGCACTTCTATGAGTTCATTATTTGATAACTGGAACGGCTCATAAAAACTCGGCAAACTGAAGTCCGGATGTAAACATTACTCTTCACTTCCACATCATTAAACCATAAATTCCTCAAACTATATATCTTATGGTTACAGGGGCATTAACTGGGCTCATAACCTTGTTGAATTAAAGTTTAAATATACTAAAACAGCAGAGATACTTTAATAAAAATTTAAGAGGAAAAATTACATGGCAGTTATACGTTTGATGTGGAAGACTCAATGAAGAAAACTTTTATATATTAACAAACATAATTTATTTGAATATGAATATTTACAGATGAAAAAGAAAAAATATTAAATAAACCAGCATATCCTGCTGGTAACTGAAAAACAAAACTACATCTTATAACGTTGAAAAATAAGAGAAAGAAAACAGATGCAAACGTCTTTTATACAATACAAACAAAACCAATTTGCATCTTGCTGTTGCCACTTGGCAATCACTAAACTAGTCTTCATCACTGGCTTATTTATCTTACAACCATGGACATCGTTTTTGATGGGAGTGAACAGAAACAAGAGCAATAACTGTGATTCACCGCCATTACTCACATGTTTACAATTTCAGCTATTCACATCTGTGGAATAAACTAGAGCAAGAAGATAAACAAAAAATGCGGCCACGGGAGCGATAAAAAAACGTAAGTCATATCTAACTAAATTTAATTTAAATAATTTACTTTATAGTATATATAAATACCTTAACAAATTAACTTTAATTTCACTTTATAAAAATAGATATAATTAAATATTTATGATATGACTTATAACAAGACTGTTAAAAAGAGAACGTTAATTTTCATGTCACGGCAGTTGCGTGTTATTATGTTTTGCTTTTACCCTTCCTGAGTTGTTATATATGTTTTACTTACATTACGTTATATGTTCTTTTACCTTTTATCATGTTTCATTAAAGTGCTGTTTCCGGAAATAAAAGCATGTTTCCAATAGCTAAAGTTTCTAGCATTAATTGACATTAGCCACCTTCCATTCATATCGGCCTTCACAATACTGGCGACGAGGATGGGATGTTGACTCCGCGGCGCGAGTGGGCGTTCCTAGTTCAGGTATGAGAATTTTCTCCTCTCTTTTTCTCTCTCTGCTCTCTTGTTGATAAGAGGCGGGTGATTTATCACGGAGTTGTTCAGCGCGGTAAGCTGTTTTTCTTTTTCTTTAATTATTTCTGAACCCCGTTTCTTGTGATGGCTGCTGTCGGCTCAATTTCGGAGTTCGACGTTTCAAGTCCTAGTTCGTGGGATTTATACTCTGAACAGCTCACATATTATTTAGAAGCAAATAATATCACTACTGCTGAACGGAAACGTGCGACTTTAGTTGCCGTTTGCGGTATCAAAACAGTGGGAATTATTAGGTCTTTAATAGCGCCGTCTGCTATTTCTGAAAAGACTTTTGATGAAATTATGACTGTTTTAAAAACTCATTTTAGCCCCAAACCTTCTGTTATTTTTTCTCGTTTTAAATTCCACAAGCGAACTCAAAATTTAAACGAAAGTATAAGCGATTACGTTGCCGAATTACGGCGACTTGCCGAAGCGTGTGATTTTGATGCAACTTTGACGGAGAGGCTTCGCGACCAGCTCGTATGCGGCTTAAGAGATGAGGGGGTGCAAAGACGGCTGTTATCGGAAACAAGTTTAACTCTCGAGGATGCCGTATCTAAAGCTTTAGCTTGTGAATCCGCGGCGTCTCAGGTTAAAAGCATGCATTCTTTAAATTCGGGTCGTGTTGCAGGCTCGGAGTTCGTTGATTATGTGAAGGCTGGAAAAGGAAAAAACGAGCGTAAACGAAGATTCGAGATCGATAAAAATACTAAAATTTCGGCTAAAAATGTTTGTTTTGGATGTGGGGAACAGCACGAACGTAAGAATTGCAGGTTTAGAGATGCTAATTGCAGGGGGTGTGGTAAAAAAGGCCACATAGAGCGTGTATGTCGTGCAAAACGTGACAAGTACAAAAATTCAAATTCTCAGAAATTACATGACATTGAAGTGGTTAGTCCTTTGGAAAATGAGTACTGTTTGAATTCTGTACAGTGCAATTCCCTTAAAGAGCATGTTGTGATTAAATTGGAAGGGCATGAGATTAAAATGGAGGTAGATTCAGGATCCTACTATTCCATAATCTGCTTAAATACTTTTAAACAAATATTTGGAGCTAAAGAGCCAAAATTAAATAGTACTTCAGTAAAGGTGCGAGATTTTCAAAAAAACAATATAAACCTTGTTGGGAAATGTACTGTAAGAGTACAATTTAAAGAATTTAACCCAGAATTGGAACTTTTAGTTGCAGAATTTAATTGTACAAACATTCTGGGGTATTCATGGTTTGAGCCTTTGGGTATATCTATAAATGGAATACATTCTATTTCCGACCCTGTTCAAGAGGTTGTGAATAAATTTTCTGAAGTTTTTAGTGAGGGATTGGGGACTTATACTGGTCCAGCAGTTAAGCTTCCAATAGACCCCAAAATTCCACCTATTAGGTGTAAGGCTAGAAATGTACCTTTAGCACTCAGACCTAAAATTGAGATGGCATTGAAAGAGCTTCTTGAAGAGGGAGTTATTGAGCCTTATGATAATCCCAAGTGGGCTACTCCAGTAGTTCCAGTGTTAAAGCCATCTGGGAAGGTGAGACTCTGTGGGGATTATAAAACTACACTTAATAAGGCTATGTCTGCTTTCCCTTATCCTATACCAGCAATCAATAATTTGTTATCTAATTTGAAAGGGGGTGGATTCTATGCAAAAATTGATTTGGCCCAGGCTTATTTACAACTGCGCGTAGATAAGGAATCTGCAGAAGCTCAGACCATAATAACTCATAAGGGGGCTTTCAAAGTAAACAGACTCCAATTTGGTGTAAATGTAGCTCCAGGGCTTTTCCAGAGCTTAATGGAAGAACTCTTTGCAGGTTTAGAGGGGGTAATACCTTATTTTGATGATGTCCTAGTCCGTGCAGAGACACGTGAGGAGTTAGTATTCCGTTTATCTGAAGTTTTGAGTCAGCTTAAAAAGGCAGGCTTGAGAGCGAAAAAGGAAAAATGCCTTTTTGGTGTAAAAGAGGTAGATTTTCTCGGGTATCGTGTCAATAAGGAGGGTATACACCCATCCAAATCCAAGGTTGAAGCAATCCGTGCTGTACCAATTCCAACTGACAAACAGCAGTTACGTGCTTTCCTTGGGTTAATTAATTTTTATCATGGATTTCTAGAGAATAAGGCCACAATTGCTGAGCCTTTACATAGGTTGTTGGACAGTAATGCTGAGTTTAAGTGGACACAAATTCATACAGATGCCTTTAATGGCTTAAAAGATTTAATTTCTTCCTCTAAAGTGCTTGTACCTTTTGATGCATCATTACCAATAATTCTCACATGTGATGCGTCTCCTTATGGAGTGGGGGCTGTATTAAGCCACGAATGCAGGATGGTCGTGAGGCGCCAGTAGCATTTTCATCTAGGACTCTGACATCAGCTGAGCGTAATTACGCTCAGATTGATAAGGAGGCGCTTGCCATAGTTTCGGCTATAAAGAAATTTCACCACTTTCTTTATGGGCATGTTTTTACAGTCATTACTGACCATCAGCCATTATTGGGGTTATTTAACCGAACTAAAGCGACTCCTGAAATTATTTCCCCCCGTATGCTACGCTGGTCTCTCATGTTAAATGCATATAATTTTTCCCTTGAGCATAGACCAGGGAAGAAAATAGGGAATGCTGATGCTTTAAGTAGAATTCCAAAACCGGTGCCTGATTCTGAGGTTCCTCCCCCATACGAAGTTCTTTTTATGGAAGATCTGGAATGTCCTCCCTTAAGTGCAAAGGAAATTGCTAAATTTACATGTAGGGATCCTGTATTATCGAGAGTTCTAAATTTTGTGTTAAAGGGATGGCCGGAACAAGAGCTGGGTTCAGAATTTCATACGTATTATGTTAAACGAAATGAGTTGTCTGCTCATAAAAATTGTCTCCTTTGGGGTAATAGGGTAGTCATACCTGAAAGAGGACGTCAGCTCGTGTTGCAGGAGCTGCATCTGGCTCATCCAGGAATTGAGCGCATGAAAGCTCTAGCTCGAAGCTATGTGTGGTGGCCACGTATGGACACTGATATCCAAAGTTATGTAGCAGGTTGTATGTCATGCCAAGAAACTAGGCATGCACCACCACGAGCTCCCATACACCCATGGGAGATAACTACAATTCCATGGTCCCGGCTCCATGTTGATTTTGCTGGTCCGTTCCAAGGACACAAGTTCCTGATAATTGTGGATTCTTTTTCAAAGTATGTTGAGGTGAAGGAAATGTCCTCAACAACTGCAACATCCACCATTGATGTTCTAAGAGACATTTTTGCAACTCACGGAATTCCAGACGTTGTGGTCTCTGATAATGGTCCACCATTTCAATCAAAAGAGTATGAAAAATTCCTAGAGGGAAATGTCATTCGTAGGGTGTTGATTGCTCCTCGACGGCCAGCTGGAAATGGTCAGGCAGAAAGAGTTGTCCAGAGTGTTAAAGACTCTTTGAAACGTATTGTGAAGGGAACATGGAGGAAACGTCTTTCTCAGTTCCTTTTACATCAACATATTACACCTTCTACAGTCACAGGCCTTAGCCCAGGTGAGCTGTTGATGGGAAGACGACTACGAAGTTGCCTAGACCGTTTACACCCAGATTTTCTTAAAGACCAAAGAGAGAAGCAAGAGCTAACTTTTGAAAAAGACACCAGACCACTGCGACAATTCAAGGTCGATGATCCTGTGATGATTCGGAACTTTTCTCATGGGGCAGAGTGGATTCCAGCTGTGGTTACTGAATCGACGGGTCCTGTGTCGTATCGAGCCACTACTGCGTCTGGGGAAGTGCTGCGTCGTCATGTTGATCAGATGATTAAACGTGCACCACCTACTGTTAGTCCACCGTCCAGTGAGTCATTGCAGGAGTCTGAACCTGTTGAACCAGCGATGGTTCAGGAGCAGCTTCATGAAAGGCTTCCAGTTTCCACAACACAACAGGCTCCAGGTGTTCCATCTGAGAGTGCTGTGCCTTTACCAATACCTGAAGATCTACCATCCCGTCCAAGACGAGTAATTAGGAAACCAGAAAGATACAGAGATTTTGTGCCACATTAACTAGGAGGGAGGAGTGTTATGATTTGACTGCTCACGCAATTGAGTAATCGCGCATAAGCGGCGCGCGCCTCGGCCATGCAGCGCATGTCAAGAGACTGTTAAAAAGAGAACGTTAATTTTCATGTCACGGCAGTTGCGTGTTATTATGTTTTGCTTTTACCCTTCCTGAGTTGTTATATATGTTTTACTTACATTACGTTATATATTCTTTTACCTTTTATCATGTTTCATTAAAGTGCTGTTTCCGGAAATAAAAGCATGTTTCCAATAGCTAAAGTTTCTAGCATTAATTGACATTAGCCACCTTCCATTCATATCGGCCTTCACAATAGTTTATCACATAAAATGTGTTAATAAAGTTTTTTTTTTTTTTTATTGTAAAATTAATATATTTGCTAAACTTGTACAGATATATGTATGCTGCAAAATATAGTTTAATAAAGCATTGGAAAACTGTCATTTTAATTTTAATGCGTTCTAAAAATTATTAAAGCAGTTTTAATTATTTGAAATGCCTCTTAAAATGCTTCTGATTTATCTAATTTAATATTTCTTTAGCGAATTAAAAATTGGTGCATAACTTTTTTTAAAATATAGTAATAGCAATATAAGTTGTTAATAAAACTTTTTTTTTTTTTTTTTCTTTTAAATTGTTAAATATTTTTATTTTAAAAGAAATCGTTACTGTATTACAATTCTAACATTCATTTATAAAATAGACTTTATTGAAAGCTATTAAAGATATTATATTTCATATTAAAAATGCATAACATCTTCAAACTTATATTGACAGAATAAAAAAGATGAAATAAATAAAACAAATATAACTTTAAAACACATAAAAATTAAAACACATACAGATTAAAATAAGTAAAGAAAGAAAGAAAAGAAAAGCAAACTAATCTTTTTTTTTTCTTTTCCTGGATAAAAAAAAACAAATACAACACAGCGTGCTGTAAAATTATACCACCAGAGATCTTATTTTCACTTTAACGAGTGCCTAGTAGGTAATGTGCAGATTACCTAGGAAATTTGAGAAATGAAACAATTTTCCTCACTTTAACGGATCACCCTAGTTAATGTGCAGATTACCTAACTAATCTGCAGATTAACTGATTTCTGCACTTTAGCGGTAACATATATATACATATATATATATATATATATTTTTTTTTTTTTTTCAAGTATATGAACCAGATGAATGGGAAATACCTAGAGAGAAAGTTAAATTATTGGAAGAGTTAGGTCAAGGATCTTTTGGAATGGTTTATAAAGGAGAAGTACATGATCTAAATGGAAAAGTTTTTATTCCTTGTGCTGCCAAAGTAAGTTTTATACATATTTAATGTATATTTGTAATTATTTCAATATAATGAAATTAAATTTTCTTGTAAGGAATTATAATTTATGATATATTTTTCAGTTCCTTATTTAAGATTGTTCTGAAATGAGTCTTACAGTTTTTACTGCTAAATTTTTTTTAAATAATCTTTCTATGACAATGAGTTTCACGTCCTACTTAAACAATTCTAACTTCATTTCTCAATGATATTTAAATATTAAAACTGGTATTTTTATCCATTTAATATGTTTGTTTCAAAAATTTTCATAAATTATAGCAGTTATTGGTAATAACTAGATCAATAAACATCTATCTGTCTCAGTACAATACATAAGCAAACTTTATTCCTGTTGGCAAATATAAGATAAGATAGGACCGCTGGCTTTTTGCCTTATTGGCCATTAAGGGGACATTTCACCTAACGTTGACAGCAGCCTTATCCCATGTTATTTTATGAAGAAATTTCTTTTCAAAACTACTCATTACCTAAAGTATTTTTTTTTTAAATTCCATTTCCACGTTTAGAAAATTTGCAACCATTAGATTGATTACCATTTTTCAAAAATTAATTTATTATTATTTTTTAATATTTCATTTTGAGGCTATAAAATGGAAAAAATGCACTTAGTCAATTTTTCGCACTTTAAAGCTTGAATGAAACATTAAAGATTTAAAAAATTATTTTTTGGAAAATGGGAATCAATTTAATGACTGTGAATTTTCTAAATGTGAAAATAGAATTTAAAAAAAAAAAAAAAAAAAAAAAAAAAAAACATTAGGTAATGTGAGTAGTTTTGAAAGGAAATTTCTCCATAGAATAACATGGGATAAGGCTGCCGTCCACTTTAGGTGAAGTATCCCCTTAACATGACTGGCCAACCCCACCTTCTTTGGAACATATCCGGAGCCAGTTACAATTAATTAAAGAGCTGAATGAGTGAATACGTTAAATGGAATTTTTGAAAAAAAAAATGGCATTTAAAAAAAAAAAAAAAGAGAGAGAGAGAGAGATTTTGGTGGAAGAACTTTTTATGGTCGCTTTTAAATATGAAATATTTACTGGTACTTCAAAATTTTCTAGTAATGCAGTTATCGATGCCGTTCAAATCTTGAAAGAACATAATGTAACTTATAATGATTTTGTCACATGCAACTGCTTCTGAAGAAAAAATGACAATTATTGGAACAATCAGAAAGAATGAACCATCAATTCCACCACAGTTGCTTACGAAAGGAGTCCCAAAGTACACATCAACATTTGCTTTCACGAAGGATACAACTCTTGTATCATACATCACGAACAGAGGCAAGGCATTAATGTTCTCCTAGTAAATGTTCTCCAAGGCATTCTTCACCATGACAAAAAGATTGCAGACACTGATGAAAAGAAACCTCAAATCATTCTGGATCATAATAGCACCAAAGGGGGAGTAGATATATTAGATAAATTGGTCTCCCACTATTGTTGTCAAAGGAAATCAAAAAGATGGCCCATCGTAGTTTTCTCCAACATCCTAGACATCTCCGCTTACAACACATTTGTATTGTTCATCAAGATCAATACAGCATGGAATATAAACTCATTTCTCAGAAGGAGAATCTTTATTGAAAAACTTGTCATGAATTTGGTTAACCGCCACATTGAAGAAAGAAAATGTCTACAAAGATCTGCCCAAGATTTGGCAATGAGTATTCAAAGTTTAAGACAAACTGAATCTCCACTTGAAATATCTCGAAATGTAGCAACTGCTGGCAAAAGGAGAAGATGTCATTTGTGCACAAAGACAGGATAACAAAAGTTCTCTGAAGTGTTTGAAATGTGGACAGTTTATTTATAAGAAACACATAATTCAAGTATGTAACAAACGGCATTGCAAGTAAATTTTTCTTTTGCACTCTATGTGGTGTTAAGTGATATAGATAAACAATAAAATGTAGATAAAATATTAACATTACTATTATTGATAAAATGTGATTATAAATTATCAATATTGAAAATTGCACCGTGGGTCATTTTTGACCCGAACATCTTATGTGTACACTATATTGGAACACCATAAGTAGGTTAATATAAAACATTACAAATGTTCCTTTTAGTATAAGAAGAACATATATATTTATTTAATCATAAAAGCAATGCTTAGAAGTTGATTGTAATAATTTAAAAAAAAATGTAGGGGAAGAACATGAACACTTTTTTATTACTTCTATATTATAAGAAACTTTGACGAAAGATTTAATTTCAATGATAAATTCCTATTTACATGCGTAAAACTGTATTTACTACATCTAGTAATATGTATATTAAATTGTTATAGTATTAAAATGCAATGGGAAATTATATTTTTTGGATAATTTTTAAACTTTTGATGAACTTGAATATTTTAATAATATATTTTGAACAATTGTTAGCTATGTATCCAATACAGATCAGAAATTCAAAGTGATTAGTATGTCTGATACTTACAATTTAAACTTTTGTGATAAAAGATTATTTCATTTACTCATCCTGAAAATTCTGTTTAATGTTGTGAGTGTAAGTGATTTAAAAAATCCTGAAGGCAAAATGGACCATATTCCCGCTTTGGGTTCGAGGCTACAAGAATATCAGCTGGGTAGGGAAACAATCCTCAACTCTACCATAACAAAGCATTGTGGCTTGCAAATTTTTATCTTGCAATATTATTTCTAAGAGTTACAGATTATATGAAACTGAAGTAAGAGTGATATAGTGATAACTTTGTTTTGTTTTTAATCCAGTTTTAGTAATATACTTTAATATTAACATATGTAATATTAAAAGTTGCCATGTGAACTGTGGCGATGTTAACAAATTTAAATGGATGTTCCATTTAATAAATTCCTTTATTAAAGTGATTGAAATTTTAATTATTTAAGCTTTGATGTCTATATATATGTGTGTGTGTGTAAAATGTTCTTATTAATCTTTTATTCATTATATATATGTATGTATGTGTGTATACATAAAATGTTCTGCAATTTTACGATATGGAATAGTCTTAACTTTATCATTCGATTCAGTTGTTTACATTTCTCTTTTGTTCTTATTTGAACATCATTATTAAGTTTCACTGCAGTAATATTTAGGAAAATGTTATGCGTAACAATAAAATGGCATCTTGAATCTAATTTGTTTACAAAATATCGGCCACGTGTTCGGCGATTTTACCTACGGTGACGTCACAGGAATATTGTCCATTAACATCAGTATAGTTTGTAATAAAACATTGAAAAATGCAAATAATGCCAAGATTTAATGCTAAGACCACAAAATTTTGTCGTAGACCCCACTAATGGTCCACATATATAACTTTGGTTGGCGACCACTGATCTAGGCAATATTTTGATACTGAGCAAAAATAGTGAGGGCAGGAATAAAATAAGCCAAAGATCCCAAATTTGATTCCTGGTTAGGATGTTTAACAGAGTATAAAAATTATTCGACCTTCTATTCATTTTGCTGTAGTTAATATGGTAGTTGGAAATATTGCTTTATTATATAGTTAGGAATATTGAGGGAGTGCAGATAAACCCAACTTACAAAGATAAACATATTAGAATGTGTTATTAAAAAATAAAAAGTTTAAACTTGATCATTGTAAAATATTATTTGATTCTTAAATATTTTTGAATTACCCTCTTTTTAAAAAAAAATTGCATTAATGTAATATCTTATTTAGACTGTAAATGAATCTGCCACTTTGAGAGAAAAAATTGAATTTCTACAAGAAGCATCAGTGATGAAGTAAGTTTTGTTATTTCCTTGTTATTAATTAAGAATTTATATTTCAATATTTTGATTATGTAATATTTCTTGGGAAACATTATATATTTTTAATATCATAGGGCATCAATTTAGTATTGGAATTGAAAAAATTAAATATTTAGTTTTTACAGTGGACATTGCCTTTAAAATCTGTAATTTGTGCATATAACAGGGTTCATACTACTCAGGGAAAACCTGGAATACTCAGGGAATTTGGATTTTGTTAAAAAAAGTCAGGGAAAATAAAAATTTTCATTAAAAGTCAGGGAAAATCAATTATAAAACCTGGAAAATCAAATATTTCTTTTCTGTCAAATTATATTCTTCTTGTTTAGCTTCATATCAAAATTGAAATTATTAAATATTGTGAAAATACTCTTGTAAACAATGATTTCTACCTAAATTTCTACCATGATTGGCAGTAATATAGCATCATACAGTTGAAGTAGATATATTTTCTTCTCTCTAGAGTTTTTTTTTTTTTTGTAATATGTCGCTAATATTTTCTTGAAAATTGTCTGGGAAACTCAGGGAATTTTTTTCCTCCATTTGAGTATGAACCCTGTATAAAGGTGAAAGTTTGTCGATCTATCTGGATTTTTAGTTTGCTATATAAAGCTACACTATTCAATCGATCACTAGGAAAAGTGGTATACTTATAAATCAAGACAAAATCTAGCGAATGCTATATTTTTTAGTTCAGTTGGATAATTGGTTCAAAAGATTTTAAATTAAAACCCCATTTTACCTTTAAAATTATTAAAAAGAAAAAAATAAATATGCAAAAAATAAATAAATATACCTAAATTACATAAATAACTAATGTTTGCAATATTATAAAGCTAAAATATTTTTATTTTAATTTAATTCTATCTCATACTTTCTTTTCTTTGTATTTTTTTCTTTAATTAAAAATTTTTTTAAGGACTACTTCCACCTGAGAAGTGCTGGGTAAACCTGCTAATTGCTGTGGAATTTATTATATCGTTTTTTATCTTATTTTGCCTTAAATTCTGATCACATATTGCTGATTGAAGTACCCTTTAAATATACTTGCTGATTTGAATGTTATTCCCAGCCTTCAAAATTAAGACCAGTTTTGCATACATTCTACTGAAAATAATAATAATAATAATAAATAAAATAAAATACAGACTAAGAACATGACTCAACAAGGATTTATTTAACAAAGCAGTATTAAGTGTACTTTTTTTAGACTGGGATTAAGATTATTGCTAGTGCTTGGATACTTTTGCTGTGGAGTGTACGAACGGACTTGTGATCTACGATAGCTGCAATTGTTACAATGGGGCCGTGCCCTTAGCGGAAATCTATAAACCCGTGCCCTTAGCAGGGCTGCCAACAACTACGCAATTGGCGTAGTAACTATGCTTTAGCCTGCTTCTACTACACTCTACGCATCGTATACTTAAAGCTACGCTTTTCCTTTCCCCATCGTCATCTTGTTTACAATGAGCGAACTCCGATTTCACCACGGATTAAAAAAGTATAATATAAAACTGAATAGTGGCAGACACTGGAAAAAAAAAAAAACTATCTTTTTTCTTTCTTTCTTTTCTTTTCTTTTTCTTTTTTTTTTTTTTTTTCCTTGCACACATCTAGACAGAAATCGCAATCCAATCCTTATCAACTTTTAATTTTGCATTTCCAACAGTTGCCGCATAAAACATTATTCTTTGAATTTTATTTTTTATGTATGAAAGTGCTTCTTGAAAATATAAAAATAACAAATCTAACTTTTACAATCTAGTTGAAGAACCACATGCTTCATCGTAAATACTCATAAATAAATAGTAAAGAAAAAAAAAAAAAAAAAAAAAAAAAACCTACTGCTAGGCATTGCGTAATCGAAATATTGCTGACTCAGAACAGGAACAAGTATTTGTTTACATTAGCTGAGAGTGTGCTTAATTAAAACCGCAAGCACAGACACCGCAAGCTGAAAGGGGGGGAGAAAGAAACCGAATGCTATGATTATCTTCATGGCTATGATTATGCTGTATTTTGATTTTCATTTAAACTCTATCAATGTTTCAGTTATCTTAATGCTTAATAAGTCGCTAAAAAATAATACTTTCTAACGAAAAAAATTGTTTATTTTAATTATTTATCGATAAAAATAATGGATTCAAAGTTACTGAACTTTAAGTACGATTGACAACGCAAGGAAACTAAGACCAGGAAGAGCTATATTCCGTGGGAGACTTTCTAAAGTGTCTGAAGCCTTAATCACGCGAGTTTTGGAGAAAACAGTATAAAGTCGGACTTTAACGGAGGAATTGTCCTCTGTAATAGGAAACTTTCTTAAGTGTTTTAATATACAAGTTTCTGAAAAAATCATGGAAAATTTCGAACTTTATCGTACCAAGTATCTACCGTTGGAGAAAGAAAAAGAATATTTCCTGTGCTTTTTCTTAGGATAACTGAATACGCGATAACTTAGTTTTTATAGTGCGTGGGTGATTCTAAGAAATTTTCATATCTGAAAATGGGACTTTCACAAAAATCGTCGGATTTAAAATGAATTCATCACAAAAATAGCACAAGAAAATTGCGTATTTTATAAATCAGCCGCAAAAAATGACATTTCAGTAATAAAAAAAAAAGCTGATTTATGACTAAATAATTAGACATTTTTAGAAAAATAACTTCTATTTTAGCAATTAGTTTACGATTACGTAATTTTAAAAATTAGCTGTAAAATAATTCCGTATTTCTATAAAAAGCCACAAAATTATACTTATAATGTAAATCATGTTTGAAAAAAGCAAGAAATTCATCGATTAGCATCAAAATAAAGCCTTTTTCAGCGATTAAACATAAATTTTGTTAATTAGCGGTGAAATGATTGCGTATTTCCGTCATCGGCTACAAAAATATCGCGATTTACTGAAATCAACTGGGGAAAAAAAAAAAAAAACCTTTATTGGCTAGCAGCCAAATGATAGCATATAAAACGTAAATTTTTGATTATTAGTGGGTAAGCGATCCCGTTTTAGCGAAAACTACTTCAAAATTATTCCCGATTTCCGAGATTACACTTTGAAAAAAAAAAGAAAAAAAAAAGAGGAAATTTCATTGATTGGTGGCAAAATAGTTGAGTATTTAAGATTCAGCTTTTAGATGAACGTATTTTGCATAGATTAGTAGCTAAATAATAGCGTGTTTCGGCAATCGGCCGCATAATAATCGCGTATTTTAGGATTTACCTTTAAAGAAGAGTGAATTTTATCAATTAGAGCAAAATTATAGTATATATTAGCAATTATTTGCTATTAAACGTAGATTTTGTAAATTTGCAGTGAAATAATTACGAATTTCGGCAATCGGTCGTAAAAATATTGCGAATTCTGTCAAATACGAGAAAAATAGCATATTTATTTAATTAATGATAAAAACGTAATTCTACCTCCCCCTCTACGGAAACTCGATTTTTTAGGTATATTTAGCAATAATCTTAAGGGGGAAAAAAAAGTTTCAGAAAAGTTGATGGCTGTCAGTTTGCACTGAAATTGAATTTAATGTTGTACAATTTCAATCCTTTTCCATCCTTAATAACAATGATTATTTTATTGTAGATTCAGTTTTATTACATTTTCTAATATCTAAACTATTAAAATTGTTCATTATTTTGACTTTTGTTACCCAAAAAATTTAAGATTTTGTTTAAAAAAATCCAATTTTTGTATCTGTTTGAAGTATAGCATTGAAATTATTTTCACATCAATTGTCTTGTTCTTGTAATTAAACAAGTTTCTTTTGAATAGGCATGCACTAAATGTTTGATTATTACTGAATAATGAATATTCAGTATACTGAATAACTAAAAATTTGATGCATACCTACATCTTACCTTTTTTTTTTTTTTTCTTCACTTAATTTCATATGATTATTGCTAATTTATTTTTGTTAGTAGTTTCTTTCTTTCTTTTTCTTTTTTAATTTTTAAAATTGCTCCTCAAAGTAGCCGAAATGCTCCTCAAAATTTCTCTGAATACTCCTCAAACTGTTTTTGAAAAGTTGGCAACCCTGCATATTAGTGTATTATATTAGAATTAGTGTATTTTCATGTATCCATGTTAATATAAAAGGTAAATTTGGATAAAATTTCTATTATTTTTGAATGTTTGATTATTAAAAATCAATAAATTTCAGAAAGTAAGTCATAATGTAAACAAAAGATTTTATGCTTATTTATATTTTAAGTATTTTCTAATTTTTTAGCGACTACACTTTGTAGCTTAAAACTACACTTTTTTTTGCTTTTTAACTACACTTTAGCACTCCCAGAGGTTGGCAGCCCTGCCTTAGCGGAAATGTTATCTCCCCTCGGTGGCGTGCTTTTGGCATACGTGCCTTTAGCGGAAATGTATAATAAATTTCAAAATAAATAAAAGAACTCTTCAGTTTTCCTTCACACTTTATCCGCATTTAGCACTGGCTGTATTTTGCTTCAGAAGTAACCTGTCGCAAAAACAGGTATGCTTACTGTAGAATATCCGTTATTTGAGGGAACGGTGATCTGTAACCATATAAAGTTTAATGAATCACAGTACTCCATACGAAAACGTACATTACTGTCATTTGATGATTTTATTATGTTTTTGAAAATGCAATTAAGCATTAGACCTTTTAAAACTACAACAAAAACAAAAAATCAGGAGGTACACATTGGTTTATCAGCACTTTCCAACTGTACTTACTCGTTCTATTGTATAACATTCTATGTTCTCTGTCTATATTATCACACAATGAACAGACAGAAAGACAGACATATAGACTAACTGAATTCATAATCACTCTGAAACACTGTTGGAAAGTGTTAAAAATGCTTAACGTAAACAGAAATGCTGCTCTTATTTTCCTATTTGCACCCCCTTAATGTATTGTAATATTTTTGGGTATCTCTGTAAATCTGGAGGTTAAGCATACTATAGTTCATAGTTTAAACATTTTATTAGCATAATAACAATAAATGTGAATTTCTTTATGATTTTTTGATAAAGTTATTTAAATGTTAAAAATGTCTCCCATAAAGCGCAAGGCATTGGTATTTTTTGGATGTTCATGTACACAAACCAGTGGCATAGGTTCTGTTAGAGCCATTTTAAATAGGGAATATTCAATAATGAATTTGAATAACACATATTATTAAAAAATAAATAAATAAATAAATAAAATAAAAGTAAAAATTAGTAAGTTGTGGCCACAACAAGACATTCTTCTATACTTTCCTATACAAATTCACTAAGTGCAAATAAATAATTTTTATCTTAGAGGAAACTAACACAAAATATCCAAAGAAAGACAGTTGTTTTATATTGTCTATAAATGACATCTTAAAAAACGCATTTTTATAATAGTTATGTCACATATCAAGTTTCATAACGTTATGTGCTATAGAAGTTGAGATATAGCTTTCACATTGTCGAGGAAATCTGCAGTATAGCAATGCCACCTATTGGCCGATAAGCATCCAAATTGAAGCAGCATAATATTTCACAATGGCCTTCACGTTATCATGTTTTGTTTGATTATACGCAATTGAACCTGAGATATAGCCTCCCCTTCAATTGTGGAAACCGCTGTACAGCAGCGCCACCCGTGGAGCAGTTGACACCAAAAGTTGACCGATACTCATTTAGGTTAAGGTGCATCAGCATAAATATTTATATGGAACTCAGTGCAGTAATTCCTGAGATATAGCTTTCTCTTAAATTGTAGAAATCGCTGTATAGCAGCACTACTTGTTGGTCCATAAGCATTCAAATTGAATCAGCATAATGTCTCATGAAGGCCTTCTCTCATACCAAGTTTTCATTGATTATACACAATAGAACCTGATATATAGCTTCCCCTTAAATGGGGGAAATCGCTGTATAGCTGTGTCACCTGTTGAGTGGTTGGCACCAAAAGTTGATAGCGCTAATTTATCTCAAGGTGCATCTACATGTAAATTTATATGCAATTCTAAGCAGTAGTCCCGGAGATACAGTTGCCACAAAATTTTTGTCACACACAAACAGACAGACAGACATTTTCTAAAAATAGTCAAATCGTGTTCTAAACCTCCCAAAACGTATAAATCCGTCGAAAACCGGAAGTCTAAAATTTTTACGAATCCAATACTTTCTTCTATTGAATACAGAAGAGAGTAAAAATAAAAAAAATTCTTAAAATATTTACGGGCGCAGGAGGCGGACAAACGGACAGTAGAATAGACAAATACACTAGTTCAAATCATATTCACATTTTAAAAAATGGTCGAATAAATGCTTAATGTAAAAGAAAATGTAATTCAGAAAATTTCCTATTATAACCCTCAGTGTAACTGAATATTTTTGCGTGACTCTGGATATCTAATGCTAATCATACTACATTCTATAGAAAGCATTATTTTGTGCATTTGAATAACATATTTCTACCTTCCACATGCACACCTTCTTATTTCCGCTAAGGGCACGGCTTCTTCTATTCCTCCTTCTTCAATTTCACCCATTCCGCTAAGGGCACGTTCCGCTAAGGGCACGGTCGCTAAGGGCACGACACCGTTACAATAGTATTCCTCTTTTAAACATAATTGCAGAGGACTGGCTGCTTTCTTGTTGAATCTCTTCAAGTTAACATTAAAAATAAATAAATGTATAAAATAAAAAATAATGCAACAACTTGAGGAATAATTTTATGTCTTGATGTTAATATGTTGCACAATTAAAATCAGTCATACTTTTTGTAAGTTAACAAAGAAAAAAAATAGATAAAAAGATTGAGATATTTTTGCTTCTCAGTATAGTTTTTTGAATTGCAGTGGTTTAGCGAGCATGTTACACAAGAGTGTGATATACACAAAATTAGTCATGGAAATCAGGGAACTTTTTTTTTTTCTGAATTTCTGTAGCCACCCTGAATTAGATATAACAAAGTTGGTACTCTAATATCAGGGAAACCTAAATTGTATTGTTAAATAAATCAAGCTGTAAATAAAGATATTTTAGCTGAAAAATAATACACAACTGAATAAAATATTTCCTTGCTTACCTAGAAACACATAAATAATCACAAAAAGAAAATATTAAGAAAATGAAGCAATTTGATTAATATTGTTGAAATAAAAAGTTGTTTGAAAATATTAAATAAATGAAAATATTGTTAAAATGAAATATTTTAACAATATAAAACCATTACATCAAAATTTGAAATGAATGTATTCATGACTCCCTTGAATAAAATATACAAGAGTTAATAAAATAAACGTACAATTAATATTCATAATTTAAGAAAATTTCCATTTAATTAATTTCAAATGAATTATTTATTAACAGAATCAAATCAATAGAATCATCTATAGATTTCTCAAAATCTCCAATTGAAAATGCTTGAACAAAATATATTGATTTGAGATATAATTTGCATGAAATATATTATGCCAGTTAATTGCTTGTAAAAATTGTAAATATGTTTACTGTTAAACCGCAGATGGATGATCCCTGGCGTCTTCTGCGCATGAGTGAAAAGGGTTGGTCCATTTATAAAATAGGAATGTCCGTAGTACCTAGGGATGTGTTTGTTTATTGGTATGAAAAAAATATGAACTCACTGATTGCATTTCTTTTCCTTCTTTGAACTGATTCTTGAATATCTAGTTATATAAATATTTTACGATTAATTAAAAGAAAGAAAAACTGATAATATTATAAAGGGGATAGTTTTAAGGTATAACTTTAGTATATCCCCATAGCTGAATTTGGCGATTTTTCTTTGACGATATAATATGGCAGTCTATATGTTGTTTATTTTGGATTTATGATTTTTAGATTTATGATTTAGCCATAATCGCCAATAAAAAATCGCCAAATGTGGGGATATATTAAAGTTGTTCCTTGAAGTGTGTAACACTAATTTAAAAATTATGTCAATTATTATTTACAAACTAGTATATAACCCCTTAAAAATGACGGAATCTGAAATCAATTAAGGTAGTGAATCAACGAATTCTTTGCCAGCTTCGCTGGTCACTATATTTAAAGGGGACTAATGTGCAAGTAGTACCTGACAGGACTAATCTGAAAGTTGTACCTCACTGGACTAATGTGCAAGTTGAACCGAACGAACAAACTATTTAAAATGGCACTATTTAAAATTGGATGTTGCTTTAAATATTTGACACTTACTTTCATTTTGATATTTATTATCAAAATTCTTGAAGAAATAATTAAAATTCTTCAAATGAAACGTCAGAATCATCGACAGTTTCCGATACCGTTATTTGCAGAGATTCGCATAAATCTTCAATTATTCCGTCCCTTTCCCAATATGTCTTTTCCAGTGAAGCAACATGGGAACAATATTTTTTCCAATGTGCAATAGTCACACTTTCAATAGCTTCATTCGAAATAGTCAATAATTTTGAAAGATTAATATCCCCTGTCACATTGTGACTCTGGATATAGTTCTTAAATTCTGCCCAAACATACTCTATTGCGTTAATATCACAATGATAGGGCGGGAGTCCCAATGCTGTGAATCCATATTGTTGGAGCATACAGTCAAATTTATAAAGTTTTCTGGTATAACTATAGTATATCCCCACAGCTGAATTTGGCGATTTTTCTTTGGCGCCGATTTGGACGATAACGATGTCGTTCTGAACTGTTTGCGATATAATATGGCAGCCTGCATGCTATTTATTTTGGATTTATGATTTTATGATTTATAATTTAGCTTATGATTTTATCATTTAAGCTATATGATTTATGATTTAGCCATTATCTCCAAAAATAAATCGCCAAATTCAGCTGTGGGGAAATACTATAGTTGTTCCAAACATTGGATTGTCTTCTCCTTTTGATTCTCTACGTATTCTTTTTATTATGGCATCTGATATATTAGTTATTTCGCTCGCACGTTTCACTGATTATGAAAGTGGAACAATAGCTTCTCCTTCTAAAGCTTCTTTATCGCAAAACTTAATGACATTATGTACAATACGCTTCGTTTCACTATGAAGAGGTTTAATCCGAGAACTCGTACCGCATGTATGATCCATTTCCAATGTAAACAGACTGTTATACAGAAAGAAATAAAAGAAAACAAAGCAGGAGTATAATTATTTTACACATAACAGAGGAAACAAGAATAATAGAAAAAATTCCCCTCTCTCTTCATTGCTGTGTCTCCCAGAGCGTGAGTGGAATCGTCCTGGCACTTTGCCAACCAGGTATCAATCTTCGGCGGGCCAACAGTATATAGATGAAACTGGCTGTACAGCAAAAATTAGGCTACAGGAGCACAGATGATCTTTTAAAAATTGCAACCAAAATTCTAAAATTGTAATCCATTCAGTAGAAACTGATCATATTCCTGACTTCGATAATATAAAAGTTCTAAATTCTGGTTTTGATAATTATAAGTCACGTATTTTCCTTGAGAGCTGGCACACTACCAGCCATCTCCACACTATCAATGAAGCATGCACACTAGCTCCTCAATATTCTGTACTTCTATTAATTTTTTGGGTATTCATGTAATGCTTGCATATTATGTTGTAATTGATACTGATGACGAAACCCGGACGGGTTTCGAAACGTCTAGATTTTAATTATTTTTATATGTATATTTTGTTTTTAAATGTATTTTAACTTAAGTTTTGTTTCGTAAATAAAATAGTGTTTGTTTTTAATATATATAATTGAGATGGTTTGATGTGTTGTGTATGTTAAATATATATATATACTTTTATTACATACATTAAAATAATGTTGAGGATATTATTTTTTTCACACAAAAATCTAAAAATAGCAAATAATAAATATCAAAATGTAATTGCCAATGTAATTTGGACAAATGGATTACCATTGGCCAAACCGTCCATCTAGCCAGTGGTCATTTATAATAATTGGCCAACAAAACGCCCAACAAAAACAACAGTTATTTCAATGTTAACACATATAAATTGTGTTTGTAGGAAATAGATAAGTTTTAGAAAATGCGTGCGCACGCACACACACACACACACACACACACATACAAAAAAAAAAAAAAAAAAAAAAAATTATGTGGCTTACATAGATTATTAATACTTTCTAACTGCATGTACTCGTTTTATCATTTAAACTTCAATGTGCTTTTTTGCCTATGTGCTCACACAGTGGACAGATAGATTAATTGAATTTATATTCACTATTTTTTCAAGTGTTTGTGCTGTTTTCACATAAAAGCATTAATAAATTCTGTAAAAACATTTACACAAAGTATATATGCATATTTGTCTACCCTTTTATTTTTTGAACCACTGAATTTTCAGTTGCTAGTATGAATCTCAATTATGTAATACACTTCAGTTTGATAAAGAAGGGACAACGAAATGTTTAGCATTGATCCCTTAGCATACTTTTTCAAAATATTTTGCATTGTAAGCATTATTATTAATATTTCAGGACTTTTGTTGACTGCAACCATGTTGTTAGACTTCTTGGTGTTGTATCCAAGGGTCAGCCAACTCTGGTTATTATGGAACTAATGGCAAATGGAGATTTGAAGTCTTACCTACGCTCACACCGTCCAGATTCCGAGGTGAAATTTTGTATTGATTTTTTTAAAAAATGATATACAGGGTGTTTATAAAGTCCCGGACCCATATTGATATTTTGTAACTCATAAAATAATGAAGATATAAACAAACTTATAGCATTTATTGATGGAATAACTCATATATTTTCTTTTCAGGTTTGAATATCTTTACTTTTGTAAATATCGTCTGCATGTGTGGTTAATTTCAGATGCATGTGGTTAATTCAGACATGCTTGCCGCTATCTGGCGTGAAATTGACTATTGACTTGATATTCTCCGTGCAACGAAGGGGGGCACACGTGGAAGTTCATTTACAAGGGTCATGAAACTTTTTGAGTCTATCTAACCATTTATGTTATTAATTTTAATCTATCTTTATTATTTTATGAGTTGTTAAACATCAAAATGGGTCCGGGACTTTATAAACACCCTGTATTTTTAATTACAGTTAAACTTCATTATAATAAACATTGTATAACTGTAAAGGTTTTAACCACTGGTGCAGAACACTTTAGAAGAAACACCTTGAAAAATTAGGATTGTTGTGTGATTAAAATATTGTATGGTAGGCCTGTCTAACTCAAAACACTTGGCAATCTGCATTGCATGTATATATTATACACATGCACATACACACATATACATTTGGAGGGAGGTGAAGATTTGGAACAGAATACATTAATATTAAACTATTTTTTCTTAAAAACAATAGATCGGTCAAACATATTTAGAGCTGTACATTAATAATTAAAAATAAAATAATAAATTATAATAATTCTTCTGTTATTTTATTAACAATAATTAGTTCAATGTTGTTTCTCTAATTTGGTATAACTGACATTTTCACTCTAAAGATTCAGTACGAACTTAAAAAAAAAAAAAAATTAAGTGTTAATTAAAAATTTTTTTATTATAAATTCTGTGAATAAAGCACCTTTTTTATAACTAAGCAAAATGTATATATATATATATATAAGAATCAAACATTTATTTTCAGTCTTTTAATTCTAAGGAACTGGAAAATTAGTGTCAGAAGTCTAGATAAACCTGTAAATTTTCTTGCAAATTTGAGTGGACTAATTTTTTTTTCTCAACAGTTATAGAAAATAATAATTTAGAAATGAAGCTTATAACCTCTTTTGCATTAATAAATTTAGAAAAATCAGTTTTGTTAACCACTTTGTTTAACTTCAAAGGCCCCATTGATAATATTTAACAGGAGTAAAAATTGACTACATCAAGCAATCAAACATTTGTCCTTAACATAACAAATACATACTGATGCTCTACTATTGATCTGGTTGACTGACCAGCAAAAATTGCTTGATTGAAAGTTAGAATACTCATAAGTTCTGCGATTATTGATGAGTTTGATGACCATTACAACTTCTCAATTATTTTTTGTCAATGCCTGACTTAGCTTAACTTAATTGAGGCCTGGGATATTTCAACATTGGCCTCTTACACTTCTACTCATAAGCTTACGAGAAAAAAGAGCAGTGAAGTAAGTTTAAATCTGATTTTTGGGGACATTGCAGTGCAAGGCCTGGGACAGCTGACCTGCATGATCATGTTGTAGTCAGATCCTGTTCTTTCTAATATAGCAATAATGGGGATTCATGATAATAATTATTTTATTTGTAGAACTGTATTCATTGTTTACTGACCTGATGAATATTTCAACTTTTAATTGAACAAATTGTACCCAGCATAAGTTACTCAATTGAAAGTTGTAGTATTCATAAGTTCTGTGATTATTTGTCAGTTTGGTTGATGTCACAGTTTATGATTTAATCATGGAAACCTACAATAATGAAGATTCTACATTTTGATCTTAGCCAAGAGGCTGAGAAGTGATTCAATAATGAAGGTTGTAGATAATAATCATTTTATCTGTAGGACTCCATCCATTGTTTTCAGAAATAATAAATATGCTAACTTTCAACTGAGCAAATTAATTATACTGTTCATAATCATAAAATTACATCTCATATAGAGACATGATACCACACGTGTATTTGTAGAAAACCACAATTTATAAAAGAATTCACTGTAAAACACATGTAAAATATATTTAATTAAAATCATTAAAAAACACATTGTGTCAAGGCCTTTCGCCCTGAACATCAGGGCATCATCAGGACATAGCCATTTTTAACAAGAAGTACAGTAACATTATATATACGTAAGAAACATATTTCGGTTACAGTTATTAAACATGAAATAGATAAAACTGATCAATTACAAATGAAAACAGTCCAAAGGTGAAGAGTCGAGCTTCATTTAGTTTACTATGGAGACACATTTTTGTGGAACAGTTGAGGCTATGCATTAATCTGTTGAGTAACTTGCATTAATTTAGATCTTTACAAGAAAAAGTTGGCTGGTTGGGTTTCACGCCACACCAGTGCTGCGCAGATGGGAAATTGGCGACACAAGAACAAGGAGAAAGACTTGTTGCAGATCCGCTTGTTCTGTCGCCAATTTCCCATCTGCGCAGTACTGGTGTGGCATGAAACCCAACCAGCCAACTTTTTCTTGTAAAGATCTAAATTAATGCAAGTTCCTCAACAGATTAATGCATAGCCTCAACTGTTCCACAAAAATGTGTCTCCCTAGTAAACTAAATGAAGCTCGACTCTTCACCTTTGGATTGTTTTCATTTGTAATTGATCAGTTTCATCTATTTCGTGTTTAATAACTGTAACCGAAATATGTTTCTTATGTGTATATATAATGTTACTAATGGCTATGTCCTGATGATGCCCTGATGTTCAGGGCGAAAGGCCTTGACATGATGTGTTTTTTAATGATTTTAATTAAATATATTTTATACGTGTTTTACAGTGAATTCTTTTATAAATTGTTCATAATCAACTGGGATCACTTATGGGTAGGACATTGATGTATGTCTTATGTTGAGGACCCATATTTGATTTTTAGCCAGATCACATTTTGTTCTTTTTAAATTCAAGCATTTCCCCAAAATTAAACACTTTAATTTATGGTTTAAAATGTAAAATACTATTTCAAAATTTATTTATTTATTTAATTATTGTAATGACTCAATGAAAATGATTTATGATATTTTGGAGAAAATAGTTCAGATAGTAATGATAATTCATGTATCATTGAATTATATAAGTTTATTAAATTATTAAATGCCCTGCTAATTTTTATATGTTAAACATTTTATGACTTTTTAATAATATTTAGGAGAATCCAGGTGCTCAGCCACCTACTCTTAGACAAATTCTTCAAATGGCTGCTGAAATAGCTGATGGCATGGCATACCTTGCAGCAAAGAAATTTGTTCACCGTGATCTTGCAGCTCGTAACTGCATGGTTGCAGAGGATATGACTGTAAAAATTGGAGATTTTGGAATGACTAGAGATGTTTATGAAACAGATTATTATCGCAAAGGCGGCAAAGGTCTTTTACCTGTTCGTTGGATGTCACCAGAATCTTTACAAGATGGAATATTTGATTGCCAATCAGATGTATGGTAAGATGTTCCATAGTTAAAGTTAAAACTTCTTCACACACAATAAAATTAATGTGAGCACTACTGTCTCAAAAGGCCACGTCCTATCAAAATCAGAAGCGCTTACATTAATTTTAAGATGTTCCACCTGTTTCATATCCATAAGAAAAATTCCAATTCTGTGAGATGTGTCTGTCTGTTTTGAATACGCCAGTTTCAGTGACATACTTTATCATAATAATAAATAAATGTATTAAAATTCAATTAGTAAACTGCAAAAATTTAAAAAAGGATATATATGGCATATATGTTAAAAAAAAAAAAAAAAAAAAAAAAAAATCTATCATTTGTTTCTATTGAGCCAATATATATATATATAATTTTATTTTATTTTATTTTTTGTTTGATCCTCTGAATTCTCGTACTAAATAGTTTTTTCCACTTCTTTCTTCTTCACATTTTACTTAAATTTTAATATATGATCAGGGACCCACTAGTAATTTGCTACTATAGCCACTAGCTTAACAAAATTGTACGTTGGTGCTCAAGGGTGAACAAGGTCTTCCCTGATGAGTTTTTTTCACCTTTCTGAGCTACTCCTACTTAAAAATTGTCTAAAATAGTGTATTGATTTTTATTTTCTCATTGCTTGTTTGTATCTTTTGTTTTGGGATCAATAAGTACAAATTAATTGTTTCACCAATTAAACATCTGTCTTCTAAGGTAATTTTAATTTGATGAAAATTTATTCTTAATGGTCTATGTGGTTTCAGTTATCATTTATATGTTGCTCGGTTTCCACTATGTTTTAAAATATTATTAATATATATATATATATATAATAAAGATGATCTATTAAGCATAGTAGAAGCCAAGCAACAGGTACAAGATCACTGAAACACCAATGACCAATAAGATTATAAAAATTTTTATCAGTGGATGAAATACACTAATGTAAAGAAACCAGACCTATTAATTACCAGCCTGCGAAACAGACGAATCAATAAAGTAACACAACAAATTTTAACTTAAAACCATAAACTTATCAAAATTAATGAAAAAATAACCTAAAAAACACAAGATAGGAAGGAGGCAGGCGGCAAGACTTGTGACTTGCCTGTGGGGTTTTATATATATACATAGCTGCCAAGTCTTCCGTTTTTAACGGAAGACTTCCGTTTTTTCTTATTTATCTTCTGCCTTCCGACCGGAAAACGAAATCTTCCATTTTTACGTTAAAATCTTAAGTTAAATTATTCCAAAAGAATATTCACGGCGAAAAAATATATAAACATCGAAGAAAAAGAAAAGAAATCCCGATTGCATTCATTTATAAACAGTACGGTAAGTAAACAATCAATTCTCAGTTTTCGTTAAAGGTCCGAGAAGATGTACGCTTAGAAAAGACAAAGGATTTTCCCCAATCCCCATGCCAGTACAAAGAATCTCTTTAAAGTTATTGCAACATAGGAAGAAGAGGGGGGAAAGAAAAGGGCACAGATAATCTTTCATTGTAAAGGGAGAGCATAATTATCTAACGTTTTACTGGAATCGTAAGGTAGGTAAAGTTTTCAAATAAGCTGTATCTGTAAAATTATAAAAATGCATGTTTGTTAGTAATAGTAAAAATGAGAAGGGAATTAAATATTGCGATTCCGATTTAATCTTATACTTGCAATATAATCTTAGAACATGGAAACAGTATTTATTTAAAAATGAATCTTGAAAATCTGAAAACGTTAAGATCACGGAAATTCTGGATTTTTTAGATCTGATGTTAAAATTAAATTTTATTAACACTACAATAATTTTTATAACACTCTAATGCTATTTTTACCTCTTGAAAATATATGTTGATCAAAAAGCGTATTAGATAGTGAAATTCAGTAATTGACTGGATCGCGTGGAAATTCAGAATAATTAAATAATTAATAGTTAAATAGGAAACTGGGATAATTGAGTACATCGATCGAAACTCAAACAAGATCGTGAGCAAGAGAAAAGGGTGGCGGGAGAGAAAGAGTCTATAGAAATACGGAAGTGGAATTTTTCTAAATTCGAATCGAAATAATAATAAATAATATCAACTGAATTTAAAACACTATTTCAAGAAAGAAAAAAAATAGAAAAGAAAAAAAGTTTTAATTCAACGCACATATTTCATTAAATAACTTTTAAATGTCTTTTCCAAAGTAGCAGCATATTTAATAGCACACTAATAAATGATCTTACAGCATTTACTTTTAAAAGACAAAGGAGATAAACTTTCTCGTGTCCACACACACACACACACACAAAAAAAAAAAAAAAAAAAAAAAAAAAAGAGAGAGCGAGAGAGAGAATGTTGGCCGAAAGTTTAAATTAGTCATCTCGAAAGAGGTAGTTTTTATTATCGTGTGCCTGAAAATTATTCAGTCAAGGATATTGAACAGAACAGAGTGTAGTTTGCTTAACTGATAAGTGTGGATCTTTCTTTCTGAGGTCTCCTTCAAAAAATAAACTATGCTTTAACCACACATTTGAAGTTCTTTTTTAGACGAGTTAATTTATTGTTATTCATCATTAATTAAGTTTAATGACAGATTATGGCTATTTGAGACTGATTAAATTTTATTCACAGATTATCATATTTTCAATGACTTCAAATGGATCATTAAAAAAATTAAACTAGTTTTATTTTAATTCCGCATGTTTTATTATATATATGTGTGTATATAATTTTTAAAGAAATTTTTTCCCCCTCAGGCCACAGAATCAACTTTGACGTAAATATTTGTGCTAATTTTGCTAAGTAAGGTTACCTAAAAATCTTAAATAATGTGGTGTTGGGGTTAGAGTTGATAATTTACTTGGACGTGGATAGAATGCTCTATATGTGGGTCTTTCTAAAGGATCCTATTTAGTATTTATGAGAGTCTCTCCAGGTACTGAAGTACTATTGCATAATGTGTGCTATATTAAATAACTAAATCTGTGTTCGATCAATTACAGCTTTTTTTTTTTTTTTTTTTTTAATCGGAAAGAAGGGGAGAGGTGATTATCAAAAAATTACGATAATTAGATCTTTTTTTTTTTTTTTTTTTTTTTTTACCGCAGTTAATGTTTCTTCCCACGTGCTCTCGCGTCTGTGTTGGACAGCTGCATTATTAAAGAGTGAAAATAGTTCTTCAAAGTAGCAGACTGTCAGTCTCCTCGGTAGATCGTGTGTGCGCCACTCAAAGTAAACAAATTGAAAAAGAAAGAGAGACGAAATAGATTTATCTCATCATCTGCTTGTTGATAGGTGTGTGTGTGGGGAGGGATGGTTTATGGTTATCAGTTGTTCGCCATTTAAAGAGAGGGAAAAGAGGAGAAAGAAAAAAGAAGTCAAAATTTGTACTAAACTATGTAGCGACATTTGAAATTGACGTTTTTAAAAGAAAACAATTTTTTCTACTAGCTTTAAGCTTTTTTTCCCCTCTAAAATATAATTTTCTATTAAAACGAAATTGCTATGACACTTATATTTTGACCATTCTCGTTTCTCGGAATTATAAAGCAAGGTTTTTTTTTTTTTTTTTTTCCCCTCCCGCTTTTTCATTCGCTGATAAGAAAAGCGGGAGGGAAACCGCAAAGTCGAATTTTGTAGTCTGATATGAATATGATAATTGATCTTTGGGTTTTCGGTGTTTTAGCGATTATTAATTGTTCTGCTTCGCTTCGGGTTGAAGTTTGGTGTTCGGTGATGAAGTTATTAGAACGTTCTTCGGTCTTGAATTGCTTGTTATGTATATAAAGTGATGCATGTTGTAGTATTCAAGTTGAATGAAAAAAAAAAACAATATTTACAGACGTATCGAGATAGTTACTCTAAAGAATTTCCATGCATTGAAAAATCCCCTCATGGAATTTATTATGCATATTGCAGAGCTTGCGAAGCAGATTTTAAAATATGTTATGGCGGCAAAACGGATATACAGATGCATTTAGAAAGAAAAAAACATTTGGATAAAGTGAAAAATTCTAATGTGGTTTCGAAAATTGAAACATTTTTTTCTGCATCAAATAGTGAGTCTGAAAGATCAGTTACACGAGCAGAATGCCTATTTACAAATTTCATAATTGAACACAACATTCCACTGAGCGTAGCAGACCATGCTGGGCCTTTGTTTAAAAAGATGTTCCCAGACTCAGATATAGCTAAAAAATATAAATGCGGAAGAACGAAATCTTCGGCTATCGTTGGCGCTTTGGCCACAAAGGAAATTGATGAAATTGTTGCTGCATTACAGAATGGACCTTTTTCGATTGCTATAGATGGAAGTACTGATACAGATTCTAAAATTCATCCCATAATTGTAACTTTTTTTGAGAAAGATTCAGGAAAGGTTAAAAGTTGTTTACTTTCGTTAAATTCAATATCAGAAAGATCTACAGGTGAAAATATAGCAAAGACTATATTTCAGACTTTAAATAAACACAATATACCAATTAAAAATTGTATTGCTTTTGGTTCAGATAATGCACCCGTCATGCTTGGTACGAAAAAGGGAGTAATATATTTTTTAAAGGAAAAAAATAAAGAAATAATCACAATTGGATGTAGCTGTCATCTAATAAATTTGGCGGCACGTAAAGCAGCAGAATCATTGCCAACTGATGTAGAACAGGCAATAATTGATATTTTTTATTTTCTCGAAAAAAGTGCTAATAGAAAACAAAATCTTAAAGTTTTCCAGCGCTTGCATAATGTAGAAGTAAGAAAACTCCTTAAACATGTCCCCACAAGGTGGTTGTCATTGTATAAATGTTTAACAAGGTTACTTGAACAGTGGAAACCTTTATTAAGTTTTCTTTTAGATGAGGTGAAAAAGTCTCAAATTTCTGTATCGGGAAATTCTAAAAATCAAACAGAAATTTCTAATCATCGTACTGGTAAAAATAATAATAAAAGAAAAGCTGATGATGACACTACAAATAAGAAGAAAATGAAGTTTCGTAATGAAAAAATTGTACCAATTAAAGGTATATCTGTAAATTGTAGTGAAAAATCAACAGAACAGAAATCTGACAAAAACAATGTAGTAGTGAAAGAGTCTCAAACTTCAATACCAGGAAGTTCTAAAAATCAAACAGAGATTTCTGATCATTGTACTGGTGGAAATAATGAAAAAAGAAAAGCTGATGATAGTCCTATAGTTATGAAGAAAATTGAATTTCATAATGAAGAAACTGTACCAACTAAAAGTATATCTGTCAATTTTAATGAAAAAACAATGAAACAGAAAGCCGACAAAACTAAAGTAGCTATGATAACCAGAGAAGAAAAGATGCTTTATTTTTTATCGTCAGATATGAACAAAGCTTATGCAAATTTTTTAGTGTATATTATTCCGGAATTTGAGCGAAAAAACATAATTTTACAATCTTCTTCTCCTCATATTCATATTTTAAGACATCTCCTATTTGATATGTTGAAAAATCTATTGATGAAATTCATTAAACCAGCTCTTTTGAAAAACACAGATTTAATGAAAATAGATTTTTGTAAGAAAGAAAATCAAAAAGAAAATTGTGACATTTCAATTGGCAGTGCAACATATAAAATCGTAAAAAAAATGAAAAATGAAGAACAGAAAGCCTTTTATAAAAGTGTCAGAAGGTATTACACCGAAGCATGTATTTATATTTCAAGAAAATTTCCTATGAATGATGAAAATCTTGAAAATGCTGATATACTTTGCTTGGAAAAAATCGATAGTCAGTCTTTCGAAAAAATTAGATATTTTGTTGATAAGTTTCCATTGCTTTTAAAATTGAATGAAGATGAAGACAAAAATAAGGCCTTTGATGAACTACAGGAAGAGTTTAATACACTTCAGGCAGAGGATTTAACAGATATTTTAAAAGAAGAAAGGATAGATATACAAATTGATGCTTTGAGTAAAATGAAAAATGCTGAAGGAAACTTGAAATTTGAACGTATTGCAAATGTTTTTAAAGGGATAGTGCTCATACCACACAGTAATGCTGAAAGTGAGAGATTGTTTTCATTAGTGAAGAAAAATAGAACAATGTTTCGTTCATCATTATCAGATTCTACATTGGAAAATTGTCTTGTATTGAAAACAAAATTAGATTCACCATGTTATGACATGCGTTTTTCGAATGAACTTCTGCAAAAAGCTAAGAAAGCAGCTACAATTGCACTTCAAAGTTAATAAGAGAGTCCTGTTTTGAAGTATTACGTACAAAACTTTGAGTAATCACCATAAAATGTAATAATTTCACAGCAATTGTTTTGGGTCGAAGGAACGCATGACCCTTCGTCAGGCGAACAAAATAAGCACCAGTCATGCTTTGAGTGCAGCACTCATGCTTATTTTATTCGCATGATGAAGAGTCATGTATCCCAAAACAATTGTTGTGAAATTATTGCATTTTATGGTGATTATTAAAAGTTTTGTATGTAACACAGGTTATTCACATATTTGAAACATTTTTAAAAGTTCTTTTATGAACTTCTATGGGTTTATATTTACTATAAAATGATTTTAGCACTTAAATTTTTAGCATATTTCTTCTTTCTTAAAATAAAAATGTATCTACCTGCTTCTGGACTTGTCATTTTAATCAGGATATTAAAAAAAGAAAAAAAAAATGAAACTATTTGTGGAGTTTGTGCCAAGGGGTGGGGAACTGAAAATTAGTTTTGTGAGGTAAGTATTGATAATTTAATAAGTTTTACATTTTTAGTAATAGTTGCATTTTCTTTGTAATTATTCTTAGTAATATTCCATTTGCATTGTTTTTCTTCTCGTAATTTGTATTAGAATTGAAATAAGTTACTGATTAACTTGAAGCATTTTTTTTTCTTAAAGATTGTGGTAAATTAGAATTATTGTGAATATTTAATGCTTAAAATAATATTTAACTAGTATGATAATATCTTCTTGTTTTATTTGGAAATCTTCTGTTTTTTTGCATCGATCTTCTTGTTTTTTTTGGAAATCTTCTGTTTTTTCAACATTTATCTTCTTGTTTTTGGCCGTCGTTGGTTGGCAGGTATGTATATATATTCCTATACTAACAAGGAGAGGTCACAACATGGAAAATTCAGATCGGGACTACTGCTGTGGTTACCTTCATAGTATACAACAATTCTGTGCAATTTCGTCCCGATCTGAATTTTCCATGTCGTGACCTCTCCTTGTAAGTTACATATTTGTAATGTAGTAGTGTAACAATCTTGGCACACAATATAGACATTACAAACTTACTTTTTATTTTATAACTTCAATACAAGATTATTTACCTGATTCCAATTTTTCTTGTGTTTCATTTTAGAAATATAATATATTTTTGCAGCTGATCTGCAAAATACATATTTAAGTTTTTGTTTTTTTTTAACTTCTTGAAATTGTTCAACTTTTGTGATGTGTGTTTAAATTTGCTGATTTCTGTGAAAGGTAAAATATTTTTCATTTTAAGATAATTGATTTTTATGAATAACCTGTTTTCAGACAAAAAATTTTAATGAATTGACCCCAGAAGCTTGAATTTCTCTCAATGTTAAAACTTCTATATTAGGAAAAAAATTTAAAAATATGCGAGATTCTTGCAGTCTCACGCTTTAGTAGGAACCCTGATATTGTAGTATGGTATGTAAGATAATAAATACTTTAGAAATCAAAGCCAAGGTTCTTTTTAAACTCACTATATGACATTTATGAGACTATTGTCCTCATAAGAAAGAATGAACATACACTCCTGTTCAAAAGTTTAGCAAGATGTGCAAACAATCTGTTTTTTTTTTTTTTTTTTTTCAATTTAAAAACTTATTTCACGATGAAATAGTTTCAAACATTGGTTATTTAAAGAATTGGATCTTGCTCATGTTCTTAAGTGAAGATTGGTTTAAAACAACATTTAGGGGGCCGGTAACAGATTGAGCAAAATCAATAATGTTTGTGATCACCCTGTATCGTTAAGTGAACGAAATGAACTGTAAATTTAGAATATGTTAATATACACCCAGTACAATTTGTGGAGGAATTTGAGTGACGATAGCAGGTTAAATAACGGAGACATAAGCATTTATTTTAAAACTCAAAAAGAAGTCAGCATGTTTTTTATTTATAATATACAGAGTTTAAAGTGAAAATTATTCCCACTTTCAGATAAGTTGGGAAAACACTTTTGAAACAACATACTGCAATTGGAATACAAATATCTTAATTATCACATGAAATATGAGCATTTTTATGAAAAACGTTTTCACTGTGCATGTGCGAAAGATAAAAAAAATTTATATCATAGGTTGAAAGCTAGATATATTGGGCAACTTTTATCAAAAGTGCGTTTCAATAGAGTAAAAATTAAGCAAATTATCTGAAAAACAATGAGCTAGGTTTTAGATATTTTCCAACAGTTCAAATTTTCTAAGAGATTTTTCACATGCTGCATAATTAATTTGAAGATCCAATTATTTCAACGATGCTCCAAAAGTACTTTTTTGTGAAAAACCCCTTATAAGCTTGTAACTCTAACATATTTTTGTTTATTTACTAAGATTTGTAAGATAAGGGTTTTTTCACAAAAATAACTTTTGCTAAGTGGCTAAAGTAATTGGATCTTTAAATTAATTATGCGGCATGTGAAAAACCCCTTATGAAATTTCAACTCTTGAAAAATACTTAAAATCTAGCTCATTCTTCTTTGGATAATTTGCTTAATTTTTAATGCACTTTTAACAAAAGTTGCCCAATATATCTAGCTTTCCACCTATGTAATAAAATTTTTTCTATCTTTCACACATGTGCAGTGACAGCATTTTTCATAAAAATGTTCATATTTCATGGGATATTTGTATTCCAATTGCAGTATATTGTTTTAAAAGGGTTTTTTCAACTTATCTGAAAAAAGGAATAATTTTCGTTAAAAACTCTGTATATTATAAACAAAAAACATGCTGATTTTTTTGGAGTTTTAAAATAAATGCTTATATCTCCGTTATTTTACATGCTATCATCACAAAAAATTCATCCACAAATTGAACTGGGTCTATATTAACACATCCTAATGTTACAGTTCATTTCTGCAGTACATTCCTGCTCAAAAATAAACTTTTGAGCAGGAGCATTTAAAACAAAAAATATGTATATTAAATACATTTTTATTCATAAAATAACTATAAAACAATCAAAAACTTATGATCATACATTCATAAGTCTAATACTAAGAATTAATTATTGATATGATAATATTTTATTAGCATCAATAAGTGTAATATTTTTTATTTAGCTAGCTTAATCAGTATTTTCATCAAAAAGGTCAGAAATAATTTATTAATTTTAGTTGCTTTAATCAAAGATGTCAAATTATAAATTTTCTGAATTCTGTCGCAGGCCAAAGAACCTTACACAGCGAGCCACATGCAGCCCATGGGCCGCGGGTTGGCTAGCCTCGTTATAAAGAAATAAATATGATTTTATTATAAAATACTGCCTGAATGCTATAATGTTTTTAAAATAATCATTAAAAAAATGTTGACTTTAAAGGAGGAAAAAATACGTTACATGAATTTTATGTAACTTTTTTGTTATTTATTATGTACAGAAATGAATGCAGCTGTATTTCATACATTATTCATTGATAAAATTATATTAATATATTTTCTTTCTTTTTTCTTTTTAATTATGCACATCAAAAGAACTTATGTATGATTTTATGAAACAGATAATTTTATCAATAAAAAGTTCTAATATTGTATTTCAATATTTTCAACCTTTCTAGAAATCTATCTATTGTATCCCAACTAAATACATATATATATATTTAATATAATCTTAGTCTAGCATGGGTGGAGTATTTAATTTCTGTCTATTGATGTATATATAACATGTCTGTTACATTAATATGCGTGTTCTCTTTTAGGTCATATGGTGTAGTTTTGTGGGAAATGGCCACTTTGGCCTCTCAGCCATACCAAGGCTTATCTAATGAAGATGTTTTAAAATTTGTTATTGCTGGAAATACAATGGTCAAACCTGAAGACTGTCCGGAAAATTTGTAAGTTTTGCCGTGCATGGAAAATTTAAGTACTCCCCCCCCCTCGCACACAGTCTATTTTGTACATTTTTATCAATAGACAATAATTCTGCAGTTCTTTAATATTTTTCTGATGGAAATATTGATATTGAGGAGGTACTGACCATATATTTAATAGCAAATTTTTGATTAATATTAATTATTTGCATGTAATGCTAAGGCTTTAATTTAATATTTGTAGAAATTTTATAATACATATAAATAAGTAAAAAGTAAAATAATAATGTATATATATATATATATGTCATAAGAATGGGATGTATTACTGGGTGTAGCTGTCTTGAAAATGTTGGGGAATCCTTTTGTGGTTACTAATAATCCTTTATTTCCGAGATAGGTAGAAAAGTGCAAACTTGGCTGGGAATATAGGCAACCTGAACAGAGATTTGCTCTGATGCCTCAGAAAGTATTATAAGTAGGCGGTATAGCTGATCGCTGCAGGCAGACCTCCCCGGTTTAGGGGGGGGGGGGGTTGTTTAATGGCGCCTACTTAAAATAATTAGGGATGGGTTTTGAAATTTATCAATTAGCTTTTGAGAAAAAAAAAATTAAAAAGTGCATGTCTCAGTAAAAATTTGGAAAAAACACATGCCTTTTGTTATATTTTCATTTTTTTTTTTTTTTTTTTTTTTTTTTAAGATACTGCAAAATCCATCCTTACTTTCTTTTAAATAAGTTCTATTAAATATCTGTACAAGTTTTAGCATTTTAAAGATAATAAATTCATGAGAAAACACAATTTAAATATTTCAAAACTGTAAAAAATAAATCATAAACCATAAGAATTGTTGCCTGAATATATATTTTATCATTGAACAAACCTAATCTTATTCAATTTTTATTAAAATCACACAATCAACTGATTGGAAGAAAATCATATTTATTGAAATTTTATTTTTCCGACTGAGTGTAAATAATGCATAATATAATAATAAATAATTTTTATTAAATAAAAATTGTATTTCTTTCCCATTGTTTAATGGTGTTTTCCATTACCTGCGGCTTATTTCTGTTGAGCTATCTAAATGACAGACCAGATGTTTTCTGCCTAAAGGTTGTCTGAGTGAGTAATGCCGACCGGTTTGTCGGCCTGGATAGCTCAGTTGGTAGAGCCTTGACCTTGTAAGTCAAAGATCCGGGGTTCGACTCCCGGTCCAGGCATTATTTTCACTCAGTCGGAAAAATAAAATTTCAATAAATATGATTTTCTTCCAACCAGTTGATTGTGTGATTTTAATAAAAATTGTATTTCTTTCTCCCATTGTTTAATGGTGTTTTCCATTACCTGCAGCTTATTTCTGTTGAGCTATCTAAATGATAGACCAGATTGTTTCTGCCTAAAAGGTTGTCTGTGTGAGTAATGTGGATCGGTTGTCGGACTGGATAGCTCAATTGGTAGAGCCTTGACCTAATATGTTTATATTCTATAACTTAAGTGAAACTTGACTATTGAAATAAATGAATAGCTATATAACAAGATATAAATTTAATTAATAACAACATGGTAACACTTTACAAAAACTTATACACTCCTGTTCAAAAATTTAGCAAGATTTGCAAACAATCACTTTTTTTCAAATTAAACACTTATCTCTCAATGAAATGTTTTCAAACATTGGGTATTTAAAGAACTGGGTCTTCCTCATGTTTTTCAGTGAAGATTGGTTTAAGACAAAAATTTAGGGGGCTGGTAACAAATTGAGCAAAATCAATAATGTTTGTGATCACTCTGTATCGTTAAGTAAACAAAATGAACTATAACTTCAGGATATGTTAATATAGACCCAATTCAATTTGTGGATGAACTTGTGTGACGATAGCATGTTAAATAAGGGAGATATAAGCATTTATTTTAAAACTCCAAAAAAAAAAACTTGTTTTTTATTTATAATATACAGAGTTTTTAACAAAAATTATTCCCACTTTCAGATAAGTTGGCAAAACACTTTTAAAACAATATGCTGCAATCGGAATACAAATATCTTAAATATCTCATGAAATATGAACATTTTTAAGAAAAACGTTTTTACTGTGCATGTACAAAAGATAAAACATTTTTTGTTGCATAGGTTGAAAGTTAGATCTATTAGGCAACTTTTATCAAAAGTGCATTTGAATAGAATAAAAATTAAGAGAATTATACAAAAAAGAACGAGCTAGATTTTAGATATTTTCCAAGAATTGAAATTTCTTAAGGGGTTTTTCACATGCTGCATAATTAATTTGAAGATCCAATTATTTCAACCACACTCCAAATGTACTTTTTTGGGAAAAATCCCTTATAAGCTTGTAACTCTAACATATTTTTGTTTATTTACTATGATTTGTAAAATCATAAGGGGTTTTTCCGAAAAAACAACCTTTGGAAAGTGGTTGAAATGATTGGATCTTCAAATTAATTATGTGGCATATGATAAACCCCTTAAGAAATTTCAAATCTTGCAAAATATCTAAAATCTAGCTCGTTCTTTTTTGTACAATTCTCTTAATTTTTATTCTATTCAAATGCACTTTTGATAAAAGTTGCTCAATACATTTAGCTTTCAACCTATGCAATAAAAAATGTTTTATCTTTCATACATGCACAGTAAACATGTTTTTCATAAAAATGTTCATATTTCATGAGATATTTAAGATATTTGTATTCTGATTGCAGTATATTATTTTAAAGGTGTTTTTCCAACTTATCTGAAAGTGGGAATAAGTTTTGTTAAAAACTCTGTATATTATAAATAAAAAACATGTTGATTTTTTTTTGAAGTTTTAAAATAAATGCTTATATCTCCCTTATTTAAGATGCTATCGTCACACAAATTCATCCACAAATTGAACTGGATCTAAATTAACATATCCTAAAGTTTCAGTTCATTTCGGTTACTTAATGATACAGGGTGATCACAAACATTATTAATTTTGCTCAATTTGTTACTGGCCCCGTAATTGTTGTCTTTAACCATCTTCACTGAAAAACATGAGAAAGACCCAGTTCTTTAATTACCCAATGTCTGAAAACATTTCATTGAGAGATAAGTTTTTAATTTGAAAAAAAGTAATTGTTTGCAAATCTTGCTAAACTTTTGAGCAGGAGTGTATAACATATAATCAGCATATATAGTTATGCGCATCAGTGCCTGACTCTGTCACGCTTTAGGCTTAAAGAGATTTCCTTCGATTCTGTCTGTGTGTGAACACAAGTTGCCACCAAATTTTCATACTTTAGTTAATTTTAAAATATCTAATTGTCTGATCGATAAGCTGTTTAATCCGACGGATTCAGAAAATCACCCCTTTCATTTGGTACCTTATTTGTAACGAATTTTTGATTAGATTTTTAAAAATTAATTAAAATATGAAAATAATAGCTTTAAAATAGACATTTAAATTTTTAATTGTTGCTTTTTTTTTTTTTTTTTCAGCATATGAAATGAAATATGCCTTCACGTGAAAAAAAAAAAAAAAATTATAAATTATTAAATTTGCTCATGCATATGAAAAAATGACGCATATAAAATAATAATAATAATTTTAAAGGTAACGAAGAGATAAATAAAGTGCAAAAATTTCGCATGGGCTTGCTAGCAAATGAATTATTTGAAGTGAGAAATAAATAAAATAAAATTATCATTTTTCAACGGGCACCTTCGTCGCCCTACGAGATTTTAAATTTTTTTTTTTTTTTTTTAATTTATTTATTTATTTATTTTTTTTTTTAATCTCCTGCTGCTTTACTCAGGTTAATTCCCCTGCTAACGTGGGAGGGTTTCTGAGACTAAATTCTAAATTTATTTTTTAATTAAAAAGCCTTCGGCTTTTTAAATTTTTTCTTTTCTGTAAAATTATTTTTATGTTTTTCGGCACTTTCGATGGAGGTAAGCAACGGTTGCGACCGATTGCAGGTACTCCGAATCAACTACGTTGACGTTGACTAACTAGTGAATATATATTTGACATGATATAATAATTGGAATATGGTAGGTGGAGGAATGTCTGCTCTCCATTCATTTAATTCCTGATTCACTTCTGAATCTCAACTAAGTAATGCTATAAAAATAAGTTTAATAACTTTGAAAAATGTCCAAGATTGAAAATTCATAAAGCAGTGGTCCAAATCATTAAATCAGCTGATAAATGAAAATTTGTGGGATCGATTATAGTGCTGCCAGTGACTGTCTCAAAAAAAAAAAAAAAAAAATCCTTATGCTATTTTATAAATGAGGATGCTGGGTGTTAATTATATGTACATCGTTTTGTTTTTAATTAAAAAAAAAAATAATGTTTAATATATTTTCTTATTTCTTCTAGATACAGACTTATGGCAATGTGCTGGCAAAAAAATCCAAAAGCACGGCCTACTTTCATTGAAATCATTGAAATGTTACTTTCAGATCTAAATGAGAAGTTTCATCAAGTTTCATTTTATTATACTCAGCATGTACCAAATTGTGCAGACCATGAGGATGCTGATGCACCTACAAGTCCATTAAGATCACCCACATGTGATGAAGATAATGATCAAAGTGTATACAGGTACTTTCCCAGTGCAACTCAGATGCCAGAGGAAAATAGAAACTTTATATTTGACAATGGAGATGCAATTGCATCTTGTTCAAATTACGCAGCAGAAGCTTCGAACTCTAATGAAGGAAGCAAAGCTGTGTCTATAAATTATTCTGATGGTAGTAAGGGAAGTAAAATTAGTAATATTTCAAATGGCAGCATCCCTAATGGACATGTTCACTTAACTTTGGAAAGAGCTTCTGAGTGTTGACATTATTTATCGAGCTTCTCTTAATTTACCGACTTTAAATATGACTGGATTTTACATATTCCTCAAGAAGTTCAAAGACATTGATGTATCATTTTAATGTTTGTCAGTGTTAATTATTGTGCTTATGCCTTGTGTGAATGGCTAGAAGCATCTGCACTATTGTTTTAATTTTTTATTTGACACATGCACATGGTTGACTTATTAGCTTTTTGACATTGATGACTAACCATTTAATCATTTTATAATATAAAATTGATTTCATACACTTTTTTTTTTTTTAAATTGTTGAAAAGTTTATGGATTTTGATCCTCTCTTATAGATTTTAAAAATGAAAATTTTATGAAAACATCACACTGAAATTCAATGAAAACAAAACAAAATTAAGTTTGATTAATTTTTTTTTTCCAATTATTATATTGATGATAAATACTGTATATTTTCCTTCAATAAATTATATAAGTAAGCTTTAAAGAAGTACGGTAAAATGATGTAATTAATTATATATATTCATTGAGATAGCCCATTTTTGAAGCTCAATATATGC
This sequence comes from Salticus scenicus, assembly GCA_963930645.1. Taxonomy (NCBI): domain Eukaryota; kingdom Metazoa; phylum Arthropoda; class Arachnida; order Araneae; family Salticidae; genus Salticus; species Salticus scenicus. Next base: position 85,472,758 of record OZ005661.1, read on the forward strand.
CACTAATATATACATGTAATTTTCAAAAGAATTACAGTTGTTATTTTAGGGTTGGTTAAATTTTGGGCACTGTGGTAGACAACAAGGACTTTTTCAGATTCAAAAATATATTTTGACAGATCAATATCCAGGGCCTGATGAAGGCCAGGACATGTGGGGCAACTGTCTTGGACCGTTGTGCCAAAATTGGGCCCTCAAATCAAATGTAAAACTTTCTTTGGTGCTCCTTTTTTTGTTATAAGTTTAAGTGAAGACGTGTGAAAGGTCCCCTATATGAATAAATGTCTGCAAGGCTCCCTGTTAGACTAAGTTGGACTTTGATAATATCTGGGTAAAAAATTTTAAATCTTTAATGAAATAATTTCACAACATTTTTACTATGCAATATATTTTTGGACAAAACTGCTTGTCCTGTTCTACACTGGTTTGGGTGCCCAAACCTAACCCTGTTCTTTGTTTAAAAGTTTTCTCTCTTACAAAATATGATATAAATTTCCTTAATATGTATTAATGAATTAACATTTAATTATCCATTATCTTATATATGTATATATATATATATATATGATGCAGTTGCATTAGAAATCCAATATTTTGATTATTCCAAGTTTGCCACCAGTTGTGGTAAAAAATCAATTGTAAATTTTGAGAAATAAAAAAAATATATATATGTATCATTTAATGTTTTTATTTGATTATTCAATAAGTCAACCAAAGTGCAATACTATTTTTATAAATTTGGAAAATGGATTATTTAATATCATAGTAATTTAGTGGGTTTTTTTTTCTCTCTCTCTCTCTCCATTTTATTATACTATATAATCAAAATCAAAATCTGGCATTTATACTGAATTGTTATAATTTTAGAATTTAATACTTTTGTACAAATAATAAAATTAAGAAAGTAGTATATGTCTTAATATTGTCATAACTAAAACTAAACTTTTTTTAGTGATAAAGTATATTAAAATCGGTACCATTTTAAACTAAAAATTTATTTATTAATAAAAAAAAAAAAAAAAAAAAAAAAAACTTATATCATTGTTTACTGTATTTAGAAATTTCTAAGAATGCATAAAATGTGGTTTTGGAAATATCTATAAGGTGAGTGGTTTTATCTAGATAACACAAATTATGAATTCATAATTTATGTCATAAATTGATCATTTACACTGTTTATTCATGGTGATTAATGTTTTTTAATTCATTTAATTTATTTTATAGGTTATGTATGCTTTATGAGCATTTACAGAGTAATTAATTTTACAAACATGTTTGTCATGCATATTACATTAATAATTTTTAAAAGAATTCAATTAGAGATAATCAATAATAATCTAACACAAATTTTAATGTCTCAAAATGTTAAATTTATATAATTTGAGCAAAAAATGTTTGTATAAGTGTGTTACGTTTTAAAGTTTTTATTTTGCTTCTTTAATGTTAAAAAAAAAACTTTTTTTTTTTTTTAATTTATATGACAGTTTATCATTCAGATTTTATAAACGGAAATGTAGATAAATATTTATAATAAAAGTAGATTATTAAATATATATATATATATATATATATATATATTTTTTTTTTTTTTTTACCACATTTTTAATTTAATATTTTATAATTCAAGAATTATTTTTGGATTTTAAAAGATAACACGAAATTATCATGATAACAATTTATGTTATAATTTCCACTCTCACCCATCATTTATGTATGTAAAATGCTTAACATTTTCTTAATTGCATGGCCTTCCTAGATAACGTTTGTAACTTCACAGATAGTTTTGTATTTTCAGCAAGACATATCTAGCCAATGAAATCATTATTTGTTTTATGTGATAGTAAACTACAGTAGAACTTGGATAATTTGAAGTTGAAGGGACCAGAGAAAAATTCGAAATATCCAAAAATTCTAATTACATATACTATTTTGTCAAAAAAAGAGATATATTAAAAAATTAAAACTCTAAGATCAAAGATTTATCACATAAATTTTATACCTAAGAATACTGCTACATTCCTCCTCCCTTCCCCATTAAAGCAATATTTTTTACGAGCTTCATTATTCAACACTTTTTAAAAAATAGTCAGATATTTTTTATTGCTTCTTTAAGTACAATCTTTGAATCATAGCATATGACTTGATACAAAAATAGAATCTACTACATTAGACATGACTTTCAATTTAAAAAAAACCTCGAAGTTCATGTATATTCACCATATCTTCTGATGCACTAGCTAGGGGGTTCTCTTGTATTTCCTTATCCTTCTTTTGAAAGACTGTTAAGATATATAATGCACTTTAGCTGAGAAAAAGTCCTGGGAACAAATTTTACTGTAATATTTTAAAGGTAATCGTATGAAAAATTCGAATTATCCAAAATAGAATTCGAATTATCCACGATTTTTTAACATTATTTTAATATAAAATTCAAGGGACTGAGTAAAAAATTCGAATTATCCAGAATTTCGAATTAAACAAGTTCGAATTATTCAAGTTTCACTGTATATTTAATGGTTTGCTGTTAGTAAAGGTTTCAAGAACTGGTGCAAAACACAAAAGAAAGAGAACACTACTACTTGAAAATAACATTAAAAATTAAAACAATGCTTTTCAAAAGACTACATCTTTTTTTTTAATCCTGCACACAAGAATGAAAACATTTCTTACCACTATGAAAGTTGACTAAAAAAAGGGGGAGGGAACAGACATAAGTAACCTACTAAGTGTCTTAAAAAAGACAATACAGTGAACTCTCTTTAAAATGAACAGTCAAGGGTCAGCAGTTTTTGTCCATAATAACGAGAGTCCGTTATAACAGGACTTCATAAACTGAAGTTCTCTATGAACTCTAAAATTACTATTATCTACACATACACAGTATAATATGAATACAAATTTGTTTCCTCAAACCCTTTTATTCACTAAAAATATAAATGCAGGAAAAACGATATCTACTTACAAAACTTCTTTTCTTCATATAGTACATAAAGAAATAAGGGATATAGTACATAATAGTCTATCTTAAAAAAATGAAGTTATCTTGGTTTGTTTTTTTTAGAATAAATGATCTTCTTGCAATGTCATTTTCAATTTTAGCCAACTGTTCAAAAATATTATCTGCAACTTGAATTTGAAAACATTTTATGAACTGATACTTTTTCGAAGAAAGTAAGATTTGAGTGAAAAAAATGTCCATCTTAACGAATGAATTGTACGTATAAAGTGATGTTTATTACATGCAATTCCTTTAGGCCTTAACTGGGGATTCTGTTTTTGTATGTAATAACGAGAAATCCATCTTAAACAGGGCTGTCTTAATGAGAGTTCACTGTAATATTGTTTTCACTGCAAAGTACTAAACCAATAGTTTTTTCAGCTTGCAATTAAACATATGAATATGCATTTAAAGATAAACTCCATGACTATTGCAACATTTTAATATTAAAAAAAAAAAAGAAAAAAAAAGGTCTAAGAATCTATAATCATGCAGTTTTGAATTATAACTATATTGGGGAAAAAACAACTTCTCAGTGAACGAAAAAATCCATATCAGCTACTCTCAGAGGGTTAAGAGGAAAAACAACTAGTAACAAGTAACAACTAGTATGTTCTGACTATTACAAAATGCTTCTTCCATATTTATTAACAATATCACCTACCGGTGCACAAAAATTTAGTCATGGTTTCTCACAAAGATTTTACACACGTAAATTGGTGCAATTTTAACCGATAGAAGCTAAGATGCAGCCATATGGAAAATCACAGAACATGAGTTCTAACAGTGGAACATATTGGCCGATATACACCCAATTAAAGACAGCCTCTTTTTTCATAATGGCAATCACACATATCAAGTTTTGATGATATTTTATATATACAATAGAAACTAAGATATAGCCTTTGCATTCACTGGGGAAGTTGCACCATACTTCTGTCACCGATAAGCTTCCAAATTGAATCAGCATCATTTTTCATAATAACACAATCACATATCAAGTTCTGTGCAATTATACACTATACTATAGAAGCTGGGCTATTATAGCCTTCCTATAAGTAGGGGAATTTACAGTATATTAACACCGTCTGTTTGGGATGTATACACCTAAAGTTGATAGACATCAATTTATGTCAAAGTGCAACTAAATTTTCATGAAACTTATGCATTACATCTTAAACTAGAGCTGACACAAAATTTTGACACAGATAGACTGGTCAAATTGTATTCAGGACCTTCTAAAAACATGTAAATTCATCAAAAACTGAAAAATTTTACAAAGCCAAGGCTTTTTTATGAATATAAAAGAATGTTAAAAAGAGAGAAAGCACATAATTTCTTGTGTGTCCTTTATAAAAAGTTTCTAAGTTTTTTGTTTCTTAAATTTTCAAGAAGTTTTATCTTCTCTGTTGGTTTGTTATAAATTTATATGAAATAATTTAATACACACTAGAATGTGATTATGAGACTTCTTTTACAATTAACTATATTCATTTGTGTCTAAATAGCACACATATTAATTGAGATAAATTTCTTTTTTCTTCTTTAATTATAGCATACAGTGTATTCAATTGAAGGCAATGCCATTTTTAGAAAACTTGACACATTACATTAAACACAATATACAGTGCACTCCCAAAAATCAGCACAACTTGGGCCAGAGACTGTGCGGATTTTAGAATTTTGCTGATTTTAGGTATTTTTTGTAGTTTGCATTTCTGAACTAGAATTTTCATGCTAATGCATTAAAAATGACAGTGATATAAGTAAGCATGTAAAATATTGAAAAATAAGTAGATAAAAGGCTATTACAGAGTAATAAATGTAGTAAAAGATATAAAGTTATACATATATATATTTCAATTAACAAATTAAAACTTACTCCATAAAGTAAAAATGCAAAATTTAAGTATATAAACATGTGACACAGTATAGACTTGTGTATCATAAATTTGCAAATCTTATTACAATTTAGAAATATAAATCAATATATGTATATATTTTTTTCTTTGCTTAAATATTTTTTTTTCTTTTAGTCATTGAACTGTTGTTAGTTTTTGTTCAAACACGAATACAAATGATGTATTAAAAACTTTAGTTACTCATCTCTAAGACCTGGATTTCAATTAAAATAACCTTTTCTTATCTTGTTAGATTGTTTTTAAAAAAATACTATTAAAATAAGTGATGTCATGTTTTTTTTTTTTTTTTACTGGAAAACTGTATTATAAATTTCATTGTTTACATCAGTTCAGATGAGCAGATTTCTAGAGTTTGTGGATTTTAGGAGTGCGGATTTCTGGGAGTCTACTGTATTGCAATCGGAATTAAAAAAAAAAGTATGAAATAATTTTTAACTGTGCATGTGGAAATATTATTATTATTATTATTTTGTATAATTTATTATGCAAAAAAGAATTATGTAGCCAAATGTATTTGGCTACTTATTTGAAAATCCCAAGCAAATATCATGAAAATTAAAAACGTTATTGTTAATAGAATGAACTAAATTCCTTCTAATAAAAGCAAAACTATGAGGGGTTCAAACCATATTTTTATTTAAATTCAATCACATGCTATAGCTACAATGCATTTATACAGAGTGGTCCCAAGTATATATTTTTGTTACTAGTCCACTTTTTATCTTTGGGATAAAACTTTCGTTGAAATATGCTAAGTATAACATATTATTTACATACTTGAAGATTCGGAACAATTCGTCAAATGTTTTTCTAGATATTTGGCAAAACATTTAAAATCAAAAGCATCCGGTCATTTGTGAGAAGATAATGTATAATAAAGAAATAGTATGTTATCATCCTTATCTCAATTCTTACTGAAAATTAACTGCAATAAAGATACGTTTTCAAAAGTCAATAGAATGAAGATTTATTTCCTGAAACCACTCGGCTCTAGGAAGACAAAACTAACATAAAATTCTGAAAGTATATTAGCTTATATAATTTTGATCCAAATAATGATGTTTTAGTTATGACATTATTAGGGACACTGTTGAAAGTTTTGCTCTCTGAAAAAAAAACTGTTTGATGTATCTTGTAAATGTATCTGCATATTGTGTATTATGTGTTATGTTATTACTATTCACCAGAACTTAATATTATCTGTGATCTATTATTTGTGAATTCCTATTAATTGTTTGGTTTTTATCTTTACATTATATTAAGCTTTTACACTTGTATTTTGTATTATATCATATGTAAATGACTATGTGAATCATACAATAATCATGGATAATCACTTATTAATCATATTATTTAGGTCCTTAAACCAAAACATGAACCTTAAAAAAAGCATTTTTTAGTCAATTTTAACAGTGATTAAAAATAAAGAATGTAGAAAGCAAAAATAAAAATATGAAAACTAATATAATAATTAATTTGTTTCTTACAAAGCTAACACATTTGAAGAGGAAGAAAAAATATATTTAAAGACAAAGAGCTTCATCTTTATATAATTCTTAGCAGTTTAAATATTTGTGAGAAGTAATTTGTTAACTCAAAAGCAAAATTTATCATATTACAAAAATATTTTTAAATGTACAGGGTAATCAAGAAATTGTGTAACCAAAAATTTCAAAATGGACATTTAGGCCAATAATGATACCTGTGTACTGTTTGTTACAAGTAATATTTCATTGAAAATATCACATGCTTTGCTATTAGTTTTAAAAGCTCTTTCTTTGCTCAAAACATATGAGTTTTTCGCAGAACATATAAACAACAGAAAGGTTCTGCTCTAGAAGCATGCTAGAACAAAAAAGTGACAGGTTCGATACACATAGCATTGTCAGCCTATTCGACCAGAATTTTCCATGCTTTTCTTTGAAATGTGTAAATATGTGCTAGGACATTGAAATAATTTATAACCATGAAGTTGATTTAATTAAAAACTTAATAAAACATACAACCTTTTATTACTTCATGTTTTCAAATTGCCGAACTAGTTTCCTCTGGGGCGCCCCAGCTTGATCACCGGCATCGTGGTGTGTGAAGTCGCTCGAAACTGATGTTTCTGGTTTCTTCCCTGCCATTGGCGGTTGAGTAATGCCCCATCGTTGCCATTGCAGCAATTTGAACTTGAAAAAAAGAAAATAGAAATTTTAACAAGTTCAAATTGCTGCAATGGCAACGATGGGGCATTACTCAACCGCCAATGGCGAAGAGTCTATGTAAGAGGGAAGAAACCAGAAACATCAGTTTCGAGCGACTTCACACACCACGATGCCGGTGATCAAGCTGGGGCGCCCCAGAGGAAACTAGTTCGGCAATTTGAAAACATGAAGTAATAAAAGGTTGTATGTTTTATTAAGTTTTTAATGTGCTAGGACTATTTAAAAAGGCCAAATTAAAGGCATCTTCTCTAAGCCTATATTCTTTTGTTTTTAGAGTCATTCAGAAGTACATAATCATGGCAATGACTTACTTATAAATTCTATAGAAATATTGAAATTTATATTTAAAAAAAAAAATATATATATATATATATATCCTTTTACGAAAATTGACTTCAAATTTGGAGAAATGCATTATTGTGTTTATTTGAAGGGAAAGATTTTGTTTAGAATTCATAATATGATTATAATCATAGTAAGTTTTCTCATTTATGCTTCATTGAATAATTCTTTAAGGGATGAAGTTCAAATTATTTGACAATTTTATTACCTGCCTTTGGCGATCAGCTGGTTCACTATTACTGAAAATTCTGACCTTAGCAAATTCCTGCTTGGTGATGCCTGCAGTGCCCTCATATTATCACATGCACCTACAACCTGTTCACTCACTGTGTGAAACTTCCTTACCCGCCCCTTATATCCTCCTATTAATTTTACAGCTTTGAAAGTATGTATAGTTCATTCCTCACCCCTGAAAAACCATGTAACAGTTTTTCTAGTCCTTACCTCTATTTTAAAATTTCAGAATTTTAATTTTCTGCCCTCCCTCTACCCTTCCTTATTAATTTTACATCTTTGAAAAAAAGCGCAATTGATTTTCTGTCCTTGAAACCCAGTAATAGAGAATTCAAGCCCATAGTCCCATCTATTTAAATTAAGCAAAGAGATTGTCGCCGGAACACATCCGGGTGGACCATTCCTATTTTTGATTGGTCTAGATTTAACTACTTTGGTGATGAAAGTCGGCCATTTTTTTTTAGTAAAAACTGATGATTTTTTAAAAAAAGATACTGCATGGATGTTATACTTTTTTAAAAGAGCTCTAAAAACTGTTAATTTTTTGTGAGGACACTATATACATCAAGTTATTAGATTTAAAGATATTACGTTGCAAATTTTCACAACGTAATATCAGTCGATTGCTTTTATCTTAAAATAAGTCTAAAATTAAAGAATAATGAATAACTTTTTTAAAATTATCAGTTTTGAAGTTCTAAGAGCTGCAATTTTTAAATTACAACGTACTTATTTCCCATACATAATCTATTTGTAAATAATTGTTAATTCATTCTTGAGAATCATTCGCATAAGACCATAGAGCATTGTTGCAAAACGAGTGCATGGTTGGTTGGGTTTTACATCGCACCAGTGCTGTGCAACAGGCAATTGGTGACGGTCTAGAATTCACCCCTAGCAGTGGTCCGGAGACATGCCATCACAATTTTAATCCTCTGCGGAAGCAAAACGAGTGCAAAACAGAAGAAATATTTCATTAAATATAGTATAAAGAGCTGGAGGCAATAGGTACCTGAAGTGAGGTTTAGAGCGATTTCAAAATGGTTTTTTTTTTTTTAAGTTTTTATTTATAATGTGATATAAAAAATAAATGGTGATTCAATTCTTTTGAAAATTCATTTAAATACAGTGACCAGCAAAGCGGGCGTAGCCTGCTAGTTTTAAATATTTAAAAAACGTTATAAATGTAGCTGCTGCTTCCACGCTTCCTTCTTCTTTTCTAAATATCTCCCCTCTTGATTAACCAATTTCAAAAAATCTTACACTATTGTTCATTCATTATAATAGTTTTGAAATAAAGTAGCTTTACCAGTTATGCGATTTTTGATCATCTTGTATCTGCTGAAATATTGGTTAGTAAATGAAAAAAGTGCTCTTCCATTGCAGCTTATGAATTATGTCATTTAATTTTAAATTTTCATGAAGTCATTTTTAAAGTATAAATTGTATCAAAATACTTTTTGTTTTAACAATATAGTAGACTTTTAGAAATGAAGTATAGATAACCATCTGTTCATTCATTTATTTATTTTTAGTTAATAGATTATTATTTTTAAAATATAAATGATTGTTTAGATTGCAATAAAATGCAACAAAGTATAAGAAATTTCTAAACAAATATCATAAAAAGTACAAACATACTACTGTTTTAGTTTTAAATAATTAAGTACAGATTTTCCATGGATTGCATGGAATTTTGGCAAGCGGCCAATAAAAGTAAATCCACAGAGATAGATTTGTATTGGTAACTAAAAAGCAGAGAGGATTTATTTATATTGCATGTACATAAATATATATATATTTCCTATTGTAATTGTCATAACCCATTGTTTTAGTTTGAAATAATTCAGTACAGATTTTCCACGATTGGATTGAATTTTGGCAAGCAGCCAATAAAGGTAAATTTACAGATATAGGTTTTTAGAGGTGACAAAAAAGCGAAAGGATTTATTTATTTTGCATAAATCTATTTTATTTCTGTTGTCATAACTTTATTGTACTTGTGTTTAATTTTTATACATTTAATTTATTCATTTCAGCATTAATCTTACTTATTCAATGAAATATAAATTTTTATTTTACTTTTTATTGTCTGCAAATTGTACAGATGTTATGAAAATGAAATTGTACTATTCTAATTATTATTTTCACTCTGAATTCTTTTAAAAAATTATTGAGTTATATTTAGTTAGATTTACCTTTAAGCCATAAGAATACAACAGCAGGTTTACTTTGAAATATCTTTCTGAAATTTGTTAGTTACTTCCATTACCTGACTACTATAGGTAACGAAAGTATTGTACTCTATCAAAAATTTTGATATTGAGTTTTTTGAATTTGATGTTTGCTCACTGCTCTAAAGACAACATTTCAAAATCCGATGAATGAAAAGTTTGCTTTGTCAGAAATGATCTGCAGCTAACGGCAACAGTACCAGAAATGAATTCCAGATGACTTCGTGTTTTCCTTATTAGTGCTGCCAACCTCCAAAAAAGATATTTATCCACCAACGAACACCGGTGTGAATGTAGGCGACCATTCCGGAAATTTATTGACTGTACTTCGTTAATTCCCTATTAGGTATCCTTTTCTATGTATTAGTTGATTAGTTCTGGCAGAAGATTGACAGGTGCCCTGTTAATTTGAGGTCTTACAAGTGCATTCCTTTATAAACGGCTCTACAAATTTTCTTCAAACTCGTCTTATTAGATATTCTTTTGCATGTATTACTTGGTTACTACAGGAAAATTGACAGTCCTCCTGATTAGTTGGGTCAGTTTTAGATCTCGAAAATTAGTGTTTAGGTGTCTGATTTGTTCAGTTAGTTTTATTACTTCTGATTACACTATCTACAAAAAGAGTGTATGGTTAATGGTGTAATAATGGAAGTCGTGTGGTTGTTACACGTCAGTTTTTTTCTTAAATATATTTCATCAAGTTCTGTGTTAATTTCATGCTTTCTGAAAGTCTGACTAAGGGCTCTCTCATTTCTGCTACTAAACCGACTGTCTACTTTTATACATAAGATCTGTACCACCCTCCAGTAGGTCAGAGTGCATTGTGAAAACAGCTTTTAGTTCTTACCAGTGGTGGCTTGTCAGTGATGTTTAAAATTTTGGCCTAAAACAATTGTATGTTTGTTCTATATTTACAGTGTTTTCTTTGAAAGGAGAAAACACTTGATCAAAAACTTTATCAAATCCAGAACATTTCAAGAACTTTTCAGATAAAATAGTTACATATTTTCAAAAAAAAAAAAAAAGGGGGGGGGGGGTAGTTAATTTTATACAGATTTTCTGTATTGTGTATATTTACAATATGCATATTTGCAACTTCAGTTATGTTACCTATTTATATATTGATATATCTGTATAAATTTTTAAATTTTTCCTTTCATACAATTGTTTTGTATTTTTTATGTTTTGGTTTAAGGTTTTATTTATTTTTTTTAACATTAAAGATTTAACTGTATTTCAATGCATGGATTTTATACTTGTATAATTTATAATGTTGTATTCAGAAGTTTTTTTTTTTTTTTTTCCTTTGAGATTTGAAATGAAAATTCTGTCCTTACCTCATAATTTTGAAATATATTGAATGTTCCTTGTTTAAAAAATAGATTTAATATTTGATTTGTTTTCATTTTTTATTTAAATATATATTTGTTGTTTTTTGTTATTCACCCATTTTTATGACTGTTAATCATTTGTTTATATGAGAAAGAGTATGTTGTAAAACTTGGGCCTCAGTAAAGCATTTCAATTATTTCACACATTTGTGTCATCATACTTGATAAGGAAATTGATAAAAATATAAATAAGTGACTTTGGTCTTAAAGGGGTGATCAAATTATTTTCAGTATGTGGTTTAATCAATACATATGCCTAAATATATATATATTTAGACATATATATATACATATATTTTAAATATAAAATGTTGAATAACTAACTTCACACATTTAAAATAATCCAGCTAATGATGTCTAAAGATTATTTAAAGTAAAATTTACAGAGTTTCTCTTGGGTTTAAAAATGGGCAGGGCACTGTTAGGTTTTTGTTTTTTAAGGTACATTTTAGGATTTTAATGTCAGTTTGGATTCTTAAGGGCATATATTTAACATTTAGATTTCAAAATTCTGTTATAAGTATTCATACAGTGAATACTTTTTTTTTTTCTTTACCTTTTCTTGTTATTAATAAATAAATAAGTTAATGGCCCTCTTCACTTACCGTCGCCAGAAGCCCGAGCCAATGATATTCTATGGGTAAATTTTCTTTACAAATAACTTATTAACTAATACATATTTTTAAATTCTGTTTTCACATTCAGAAAATTCCCAACTGTTAAATTGATGGACCTTTTTTAAAAATGTATTTTTTTTAATTTTTAATATTTTATTTCGAAATTGCAAAATGAAAAAATTTCAGATTGAAAATTCGTATTTTGCAGCTTCAAAAAAAAAAAAAAATAAATAAAATAATAATTTTTTTAAAAAGGTCCATCAATTAAACAGCTGGGAATTTTCAGAATGTGAAAACAGAATTTAAAAATATGTATTAGTTAATAAGTTATTTGTAAAGAAAAATTTCCCATAGAATAACATTAGCTTCAGCTTCCGGCAGCGGTGAGTGAAACCGGCCCTTAACCAATGAAATTCTAAAATGTTACAAAAGTTCTAAACATTAATAGTTTTTCTGTAATAATTACAACATAAAAAGAGCTTATACATTGACTGATAAAAAAAGATACCTTATTCAAATCAAATTTATCTAGAATTTTTTTTTTTTTTTTTAAGTATCGCATGATTTTCTCATTCCCCAACAAGTTTCTGTTTGGATGATTTTTATTGGAAATTACTTCTACATTTTAGAATATATGGCAAAATTTCATTCACATGTTAAGCCTTATTTTAAAAAACTGAGACTTCCTAGTATTTTTTAATTCAAAAAGAACTTAACCACTCAACTATGTAAGGGATATTTTGTCATTGCAAGAGAAATTTGTAATATACTATACTATTGTAAATTAGATATACTTTTTCGCAAAAGATCATGGTTAGTGAGAATTTAAATTATGCTTTAATCATGTAACACAGGTAACTAGTGTATTTCATAATTTTATATAAGTACAAGTACATAAACATACTACTACTCACAGTTTTCATTGTACGTTTGCATTTTTTTTTTTTTTTCCTCAATTTGTATTGATATTTAACTTTTTGTATATTTAAGTACTTCATTGTAAACCACTGTTTTTGGTTGAACAACAATTTTGTATATTTCTTTGAATGCATTTATTATCTGTTTTTCCATTTTACCAAGATGTCCTTTTTTAAATATTAACTTTTAGATGTATGTATATTTTATACTTCTAGAAACAGGTTAATATTCAATCATATAATTATAAATAATAATGACTATTTTTAACAAAATTCATTATTAAAGCCTTATTACACACAACGATCTTTCAGTCAACTCTCATTTGAGCCAATTTTTGAAATCCGAAAGAGGGTTACAATAGTTGAGTGAAAAATTGTTCAAAAAACTGGTTTGCAGGGTACACACAGGGTTAGAAATAAGTGGTCGTCAGTCGCATTTTGTGACCAGTTTTTTCATTTTGATGCTTAGAATTCCAATCATAGGTGCCCTATTTGATGCCTAGATTTTTTTTTTATCATTATACCTACTAATTTTCCCAATCCCATCAGACTGTAAACAAGTCTATTTCAGTCAATTGAACCTAATAAAAACTGATATAAGAAATCATATCTCTATGGAAGTAGTTGATGATTTGTTAATGATTAAATTAAACAGCTCTAAATTGAAAGATTTCTGCCCAGAAAATGCTATTAAATTGTGGTGAAATGTTATATCTTCTGGGCAAAGAATGAATTTGCAATTTTAAATATGTATGTTTAATATTGTCAGTGTAATTACATTCATTACATAAATCTTTTTTATATAATCTTGCATATATTATTTTCAAGTTGATACTTTATTATTATTATTTTTAATATACATATTTAATTATAGATGGCACCTAGATTTTTCATTTTGACGCCCAAAAAATTTAATCCAGGTGTCATTTTGACGCCTAGTTTCAAAATTCTTTTTTCTAACACTGGGTACACAGTACATGACAAGTGAAGCTACTTATTGTTTTGACGGGGGACGATGAGGGAGAGAGAAGAGAACTACGGTGAATGAATTTCCCCCCGGTGCTGTCTTTTTTCGAAGCTTAAGGAACTTTCTTCTCATGGGCTTGTCACAGTAAAAGAAGTTGGGAATACAAACAACTTTTTCTGATTAGCCAGAAAAAATTGTTCGTATTCCCAACTCCTATTACACTGGACGTTTGGGTGATTTGAGCCAATAAAATTGGCTCAAAAGTTGGGCGAAATGTCGTTGTGTGTAATAAGGCTTTTAGGAAAAAATAGATTAAGATACTTTTTTTTTAAACTGAAGTGTCTGTTTTACCAGAAATTCTTTCAAAGATAAAATATATATAGGGGAGACTGGGGCACAGTAGACCACTTTCACACTTTTAGTTTTTTTTCACCAAAAATAAAAAAGCAAGGTACCTGTAAAAATTAGCAAACATTCTTTAAACCTTTCTTGACATGTCCTAATTCTTTTATAACAATACTTCTAATAGTACATTATGAATAAAAAAATAAATTGTGTGCACTCACAAAGTGGACCACACTGCCCCATCACCAGGGCACAGTGAACCAATCTCTGTTGTTCATGTTTAATTAATATAAATTACTCATTTTTTTTTTTTTTTTTTCTTCTAAAATTAGTTTCTTATGCAATTCTAGTCTAAATAACATAATTTGAACATTTTTATGAAATAAAATTACCAAAATTTAAAGGAATAAAAAAAAAAAAAAATCAGAGTAAGAATTCTATATCAGATTTCCTTTGTCTTTTACGTGCCATCACTAAAAACAATAAGATATATTTTTAATTTGTTTATTAATGTTATATAGTTATAAAAATTATGAAATATATAAACATTATGTTACTATTCAAACATTTTTATTAATTATTTTGAGATATTAATACTTTACATTATATTTATGAGATAGGTTTAACTAAACTAAAATTATTCTACTTTTATCTTTTACATGTTATTCATAAAAACAACAACAAATTTATATAACCTACTATTTATTATATCACATAATCATTTTATTTATTTTTTTCATATTCTATTTCATATTCTATTCATTTTTTTCAATTCAAATAGTTATTAAATTTAGATATTCATAATTATTATACTACTATTCAACTATTTTCCCTTTTCAGAAATTTATTTTATTATAATACTAGCCGCCTTCGGCAACCAGCTGGTTCGCGATCCCTGAAAAATCTGACTTTACGAAACTCCCGCTCGGTGGTGCCTGCGGCACCTTTTTCCCGTTTCAGTTCTAATAACAGCTTATTGATATATCGTGAAAATAGCTTATTGAAATCGCAGTAAATTCCCGTGCAGTAGCGCCTTCGGCACCCTCTTCCCTTTTCAATATCTGAAACAGCCTGTTCGCTCACCATGTTATGATCTTTCAAATTTCTGACTTCAGCAAAGTCCCACTTGGTGGCGCCTTATCCCCGTTTTAGAACATGTATTACTTATGAAATTATTTTGATTAGTAGCTGAGATACAAAAGAAAACCTAATCAGGACACCTTAAAACGTGTAAATCAGGTGAAATCTCGAATTCCACTTTCGATAATATAAAAATGAAATTATACTCATTAGAAGCTGAAATACAAAGATAATACAAACATTTTTTTAAAAGATTTGTGTCTTATCTGTGGTTTTCTCCAAAACTTGCTTAATTACAGGCTATATACCATTAAAAATTATTAGTACGAAATGTGAGCGAAAATCTGAATTTGAAACTGTAAAATATAAAAGAATAAACATTTTCTGGTTTTTCCGTAGTTTTCTCTGAAATTTTCGTACAGAATTTGAACGGCTTATATCATTTTAATAGCCTGCAATAAAAATACTTTAAAATATCTTTTGAATGATGTATTATGTATTACAATAATGAATATCTTTAATATATTTTAGACTCAAAATGGCTAATCTATCAAGGGCGATTAACGATTTCTATTGAAATCCGTCTAAAATTTAAGAATTGCCACAACTGCTTTTTTACAACCGAATTCATAAAAAAAAGGAAAAAAAAAAAAAAAAAAAAAAATCTATATTATTCTGTTAAAAGTAACTTTTGGTGTCATTAACAGATGAAATAAAAATGAATTTAAATAAACATAATATGTCTTTATTATATTTTTAAAGCTATACTTTAGATTTTTTAACTGCATACAGGTGAGCCATAATGACGGGCAATTTCGAAGTTCTGCTTTTGATAGATTTTAAATTGAAAAAATTCAAAAACTACTTTTTTTATTTCCAGTACTTTGTCATGTGGTCGAAAAAAGAAAAGCAATTTTTCCCGACCGGAAGGAATAGTCTAGCCAGCATGTCTAGCACCTGGCGCTGAAGAGTCTTTGATAAATGAAATAATTAAGTGTTCTGCCTGTTACTAACTAAATTTCATACTTTAGTTAATTTTAAAAAATCTAATTGCTGTAGAGATAAGCCACTTCCACTCTCAGATTCGGAAAAAAATCCCCTTTCATTTGGTACGAAATTCGTAACGATCGAACTAATATTTCTAATTTATTTTCCACTTTTTCTGATTTTAACTCCGTTAAAATATCTATTTTTATGCAATCGCGGTGAATTCTGAGTAATTGAGATCGCTTTTTACATTTTAATTAATATCTCCGGAACTAATTAAAATTTTTAAATTATGTTTTCACTATCAACTCGGGAAGGCTTCTGAGCACCCGTATGTCAAATTTTATACTTCTGCGTTTAGTAAGGGCTGAACATATAGATGCACAGACAGACAGAAAAACATCTTTTATTATTATAGATTATTATTTTTTTATTAATTATTTCAAGTCACATATTTGTATACGTAAATTCAACTAAAATAAATAATGTATTAAATATAATTTGGAGTTTTAGGCACATTGGAAGGTGGTCCACTGTGCCCCATGTCCAAACAAAACAAATATTAAAATTCTATATGGACTATAAATATGCTAATAATTTTTATAAATTTAAAAACAACAATATTTTAGCTTTTCTTAACAACTATCCAATACTTGTAGTCAATAGTTCTGTCCTGATAAAATTAAAAAAAATTCAAACTTGAAAAATTACTTTGAGCAGCTCAAAACAAAAGTTCTATAAAATGGCTACCATAGCATTTACCATGGATTTTTTTTTTTTTTTTTTTTTTTATGTATAGAAGTAGTACCATGCTTCCATCTATGAGTCTCAATATAAACTATAAGAGTTAAATATTAAGAGATTTAAATAGGGGTGGTCCACTGTGCCCCCATCTCCCCTACAGTTGAATCTCGTTAACGTGAATCTGAAGGGGGATAAAAAATTTGTTCATGTTATCAGTAGTCCATGCTATCGGTAACTAATCTTCATTTTGATGGGGTTTGTGGAAACAGTTCATGTTAAAAGTAATTCATGTTAGCAGTGTTCATGTTAACAAAAATCGACTGTATTCTGTTTGAATATCTATTACAAATTCAAGAAAATGAATTGATAAATATTGCTGGAAAAGTTAAGTATTTCTGGTGAAATACTTGAGCAAATCATTTTTTATATCACTTTGTAAATGTTTTTGTGTTTCATATTTTCAGGAAGTGCCAACCACTGAAATCACACTGTTTTATTATTGTGTTTTCATTGTTTAAATAAAGTTCAAATGCACTTATCATAAATTTTTATTCATATTCTGGAACATCTGTGCTCTTTTTTTTTCTTTCTTTTTTGTCTAGGTTAGTATCATTGAAACAGCTTCAAATTTAACATTGACTGCTAAACAAGGAAACCACAAATTTTGATGAAATTCATCTAATTATCTGAGACAAGGGGGTTCTTTCCAATGCTGTTTAACTTTTGTGATAGTGGAAGTCAAATTTCATCTTACACTTCAATATTTAAAAATGAAAATTTAACCACGTTTTATTGTTATAGTTCCAGACTCACAAGCTGTTAAAAAAATACTGAATTCAAATACAAGTAATACTAATTAAGATTTATTAAGAAAGTATTAAGTTTTATATTACATAATTAAAAATACCTTAAATAACATCCTTCTAAAGAACTTAGCATATTAATTTCTGGCACAACCGTACCCATCCTCAGTGCCAAGTACGAAAACGTCGTTCTTCTGTAGATCTTCATGTGTGGTGTCGTGGTTTACATGCCTTCGCTTCGCTTCACTTCACTTTCAAGTTCAGTTCAATTTTGAAGGCATGTAAACCACAACACTACACATATGAAGATCTACAGAAGAACAACGTTTTCGTACTTGGCACTGAGGATGGGTACGGTTGTGCCCGAAATTAATATGCTAAGTTCTTTAAAAGGATGTTATTTAAGGTATTTTTAATTATGTAATACAAGTAATACTATTTTACATTATAATTTCTTTTATATAATAATTCCAGGATTTAGGTTTTAAATTACTTCAATAATCTTGTATATATGTTGTGTCATATTATATATATATATATATACAGGGTGATTTTATGGTCATGGTACAAACTTGGAGGACAGGTAAAGAGCATCACAAGGATTCAGAATAGTATAGGAACCAACAAATGTCTTTTTAAACCCGAAGAACTGGATCTTTTGGGTTATTTTTTTAACAATAACATCTAGATAATAGGTGTGGCTGTCAGATGTTGCATTTAAAAAAAAAAAATCTTTTACATGCTAATGTTTACGTAAATAAAGACTTGTAGTAATAATTCTGTTTTTTATTGATGTATTTTATCACACTTATTACATTAATACGAACATTGTATGATTCTGCAAAATAATGAAACATACAAGATTTTAAAATTTACACAGTAGGTGGAATTATCTGAATTTTATATAGTTAAAAAATAACAAACATTTGGTTCTTAAAGAGCTAAAATGACGTTTGCAGCCATGGTTTCTTATACAATGCTGAATCTTTGTGATGTTCATAAATTCATTTAAAATGTAACACATAAATAATTTCAAGTAGCTTTACTTATATTCATATGTGAACTTAAGTAACTTAATCTATACCACTGAGGTTTGATGAATCTTTTAAACTGAATAGAATAATTGTTTCTTCAAACTAAAATATAAAATAAATTAAATTTACATCTAGAATTTTTCAAAAATGAAAATACATTACGATCAATCCATCATTTCAAATAATAAAGGATGAGATTTTTATAACATTTATCAGTTTCATGATTTTTCAATCTCATTGCAAGCTTTATAACTTTCTATTTTAAAAATTTTATAAAGGAAGTTTCAAGAGGATCTATTTAATATCCTGCTTAATGGATTTTATAATAACAGATTTTAAATTATGAGCATAATGGGCTCTTCCCAGCATCGTCTGCTCAATCACGTGATAGAGGAAAACGAATAATCGAATTCAATTAAATATTGTTCTTAAGAACAAAAATGTTAATATTTAATATAAAATAAAATAAAAGTAATATTGCGCATTTGTAAACAGTAGAATAATTGTATTTGTAAATTTAATAATTTTTAAAAAACATTTTATGTGTTTATTTATTTTTACCTATAAGAATCTATTTTTGTATATTGTAGTGTAACTGTAACATTAACTGATCTAGCAATAAATAATAGCTTCTTGTGGAATGTTTACGGATTATAAATTGAAATTTTAAAATGTTTTCATTTAATTGAATTGCATAAAGGTGTTACAACAAGTTAATTAACTTAGTTACTGGTCTAAATGGATTTACGCAGTACGATATTGCACTGTCACTGATTTAAGTACCAAAAATCAGAATATTTAAACATGTCTTCATGAACATCAATAACAGGTATAAACTAAATGATGATTGTAAATGTATACAGCAAACAAAAGATGATGAATAATGATATAAAATTGATTAAAAATGATGATGTGTAAAAAATAACACAGATTAAATACGATTGATCAAAAATAAGAATAGAAAATATGTTATTTTAGCAATCGCTCTAGATAAACAAGACTTCGTCTGCTATTTGTTTTTCCTCTATCATGT
Source organism: Salticus scenicus (assembly GCA_963930645.1). Classification (NCBI taxonomy): domain Eukaryota; kingdom Metazoa; phylum Arthropoda; class Arachnida; order Araneae; family Salticidae; genus Salticus; species Salticus scenicus. Next base: position 85,492,619 of record OZ005661.1, read on the forward strand.
GACCTCTGACATCAGGTGGGAAGAGTCCATTATCTCAGAGACAATGACATTACCACAGAACTCCATAAAATTTATATTTCAATCATTTTAATTATAATTTTCATACAAAAATGCAAAGAAAATGTATAAATATGAGAATTTCATAAATTGCATTTAATTTGAAATATTTTTCAATAATTAGGGCGTTTTTTTTTTTTTTTTTTTTTTTTTTTTAATTAAAACAGCAGAAATACTTACTCAGATTTACATGATTTCTGAGAGGCAATGCTATTGGAAAAACTATATTAAGTCGATGATTCATCTCTTAATATATCCTTTGTTGGTAAACTTGCTGATTAAAATATAGGTGTTAAAGAAAACAAAAACCAGAACAAGTTTTTATAAACACATTTTAATTTGACTGTTTTCATTTTGTTTTACAGTTTCATAAAGAACTTCTGTTACTTGCTATGTGTAACAATTGTCATAAGATATATGATAATATTTGCATAGTCTAAGGCATAGTGTAAACTTTTTACAGCATCTCTAAGAATTTTATAAATTGTTAATCTTGTTTAGCTTGTGGTGGTCTACATATTACAGTATCTTTAATGATAAAGAAGAGAAAAAATATTACAAGTTCATATATAGAATATAGATTATCCTAAATATACATACAATATTTCCAAATTCAATAGAAAGGAAAAAGCATTTCCTGAAAAATATCACTCGTCCCTAGAAATTCCAAATTTTTCTTCTAGCTTCTTTATTTTTCCATCTAAATTCATAAAATATTTCAATTTGCATAAAAGAGTTCTTGCTTTGGCAATATTCTTTTCCTTGAAAGATAACGAAACTTCATTAAAAAGAATTTGTAATTTAGCATCATTGACATGTCTCAGCGATTCTAGAACTTCTACTGAATGGCATTCATCTAGCATTTCATTAATTTCCATAACCTCAGCTAAAAATTCAGACGGTATTTGGATTTCATCTTCCAACAATGGCACTCCATGCAGTTCTAAAAGATAGAGGCCTCTATCCATTGGACGGAGAATAGTCTGATACGCTTTATTAACTCTAGCAGATTGTGCTGCAGAATATTCTTTCTCTCTCTAGGAAAAACAAATAATTTTAGGAATCAGTTGATTGAAGGATTCTGGATAATCAATATACATTTATAGATTTTTTGCAATGCAATTTGTCATAAAGAAAATAAGTTTAATATTTTACATATAGAAGAGGTTACAGAAATTTCAAAACATACAAAAAATAATATTGAACATTTCTGATTGTAAAAACTTATCACTATATACTATAAAAATAAAAAATCTTCATAATTTCATAATGCATACATTGGAAGAAGTAGTAATACATATTATAGAGTTTTGCATTATATAGATCACTGGTAGTCAACTACCGTTCACTAGTGGATATTCTAGCTTTTATAGTGGGTAGTAGGCATTTTGTAACATACTGAATTTTTTTTTTTTTTTTTTTTTGGGGGGGGGGGGGGGGGGGGAGGGGACTTTTCAGAAATATTGAAATGGAAATATGCTTTAACTTGCTAACTCTACTCTATTTTTATAAAATTAAAAAGTTACTTCCGTAATTTATAAATCATTATTACTGTAGATCAGGTGGGCAGCAGTGGCGGCTCGTGCACTGAAAATTGGTGAAGAGGCACACTGTATTTTACACTGTATTCATTTATAGAATACAAATTTACATTTAAATACGTATTTTTAGTTAAGACCATGCTTAATAAAAATTATGATTAAAAATACTTAAATATTATTTTTGAGCTCTTCACCATTTTCGGTTCACGAGACGCCAATGGTGGGCAGTTGAAAAATTTTACTACTTGTAGGGATAAATAAAACGGGCAGTGAGTTTAAAAAGGTTGACTACCCCTGATATAGGTCATTTTACATATCCTAAAAACTTATCTCTAGTATACGTGGCCAAATATGCTTAGAATCTTTTTGATAATATTTCCTCTGTAGGTCAGTGTTATGAATTCCAGTACATTTCTATTTCACTAATATTTTTGTTAATTATCACCCAATGCCTCTATCACTTCACTACAATAAATTAAGAATAAATTTCAAAATACAAATATTTTTATAACATGAAGATAAAATTATAAATCTCATTAAATTAACTCTAACATACGATTTATATAATGTTATTATCTTTCTGATAATATTTCCTCTGTAGGTCAGTGTTATGAATTCCTGTACATTTCTATTTCACTAATATTTTTGTTAATTTTCCCCCAGATGCCTCTATCACTACAATAAGTTTCAAAATACAAATATTTTTATAACATGAAGATAAAATTATAAATCTTATTAAATTAACTCTAACATGCGATTTATATAATTTTATTATCTTTCTGATAATATTTCTCTGTAGGTCAGTGTTATGAATTCCAGTACATTTCTATTTCACTAATATTTTTGTTAATTTTCCCTGGATGCCCTTTTTTTATTTTATTTCCATACTGGTGGTTGCTTTTTTCTTCAATTCTAAGTGATATTGCATGCAAAGAGGTCTATAGGTAATAAAGATCAAAAATTAAATTTTCATTTTTTTAGAGTGATTTTTTAAAATTAAATTACATGATCATTTGAAGAAATAAAAATTAAATCCAGAAGTTTGAAATAGTTGAAAATGATTGAAATGTATACTAATAAAATATTACTGATAGACTGATGCATCAAATATTTTTAGCATATCCATGTAAAACTAGTATGTTGTGGCCACCACAAGACTTTCTTCTGTATTTTCCTATATTAAATCATTAAGTGCAAAGAGATAATTTTAATAAATAATAGTTTTAATAAATTAACAGGATGAATGATGCCAACAATTTTCATCTTAGAGAAAACTAACACTAAATATTCAAAGAAAGACAGTTTTATTGTCTATAAATAACATCTTAAAAAATGCGTTTTTATAATGGTTTTCGAAGATATCAGGTTTTGTACAGTTATATGCCATAGAAGTTGACATATAGTTTTCCCATTGTTGAGGAAAATTGCAGTATAGCAACGCCACCTGTTGGGTGGTTGACATCAAAAGTTGACAGGCAATTTATGTCAAGGTGCATTTACATATAAATTTATATGCAATTCTGTGCAGTGTTCCAGCCTTTCCTTAAATTTCAGAAATCACTGTACAACAGCATCACCTGTTGACTGATAAACATTCAAATTGAATCAGCATAACGTCTCATAATGGCCTTCTCACATATCAAGTTTTGTTTGATTATACACAATAAGACCTGAGATATAGCCTCCTCTTAAATTGTGGAAATCACTGTATAGCAGCGCCACCTGTTGAGCAGTTAACACCAAAAGTTGATAGGCACTAATTTAGGTCAAGGTGCATCTACATATAAATTTATATGCAATTCTGAACAGTGGTTCTGGAGATAGTCGCCAAAAAATTTTTTGTCACACACATATACACACAGACAAACATTTTCTAAAAATGATCAAATTGTGTTCTAGACCTCTCAAAACTTAAATCCATTGAAAACCGGAAGTCGAAAATTTTTACGAATCCAATACTTCTATTGAATATAGAAGAAAGTAAAATTAAGCTAATTGTACATCATGGTAGGTTGGTTGTACACCAACAAGGTAAATACGAGTGATAAATGGTAAGCCTGACAGGTCCAACATGAGACATGCGAGATAAACCATCTATGCATTGATTTCTTTGGTTACAGCTTATTTTTAATAAATTTTTATGGCAACTGCTTGGAGATAGTGCTTGGCGAAAGTCATAACCGCCAATGTTTAGCTCTTTTAAAAGTTTAAAACAACTTTTCTTTATAAACACTTTTAACATGAAAAACATTTAGAAATTTTATTCCTAAATTTACCAACCGTGAAAATTCCTTTTGAATAGTTTGGAGTGTAAAGTTGATTTTTACACTGATGGAAAAAAAAATCCCAACACCAGGAAGGAGCTGTGCTAGATAAACGAAATTTGGTAGGCATGTTTATACATCTAAAAGATGACGTCAATTCAAATTTCGAGCTACGCGCATAAGTGTGGCGCTTGTAGCGACACTATGAACATGCAAATGAGGTTTGCTTTAAATAAGCGCTGTAAGGTTCGTGATCGTTATTTACAGTTGAGATTTGACGTAGTGGGTTAATGTTAGTCAAGGATGCCTCTAAGAAGACGAAGAAGCCATTATCAACAGCTCACTGAGTTTGAACGAGGTCGTGTAGTAGGGCTACGAGAAGGTGGGTTTTCTTTCCGCGATATTGCAGAAAGACTTGGCAGGAATGTATCCACTGTGCATGAGTGTTGGCAGCAGTGGTCAAGGGAAGGTACTGCCTCAAGAAGACCGGGTTCCGGGCGGCCTCGTGGCACTACTGAGAGGGAAGACCGCCGTGTTCGGCGTATGGCTGTGGCTAATCGTACTGCGTCTGCAGCTGAAATTCGAGCTGCAGTTGGCACCACAGTGACACAACGAACTGTTACAAATCGGTTACTTCAAGGACAGCTCCGAGCCAGACGCCCTGTAGCGTGCATTTCACTGACTCCAAACCACTGCCGTTTGCGACGTGAGTGGTGTCAAGCTAGAGCTCATTGGAGCACGGAGTGGAGATCTGTTGTGTTTTCTGATGAAAGTCGGTTCTGCCTTGGTCGCAGTGATAGCCGTGTGTTGGTTAGAAGGAGGCCAGGTGAACGCCTGCTAGCGACCTGTCAGCGGCCTAGACACAGGGCCTACTTCTGGAGTTATGGTTTGGGGAGCAATTTCGTGTGACAGCAGGAGCACTCTCCTGGTTATCCCACGCACCCTGACTGCAAATTTGTACGTCAGTCTAGTGATACAATCTGTTGTGCTGCCATTCATGAACAGCATTCAAGGGGGTGTTTTCCAACAGGATAACGCTTTCCCTCATACCGCTGTTGTAACCCATTTGCTCTACAGAGTGTCGACATGTTGCCTTGGCCTGCTAGATCACCAGATCTTTTTCCAATCGAGCACGTATGGGACATCATTGGACGACAACTACAGCGTCATCCACAACCAGCATTAACCATCCCTGCGTTGACCGCCCAAGTGCAACAGGCATGGAACTCCATCCCACAAACTGATATACGACACCTGTACGACACAATGCATGCACGTTTACATGCTTGCATTCAAAATTCTGGTGGTTACACCGGTTACTAATGTACCAACATTTCACATTTGAAATGGCTCTACCTGTGATCTTGAAACTTTAATCAATTAAATATGTTACCTAGACAAATGTATTGCTGAAATTTCATTACTGTACAATAATTTTTTCTTGGTGTTGGGATTTTTTTTCCATCAGTGTATATCAACTACGCGAAAAATGCTCGAGCCATAAAACGAAACCGGGTCATCCACTTAACGTGCATATGTTCTTCCACTGAGCCCCTTCTGGCTCTGGCTGATAACCAGCTCTGCATCTTGCCAATGGTTATGTGAGAAATGCCAAGCTGGTCATCAATCAGAGTAACTCAGTGGAAAATCATCTTGCATGTTAAGCACAGGACCTGGGTTCGATTTCCAGATCTAGCATTTTTTATAAATGGTATAAAAAATCAATTTTACCCTCCAAACTGTTTAAAATACAGAACATTGTTATTTCTTTAGAGCTAAGCACATGTTCTTAAATATTGCACATTTTGTCTTGTGCTTTTTTAGTAAGTGATACACACTAAGACCCCCCTCCCCCACAAAAAAACCCAAGGAGTTATCCGAATGGGACGGAAATTGGTACAAGTGATGTACATGGAGAAAAACAAATGATTACAGTTTCAGAAATTTAGGAGGATTTAATCATGAGAAATGGCCTAACAAAGTAAACAAGTCAATATCGCATTGGACCACTTCTGACCCTTATATAAGCAGTTATTCGGCTTGCCATTAGTTGATAGAGTTGGCAGATGTGCTCCTGCGAGATATCATGCCAAATCACAAGCTGGTTGTAGGACTCTTTTCATGATGCTCTAAACGTCCTCAGTGTGAGAGAGATCCAGCGACTTTACTGGCCAAAATAATATTAGACAAGCAGTAGAAACTATCTCTGTTTGCGGGTGGGCATTATCATGCTGAAATATACAATCAGGATTGTGTAATATGAAGGGAAACAGAACAGCACGTAGAATGTCATCACCGTTACTGCTGTGCTGTAAAGATGTCACAGATGACAACCAAAGGGGTCCAGCTATGAAATGAAATTCGAGACCATCACTCCTAGTTGTCAGCCATATAGCTGGCGACATGCGACAGTCAGGTTGGAATCCTTCCTTTTTTCAGGACATCACCAGACACGCCTTCGCTGGTCATCGGGGCTCAAATATAAGTGGGACTCATCACTGAAGACAATTCTACTCCATTCAGAGACATTTCAGTTTGAACGATCCTGATATCACTGCAAACGTGCTTGTCGGCATACAAAGGTTAATAGTAGTCTGCAGAAGGGGCTCTGTGAGCTCAACCCCATTTCTTTGAGCCGCCTATTAATGGTCTTTGAAGTCGCTGAAATACCAGTTGCACATAGGATTGATGATAATGATGAAATTGGGGCTTTGAGTACTGCTCTGATGATTGATCAGTTCTCATGTTCTGTCCTTTCTCTAAGCCGACTGCTTCCTTTCTTACGCTGTGTTTGGCCATGGTTCTACCCATTCCTTTCAATATCATCTAAGAGTGGCATCGCTCCTATCCAACTGTCAAACAATTCGCAGATTAGACAAAACAGCTTCTTTGAGCCCAACTACACTCCTCTCTCAAATGCTGACATCTGTGTATATTGTTTGCGCACCTGTATGCCAGGCATAGTTAAGTTACTGTCTATCAAAGTAGACGGAATAAAAGTCTCAAAGAATTTATGACATGGAATCAAAATTTCTCCTCTTTAATGTCCTACCAGTTGTGCAGTTAAAATGCCCTGTAGCGTCACAGGTTCATTCATTGGCCGCCAAACTATAAAAGTTTGCATTTTCTATCAAAACCTGTATGCAGTTAAAATGTGCTGTAGTGTAGCATCACAGGTTCTTTCAAAGACAGCCAAACTTTAAAAATCTGCATTTTCCATCAAAACCTGTATGCATGTCAATTTGTGTCCAATTTGCACTACCTTTTCTTGGTGAGTTTTTTTTTTTTTTTTGGTCCTAGAATATATGCAAATTGACTTATTATTTGTGACTATATCCAGAATAATCACTGACTCCAAAAAAATAGCCCATGCTTTGAGGAAGCAGCAAATAAAATTAAAGAAACTGCAGAATCTAAATATTAGACTGTCTAAATGTTGCAAAAAAATATGATAAAAGAAAAGATTTAATTTCAATATGAAAATCTGAAACTGAAATTCAAGACAGTTTTTAGTCATTTTTGAGCTCCCTCTTAAATTTTAGAGTGGAAGCTTGCGCTTCCTGATTCTTTTTGGCAATCAGGTATGGCAATATACTCATCTTCTGTGATATAAAAATCTGCCAGTGATATAAAAATCTTTTAGCTGTTTCTATCAAAACCAACGAAACTGAAAACTTTAGCAAGACGGCGTGGTGCAGTGGTGGTTAGAGTGTTCAGTTTGAGTAAGGAAGGTTGTAAGATCAAACTCTCATAATTGCTTGCAGTTTTTTTTTTTTTAAATATAAATGAAATAAAATATTAAAATAAATAATTTAAGTGGGGATATGTATTAAATTTAATTTAAAAATATATAATGATTTTTTTTAATTATTATTTTATTTTAATAACTGAAAAATTCAACTAAAAAAAACATTTTTAAATATTTTTCTTTATTACACATTTTTCTCTTTCCTTAAGCTCACTTGAGTTAAAACCCAACAGAATGCTCTTTTTTTTTTTTTTTTTTAGGTAGATTCCTTATAGGAGATCTACCTATGCAATGGTTCTCATGACACGATTTTTGGAAAATTTCTTCATATCTTCATCGATCATGTAGAGATCAAGACTTACAATTTTTGTAAGTAGCCAGTGGCCACTCGCGAGTCGACGTTATACCTGATATTCACACACACATAATTAAAAAATATATATCTATATACATATAAAGGCATAAAACACAGATGATATGGTCGGAAAATTAAGAAATAGTGGCCTTTATTGTATTATTTTAATAATAATAAAAAATTATGCACTTCCACAGATTAAAGAAAAAAATCTTTAAATATTAACAAATAAATGAAGACCTTACATACTTCTTGATTATAGCCTTAGCACTTTCGGGAAGGGGCCCCTCCCATCATCAGAGGCTGCACGGTGGCGGCTTGCTTTGCTGTGTTGACGTTACTGACTTGATCTTTAGTAGTTGTGATGGTTCTACACCAGTTACGGTTAATTTCCTGTGCTGGGTCGTTGCCATTGTGCTGGGGCGTCCCAATGGGGTCCCCCATATCTGGTACACGCGGAATTAAAATTACGAATCTTAGAAGACACTATATTAGAAAAATTTAAAAACGAAATATTCTGCTGGTTCAGATACGTCGATGACGTATTTGCAATCATTAACCCCCAAAATAATATCCTGACCATACTTGAAAGACTAAACAAACTCGATAAAAATATCCAGTTCACCCACAAAATTGAAAATAACAATATTCTTAATTACCTTGACGTTAGTATAATTAAAACCCATAACCATTCCCTAGAAACAACAGTATACCGTAAACCAAATAGTAGTACCGAAATTATTCATCATAATAGCAAAACCCCCTATCAATATAAAATCAATACTATCCAATCTTATATTAATCGCGCCATCACTGTTTGCTCAAATAAAAATCTACTAAACAAAGAACTCAACGTAATCAGAAAAATCGCTACTAAAGCAGGTTACAAAAGGGATTTAATAGACAAACTATACTGTAAAAGAATAAAAAAACTTAATGTTATAAATAACTTTCAAAATCCTAAACTAAGTTTCACTCCAGCCATTATGTATGACCGCGGGGTTTCCCAAAAAATTAAAAATGCAGCCAACAAAATTAATATAAAAATTCCAATTAAGCCAAACAAAAATATTTACCAAACCATCAGAAATGAAAAAGACAAAATAAATCCTTTAGAAACCTCCGGAATTTACAGTATCCCTTATACCAAAACAAATAATGAAACCGGTTATTACATAGGCATGACCAAACGAAAAATAAAAAACCGTATTAAAGAGCATTCCGCTGACATTAAATTTGGAAAAACTACCACCGCACTTACCAAAATAAACGCCACCGAATCCATAAAAATAAATTTTAACGAAACTCGCAAACTGGCAGATTTTAACAACGCAATATACGCCGCGAATCGCGAAACTTTCGAAATTTTGTTTAACCCACTTACCTGTAATGGCAACGACCCAGCACAGGAAATTAACCATAACTGGTGTAGAACCATCACAACTACTAAAGATCAAGTCAGTAACGTCAACACAGCAAAGCAAGCCGCCACCGTGCAGCCTCTGATGATGGGAGGGGCCCCTTCCCGAAAGTGCTAAGGCTATAATCAAGAAGTATGTAAGGTCTTCATTTATTTGTTATAATTTGCTTCTTGTTTGTTGAAATCTTCAATCTTTAAATATTGTTTGAAAATAAATATTTTTTAAAAAACTTTCATACTTCTCGAGCTTAAATTTTTCAATATCTGAAATGAAAGCAGGTGGGAGAAAGACAAAATTGGCCGAGAAATCAAATCATTGAAAAATGATTCGACTTTTGAGAGAGGATATGATCTTGTTTGAATTTCCTTTGAATGTTTATGATTTTATTCTTATTAGTATTTTAAAAGTGAGTTTTATAAACATATAGGGTAGTTATAGTAGCATATAATGCAACTTTTAAATGCTATTAATAATTATAGTATTAGAAAGAAGATTTTAAAGTTTTAGTAATGAGGAGAAATATTTGGACTTTCGTAGTTAAGTATTAATTTCATTTTCATACAGAAAACAGCAGGCTACAATGATGACACACTAACAAAATAATGTTATTTCTCATACACAATTCGTGTTTTGCAAGAATATTTACTTTGTCTTATTGAAAGAGAAATTAAAAAAATTTGATTCATTTAATAAAATTTCACCTAGTGTGACATCTCCATACGGAAAATAGATGTGATTAGCATTAGAAGAAAACAAAATTATTTTGAGTCTCAGGAAAAGGGGGAGGGGGGGGATCAAAAAATCTTTTTTGGCATATTATCCGAGATTTAATTATATTAACAGACATGCGATTCCTAAAATTAGAAATTAGCTGAAAATTTTTTGCTAGCATGATTGTTTGGTTAATTGATTGAACATTGATAATGTCACTTTTAATAAATTTACTATATAACTACCTAACCAGTTATCAGGGGCTACCCCTGAATTCAGGGTTTTTTGAAATTTTTGCTGTTTCTGATTTTCATGCAGATTATTTTGTTTTTACAGAAATTTCTTATTTTGAATGTTTAATTTGCCTTATAATGTATTAAGAACTCTCCAAATATCATTTAATACAGGTAGCTATATGATATTTCATTATTAAATCTTCCCTATCTGCATGCAAATATCAGTTTTCAGGGTTTTTGCATGCTAGGTAGTTTCACCCCTGAGTTATATATATATATATATATATATATACAGGGTGATTCAAAAAAACGTGGACAAAATGATATGGCAGATCTCAGTCATACAACAAGGATCAAAAATTGCATAAGAATAGAGGGTCGCAAATGCCTGTAGAAGGTGCTAGAGCCACAAGAAGGCATTGCAATACAAACACGAACTGAGCAAACGGAGATTGTCTTCATTCGAGTTCTGGATGCGTTGGGCGTAACATGGCTACTTACACGTACTGCAAAATGGCTGACATGCCTTTAATTTACGGTATGACCAACTGCAATGGACGAGCAGCCTTGCGAATGTATCGTGAAAAATATCCTGGTATAAAGGTGCCTAGTCGCTCATTCTTTGCCAGTCTGCATCGACGATTGTGTGAAACCGACTCGTTCGACGTACACAAGCCGGATGCTGGTCGCCAACGAATAACTCCGACAGTTGATGTTGAAGAAAGAGTTGTCCAAGAACTCCAGCGTAATCCTTCAATGAGTACACAAGTTGCATCCCGAAAGACCCATATCCCCCAAGCTACCGTCTGGCGTGTTGTACATGACGAAGGACTACATCTTTATCATTTACAACGCATCCAAGCACTGGTTGGTTGGTTGGTTGATTGGGTTTTACGTCGCACTAGTGCTGTGCAGATAGGCAATTGGCGACGGTCTGGGACTCACCCCTAGAGATGGTCCGGAGACATGCCATGGCAATTTTGATCCTCCACGGAAGGTATGGCTCTCCCACCTTGGTGACCCCCAGAGGTATAATTTTCGTCCAGGCACTGGAACCGGGAGACTACAACAGTCGTATGGATTTTATGTTTTGGTTTTTGCAAGAAAGTGCTGCAGACCGAAACTTCGCAGCAAGTGTTCTCTTTACGGATGAGGCTGCGTTCTCATTAGAATGTGTGATGAACTTTCACAACCTGCATACGTGGGCAGATGAAAACCCGGTGCTTCATGTCTGCATGGAGCACAACGAAAATTTTCTGTTAACGTGTGGGCTGGCATTGTAGGAGACTTATTTGGTCCGTACATTCTCCTAGAAAGACTTAACGGTTCCATTTATCTAACATTCTTGCAAGAGGTTCTACCAGAAATGCTGAATGATGTTCTGATGCCTATTCGTCAATGCATTCGATTTCAACACGATGGAGCTCCTGCACATTTCAGCACAGATGTCAGAGCACATCTGCAGGCTACTTTTCCTGGCGGATGGATTGGTTGCGGTGGACAAATCGTATGGCCACCACGATCACCAGATCTATCTCCCTTGGATTTATTCTTATAGTGATTTTTAAAAAGACTTGTGTATGAAACACTTGTTGTAATGCCAGAAAACTTGGTAGGAAGAATCGTTGTGGCAGCCGGATGTGTTCGAGATACACCTGGTATCTTTGAGAAGGTGCGGCGTTCTATACAACGTAGATGCGAGGCGTGTCTCAATGCATCTGGCAAAACTTTGAGCATCTCCTGTAGGCTGAACATTTGGCTTGCATAAGTTGCATGTGAGTGAGTAATTATCAATAAAATTATCTGTAATGGTTTTGTTTCTTCTCTTTGTGCTATGTATTATTTTAGACGCCCTGTAGCGGCTCCGGATCACAGTTGCGACTCTCTGTTCCTATGCGATTTTTGATCCTTGTTGTATGACTGATCTACCATGTCATTTTGTCCACATTTTTTTGAATCACCCTGTATATAACATTAAAAATTTCAGGATTTTTTTTTTTTTTTTTTTTAATTAGCACAAAACAATTCTTTAATATTATTGAAATAAGTTTTATATCCACATAAAACCTTATTAAAATTCCATGTCACAAGAAAGAAAAAAAAAAAATTCAAAACAAATATAAAATAGGATTTTTATTTATGTACATTAATCATACATATTTAAAAAAGCTACAGTAATTAATTATCAATTTCTAATATGCATAAAACCAACTGAGTATTAATTTTCTTAAATTGATTTAGAAAAAATTTTCCTACCTGAAAAATTTAGTCTACATTTTTTCCCTTGTTTAAACATTTGGAACAGATATTAAATATAAATATTTAATTTAATTGAGAAAAAATAAGTGGATTTATCAAGTTCAGTAATGAAGTTTAAAAATAATTACATATGTGAGAAATATTGAGCACTTCTATCTCTTTATTGTTTCTAGAATTAATCACTGATCACTATCTGGAGATGGGGGAGGGGAGTAAAAATTAATAACATGGGCAGGAAACATTGAACTCTTTCAGTTCTATTTCTAGAATCTAACAAACCAAGTTTTAAATGAATATTGACATTTATGTTGTGGATGGAGAAAGACTGGGAAACAAAAGAATTCTGCAGAACATCCGATCGCCGATCACTAGTTGGAGATAAGAAAATGGAGGGAGGGGGAAAGAATAATAACATGAGCTAGAAATATTTAACAATTCTATTTCTTTATAGGTTCTAGAATCTCATTAAGCAAGTTTAAAATGAATATTGACATTTATGTTGTGGATGGAGAAAGATTATGAATTGGGTGATTTTTGTAGCGAATTTAATCGCCGATCGTTAATGGGGTTTCTTTTTTAAAAACGGACGATATCCGCGATTTTTTTTAAAGCAGAAGAAGTTAATTTGCAAAATTACGTGAATTAGGGGGGGGGGGAGAAATCACAGATTTCTGCGGAATTGCAAAAAAATCACATGTTTGATTGGCAATTACAGCAACTTTTTGGGGTCGCCACTTTTTAAAATTAGGTCGCCACGTGGCGAGTGCGAATCTTGACCTCTACGATCATGACCCCTAGAACCCAAAACCACCCTCCCTTTAAAAGTTTATATATATATATATGTGTGTGTGCGAGCGTATAACGCTTTTTCCCATGTTAAGTTGTGAACACAAAACTGGAATGATTTTTATTTAAATTTAACCAGCTCGGGATCAGACTTGTAGTAATCTTAATCGCGTAATCGTAATCGATTGTAATCGATTACAAAAGCAACGTAATCGCTGATTAATCGTAATCAAAATAAAATATTTAAATTGTAATCGTAATCTAATCGTAATCAAAAAAATATTTAAATTGTAATCGTAATCAAAAAATATATTTAAATTATAATCGTAATCTAATCGTAATCTGATCGTAATTTAATCGTAATCTCATTATATTTTTCTAGAGAATAATCTGTATCGCGAAGCAATGTAAACGTAATCTATCTCTAAAATAAGATTGCACTATATTTTTCTTTTCTTTGCTGCCATTTTTACTCTATATATATTTTTTGTTATCCCTTTTTTCAAAATTTTCTAGCTTCACAAGCTAATTTATGAACTTACCTACTCACCGTGGAAGATTTCAGAGGTCATGTTTTCAGGGCCCGATTAAGCTTTGAAGCTAAGGGAAGCTCAGCATCATTTCGGGGCCACCTTTCATTTCGGAAAATCTTGTTTTCCTGTAACGTATTGTAATATAAAAATGCTACAGACAAAAAAAATAGTGTGTACTATTATTTTTATTTTTTACTTTCCGAACACTATAATGAGGAAAGTATTGTAATCATGTCAAAAATCCGAATTCGAGATTTTGATGTTTCTATACGTTTCGAGGTCCCCTGAGTCCGTTTCCACTATTTTTACGATGATGTATGTATGTGTGTATGTATGTCCGTGAGTGAACATGCTAGCGTCTAAACGCTTTGTTCGAATAAGCGGAAAGTTGGTACGTATATTGTAAGTCACCATAATACGAACCCTATAGATTTTGGTGAATCTAGCACTCATAGTTTTTTTTACAGGGACACAAGGAAAAATTCTTTATCATTATGCCTATGGGGCCAAATTTTTAAAAGTGTGATAGCGTCTAAACGCCTTATTAATCTGAGCAAAAAATTTGTACACATGTTATAGGTCACAGTCGCACCAATTGTATAGATTTTGGTTAATTTAGCACTTACAGTTTTTTTACAGGGACACAAAGAAAAATTCTTTATCATTATGGCCTATGGGACCAAATTTTTAAAAGTGCGATAGCATCTAAACGCTTTATTCAATTGAGCTGAAAATTTATATGAATATTATAAATCACTGTTGCACTAAATATAAGCATTTTGGTGAATCTAGCATTTGTGGGTTTTTACAGGGACACAACGAAAAATGCTTTATCATTATGCATAAGACTTCGGTTCGTCTCTTCGCGTGCGCTCTAATTCAACTTAAATATTTATGGAATTTTTTGAAACTAATATATGTTATGTTCTTCAAGTTCACTATGGAATTGTTCCTTTTTAAAAATAGGTAAATATTACCACTGGTTTGTCTACAGGGAAATTTGAAAGAATTTCAAAGCATTGCGACCTATCAAAGGTATTTCTATAGATCATATTTTAACTTTTATTTCGCACAAACCATAATGCAGTCGACATTAACAATACATATGCGCAAGAAAATGCTTCCTGCAGAATATAATGTCATTAGCAATAAGATTTAGAGAGCAACACAAAAATTTTCACTTTCAATAACGGTTATAATTGAAAATTGCTGGAATTCCATTTTCGTTTGCCTTTATCATTTTTAATACTTCCTAGCAACGTTATAGAGTGATTATTGTTTAGAATGATTGTTTCATTTTCTATATCTACAAATTTATATGAACTTATTGGTGTATTTTTTTTTTATAAACCTTTTAAAGGGGTTTTATTTACAAAAAAATATTTAGTAGAACGCTTTATTGAAATTAAAAAAAAAATAAAAATAAAAGTTAACAAACAAATCGAAAATATTTTTATGATAATAAAGAGTTTTGCTTAATCACAAAATTAAACATATTAACAATCCACTTAATAAGATGCTTTGCCATTAAAAAGTAAAAGAAATCTCTGAAATATGATTGTTACTCACCCGTCTTAAAACTTAAGTTGTCCACTAAAAAGCAACTTTAAAGTTTAGATATGCTTTAATGATTTCATAATTTTTTGAACTTACGAAATTTTAATTTAATTTCTTAAAATATTTAAAATTTAATTTTTGATTGTCTTTTCCTCTTCTGTCACTCCGTTCATTTATCTATTTGCGTATGCTCTAGTAAATTTAAGTAAAACTTCTGATTGCCGAAATATTGCGAAATAGGTGTATTTCTCTTTTCAAACATATTTCTGTAATGATTACCGTTATTTATGGGGCCTAATAAAATATTTTTAATATATTTGTATTTATTGTATTTTATTGTTGTAAAATAATTTAAAATCTATAAGAAATATTTCTCATCCAAGCTTTGAAATTTTCCTTAGAAAAAAGGATGAAAAAATATGTGGAAAGTACACCATTTATTATATCAACAATTTTGGATCCACGATTCAAGAATAGTTGTCTGGACTTGACGAATGAGCAAGTGTGTGAAATAATAATTAAAGAAATGAAGAATCACTTTCTTGTCGAAGAAATAACAGAACCAGAAGAAAAAGCCGCAACTGAACCTAAAAGAAAAAAAAAAAAAAAGACCAAACTGTTTGCGTTTTTGGACGGGAAAAGATTAAGTAAACTTGCCAAGAATTATATAGCAAAATCGGAAATAACGGAGTATTTAAAAGAGCCATTGAAAGGAGAAGATATTTGCCCTCTAAATTTTTGGAAGGAAAATGACAAAAGATATCCAAAAATTGCAAAAATTAGTTCAAAATATCTCTCTATCTGTGCATCTTCAGCACCCGTAAAGAAGTTATTCAGTGTCGCTGGAAAATTCTATACGAGTTCTCGCACTCTACTAAAAGCGGGAAACTACTAAAAAATTTAATTTTGATTAAATTAAATAAAAATGTTTAAAAGAATTTTAAATCTCTCCTACATTCTATTTGTATATTATGAAGTTTTCGGCTGGCTTGTGTTCACTATTTCAATAAACTCAAAGAAGACACACTGATACTTGTAACAGTTTTACTCATAAAATAACAACTAACAATTTATAGAAATAAAAGAGCTCAATTGAATTAAATAGGTGCTATAACTGTGCACAGAAACGTAAAACTTCTTTACAAAGCGAGCGAGCAAACTGAACAGCATTTTCTCTCTGAACTCAAGTCTTTCAGCGATGGTTACAAACAGTACTTTGTTGCGCCATCTTCTGACAGAATCCACAACCAGTAAAATGTTCACCAATCTAATTCAGCTGTTCGCCTCAGTACCCCCTCCCCAGTGAACAAAGACAGGCAAACTTCAACTGGGTACGAATCTGTCTGGAAATCGGACCTGTCTTTTAGAACGTCTAGGTACCAGTTTCTCGGAGGTACGAGCACTAATGTTTTCATCTAGTTGGACTTCTGTTTGAGAATCAAACACAATAAATGCTGGTTTAAGTCTATCGATATTAACGACTTGAATTTTCCCATCTATTAAAACATGGAAATATTTTTCCTTTCTTGACACTACAGGGTATGGTCCATTATACGGTGGTTGTAATGATCCTCTAACTCGATCATATCTCACAAACACATGTGAACACTGTTTTAAATGTTTATGCACAAAAACTGGATTATTTTGATGTGCAGATGTAGGTTTTGGTTTGAGCAACGTCATAAATTCTCTTAATTTCTCAACATATATACGTGGGTCTTTTATGTCTACCGTAGGGTCGTAAAAATCACCAGGAAGTCTTAAGTTACTTCCATACAATAATTCAGCAGGAGTTGCTTCAATATCCTCTTTCAATGCACATCTAAAACCCAAAAGAATTGTTGGGAGGACCTCAGTCCAACTACGAGTTCCATGGGCCATAATCGCTGCTTTTAGTGGTCTGTGAAAATTTTCAACTAAACCATTTGCTTTTGGATTGTATGGCGAAGTTCTCCATTTTTCTATACCAAGTAATTGAGCAAACTGTTTAAATAAGTCAGATTCAAACTGTCTCCCTTGATCTGTCGTAATTCTTAATGGTGTACCATATCGGGCAATCCATTCTCTGTAAAGAGTTCGTGCAACTGTTTCAGCTGTAATGTCTTTTAGCGGATAAGCCTCCGGCCAACGGGTAACCCTATCTATTACAGTTAAACAATAAGATTTACCATGTGACTCCGGTAAGGGACCTACAATATCACAATGAATGTGTTGAAAACGCGCAGTAGGGATATCAAATTTCTTCAATGAAGATTTAGTATGTTTACTAATTTTTGATCGTTGGCAATCAATACATTGACGTGCCCATTCACGACAATCTTTATTCATAAAAGGCCAAACAAATCTATCTCTAATGAGATTGACTGTAGTTCGCATACCAGGGTGTGAAAGGCAATGTAAATTCTGGAAAACTTTCTTACGAAATTTTAATGTGACATATGGACGAGCTTTTCCAGTACTAATGTCACAGTAAAGCTGTGAATTTGTATTTGGCAATGTAATTAATTTTAATTTAAGTACTGACTCTGGTTCTGAAATTAATTTATTTAATTCCTCATCCGATTTTTGATCCTTACTCAATTCATCAAAATCTAAATTTCCAGGAATAGAAATTTCATTTATACGCGACAAAGCATCTGCAGCACCGTTTAACTCCCCTTTTATATATTTAATATCCGTAGTAAATTCTGATATAAATGAAAGCCAACGTGCCTGCTTATTTGTATGTGTGTCACGTACTTTATGAAAGGCTTCAATAATTGGTTTATGATCCGTAATTATTTCGCAGTTTCGTGCTTCTAGCATGTGTCTAAAAAATTTTACTGACTCATACATTGCTAAGAGTTCACGATCAAAACTAGAATACTTAGCCTGAGAAGGCGATAACCGTCTGGAAAAAAATCCAACTGGTTTACAATCTGACCCTTCTAATATACTAAGTGTTGCACTAATAGCAATATTACTTGCATCACTATGCAATACAAGCCTTCCATTTGTACTCGGAAATGACAACAAAGCAGCATTCGAAAGAGCTTGCTTTGATTTTTCAAAAGAATCTATTAATTCCTGAGTCCATTCAATTTTTGTACGATTATTTTTTCCCTTCACTCCTTTTAATAAATCTGTTAAATTAGCCAAAATATCCGCAGCGTGTTTTATGAATTTTCTATAAAAATTTATTAATCCTAAATATTTTCGTAACTCTAGCAAATTTTCAGGTCTAGGGTAATCCAAAATGGCTTTAACTTTTCTGTCAAGAGGTTTAATACCCGACGCGGAGATTTCATGACCTAAAAATTCAATAGTATTTTGACCATATATACTCTTTGATTTATTTATATTTAAACCAAATTTATTTAGTCTTTCAAAGACCATTTTTACATGGTTGATATGCTCCGTTTCGTTTTCTGAAAATATCAGTACATCGTCTATGTAAGAAACAACAAAGTCCAAATCCCCCAGGACCCCATTCATAAATCGCTGGTATGTCATTGGAGCGCATTTTAAACCAAATGGGAGATATAAAAATTCGAAATTTCCAATTGGTGTCGTTACACAAGTTTTTGGAATATCCTCTTCATTCACTGGTATATGATAATATGCCCTAACAATATCAATCTTTGAAAATATTGTCTTATTATGAAGGACATTAGTTATATCATGAATATGTGGGATAGGATATCTATCTGAAATAGTTATTGAATTTAAACGTCTGTAATCTCCACATATCCTATACGTACCATTTGATTTTGGAACGACATGTATGGGTGAGGACCAAGGAGACTTAGAAGGTCGACAAATTCCCTGTTCTACCAAAACTTGGAATTCCTTTTTTACAATTTCTAATAATTTTGGATGTAATCGTCTAGGTCTAGAAAACACCGGAGCTCCCTTTGTTTCAATATAATGTTTAGTATTATGCAATACAGGACCTTTAAAATTTGGTACCGGACTCGCCAAATTTGGAAATGACTCTAAAAGTTTATCATAAGGGGAATTTCCCGAAATTAATTTTATAGAGGGGGATTCAATACCACTCAATTTTCCTCTTATTTGTAAGGTAGTATTCGAATCAATTAAAGTTTGATTTTTCAAATCTATAAGAATTCCGTAATTGTTTAAAAAATCTGCACCAATAATAGGTGTATTTACTCTAGCTATCACAAATGACCACCGGAACATTCGACGCAATCCCAAATTAATATCCAATGTTTTACTACCATATGTAGGTATCCTAGAATCATTTGCGGCATACAAAAAATCTTCAGGAGCATTATATTTACAATTTATTGGTGCCGGTATACAAGAAATATCACTTCCAGAATCAATTAAAAAATTACAGTTTGTAGCTTTATCATAAACAAAAAGTCTACATTTTTTTACTTGGGCTGCTACACCTGAACCAAACTTTAAACCAGATGCAGCAGCCAAAACTAGTTTTTTTCCTCTTTTGAATTATACTGACATGGTTTCCGACACCTTCTAGCATTTTCCCCAAATTTTGAATGATAAAAACATAAATTCGAATCATTACTATCAAAATTTCCATCTCCAACATTACGACTTTTACTACGGTAATATGCACGGTTTAAATCACGACTTCTCGATCTTGATTGCCTATTTACTTTCGAAAATAAAGTTGAAATCTGAGTTTTTAACTCTACAATTTCTTTTCGAATTTCTTTAACCTCGCTTTCCAAATTTTTCCCCTCAACAACCGCGCAAACACTAGGGATTTCCTTAATTTCAGCAATCTTATCAGCTAATTTTGCCAATTCCGATAAATCCGCTGAAGAGGCAGACAATATTGCCTGAAAATTTACAGGTAATCGTTCCATCCAAATTGTTTTCAAAAAATCCTCATTTACGGATTTCCCTCCTAATTCTTTCATTTGACGCAGTAAAGTTGAAGGTTTTTTATCTCCCAGTGTTAATTCAGACAATAATTTACGCAGCTGCTGAGATTGAGAATCTGAAAACTCCGAAATTAACCTTTGTTTTAAAGTTTCATAACGATTTTCGGAGGGGGGGTTTAATATCAAATCAGAAACTGAAATAAGCGAATCTGGATCAATTGAACCTATAACTGTGTTATATTTTGTCAGATCATTTGTAATCTGCGATGTCGCGAAGTTCGCTTCAACCTGAACGAACCAAATTTGAATATTGTTTTTCCACATCGGGGGAATTCTACAAGAAACTTTTTCAACATTTATCCCCTTCTCACCAGAGTCCATGGCAATCTTATCAAGATTTTATACTTTAACTACTATTTTAAAATTTCATAAGTTCAAAATTCAAAGTCAAAATGAATCTAAATTCATACGAAAGAAGATTCCTAACGCTAACTTAAAATAGGAAATCTTTTACTCTATTATAGCCATATCGTAATACACTATATAATATATATACCATTTAAAACAGCATTAAAAAAAAATATATACATATCAATCTAGTTAAAATAGCTTATAAGAGCAGAAATATATATATTCATTATTTATTTAATGCATTTTTAATTTCAAACAGTAAAAAAAAAAAAAAAATCAATTAATTTAAAGTATATTCATTCAAAGTTAAACCACTTAGCTCAAAGGCCGGAGGTATCGCCATATTACGCTGTTTCGTCAGAGGTCACCACTACGAAAACCACTACGGCTGGGTCACCACTTCGGCTGGCTTGTGTTCACTATTTCAATAAACTCAAAGAAGACACACTGATACTTGTAACAGTTTTACTCATAAAATAACAACTAACAATTTATAGAAATAAAAGAGCTCAATTGAATTAAATAGGTGCTATAACTGTGCACAGAAACGTAAAACTTCTTTACAAAGCGAGCGAGCAAACTGAACAGCATTTTCTCTCTGAACTCAAGTCTTTCAGCGATGGTTACAAACAGTACTTTGTTGCGCCATCTTCTGACAGAATCCACAACCAGTAAAATGTTCACCAATCTAATTCAGCTGTTCGCCTCAAAGTTCAATGTTCAGAAGTAAGAAAAAATAAATTTTTTTGGATTATTAATTAATTTTATTGATTTATTGGGGGGGGAGGGGTAGTAGTGCAAAATTTTACAGACGAGAAATATTTGTTTATTAATATTCATTTGAGAAACATAAATATATTATCTAAACCATTTAATAAAATTATTTAATTAATACAGGTGTCAATTAATCTATGAAGGTATAAAGATAACTAAACTTATTATTTATTATAGGCAACAGAATTGTACATCTAATTTGCAATTTTTAAATTTATATCAATATGATATTTCTCCTTTGTAAAAAAAAAAAAAAAAAAGAAAAGAAAAGAAAAGAAAAGAAAATGCATTTTTAACTGACAGTTTTATTTAAATCAAATGCGAATGTTTGAAACTTCTTTTTTAATTAAATTGATTGCCTTTTCGTTTAGACTGCTTACTTATACCTTTACACATTGCTACCAATGTAATTCAATGCGTGTACATACATATGATATAATTTAAGGGGTTCTCCAAATTTACATAGCTTCTACTTCTTACCTTTTTATGTTTTACTAAATAATATATATATATATATATATATATTTTATCTTCCTTTTCTACTGAAAATGCAAAAGTAATATAAAACGAATTTCATGCTTCGGAACTAGCGGTCGATTTGAAAATAAATTTTGGTCAACTAAGTTATTATAAAGAAGTGAAATTTGTGACTGATATTTGAGATAGTATTTTAATTTCTGACTCATACTTAAAACATCTTTCAATATTTTAATGATTACATTTCTTTGATGGTCAAAATATAGAGTTTTCTATAAATTTATAATTTTCCTCGCTTTAGATTTTATCATCTAACGCGAGGGAAATTTTATTGATATGATATTGATATGATATTACTTGATATGATAATTTTAATCTGCTTGCTGTGATATTAAAAGCTTAATCTGAAAGCAATCAAAATAAAGAATATATAGAGAATATAAGGAGAGGATATATACAAGATATATTTCAGGATATATGTGAAGAAATATCTAAGAAAGATTATATACAAGCGATATTCATCACATCGAGATTGAGAAATCTGTATAATTGAAGTTTAATTGTAATCGTAATCTGAATATAATCGTATTCTAGAGTCTAATCAAAACGTAATCAAAACTGTAATCGTAATCTGAATGTAATCGTATTCTAGAGTATAATCAAAACGTAATCAAAACTGTAATCGTAATCGGAATGTAATCGTATTCTAGAGTATAATCAAAACGTAATCAAAACTGTAATCGTAATCTGAATGTAATCGTATTCTAGAGTCTAATCAAAACGTAATCAAAACTGTAATCGTAATCTAAACGTATTCGTAATCGGCATTTGAAGATTAAAAATAATCGTAATTGTAATCTTTTAAGGATTCTGTAATCGACTACAAGTCTGCTCGGGATATGTTGTCAAGAGAGTAAAAATCTCGGTCAAGTTTGTAGGTGGGGTGTCCAGCTCAAAGGTTCATTTGCCCATAATTTCTTTAATATTGAAAATATGAAAATACTTCAAAATCAGTCGAATTGCCGCCTTACCCTAAAGAACAATCTTTGTACTTAAACTTTTTTGATAGCTTCAATTGCTTAAAAGTTACAAGTTAAAAGTGATTTTTCGTTAATTGTGATGAAGCCGACTTTTTCTGTAGCTTTAATTGCTTAAATTTATAATCTGATGCTTACGTCACATGCAAACGATAATAAAAAAAGATTGCTGAAAATATAAAAACCATGGTAACAGCTTTATCATTTAAAAATAATATTGTTTGTGGTGAATAGTTTAGAATGCTGGTTTACACAAGAATTTTAAATTTATGATTGAAATTGAGAGTAATACATTACAGCTTTGACTTTTTATCTTGTGGAAACAAGATATTGGTCTGTGAAGAGATATGAGGTTTTTGCGTAGAAAGAAAATATAATGATGCCAAAGCTGCCATTTTTCATTGCCAAGCTCATCAAATTTTGTCATCAAATAACGAATTTCGTCGCCAAGTCAAGCATTTCTTCGTCAACTATCAAATTTTGCCACCAAATCATAAATTTCATTGCTATGTCGCAAGTTTTGTCACCAAAATGGCCATGGAGAATGATATAGAATTAATTTAACACTTAAAAACAAAATAATAATTAGAGTTGTAAAATTCTAAAGAATAATCTTTCTGAGAATATTCTCCTCAAAGAGAATAATCGAGAATATTCTTACAGAAGTTATAACAACAGGCAGTTTCGAAATGTGTGCTCTGTATAAGTATTAATTTATGTGCAAATTTAAAATTTTTTGAAATTTTGCTTTTAATAAAATGACCAGATTGCTTAAAGAAATAATTACATTTATTTAGTTGTAGGTATTAAAATAAAATGAATTCTTTAGGGCTAAAAGAAAATCTTTTAAATTATTGAACATGAAATCTAGTGATAATCCAAGTAATTAAGCAACAAAGCATTAAATGATTTTTTTTTTTTTCTCCCATTATAAAGATATTTTTAAAAAGTGACATAAAAAAAAATTCTAATTATTCATAGTTTTGCTTTAAAATGTTTTACACTTATCCGTATGAGATAAAAATGAATTTATCCAACAGCAATTTAAAGAGTAAAGCATTGGTTACAAATGAAATGGAAATAGTGTGTTGATAGGAAAAAGTGGCAAATCGATGTATGTAGACAATATTAAAATCAAAAAAAAAAAAAAAAAAAAAAAACAGTTGAGTTTATACAAAGTAGGTAATATTGATGACAAAGAATTAAATAAGTTGTCTATTATTGAAGAAGCTAGCTACTTTTGCTACCCCCAATTGCCCCTACAAGATATGTATTTATTGCTGACCCAAGATTACATTCATTTGGCAGGACAAATATCTGATTGCCTTTTTAAATTTAATATATTATATTAACATTTGGTGGCTCTTTCTAATATTTAAGAGTCCAGAGGCTTTCTAGATACTTTTCTTCCTGACATGCAGCTGTCTGGGGATAGTTTTAGTTAGAGCATTCCTGTAAGAAGAAATGCATTATCATCTATATATAAGTTAAAGAAATAACTAATTTTTTTCATGCACAAAAAATGCAACGTATAAGGACAGAAAATATGAAAAGTGTTAAGGTGATGTTGGCAGAAATTAAGGGTAGGTAAATAATGGTCTTTTTTATTGAGTGCTGCCACCCCTCCCCTCCTCCAACTGATAGTTACTGCAGACTCAGTACTAATGTAGGCGTGATTGTGAATTCATGAAAAAATACCTGAAATTCTAACAAGAAAAAGTTTTCATTTGGAGAGAGAGAGAATATATAATGGACTCTTCCCAGTTTCGTCTGCTCAATCATGTGATAGAGGAAAACGAATAATCGAATTCTGAGAATTTCAATTAAATATTGTTCTTAAGAACAAAAATGTTAATATTTAATATAAAATAAAAGTAATATTGTGCATTTGTAAATAGTAGAATAGTTGTATTTGTAAATTTAATAATTTTTTAAAAACACTTTATGTGTTTATTAAATTTCAACTGTAACAATCAATTTTTGTATTTTCTAGTGTAACTGTTACATTAACTGATCTACCAATAAATAATAGCTTGTTCTTGTGGAATGTTTATGGATTATAATTTGAAATTTTAAAATGTTTTCATTTAATTTAATTGCATAAAGGTGTTACAACAAATTAATTAACTTAGTTACTAATCTAAATGGATTTACGCAGTACGATAATGCACTGTCACTGATTTAAGTACCAAAAATCAGAGTATTTAACATGTTCTTCATGAACATCAATAACAAATATAAACTAAATGATGATTGTAAATGTGTACAGCAAACAAAAGATGATGAATAATGATATAAAATGGATTAAAAATGATGATGTATAGAAAAATAACAGATTAAATATGATTGATCAAAAATAAGAATAGAAAATATGTTATTAAATAAATTTACACAGTTACCTTACATAATGTCCTTATTTCTTTTTTGCACAATACGTATTTGAAGTGCGGGCGCACTTGAAATACGTATTGTGCAAAAAAGAAATAAGAACATTATGTAAGGTAACTGTGTAAATTTATTTAATGAATTTATCGTCCTTCAAATAAAATTAAGTGATTAATAGAAAATATGTTATTTCAGCAATCGCTATATATAAACAAGACTTTGTCTGCTATTTGTTTTTCCTCTATCATGTGACCTCTGACGTCAGGTGGGAACAGTCCAATCCTCTTATTATGAAAATTTTTAATTATAATTAGGTTTAGCAGTCATGTGAAAGTGAAACTGATATTTTAATCTTATTTTATGAATTTAACTCATAAAAACTGGAATTCTGCTTTTAAAAATGGAACAAATACAACCCTGAACACAATCCCCCTTGCTAATGTTATGTACTTCATGAATTTATACACTCAGAACAATCACATTCTAATTGTAATGTTAGTAATTCTTAAGATAACTACTGTTCCATCAATGATGTGCGTTTGCCATTGTTAGAGTAATATTTACAGCTAGAAAATGAATTCTGGATATTTAGCCCTCTCAGCATGTGGCCTCAAATGACATTTCTACTTAAACTATATTTTATTGTCTAAAAAAAAATCATATTGACTACTCTAGCTTCATGATTTTAAGTTACAATTTTACATCTTGTACGATTTGGAAAGAGATTTCTTGCTTTATGCAAATTAGTCTCAAACCATTTCAAAGGTGTCTATTTGAGTTACAAAAACCTTTTCAAATGCTTAGAGGGTTAAGTAATGCAAAAACCCTTTGAAAGGATACCACAGAACAGACTACATACTAGGCGAGACGTATTAATCCTCGATGATATATTTAATGCCCCAGCCCACCCAGTTCCCGCTGTTCAATGTCTTTTTCTAGTCAATTTTGTCCTCTTATTACTTCCGGTGTAAGCCTTTTTTTTTTTTAAACACACTTGACATTGTGAGTTTTTTTTGGTTTTTGTCCCATGCTTTTTCTATGGAGTTTTTAGCTTTTTTTCCTCCTCTTTCTCCACATTCTAAAGTGCGGTGGTACAATACCACAGAACAGACAAAATAGAAGATATTTACAATCATCGTTATTTATATACGACATATTATAGAACAATGAATTCATTAGAACACCTATTAGCATATTTGTACAAAAAGATAAATTGAGAGAGCATTAAATTCAATATTGAAATCATTTAATAAGGATGTTCAACATTAAAGAAATTTAATTTTAAACTGATACTATTATGTCCAATGCAAATACATGTCTAATAAATAAAAATAGGATAAGAAATTAAATATAAATTAAATATTTTAATGCCAAATATTCTTGCTCAAGCATAGAATACTCAACTAATCAGATAATATGCAATGATAATTATAATTTTAAACATGTAATTCTATAATTTCAAACATATGATATAATATATATATAAAAGTATTTTTATTCAAGTTAATAAATGAAAAATAAGAGAAGATACTAAAACAAAACTTTTAAAAGTTTTAATGTCAGATACATATTTACCAATTAATCCCCTTCAATACTAAAATAATCATAATAAGAAATAGAAAAAATACTGATTTGAAATTTGAAAAAACATCCAAATGACAAAAAGATAAAATTGTTTTAAAAAAGAAAAACAACAGCTTACTTCCGAACGAGTAGCAAATTTATCTGGATGTAGCAATGTTTGTAGTCGCCTAAATTTGACAGTTAAATTTCTCGTATCTATATCAAAATGCGGAGTCTCTTTAAAAATTTCAAAATGATTTAGAGTTTGCCTAGGTTCCAGGACAGATCCACATGACATGCAAACTAAATCGCGTTCTATGACTACAGCATTGCATTTCCAACATCTATTTTTTGTAACATTTAACAATCGTGTTACCTGCTTATTATAAGATAGAACAGTTGTAGGAGCAAGTTCTAAGAATTTGCGACTACAGGCATTTATCAAAGCTGCAGAAACTGAGTATTCAGCCGCATTAACATAATGCCGACTGACGTATTTAAAAACGTTTAGTTCGTAGTAAGACTGTTTCCACAACTGTTGTACTTTCGTGATAGCAAACTTACTTCTCCATGTTTTAAAAACAGTATTCATTTCAATTACACCTAGCAATAAATGATATTTAACACGCGATTCTTGCAAAGTTCCGACAATGTAATTTAATGAAAATTTCTAAGTACGATATCAGCCAAATACTTTTGTGATGCACAATGAGTAAGAACAAGAGTTACATAATTTCTTTAAAATTTAAAGAAATGATCCTTTAAAAAAAAAAATTATCTATATCAATTCACCTCTGCGACACTTTGCCGGCTTCGTCGCGGTTAAATTAATACAGCAGTGTTATAATGAAACCGAAAGTAACATTATTATTAAAATAAATAAATGACAAAAAAAAAAAAAAAATTACTATTGGCAAACTTTGATGATAAGACTCATAATTTTTTTATCTGTTATGCTATAATTTTAATATTAAAAAAATCGAATAACTCATTTGAACATTAACTCTGCAAATAAGTCGAGCAAATGCAAACCAAGCCTTGATGCAAACAATCAACCAACCAACTTTGTCCGTTTTTATTTGCATTGTGTGCGTGTTCGTGTTCCAATGAAATATTAATTTTCTCGATGAACTCTTAAAATGGTAATTTAATTCTTGAAGAAAGAGGAAAGATCATTAGTATCATTATCACATATTTTATTTTTTTAATCTTTTTGTTGAAATTTTTGTATTATGTTTTAAAATTTTGTTACATCTTTATTTATTTATTTTTCAGTCTGCTCTATTCAACTTCCAAAGCTTACTCACAGTTGTACTTCTTCTTATATGCACTTGTGCTTACATTAGATCTATTGCCCCCAGTTTATTAGATAGAAATAAAGAAGGGTAAGAATGAGTCATTTTTTAGCAATCACTATATATTATGTGTAATATCTAGGTGTAATTTAATATCAAACTAATATTGTTATCTTGAATTGAATCATGTATCGAGGATGGCAAGTTTTTGGATACATGACAGTTTTTACAGTTGTTTAGACTGCCATGTCAAAAACTCAATTAAAACAGTTCTTGTTGTGCTATAAATATTGTTACTGATGCCTTAAACATTAGACTGCATGCAAGGCTGTAACCCATCTTTCAGAGAGGGTTCAGACTTTAGTACATAATCTTGAGTGTTAAATAAAAAAGGAAATATAACTAAAAACTTTTCAACCAATCTTCAAAATTTTGGAAAGGGTGTGTGTGGGGACTGAACCCTCAAAACCCACTTTTGGCTGTAGACTTGATTGACTGTATGCATTGTTTACGACATCAATAAGTGTGAAATATTAATACTAATTTTCTTACAGAGTTGCTACAGTATCTGGAATTAAGGAAATTTGAAAAATCTACTAAAAAAAAACAGAGAAAATTCAAGGAATTTCGAAATTTTTTTGAAAAAACATTAAAAAATTTTTTCTTTAAAAAATTCTTTTTGTTAAATTTTAGTATCTTGTAATGAAGGAAATAAAGTCAATTATTATTAAAAGCACCACAGAACTGGCGTTTAAAAATAATAAGTACAAAACTGTGAATAAATACCATAAAATACCAAAACCTATAACAATTGTTCAGGGTCAAAATAAGACACGACCCTTCGTTAGGAGAACAAAGTAGGCATGAGTGCTGCAATCAAAGCAGCAATGCACTACAATTACGTTAATTACCTATATCATTTTCCCCAATTATAGTAAGTTAATAAAATTAATATTACCCTAATTACGTTCAATTGACTTGTAAACATATTCTAATACTGCATTATTGTGTGTCATCTATTTTACTTAAAAAGGAATAGAGAATTTCTTTCCCTGATTTGTGTAGCAACCCTATCCTATTTTTAAGAAATACAATAAATCATTACATATTTTTTCCTAGCAAATATGTTGTTCAAAAAAGAAAAGAAAAGGAAAAAGTATTTTATTAAACATCTAGTATATTTAAAACAGGATTGACATATTTTTTCACAATTTTAACCATGGTTTAAACTGCCATGTCAAAAAAACTCAAATATTGACTTGAGTGCACCATTGGGTATGAAATTTGATTTACCGTAATTTCGCGTATATAACCCGCGGCGGAAGGTAACCCACAGCAGAAAGAAATTATCTAAAAATAATTATAACTCAAAGATAGCCCGCACTTCTAAAATCACAATGGTCGGCAATCGCCGTTTGTAATTTCAATACTAACTGTTATTATTATAATAATAAGTAGGAAAAGATGCAAATAATAAACAAATATACAAATAAATATAAATAACAAACAAATAAATTTACTTACCTATAATAAAAGAGCAAATAATCATAACTTATTTTTAATCTTTCTCTATATATAAATTACTGTAAACTGGAGTAACTTTTAATGATTAACACCTTTATTCCATTTATAAGAAAATTATAGATTAATAATAAATTTATTGACAAAATTCATTCAAATCAATCGAATTCGGATTCTTCCGTATCAGAATTAAAATGTTGCAATTTGTTTGGGACAGTTTGTCTTCATCATCCTTATTCTGATCAAGTTCTTTTTCACTGTCCGCAATTTCATCGTCATAATACGTTAACACAATCGCGACGGCTGACGTGAATTCACGTCATTTTAACTTCTATAGCTAGTTGCCGCTGACGTAAATTCACGTCTTTTCAGAATCTGTTCTTGGTTACCGATTACGTGAATTCACACCATTTAAGGAAGTTCTATGGAAACAAGAAACAATACTTTAGGACTATTTCGATAGTATTATTGGGGTATTAATTCTTCGATAGTATTATAAGTTCATTCTAATATTATATGACTAATCATCATTTTAAACTTCAGATAACTACAAGAGTAACATTTCAAAACATTATATCTAATTTTTATGCACGTTTAAACAAAAAAAGTTTGCGGCACCGTCAATCAGTTTTAGAAAAATGAAAAGTATGCCGGTCACAAAAATGCTAATAATCCATGCTTTTTGATTCCAGATTTTATTGTTTTGATAGTAATAGAGTCTCAAGCGTTTATTACCCATTCAGCTACTTTGACTAGAAATGCTTTGATTTTCTCCTTGTACATGATAGATACCCCGCAGGTCATACAAAGTCAGGTTTATTTTATAGATTACCCGCGGGTTATATACGCGAAATTACGGTATATCAAAACATTAAATTCTCATTTATAATGTATAATTATATTTTAAATATTATGTTTATTCAATTTTAAATTATTGAATCGTCTAATTTTATTATAACTTACTACTTCTTTTTAGAAATTATATAATTTTTATATTGTAAATTGTCTTTTAAATTTATAGTTAAAAAAATTTTATTTTACATTTTTATCATTCATTTTAAACTAGCAAACCCATGCAAATTTTTCACACTTTATTTCTTTTCTTATTTAATTTTAAAATTTGAAACTCATAAATATTATAGTACCAATTTCACTACCTAATTAAAATTTTAATTTATCAGAAGCCAAATTATTATTAGAACCAAATTAATATTGTGCTATAGTGAAACCAAAATCATTCAAAGAAAGGTTTCAAAAAAGATTCATGGTTGACAACCCAGTTTTCATATGTCCACAGGCAGTACAGTTTTAGTATAGGGCCCCCATGATTCCTTTTAAATTTTTGTTGCCATATTGGCAATGACATTTTATTTATTTGTTTTGGCATAATTTTTTGTTTTTTAAAAAACTAATTCTTATTTTAATTATACTTTTTTTGACTGCATTTTTTAGTTAATTTATGATTAATAGTTCATATTCTATATATATCTTTGAAGTTCTGCTAAGTTTAAAATGACGCTTGTAAAGATTCTGAAGAAGCAACTTTTAAAAATTACGTTTTCCATAAATGGTCTCATAAGACAAATGTCGTCATGTTTTCTAATTAGATCATTAAGCTGAGACCATGCGCTTAAATATTGTTTATTTATAAATAGTAATATATAATATATATAATTTTTTATCCTTGCATATTTTATTAATTGCATCACTATCGTATCGTTTTGACAATATGTAATTGTAATTGGTCCACATTAGAGAAATATTATATAGATTGTTATCATCCACCAATTTTAAATTATCACTTACCATAAAGAACATTGTTTTAAAATTTCACTCAATTTGACTCTCTCACATGGGCGTCGGCACATATGGGCAAGGGGGGGCACTTGCCCCCTGCTGGAAAATTCTAATAAATAAATAATTATTTTAAAAAATTACAATTAAAGCTTTAAAGCTGTGTCATTAGAATTCAAATAACCAAATAAAATTTATGTCACAGAGCCAATTAGAGTCCCCTTTCCCCTGCAAACAGATTTTAAATCGACTCGACAGTACGTTTTCCGAATAAAAAATTGTTGTAGTAAATGCTTACACACTGGCTTACTTAATCACCTCAACCAACTAACCAATCATTTGAATCTAATTGAATTTGTAAAAACATGCTGAAATTTTACAATTTGAAGTTTTCCCCTCCTGAAAATTTTTCTGGCGACGCCACTGCTCTCTCATTCTAAATATTGGCTATATTCATGTGCAAATGTATGTTGTTTGGTAATTTATTTACAGTTAACTACTTTTATAATATAGTCTTATATTTTTTATTACTGAATTGTAATTATATTCAATGATAGTAAATCTTATTTTACTTTTCCAATTATAATTTTGTTAACTGTTTAAAATTATTGCTCTAATCGCCTTTCACATCATTCTTCTTTCATATTACCTGCTCTTACATTATTCGTATTTCATGTCAATTAACATGCAAATAGATTCTATTTGGTAGCATATTTTATTTACTACTTTTCTAAAAAAAATTT
Organism: Salticus scenicus; assembly: GCA_963930645.1. Lineage (NCBI taxonomy): Eukaryota > Metazoa > Arthropoda > Arachnida > Araneae > Salticidae > Salticus > Salticus scenicus. The sequence continues at coordinate 85,524,943 of OZ005661.1, forward strand.
GTTTTTTTTTTCACTTTTTCACTTCAGTTTTAATTCATTGTTGATATCTAAGAGTTGTTGGCAATGGTAGGAGTTTTAACCATATTATTTCATAAGTCACTGTCTTACAAAAAAGCATAATATACTATATTTTACCCTGCTGCTATAATTGCCCTTAATAAAAATAACACAGTTTTTTTTTTTTTTTTTTTTTTTTTTTGGCTTTTTGAAATTTCAAAGTTATTTTTTTTTTTTTTCTTTCTTTATTAACTTTCTCAATATTTCTCACCTTCTGTAATGCTTTATTTATATTTGTAATATTTTATTGATACAGTAGAACCTCGATCTATAAACAATGAAAGCGGGAAAACGACAAATGTGGGTTAAAGTCAAAACACGAAGAAAACAATGTTTATGCATTAATACCATTACACAGTTTATACAGTATGCTACTAATAAAAACTAATTTGTTACTTTTCAAACTGTTACAAAAATAAATCAATGTTGTAGAACACTAAGTAAAATTTATTTTTAAAAATCAGTAATTTTGTGTTAGGTTTTTTGTTCCTTTTATAAATTAAACAGGAATTTTTCCACATTTGCAACATTTTTCTGGTCCTTTTCTGCAATTTCATGTGATTATATAAAACTTTTTGCATTTTTAAATGCCATAATTGAGTCATCAGCGGGAAAATTATCTTCTGTTTCTTAGCCATTATTGTCCTTTTTTGAAATCACACATTTCTTGTGTGTTTTAGGATATCGCATGTCGCAACGTCTTTATTACTGCAAATATTTTCACTAAATTTTGTACCAGGCACTTCCTCTGCTATACGCAACCATTCTTCATCTCCATTATCATCATCATCGTTTTCTTGTGCTTCTGTTTGATATTTTTTTTCATTTTTCGCATGTAACCCCCATTTCATGAAATAATTTTCTGGATTACTAAAGAGGTTACTTCCTGTCATGCTGAAATTACAAAATGAATAGATGGTCCAGAGACATGGCATCACAATTTTGATTCTCCATGGAAAGGGGGAAAAGAGTTATTTTAGGATGAAAGAAGTAATTCCAGTTTGTTTGTTATATGGAACCGCTTGACCTTCAGGAGAAAATTTTTACAGCGATGAATGCGGAAAAATGACTTTTTGAAGCATGATACATACGGGTTTCGTTAACATTATTTAAATACAATTTGTGCAGGGTCCATAAAAGTAAAACGATTTATGGAGGAAAACGATGGATGCGGGAATGATAAATCGAGATTTCACTGTAGTTTGCCAATGAAAGATTTTTCCTCTTGGATTTTGATCATTATAAATGTTGAAATAATGTATATAGCAGGGCACGAAATTTCCGCTCACCATTGGCGAGTGGAAATTTTACTGTGGCGAGTAAAATTAAGGTCGAAATGTAGATAGAATTCTTACAGTATACAGTGCTACCAAAAAATAAAAAGAAAGAAAGAAAAAAAAAATAAAGAAATTAAAAAATACTGATTTAAAAATAAAATCATGCTAATCTTAAGTAAGGTGACCAGAGATCCTCTAAGAGGAGAGTCTTCTTTTTCAACGATCTGCCCTCTTAAATGGGAAAAAAAAAAAATACAGGACTGGAAAGTCTTCTTTTTTATGCTTTTCATCCTCTGTCCTCTTTTTCAAATGAAAAGGATTTAGTCCTTAATTTAAAAAAATTCACAAAACTGGGAATCTCAAATCGGCTGTTGGCTGTATTGAAAGGTGAGCGCTAACTTTTTTCTGCATTAAGTTTGCAAACGAACAACTTTCTGATATACTTGCCAAAGCAAATTATGGTTTATGTTTATTCAGATTCTTCGAATTACAAAGAAATAGAAGTATTATTTGTATGGTTCTTCGATCCAGAACACAGAATCGCTATTGAAATTGTCACGAAATCATTAAGAAGGTGGTGCTCCGGTTGATATGCGGTAGGTTGATGTGCATTCTCAATTTTGCATGAATAATATTCCTCAGAAAAAGTAGACCCACCAGTGACCGAGAGGTTCTGTTCTCAAAGCTGGTATACGTGAGGTGCTGGGTTCGATACCCGGTTGCACTCGTTGGCTTAGATGCTAGGTGTTTTCCATGATTTTCTCCAAAACTAGCGTAAATATGGGCTAGGACCTCTTAGAAAGACCCCACGGAGGACTCTCCCACTCAAACCTAGAGCTCTAGACAATTGGCCTTAATGATGACACTACCACCACCTCACAAATATATGTAAAAGTTAGTTGAATTCATTTTATGTCCTCCTGACAAAAACACTCCCACAAAGCTACTGTTTTCTTCAATGAACAAAATGTAGACATGTGAAAAAAATCCCCTTTATATACCTACTTATTAACTACTAAGACTAATTTAGGTTATACTAGTGAGAACTTTTATAAAATGTTGATAAAGAATGATTGTTCTTTAAAACAAATCGTTTCATCTGTCGAATATAAATTTTATTTTTTCTTTTATGATTATGATTTAATAATAAAGATGTCTACCAACTTTTTTAATGTAGCTACATGAAAGTACCTCAAAAAAAGTTTTCGTCTATAGCAAAAAATGATAATTAAAAATATATATATATATCTTTATTGTCCAGTGATACCTATAAAAATTAGGAATTTTTCCTCTCGTATCCGTATATTATTAATTTAAATTGAGGTGTACTTATCCAAATTCATCATTTGAGATAAAAAAAATTTCCATCACTTGTGTAAAGTAGATTTTGAATTGGTTTTTATAATCATTTTTATGTCCTCTAAGGGTCGTATTCACCAAACTTTATTGATCGAGGACCATTTATCAGAAAATCCGAGAATCAAAGCTAACACTGGATTAAATTCCTACGGTATTCACCATCCTCCGATTACGTGATCCATGGATTAACTGGAAGAGAAATAAAAGCTTCGTTTTGATTGGCCAAGAACGAAGATAGCCTTTACTCATCTTTCGGCTTCAATTAACTAATCAATCGTATTAGAATATTAGAAAGGGTAAAATGTAAATTGGCAACACTGATACACGCTTCGCTCTTGTTTACTTCGCTTTTGTTTACGCACGGATTAAGAATCAATTTTACTTTAGAGCATTTTTAACAAGAATAATCATGCAGACGACAACTGTTTACGCTACAATTTAAAATTTTGATTGTTATGGATAAGAAAATCTTAAAGCTATTAAAATTTTTTTTTGCCGAAGTTAATGCATTATTCTTTTCTGTGGCAGATGACAGCCTATTATCTAACATTTGTATTAGAGATTCTGCGGAATCTTTGTTTAATCGATAGCGATATCAAAATGCCACATTATCCAAAGAATCCAAATCATTAATGCACCGTCCTTTTCCTTCTTTCAAATGCTTCCAATAGTTCTAAGCTTTCAATATCATCTAGTGAGAATAGATCATCAACGTCAGCCATGTTTGTTATTTGTTTACGAAGCTGAGCTGCAGAAAGCGCATGCGTTACGAAAAGATCTGAGAATTACCTCTGTTAATCCTCCGATATTTGAGGATCAAAAACGAAGTGTTAAAGTAGCCGGTGATTTGCAGATTTTCGTTGGAGAATACCGATTTTCCTATAATCGAGCGATCACCGCTGATCCGAGGTTTAATCCGAGTGTTAAGAAGTTGGTGAATATGGCCCTAAAATAACCTCTTTTTCAAAATTGAATGTCTTCTATTTTCTTATAAAATGAAAGACATTGCGTAATTTCTCCTCTTTTTCCAATAAAAAATTCTCTCACCTGTGGTGAGTAACTTTTTTTTTTCAGCGAGTGTAATCTAAGTTGAAATTTCGGGCCCTGATATATAGTATATATATATTCAAAGGAAAAGAGAGGGGAAAAATTGACTTTATTCGGTACTTTCATATTAACTGCATTTCGGTGATTAATCACAGAGTTTTCCCTAGGTTTAAAAAAAGACAGGGTGCTGCTGGTGAAAAAGGGGGCACAGTTTGGATTTCTGGGGACTGTTTTTGATTTTTAAGGGCACATTTAACATTTAAAATCCAGACACTTAATTTAAAAATTCTGCTATAAGTATGCATATCAAAATAAATATATATATATATATGTATAAAATAAAATAAATAGATAAAAATTCCATATATTTGCTTGTTACTAATACATGAACAAATGTTGATTATTATATACAATTGTTTTGTTTATATTTATAATATTTATCTTCAGTTCAATGGTTATTTTCTATAAAAAGCAGAAAGGCTGTAATTTTTCTTTTCCTTTCCTTGTTTTTATTTCTTACTTTCTTTTTTTTTTCTTTGAATGAGGGGCAAGAAAAATGCAATTTTTTCAACTAAAGGGTATGCAGTTAGAAAGGAAGGGGCTCAGAGGGCTCAACCCTTAAATGCATGGCAATGTAGATCTGCATTGTATGTTTAAAACTTCATATCACTTTATGTAGCAACCTTTACATAATTCTTCTGTCTAATTTTAATTTGACCAAAACTATTTTATTGTTTCCAAATGCAGATAAAATCTGACAGTTTATTTCATTATCTGTGATAATTTTCATTGTCAGCATGCTATCTCAGTACATTTCAGTTCGGTGGGTGTTACAAATTAAGGTTATTTATATAAAAAGTATTTAAAACATACAGGAAAAATTGTTTCTAACAAATAATATTTATATTTTTGCATATACTGATAAATTTATGCTAGAAATATGTCGCTTTTTTGCAATGTAAAGTACATCAATATGCAAAATCAGTTCTACATTACTTCACTAATACTAAAGTGAATCCTATTTATTTTATTTTTCCCATTAACTACATCCATTTCCCTGTTGATTCCAAATGTTATTGATTAAAAAAAGAAATTCATGCATTTAAGGGTTAAGAGTCCTTTCTCTCCGCCATAAACATATGAATATTCCAAAATTTCCTTTTGATGTCAAATCAAAGAACCCTTCTTTTAAAACCAAAATATAAATCTTATAAATGTTTATTATTAGGGATTTTTGTAATTAGTGAATATTAATTAACATTTAATTTTTATTTGATTTTCTTGAAAATAAATGTGAGACATTTCTACATGAAAAATTTTGGACCCCTTTTTTAAATTGCTATACACCTGGCAGGGCATTGCTGTACTCCTCCTGAAACTGTCTGGGGGAAACTATTAAATTATGAACTGAAGAAAAGTAATTAATGAAATATGCAGGGTTGGCAAGTTTCTTCCAAGGCGGAAAAAACCATACCGGCCGGAAGAAATAGGTTTCTTCCAAGTGGAAGAAACTGTTTTCCTTAAAAATTTATCCTATACATTGCAGATTTGTAAGATACAATGGATGCATTTGTCTTATAAACAACTTTAAGTAACTTTAATTATACCTATAAAAATTTAATTACATATTTAATTAATAATTATGAGATTTTTACTGAAGTGATCTTCGGTATCTGATAATCACGTTCCAAAATACTCAAAATCCAGTAAAAAAATCAATTTCAATTTAAAAAGCGTAAAGTTTTATAATTTATTATTTAGACAATTTTATTTCTTTAACTGGTAATAAATAATAGTTTGTATCACTTGCTTATACTTTCTGATAAAACAGCTCTTAACAAACATTCAGTTAATTAAAAGAGCCAGTATTCAATAATTACTGTATTACAAAATGTCATCAAAAACTTCATTTTCCTAATATAGTACAGTGAAAAAGAAATTTACATCTCATATTTCAAATAAATTCACATTTCTCACATTTTTACTTTTTTTAAATCAAATTTTTAGCATAATCCTTGCTTTGAAACTCAACTTGGGAGGGGGGGGGGGGGGGGGGGGTAACATTCTTGTATTTATTATCCGGCAATTCATACAGACTAGTGCTTAAAACAAATCAAAATTGCATCAATGTTTAACAAAATTAATCAGTGATGAATATTATTTCCGAACTTTCAAAAATATTTAGTTTCATATTTTTTAAATATGTTTGTTTACATTTTATAGGTACCTATTATTTGAATATGCTTAAATTATTTATCATATATGAATGTGATCGATTAGTTTTATTAATATTGAAGAAATACTTTATTCTAAAATTTATTAGAAATTGTCTTTCCATTCTGATGTCTATTCTCATGAATTAATAATAACTGACTCAGTATCTCCAAAAGAAAACTGTAAACAAAGGCAATGATCTCTAATCTACAAATTCCTATAATCTGCACAACGTCTAGACAAAATTTTTGAGAGTTAGAGGGAGTTAAAAACTGTAAAACAAATGAAATGTTTTTTAGAGTAGTTCAATACTGCACTTAATTTTTCAACTTAAAATAGATAAATACAAACTATGCTTTTTTTTTTTTTAAATCCTAGAGAACTTGCAGGAGAGATTAAAAGTAGGTATATTACTTATTGATACAGTTTACCAGCTTCGAGTTTATACAAAAAATTGTATCCTTTAAAAAAAAAAAAGTGCAAATATTATGATTAATTCCGTAATTATTATCACTTGTACTGTCTGAATGTATACTAATATGAGATAGTATATATGCAAAAAGCTCTAAAAATATCACCTATATATATTTAGTGTTTGTTATTAAATAACTTATTTTTCTAACAATATTTTTAATATTAATTGGATTATAGTTTAGATTTGACATTATGCTTTGAGTTTATATAGTTCATAAATTTTAATTTCGAACATCTGTTTTGTCTTCTGGTTAGTTTCTTCCGGTTTCTTCCATTTCTTCCGGTTTTTTCCAGTTTCTTCCACTGTCCTGGAAGAAACCCAACCCTGGAAATATGGTTTGAACACATTTTTTTTTTTAACCACCATTCAGTGTTTATAGCAACTTATATTTATTCTATTGCAACATGTGCTAATCTTACGGTGATCTTTGCTAATCTAATTTCATGGTATGACAGTTAATACAAAGTACACTTTAAAATTACGTTATAGCTTGAGATTCCAATACATTTAAAGCAATATTCTTGTTATAGATTAAATAACTGACGCACAATAAATATTTAATCATAAAAACTTCTTAACACACCATAGAATAAAGGGAAGACAGTCTTGCCTTTGCCTCCAAGCACATGTTTCCTCATCTGAAGAAAAAAGGCCATATCCTTTCAATCCTTTCCTTGCTTCCTTTTATTTTATGGTGTGTTAAGAAGTCAATATGATTAAATATTCTTGTTGTTATAACATTAAAATTCTAAATTATCAGTGTGCGCTAAAAATAAACTATTTCTTACATTTCTTGCAAGTTTTAACTATAAGAATGTAAAATTTCTACATTGGACATATTTTTCACTGTAAATTTTCTCTAAGAAAAGATATAGAAATAGCTGTGAGCTTTTCATTGGATTATCTTATCTGTTTCTATTTTCTTCTTCTTTTTCATGCTTTTAAGTTAACAAACTTTATAAAGTATCAAGGCTACAGCCAATGGAGAGTTTAGTGGGTTCAACATACCCCCCCCTCCCCTGAAATTTTCAAGTTTGCCGAAAACATTTGAGTTATGCTATATTTTTCACACTCAACAGTATGTACTAAAATTTTACCCCCCCCCCCCTAAAATTTTTTTCTGACTATGGCCTTGTATAAAGTCTTATTTTCAAAAGAGAAGTCATAGTATATATTGATTGATAATTAAGTATGCTGATCTGTATTTTATTCCACTGAATGGAATTACCCTGTTTATATACATTGTTTCATATTTTTTCATGATATATATAATGTATTATAAGATTGCAGAATGCAAGAAAAATGGATGATCAGTTACCAAAATAGAGATTAATAACAGTGTTCTGAATGAGAAAGAAAACAGTTACTGTTTCCCTTTTCATTCAGGAATAGTTTATAGAAATATATGAAATAATCCACAATACATATTTTATAATGAACCATAAATATCTGTATTCGGACACTATAGACCCATCTCTTATAAGGTGAGTTACATGAAGAGTAAAATAAAAAATTATTTGCAAGCATAACATATATATTAAAAGACTTTATACTTTGCAGCATTTGTAGAAGGTTAAATAACTCATAAAACTACAAATATATAAATACGTAAGAGGGCACAAAATATGTTCCCTATTATGTCGGCAGAAAATGAATATCGATGAATTCAACACGAGTAAATACAGAATAAAATAATTGAAAATAAAGATATTTATGTCCTTATTTCTATGTCATATTTTTAAAACTAATAATATACTGTCAGTTAGGAAAAAAGTATTTAATATTTTTTTATATATATATATAAGCAATATTAAAATCTTTTCATGAACAGCATTCACACGTTCATGTATATTATGCATGTCTAATGATGATGAGACATTAAAAGAAAAGGTGAAGCCCAGTTTATATCTCCATTGAAACTGCAAACAAAAGAGAAAAAAATGAACTCAGCTTTTTAACGCATACAATTGAACCTTGTTAATGTGAACACTGTTAACGTGAATTACTTTTAACATGAACTGTTTCCACAATCCCTGTCAAAATGAAGATTAGTTACCGATAGCATGAACTACTGATAACATGAACAAATTTTTTATCCCCTTTCAGATTCACGTTAACGAGGTTCACATGTAGGGGAGACGGGGGCACAGTGAACCACCCCTATTTAAATCTCTTAATATTTAACTCTTATAGTTTATATTGAGACTCATAGATGGAAGCATGGTACTACTTCTATACATCCAAAAAAAAAAAAAAAATCCATGGTAAATGCTATGGTAGCCATTTTATACAACTTTTATGTTTTGAGCTGCTCAAAGCAATTTTTTAAGTTTGAAGTTTTTTTTAATTTTATCAGGACAGAACTATTGACTACAAGTATTGGATAGTTGTAAAGAAAAGCTAAAATATTGTTGTTTTTAAATTTATAAAAAATTATTAGTATATTTATAGTCTATATAGAATTTTAATATTATTTGTTTTGTTTGGACATGTGGCACAGTGGACTACCTTCCAATATGCATAAAACTCCAAATTATATTTAATACATTATTTATTTTAGTTGAAATTATATATACAAACTAGCTGACCCGACAAACGTTGTTTTGTCATATAAATTATTTCTAGATAATATTTTGCTAGAAAAAAATAACTAAGCTATTGTAAGTGTGTAAGGATGTGGTATATAAGTGGAAGATGTATGGAGCGCTGTGAACGGTGAAAGAATATAAAAATAACAAAACACCAATCATTTATTTTTTTTTTTTTATTTATTAAAATTTATTCTTTAAAATTATATACATATCGCTACTTATAACAATATTACTAAAAAACAATATCAATCCCTTAATGCAACAGAGTGTACAATATTTTTTGTTATCCCATCTTTCGCCAATACAAACAAACTGGATGGTTTGCCCACTCGAGAGCCACGTATAATTGTCCGTGTGAAAAACATGATGTGCTCAAATCTAAGCCACAGACAGACATCGTTTGGCCCTGAGACTTATTGATAGTCATTGCAAATGCCAATCTAATTGGAAATTGAGGGCGTTTAAATTGAATTGGCACATCTGTGGGTATAATAGGGATTCGCAGTAGTAATATATTTTCACCTCGGAATTTGTCATTTAAAATGATGGCTTCGATAACATTTTTCATTAATTTTTTTATGACTAATCGCGTGCCGTTGCACAACCGTGGTGGGCTCAAATTACGAAGCAAAATAACCGGAGATCCAACCTTCAGTTGTAAAATATGCGGTGGCGTGCCTGGTAAATCCAATGAGTTTAAAAACTTTGTTGGATAATTTACAGCTTCGGTGGCATCGCAAACTGTATCATTAGATTTGTATGACACCGAGTCTCCTGGTAACAAATGTTGTATCTTGAGATTCAATTCGTAGACGTCCACATTTTTTGCTGCTAAAATTGCTCTTTCTGCTAGCCACTCATGATTTGTGTATCGTCTGTGCACATCGGGAAATATCTGGTCAATAAGAGCATCTTGAGAATCTATGATTGTGCAGAAATCGGTCGGTAATTTTATGCATCCAGTTCCATTTGTAGTAACTTTTCCATCGCCAATATCTAACAATTGTTTTGAGAATGTTGCAGCGGATGGATCTTGAAGCTTTTGAACGCACAAATTTACTTTCAGTTGTACTTTTTCAACATTAAACCACAATGACGATGATTTTAAGCATGCGTTGATCTCATCAGCGTATGTTGAACGCGGAATAACGGGAAATGCTTGTCTGAAATCACCTGAAAAGAGTAACAGAATGCCGCCAAATAGTTTGTCGTTGTTTTTTATATCTTTCAATGTCCTGTTCGACGCCTCAATCGAATGTTTGTGTGCCATAGTGCATTCATCCCAGATAAGAATTTTACACTATTTCAGCACTGTGGCCATGGACGATTGTTTTTTTATGTTGCACACTGCGTCTGGGTTATTTTGAATACTTAGTGGCAGTTTGAATAATGAATGAGCTGTTCTGCCTCCATCCAATAAAGTTGCCGCAATGCCAGATGATGCAACAGCCAATGCGATGCCATTATTTGATCGTATTTCGGCGAGAATTAGCGAAATAAGGAATGTTTTGCCAGTTCCACCTGGTGCACCCCAAAAAAAAAAGAATCCACCTTGTCCTGCCAAAACTGCGAGCATGATGCGGTCGTAAACGGTTCTTTGTTCTTCATTCATTAGTGGGACATTGCGAGCAACAATCGCTGCCATTTCTACAGTATTGTATTGTAGTTCACGATTCAATTCAGTGCTTATTAAATCAGATGCATTTCGATTTGTTGAATGCATACCGAAATGACTGAGTGGTAAGTTGGCAATGATAATGCAAAGATCTTCAGTAGCAATCAATGCTTCATTGTACATAGCGTCACTGAATACTATCGTTAGATCGTTGCACCGTGAACGATGTTGATGCAATATATCATCAGTCATTGAATCTTTGTGATTATCCCATAATGTCTCTGCTCGGGCCTGTAAACATGTAGTCAACACTATAGCGAATAGTAGACGAATTTGTTTTGCTGTACAGTTCAGTCCTACTTCAGCAAGCATACACTCCCACTGGTTGTCATCTTCCAGCAAGCCGAGTGCAAGGCATGCATCTTTATATGTTGGATACTGTTGTCCATTCACTTTACGTAAGTCTTGAAATGACAAAGGGCCGATGACATTAACCAATAACAGTCGAAGATAAAAGCACTCAGTCTGCCTTGGATCGACTGTAAATACTCGTCCCAAGGTGTTTGATTTGAATAAACCGGGACATGCATCAATCGGCGTGCCTTGCTTGCGGGGCATCCATTTTTTTTGTTGGAGCCCATGTGAAATAGCGTGGTACTTCTGAATAGAGTAATGTCCGTGCAAAAGCACCAGAAGCATCCGCATGATTACACAATTCAAAAAATTCGGTGAGTTTAGTTTTTGGTGGATTTATAGCACGATCAATCGCTGTCTCGCTCGTGAAATATACACGCTGGCCATTTTCAAGATGGACGGCTAAATGAAGAACTGCTGGATCCCGTTCATGAATTGGGAAACCAAAGATACGCCAAACAGCTTCATTGGAGCTGACGTACCGGCCAGTTCGGTAAAGTGTTATTTCATCGTTGTTATTCACCGGAGGAGCATTCACATTGGTATTTTCAACTCGAAATACAGCCATATCACTGCCTTTATTCACATACTTGCAAATGTATTTGATGCTCTTCACTGAACTGCAGAACTGAACATTAATATGAACATTGAATGTTTTGCTCAGCAGACGCGAATATGTGACCACCCAACCGTTATCAATGTCAATATCTATGTTGTTCACATAGATGACCGCCATAGATGATAAGATTGTCCGCCATTATCAGGATTTCTTCGACGATATATTGGGTATCCGTCAACATTTCTGATCGTGAAATTTTTCGGAAAACTTTTAGTACATTTTCCGTCTGCACAAATAATAATGGCCTAAAAATTCATTTTTCATTTTAACATAAAATAACTCCGTCGGATATTGACGAACTTTTTAAAAGAATATACCATTTTAACTAATTTTAACATTTTAACAATATTAACGTTGGAAAAATATTTTAAACACTTACGGTTAAAAATTCATTTTTCATTTCAACATTAAATAAATTCTGACATCGTGTTTACGATTCTAAATATTAACTTTGAAAAAATATTTTAAACACTTCTTAAGATACGGTTACGATTCTAAAAATATTAATTTTGAAAAAATATTTTAAACACTTCTTAAGATACGGTTAAAAATTCATTTTTCATTTCAACATTAAATAAATTCTGACATCGTGTTTACGACAACTCACGCCATCTAGGTGAAAAAGTTGTTGAAAGAGTTGGTTAAAAATTAATTAAGAAAGAACTAATTAAGTTACAACTTTCATTTGTAAATCTAAACCATTCTCGAATCCACCTGAAGACACACAAAAAATTTCATTAAACTCAGTCCAGCCGTTTAGGAGGAGTTCAGTGACATACACACGCACAAAAGAAATATATATATAAAGATATGTGACTCAAAATAATTAATAAAAAAATAATAATCTTAATAAAATAAATTTCTGAAAAGGGAAAATAGTTGAATAGTAGTATAATAATTATGAATATCTAAATTTAATAACTATTTGAATTGTTTAATATTAAAAAAAAAAAAAAAAAAAAATGATTATGTGATATAATAAATAGTAGGTTATATAAATTTATTGTTGTTTTTAGGAATAACATGTAAAATATAAAAGTAGAATAATTTTAGTTTAGTTAAACCTATCTCATAAATATTGGGTTGTTCGATAAATAATGTCGTTTTTTTTTCATGTTTTTCAAAGTGAATTTATTTATATTAACAACAAACATTAATCAATGATATATTGACCATTTTGTTGGATGACCTTTTGCCATCTTTTGGTAAGTTGAAAAATTCCACATTCGAAGAAGCCTTGGATTTTAGAAGCGAAGGTTTTAAAAAACGACATTATTTATCGAACAACCCAATATAATGTAAAGTATTAATATCTCAAAATTATTAATAAAAATGTTTGTATTTGATTAATGATGAAAGCTTTAAAGTCAAATAAATGTCTTGCAGAAAATATAAAAAGAGTTATTGTAATAAAATATTTCTCAGTTTATTATACACAAACATGAACAATGAGAGTTTTTTTTTTTTTTTTTTTTTTTTTTTATAATAAGTAATTTTTTCTGGTGCAAATTTGAAAACTAAGTTTATATGCATGTTCAATGAGTTAAATTTTATTAGTTTGCCTTAAAAGTTTATTAATATTAATCTTTATAAAATTTATTTGTAATTTTCTATGTTTCATTTTCCCCTTATAGCTTCTTGGGAATATTTTGGAAATGTGCGAGGATAGGTGAGTTAAAAATTTATCATACATATCTTTTACCTATACAAATTAAATTTTATTATAATTATCAGTATTATTCGTAAACTCAAAAGCCTTTTTATTAGGACTGAGGGCCTATTAGTCTCAATCTGGGATTTTTGCGTTGTCGATTTCGATAGTTGGACATTTGTCGAAATCTAAAATTTATCAAAAATATAATTGAATAATTTGAAAGCGATGTTATAATTTGAAAAAAGGAAAAAAAAAACTAATATTCCTCCGTTCTAAACTAAATTCTGCTTTTGCCAGAATTTCATCAAAATCTTTTTTTTTTTTATTATTGAAAGAAAAAGAGAAGAAAATTAATAATAGACAGTATCGTTACAAGCAATATCGAAAAAGTTTTTTTTAATAATTTTGAATTAGGAAATAAAAAGTGTGCGTGAAATAATATGAAATAAAAACAAGTAAAAAAATGAATTTAATGATTTAATGTTTATTATTATTATTATTATTATGGGTCTATATGGGCCCAAAATTTTTAAACTGCGATAACGTTATTAAAAAAAAAAATATTCAACTGAGCTGAAAAATTATACATGCTATAGGTCACTGCTGAACAAAGTTCATAAATTTCTGTGGATCTAGGTCATGTAATTCTTTTACTGGGTCACAACGAAATATACTTTATCATTATGCCATAAGGGCTCAAATACTTTAAAGTATGATAGCGTCTAAACGCCATATCGGATTGGGCTGCAAATTTATATAATGTGACAGATCCCCGTCGTGCTAAATTTATGAAGTTTGGACAATGTAGCTCTTATAATTGTTTCAGAGGAACACAAAGAAAAATTCTTTATCAATGTGTTTTATGGGCTCACATTATTTCTTTTTCTTCTCTCTCTTTTTTTTTTTTTTTTTTCTTTGAAAATATAGTGTATGATTATTTTGACACCAGTCTGTAACATTTGTAAGAAAAGGGGGGGGGGGGGGGAGGGGGCTATTTAAAAGAATGGGTAAATTTTAAAGAGATTTTAATTTTTCAAACTCCAGACTTTGAAATCTTTATAATTACATCATTTAATTTTAAAATTATTATAATGTTTATTGGCTGTGTTTCTGCTGATTATTATTATTATTATTATTATTATTTCGAATATTTTTTTTTTTTTTGGAAGTATGATTTTTGATTATTTGTATATTTTAAGTAGAAAATTATATAAATAGTAAAAGCTATAAATTCTGAACATGTTATTATGTACAGGAGTGATCTAGGCAAAAATTGCAGCCATTTTGCTGTCCCTTCACAAAATTCTATTTCAAAAATTTCCCCTTAACTAAATTCAAATCTATAAAATGGGCTCCTTCACAATATTCAAACCCATAAAATGAACCCCTTTACAAAATTCAAATTCACAAAATGGCCTTTCACAGAATTCAAATTTATGAAAACAATCCTTTTAGACAATTTCATTTTATAAAAAAATAATTATCCTTTTAATTTTTTTTCTATCTTTTCGGTATTACTTGAAATGATTGTCTATACTTGGTTCAATGAAACAATATTAATTTAATGTGAACATTATACAGAGTGATTTGTTTAAATAGAGTGTTTTACACATTATTATTATTTATTTATTATTATTATTATATTATTATTTATTTATTTATTTTATTATTTTTTTTCCACAAAAATAAATAAAAAATTTCACAAAAATACTTTGTTTCTTCACAAAACTAAGCCTGAAAAATTAAAACTTGGATCGACCCCCTGTTCTTAAATGTAACAATTATTACTTGCAAGAAATTCTATTTATAAGAATTATTCAAGTTTTAAAACTATTTTAGTAGTTTAATGCAATAATTTCTCTCTAAAAATGATGACTTCTCTATTAATAAATTCACTTTTTACTTTCTTCTGTGTACATGAGGAGAAAGTATTGGATTTGTAAAAACTATGGTTTTTACATGTTTGAAAATGTCCTGAATGTGACTTGACCATTTTTAAAAAAATGTCTACCTATTACTTTAATTAGTGACTAATTGAAGCATAATGCTTATTAAATATATAAATTAACCTCACTGCTTAAGATTTCATTTGTCGTAGCTGCTTTCAAAGGGGATCCTCGCCATCCATGGCAACTTGTAGCATGATGAAGACTGTTGAATCTGTTTTTATTAACTAAAGCTCTTTCCTTCATTGGCAAGTTTATCAAAATTGACTTTGATAAAACCAGAAAAAACACAGATTTCAATAATCGAAATTATGCAATCGTAAAAGAAACTTTAGAAGTTTTTAATGACAGCATGTAACAGGAACGAATCAGCAGCAGGCATCCATAATGGACTCTTCCCAGTTTCGTCTGCTCAATCATATGATAGAGGAAAACGAATAATCGAATTCTGAGAATCAAATTCAATTAAATATTGTTCTTAAGAACAAAAATATTAATATTTAATATAAAATAAAATAAAAGTAATAGTGTGCATTTGTAAACAGTAGAATAGTTGTATTTGTAAATTTAATAATTTTTTAAAAACACTTTATGTGTTTATTTATTTTCAACTGTAAGAATCGATTTTAGTATGTTGTAGTGTAACTATAACATTAACTGATCTAGCAATAAATAATAGCTTGTTCTTGTGGAATGTTTATGGATTATAATTTGAAATTTTAAAATGTTTTCATTTAATTTAATTGCATAAAGTTGTTACAACAAGTTAATTAACTTAGTTACTGGTAGTTACCTTAGTTACGCAGTACGATATTGTACTGTCACTGATTTAAGTACCAAAAATCAGAGTATTTTACATGTTCTTCATGAACATCAATAACAAATATAAACTAAATGATAATTGTAAATGTATAGAGCAAACAAAATATGGTGAATAATGATATAAATGGATTAAAAATGATGCTGGATGAAAAAATAACACAGATTAAATATGATTGATCAAAAATAAGAATAGAAAATATGTTATTTCAGCAATCGTTACAGATAAACAAGACTTCGTCTGCTATTTGTTTTTCCTCTATCATGTGACCTCTGATGTCAGGTGGGAAGAGCCCATTCCTGTCGCCACCTAATGAAGGAAGGAGCTCCAATTAATTGAAACAGATTCAGCAGTCTTCACCACACTACATGTCGCTGAGAACAGCAGGCATCCCTGTCAAAAGCAGCTATGACAAATGAAATCTGAAGCAGTAAGGCTAGTTTATATTTTTCATAAAAGTCTATCTATTGCCAAAATATTCTGGATGCTCTATCATATGAACCAATGTATGGTATAGGTTTATATTTGAAGTTGAGTAAAAAATGCATTGAAAATCGTTTTAAAAGAAATAAATAAGAAACTTTGCTAATAAATAAATAAAATGACTAAATAATAAAAAAGTAAATAAAATAACTAAAAAAACCAAAAATTGCAAGAACTTGCAACAGTTGTTTCAGGTTAAAATAAAACCCCAATCATTTGTCAAATGAACAAGGTAGATATGAATGCAGCAAACAAAGCAGTAATGCACCTTTTTATGTTTAGTAATTTGCGTTCTAATGTTTTAAAAATTCTCCAAATATCACTATATACTGATATAAATATACAGGTTGTCCCAAAAAGGTTGAAACACGCTTTTTTTCTTTACCCGTTACAGATAAATGGGCAATGTAAATTGAAAAAACATCCAAATTAAGGTAGGAAAGATGACTACATTAAGAAAAAACTCTCCCATTAATTTTTAAAAAGTTACATTTAAAAAAAATTTATACAGTCCCTCTATGCAAGTTTTGTTAATTATAAAGTTTTTATTTTTCATTCAACAAGACTATTAGAAAAAACCGCATAACTATATCTTTAACCCTCTGCAGTACAAGACAATTCGGATAATTTAAATTATACTGCCACCGGAATTCATGAACTAAATTAAAATAAAAGAAATTTTAAATTTTAAGGTTAAAAAAAACTGCCTTTTCTGCTATGTTGTAAATGTTTTCTAAAAAATTTCCGGGATGAATTTTTGCAGCTGGATCTTAAATTTTACGTTCTCGCAGTGAGGACAGCTAGTGTTAGGGGTTAAAACCAACCAAATTATGATACAGAAAAAAAAGTGACCTATGCCATTTTTCCATATTATTTAAAAGGCTGGTTTTTTGGTGAAAACACATAGGGATAAATGATAATTTACATATTGATAACGGAAATGTTTAGATCAAAGACATAATGTGTAGAAAAATTCTCAAATGCATTTAAATTAATCAGAATTTTAATATGTGTTTCGAATTTGGCATCTTGTTTAATAAGGACTTTGAAACATTTTAGTATGACAATTTTATTTTAAGTTAATTTAAAATTATAATAATAAATTAACACAGATTTCACAAAGCAGATGAAAATTTTTAAAAATCTTCAAATTTCCTTATGCAAGTTTCATTGCTACATAATTATGCTTTTTTTTTTTTTTTTTCTCCATTAATTATATTTATTTAATATTTCATTGTTAAAAAATATTTAGATAAATACATTTGACAATTTTTAATAAAATCACACAATCAACTGTGGAAGAAAATCATATTTATTGAAATTTAATTTTCCCGACTGAGTGAAAATAATGCCTGGACCGGGACTCGAACCCCAGATCTTTGACTTACAAGGTCAAGGCTCTACCAATTGAGCTATCCAGGCCGACATCCCGGTCAGCATTATTCACTCAGACATCCTTTTTGGCAGGAACAATCTGGTCTATCATTTAGATAGCTCAACAGAAATAAGCCGCCACAGTTCTGTTGAGCTATCTAAATGATAGACCAGATTGTTCCTGCCAAAAAGGATGTCTGAGTGAATAATGCTGACCGGGATGTCGGCCTGGATAGCTCAATTGGTAGAGCCTTGACCTTGTAAGCCAAAGATCCGGGGTTCGAGTCCCGGTCCAGGCATTATTTTCACTCAGTCGGGAAAATTAAATTTCAATAAATATGATTTTCTTCCACAGTTGATTGTGTGATTTTATTAAAAATTGTATTTCATTCTCCCATTGTTTAATGGTGTTTTCCTTTTCCTGCGGCTTATTTCTGTTGAGCTATCTAAATGATAGACCAGATTGTTCCTGCCAAAAAGGATGTCTGAGTGAATAGTGCTGACCGGGATGTCGGCCTGGATAGCTCAATTGGTAGAGCCTTGACCTTGTAAGTCAAAGATCCGGGGTTCGAGTCCCGTTCCAGGCATTATTTTCACTCAGTCGGGAAAATTAAATTTCAATAAATACATTTGACATTACAATTAATAAAATTATCAGAGAATGCATAAAATATTAACACAGTTCATGATTTAATAATTATATACTCAAATTTAATGTGCATTATAATTTATAATAATAGTATAATATGTATATCAGCTAAAACTGAAGCAGGGTCAACAAGATCATGTACATATTAAATTTTAGATCGTAATTGATTTTTAATGAATATAATTGATATAATGAAGCAAATTTCTTTAAATTTATTAGGAAAACTATTAAAAAAAATGTATTTCCCAAAGCATTCTCAAAATGTTTTCCATCAACTCCAATGCATAACTGAACTCTTCTAATAATGTTTTTGTAAATATTTTGGAGTTCTTCTCCAGAAATATTGTTGCAAGCAATGATTATCTGTTGCTTAAGGTCATTCAAGTTTATGGGTAGAGTATTATAAACTAAAGATCTAAGACGACCCCAAAAATAAAAATTGAGTGGTGTTAGATCTAGGGATCTGGGGGTCCATTCTGTGGGTCCTTTCAAACCAATCCAGTGCTTATTAAAATTTTCGTTCAGCCAATTTGTCGCATTTCTAGCTGTGTGTGCAGGCACTCCATCTTGTTGAAAATACATACTTTTTACTAATGATAATGGTATTTAAATTTAAAACATTTTTAAATATACAACCTTTTTAATTCTTCATGTCACTTGCTGACTAGTTTCACATGGGGCACCCCAGCTTGTTCTCCGGTGTTGCGGTGTTCGAAGTTAGTTGAAACTGACGTTTCACTCCCTCTTCTTCTCTTTTAAAGACTCGGCGCCACTGCCGGTCAAGTAGTGCCCCATTGTTGCCATTGCAATTATTAAAATTCGACAATATTTCTACAGATTCCCTAACCGCGGCATAATTGTGGTTTTGATAATTGGCTCTTTTTCACACCTGCTTGAATTAAATATTAATATTGTCATCCCTATTAATTTGCGTTAAAGCAGTAGTTTTATTTTTCCGGTAGCGATATTGTGACTGTGTTCTTTAAAGAACACAGTTCAGAATCAGTTTGCTGACCATTAAATCACACTCAATCATCATTTTTGACACCTAACTTTTGACCAAATTTTAAAAAATCAGTTTTTCTCATAACAATTTTTTTCTTTATAATTTAC
Source organism: Salticus scenicus (assembly GCA_963930645.1). Classification (NCBI taxonomy): domain Eukaryota; kingdom Metazoa; phylum Arthropoda; class Arachnida; order Araneae; family Salticidae; genus Salticus; species Salticus scenicus. The sequence continues at coordinate 85,544,650 of OZ005661.1, forward strand.
AAAATACTTTTTTTTTATTATCTTTATAAAATTCTTACATTGTCAGTTTAAACACATGTATATTAGATCAATAAAAATCAGCAAGTATAAAAATACATAAATTCTGCTTGCAGAAAAAGTTTTCAAATTACTTTTTTTTTTTTCTTTTGTACATTTTTTACCAATTGCAATAACTTAGTTTATCTATATATTATCAAAAATTTGTCATGTTAATTTCTGAAATACTGAATTAATTTAAATCAAATTTGGGCGTATAAATGTTGGAAATATAAATTAATAATAATAATATGAAAAATCATGTAGCATGCATTGATTATTAACACTTTCCAACTGTATGTATTTGTTGTGTCGTATAACTTTCAGTGTTCTTTGCCTAAATTATCACACAACAGATAGAAGGTCTGAATGGCGTACACATAGACTTAACTGAATTCACAATCATTCTTAAACATTGTTTGAAAGTGTTAAAAATGCTTAACACAAAAGAAAATGCCGCCCTTAATGTATCTGAATATTTTAGTGTAGCCCTGTAAATCTGACAGTTAACTATACCATATTGTATACAAAACATTATTTTAGCATATTAACAATAAATGTCAATTATGATTTTTACAGTAGAAAGTTATTTAAAAGTGATAATGTGATTTATAAAAATGTCTGTCCAGAAACACAGTGCTTTATTTTTTTATTTTTTTTTTATTTTGGGGGGGGGGGGGGTCCTTGTACACATACTAGTTGTATAGGACATATTAATGCCATTTCAAATAGGGAACATTCCTTACTGAACTTGAATAACAAATATATATTTTTTTTAATTCTAAAAATATTTATGAACGCTGGGGGTGGGCAAATGGACTTATAGACAGATAGATGCACAAACTGAATTTATATTCACACTTGAAATTTGTTAGAAAGTATTAAAAATGCTTAATGTAAACGAAAATGCAATTCCAGCAAATCTCCAATAAAAGACCTTAATGTAACTGAATGTTTTTATGTGGTCCTTCAAATCTAATGCTAATCATACTACATTCTATAGGAAGCATTTTTTTATGCATAGGAATAACATATTTCAATTTCATTTAGCTTTATGCAAAGTAAAGTTGCTAAAATTTTGGTTTACAGAAATACCTCTCATAGAACGCAATGCTTTAGAATACTTTCGGGTGTCCTTGTACAGAAACCAGTGGAGGTATTCACTCCATTTTCAGGGTTGGGGATAAAATCTCGCGGGACAAAATATCGCGAGGACAAAATATCACCAACGTAAATGAATACAAAGCAGAAATGAGTAGGTAATTATTAGTAATGTTGTATAAAATTTCATGACAACACATGCCTTAGTCAGAGCACTGACATTCTGACAAACCTACAACAAAAAATTTTATACATTTTACTTAAACTAGTTTAAAGACTATATTTATTAACTTTTGTCAAAATTAGTCACAATGAATTCAATCGTGCTTATTAATTTTAAAATTTTAATTCAAGTTTGTGAACAGTGATCAGCTTTAATGTCAGCAGTTATGTACACGATTTTTAAAATGTATTTTGAATAGTGAAAAACAAAAGATAAAATAACTTAAAAATAAACATAGATAAAATAATGAAATTCAACTCTGTGATTTATTTAATTATTTATTTATTTATTTTAATTAATTAATTAATATTTGTAAGGCCCTGTGGCCCCCGCTAGAGATCACACGTGACACAAAATCAAATTTTCAAATAGATCAGCTTATTTTTTTGACGCGAGATTTTGCCCCGCAATATTATGTCCGGATCCCCCATTTTCAGTAGGGAACATCCGATAATAAACTTAAATAACATACAGTGCGTTGCATGAATATAAACGCACCTTTTCCAATAAGCAGAAATAGAATTTTTTTAATTTTAAAAGAAGAAATGTGACTTACAGTTATTGCATATGACTAATAACTGAATAAGGTGCATTGAGCACATACGTTTAGGCTCATATAAGCTTATGTAAATGAGTGTTTAAGCATTTTCTTATTTTTCACTGTTTTTCGTTTGTTGCGCGAAATTAAACGCACTTTGTAGTTTGCGTTTAAAACCTAACAGAGCCACCGGAATTAAATTAAAACATAGATAGTCGTGTTGCTAAAGTTCTCTTAAAAACAGTTTTAATGCTTGAGTGCAAAATTTACGAAGTTTGTTCAGGATGGCAAGAGGGAAAACTTTGACAGTACACGAGAAGATAAAAATCGACTTTATGCGGGGTAAAGGCTTTAGCAATCGTGAAATTGGGTGCCGAATTGGAAGAAGTGAGAGTGTTGTGCGAAATTATATAAAGAAAGGAGCAAATTATGGGAAAAAAGCGTATAAGAAGCGAACAGTAAAGCTCACCAATCACGACAAATATCGAATATGCAACGCTACAAACAAAACGAATATTTCCTGTGCGAAAATAAAGGCTCAATTCAAGCTGGGTGTTCATCGGACAACCATATGGAGAACTATCAAAGATGCAAATTCATTAAATTTAAGAAAATAAAAGCGAAACCCCCTCACTCAAAAGCATAAAGATATGCGGATGGAATGGGCAAGAAAATGGATTCTAGATCGACTAAATTGGGAAAAAGTCATCTTCTGAAATGAAAAAAAGTTTAATCTCGATGGCCTGGACGGATTTTATAGCTACTGGCACAATTTGAGAACCGAAGAAATGTACTGTTCAAAACGTCAATCTGGAGGTGGATCTGTTATGGTGTGGGCAGCCATAGGTTTTAAAGGCGCTTTCGAATTAGAGTTCGTGAAGAACACTATGAACTCTGTAGATTATGTCCAGATGCTCACAAAGAACCTCCTCCGTCAAGCAGTCAAGAAATCTGGAAGAAATTATATTTTTCTGCAAGAATGTGCATCTGTACATACAGTACATATCGTGAAAAAATGATTCCGTGACAAGTTCTGGATTGGCCCTCAAAAAGCAATGATTTAAACATAATGGAGAACGTATGGGGTATTCTGGTTCGTCGTGTTTAAGTAAACGGAAGGCCAGTTTAACAAGAAAGATGAACTAAAATCGGCCATTCTATTAGCTTGAAAGACAACCAGCTTGGATGACCTCATGCCACTATATCAGACAAAGGCAAGGCGTTTACTGGCTGTTCTAGAAGCCCATGGTGGCTTTACAAAGTATTAGATACAGTATTTGTCACTCAGTTATTTATTTTTTACATGTGCGTTTAAGTTCATGCAACATGTATTTTTGTCATAAATCCAATAAAATTATTTTCTAAAAAATCATATTGGTCTTTCATTGTTTTGACTCGTATTTTCATTTCTTGAATCATACACATACAGTTTTCACCAAGTGCCACCTATTAATATTTTTTTAATAGACTTCTATACCATTCTAATTCTTAAAGCGAAGGTGCGTTTATATTCATGCAACGCACTGTATCAGTTTCAAGAAATTCCATGAATATTTACAGGAGTTAAAGTACAGACAGACAAACAAACCAAAGTCATTAACACTTTTCAACTTTGTTGGAAAGTGTTAAAAGTGTACATTAATCTTTTCTGGTAGTTCTCATTTTGTTGCTGGTATTTGACTGATTTCAAAAATCAGTTGAGCAGCAAATAATTATAAATTAAATTTTTTAAAGTATTCATGTTTTAACTTTTTTTATTTGTATTTATTATTTAAGTAAATAAGTAAATAGTACTAAGTTTTGTCCTGTTATGATTCGAATAAGATTTAAAATCTCTGTGTCAAAAGTAACCGTGAAAACTTGTAACAATAGTCTCTTGTTGGTAAAGTTACATAGAAGAAAAAGCTTGGCCCAAGTTAAATTACAATAATTTCCTTTATAAGAAAAAAAAGTAAGAGAAGAAAAAAAAAAAAAAAATCAGACCTTTGATTTTTCAGAAATGATATACTAATGAGTTTTGATATGGGCATTATTTATGAGTTCCCATATGTTCTATCTAATATGTAAAAAGTCGCTAAAATGAAAGAAGTATGGGGACGTGTTCCCATGAAAATTAAAGGGACTCTCTACTTATTGTCTCCAAAAGTCATAGTCAATGTTATTCTATGGGGAAGTTGCCCTTATATAACTCATTAACTAATACATATTTTTAAATTTCGTTTTCACATTAAAAAAATTCACAATTGGTAAACTGTATATCTCTTTCTAAAATTTGATTATTTTAATTTTTAAGATTTCATTTTTAAACTCAAAAATGCAAAATTTCACATTGTAAAAATTCTCATTTTGCAACCTCAAAATAAAATATTAAAATTTTTAAAAAAATCAATTTTTAGAAAGCGATAAATTGCTTAATAGTTGGGAATTTTCGGAATGGGAAAATGGGATTTAAAAATATGTTAATGAATTATAATGGGGCAAAATTCTCCATAGAATAACATTGTCCTTGGCTTCCGGGACGATAAGTAGAGAGTCCTCTTTAGCCCTGGTCAGGAGGATAAAGAGCAATGGTGTCCATATAATTAATTTTGAAGGGGAGAAAAATCTCAACTTCCTTCAAAACTGTCATACATTTTAGTAAATATTCAATATACTAAAAAACAGCAATACCTGTCTATGTTGAATTCTATTCCTATATTTTTCTGTGACATTTCAGTTGAAGCAAAAAAGAATTGGAAAATTGGAATTTTTTGAAAAAATCTATTTCTGTTATAATTCAATATTGCAAGAAATGTTTGGGAGACTAGTAAAAACTACATTTCATAAGAATTAAAATTTAATTTATAGCTCTTTATTTTTCATTAATGCAGAAGTTTCACCTGGGCAATAAATACAATTACTCTACTGGAGAACTAGTACACCATAATCTTCTCTAACATTTTTCAGAAAAAACAGATTGTAGATTTTGTTTATTTTTTGAAAATCTATCTGTAGGCAATTCTTTTAAACTCATTTCTTTAATTTTGTCTTTGTTGATGGTTAATTATGACGATGCTTACATGGTTCTACTCAGAACATATCTTTACTCACCTGAGAGTTTTAAGTAATTTTTCTAAAGTGCATGTTGTTGTCCAAATTGTTATGCAATTTAATTTGTCTTATTTAACTAAAGGAAAAATTTAGTTTCTTTGGGTATATAGTTTATTATGACATTTTCAGTACAGTCTTTGCTTTTCTACAAATCAAACCCATGTTCTTGCTTCAGACTCCAATTTTCAAAAAATTTTTGACAAAAACATTTTTTTAATGCATTTTTTATTATTTTAGAATTGAGTAAAACTACCTTGAATAATATTTCATTTTGATCAGTAAACTTTGACTCAAGGGATATGATAAAGGAGGCAAAATACAGATTAAAAATTGTTGCTCTGTAATAATCAAGAGGAGTTGCTGCAGGAATGTTGAATGGTAAAATTGCTTAGTAGATGTTCTAGGCTTTTTCATATCGATTTCTATACAATTACAAGTTTCCATTACTTCCATGAAAAGCTCTGAAAATTCTTATTTGGGTTCCATTCTGTGTATATGAAAAATTTCAAAAAATCCCTTCTTTATGTGCTGATGTATTAAATGCAAATCCAAATTACAGATTGTAATTTGTTTACAACTGGCTCCAGATAGGAAAAATATTGGGAAATTAAGACATAAAGTAGACACTACAAATGATGTTGCAACATCTAACTGAAAGGTTTGTAATCGTGTTTCTGGATTTGTGCATTGTCCAGGGAAAGAATACAGAGAATTTCTTCAACGGTGGCAAAATAAGTTTTAACTTATTAGATTTCAAACATATTATATACTAAAAAAAAAAAAAAAAGGCCATATGTATTTACTGTATTATTGTTTTGTTCTTTTGCTAATATAACTCTATTTTTAATTTAAATGATCCACTTTTTTATGTGAAGCTACAAACCTAACTACATTAAAATTCCATATTGAATTATTTTATTTAACCAACTTCATACACTCATGTAATTAGCTATATCTTTATTTTTTTAATTTTTAAGAATGGTATTAAAATTACATCTTTTGTTTTATATCGTAATTTATCATTAAAAATTTACCATAGTACTTAGTTTTGTTCATAGATTGTCAAAACTCAATAGAATAAAAACAAAAAATTGTTGATCATAACTGATATATATTTATATATATATATATATATATATATTAATTTATAAAAGGCAATGTTTGTCATTCTGTATGTCGATTTGTAGGCAGCATATCACAAAAACGGTAGCTCAGGTAGTCATGCAATTTGACATGGAGATGCCCCTAAAGAGTCCAAATGCACTTCAAGCCTTTTTTTTTTTTTTTTTTTTTTAATGTTTAATTAAATTAGAAAATATTAATTAAAAACTAATTTGTTAAAAAATGAAAATTTTGACCTTCTTCCATTACTGAAAAAATAACCTTTCATTTCTCATCTTTCATATTTATTGTTTGGTTTCTATGTCTACATGTTTTCCGCTTTTCATTTAAATTATTAAAAGTGGCACAAAATCAAAACTCTTTAAAAAAGTTAATAAAAATTTTTGCTTTTTTCATGGCTAGATTACTAATGAGCAGTTGATATCTCTATTAGAACTTTGAATCTACAAATCCTTCATCTGTGTCACTGACAATGAACAAGCTATGTACCTCCTCATACATTGAATCCCCATGAAATCATCTCAGGACTTCAAGATCTTCAAGCTATAAATAAAACCTGTACACTTCAGTGGATACCTGCACACGTTGAAATAGCAGGCAACGAAAATGCTGATAAACTAGCCAAGGAGTCCAGAAATCTCAACAATAACAGCAACAGTGTCTCTCTTCAAGATGCAAATGCAATAACTAAATCTAAACTTAGAGAAAAAACAATCCAAACGAAACACCAGCTTTGTGAAATAAATGCAGATCGATTAATAACAAAAACTATAATAAGGCTAAGAACCGGTCATCACAGAGGCATGAAAATTAATAAAGAGGGTGGAAGGATGTATAGAAACTGTAACAATTGCCCAGATACACAGCTTACACCTTGCCATATCTTTGAGTGTCCGTCAATAAGTGCGAACTTGAGAGAAATTGGAGTATTGCCGTCACTGATAGACCTATATGACGACAATGTCCAACAAATCGCAGATGCAATTATAAAGATCCACGGTTTAATCTAATTCGACTACGTCATGGACATGACAAAAAAAAAAAAAATACATTGAAACTGAAAGTCTTTGCACTCATCATGCATGCTTCTGAAAAATTCAGATTTCCTAGCAATATGCATCAGTGTAAGACAAGCTGTAAAGAAGCTTATATTAAATGTGAACAAAGCTACAATTTTGACAAGCTGATCTACTGGACAAGATTTTTATATTCCAAAAATACCAAATATACTTACAAATATTCCGATCCAGTTTAACCCTTTCATTCCCCCCCCCCCCCTTTTTTTTTTTTTTTTTTCCACCCATAAAACAATAAATCTTATATTTAATCATAAATATATTTCAGAAGTAAAAAAATATAAATAATTTTTGAAAATAAGAGTGATAGCAAAGTATGAATTAATGTAATTAACAAAGCAATTAAGAGGTGTTTATTTGTACTTAATATAACAACCACTGATGCCATTTAAAATCACAACTTTTTAATAAATAAAAATGTAAAATTTTTGAAAGAAATTAATGTTTTATATAATTAAAATACAAATTATAAATATTAAAAGGTGAAATAAGAAATATTTAAAAGAGTTAATTCACTTAAATTGCCCAAAAATGGAAACTGATTCCGATATTATTATCAGAATAGAGTAAAACATCCTTTCATTCATGAACAGGAATAGTGAAACTTTATACTAAAATAAATGTTTTTCGGTAGGAAATTGTATATAGATTTTAATATTGTCCATTTTGAATCTGTGGGAGCTTTAGATGGTAGGAAAGAAAACCTTAAATGTTATGATTGTATTTTACTTAAATATATTTATACCTAAAAAATATCCTTTTTATAATTGCACTTACGTAAAAAAACAAATATATTTCGAGCACACTCGCGCTCATCATCAATGCGTCGTAGTGATTCTACCTCTTCTGTCTTGGTCTGCCTTCACTTCTCGATCTTTGAATCTCTTCACTTCAGACGTAGTGTCCCTCTTTATCATTTGTTGCCAGATGGGTGGAATTATGCTGTGTTCGCGATCATTAATGGATAAGTTGTTAGTGATTATTTCAATTGCTTCTCTTTTAAGGGCATAGTGGTGGTTATTATAGGGAGCTATTTTTCGGGTATTAGCGATATTAAAGTTAATAGGGTTAGTTTTATGGGTGATAGAGAGGGCAGTATTGGATCTATTGAATTTTATGTCTGCAAAGTGCTCTTTTTCGCAATCGTTTATGTAGCGTTTAGTCATTCCAATGTAACATTCCTTTTCTTCCTTTTCATACTTAAAATTAATTTTGTGGATGCCTGAGGTGTTTTTAGGGTTAATTAGATCTTTCTCGTTACGGAGACGTTGAAAAATGTTTTTATTTGGTTTTATAGGTATGTTAATATTGAGTTTTTTAGCTTCGTTCTTTATATTTAGTGCGGCACTGTTACAGAATGGTATAGAGGTAGTATAACGTGGTTTCGAATTTTGTGCGTTATGATTGTAATTGGTATCACAAGGAATGAAAAAAATTAAATGGATGCAATTCCCTATATGTGCAAGTTTTGTTATGTGTATCAACAAAATGCAAGGTCAGTCTCTCAAAGCAGTAGGACTCGATTTACAAAAGCCATGTTTTTCACGTGGACAGCTGTTCAGAGGTTGGGAGTAAAGATAATCTCTGCATCTACAGTGTAAGCAAGTAGCAATGTGAAGAATATTGTGCATCCTATAGCATTCAACTTAATACCAAGACGTATTTACATCAGCACAGTTTTTCACATGGGCAATTTAAATTGAAGGTAATCTCTACATCTAAAGTGCAAGTAGCAATATAAAGAATATTATGTGTCCCGGGATTCTGCAGCACTCAGTAACAAAACTTATTTACATTAGCACAGTTTTTGACATGGATAATTTACAGTTTTCTATTTCAACTAGTGGAAGTATTATAATTTATGGAGCATGTTATGCACCCATATATATATATCGATATCATAATTAAATTATAATCATCATATATTACATATGAAATTATTTTTAGACAAAATTATGATTTTTTAATTTTTTTTTTCGATTGTTTAAATATTTACAACTCAAGGAGCTACTTGCATCTAAAGTGCAAGTAGCAGTATAAAGAATATTATGTGTCTCGAGATTCTACAGCACTCAGTAACAAAACATATTTACATTAGCACAGTTTTTGACATGGATAATTTACAGTTTTCTATTTCAACTAGTGGAAGTGTTATAATTTATGGAACATGTTATGCACCCACATATATATATATTATATATATTTTGATATCATAATTAAATGATAATCATCATATTACTTAGGAAATTACTTTTAGACAAAATTATGACTATGTAAGTTTTTTTTTTTTTTTCCATTATTTAAATATTGCAAAAGAATAAAAATTATCATGCAACTCAGGGGGGGGGGGGGGGATCTGAAGAGGTAAAAGAACTGAATTGGAAAAGAATAATAAATTTTGAAGTGTAAGATGATTTTTAAATATCAATTGCTAGAAGGACAAAGCCTGGCTAGTAATACAGCAGAAGATCTTTGTAAAACAATTCTATATTATGCAGTTCTCTATATAATGCACAACTTCTCAGACATAAACACTGAATTTTGCAGTTAAAAATTTGTTACTCTGTAGAGAACTATGTGTGATATATTTGTTTCTGTTTATCTACTTAACCCATATTTCACCATCATCCTAAAAATAGGACACTTTGCATAAGTGGATTTATATAAATTCTTTTGAATAGTTTAATTCAAATTAAAGGCGATATGTTATTTAAAAGTCCAATAAATATGCATGTGTCTTCATCGTTAGTTTAAATTAATGTTTAATATATATATATATATATTTTTATTTTTAAAATGACGATTTTTGAAGATGTATTGATTGCATTTTCAACACATTATTACATAAAAAGGTTTTATGTTCAAGAATAATGGACATATAAATTTATTGAGGTAATATTCTACACTTTCGTACTGGTAAAATAATTATATAAAATATATATAAATAGATGGTCTGCTTTCCTTATATTTCCTAAACCATTGTCCTATTTTTAGGACAGCCTGTGTTGATTAAGCTAATGAAAGGTTGGTAAGTTCTTTGATTTTGTGTGTATACAGAGGCTTAAAGAAACATATATTTAAGATTTTATAAAGAAAAAAATATTTTTTCAATGCTTGCTACGATATGGGTTAAATCAAAGCTTTTTAATGAAAAAATTGCTATCATTACAAATTTTTTTTCTTTCTTTTGAAAATGACTTATATAATGAATGATTTGATACAGGCATGTATGAATTATCTTTATAAAGTAAATTTAACAAAAAGAAAGTTATGATTCACCCAACTTTTGTTCTGAGGAATGTAACTTCAATATATCCTACTCTGTTTTGATATGTTTCGAACATATTTAACCATGTTTACAAAGTAAGTTTAATGACGTATGAAACTGATCTATATAATTCAAAATTCTATATAACGCATAACCTTGTGTTTTTTAGATTTGACTGTATTTGTATATAAAAATAAAATTTTAATATGCAGGGGTGTTTGTGTTCAGGGTTTACTCCTGATTTCAGTGTTTTTATTCTAACCCATGTGTATTTTTTATTTCCTATAAAGTTATTTTTTGTTTTCATTGGTTGTTCATTTGTCATCCAGGTGATATGTGAATGAAAAGTAAAAAGATTGAGGGCTTCTGGCCTAAATAGTTTGAGTATTATTTGATATTTTGGGTTTTTTCTAATTTGAGGCTCTAATTTTCAGTGGTTTTACCTTTGAATCACAATCACCCCTGTATATTTAATTTAGTTTTAAATGTATTTAAAACTAATGAACTGCTTTTGCATTGTATTTATTTTTGCATTTTAAGTTTTGCAGTAATATTTTTAATTAATAGTTGGACTAACAAATAAATAAATAAAAATTAAATACAGTTTAACCAACTTTTCATTCAAAATTATAGCTTTCACTGACTTAATTGTATAATTTCTTGAAAATTGCTATATCTAAAAATGGAAATTAATATCTCTTTATCTTTCAGGTGAAAGGAAAAGTCCATATGTAAGTGCCTGCTGTATAGCGATGGCTTTCACAATTCTGTTTTGGTCTTGATGCTTTGAAAGAATATTTTGAATAAGCGATCATCACTTCCATTGAAACTATAAAGGAAAAAGAAACTTTTTGTAAAGCATTTTTTGTTTGATCTCCATTTTAATGTAATAAGGGAAAGTATTAATTTTAAATTGCAATTTAATATGTTTGTTTCCATTTTTAACAAAGACAATTAATAAATTTCTTTTTTGTAAAAATATATCTCCATTTATTGTTATTTTATTTTAAATTTAGCTCTCTTAGAATGCATTTTGATAAAATATATCAAATTATGTATTATAACTACCTTATATGTTACTCATTTTATGATGTATCTTTGATGTATGTAAGTAAATGCATTAATGTGTTAGAATTTTGTTCTTTCTTAATTTGATTGGTTGCAAAACACATTTGTAAATCCCAACCTAAAGGTTTCCTTTCAGCCTCAATGTCACACCCCTGGTTAATCAATCTTAATTTATCCTTGATATTAATGAAATTCTCCTACATTTTCTTTATTACAAAATAAAATGATTTCACTGCCCCTACAGCATTTCCCCGAATGTTCTAACTGTGGGGGTATATGCTACTATGGGGAATTTATAGGGTATATATTATACTACTTTATAAGTAAATTTTGTTTTAATTCAGTGGGTCATCTTATTTTGGCAAAATTTAAGAATAAGATAAAAAATCTGAATGGATAATAAATGTTTATGGCAATTATTTTTAATAGATTATGCTTGTATTGTTATTATCTTACAGATTGCTTTTTTTTTTTTTTTTTAACTGTTAAAATCAATTTAATAAAATGTAATAAAACTAAAAATTAAATCATTTTTCTGCGATCATAAAGACTATTATCAGAGAAAATTTTTTTAATATTCAAATTCTACAATAAATAAAATTATAATGAAGCATTTTACACATAATTAATTAAATATAAAAACCTTATTAAATACTTCATATTTCATCGTTAATATTTTCGGCTGGGCACCCAGCTCTTTTCAAACGATCTTCATCTGTGTTGGATCTCTTAGAGTCTTCTCACATCTTCCATACCTTATGATCGCGGAGAATCGAATAAAATTAAAAACGTTGCAAATAAAATCGGCATAAATATTCCTATAAAACCTAACCCGAATGTTTTCAATTAATACATAATGGCAAAGACCCCATCCCCCCTTTGGAAACCGCCGGAATTTACCAAATACTGTTCACAAATAATCAAGACAATAAATCAGGTTCATACATCGGTGTAACGAAAAGAAAGATTAAAACCAGACTCAAAGAACATAAAAACGATATCAAAACAGGAAAAATAAATACAGCTTTAGCTAAAACTTTCGATAATGAAGAAATTAAAATAAATTTTGAAAAAACTAAAAAGATAGCTAACTACAATAATTATAATTACGCGATGTTTAGAGGAGCCATAGAAATCGCAACAACACCGGATGTGTGCAATGACAGCGACGCAATAGCTCCTGACCGGATGTGGAATCAACTTATGAAGTCTATAAAAGACCACAACTCTAAGAGATCCAACACAGATGAAAATCGTTTGAAAAGAGCTGGGTGCCCAGCCGAAAATGTTAACGATGAAATATGAAGTATTTATTAAGGTTTTTATATTTAATTAATTATATTCAAATTCTGTTTTGTTTTTCTTCTTATTGGGAAAAGAGAGTGCAACACTATGTAGCCACACATCATTAGTCATTTATTGCTTCCAGATCCAATACAAAGTTCCCTATGCCCAGACTTGTTTCAGCATTGTCTTAAAATTTGTTTTCATTTTGTTGAATAATAATATACAATCAGTCTCATATTTCTGTAATGTGGACCAGTTATGATTAAATTTTGTTGAAACGATATGATAGGTGTAATCTAATTGGTCAACCCAGACCTTAAGCATACATTCGGCTGCTGGAGACAAGTGATTATAAACGCTTTGACTTCAAAAATTAAATCTAATATACTTAAAATGCACATTATCTTAAAAAATTTTGAAAAAATATTAACTTTTTGTGTTGAAACATATGCTTAAAATCTCATACTTAGAAGTATATTTCTAAGAATTTAAAGCCAGTTAGGCCTTGCATTTAATCACATCGCCTGGGTGGCTATTTGGTAAGTTGGTGATGACGACATCTATGATATATATTTTAGATTTTTTATTCATTATAAATAGAATGAACATTATTTCTTTTTATTTATTTATTTACTTTGTAGATACATGTATTAACTATGGAATTTCTGTTGTGTTTCTTGATATAGTGACTTAATTCTGACAAATTTTAGGAAATAATTGATTTTTTATGTAACAGTAACTTAAATAAATTCTAAAAATTTTTAACTTAGCCACCAAAAAAATTATTTTCTAAAACTGAAATTATCATGTAAAGATTTAAATCTCTTTTATTTCTTTTTTTTTGTAAAAAAATTTCTTTTTTTGTCTTAAATAATCAGTGTCTTATTTAATATAAAACAAATCAATGTAAATGTTTATATTTACAAAGGTATATCTTATAATATAAAAGAAATAAATTATGTAAAAACTATGCATTTGTTTATTGATGCAGCTCTAATCAATAATATAGGGCAACTTTATATACAAATTAGAGTTATGTGTCAGGAAAATTCAGATATATACCAGTAACATAGTTAGGTGCTGTTCAGTCATTTTCTAAAAGTTGTTAGATGTTAAGAGATTTTACACAAATTATCATTATAGGATAATTATTAAGAATTGCAAAACGACAAACCTTGGTCATTATAAAGACACACAGACCCTGTGCCTCAGGCTTCAACTTTTAGAGTGCTCGAACTCAATTTTGGTGATGCTAAAATTATACATAAAAACAAATTTTCAATTGCAAATAATACATAAAAGTATTATATGCACAAGTATATACAAGTTATATTCTTATACATGAACTACTACTGTACTAACTCCATTACTGCCAAACAATGATTTATAGCACATATAAACTATTTAAATAAAAATTAGAACAAATCACCTTTATAAGACAGTTTTATTTGGATATGAAGTATTTAAAAATTTCTCATATTCCTTTTAATTTTCCTTTAAAAATATGCTTTATAGTCTATTAGGTTGATTTCTTTAGAAATCAACCTATTGCAGTCGTTTGTTTATCTATCTATCTATCTATCTATAATGAAAATTTTGTCATCATGATAACTCCTGAAATAATACTCTAAATTGAACCAAATCTGGACAGCAAATTTATCTTATAAATATCTTGGACGAGTTGTTAACCAAGTTGCTCCACCTTTTTGTTTTCAAGCAGAGGACACTTGAAAATTTCGAATCCACATTGTAAAAAGTGTATTTAAAGCCGGATTTACTTGAATTTTGATGTAAATATAGACCACATTAGGATCTCAACCAAGTTTATGAATGAACTTTATCCACCATTTTTAACAAAAGGTTATCTTAAATTAAACAGGGCCACTTAAAATCAGGCTACCACTTGAAAATTTAACATCACAGTAATTTCCAAAATAATACTCCAAATTGAACTGAATTTGGACAGTGAACTTATTTTATAAATTTCTCAGATGAATTTGTTACCTAAGTTGCTCCACCCAGAGCCGTGCCTACACTTTTAGCCGTCCTGGGCAAAAGATTTTAGCCGCCATACTAGGCAAGATTTTAGCCAACAATCATCTAGTATCTAGTGTACACCCTACAATTTCAAAAAGCACTGCGCAATCACGGAGAATGAAAAACTTGGTCTATAGCAGCAGTCGCAACCTTTTTGATTTCACAGACCACCAAATTCCCAACTAAAAATCCCTTGGACAACTAAATTCATAATATAAAGTCTCGCAGATCTCTAACATTATTAAGAAACGTCAATATATTTCTGCAATAATAAACAGATAATACCCATTTTTTCTATGCGAAATGTGCCTTTTTAATATGAAACAGTACAAATGCTTATTTTATTGCAAGGAAAATAAATACTTATTTAATCCTAAGAACGGTGATTAAATGTTGTTTCATTGTGATAAATTTATTATAAAGGAAGAACATGGACATATTTTTATTGCTTCCATATTATAAGAGACGAGGTTTAATTACACTGATAAATATAGTAATCTGTATACTGTATTGTTAAATTATTAGAAATCATATGAAAAATTATATTTTTCGCGTGCATTACGCAGATCAGAAATTCAAAGCAGTAACTATGTATGAAAGATTATTCCATTTATAATGTCTCTTATCCAGAAGTTTAATGATGTGAAATAGAGACATTCAGAAAATTCTGATGTTAAAAATTAACATTAGAATAAATTCTAATGAAACATTAAAAAATGTAAATAATGTCAAGATTTTTCTGCGGACCACCAAAATTTTGTCATTGACTACTAGTAGTCCATGGACCACTGATCTATAGGTTTGATTGAAAATCCTGTTTTCTAACTGCATTGTGAGGAAAGATTTCAATCCTTGTCTAAAGAAAATGCATTGAAGGTATTTTAAATCCTGAAACATACACATATATTATTATATGTTATGTGTATAACAAATCATGTGCGGGACAAATAAAATTACCCTAGATGTTTTGTTTTTTTTTTTTATGTTGTGGAAGGAATAAATTTTTATTACCATTTTGTTTATCTACTATTTATTTTTGCATTAGCATATTTATTCTGCATTGTCAGAGCTAAAGCAGTGTTTATACAATTTAAGAAAAGAAGAGTTATTAACATTTCTGGCAATTCAGAAATTTCAGACAATGGACCTTTTTCAGTGGGACAACATATCTCAGGGGATTGTCTGTGCCGCTTTGCACATTAAAAATTATACAAACATTTGCTAGTTGGCCTGCTATGTATATAATACTTTGAAAAGCATAATTGAAAGTAGGATGATCAAAAAATTCACATAGGATTCAATTGGAAGCATTCACTGCTCGATAAATATCTGTATGATATCTGGCTTTAGCTTCAATTCAAATATGAAGTTGCTCTTCAGTTTCTTATCTTTCAGTCGCTGTCTGTTAAATATACACATAACCTGGCATAACATAACCTCGTTGCTCAACTTTTTCTTGCTTTTGATAAGCTTCTTTTTTTCTTCAGCATATCTGGCTTGTACCTGATCTTTTATTTATTCTTGTCTTAATGCCACTGCGTGTTGAGCATCTACACAAAATATCACTTATCGCTGTTCGTAAGTTTCTTCTAGGCTGGGATTGCGATGCCTCGTTCTTAAGTCTGATCTTAAATCTTACGAACTTTCGTAGAATGGACATGTTTAAGAATGATCTTAACTTGGTATTGCGGTGCCTCAAGCGTAAGTCCCCAGTGGGAGAAATGAGTTAGCCAATTGGAAATGCCGAGCAACCTATGTTGTGATTGTGCACGCATCCAATTACGATTCAACTTAAGATATCTCAGAAGTCGTCGTAAAATAGTGAGCCACTGCAATACGACTTACGTTTTGGTTACATCTTAAGACAGAGTTTGTGTGTAAGATAGTATTGAGCGAGGTGCTGCAGTCCAGCCCTAGTCTTCGAACAGATTTCCTTTCAGCCTGTTCTTGACACCTCGTTTATTCCTGTTCAGATTCATCTTATTGTCTAACCACTATCCGTTGAGTATCTGCATTGTATGTGTCTTTCACTGTTTGTTAGTTTCTTCTTGTCTTCTATTAACTTTCTTTGAGCATGTTTCTGACGCTTTGTTTATACTTGTTCTTAAGTTTCTTCATGTATTCTATCCGAAACCCAATTAACCTTTCAACTGAGTGGAGGCACAAATCCATTTAGGGGCCCCCCACTGACTGCTTGGTGTAAAGACTATTACAAACCCATCAAAAATATACAAAATTTTCATTAAACTTTGTAGTTAGCTGGAACTGGAGAAAATGTATACAAGTAAATTCCCTTAATTTAAGCACCAAAATATAAACTAGCCTGCATTCACCGCAATATATGAAATTTATTCAATTATAAATACATGTATAAACGCTTCATTAACACATTTTCTATATATTCTAGAGATTATAGCTGTGCAGTCAGGTCTACAGTGATTTTTTATAAATCAGACAATGTTTTCTGAGAACAACCTTACAATTCGGGAACCTTATTTTGCTTAATTTAGGGCCTTTTCAAAATTTTCCAAAGCAAGCACATGCTTCTTGTACCTATTGGGTAATCAAGACTGATTCTAGCTGCTGGCCTTTGAGCATCTGCAAGATACCTTGTCACTGTTCCCCCATTTTTTGTCTTTTTTGAGAATCAACAAAGTAAGAAATAAATGGGCTCATCCCACCTGACGTCAGAGGTCACATGATAGAGGAAAAACAAATAGCAGACGAAGTCTTGTTTATCTAGAGCGATTGCTAAAATAACATATTTTCTATTCTTATTTTTGATCAATCGTATTTAATCTGTGTTATTTTTTATACATCATCATTTTTAATCCATTTTATATCATTATTCATCATCTTTCGTTTACTGTATACATTTACAATCATCATTTAGTTTATACCTGTTATTGATGTTCATGAAGACCATATTTAAATACTCTGATTTTTGGTACTTAAATCAGTGACAGTGCAATATCGTACTACGTAAATCCATTTAGACCAGTAACTAAGTTAATTAACTTGTTGTAACACCTTTATGCAATTCAATTAAATGAAAACATTTTATAATCCGTAAACATTCCACAAGAACAAGCTATTATTTATTGCTAGATCAGTTAATGTTACAGTTACACTACAATATACAAAAATCGATTCTTATAAGTAAAAATAAATAAACACATAAAATGTTTTTTAAAAATTATTAAATTTACAAATACAATTATTCTACTGTTTACAAATGCACAATATTACTTTTATTTTATTTTATATTAAATATTAAAATTTTTGTTCTTAAGAACAATATTTAATTGAATTCGATTGTCAGAATTCGTTTATTCATTTTCCTCTATCACGTGATTGAGCAGACGATGCTGGGAAGAGCCCATTAAAATTCATATCAGAATAATAATTAAAAAAAAAAAAACCTGTATGCGAGGCAGAAAAGTGTACGGCTGCAAAAGGACATGAAAAAACCTATGACAGAAAGTTTGAATTATAAAAATGTTATATAAAATGAGTAATGATTAAAAATTATAAAACAAATAAAACAATATCATAAATATTCAAAAAATAAATTAATGTCAAAAAATTTGTTAAAAATGACTAATTAAAGCATCCTGTTTTTAAATTCATAAATTTTAAAAGTATGCGATAGAATCAGACCTATCGAACCCAAAAGACCTCGAGGGTCACATTACAAGTGCATTTCATTTAGGTAGGCCGCATTCTGTATGTATAATGTGTATATATATATATATATATATATATATATATACACATTATACTGTATGTATAATGTATATATACATACACATACTAGGTTACCAATGTCCTTAATTTTGTATTAACTAATTTTAAATAGACATTTTGTCATAAAATAACTATATGTATGTAAGAAGTATATTTTAAAAAAGAGTGGTGATGTATTTCTTGAAAAAAGTGGAATCGTGGAAATCCTATTATATATATAGCTGATCTTATATATTACAAGAAATAAATATATTCCACAAATACCATATCAGCTAATATATTTATATAGAAGAGCAAGAATGAATTTTGTTAGCTTTTGCACTGTTATGAAAATTTAATATGAAACAGTACAAATGCTTATTTTATTGCAAGGAAAATAAATACTTATTTAATCCTAAGAACGGTGATTAAATGTTGTTTCATTGTGATAAATTTATTATAAAGGAAGAACATGGACATATTTTTATTGCTTCCATATTATAAGAGACGAGGTTTAATTACACTGATAAATATAGTAATCTGTATACTGTATTGTTAAATTATTAGAAATCATATGAAAAATTATATTTTTCGCGTGCATTACGCAGATCAGAAATTCAAAGCAGTAACTATGTATGAAAGATTATTCCATTTATAATGTCTCTTATCCAGAAGTTTAATGATGTGAAATAGAGACATTCAGAAAATTCTGATGTTAAAAATTAACATTAGAATAAATTCTAATGAAACATTAAAAAATGTAAATAATGTCAAGATTTTTCTGCGGACCACCAAAATTTTGTCATTGACTACTAGTAGTCCATGGACCACTGATCTATAGGTTTGATTGAAAATCCTGTTTTCTAACTGCATTGTGAGGAAAGATTTCAATCCTTGTCTAAAGAAAATGCATTGAAGGTATTTTAAATCCTGAAACATACACATATATTATTATATGTTATGTGTATAACAAATCATGTGCGGGACAAATAAAATTACCCTAGATGTTTTTTTTTTTTTTTTTATGTTGTGGGAGGAATAAATTTTTATTACCATTTTGTTTATCTACTATTTATTTTTGCATTAGCATATTTATTCTGCATTGTCAGAGCTAAAGCAGTGTTTATACAATTTAAGAAAAGAAGAGTTATTAACATTTCTGGCAATTCAGAAATTTCAGACAATGGACCTTTTTCAGTGGGACAACATATCTCAGGGGATTGTCTGTGCCGCTTTGCACATTAAAAATTATACAAACATTTGCTAGTTGGCCTGCTATGTATATAATACTTTGAAAAGCATAATTGAAAGTAGGATGATCAAAAAATTCACATAGGATTCAATTGGAAGCATTCACTGCTCGATAAATATCTGTATGATATCTGGCTTTAGCTTCAATTCAAATATGAAGTTGCTCTTCAGTTTCTTATCTTTCAGTCGCTGTCTGTTAAATATACACATAACCTGGCATAACATAACCTCGTTGCTCAACTTTTTCTTGCTTTTGATAAGCTTCTTTTTTTCTTCAGCATATCTGGCTTGTACCTGATCTTTTATTTATTCTTGTCTTAATGCCACTGCGTGTTGAGCATCTACACAAAATATCACTTATCGCTGTTCGTAAGTTTCTTCTAGGCTGGGATTGCGATGCCTCGTTCTTAAGTCTGATCTTAAATCTTACGAACTTTCGTAGAATGGACATGTTTAAGAATGATCTTAACTTGGTATTGCGGTGCCTCAAGCGTAAGTCCCCAGTGGGAGAAATGAGTTAGCCAATTGGAAATGCCGAGCAACCTATGTTGTGATTGTGCACGCATCCAATTACGATTCAACTTAAGATATCTCAGAAGTCGTCGTAAAATAGTGAGCCACTGCAATACGACTTACGTTTTGTTTACATCTTAAGACAGAGTTTGTTTGTAAGATAGTATTGAGCGAGGTGCTGCAGTCCAGCCCTAGTCTTCGAACAGATTTCCTTTCAGCCTGTTCTTGACACCTCGTTTATTCCTGTTCAGATTCATCTTATTGTCTAACCACTATCCGTTGAGTATCTGCATTGTATGTGTCTTTCGCTGTTTGTTAGTTTCTTCTTGTCTTCTATTAACTTTCTTTGAGCATGTTTCTGACACTTTGTTTATACTTGTTCTTAAGTTTCTTCATGTATTCTATCCGAAACCCAATTAACCTTTCAACTGAGTGGAGGCACAAATCCATTTAGGGGCCCCCCACTGACTGCTTGGTGTAAAGACTATTACAAACCCATCAAAAAATATACAAAATTTTCATTAAACTTTGTAGTTAGCTGGAACTGGAGAAAATGTATACAAGTAAATTCCCTTAATTTAAGCACCAAAATATAAACTAGCCTGCATTCACCGCAATATATGAAATTTATTCAATTATAAATACATGTATAAACGCTTCATTAACACATTTTCTATATATTCTAGAGATTATAGCTGTGCAGTCAGGTCTACAGTGATTTTTTATAAATCAGACAATGTTTTCTGAGAACAACCTTACAATTCGGGAACCTTATTTTGCTTAATTTAGGGCCTTTTCAAAATTTTCCAAAGCAAGCACATGCTTCTTGTACCTATTGGGTAATCAAGACTGATTCTAGCTGCTGGCCTTTGAGCATCTGCAAGATACCTTGTCACTGTTCCCCCATTCTTTGTCTTTTTTGAGAATCAACAAAGTAAGAAATAAATGGGCTCATCCCACCTGACGTCAGAGGTCACATGATAGAGGAAAAACAAATAGCAGACGAAGTCTTGTTTATCTAGAGCGATTGCTAAAATAACATATTTTCTATTCTTATTTTTGATCAATCGTATTTAATCTGTGTTATTTTTTATACATCATCATTTTTAATCCATTTTATATCATTATTCATCATCTTTCGTTTACTGTATACATTTACAATCATCATTTAGTTTATACCTGTTATTGATGTTCATGAAGACCATATTTAAATACTCTGATTTTTGGTACTTAAATCAGTGACAGTGCAATATCGTACTACGTAAATCCATTTAGACCAGTAACTAAGTTAATTAACTTGTTGTAACACCTTTATGCAATTCAATTAAATGAAAACATTTTATAATCCGTAAACATTCCACAAGAACAAGCTATTATTTATTGCTAGATCAGTTAATGTTACAGTTACACTACAATATACAAAAATCGATTCTTATAAGTAAAAATAAATAAACACATAAAATGTTTTTTAAAAATTATTAAATTTACAAATACAATTATTCTACTGTTTACAAATGCACAATATTACTTTTATTTTATTTTATATTAAATATTAAAATTTTTGTTCTTAAGAACAATATTTAATTGAATTCGATTCTCAGAATTCGTTTATTCATTTTCCTCTATCACGTGATTGAGCAGACGATGCTGGGAAGAGCCCATTAAAATTCATATCAGAATAATAATTAAAAAAAAAAAAACCTGTATGCGAGGCAGAAAAGTGTACGGCTGCAAAAGGACATGAAAAAACCTATGACAGAAAGTTTGAATTATAAAAATGTTATATAAAATGAGTAATGATTAAAAATTATAAAACAAATAAAACAATATCATAAATATTCAAAAAATAAATTAATGTCAAAAAATTTGTTAAAAATGACTAATTAAAGCATCCTGTTTTTAAATTCATAAATTTTAAAAGTATGCGATAGAATCAGACCTATCGAACCCAAAAGACCTCGAGGGTCACATTACAAGTGCATTTCATTTAGGTAGGCCGCATTCTGTATGTATAATGTGTATATATATATATATACACATTATACTGTATGTATAATGTATATATACATACACATACTAGGTTACCAATGTCCTTAATTTTGTATTAACTAATTTTAAATAGACATTTTGTCATAAAATAACTATATGTATGTAAGAAGTATATTTTAAAAAAGAGTGGTGATGTATTTCTTGAAAAAAGTGGAATCGTGGAAATCCTATTATATATATAGCTGATCTTATATATTACAAGAAATAAATATATCCCACAAATACCATATCAGCTAATATATTTATATAGAAGAGCAAGAATGAATTTTGTTAGCTTTTGCACTGTTAACAGAAGATAGCATTGCATAAAATTTTGAATTCCATCGTGAATCACAAAACTTCGTTGGGCGGGCCAATTTTGGCCCAGTGCGAGGCAAATAGATACCACTGCAATAGATGATGCTCTACTATTAAGAACACTGCGAAAAATACATGACTATTAAAACGCAAATAAAGCCACAAGGGAAAAAAAATGCAGCAGTAATATTATTTCCCTCTTTCTGCTTCTGTAAACTATCCTTTAAAGCCAAAAACTGCTGGGTTGTCACAGTTGAAAAGTTATCAAGTTTGTTTTTTCTCTTTTTTTAATCTATTTTTAAGAAATCTAACAATTTTAGTAAACCTAATTTTCAGCTGAAATTTTGTAATTTTTAGCCCCCCACCCCCCGCACCTGAGCAACAATTTTTTTTTTAAAGTGAGTGTTATTGAACAATAAGTTTTAGAATATAATAAAGTTAGTTTAAAAAGAATATTGATATTTATGTTGTATATAGAGAAAATTTAGAAAACGCAATGCTTCTGCAGGGCGTTTGATCTTCAATCATTAGCAGAAGGGAGGAATAAAATATTATATGAGTGAGTGATATTGAATTATTCTTCTTTATACGCAAGTGAAGTGTGACGTCATTGACCATCGTTAGGGCTAAGTAAAAGATTTCCTATGTTAATCGTCCATTATATTTTTTGTAAAAAATTATTAAATTTGAGGAAAATTATTTTTTGATTGTAATCCCCATATTTGGGTATAATTACAAATTAGTTATCATGCACATGTGTTAGATTAAATTATTTTGCTGTCAAATTGACAAAATTTTAATTTTAAATTTCAAAACTCTGTCGACCTTGGCACTTTTTGTATTTGGTGATCAAAAACGTAATACGAAAATATACATGCCAGATGTATATTTTCGTAATATATATTGTAAGAAATATTGTTTCATATTATTTATTGCTCTCTTAATATAAATTGTTAAAATAACCATGATGTTTGAAAGGAATTAAATATGTTTGCCAAATAGTTTGGTGATACTTTTTTACTACCAAGGATGACAGATATCAAATCTGTTCCGCTGCAGCATATTAGTATCTTATATCAGATACTTTATTTAGACATTTGAAAACAAATTTGACTTCAAATTATCATAGAATATTTATCATTTTCCTTTTAATCAGTATATGTTGGATATTTATTGTATAAATATCACCCTTTGAAATGAAATGTATGTTTTCAATCGAATATAGAAATTAGCCATTTTTTTTCTAGAGTTTTAAAATTTAAAATTCAAATTTTATCCATTTTACAGCAAAAGTAACTCAGTCTACATAGTAACTTATATATAACTATACTCAAATATGAGAATTAAAATTGGGAGATAATTTCCCTTAATTTTTAATAATTTTTTACAAAAAATCCAATGGACAATTAACATAGGAAATCTTTTATTTGGCCCGACGGACGGCCAGTGACGTCATCAGCTCACTTGCGTTGCGTATTGGCTCTGGAATATAATTAGGTAAATTAAAAAAAACATTGGCATTTATGTTGTAGATGGAGAAAAATTAGAAATTGCAAGGATTACAGGTGGCATTTGATTGCCGATTGTTGGGAGGGAGGTGGGAACCACAAAAAAATTACGCAAGTGAAAGATAATTGAACAATTCTACCTATTTATAGGTTCTATAATCTAATAAAGCTAGTTTAAAATGAACACTGACATTTACACTGTAGATGGAGAAAGATTAGAAATTGCAACATTTCTGTAGGACATTTGATCTCTGATCATCAGCAGAGGGGGAAGATAAAATATTATGTGAGTGAGCGATATTGACAGGGTTGCTACGGTACCGGGAAAATTTTGAAAACTCAGGGAATTTAAAAATCTATTAAAAAACAGGGAAAACTCTGGGAATTTCAAAACTTATTGCAAAAACAGGGAATTTTGAAATTTTTTGGAAAAATATTGGAAATTTTTTTCATAATCAAATGTTTTTTAAAATTTTAGTGCTTCATAATGAATCAATTGTGTTTTTTTTCCAAACTATAGTAAGTTAATAAAATTAATATATCCTAATTATGTTCAATTGACATGTAAACATGTTAGATTCCAATGTTGCGTGATTGTGTGTCATCTATTTTACTTCTAAAAGAGACAGGGAAAACTCAGGGAATTTTTACTCCTGATTTGTGTAGCAACCCTGATTGAACAATTCTACTTTTTCATAGGCTCTGGAATCTAATTAGGTAAGTTTAAAAAGAACATTGACATTTATGTTGTGGGTGGAAAACAATTAGAAATCTCAAGGATTACGGGAGGCATTTGATTGCTGATTGTTGAGGTGGGAAGGGAGATGGGGACCACCATAAAAAAATTACATGAGTGAAAGATATTGAACAGTTCTACCTCTTTATAGGTTCTAAAACCTAATAAAGTAAGTTTAAGAGGAATATTGGCATTTATGTTGTGGATGGAGAAAGATTGTGATTTCCAACCTTTCCTACCAAAATCGGGACACTTGGAATCTCTGCACAATACTTTTTGAAAATAATCTGCAGACTGTAAAAAACATCTGTGATGTACATCTCTTGTCTCACATTTTCTGCTATGGGGCTCATGAAAACTTTTTAAATTCTAATTCAATTCGAACCAAAGTTGGACAGTGAATTTAACATCTAAATATCTTGGATGAGTTCGCTGGGAAACTTGTTACGACATTTTGTTTCCAAGTTGTGGCCACTTGAAATCAGGCTGCCGCTTGAAAATGTGCCATCACGATAACTTTTAAAATGCTAAACTGATTCAAACCAATGTTGGATAATGAACTTATGGTTAAAATATCTTAGAGAATTTCATTTATTTTTAAAGAAAAGCATACTAATTTAATTTTAAGTTTAATATATACCTTACATAAGCTTTTCATCGTTTTGGCTGATTAATTTCAGTCGCAATCGCGACCATCCTCAGAGCCATGACAATCGTTTACGTCCTTCTGTTTATAGTTCGGCGGTTTGCTGTGGCTGTTATTTCGCTTCACTTCATATTCCTCCAAGATGTGTTGCCATGCAGTAGGGATGATGGAATGTTCTCTATTGTTTACAGTGTTGGGGTTAGTAATAATTTCAAGTGCCTCCCGTTTTAGAGCATAATTATGGTTATTGTAAGGTGCTATTTTTTGGATGTTAATGTTTATGGGGTTATTATTGTGGGTAGTGGAGAAAGCGGTAGAGGTTTTTCCTAATTTAAGGTCTGCACGGTGTTCTTTTTCTCTATCGGTGATTTTTCGCTTGGTCATCCCAATGTAGCAGGCGTTTTTACCGTTGATATGTTCGAAGTTGATTTTATAAATCCCGGAGGTGGATTACCTGGAATGCCCTATTAGACCATATATCCCAAATCCCCTGCGATACTTTAAGTGTCAACGTTTCGGCCACTCGATGACCTCTTTGTGGCCATTATTGCAGTGCATACAAATTCTGTCCATAGGCTGTAATGATAAAAAAAA
Organism: Salticus scenicus; assembly: GCA_963930645.1. Taxonomy (NCBI): domain Eukaryota; kingdom Metazoa; phylum Arthropoda; class Arachnida; order Araneae; family Salticidae; genus Salticus; species Salticus scenicus. The sequence goes on from OZ005661.1 coordinate 85,570,816, forward strand.
ACTTTGTTGAGTCCCTGTACACGAACAACAAATGGAATACACACCAAAAACTATACAGCTAATTCCATGTGACTTATGAAAACGTGTACCAAATTTCAAGTCAAAAATGGGATTTTTGCGACCACTCTCGAGAAACAGACGCGGAACCCAAAATCTTTTTGAGTTTCCACAGGGAGGCCTCTACTGACGTTTCGGCAACTAGTGGATCTGCAGATTAGGAGCCTCGATGTCCAGTTTTCATCACGCATTATTCAACTGATCATTTTTATTTATTCCACGTTATATATATCATTGACTCGTTACTTAAACAGATACGTTTCTGAGGGAAATTGCTGTCAACCTCAACCCCCGCTGTATATCTCTGTCTACAGCTATCTGTATTTCTGTATATATTTTCCTAGTAACTGATAGCTTTCTATTAATTCCTTGTAACTCATAAACACTTGTACCGAATTTCATGCGAAAAAGATCGCATAACAAATCGGAAATATTTTGTGTAACCCTGTAAACTAATTACCAATTCTATGCCTACAATTTTACACGGAAAAACATGCTTTTAGACATTATAATAACATTTCATCATTTAATGGGGTGTAACCATAATAAAATACACTTTTAAGAAATACCGTCTAAAGACCGTAATGGTGCGAAATTCTTTTGTGTGCCCCTGGGAGGAAACCACAGTTATTATAAACAAGAATAAAAAGAATACACCTAAATATTAACTCATTAATATTTCAACCTAATTTCACATTACTTGGATGATTATAGAACGTCACCGAAATTCTTTTGTGTGCTCCTGTAAATAAATTTAATGTATGCATACCTTTTTTTTTAAATAGAAAGAGAAAACATGCATTTAAGCATCTTTACAATGTAATGTTAATTCCATTATGTTGAATGCAGCATAAACGTGTTTTAACACGCTTAGATAAAAATTTGCTCATAGGCTCTAATATCACGAAATTCTTTTGTATGTCTTTGTAGACAAACCACAAACATTGTATACACCAGTAAAAACTATTCATATTCAACTTATTCTATGTTTTTCATGAATAATTGATTGAAAATTGACAAAATTTGGATGATTATGTGACATTGTCGGAACACTTTTGTAATGTCCTATGCATTAATTATGAAGGCTAAGCACACATATTTTTTGTACAAAACATGAGTTTAAGCATCTCAGTAATGTATGCTAATTTCATTTGTTGAATGCAGAATAACGATGTTTTAAAATGAGTGTAAAAACGAAATTCACCACACAGGCCGTAATGATAAAAATAACTTTGATGTGTCCCTGTACATGATCCATAAATATTATAGATATAAAAAATTATACAGCTATTTCTGTACAGAGCCTAAATGTGTGTACCAATTTACAAGTCAATCAGGAGATTTTTGCGGCCGCTATTGCGGGATATACGTCCATAGGCCGTAATCATAAGGAAAACTTTGGTGAGTCCCTGTACACGAACTACAAATAGAGTACACACCCAAAACTATACAGCTAATGGCTCATGAACATGTGTGTCGAATTGCAAGTCAATAGTGTGATTTTTGCGGTCGCTGTCGCGAGACAAACAGATACCCACACAGAACCCAAAATCTTTTCGAGTCTCCAGATGGAGGCCTCCACTGTCGTGTCCACAAAAATTTATGGCCATAGGCTATAATGATAACGAATTTTTCTTTGTGTCCCTGTAAAAAAACTATAAGTCTTAGATTCACCAAAATCAATCGGGTTCGTGCTGTGGTGACCTACAACATACGTATACCAACTTTCAGCTCATTAGAACAAAGCATTTAGGCGCTATCGTGTTCACTCACACACATACATCATCGTAAAAATAGCAAAAATGAACTCAGAGAGCCTCAAAACGTATAGGAATACCAAAATCTCAAAGTCGGATTTTTGACATGATTACAATATTTTCCTTAAATATGTTTGTTCGGAGAGTAAAAATCTAGAATGACTCCACTCGACTTTCCGAACATTAATTAATTAACAATCGTTAAATAAATAAAAGAGAAAATTATAATAGGGTATTTGAGTATTTCTCTCGTTTTTAATTAAATGCTATTGCACTTCAAATAATTTGAGCCCATATATCATAAAGATAAAGAATTTTTCGTTGTGACCTGTAAAAAATATAAGTACTAGATTCACCAAAATCTATACAGCTCGTGGGACAGTTGTGGCGTTTGCGTTCCCGCAAACTCCATCTTAACTTAAATACTTAGATTACTAAGAAAACCAGAGACTTGAATTGAACAAACAATAAAAGTTTATTGAAACAGATTAATGGGAGGGCGGCCTGGAAAATAGATCTTAGCTCAGTCAGCGTATTACTAAACCAAAAATATATAAATCAACAATTTAATTATCTTAAATATCTCACCACAGCAGATAGTCGAAGGTGTAGAGACGGTCGCACTCGTACTCCAATACTACGGCTTCACTGTGGGACAGAGGATTCCCTTCTGACCCAGCTTGAACTTTCGAAAACTAGTAGACACTCACCAACACTCAACACTACTTGCTTCACACAACTAAATCTCCTCTACTCTACTTTTCAATATCTGTCAAACTAAGATTCATCACAACCACTATAATATCCTCCAACATCCACTATACGATCCTCCAACACCCACACTATCTACTAAAACCATCTCTATTTTTATACTTCTTCCTACACCCTCCTTTCACTACATTTCAATCCGTACTTTTAAAAAATCACTTCTAATTTAACTAATATTCAAAATCTAAGTCTTTTAATGCAACACCCTGCCGACACAAAACTAGCTCGACCTCAACCTTCACCGAGCCACTGGCGACGGAGTGATTTTAACCGTCCCCACTTCCTACTTTGCTGGATCCAGCTTAATTGAAACAACTGTGGTGACGTTCTGACGTCTCAACCTCACAGTCCCCCTCCAAGAAAAAAAATTTAGTCGGGAAAATCCCCAACGGGTTTGATCGAGTAAATTTAAATAGCTTCATTCCATATCTAACTATCTCAAATCTCTGAAGTGTGAGTGCAGCCGTCACTTAAATTTTAACCTGGTGAGAAAAACTTAAAAATTTGTTAAACCCCTGAGCGAAAACTCGGGGACGCAAAAAAATTAATTTAAAATTTTAAATAAAAGGCGTACATTTACCCCGAGAACTCCGGGACTCTGACTGAGCTAAAACCAGGCTTACAGTAGGATGTACACACGTCTCCCTGTTAGGCCAGGGAGGCAAAATATTAAATTCAAACTTGATCATTCGTGTCTTTACATAGTAAGTCGCGTGGGACAAATGCGACATTTAAAGTTTGTTATAATCACAAGAATAATTGTTCTTTTTAAAGAAAAACATGAGAAAATCTTTATTAGTAGGAGTGTACTGGCTGGACTGGTATCTGGAGCTTTACGTCTGCAAGGGAGATGACTAAACGAAGCATAGGATGAACTTTCTTCATACTAGAGCAGACGTCGGAATGTGCAGGCTGTCCACATCCAGGAAAAAAAACTTTTTGACATCAAATTAAGAGATCTTTCACTTTAGATAAAAATAGTTTTAACATCAGATTAAGAGAATAGTCCATCAGAGTGTGTCTGAAATGGGAAAAACTTTTACAGTATGCATAGTAAAAAAGTGACAATTCATCTCTAGAAGAAACTGAGACATGTTCGTCTCTATTAACATAATAGATAGGTTACATACAGAAATATTTCTCCCTCCTTAGCTAAAGCATAAGCGGAAAAAACTGAGCAGTTAGTCTTTTTAATGTTATATAGTTAAACACGACTTTTATGCTTATAGCTAAAAAAAAAACATTGCTCCCCCTCTAAAAGTACATACAGATAAACTTTTATACAAATATTCAAAAGTTTTACAAATACAAATATGCAGTTTATAAATACATCATTTATAAAAATACGAAAGAAAAAAAAGGGGTGGAAGTTTACAAAGGATAAAAAAAACAGTTTATATTACCAGCTTTCTGCAGGTGATGGCTACAAGGTAAAAGAACTTAATATGAGGGTTGCTATTTATATTTCTGGCCTAATAATGAAAAAACAAATATGTAGGATCGAAATTGGTTTTATTGTTTTTCAAAATATTCTCCATGATGATCAATACACTTTTGCATGCGTTTGAACCAATTTTCAAAGCACTTTTTCCAGTCCGATTGAGGTAACTCCAAAACATGCGTTTTGAATGCATCAACCGCTTCTTCGGGGGTCGAAAATCGTTGTCCACGTAATTTATTTTTGATGTGTGGGAATAAGAGGAAGTCATTGGGTGCCAAATCAGGGCTGTACGGCGGATGACCCATCAGTTCGATCTTTCGCTCAGTCAGAAATGCATTTGTTTGAGTCGATGTGTGAGAGCTCGCATTGTCATGATGAAGAATGATTCGCCTGTTCTTCTGCTTTTTTCAAATTTCTCCGATGGCTTCTGGCAAACAAATGGTCGTGTACCATTCAGAATTGACCGTCCTGCGTTGCTCTAACGCCACTGTTGCCACATGACCGTTAATGCCGAAGAAACAGGCAATCATTTGTTTCGATGTGCTTCTTCCTCGAACAACTTTTCTTGGTTTTGCCTCGCCTTGGAAGACCCATACAGTTGATTGCTGTTTTGTTTCCGGCTCATATGCATAGATCCATGATTCGTCACCTGTGTAGATGTTATACACAGCCTTTGATGTACCTTGAACGTATTTTTCCAACATTTCCTTGCACCAATCGACACGAGCCTTTTTTTGAGCGTTTGTCAGATTATGCGGGATCCAACGCGAACAAATTTTTTTTACGCTCAAATGTTCATGAAATATTTTATTGATGCTAGTCATACTAATGTCCAAAGACGCCTCAATCTCACGGTATGTCACATGACGATCTTGCTTTATCAGTTCACGCACAGCATCGATCTTTTCTGGCACAACAACGGATTTTGGACGACCTGCACGGGATTCGTCCTGGATCGAACATCGACCACGATTAAATTCGTTATACCAATTTTTTACAGTGCTGTAGGATGGCGCTTTATCGCTGTATAAAGGATTAAGTTCATCGAAGCACTCTTGTCTTGACAATCCACGTCGAAAGTTATGAAAAATAATCGCACGAAAATTTTCACGATTCAATTCCATTTTTTGAAAGAGAACTTTTCAATTTACTGTCAACAACACAAATAAAGCTATAATGGTAAATCGTCTGCTGAATTTACGTTTAAAAATATCAAACTTTCGATTAAAATCATCTGCGGTCGCCTAGCAACACTTACTGTTGCCAAGGCCAGAAATATAAATAGCAACCCTCGTACATACATAAAATAGATATTTAAGAGAGAACAAAAATGTTGACATTGAAGCAGAATATGAATTTTGATTTGAAAGTTCATGGCTAAATTAAATTTTGTATTTTTAGTTTGGGAAAGTCCACAACTTTCGTAAGAGTTCTTAAAATATAAAGTCCCAAAAAGGCTTCAAGGTATGTCGAACATTTTGTACAGCTCTGACAGAAATGCACTTGTAATAGAAAAAAAAATAGAGAACGGTATCACCTGATGTGAATTTGCAGCTGTAACTTCAGCAAGGTTAGAGGTCTTGGTGAATGTGCTCGATGTACTCGTCAGCTAGGCCACAGGGTTGCAGGCTTTCAGACCGGGGTCTAGGGCTATCCCAGAAGGCTTGTACAAAGGCTTGCTCGGCAGGTGATTCATATGGCTGAGCCTGTTGTCGGAGTCTGGCTTGACGCCGGGTATTTAATCGGTGGTGTAAAGAGAACTCGTCTTTGCCGATCGAGTCAGGAGCTGCTAGGAATTTCTCCATGTGCCGTCCGCTAGCTGATGAAGAGGGTGGAGGTCTTTTTCGAACCCTTGCCTTTCTCTTAGGTCGGAAAGAGTCGGTGTGCACTGAATCTGGAACTGCTAGTACCTTCTGTGGGCGATGTGTTCCAGAGGACTTTGAGGAGGGGGCTTGTGGCCTTTTTAAATATTTATTCCAAGCTTTTTTCTTTATAATCTGCGGTATAAAAGAGCTATTAGTAAAAGAATAGTCGCGTTTGCGACCAGTTTGCCTAGGAAATTTCACATTAGAATGGTTTGATGACCCACTACGAGCTCGCTTTTGTGCGACGGGTCTGCTAACACTAGATCGATCAGTGGAAGTGCCCTGAACAGATTGTTCGGGTGTTGTAGGAGTAGGTAGTTTATCAGCTGTACAAGAATCAGGAGCACTAGGCTGGGAAGTGAGGTTAGGCGTAAAGACGGACTGTTCGTCAGGTGGGTTTGAACCCTGCACGCTATCACTATCAAGAGTTTCAGCATATGATTGAGTGCGCTCTTTGAATATTCGGACCTGATCAACATTAATGGTCGTTGGGGTGCCGTTAAAATCAATTGTCAAATTATTATTTTCTATCTTTAAAACAGAGAAAGGCCCAATGAATTTTGGCCCAAATTTAGCTACTTTAGAATCTTTTTTAGAGCTAAGAAAATGTGATTCTAGGAGTATTTTATCTCCCACTTTTACTTCTAAAATTCTACGTTTAAGGTTATAATATACAGCTTGTTGCTCTTGAGCTTTTCTCAAATTTCTCTGAACTTCTGGTAGCAATTCTTCAATATTTCGCGTAATAAATTGAGATGCGTTTTGCTGTACTAATACCAGTTTTTGAAAGGGGGTCAGAATCTTTCTGCGCAAAAACAATTCAGCGGGAGTTTTTCCTGTGGCATCACTTACCGCTGTACGAATCGCATAGCCAAAATGATAGAGAAACTGATCCCAATTTTCATGATTTTGACCAATGAACGTCGCAATCATATTAATTAAAGTTCTATTGACACGTTCGGCCTGATTAGCTTGCGGCCGATATGGAACCGTGAAGACATGTTTAATTTCGAGTGTATCGCAAAGTGCCTTAAAAACATTACTTATAAATTGAGGACCATGGTCCGTTACAATTTGAAGGGGGGCGCCGTAACGAGAAATATAATTATTAAAGAAGGCAGTGGCCACTGCTTGTGCCGAAGCTTTACGTAAAGGCACAAATTCAACCCATTTACTAAAATAATCCACCATAACTAACACATAACGAAATCTATTTGGTTTAGAGAGGGGGTAAGGACCGATTAAGTCGAGTCCAAGAATTTGATTTGGAAAATCCACTTTAATAGGAATTAATTTACCGGCCGGCTTTACATTTTTATAATTATATTGCTGGCACAAGCGACAACTCGAAACATATTCATTAACAAACTTCCTCATTTTAGGAAAGTAACAGGCATCTTTGAGCTTTTTATAAGTTTTCCTAATGCCAAAGTGCCCCGAAATTGGAGAGTGACGAAACTCAAATAGGATGGCTTGACGAAGAGATTGGGGAATTACAACTCGTAATTCGCCATAAGATGATAATAATTTTGAATAAAAAAGCAAGCCATCGATTAAAGAAAAAGATTGGGACCAGTTTAAGGCAATGGCTGATTCAATTAATGAAACTGACTCAGGATCGTCTAAATACTTATAGATTAATCCAAATTCGGGATCATTTTTTTGTTCTTGGATTAATTGATCCTTCGAATTTAACACAGATGCTGGCATAAGCGCTGAAGCTACTTTTTCCTGATCAGATACGAATTTATTGTTTAAGGTAGGTACTAGATTTGTAGACGCACCTTGGTTTACTTGTTCACTTTCAATTTCCTTTACACGAGTTTCAGTCACGTCTGCTAATATTTCGGATTGAACCGGTTCAGCCTTTAATGCGAATGATGAATATATGAGGCTTTAACAGTAGAATTTAACTGATCATTCTTTTCATTTAAAGCAAGGGATTGATCTAACCCATTAGATTCAATCGTATTTTCTTGAGTTTGAGTAGTACGTGAAAGAACGTCAGCTACAATATTGTCAGAACCAGGTCGGTGTTCGATGTTTATATTAAAGTTAGATAACTTAAGAGTCCATCGAATCATGCGAGGGGAGAGGTTCTTTCCAGTTGTTAACCGAGTTAATGCCGCATGATCCGTAACAACTGTTACTGGAAGTTGCGTAAAATATAAACGAAATTTTTGCAGTCCCCAAAGCACTGTTAAACATTCACGTTCAGTTACTGGATAATTTCTTTCTGCAGCGTTAAGCGTACGGGACGCATATGCTATTGGGCGGCCTTCTTGGCTTAAAACGGCACCAAAGGCGTACGAAGAAGCATCAATAGCTACTTGAAATTTAATATTATAATTAGGATGAGCTAGTACAGGAGGAGCGCTAAGTATAGTTTTTAACTTATCAAATGCTTCTTGTGCTTCATTTGACCAGTGAAATTTAACTCTTTTCCTTTTGAGTTTAAAGAGGGGCTCGCATATGTGAGCAAAATTAGGTATAAATTTCCCATACCAAGCACACATGCCTAGAAATCTCGAAACTTGCTTGGAAGTTGTAGGAGGGGGCATGTTTAAAACTGGCTGAACTTTTTCATTATCTACAGAAATACCAGCAGGCGTTATTTTGACGCCTAGGTACTTAATTTCCTGTCGTGCAAAATGGCACTTAGAGGAATTTAATGTTAATCCTGCATTTTGCAGTAGAGTAAAAACAGTTTTTAAATGATCTAAATGCTCATTGTAAGATGAGGACGTGATTATTATATCATCGAGATAAACATGTACAAATTTATTCAAAACAGGTTTAAGAATAGGTTCCATGGCTTTTTGGAATGTTGCCACAGCCCCTGAACATCCGAAAGGCATTCGTTTAAAACCAAACGTGCCATTTTTAGTTATAAACGCTGTTTTTGATATATCAGCGGGTTTCATTGCAATTTGAAAATAACCCGATGTTAGATCGAGAGTAGACATAAAATTTGTCGTTGTGATATGTGCTAACAAATCATCTATTATAGGCAAGGGATACTGAGGATATTGTGTAATAGAATTTAGTTTACGATAATCGATTGCAAATCTCCATGCCTCAGGGTCAGTAACAGGTTTACCATTTTTCTTACGACATAAAACAACAGGAGATGCATAAGGAGAAGTTACAGGCATAATAATATCATTTTGCAACATTTTCTCAATATGCCAATTTATAATATCTTGTTTGGCTTGATCATAACGATAAGGCTTACTAAAGACTGGTTTATTAGTTCCAGTGTTAATTTCATGGCAAACAACATGGGTTAAGCCAGGAGTCTCAGAGAATAACTGTTTAAACTGATTAAGAAAATTAACAAAATCAATTTTTTCAATATGAGTGAGGGCACTTTCCTCTAAATTAACAATTAACTCTGTCGGCTCGACAGGTTTAGAATTTGACTTAGAATCATCAGTATGTAAAGATTTATTGGCAAAATTTATTTCAACATTATTTGCTTTCATAAAATCTAACCCTATAATGCAGGGATGCTGAAGATTGTCGATGACATAAAAAGGCCAATTAACACTTAAATTATGAATTTTAACATTCAGGCTGACTTCGCCTCTATTAACACAGGACTGGCCTTGAGCCGTTGTAATATTTAAATTTGTCCGTTTTAAAGGTTTAAAGTCAAAATAATTTTGATAAGTGTCATATGCTAGAAAGGAACGTTCAGCACCAGTGTCCCAATAAGTAGGTATGAAAACATCATGAATTATTGCATTTAAATTAGGAAGGTCCACCGGACTGATACAAATTGTGTCTAAACATATGGAGGTGGTTGAGTTATTTAGTGGCTGTTGACCCTCCTCACAAGAGCCACTTACTCGTTTAACTGACGACTCTGGTTATTACGAGAGTTACGAAAATTTCTGTTATGTCTATCAGCTCGAGAAAAGTTTTGAGACTGATTTTGATTACAACGATCGTTCCGAGAATTTTGAAAGTTATTACGCCTTGGCTGCGGCGATTGACGTTCTTGTTGATAGCGATTGAAATTTTGAGGGGGGGTGAAATTTTCACGCCTAGAATTTTGCATATTTCCCTTACCCCGTTGGCGATTAAAGGTGTTTTCCGCCCTTGGAGGGTGTCGTTCTTGATATTTAGCTAAGGTTTGAAACAGACTGTCGTAAGAGGTGACAGGTTTCAGATCAAGGTAATCTTGAATAGGAATAGTCAAAAGCGGGGTTATGATTTCCATTGCAGCGGCAAAAGATAAAACTAAATCCAGCTGCTTTATAATGTCGAACTTACGTAATAAAAAGGTGGTAGGTTTGTCATAAAACGACATCTTTGTCGTATAAAGTTCTTGACGGAGTTTGGTTTTATCCATAATAGAAGAGAATGAATTTTTAATTTTGAGCTTCAAATCCTCATACGTAGGATTTTGGCCTAGAGCTCTAGAGGCAATGGTGTCATACCAGATTTTAGCATCTCCTTTTAAGGAGTATTTTAATAAATTAAATTTATCATCCTCGTCAATTTTACATATATCAAAATACTGTTCAAGATCTTCAAAAAATTTAAGTACATTGTTTGAGCCAGTAAAATAAACACGAGTGGGGGGGGATGTCGAACTGAGTTGGGCGCCACTGTGGCGTTTGCGTTTCCGCAAACTCCATCTTAACTTAAATACTTAGATTACTAAGAAAACCAGAGACTTGAATTGAACAAACAATAAAAGTTTATTGAAACAGATTAATGGGAGGGCGGCCTGGAAAATAGATCTTAGCTCAGTCAGCGTATTACTAAACCAAAAATATATAAATCAACAATTTAATTATCTTAAATATCTCACCACAGCAGATAGTCGAAGGTGTAGAGACGGTCGCACTCGTACTCCAATACTACGGCTTCACTGTGGGACAGAGGATTCCCTTCTGACCCAGCTTGAACTTTCGAAAACTAGTAGACACTCACCAACACTCAACACTACTTGCTTCACACAACTAAATCTCCTCTACTCTACTTTTCAATATCTGTCAAACTAAGATTCATCACAACCACTATAATATCCTCCAACATCCACTATACGATCCTCCAACACCCACACTATCTACTAAAACCATCTCTATTTTTATACTTCTTCCTACACCCTCCTTTCACTACATTTCAATCCGTACTTTTAAAAAATCACTTCTAATTTAACTAATATTCAAAATCTAAGTCTTTTAATGCAGCACCCTGCCGACACAAAACTAGCTCGACCTCAACCTTCACCGAGCCACTGGCGACGGAGTGATTTTAACCGTCCCCACTTCCTACTTTGCTGGATCCAGCTTAATTAAAACAACTGTGGTGACGTTCTGGCGTCTCAACCTCACACAGTGACCTATAACATGTATATAAATTTTCAGCTGAATCGGATTTAGACGCTATCACATTTTAAGTAATCTGATCCCATAGGCCATAATGACAAAGAATTTTTCGTTGTTTCCCTGTAAACAAAACTATAGGTTCTAGATCCTCCAAAATTCATACAGTTCAAGTGACAGTGATCTATAATATATATATAAATTTTCAGTTCATTCGACTAAGGCATTTACACGCAATAGCATTTTAAATAATTTTGGCCCATAGGCCCTAACGATAAAGAATTTTTCTTTGTGCCCTGTAAAAAAACTGTAAGTGCTTGATTAATTATTAATTAAAATCAATAGGGTTCGTGCTACGGTGACCTATAACATACGTACCAACTTTAAGCTGAATCGATCGAATCCTTTAGATGCTATCGTGTTCACTGACATACATACATCACCGTAAAAATAGAGGACTGCCAACCATCTCATTAATAAGCGTAGACTTGTTAACGCCCCTTGAAAATACGCCCCTTTTCCCACACCACTTTATATTTAGAGCAAGTCTCTCCAAATAGTGTTACGATTAAATAAGAATGAAATTACTCTAAAAAATTACTGGTGTACAAAAAAAGGCGGTGACTAAAAGTACTACGCTTCATAATGAGATGGTTGGCAAGCATGAAAAATAGCAAAAATGAATTTGGGAGTCCTCAAAACGTGTAGAAACATCAAAATTTCGAAATCGGATTTTGTCACTATTACAATAGTTTCCTTATATATTCGAAAGGTAGGAAGCTATTTTTCGCTTTTGATGATCTTTTTCGATTCCTGTGGCATCAAATCTATACAAATTTGCTACATATATAGGCGGCCGAGTTGTTCTGCGCTCAAAACTGGTAGATGTGAAGTGCCGGGTTCGATCCCAGGTCGCGTTCGTCAGCCTAGCTGTTCGGAATTTTCAACTTGCGTAAATACGGGTTGAACATCCCTTACAAAGACCCCCACGGAAAGCATTCCCCCTCAGGCATATGACCCTAGAGTAGTCAATAGACCTTACTCCCAAAACACCAAAACACACATTTGCTACTCTCTATTATTATTATTTTCTCTTACACACATATGTATATGCTAAAGAAAGTATTGTTTTCTCGTTAAATTTTCGAAATTGAATTTTTGTCATCTTTTGAGGTTCCCTGAATTGGAAAATCATATTTTTAGCGGTTGGTATGTGTGGGTGTGTGGGTGTGTGGGTGTTATCAGCATCTCTCAAGAACAAGAACAAACAGTAGCAGACTCTGTATTCTAAATCTGCAGCATATAGGGATCCTACACTAATTTTTGTTGAGATCAAACAAAAGTTTCGTGTAGAAGGACATCCAAGAGTATTCAAATACACTATCAGCCTTATTCACCAAATTTTAACACTGATGTTAACCCGGGAATATGCTAGGTTATCTCAAAATCGGTATTCACCACGCAAAATCAGCGATTTAGCACTCGAGTTAACCCTCTTTTTTTAATCCTCCTAAATTGGTGGGTTAACTCTGGTGTTAAATGAGCATGTTACAGTTACAGCGAAAACACTCTTGTTTACTTTTTTAATGCATTGCGTTTTTATTGACCAATCAGCGAGACTCTTACAGATAACTCTGGGGTCAACTAATTCACGGATGGTGAATACGAAAACTTTCTAACCCAGGGTTAAGGGAGCGTTAACTCGAACACAAGTGTTACGTGAACCATGGGTTAACACTGATTTGGTGAATAAGGCCGTATCAGCCTTATTCACCAAACTTTTAAAACTGGAGTTAACCCAGGAATAGGCTATATTATCTCAAAATCGGTATTCACCACGCTAAATCAGCGATTTAATACTCTAGTTAACCCTCTTTTTTAATCCTCCGAAATTGGTGGGTTAACTCTGGTTGTTTACGAGTCAACGCATGAACCTGTTACAGTTACAGCGAAAAAACATTTGTTTACTTTTTTAACACATTTCTTTTTATTGACTAATCAGCGACACTCTTACAAATTTCTCCAGGTAACTCTGGTGTCAACTAATCCATGGTTGGTAAATACGAAAACTCTCTAACCCAGGGAGTGTTAGCTCTACACAAGTGTTACGTGAACCATGGGTTAACACTGGTTTGGTGAATAAGGCCGTGATATGACTATGGGCGGAATGTTCGATAGGTACAGTTTAATATCTCTTAGCTGCACTAAACAAAATGACATGAACATATATTTTTTATAAGCACATAAACATGATCAGGGGTGAAACTTTTCAGGGGCTACCCCTAAATTCAGGGTTATGGAGATTTTGCTGTCTTTTAATTTCATGCTAAATTGCTTTGTTTTTGCAGAAATTTCACATTTTGAATGTTTAATTTGCCTTATAATGTATTACAAAGTCTGCAAATTTCACTTAATATAGGTAGCCATGTGATATATTATTAATAAATCTCCCCTATCTGCATGCAAGTAACAGTTTTCAGGGTTTTTGCAAGCTAGGTAGTTTCACCCCTGAACATGTTTCCTGTATAATGTGGTATGAAAAGGCTATTACAGGGCTGCCAAAAGAACTAGAACATAGCGGGACTATACTTGGAAAATGCTTGACGTGCATTTCAGCTTGTGATGTGTGTTATTAATATAGTACTATATTTAAGTACAGAATATGGTGTATACATAATTTATAGAAGACAGGGGCCAGGGTCCTATTACGCTTTGAAGCTAGGGGAAGCTCAGCATCATTTCGGGCCCCCTTTCATTTCGGAAAATCTTGTTTTCCTGTTACATATTGTAATATAAAAATGTTATAGACCAAAAAATAGTGTGTGTTTATTATTTTTTTTTTTTTTTCCTAAATCTGGGTGGTTTCTACACAGAACATTAAAATCATACAACTTTTTAACTAAGAACATTCAGATTTTTGAGGTTCAATAATAGATTTTTCCCGAAATAGTGAGTGTTTTGTCTTGTTTTAAGTAACCTTTCTCAGAAAAAATTCACTCTCAGTGTGAAAATATGAAACAAAAAATTCAACACCTTGTTTTTAATCCTTATGGGGCCCGCTCTTATATTTCAGAGTGGAAGCCTGTACTTCCTGAGCCTTTTGGATAATCAGGCCCTGGACAGGGCTACCAATAATTAAGCGAAAACATTCGTTTTTATTGAATGTAATTGGTGGAAGTGCTTTACTATATTTTACCATGTCCAGGAAATTTGCTCAGGATTGAAAATTAATTCCCCATACCCATATGGTAAGTTAGTTTTTAAGTTAAATTTTCAACGCTTTTGCATAATTGCATGTTTTGAGGGTCCGTGAATACTGAAGCCTCAAGTTTTTAGTGGTTGATCTTTGTGATATAATATATATGCTATCATTATCAGCGTAACTTAAAAACAAATAATTGCGCTCGATTCAAATGTTTTATTTTGATGTTCGTACGAGGTTGATAAAATGTTTCCAAAACTAGTTTGATTGCTTTTAAATGTAGATTTATATACCGTACTATGTTATCTTGTCCCATATCATCTGCAAATCTGTCTTTATAGCATTGAAATGCAGAGTAAGAGGAAATAGTGTGTGTGCCAAACCTGATTACTATTATTATTTTTTTTTCTTACTTACAATTCTGCCGTAACGGTTAAGAATTTTCTGAATGAGAAAACGGAATTAAAAGTGAAGATAAATACATTAGTTAAGATAACGATTAATTCCAGGGTTCCCACTCGTCACTTTTTTGGGCATGGGCACCGGAAATTTTCGAGAATTTCTTTTTTTAAAGATTTCTTAGGACTATTCTTAATTAATCGTGAAAAAATATTAAAAAGGAATACAATTAAAAATTTCTAGTGCCCAAAAAAGTGACGAGTAGAAACACTGGAATTTTGATTTAAAAAAAAAAAAAAAAAAATCCACAAAGAATAACATGCTGTTTGACTTGTTGGTAACGTAAGGTGATGAGTTCCTTTCATTTCATTTTCAGTCCGTTTTTTATATAGACCTCTTTGTCAACGCATATATCGTGTACATAGCATTTTTATTTTACCTTTTTTACTTCTACCGCGTAGACAATGATTGCATTCTCCATTCTGCGGATCGTTCGAAATTATAGTCCTCGTATGAGATTGCGGATATGGCTAAAAAAAAAAAATCACACGGGATCTTAAACAATCAGCTAAAATTCGACAATACCCGTGACCTTCACTGGCATTACACTTAGTATTATGGCGAATAATTTTAACTGTAGAAGGCCTTGGATTGTCCATTATGTAATTAACTTCGACAAAGAAATTCATCTAAAATAAATTAAATTTTAGTTTCCTGGTGTGAGTGGTATAAAGGAAATAATCGCGTTGTACACCATTACAATGCTTCTCGAATATAACGTGAACTTATTTACTATTATGAATTGTACCTATCGTTTTAAAACAAGTATAATTTTTATAAAATACCTTTATTTCATATTTTCATAATGTCATTCTACATTTATATGAACGTACTATTTTGTCATCTTTTTTTCCTTTAATAAATATACCATTTCTATTTTATGGAGAGAGAAAAAAAAAGTAACAAAGAGAAAATATTCTGTTTACATAGATTAATAATAATAATAATAATAATAAAATCCATTTTTATTGATTGTTGTTTATTTGTACGACAGGGCTATTTCTTTCAAACAGCGATTTTGCGTTGTCGCCATTTATTGTATTACACATTGAATAAACGTGCAAACATTTTTGTTTTTATTTAAAACTAGCATGCTTTGCCCGCTTCGCTGGTCATTATATCGAAATAAATTCTCAGTATTTCATATCATTAATAATAATAATAAAAATCTCAAAAAAAAAAAAAAAAAAAAAAAAAAAAAAATCTCAAAAAAAAAAAAAATAAATAAATAAATAAAAAGAAGAAGAAGAAAAGAAAGAAAGAAATCAGTCAAAATGTAAGTTAAAGTTTCCGCTACCTTCGGTAGCAGTTTTCCTGCTCCCCACACTTTTCGAATCTCGAGCCCCAATATCTTCGGCAGTACCTTACCTAATTTTTACCCCCCCCCTCCCATACGGATAATGTTGAAAGTTTCGCAAAATTTCCTCCCCCTCAAAGTGCATATTGCGTACACTTAATCAACACCCACTCATCAAAATTCATAATTCTAAGGTAATCTGGAGTACATTTAAGCTTGTTTTTTGCCCCCGCCAGCCCCAGAAGAGGGGGGGGGGGTAATTTTGCAAAATACCTTTATAGTGCATCTTGCATACACATACCTAACCAGACATAAAACTAGTATGCTGTGGCCACCACAAGACTTTCTTCTATATTTTCCTATACAAATTCACACAGTAACAATATTTAAAAAAAAAAAAAAAAAAAAAAAAAAAAATACTATTTCTTTTTTCAAAGTTTTTTTTTCGTAAAAAAAAAAAAAAATCGATAACTTTGTTTTAAATTATCACATATTTATAGTTCAACCATTCGTTTTAAAAATATTGACGAGACCTTTCGAAAGATACCCATCTTGAAAATTTACCCCCCCCCTCCCCCGGGGGTACTTTCCCCTGGGGGGAGGGAAGCGATGACCGAGATTTTTTCCTAATTAACTACTACTATTATCAATAATTCATATTAATTTCACAATCACAGGTTAAGAATAACTCCCATTATGTACATTTATACGAAATTTTGTCCTATATACTGCCATGTTAAAAATTTAGAAAAAATACGATCACAGCACCACCTGTTGAGTGATTGATCCCCAAATCTAATTAGCCCCAGTTTATGTCAGGGGCCAACTAAATACCAAGTCTGGTTAAATTTCGTTAAAAAAAAAAAAAAAAAAGATTTTTTTTTCTAAGTTACTTTTTGTTCTACTACTATTTCTTTTTTCTACTACTATTTCTTAAAAATACTATTTCTTTTTTCAAAGTTTTTTTTTCGTAAAAAAAAAAAAAAAAATCGATAACTTTGTTTTAAATTATCACAGATTTATAGTTCAACCATTCGTTTTAAAGGTATTGACGAGACCTTTCGAAAGGTACCCATCTTGAAAATTTACTCCCCTCGAGGGGGGACTTCCCCCCCAGGGGGGTTCACGAGGCTCCTACGCATACAAAATTTTTTCTCCAGTTGACTACCTCTATTATAAATAATTCTTGTAAATTTCATAATGATTACTAAAAAATAATTATCTTTATGCACATTTATACAAAATTTTGTCTTATATCACCATGTTAAAAATTTAGAAAAAGCGGGATGGCAACGCAACTTGTAAGACAATTTTTACCAAAAGTTGATAGGCACTAATTTATGTCAAGGTGCAACTACATACTAATTTGTATGAAATTCTGTGCAGTAGTTCCTGAGATACAGTTGCCACAAAATTTTGTCACACACACACACACAGACAGACTGACAGACAGACAGACAGACAGACATTTTCTAAAAAGGGTCAAATCGTGTTCTACAGCTCTCAAAACGTGTAAATCCATCAAAAACCCGAGGTCGAAAATTCTTACGAATCCAATACTTTCTCTATATTACATATAGAAGAAAGTAAAAAAAGCGAGATAATGAGATTATTTGAAACAGAATTATGTTTTAAAACGTGTCCCCCCCCTGCACATAAAGGAGGGAATTTTGCAAAATCTCTTTATACTATGATACTGTATACATATAACCGACCCACGCATCAAAAATCTCCTTCCTAAGATAATTTAGTGCAGAGTTACACATGGATACATGTTTTTTGTCCCCACCTCTCAAGACCGGTAGGGTGGAAATTCACAAAACCCCTTTGTAATGTGTGTGTTGAGTACGCGTAACCAACCGACCTATCAAAAAATCGCTTTCCTGAGGTACTTTGGAACAGTTACTCTTAAAAACGTGTTTTTGCCCCCACTTCGCTCTTAAAGGAGGGAGGCAGAGGGAAATTTCGTAAAATTACTTGATAGTGAGTGTTGAGAACGCATAACCGACCCACACATAAAAATTAATCTTACTGTGATAATTTTAAGCAAGGTTATGCTTGGAAACGTCTTTATTGCTCTCCCTTCCTTAAGGGGGAAAGTGGTGAAATTCTCAAAATCCCGTTGCAATGGATGTTGGATATACGTAAAAAAGTCACACACTAAAAATTGTGGCCTCAGCTCCTATAGATTTCTTCGGACAAATTTTACCCTCTTGGCTGGTCACTATATTTAAAGAAAATTCTTTTCGATATCGCTTTATAGATAAAAAATAAAAATAAAATTCATTGAAATTGCTCAAAAGCTCGCTTCGGGTGTGTGACGCCATTGCATGCGACAATGCCCTACCAGTGGGCTTCCACTTTTGTGCCTATCAGATAAGAATTTCGAAACAGACAGTATCGAAAAAATTGAAGTAGCCCTTTTATATTTGAATATTAATTACGTATGAACAATACTATGCGTACTGTACATAATAGTTACTTTTACGTTATTTCCTATATTTATTCGATTTTTCCGGTCGACCATAAACTGATAGCAATTTCACGTCAAATATAATATTACAATATGCTGTGAGACAACTCACTATTTGTGGCTATATGTATTTCATAGTTAGTTAACAGCGGTTCGTATATAGAAAAATAAATAAATAAATATTTATCCTTATCGCGGTACAGGCTTATTATAGCTTCCCTTGGTGACTTTTGAATTTTTGTCATCATTTAAAAAAAATACATAATTTATGAGGTTATTGTTTCTATTTCTTTCTTTCTAGCTCCCCCCCCCCCCCCTCAATAGTTTATAATTTATTTGTTTATGGGCTACTTGGCTTAAAGTGGCTATCCCGAAAGTAGACTCCTTGGCGAAAAATGTCGTATCTACTTCAGCATCAAAATTTAAAAAAATACCCTGACACATTACATTATGAATAAGTAAATCTGAATATAATGGTGAATTAGCTTTCATGCCAAACGTATTATACGTGCCAATAAATAAATAAAAACACTATTAAAAAGAAATCTAAAATTGAGGTATGTTAAAAAAGATTATGAAACAAAATTTGAAGAAATATGTTGGATTATTATTTAATTTTGATAATGACGTTATTTTGTCATAGCCTAAGAAATTTATTATTTAATACTTCTTTTACCATTCGCGTGAAAATATATTTTATTACATGTCGAAAAATAAATCAACTCGTAAATTTTTTTGGCAACTATTAAAAATTAAAATAATTATTTTTAAAACTTTATTATAGAAGGAATATCTATATTATTACATAGAAGATACAATATAGGTAACGTTTTGCTTCCTCCCCCTACCCTTGTGGGCTGAATTTCTAAAATTCCAAAAATTGGTTTTTAGGTATATGTGTTAGCTATATTTTAAAGCAAAAAATTTACGTATATCTGTTTTTTTCTTTTAAATATAAAGGTTTTTGTGAAATCACGTTTTGCCCCCTGTCCCCCCTTAGGGGCCGAATTTCTGAAATTCCAGAAATTGCTTTTTAGGTATTTATATTAGCTATATTTTGAAATAAAAATCTCACATATATCTGTTTTTTTATTTGAGATATGAAGGTTTTTTAAGAAATCACTTTTTGCGCATGTGAAATCCCATTTTGCCACGCTCCCCCTCTTGTGGACTGAATTTCCGAAATTCAGGAAATTGATTTTTAGGCATTTGTGTCAGCTATAATTAGAAAATTTTTTACAGATATCTGGTTTTTTCTTTGAGATATGAAGGTTTCTGTAAAATCACGTCTCCCCCCCACACACACACACCCTTGGGGGGCGAATTTCGCAAAATCGCTTCTTAGGGGGGTGCTTACACTACATGTTCTATAACCTGACCCAGTTTCAAGTCAGTGGCTCCAGTAGATTTTGTTGTGCGTTGATGAGTCAGTGAGTGAGTGAGTGAGTATGGAAGTACTCTTTTATATATATAGATATACAAAGCTGAAAGTTTGTCATTGTATCTGTCCGGATTATTTGATTTTATAACAAATTGATACACTTAATACTAAGGACAAAATCTAGCGCTAACGGTATACATATTTTTTTAATTCAATCAAATAATTGATTAAAAAAATATTAAGTAAAAACCTCATTTTAACATTAAAATGATTTAAAAGAAAAACAAATTAATGCCAAAAATAAATGTATTTCCTTTTATCTAAATAAAATAAAAGGAAATGAAAAATCTGGTGTGAAACAACCACACCACTTCCATTACCCACTATCACACGTATTACATGCCTTTTTCGGAGAAAGTGTGATCAGAAGACATAAAACTGACCTAACTAAGTAGACATCTAAAAATTTTCCGGTAAGAAAAAATTGATACACGTGTAAAGACCTATACAACAGAGTTTGCATAGCGAGTTAAAAAAACAAGGGGGAAAAATGATAGAGTTAATTTTTTGAAATACTAGTTTCTTAGATCTAAAACTGACCTACCTAAGCAGGATGACTGTTAATTTTCTTGTAATAACCACGTAATGCATCAGAAAGGATATCTAAAGTATATTTATGTAGCAATTTTCAAGAAAATCGTTAGAGCCGTTTTTGAGTTACCAACTTTTACCAAAACTTGGCATACTCAGTTATAGACCGGAAAATAGTAATTACATAGAAAGGGATATTTAAGAGGGAGTTGATATGGCGAGTTTGGAAAAAAATCCGTACAGCCGTTTTTAAAGGGATGCACTTGCGAGACCTGAAATTGAGCTATTTATACAGGGCGCCTATCAATTTCCCTGAACTAACCAACTATATCATTCGAAAGGACATCTAATAGAGTGTTATTTTATAACTTCGAAGAAAATCGTTAGAGCCGTTTTTGAGATACGGTCCCATTTCCGGTTTCCAATGTCCCACTTCTGGTTTTCCAATTTTCACAGAAATTTGAAAAATTCATCTGTACACCAGACCTGTCTCAACTCTGAAGTTTCGTAGTTCTATCTGTATTAGTTTCGGAGATATGATAGTCAGAATATTCTACACACACACACACACACTAACCAATTGCCAAAAAATACTTTTTTGGACTCAGGAGACCTTAAAATATGTAAATCAGTTGAAAATTCGATATCGAATTTTTGGACCGAATACAATACTTCCATTACCTACGGTAGTCGGGTAATGGAAGTAAAAAGGAAGAAGAAAAGAAAAAGAAAAGAAAATGCAAACTTTTTTTTTTTAAATAGTTAAAATAAAATTGAGAAAAATCGTGTTAAAGAAATAGAACAGTTTCAGTACAGAACTCCTTTGCGAAATTTGAAATTTGGCACAGAATTAGCTCGGACGTTTTTCATTAAGGTCTTTATTTACGCAATTTCGACAGCCATTTTAATTCATCGCCGAAAGGACAATAAAAATCTAAAAGCCGCCAAGGGGTTTTTTAGCTAAAGCTATACCAGAGTAATTTTAAGAAATGAATATAGTTAGTAATGCTAGTGAATGAAATACAGTTACTATACATGCCTTTATATGGAAGAATAGATTAAAACAGGGGCTGTCGTACCAAATTGAATTCTTTACAAAGAATTTAAGCAGATTTTTTCTTTCTTTCTTTTTCTTTATATATATATATATATATATATATATATATATATATATATATATTTAATCTTAGAACTGGCACCTTGAAACATATTTTGTTTTTAATCTTAAAGGAAGAAAACTCACGATACGTATCTTCATATTTTACTTTAACCCTTTCAGCCGCAGTGTTCCCGCTGATGGAACACCTAATTTTAATTCTCAAGTTCAAAAACTCATCCCGGAATTTTTTTAGTCAAAATTTACATTTATAACATAGCAGAAAAGGCCCTTTTTTCAACGTGAAAATTTAAAATTTCTTCTATTTTAATTACGTTCGTAAATTCCGGTGGCAGTGTAATTTAAATGATCCGAATTAAATTGCGCCGCAAAGGGTTAAAATACTCCGGAATAAATTGAAATGTTGGGATCTGTGCAACTTTAACGAGTTTTTGTTGTCGATAATGCTTACTTATAAAGTGATTTATTTATTAAATTAAATATTATTTGAATTTAATAAGGTTTACTTACAGATGTTTCAAACCGAAAATTTCTCGAAAAGGAACAATGCTAATTTTTTATTTTTTAAATATTTATGATCAGGTTTGGGTCTAAAAGCCATTTATAAAATTAGTTTAGTAATTTTTAAAATAAATTAAGTAGTGAACGTTAAAGGGTTAAAACAGATAAAAATAAAATATATTGCTTTTGAATCAGGGCTATAATTGTTTAAAAATTGCATAGGTATCAGATGGCATAAAAAAAAAAAAAAAAAAAAAAAAAACTAAAGTATGCTTAAAAATAAATAAATAAGTAAATAAAGATCTTATTACATCAGATTTTTTTTTTCCAACTTCCTCTATACTTATATCCTGTAATGTATTAAAATATTTCTGTGTGGCCTTGTAAATAACCCAATATTATTGCTAATCCTATTCTATACTATAGGAAACGTGTTTTTATGAAGAATAATGTGCATTGATTTCTTTACATTCTGAAGATATTTTGGTAGTATATGAAGATATAGTATACTTTACAAATGCTTCTCATAGAACATTATATGTCCGAATTCATTTGTCAGCCTCTGTACACAAACCTATAGTACTGTTTACACTTTTTCCTGTAGGATACATACTAGAGTAAACCTGAACAACATATACTATAGTTTCAAGGCATTCTGAAAATATGTAAAGAAATGAAAGCGCGCTGACAGATAGACGAACCCAATTTTAATTTGTTGGAAAATGTTACAAACTGGGGCTGTTATTTACTTTATAGATTTAATAGTGAAATTTTGAAATTATAATCTTGTTACTTTCTTCTATATTTAATACAAGAAAGTACTGAATTCGTAACAACTTTCGGATTCCAGTTTTCGATGGATTTACACGGTTTGAGATGCCCAGAACACGATTTGACCATTAAAACAATAGTCTGTATGTGTGTGACAAAATATTTGTGGCGTCTGTATCTCAGGAAATACTGTAGAGTATTGCACATAAATTTATATGTAGATGTACCTTGACATAAAGTAGTGCTCGTCAACTTTTGGTGCCAATCGATCAACAGGTGGCGCTGCTATACACCAATTTCCGCAATTTCAGGGAAGTCTATATCTCAGGAACTACTACACGTGCACGGAATTGCATATAAATTTATATGTAGATATACCTTGGCATAAATTAGATCCTTTAAACTTTTTGTGCCAGTCGCTCAACAGATGTCGCTGCTATACAGCGATTTCCGCAATTTCAAGGAAGGCTATATCTCAGGACTTACTGCACAGATTTGTATGTAAATTTATATGTAAATGCACATGGACATGTATTAGTGTTAATCGCTCAGCAGGTGGTGTTGCTATACAGCAATTTAAGGGAAGGCTATCTCCGGTTCTACTGCGTATACTCGAATAAAACTTGGTAAGTGAAAAAGCCATTTTAAAACATTATGCTGATTAAATTTAGGTGCATATCGGTTGGTAAGTGGCGCTGCTATACTGCAATTTTCTCCGAGAACGGGAAGAATGTTATCTGCCCGGTAAAAATTCACTTCTGTTGGGCATTTAGTGAAATGCCTCTCTGAGATAAAAATAGTCTATATTCATAATGGAAAAAAAAAAACAATAATAATTTATGCTGCGTGAATTTGTACAGGAAAATATAGAAGAAAGATTTGTGATAGCTACAACATACTAGTTTTGAATGATTTTGTATTTAACATCTTGTTATTTATAACCACTTGATAAGATATTTAAATGAATTTAAAACTAATCTATGTATTTCTAAATTTTAAAGTTAAACATTATAGCATTTCTAAGATTTAAAATAAATAAGTAAAAATAAGGAAGCGTTGTTTTGACCATTTCCATTTGTTTCACTATATCAATGTTTTCGAGGAATGCGAAAAGAGAGAGAGAAAAAATAAAAGAAAAGAAAGAATGAACAGAAAATGTTTTGCTTATAATAAAATGACCCTTCTTTCGGTTATCGAACTGCAGTTAAAGAGAAAATCTTAATTAATGAATGCATTTTTTTCAACGTAATGGCCGTGCAGGACTAAAACAAATCACTGATTAACCTCATGTATCAAGATCAAGTTGACTTCTGCTATTACAAATAAGGAAAGCTTCTAAGAATTCCTGTCACTCTTGATCTTGTGAATTGAGATCTACATCAGGAAATTTATATTTTATTTGGATGTTCAGAAGCAATACAATATTTCCATGGGGGAAAATGAGGGTGGCGTGAGTAAAACATGCACAAAAAAAGCTTAAAAATAACTTCTCTATTATAATATGAAAAAACAGGAAAATCAACTGATATCAGTTAACCCTTTAACGTACAGTATTCTCACTATGATGACACAGTATCATATATGTATGCTATAATAAATTTTCCGTTGAGATCAAGCAAATGGTTCGTGTACAGGAACATTCAAGAGAATTCAAATTCATTACGTCTGCACTTAGGAAAAAAAAAAGAAAAAAAAAAAAAAATATATATATATATATACACATATAAACGCCTTTTTCTAGAATGACACGGTCGTCACTTTCTGAACACCTAAACTAGAAATATAGATTTCCGACCTATCCGCGTAAGGTAAACAAATAAACTGAATAGACGAAATGCAAGGACTGACTTACAGAAGTCGGGGCCCAGAGCAAAATTATTATTTGGAGCCCCCTTCTATCATAAAATTACAAGGTAAATTTTGTATATACGTAAAATGCTTCAAAAAAAAAAAAAAAAAAAAAAAAAAAAACTGTTGTATAGGGCTCTCTTATAGATGGGGCCTGGGCGTTTGAAACAATATTATGAATATTATAAATATTATGTATCCTTTGTATAGCAAGAAATTCTTGCTGACCTTCCTAGAATTGGGTTGGGTTAATTCAGTTTACTTATTCAGAAAATTCACAAATATTAAACAATTTATCGCTTTTTAAAAAGTTTTTTTTTTTTTTTTTTTTTTTTTTTTTTTTTTTTAAGATTTTATTTTTAAGCTCAAAAACGCAAAATTTCACATTGTAAAAATTTGCATTTTCCAAAATCAAAACAAAATATTAAAAATTTAAAAAATCAATTTTTAAAAAGCGATGAATTGTCTAATAGTTGTGAATTTTTTGAATAAGAAAACGGAATTTAAAAATATGTATTAGTTAAAGAGTTATAGTAGGACAAAATTCTCCAAAGAATAACATTAATTTTGGCTTCCGGAGACGATAAGTAGAGAGTCCTCTTAAACGAGTAAATTAACTTTTCTTTATAATGCAGTTAGTAATATGTGGAATGTTATTGTAATGGTTTTGGAGCGAGGAAAATCTTGTGTAATGCGTTTGCATCACCATATCCTTTATAATAATAATACATCATTGCTTTCTTTATATATATACACACATCATTGAATAAAATATACTTTGTTTCTTTCCGAGGTGGAAAGTCAAGGTTATGTCAAATTTAAGTTTTTTTTTTTTTTTTTCCTTACCTTCAAGGAAATAAATCATGTTTAACGTGTTGTGTCTAAACGGACACTGACGTGATAATGATCACGTGTAACCCGAATACCGAATTTTTTTTTCGGGTCATTAAAGCTTTAGATTAAATTATTCTCTTTCAACTTTTTTAGTACGGATGCATAAAAGCTGTGGTGAACATACAGCTCTCGAGGACCAGGGCGAAAATTTCACTGGATCCCGCTAAATGGAGTCCCTCCTATATTGAAGACCCTCCACCCTCCACTTCTTCACTTAAATTTATTATAGTAAAAAGGCACTGAAATAAGTTTTAAGTTTTATCTCGAAGCCAAACCCAACAAGAAGGCCAGGGGTTTTGACCGCATTTGCCCTGCCTTAAGTCCGGTTTCCACTTGCGCTCATTGGGCGGTTTCTATTCAGAATCCTTTGATGTGGTCAGCCAAGCTCACCGGAGCTCAAAGCCCTCGAACGGGGATGGAATCTAACCCCCTGCTGAGATAATTGAGGGCCAGGGGTAGACATCTTTGTCAATTTTGCATGCTTTCCTTTGAGGTAACTGCGCAATCTGATAAAAAAAGGTTACAATTGGTGACAAGACATTTGGCTCTTTGTGTCGGAAGCGTGATTAATGACGTTTTGAGCGTTGATCTTGAGCCCAAGTGGATACTGGCCTTAAGTCAGGCTTTGCATAAATAAGTTCTTTTGGTTTTAGAATTATCGCTTTATCGTCGTTACATTTTGTACATTGAGGCTATTTAGACAGGAATCTATGACTTAAAGTTGAATTGCAGAGAATGTTCCATGTTAAAATAATGGCACAACTTTACTAGATAGATATATTTAAAGGTTAAATTTCTTCGGAGGTCACCCTCATGTTCAGAGTCCCGGGACGACCCAACCCCTCCGTCCTACACTAGTTTATTCGGGTAGTAAATTATATATTCAGGCTAGAGGTCTGCACGGGCCGGAATTCCGTACGAAAACTTTGCTTACCCGGCTCGGCCCGTTATGAAGTCGAAAAATGAGGCTCGGGCCCGGCCCGTTTATTTTTTAACGGTTTATGGCCCGGCCCGGCCCGATTCAAAAATATGTAAAATAACAAAAAAAAAAAAAAAAAAAAAAAAAAAAAGAATGCCTTTTCATAAAAAAGATTTTTCGTATGTGTTTTGCAGAGGTTTTATATAACCAAACAATAGTACGTTCTTTAACAAAACTGCTGAAATTTTACAAGACAATTATATATAAACAGAAATTCATTATTATAGACAAAGCACAAGGACAAACAGAAAGTCAAATCGAAAATATTAGCATTCATCAAACAATATAGGCAGGTATTTAAAATGGTTAATACTAGTGAAAATGCACCTTCAACCATTTCCTCGTATATACCATAATGTATCCGAATCTTTCATGTGCTCCGGTAAACAAAACTTTAATGTTAATCCAACCATATTCAATAGAAAAGTTGCTTTTGCCCATGATAAAAATGATGCTACTTTCGTCCACTGGAGAAAAGGAAAATGAGCCTTAGAGAAAAAGTTACAACGGAAAGATTTTTATAGCTTTTATACCACCTAAACTCAACAGATCATAAGAAACAAACCCTTATACACAGTAATGTATCTAATTTCTTTTGTTATGTACATGTACGCAAACTGGTAGTGACATGCATACTATTTTGAATAGGAAACCATTCAATATTACTTTAAATAAAATATATTAATTTCGAGGCATGCTAAAAATATTTGCGAAAAATCAGATTTCGGACAGACAGACTGATAGACAGTTAAATTGACGTTACAGACACTTTTTTAACAAAATAGAACTTTATGTGACATACAAGCCTGTAAAATTACGTAAAATAAATGACTGAAGAAATATTTTATCATTTTCCTTTTTCGTTGATTAACAAGGAAACCAGAAAAAGATTCGGGCCGACACGGCCCAGAGAAAATTTCATTCAGGCCCGGCCTGGCCCGGAGAATTTTTCATTCAGGCCCGGCCCGGCCCGAATATACACAAAAAAACTGAGCCCGGCCCGGCTCGAGCCTGAAAAAATTTTTTAAGCCCGAGCGCGGCCCGGCCCGAGAGCAAATTCAAAAATTCGGCCCAAACCTGCTCGAGACCTCTAATTCAGGCAGCAATTCTTATGGTTTTTGATATATGTGTTACAGATTTGAAATCTTGAAATTGCATTTTCTCAGTTTGCATCTTTTCATGAATTCATGTTCTTCAAAATGCTTAAACTACTACAGATATTTAAGAAAAGATTTAATTATTATTATTATTATTATTATTTTGGTTGTTTAATAGAACTTACTTAAAAGAATTAGGGATGGATTTTGCAATATCTTTAAAAGAAAAAATATTAAAAATGAATAATTATAAGGTAAAAAAAAAAACTTTTTATGTACCATGTTTTTAAATTTTCTTTTAATTTATATAAACTTTACAATTCTATATATTAATAAATACTTTTTAAAAAATTTTTTGATGAATTATCCCATCAACTTGAAAGAAAATGATCAAATCCGTAATAAAGAGAGAAATTATAAGAAATTTTCAAACATTTATTAATTGAATGAAAGTATTAAAAGAATGCATTTTCACCGGGTTCTGAGCTGTTCTAAAAGTTTCAAATGTCTTGCTAGTCGGGAAGTTATAGCTATAGAACTATGTTAGCCCTTTATCAATGTGTATAAAAATTTTAAAGTGATAATGACGTCAATTTTTGTCGATGCATAATTTAATTTTTTACAATTTTTTATTGTTCATGCTTAAGTAAACGTATTTATTTTCCTGTCGAAAAAAATGAACTCTAAAATTTTTTTGACAACAATCAAATTATAAAAAAAAGTTGGTTTTAAAAATGAAATATTAAACCTTTTAGAACAACTTATATTAGCATCATGAACTACATTAGCACTTTATCAATGTGTAAAAAATTTTTAAAGTTACAATGTAATGTTACAATGTAAAGTTACAATTTTTGTGAGATGAATAATTTAATTTTTTTTATAATTTTATGTTCACGTTTAATTAAATGTATTTATTTTTATGTTGAAAGAAAATGAACTCTTTTTGTCAAAGAAAATGAATTTTTTTGGCAACAATTAAATTATAGCTAATATTTAAATGGCTAATTTTAAAGCTATTAGGAGGTTATTATTTTTATATTTTAATTAAATAAAAGAAAACTAATCAAAAATTCCAAAATCGGCTTCGAGGTATTGCGCTGTCATCGTGTTCTGAGCTATTCTAAAAGTTTCAAATGTCTAGCTAGTCGGAAAGTTATTTAAAAATCGATTGCAAAATTTGTACTGGACAAACAGACAAGCAAATATACAAACAAACACGAAAATGAGTTAATAAAAACGTGATAAAATATAACAAAAATATTTATTTATTTATTTTTTGTAAATTTTTTCATAAACTTGCACTTTATAATTTTTTTCTCAAAAACTAATGAATAAATTTCAAAATTCATCCCTAATTCTTTTAAATAGGTTCTGTCAAACTTCCAAAAAAATAATCAAGTCTTTCCTTTAATACACTGTTAAAAATTTCAACAGAAAACTCTGTGTAATCTATTATCTTAAGTCTTGCGTAAAATTACAGAGAAAAATAAAGGAAGATGTTAAACTTTTTTTATACATTCGTTTTAATAACTAATATTAATTTAATCAATTGTTGTTGAGAATATATTTCGGACTAAGAATGCGTTTTCTAAAGTAGAAACAGTCATTTTTAATTTTGATTAAAAAATTAAATAATAAAGTTAGGTAAAAATACAGAATAAAGATTCAGAATCTCGATTATTCACTTTTAACTAAGAATTATTGTAAATTTACAGAGACTCTGGATAAATATTTACATTAAATTTACAGAAATTTTTAACAGTGTATCTGTAGAAGTTTAAACATTTTGAAGATCATAAAAAAAAAAGCAAACTGAGAAAACGTAATTTAAAGATTTCAAATCTATAAATATATATATATATATATATATCAAAAACCATAAGAATTGTTGCCTGAAATTTTATTGAACAAATCCTAATATGGCTCTCTATATAAATATTAAATGGAAATACAGTCGAACCTCGTTAACGGGAATTTCAAGAGGAATAAAAAATTTGTTCATGTTATCAGTAGTTCATGTTATCAGTAACTCAGAAACTAACCTTCATTTTGACGGGGATTGTGGAAATAGTTCATGTTAAAAGTAATTCACGTTAAACGTAAGCTTTTATGACACCTTCATTGATGCCAAGTCAAAAGTGCCAAGCCCTCTTAAAGCGTCAACTACACTCGCGTTTACAAAGAAATTTGACCCCTTAACCCCTTAACGCGCGGTGTCCTCGCTGCGAGGACGCAAAATTTAAGATCCAGCTGCAAAAATTCATCCCGGAAAATTTTTAGCAAAAGTTTACGTTTATAACATATCAGAAAACACCTGTTTTTTAAACCTTAAAATTTAAAATTTCTTTTAGTTTAATTTAGTTCATGAATTCCGGTGGCAGTATAATTTAAATGATCCGAATTGTCTTGCGCCGCAAAGGGTTAACTTGCTTCGTCCTCGCCGTAAGGACGCTTTTTTTTTTTTTTATTTTTTTTTTATTTTGAGAAAGCATGGTTTGAATGTTTGCTTCTAATTTATTAATTCCTAACTGCAAAAACTAATCCCGAAAAATTTTCAGCGAAATTTTTCTTTTATTCTTTTTCTTAAAATTGAAAAATTTTTCTTTTATGATTATTACTGAATTATTAATTATATTTATTAATTATTCATTAATTACTTTATATTTTAATTTTTTTCGTAAATTCTGGTCGCATGACAATGTATTTCAAAGGAGCGTAATTAGCTTGGTTGTGAAAGGGTTAAAGTGACTTCTGCATTTAGATTCCTCTTAAACACTATCTGCTAAATTTCCGAGTAGTGCTGCTATCTACTGAACAGAGAAGAACCAAAAGTTTAATAATCAATTAACAACTCTTTTTTTTTTTTTTAATGTTGCATAACAATAACAGTAGTAATAATAAAAATTAAATGTTTCATGGCCATTAAAGGGCTAACTAAAATAGAGAAAATAACAATATCTCTAATATAAATCGGAGCAGGTAGTGCACGCACAAATAGGCACGTGTTACTTGAGTATATGAAAGCAGTGTTTCAGATACTCCATTATTATTAAACATATTTAAAACACTTTAAACACACGTAAATATAAATTTATTTAAAAGATGTTAAAATTTTTTTATCCAAAGCTTTTCGCTTTAATAGTAAAGCATCATCAGGGATTTATGATTCGTTTCCATTGCGCAGTTTTAAATATGTTTTTTTTTTTTACAGTCAACAGTTAAGTCTTTTAATAACGTGATATATTTTAAATATCAGCAAAAAACAATATGAATTCCGGTAGAGGTTGGACCAAGGAGTTAAGAAAAGTGAGAGAAGCTGGAACTATTGCATATCATACGAGTTATTGTAGGAGAAAAAACATCATGAATTAGCAGAAATAAACTATTAACTATTTTATAATATTGTGCCAAATTATTGGTAAAATTGCAGCATCTTTGGAATTTATTGCATTTTTGCATTTAATTATATGAATAGCTTCGGCTAATTAAATTATATGAATAAAATAATTTAATTATATGAATAGCTTCATAATTAAATGCAAAAATGCAATAAATTCCAAAAAATTCCAAGCCTGATGTCATGTGAAAATGGAAAATAAAAAAAAAAGAAAAGAAAAAAAGAAACACAAAAATAAAAAAAGAAAAAAAGAAAGAAAGAATCAAAACAAAACAAAACTTCGGCGAAACCGCAATATGGATGTGGCTGATTCTTGATTTATTCTTCCAAAAAGTCAATGATTCGTCAGTGAATCTGTCAATCTTCTCCACCTCCTGTCAAAACCACGTGGGACACTTTTTATCTGCTTTCAGCCGGCATCGGAATTTTTTTTAGGTGAAGAGGGCCGTTAAATATGAGTCTAAGTAGAACTTTAAATGAGCTCCTAATCCCCCTCCTATTCGAAATTTTAATGTTTGCCTCCTAAGGTTTCTTCTATCTCAATTCAGCTTCAATTTCTTTTTTTCTTTTCTTTTCTTTTCTCTCTCTCTCTCTTTTTTTATTTTTTTTTTAAATAAACCAAACGAGATCAAACGACGTGATCCTGAAATAGGAACATAATGGAGACTATTTTCAGTATATTTAATAAAAAAAAGAGGCAAACAAAATATATATATATATATAGTTTTTGTAGAAGACATTTTGCCCATCACTGAGTTCTTATGCCCCCCTCCCTTCCCCTACTATACACATTTGTTTTATTCTTAACTAAACAAAATTCCGTAAAAATTCTCGTAGACATCTTTTACAGCTTTTAGAAATTCCGAAAATTACTAGATAAAAACAAATTGAATAATTCATATTCGACACTGTTTGGCGAGATTTTGTATGAACTTTGGAAACACGCTTTTCTAAAATCGATGAAATTAAATTAATATAAAAATTCTACAGAACAGTCCTACAGTACAGTTAATTTTTTATATAATACAAAATGAGTTTAAATTAGTTTAATTTAAAGTTGTTTTCGTAAATAATTTGCCTTTACGATTTTTATAATATAATGCAAACTCAAGTTACTGTAACAATGTTTGTGTTAACAGTAATTATTAAGCTACGGAAAAATCATTTAATTTAGTATAAGTATTAATCGTTATTATTGTTGGTTTGGCCACGACTTTTAAGTTTTTAAACTGATTAATAGATTAGTTTTACAAAAGGAAAACAGTTACATATTATAATTTTACTTAATTTTTTGTGTTAAAAGCTTAAAATTGCCTCAGTTTACCTCGTAACACTTTTAAGATTTTATGGATATTGTATAGGAAAGCTGTATTAAAAAATAAACAAGTACTTACACAAATTTCAGAACAATATGTTGTACTAAATAATGAATAACAGAGGTTTTTAAAAAATATGTCATAGTAAAAAAAAAAAATAAATAAATAAAAAATCCTTTGTAATGGAAATAAACATCCTTGAATCCTATTTGAACATCTATGTCATTTAATCATTTGAATCAGAATGATATCATTCACCAAAAAAAAAAAAAAAATTCCTCAAAATTTTATGCCATATTTTTTAGAATAGTGTGTACAATATTTACAATGTTATTATTAATTTCTAATTTAAAAGTTGCAGATGCATGGTAATTTCAATTTTATTTTATATCACTATTATATCTAAGAAATAAGTATATACAAGTTAAGGAGGATATATATATATTTTTTTATTTATTTATTTATTTTCTGGAGTAGTTTTTATTGTTATATTCATGCCACCTCCCTACTGTTAAATTCAAGAAAGAAAGAAAGAAACACGAATATTTTTTTAGGTATAGATTTGATTTAAAAGAGAAAAATAAATAATAATAGAAAAATCTTTAAAAAGTGAAATTTTTATACTGGTAAATATTTAAGTAGTATAGTTTGTTATGAATTTAGTTTAAAAAAAAATCTTAATCTATTCAAAATTTTATTACAGCTTAGCATTTTGTAATTTATATATATATACTAGAAACTTAATGAGCAAATTAATTATTTTCAAATTCTGTTTTAAGAATTTTTCAATCCGTAGTTTAAGTGATTTATCACCTAATTTTGAAAAAATTACAAATATTTGCATATGATTATCATATTATTTGTCATTTTTATGAAAATAAAGAAAAAAATTTTTGTTGTTGCAATCACTTTTTAAAATAAAACCAATTTTGAAAGTTAACAACGTATCAACATGAAAACAATGTAAATACAATGATATTTTTGATAAACAAATGTCATATAAAATACAAGTACCTGAATAAATAATTCATTTAATATATATATTAAAGAAAGAAAAATATTTTTTTTTAAACATATTTTTGTGTTTATTTTTGACGCCAATTCCCGATAGAGGGAGCCAAAACGATTATTTGATATTGAGTGTTCAAAGAGAAGACTGTGTTCGTCCGCGAAACTGCCGCATCACGGTATTTTCGGAGTAAAAAATAGTTCGATTTTCAAACTGAATTATAAAAAAAAACAAGAGTTTTCCGGGGGAAAAGGGAGATGTCAGGCACATCAGATAAAAGCGATTAATATCATATATCAATTAAACGACATTCGCTCGAGCCATATTCGAGAAAAAATTGTACTACATATAGGCCGTCCATTTATAACTTAAATAAGCTAATTCATATCTCAAAATATATTGCACGCAGAAATGTAGCGATTTCAGGGTAGGATCAGACAGAAGGAAAAAGACTATTTTGAAAATATCAGAGGAAAACATCCCATATTTCCTGAGATATTAAGTGTCGGCTTTCAGCGGTTTCTTTGATCTCAAATTAGCTGTATATATGTGTCGCAGTTTTCTTTCGTATTTTCCGCTGAGTGTCGCCGCGTTCGTTTGTTTTTTCGCTTGCGTCACTAGAAAAACTGCCGTTTTTCATGATACTACAGAAACTAAGACATGGCGAACGGAATACATTCCCGAAAATAGAAACATGTCCAGCATACAAGCGCTCTTAGCCGATATGCATGCGAATTGATTTAGCGTAGTTTTTTTTTTCATAATAGCCGTGTTACATGTCAAGTTTGGCATAATAGAAAATGAGATAACATTCTACCATAAATGGAGCACAGAAGTGCTAACAGGTATATACCAAAATTGAATCAGCTTAGTTTTTCATAATAGCCATCTCATATATATCAAGTTTGGTGCATTTATACACAGAAGACGCTGATATGTAGCTTTCCCATAAAGGGAGGAAATTGGAGTATAATAGCACCACTTACTGAGCGATATATGCTAAAATCTAATCAATATCGTATCAAAGTATAACATCACATTCAGGACATGTTACAACATTCGAATTAAAAAACTTCGTAAGTTATTATAAATTTACGATTTTCTTAACATGGGAGAATAGGGCAAAATTTCACTTAAACGTCCATTAAGTAGAAAATTTTGACTGCAAAGATGTCAGAACAGTTTTAAAATATCAGTTTTGAATTCGGAATGAACATTATTAACTATAAACATGCTACTTTGAAAGTTTCGCAAGTTAATTGGAATTTACGAATTTCTTAAGATGGCAGAATAGGGCAAAATTTCACATAAACGCCAATTTTGGGACGAATTTTCATCGTAAAGATGTCAGACCACTTTTGAGATATTATTTATGGCACTGGCATGAATATTATTGACTATGAATTTTCCAATATAAACATTTCGTAAGCTATTGGAAATTTACGAATTTCTTAACATGACAAAATAGGGCAAAATTCCACATAAACGTCAATCTTGAAGGATATTTTCATCGTAAAGATGTCAAACCACTTTTGAAATATTATTTAGGATACTGGCATGAATATCATAGACTATGATTTTTCCAATTTAAAAAATTCGTGAGTTATTTGGAATTTACGATTTGCTTAACATGGCATAATAGGTCAAAACTGAGCGTAAACGTCCATTTTGAGGATCATAAATATATCAGACAACTTCAAAATAACATTTATGATACTTGTTTGAGCATGATTGACTACAAATATTCTAATAGGAAAATTTCGTAAGTTATTCGTAATTTAAGATTTCATCAACATAGCGAAATTGAAAATTTTTCATATAAAAAGGAAATTTTGAGGATTATTGCATTGGAAATAGTAGCATGAAAACTAAACAACGGAATTGACCCTAATAAAATAAATTAATAGGTAAGTGTAACATAAATATATCGAAGTGCACGGTGGATAGCATATTAGGCGGGGATTTCATTCTGACACTGTGTCAAGCTTTGGTCAAATTTATTTCTCTTAACATGATTATAATATGTCTCGCCCTAGTAATTTATTGGAACATAAATATTGTGTGGAACTGAGCAGAGTCCACCTATGCCAACTAGTTTTTTTAAAATCTTTTCTGAGTTATGAACATCATAGAAATCGATTTTTAAACTTTTTCTTTTTAACTTACGGCAGTGTTGGGCATAATTGATTAAAAAGTAATTGGATTACAATTGAATTACAATTAAATTACAATTTTAATTATTTTACTGTCAATCGATTAACAAGTAATTGATTACAAATAAATTGAATTATTACAAGTAAATGGAACAAGTAATTCAATTTATTTGTAATCAATTACTTGTTAATTGATTGACAGTAAAATAACTATAATTATAATTTAATTGTAATTCAATTGTAATTCAATTACTTTTTAATCAATTGTTCCCAACACTGACTTGCGGTTATCTTGCTTGGATGAGCAACGTGGCCACCCAAATCTAAATTTCCAGTTTAAACAGCCAAAAAATTTAATATCTTTCTAAAAACAATCTCACCAATATTTCGTTAGCATTTAATTATTTTACCATCTCATGTAATAAAATATTTTTTGATTTTCTTTCTAAATTTAATACTTTTAGTGGCATCGTTAATTGTCTCATCCTTGCCATTTTTTAAATACTCGATAAAATTACAAATTTCCTGACAATTACATTGTGCTTTTCACTTACACTGGGCTCAATCCTAAAGTGTACGTGCAGTAGAGGTCTGCAAGGGCCGGAATTTTGAGGCCCGGGTCCGTCCCGGCCCGTACGAAAGCTTTGCTTACCCGGCTCGGCCCGGTATGAAATTGAAAAATTGAGCCCGGGCGCGGCCCGGCCCGTTTAAATTTTGCCAGTGTACGGCCCGGCCCGGCCCGGACATAAAACGATAAAATCAGGTCCGACCCGGCCCGGCCAGATTCAAAAATAGGAAAAATAATAAAAAATGCATGTCTTTCTATGAAAAAGATTTTTAGTATGTATTCTGAGGAGGTTTTATTTAGCGAAGGAATAGAATCTTCTTTAACAATATTGCTGAACTTTTACAAGATAATTATACATAAACACAAGTTCATTATTACAGACGTACGAAAGGCACAAAGATAAACAGAAAGTCAAATCGAAAATATTTGCACTCATCAAACAATATAGGACGGTATTTAAAATGGTTATTATTACTAAAATTGCACGTTCAACCATTTCCTCTTATATACCGTAATGTATACGAATCTTTCATGTGATCCATTAAAAAAATTTTTGTGGTAATCCAACCATATTCTATAGAAAAGAGGCTTTTGTACATGCTAAAAATGATGCTACTTTAATTCAGTGCACTGGAGAAAAGAAAAAGGAGTTTAGAGAAAAAGTTACAGCGGCAGGATTTTTATAGCCTTCATTCCACCTAACCTTTACAGACCATAGGGCACAAAACCTTATACACAGTAACGTATCTAATTTCTTCTGTTTGAACATGTGCGCAAACTAGTAGTGGCATGCATACTATTTTGAATAGGAAACCATTTAATATTATTTGAAATAAAATATATTAATTTCGAGACATGCTAAAAATATTTGCGGAAAATCAGATCGCGAACAGACAGACTGATAAGCAATTAAATTGAAGTTACAGACATTTTTTAACAAAATAAAATTTTATGTGATATACCAGCCTATAGAATTATGTGAAAAAAATGACTGAAGAAATATTTTATCATTTTCCTTTTTCGTTGATTAACGATGAAACCAGAAAAAGATTCGGGCCGACATGGCCCGGAAAAATATCATTCAGGCCCGGCCCGGCCCGAATATACACAAAAAAATTGAGCCCGGCCCGGCCCGAGCTTGCAAAAAAAATTTAAGCCCGGGCCCGGCCCGGCCCGAGAACTGATTGAAAAATTCAGTCCGAACCCGGCCCGAGGGCCGACCTGTACCGTGAAGGACGATGTAATGAAATCTGTTCGAAAATTTGCTTTTTAAACGATAAAATTGGCGACTGTAGACAGAGAAAAAGAAAATATCCAAGTGCGGCTTTTTTTTTTTTTTTTCTTGTCCCTTAGTGTACTTAAAATAATAAAAATAGATAGTTTGTGACAACAACACGACTTCCATTACCCACTACTATTATTTACTCTTTTTTAGAAATAGTGTGGGCAGACGATATAAAATTAATAACAAATCAGACACCTAACAATTTTCCTGTAAAAGCAAACTGATACATACGTTGTGAAGACATATAAAAGAAATTTTCATGGCGAGTTAAAAAAAAAAAAAAAAAAAAAAAAAAATGTTAGAGCCGTTTTTTAAAATACTCGTTTACGAAATCTATAACTGACCTACCAAATAAGGTTTCCAGTCAATTTTTCTGTAGTAACCAAGTAATGCTTGCTAATATACATCTAAAAAGAGGATAGCCGTTTTTGAGATACCGGCTTCCTGTGCCACTGCCAATTTTCACCAAACCTTGGCAAACTCATCTATTCACCGGAAAAATAACAATTACATATGAAAATATATCAAAAATAGAGTTAATATGGAGTTAAAAAAAAAAAAAAAATCATTTTGCCATTTTTAAAGGAACACATTTGAGATTCGTAAAGTGAACCTGTTTATACAGGACATCTATAAATTTTCCTGAACTAATCAGCTAATGAATATGAAAAATAATCTAATAGGGTGTTTATGTAGCAACTTTGAAGAAAATCATTAGAGTCATTTTTGAAATAGAGATTTACAGTTCCACTTTCGGTTTTCAAATTTTCATAAAAGTTGAAAAAATCCTCTATACACTAGATCTGTATTAATTCTGTAGTTTCGTTGTTCTATCTTTATTAGTTTTGGAGATATGATAGCCAGAGAAAAAATCCCTAAACATGTAAATCAGGTGAAAACTTGATATCGAAATTTTTGACCGAATACAATACTATTACCTACGATAATCGAGTAATGGAAATAATAATAAAACATTTGTCATATTTCAATGAAATCCGGTTAAATTATTTTATAAAAACAACAAATATATGTGTCACAAACTAACTGCGAACTTAGCATGGATAGTTATCTGTCAAATTCAAAAAATATATACTGAAGTTGTGCTAAAAGAAAAAAAAACAGTAAATTAAGAAAAGAAAGAACTTTACCAAAAGCATTAAATATTCAAGAGCTTCATTCACTTACATATATTTTTAATATGTAACAATAATTCATTACATAATAAAAATTCTCCCTTCCGCAATGAATGCAACGCATTAGTGACAAATAAATTATTTATGTACAAATACATATTTATGGACCGGGAATTCCTAACCGTTACTCTGACTTATCGTCTCATATGTCAGTCGTAAAAATGTTTGAACAATAATTTTTTTAATAAAAAATTTTTTGTGAAAAGTTATTCCGTAACATTTTTACATAAAGCATGTTCTCTACATGTAACCGACTTATAGAGTCACAACATACTTATAATTAGTATGCAGTGTCCATCAAAAAACTTTCTTTTGTATTATTCTGAAGGACAACACCACTTATCGATTTGACATGCCAAAAAATTCCATCAATATATCTTCTCACAATGTACATTTTGCAAATGCAGTTTTGTGAAATTTTATACAATAGATGATAAGATGTAACCGTATGGAAAATTGTAGAAAAAGAGTAAAAGCAGCGCCGCCTGCCGTTATGTACAGAAATTAATTCAGCATACTAATGAACAACTAACACATGAATTATGTTGTACTTATACGCAATAAAAGCTAAGATATATCCTTCCCATAAACAAAAAAAATAGCAGCGTAATAATGCCACTTGTCGGCTGATATGCGCCCATGTTGAATCAGCACAGCATGCATGCCATAATGCTGGAATGATAGTTGAATATGTACTAATTGAATTTACATTGAATTCCAAAAGCATAACACTTTATTTACGCACACACTTAAAAATATATTCGAACACAAAACCAAAACATATTGAGTCTTATCATATACGAGTTACAAATACTGGGTTACATTTAGTGGTGACATTACATTGAAACATACAATAATTCTCTCACGCTTAAAAATCTCTAATGTAATCATATAAACAGGAAAGAGGTCTATGTTTTCGAGTTGATCTACGAAGTTGAACTTGGGTATCATCATCCAGCATTGGTCTACTCTGCTCACCGAGATTGCATTGGACATCAGGTTGTTGGTTGTTGGGGTGGTTCCATCACTATCAGTTCCATGAAAGAAGGTTGTACACTGTACAGGTCACTCCTGGTGGTTTAAATTCTGGTCCTCGCCGGGTCTTGGATCACGTGCAAACGAAACATCTTTTTCGCTGGAATATCAGTTTTCCTAAGTTGGTTCTTGAATGTATTTATATCTATCATCTAGCTTTACTTGATAGTGCAACTTTCCAAATTTTTAAATAACTGCGCGTAGTTTCCATACTTCTTGATTTTTTTTTTAAACACCGGACTTGTACTTCTTCCACGTTTAATTGTCTGAATTTGAGGGCGTGGTCGATATTGAAGTCATGTTTCATAGATCGAATTGGATCCAGTTGAATACGGATGTTGCGATGTAGATACATTTCGGATGGTGTTTTGTTATTAGATAATGGGGTGTCTCGGTATCGAAAAAGAATTTCTTGAACTTTAGCATGAACTTATAATGATTCGTTGATCATTGCTTTCTGTGGATTTTTTAATGTTTGAATATAGCGTTCCGCTAATTTATTTGTAGACCTGGAGCAATAAATGTTTGGAAAATTCCATTTTTAAAACAATATGCTTTAAATTCTTCACTAATAAAAGTAGATGCCTTATCCGATACTATTACACATGGGTATCTGTGAATTGAGAAAATATCAATCAACAATTTGATTGTAGAATTGGAAATCGTAGCATTTTTATAAATTTTTATTTCAGCCCATTTCAATTTAGCATTTATAGCAATTAAGAAAAAATGATCTTGAAATGGTTCCGCATAGTCAATATGTATACGGTCCAAATTTTCTTTCGGTTCATCCCATGGACAAACTTGCACTTTTGATGGGCTAGTTTTGATTATAGCACATTGTTCACACGTTAGTGAAATTCTTTCTATGTCGATTCCTTTCCAATAAATGTATCTTCGTGCGTGTTGTTTTATCTTGGTTATACCAACATGAGTTTTGTGAAATTCATCCAAAACATATTTTTGATGAAGGACTTTTGGAATTATTAATCGCTGTCCCTTGAATAAAATACCTTTTCCTAAGGTATTTTCATATGAAAGTTCTCAATTACTTTGAATGTTTTCCTTAATTTTTGATAATCCTGCATCTGAATCTGTAGCCTTCCTAATTGTATCAGCATTTAATAATTCAAATTGTCAATATTTCCTTTATGGAAATCATGCATACTTCATTGCTATATCGGCTGGATAGTGTTTTATGAATTATTGGATCTCTGGAAAGACAATCAGCATCTTATTTTCGATACTCTTCTTAAAAACTACTTTGTCGTCAAAAGCTTAAAGAAAGGTAGCATATCGAAGCAAACATTCTGAAATCATTTGAGGTATTTTTATAGTAGGATGGAAAATTCTAGTCACAGGTCGATTTTCGTTGCCAATTTAAACTGCCTTTCTGAATAGATAGTTGAAAAAAATTGATACACTGAAAATGCTATGGCAAGAGCTTCCCGGTCAAGCTGCGAAAAAATTTTCTCACTTGCTGTCAGTGATCTGGAGGTAAATGCAATCAGACGATTTTTCCTATCGAAGATGTGTGCTAGAACACCTGCAACCCTTTACTGAACTAGCATAGCATGAAAAAACTAGAAGTAATGTAGGATTATAAGAAACAAGATATCAATCACGGCATCACATGCTGCTGTCCATTTGAATTTTGGGTCTTTTCTTAGAAGCTGCCGTAAAGGATAAGTGACTGAAGAATTGTTTGATAAGAAGTGTGAATACTATGTAACCATTCCAAGGAACCGGCGCAGTTCTGGGATATCAGATGATCTTGGCATGTCTATAATTGCTCGAACTTTCTTCGGACTCTTCGAAATTTTGTTGAATTCCACAATGTGTCCAATATATTCAATTTGTTCTTGAAAAAGTGAGCATTTTTTACGATTCAAATGGAGATAATATTTCTTCAGTCTTTCGAGACATAAGTCAAGATTATTTTCACATTTTTCTTTCGTTGGTTCATCGAAATATGATAATGTTTTCGGCAAACCTTGGAAAATTTAGTCAATAAATCGACTGAATTCGCTAGGAGCAGTTTTAATACCGAAAGATATTCATTTGATATGTTCCACGGTGTGTAGCTATTATTTGAATCTGACTGCTTTCTTCATCCACTGGAACATGGAGTAAGTCCAAACGACAAAAGTATTTTGAATTGTTACAGACTATTAAGAATATCACCAATTCCTTGAATTGGATAATGAGCACTGACAAGATATTAATTCCCAGTGGCAGAAAGTTTTGTAGCTGTCTGCGACAGGCTTTTAAAATTTCATAATCTGTCTGCAAAATTTGCGCGTAATCAGGGGTGAAAATGGCTTACACTCAAAAAGCCTGAAAGCTGATTGGGGGGGGGGGGGGTGTTAACATCAGTGGTGATCTTGTGCAACAATACACGAATACTATTTTACTGCAGAATAATGTAGTATAAACAATTGTGTGTATTCATTCAATTAAATATTTTATAGCAATAATTTACACAACACAATATAAATAATTATAAATAATAAAAGTATTAGTTTTAGTTTTGATACAGAAATTTTTTTTAAGTGAATTGTTATTCAAAAGTTGCCGACAAATTTTTTTATCAGTGCAGACAAAAACTGTCCACAAGCCATTTTTCTGTGTCCGCGACTATGTCGCCTTGCCGCGGTGTTTTGACTACACTACATTTGAGAGAGTTGGGGTTTGAATGGCAATTTTTTGCAGTATGGTTATTTCGACCACATCGGAGGCAGAGATTTTGTATGCCAAGTTTTTCATAATCGATATACGAGAGTGTGACTTCTGGTTAGTTTCAGTTCTAGATTGAGAAGCTGAACGTGTGGAATTTGTTGTATTTGTGGAATGGTGTTTGTGATTTCGAGCACATGAAATTCTATGTATTTCATTTGCACTACAATTAGTACCCAGTTTGTTTTGAAAATTTTTGATTACCAACTTTCGATACTTCTAAAGCTATTGCTTTCTTTGCAATGCCATTGAATTCAGTGATATCAATCCGATTGTAAAATGTGTTCTCGAATTGAATTATCTTTAATGCCACATACAAACTGCGAGCGTAAAAATATATCAGCAAGAGCACCTATTGAGTTTAGTAGCATTTGAGAACAAATTTCTTTGTTTGAGAAAAAATTCAGAAAATCAATTCACAAATTCACAAAATCAATTCAGAAAATTAAAAGAATTTCAATTTTAATACAGTCTCTAAGTCCCGGTAGTTATATTGAATAATAAAAAAAAAAAAAAAAAAAAAACTTGAAACACTCATTTATTAAAGAAACAAGAGAAAGAAATCATATGTTTACATATATTACAAACACATTCCGACAGCTTTCCAAGATCTTAGTTTGTGACCCGCTATTCGCATGTTGCCTTCCTATAAAAAATTAAATCGTCCAATTTTTACAAAACTGCATTTATTGACTTTTAGGATTAAATTGCCATATTTACAATAGAAATCTTAGAAAGACTTCCAAAAAATCATAATCGAGCTCTGACAATATTGCTTTTCTAAAGGTTGAGTTTAAAATGAGTGATTTATTGTAGCTGAAGCTGTAGAACTGACAGTGAGTTTTTGGTGACGGCCTGGCAATCTGAGACCTAACATCATAACTTTGATCAACGGAGGGTACAATTTAGCAATTGTAACAACAATTTTTACCTATGTGTCTCGGGGGGGGGGGGGGGGCAAGTTTGTCAGGAGGTTAAAAATGTACTGAATAAAATGTTCTGTTTTAAAAATGATGCAAAGTCAAACTTAAATACTTTTAAACTTATTTAATACAATTAATCAAATTAATACATGATATACAGGGTGACATAAAATAACGGAGACAATGTTTTTTATCCATATTTTATTAATAGGAAAGAAATCAACATATGTAACAATTGCAAACAATAATATGGACCTCAGGTTATAACATATTCAGTTGGTATCAAAGTGGCCACGATAAGCGTCGATACACAGCTGCAAACGAATCTTGAAGTTTTCGGCAATTGACCGCAAGTCCTCGGGCAACAATCTGTCCCACTCACGAAGCAGTGATTGTTTCAGCGACTCCAAACTGCTGTGGCATTTCGCACATGCCCTCGTCTCTAAAATCGACCACACGCTATAGTCCATGGGGTTTAAATCCGGCGAGTAGGGGGGCCATTCCGTAGAAGCAATGAAACGGGAAAGTCGGTTCTGCACCACTCTTGGGCCAACTTCGCCCTGTGAGCTGGGGCGGAGTCTTGTTGGAACGTCCAAAACCCATTCTGGAAGTGCTTCTGGGCCCACGGAAGTATCACAGCCTCAAGGATGTCACGCTGGTACACATTTTGTTTGATTTTGACCCCTTTTTCAATGAAAACGAGAGGGATCTTGCCACTGGCGCAAACGCCGCCCCACACAATGACAGACTGACGTTTTTGTCGGTGTTCCACGATTGCCGATGTGCCGGGAGCGTCGGAGGACCAATATCTGTCGTTTTGGGAGTTGTGCGCCTGCTGCAATGTGAACAGCTTCTCGTCCGTGAAGAGGATGCTCTCCCATCATTGAGCTGCAAACCGACGCTTGAGTTGCCGGCATTTTTTTAGTTGTACTCGCTTGTTGTCTTCCGTGAGCCGCTGAACTTTTTGGAACTTATACGCCTTGAGATGAAGTTCATTTTTGGCTATTCTCCAAACTGCTTCGCGATTGATTCCGGTCTCACGGGCGATTTTTCGCATGGAGACTCACGGATTTCGCTTGACTCGATTCTGAATGACCTTGAGGTTCCTGGGTGTGTTGGCGGTACGTTTTCGTCTTCTTCCAGGACGGTCGCCTTCATGGCCAAGCTCCTTAAAACGTTTGATGGCCTTGGATACAGTTTGTCG
This sequence comes from Salticus scenicus, assembly GCA_963930645.1. Lineage (NCBI taxonomy): Eukaryota > Metazoa > Arthropoda > Arachnida > Araneae > Salticidae > Salticus > Salticus scenicus. Next base: position 85,615,475 of record OZ005661.1, read on the forward strand.
AGGCACATTGAGTAAACGAACAATTTCACACTGCCGCTTTCCTTGACGAAACAGCTCCAAAATTGCAATACGTTTGTTTGACATTCTAAAAGGAAAAGGAAATATGTGAGCTCACAGTCATAAATGCACATGCTAGTAAAAAAATGCATGGGTATTTCAACAGAACAACTTTTATTTGTATACGTTACAATTATTTCGCGTCAGGATGAGTTAAACATTGTCTCCGTTATTTTATGTCACCCTGTATTTATTAATACATTATTACGTTACTATATTACACATTTACATAGTTAAACGTTATTCAAATAGATAAAATTATTAATTGTTCCCTAATGGAACAATAATTTTATAACTAACATCCCTACCGTGCGAAAGGGCTGAAGGTCTAAGAGTTTTCACGATATTTTCTTTTCCTCTAATCAGCTAGAAAGAAATTTATGAAAAAATCATCTACACTGGAAATCATTCAGACACCCGACCTTTTGGTAAAGACCACTTATTTGACTCGAATTCATGTCGGTGTACTAGCGACATATCATATCATACAGTTTTTAATAATTTTCTTTACTAATTGTCTTCCTTTTATTATCCAGAATCTTTTCCTGAATTTTGATATAGTACAAGCTGTCCCGCTATGCATTGTCTGTTCATGTTCTCGATCCATTCGTTTAACGAGGATTCTTTGTGAAATTGTAGGGTACTTTTCTTCAAGGGTTAAGTCACTAAAATTCCATCTTCCTTATAGTTTTAAGATTTATTCTTACTTAATAATGGAAGAAAGTTAACCAAGGGAGAGTTTTCTCTAAAGATCTGTTATTTTTGAATGCGTCGAGTTCTTCTTTGAAAAGCTATTTCTGTTCGACTTGAATTAGAAAATTTTCCACTTCAAATAACTCTTCTTCATGTAAAGGATAATGTTTTATGTCGATTTTTGGAGAATGTTTAAAAACCTTCTCACATAAGCCGTAATGCTTACTAATTTTTCTAAGTTACTATACATTTTAATATCGATAGGATTTTCTGATTCTTTAACAATGCATTCACATTGAAATATTTCTTTTAGATTCTTCTTATACTTCAACTTTTCATTATCTATATTAATTTATTTTATTAGAGTCAGTTTCGTAGTTTAGTTTTCATGCTACTATTTCCAATGCAACAATCCTCAAAATGCATATTTATATGGAAAATTTTCAATTTTGCTATGTTGATAAAATCTTAAATTACGAATAACTTACGAAAATTTCCTGTTAGAATATTTGTAGTCAGTCATGTTCAAACAAGTATCATAATTCATAAATGTTATTTTGAAGTTGCCTGTTATATTATGATCCTCATTTGTAAATTGTTTATATGTATCCGATACTTACAGTAACGGGATTTTACGAAATTCGCCCACTTACCCCCTTGGGGTCGGGGTGTGTGGAATAAATACGCGTAAAAACACGTTTTCCCGTTTGAGTTCGCCTTAAATTATCTTAGAATGGCGAATTTTGGTGTGTGGATGTTGATTGAGTGTATGCATTATGTACTTTGGTGGGATTTCGAAAAACTTTGAACTTACCCGCTGGGAAAGGGGAAGTAAGAAGCGAGTAAGTTGCTGCCGAACGCAGTGGGGACCCGGACTTCTCATGTTGCGAGCGAGAGTAGCCTCTACCGAACAAAGCGGGAACTTAGGTTATTAATAATGATATGGGATTTGACAACTCATTTAATTATAGTGTCCAGTGAAGCGGGCAAAGCCTGCTAGTCCTAAATAATATTCCAAAAGTGGTCTGACATCTTTACGATGAAAATATCCTTAAAATTTGACGTTTATGTGAAATTTTGCCCTGTTCTGCCATGTTAAGAAATTCGAAAATTTCCAATAACTTGCGAAATTTTCAAAGTAACCTGTTTATAGTTAATGATGTTCATTCCGCCATCAAAACTGATATTTTAAAACTAGGCTGACATTTTTAGAGTAAAAATTTTCCTTTCAATGCACGTTTAAGTGAAATTTTGCTCTATTCTCCCATGTTAAGACAATCGTAAATTTCTAATAACTTACGAAGTTATTTAATTCGAATATTGCAAATGAATAGGGTTCTTGCCAGTGTCGAAAGTAATTTTTTAAAACTGATTTGTCTTCTCTGCAACTATTTGTTCTTGAGATATCGTGTACACAGTCTAACAAACTAACAGACACCCTACAGACGGACACCATACAAATTTTGTCATTTTTGGATTCCCCACACCTGAAAACGTGTAAAAAAGTTTTTAAAAAAAAATCCAGGTCGATAATTTTAACGATTACCTAAGTTCCCCATACCTATAGTATATGATGGGGAGCTAATATGATTATTTTTATAAGATATTTTTCTTTATAATACTTTTATAATCTCAAAATGCTATAAAAATGCACACTCTAAAAGTAGGGAATGACGAATCAGTTTTTTAAGTATCAAAATGATTGACAATGATACATAGATTTTATTTGTATTCTAAATACAATCAGTAACTGTCAGTGAGATACTTGAAAATAATATCTTTTATGATTATCAAATATTCATATCAGATTTAACAGAGTAGGTTGGAGCAAATAAAGAGATTATTTTTCTTTCATTTTCTGACATTGAAAAAATATAGATATTTTTTGGTTTGTTTTCTACGATATAAAAATTAACAAAAAAAAAAAAAAAAAGCAAAAATGAGAAGAATTTTTCGCATTATACAGAAAGACAAAAAAGGGACCAGCAAGAAGATAAAGAAAAGAAATATATAAATGAATGGATATATAATGCTTAGGATCACCCTGTAAAAAACAATGTTTGAAGTGCATTGTGGTGGTAGCATGTGATTACGATGCTTCTTTCAATTATATATATATATATATATTATATGAAATCGTTTGTCTTAGCATTGGCTGAGTAAGTGAGTCAGTGACTGATTCATTATCGTCCAGCCTAAACCTCTACACTTAGAATGAAATTTGGTGAAAACAACGTTTTCGCGACGTAGAATTTCGTTAAAAAGCGATTTTTAAAAATTTGTCCGGCGAAGGGGGAAAAGGGGGACCTGTTGTCACACAACCCTTTATATTTCAAAGGGAAAAAGAAAAAAGATATCCGTACGATTTTTGCTTTAAAATGTACCAAGTATAAACACACACACACACAAATTTCTACTATTGTTTCCCAAGAAGGGGAGGGGGCAGAAAGTGCTAAAAAAGAAGAGGAGGAATAGGAAGCGTGTTTTCACATGATCCTTCGTATCTCAAAATAATAATAATAACAAATAAATAAATAAATAAATATATGTATAAACAACACACAAATACTTAAAAACTAATTTTAAGAATTTTAAAAATTCAAGTATTTTAAGTGCCCCCAGTGTTTTGTGTTTTGAGATTAAGGCAGACTGACTGCTCTAGGACTCTAGGCTTGAGGGGGAATGCCTTTCGTGGAGGTCTTTCTAAGGAGTCCTAGCCCGTAAATACGCAAGTTTAAGAGAACGCCACGGAAAACTTCGAACGGCTAGGCCGACGAGTGCGACCTGGTATCGAACCCGGTACCTCACATCTATCAGGTTTGAGCTCAGAACCCATCAAAGGGGGGAGGGGGGAGTTCTAGATAACATATTTTCACATAACCCTCCATATCTTACCGTTTTGGGACATTTCAATGCAATATTTTTCTCCTTAGTTTTTATTTATAAAGTGACTTAAAAAATAGTGATTCAGTATTTTTAAAAATTCATTAAAAAAAAAGTGGTTAGCATACATTATAAGCATTTTCCAACTGTACGCACCCGTTGCTGTGTTGAAGCTTTAATGTATTTGCCTCCCTCCATGATGACACCTTAAAAAAATTTTATTCTTAATGACGAAGAAAGAGTACTCACAAAAGTTATTTATATATATTTTTTTCTTTCTTAAATTTAACGAAAAGCAATATAAAATGTTTCTACGTAGTCCTTACGTAGTGACCGTCTTTGTAGTGTATTGTCTAAAAGTAGCAGCATTGCAAAAATATATTTTGTTTTAGCTATATAGTAAGGAGTGTCACAAAAACATCTTTTTAGCATTATTACTTTCTTCTATATTCAATAGAAGAAAGTATTGGATTCGTAAAAATTTTCGACCTCGGGTTTTTGATGGATTTACACGTTTTGAGAGCTGTAGAACACGATTTGACCATTTTTAGAAAATGTCTGTCTGTCTGTCAGTCTGTGTGTGTGTGTGACAAAATTAAAAATTGTCTTACAGGTTGCGTTGCCATCCCGCTTTTTCTAAATTTTTAACATGGTGATATAGGACAAAATTTTGTATAAATGTGCATAAAGAGAATTATTTTTTAGTAATCATTATGAATTTACAAGAATTATTTATAATAGAGATAGTCAACTGGGAAAAATTTTTTGTATGCGTAGGAGCCTCATCAACCCCCCTGAGGGGAAGTCCCCCATCGAGGGGAGTAAATTATCAAGATGGGTATCTTTCGAAAGGTCTCGGCAATACCTTTAAAACGAATGGTTGAACTATAAATATGTGATAATTCAAAACAAAGTTATCGATTTTTTTTAAAACTTTTAACGAAAAAAAACTTGGGAATTTTTTTTTTTTTTTTTTTTTTTTTTTTTTTAAATATTGTTACTGAGTGAATTTGTATAGGAAAATATAGAAGAAAGTCTTGTGGTGGCCACAACATACTAGTTTTTAAATAGAAAGCATTTAAAAAGTTACTTTTATCTATCCCTGTATACCATCTAATCTTTGCATAAGCATATAATAATTAAATGCATATAATGTACTAAATGAAATCGCTACAACAATGAAAATTTACACTGGACAATTCCCTCTAGTACCTCATAATGAACCAGAACAAGTTTGCAAGGCCCTGTGAACCAATCAATTACGTTGCTAATTATATCTTATTTTGCAGGAAAAATGATTTTTGTGTAACTTAAAATTATATTAAAATTTCATTATATTGTATTTTTTTCATTATATTGTATTAAGCTGGTCTTTCAAAGGGAAAAAGTTAAAGGTAACGATTTCTCTAATTGATCGTTAAAAAAAAATTGTGCATGCGTGCGAATCGAGAGATAATGGAGATTTTTCTACGTTTAAACCAAAAACTGCGAAACAAAATATTGCTATGAATCATGTTATAAGTTAAATATCAAAACCTTTTTTTGGAATAATTTACTGAAAGATGAGGTCGATCATTTTCATAAACTTACATAATTACATGCTGTCTAGGTAACCACACCCACAGAAAAGTTTTCTTTTTTTTTTTTTTTTTTTTTTTTTTTGTGAAAAGATTACTAAATGTCGATTTCATTATGATTTCGGCAGTATAAAGGTATTTACTTAAATAGCATTTGTAAAAATATCTCTCATGGAACGCAATGTACTGGCATTCTTTTCGGTGTCCCTTTACTCAAACCAATCGAGGTATTTATGCCATCATCAGTAGTTAACATGCCATAGTAAATTTTAATAGAATATATTAGTTTGAAGAAATTCTGAAAATACTTCTGGTTGGATCACAGACACATAGAAAAAACGATGTCATAAATAATTTTCAATTTTGTTGGAAAGTGTTGTAAATAAAATTAAAAAGTCACTTTAAATAGTACTATAGGTATGACCAGAGAAACATTGCCACGAAATTATGATCCCCTCTTATTTCATCCACATAAAATTAAATCATTCAGAGACTAACATAAAAATGCCCCCAATTCTTTTTATTTATTTATTTATTTATTTTATTTATTTATTTATTTTTGTCAGCGTCAATGTGGCTCTGGAACTATCTTAATATCTGTCAAAGACAAAAAAAGAGAAGTTTTTTTTCTTCTTTTCTTTCTTTAGTTCTCACATAAAAGCAAAGTAAAGGAAGTTTGTGGACCTTGACCTCGGAAGCTCTTGATCTTGAAGGTAGCCGCCTATATCCACTATCAGAACGAGAAAAATAAGATAACACTTAAGCGCAAAGATCACTTAAGAAAGATAAATAACCAGCATTAAATGATTAATTCTACTACAAATATAAAATTAATCTTGTACTGGTCTGACCTAATATATTCACGATGAAAAATATATTTTAAATAACTTCTGAAAATTGGCAAATTAAAAAAAAAAAATTATCTGGTGTGTCACTCACACGACTTTCTCTTACCCTGAAATTTAATACTATAAATACAGGTTGCAGATTAAGAGGTAAGATAACGAGAACTGTCATGTAAACCTATGCTAAACAATTCAAATTAGGCTTCAGAAGAGTTTTATACGATAATTAGTTCTGTGTGAGGGGGGCCCCGTTTCATTAATGCACCTACATTTATATAGAATTTAAATCGGTTATTAAAAAATAATTCTGTTTTTAAAAAATAATTTATTAAAATTATTATTTAAAAAAATTATTTTTTATGATAATGCAGACGATTTCCATATTAGAGAGGTAGTGTAACACTAAGTATCCAAAAAAAGTCCATTTTACTCTCAATATTTAAAAAAAAAAAAAAAAAAAAAAAACGATTTTTTTTCTAAGTTTTTTTTCGTTAAAATTATAAAAAATCTATAACTTTGTTTTAAATTATCACAGATTTATAGTTCAACCATTCGTTTTAAAAGTATTCGCAAGCTCTTTTGAATGATACCCATCATAAAAATTTACTCCCCTCGAGGGGGACTTCCCCCCCAGGGGGTGAGGCGAGGCTCCTACATACACAAAAAAATTTTCCCAGTTAACTATCTCTATTACAAAAAATATATGTTCGTTTCATTTGGTTTAGTGCAGTCTATAGACGTTAAACTCTACTTTCCTGCAATTTCCCCCATTGACGTAATGTATTAGAATTCTCTTGATTGTCCCTGTACACGAACCATTTGCTTGACCTTAACGAAAAGCTTACTGTAGCGTCCCTATATAATACACATTTAGAATACCAAGTTTGAACTTTCTGCCATAATTTGTTCTTGAGATATGCTGATAACAGACAGACACACACACAAACATACAGACACACAACAGACAGACACACACACAGACATACAGACACACACACACAGACACACAGACATACCATTTGCTAAAAACATGATTTTCGTATTCAGGGGACCTCAAAACGTGTAAATATAACAAAATCTCGCGTTCGAAAATTTGACCCAAAAACAATACTTTCTCTACCTTATGGGTAAGAGAAAGTAAATAATCTGGTGTGTCACTCACACGACTTTCTCTTACCCTGAAATTTAATACTATAAATACAGGTTGGAGATTAAGAGGTAAGATAACGAGTACTGTTATGTAAACCTATGTTAAACAATTCAAATTAGGCTTAAGAAGAGTTTTATACGATAATTAGTTCTGTGTGAGGGGGGCTATCGCCCCCCTCAACCCCCCGTTTCATTAATGCACCTAGATTTATATAGAATTTAATTCGGTTATTAAAAAATAATTCATTAAAATTATTATTTAAAAAAAAATATTTTTATGATAAGGCAGACGATTTCCATATTTGAGAAGTAGTTTAACACCAAATATCCAAAAAAAGTCCATTTTATTCTCAATTAAAAAAAAAAAAAAAAAAAGTACGATTTTTTTTCTTTTTCTTTTTCTTTTTTTTTTTTTTTCTCGTTAAAAGAAAAAAAAAATCGATAACTTTGTTTTAAATTATCGCAGATCGATGGTTCAACCATTCGTTTTAAAGGTATTTTCGAGCTCTTTTGAAAGATACCCATCATGAAAATTTACTCCCCTCGAGGGGGGACTTCCCCCCAAGGGGGGAGGTGAGGCTCCTACATACACAAAAAAATTTTCCCAGTTAACTGTCTCTATTACAAAAAATATGTATTTGTTTCATTTGGTTTAGTGCAGTCTATAGACGTTAAACTCTATTTTCCTGCAATTTCCCCCATAGACGTAATCTATTAGAATTCTCTTGATTGTCCCTGTACACGAACCATTTGCTTGATCTTAACGAAAAGCTTACTGTAGGATCCCTATATGATACACATTTAGAATACCAAGTTTGAACTTTCTACCATAATTTGTTTTTGAGATATGCTGATAACAGACAGACACACAGACACACACACACACACACACACACAAACACACACACAGAGACACACACAGACACACAGACCATTTGCTAAAAACAAGATTTTCGTATTCAGGGGACCTTTCTCTTACCCATAAGGTAGAGAAAGTATTGTTTTTGGCTCAAATTTTCGAACGCGAGATTTTGTTATATTTACACGTTTTGAGGTCCCCTGAATACGAAAATAATGTTTTTAGCAAATGGTCTGTGTGTCTGTGTGTCTGTGTGTGTGTCTGTCTGTTATCAGCATATCTCAAAAACAAATTATGGCAGAAAGTTCAAACTTGGTATTCTGCACTAAACAAAATGAAACGAACATATATTTTTTGTAATAGAGATAGTTAACTGGGAAATTTTTTTTGTGTATGTTGGAGCCTCGCCTCCGCCCCCCTGGGGGGGAAGTCCCCCTTCGAGGGGAGTAAATTTTCATTATGGGTATCATTCAAAAGAGCTTGCGAATACCTTTAAAACGAATGGTTGAACTATAAATCTGTGATAATTTAAAACAAAGTTATTTTTTTTTAATTTTAACGAAAAAAAAAACTTAGAAAAAAAAAAATCGTTTTTTTTTTTTTTTTTTTTTTTTAAATATTGAGAGTAAAATGGACTTTTTTTGGATATTTAGTGTTACATTACCTCTCTGATATGGAAATCGTCTGCATTATCATAAAAAATAATTTTTTTAAATAATAATTTTAATAAATTATTTTTTAAAAACAGAATTATTTTTTAATAACCGAATTAAATTCTATATAAATGTAGGTGCATTAATGAAACGGGGGGTTGAGGGGGTCGGTAGCCCCCCTCACACAGAACTAATTATCGTATAAAACTCTTCTTAAGCCTAATTTGAATTGTTTAGCATAGGTTTACATGACAGTTCTCGTTATCTTACCTCTTAATATGCAACCTGTATTTATAGTATTAAATTTCAGGGTGAGAGAAAGTCGTGTGAGTGACACACCAGATTATTTACCTTCTCTTACCCATAAGGTAGAGAAAGTATTGTTTTTGGGTCAAATTTTCGAACGCGAGATTTTGTTATATTTACACGTTTTGAGGTGCCCTGAATACGAAAATCATGTTTTTAGCAAATGGTCTGTGTGTATGTCTGTGTGTGTGTCTGTGTGTGTGTCTGTGTGTCTGTGTGTGTGTCTGTCTGTTATGAGCATATCTCAAAAACAAATTATGGCAGAAGTTCAAACTTGGTATTTTAAATGTGTATCATATAGGGATGCTACAGTAAGCTTTTCGTTAAGATCAAGCAAATGGTTCGTGTACAGCGACAAACAAGAGAATTCTAATACATTACGTCATGGGGGAAATTGCAGGTAAGTAGAGTTTAACGTCTATAGACTGCACTAAACCAAATGAAACGAACATATATTTTTTGTTATAGAGATAGTTAACTGGGAAAAATTTTTTGTGTATGTAGGAGCCTCGCCTCCGCCCCCCTGGGGGGGAAGTCCCCCCCTCGAGGGAGAAAATTATCATTATGGGTATCATTCAAAAGAGCTTGCGAATACCTTTAAAACGAATGGTTGAACTATAAATCTGTGATAATTTAAAACAAAGTTATAGATTTTTTTTTTACTTTTAACGAAAAAAAAACTTTGAAAAAAAAAAAAAATCATATTTTTACTTTTTTTTACCATAAGGTAGAGAAAGTATTGTTTTTGGGTCAAATTTTCGAACGCGAGATTTTGTTATATTTACACGTTTTGAGGTCTCCTGAATACGAAAATCATGTTTTTAGCAAATGGTCTGTGTGTATGTCTGTGTGTGTGTCTGTCTGTTATCAGCATATCTCAAAAACAAATTATGGCAGAAAGTTCAAACTTGGTATTCTAAATGTGTATCATATAGGGATGCTACAGTAAGCTTTTCGTTAAGATCAAGCAAATGGTTCGTGTACAGGGACAAACAAGAGAATTCTAATACATTACGTCTATGGGGGAAATTGCAGGTAAGTAGAGTTTAACGTCTATAGATTGCACTAAACCAAATGAAACGAATATATATTTTTTTGTAATAGAGATAGTTAACTGGGAAAAAAATCTTGTGTATGTAGGAGCCTCGCCTCCCCCCTAGGGGGGAAGTCCCCCCTCGAGGGGAGTAAATTTTTATGATGGGTATCTTTCAAAAGAGCTCGCTAATACCTTTAAAACGAATGGTTGAACCATCGATCTGCGATATTTTAAAACAAAGTTATCGATTTTTTTTCCTTTTAACGAAAAAAAAAAAAACTTTACGCGAGATTTTGTTATATTTACACGTTTTGAGGTCTCCCGAATACGAAAATCATGTTTTTAGCAAATGATCTGTGTGTATGTCTGTGTGTATGTTTGTGTGTCTGTGGGTGTGTCTATCTGTTATCAGCATATCTCAAGAACAAATAGTAGCAGACATTCCAAACTTGGTATTCTAAATGTGTATCATATATAGATGCTACAGTAAGCTTTTCGTTAAGATCAAGCAAATGGTTCGTGTACAGGGACAATCAACAGAATTCTGATACATTACGTCTATGGGGGAAATTACAGGTAAGTAGAGTTTAACGTCTATAGACTGCACTAAACCAAATGAAACGAATATATAAAATTTGTAATAGAGATAGTCAACTGGGAAAAAAAAAATTGTGTATGTAGGAGCCTTGCCTCCCCCCTGGGGAGGGAAGTCCCCCCCTCGAGGGGAGTAAATTTTCATGATGGGTATCTTTCAAAAGAGCTCGCCAATACCTTTAAAACGAATGGTTGAATCATCGATCTGCGATAATTTAAAACAAAGTTTTCGATATTTTACTTTTAACGAAAAAAATTTAAAAAAAAAAATCATATTTTTTGAAGTGAACACTTCTTTAGGTGCGTTGAGCACTTCTGGGTGAACAAAAATCATTGAATTCGCGTCATCGTCAACAAACGCTTTCCATCCTTGTATGATACAAATAATGTATCATACAATTAACTTGCTAATGTGAAGTGTTAATAATTATATACTGTATATTGTTTTAAAATCTGGTGCGGCTCTACACGACTTCTCTCATCTCCGGACACTGTCTCTTAAAGATTGTAGCCGGAAACGTTGCAGTTGGACCTCACAAAACCGTGAGAATGCCCAAAGCCGCAATTTTTCTCAGGTTTTTACAATCTGGTGCGGCTCTACACGACTTCTCTCATCCCCGGACACTGTCTCTATTGCAGTTAGACCTCTCAAAACATTGAGAAAGGCCAAAGCTGCCATTTTTCTCACGTTTTTACAATCGGGTGCGACTCTACGCGACTTCACTCATCTCCGGATACTGTCTCTTAAAGATTGCAGCCGGAAACGTTGCAGTTAGACTTCACAGAACCATGAGAAAGACCAAAACCGCCATTTTTCTCACGTTTTTAAAATCTGGTGCTGCTCTACACGACTTCTCTCGTCACCGGGCACTGTCTCTTAAAGATTGCAGCCGGAAATGTTCCAGTTAGACCTCACAAAACCGTGATAAAGGCCAAAGCCGCCATTTTTCTCACGTTTTTTACAATCTGGTGCGGCTCTACACGACTTCTCTCCTCTCCGGACACTGTCTCTATTCCAGTTAAACCTCACAAACCGTGAGAAAGGCCAAGGCCAACATTTTTATCACGTTTTTACAATCTGGTGCGGCTCTACACCACTTCTCTCATCTCCGGACACTGTCTCTATTGCAGTTAGCGCATTAAATAAAATTGTAATATAATTTTTATAGTAGTAGTTTATATTAATGAATAAAAAACCACTTCATTTAAAAGTATTTCCTACACAATAAAAAATTTCCTGATGATTCAAGAAATACACACGTAACTGTTCACTTTTAACTTCTGTCGGCACTCCCGAAGTGCAAATGTTTTTTTTTTTAGTGCTAGAGGCCTATTTCAGTCGGTACAGTTGTCGAATTTTTATATGTCATTCTTAATTAGTGCTAGAGGCCTATTTCAGTCGGTTTATTGAATGGGAATTTATTGAATGAAGTCCCCCCAAGGCCCAACTTTGACATGAGTCCCCCCCAAGGTACCCCTATTTCAGTCGGTACAGCGTTGTCGAATTTTTATAATACACTCTTAATTAGTGCTAGAGGCCTATTTCAGTCGGTTTATTGAATGGGGATTTATTGAATGAAGTCCCCCCAAGGCCCAACTTTGACATGAGTCCCCCCCGAGGTACCCCTATTGCAGTCGGTACAGCGTTGTCGAATTTTTATAATACACTCTTAATTTGTGCTAGAGACCTATTTCAGTCGGTTTATTGAATGGGGATTTATTGAATGAAGTCCCCCCAAGGCACAACTTTGACATGAGTCCCCCCCCAAGGTACCCCTATTTCAGTCGGCACAGCGTTGTCGAATTTTTATAATACACTCTTAATAGTGCTAAGGGCCTATTTCAGTCGGTTTATTGAATGGGGATTTATTGAATGAAGTCCCCCCAAGGCACAACTTTGACATGAGTCCCTCCCCAGGCCCAACTTTGACATGAGTCCCCCCCAAGGTACAACTTTGACATGAGTCCCCCCAAGGCCCAACTTTGACATGAGTCTCCCCCCAAGGCACACCTTTGACATGAGTCCCCCCCAAGGCACACCTCTCCCTCATTGGGAAAAAGAGAAAAAACGTTGTTTTGCGGCTATAAGACAGTTTGGACTTCCAACGTTATTTGTTACAATATCTGCAGCTGAAACACATTGGTTTGATTTAATGAAAACTTTATCATGGAATTTAGATCGTCACGAATTAACTAAAGAAGAATTTGTCGATATTAACAAGTTTAGCAGTAGGCCTCTGGCACTAAATTAAAATCTGTCAATGTCAGATTTTCATGTTTTAAATAATGAAATAATGTCGTGTCTGTATAATTTTTTTTTTTTTTTTTTTAATACTGAGAATAAAATGGACTTTTTTTGGATATTTAGTGTTATACTACTTTTCTAATATGGAAATCGTCTGCATTATCATAAAAGATAATTTTTTTAAATAATAATTTTAATAAATTATTTTTTAAAAACAGGATTATTTTTTAATAACCGAGTTAAATTTTATATAAATCTAGGTGCATTAATGAAACGGGGGGTTGAGGGGGGCGGCAGCCCCCCTCACACAGAATTAATTATCATATAAAACTCTTCCGAAGCTTAATTTGAATTGTTTAACATAGGTTTACTTATCATCGTTATCTTACATCTTAATCTCCAACCTGTATTTATAGTATTAAATTTCAGGGTAAGAGAAAGTCGTGTGAGTGACGCACCAGATTATTTTTTTTTTCTTTTGCATGGAGATTAAACAAAAAATTATTATGGTTGAACTTCGTTATAACGTCATCCAATGGATAGAAATATTTCGAACACTATAGCCGAATCACGTAATAATGGAGTTTGATTTAAAAGTAAGTGAAATCGCTCTGTGTTGCTAACTTTGTAACGTAGTTTAAGTAATTTTATTAGAAAACATCAGAAACGATTGTTGCACGTAATACTAATAAAATGGTTTTACCCATCCTCACATATTTTTCCGGAAAAAGAACTTTTTTTAAATTTAAAATAAATCGTATCATATCATGTTGTCTCCTCCTATATTTTGAAATTTAATTTAAATTTGTTTACCTTTTATATAATAACTAGCAGGCTACGCCCGCTTCGCTGGTCACTATTTTTAAATGAATCATTATAATTAATGAATTCTCAAAATTGCATTAATTTTTATCATGTGAAAAAAAAAAAAAGAAAAAAAACTCTGATCGGGAAAAATGTCGCACCGGGTCCCCACTGCTTTCGGCATGCTTTCGCGATGCGCATGCGCGAATGCATATATATGAGCGCCCTAAAAATTTTACAAATTCGAAAATATCCGCAATCGATTTGTAAGTATCAAAAACCTCTATGCACCAGTTTTGAACGATCTATTTCTATTTTTATTTTTTTTACCCCTCCGCTCCCTCCCCCCTTCCCTCCCCTCCCAATAATTTTAAAAATTGAAAAATATCCGCAATCGATTGGTAGGTATCGAAAACCTCGATGTACCAATTTTGAATGATCCAACTCTATTTTTTTTTGCCCCTCTGTCCCGCCCCCCACCCCGGCCCTTCTAATAACTCTACACTTTCAAAAATATCCCCATTCGATTTGCAGGCCTCTAAAGCCTATCTGTACCAATTTTGAATGGCCTAACTGTATTTCTATTTGTTTTTGCTCATAGCCCCCCCTTAGCGACCCTCCTAATAATTTTACAAATTCGAAAATATCCGCAATCGATTTGTAAGTATCGAAAACCTCTATATACCAATTTTGAACAATCTAACTGTATTTTTATTTTTTCCCCCCCCCTCTCCCCTCCCTCTTTCTCGCCCCTCCTAATAACTTCACACTTTCGAAAATATCCCCATTCGACTCGCAGGCCTCTTAAACCTATCTGTACCAATTTCGAACGGCTTAACTGTATTTCTATTTGTTTTTGCCAAATAGCACCCTTACCGCCCCTCCTAATAATTTTACAAATTCAAAATCATCCGCAATCGATTTATAAGTATCGAAAACCTCTATGTACCAATTTTGAACGATCTGACACTATATTTATTTTTTTTGCCCCCCCCCCTCCCATCCCCCTTCTTGCCCCTCCTAATAACTTTACACAATCGAAAATATCCCCATTCGACTTGCAGGCCTCTTAAACCTATCTATACCAATTTTGAACGGCCTAACTGTATTTCTATTTGTTTTTGCCCCATAGCCCCCCTTACCGCCCCCCCCTACCCGCCCCTCCTAATAATTTTACAAATTCAAAATCATCCGCAATCGATTTGTAAGTATCGAAAACCTCTATGTACCAATTTTGAACGGTAACGGTCTGACACTATTTTTATTTCCCCTCCTCCCCTCCCCGTTTCTCGCCCCTCCTAATAACTTTACACAATCGAAAATATCCCCATTCGACTTGCTAGCCTCTTTAACCTATCTGTACCAATTTTGAACGGCCTAACTGTATTTCTATTTGTTTTTGCCCTATAGCCCCCCCCTACCGCCCCGCCCCAACTTACCGCCCCCCCCCCTACCCGCCCCTCCTAACAATTTTACAAATTCAAAAATATCCGCAATCGATTTGTAAGTATCGAAAACCTCTATGTACCAATTTTGAACGATCTGACACTATTTTTATTTTTTTGCCCCCCCTCCCCTCCCCCCTTCTCGCCCCTCCTAATAACTTTACACAATCGAAAATATCCCCATTCGGCTTGCAGGCCTCTTAAACCTATCTGTACCAATTTTGAACGGCCTAACTGTATTTCTATTTGTTTTTGCCCCATAGCCCCCCCTTACCGCCCACCCCCTACCCGCCCCTCCTATTAATTTTACAAATTCAAAAATATCCGAAATCGATTTGTAAGTATCGAAAACCTCTACGTACCAATTTTGAACGATCTGACACTATTTTTATTTTTTTGCTTCCCCCCTCCCCTCCCCCCCTTTTTGCCCCTCCTAATAACTTTACACAATCGAAAATATCCCCATTCGGCTTGCAGGCCTCTTAAACCTATCTGTACCAATTTTGAACGGCCTAACTGTACTTCTATTTGTTTTTGCTCCATAGCCCCCCCCCCTTGCTGCCCCACCTGGGGGCTGAATTTCTAAAATTCCAGAAATTGGTTTTTAGATAGTTGCATTAGCTATATTTTAGAGCAAAAATTTCACGTATATCAATTTTTTTTTTGTTTGAGATATATAGGATTATGCGAAATCACGTTTTGCCCCCCCCCCCCCCCACCGAATTTTAAAAATTCCAGAAACTGATTTTTAGACTTTTGTATTAGCTATATTTTAAAGCAAAAATTTTTCGGATATCTGTTTTTTTGTTTGAGAGATGAAGGATTTTGTGAAATTACGTTTTGCCCCCCCCCCTCCCCCCGTTGGTGGGCAAATTTTGTAAAATCGCTTGCGGCGTTGTCTTTCTCGTGTCGTAAACATTAACCGTGCCAAATTTGGTCCTGCTCGGTGAAACGGCCTAGGATTCTATAGCGGACACACAGACACACACACACAGAGAGACTCTGCTCTTATATATATATAGATAACTAACAGGCTACGCCCGCTTCGCTGGTCACTATTTTTAAATGAATCATTATAATTAATGAATTCTCAAAATTGCATTAATTTTTATCATGTGAAAAAAAAAAAAAAGAAAAAAAACTCTGATCGGGAAAAATGTCGCACCGGGTCCCCACTGCCTTCGGCAGCGTAGACCCGTGCGCGATGCGCACGCGCGAATGCATATATATGAGCGCAATAAAAATTTTACAAATTCGAAAATATCCGCAATCGATTTGAAAGTATCAAAAACCTCTATGCACCAGTTTTGAACGATCTATCTCTATTTTTATTTTTTTGCACCTCCGCTCCCTCCCCCCTTCCCGCCCCTCCCAATAATTTTAAAAATTCAAAAATATCCGCAATCGATTTGTAGGTATCGAAAACCTCTATATACCAATTTTGAACGATCTAACTCTATTTTTATTTTTTTTACCCCCCCCTCCCCTCCCCATTCTTGCCCCTCCTAATAACTTTACACAATCGAAAATATCCCCATTCGACTTGCAGGCCTTTAAAACCTATCTGTACCAATTTTGAACGGCCTAACTGTATTTTATTTGTTTTTGCCCATAGCCCCCCCCTTACCGCCCGTCCTAATAATTTTACAAATGTGAAAATATCCCCAATCGATTTGTAGGTATCGAAAACCTGTATATACCAATTTTGAACAATCTAACTCTATTTTTATTTTTTTGACCCCCCTCTCCCCTCCCCTCTTCTCGCCCCTCCTAATAACTTTACACTTTCGAAAATATCCCCATTCAACTTGCAGGCCTCTTAAACCTAACTGTACCAATTTTGAACGGCCTAACTGTATTTCTATTTGTTTTTGCCCCATAGCCCCCCCCTTACCGCCCCACCCCCCTACCCGCCCTTCCTAATAATTTTACAAATTCAAAAATATCCGCAATCGATTTGTAAGTATCGAAAACCTCTATGTACCAATTTTGAACGATCTGACACTATTTTCATTTTTTTGCCCCCCCTCCCCTCCCCCCTTCTTGCCCCTCCTAATAACTTTACACAATCGAAAATATCCCCATTCGACTTGCAGGTCTCTTGAACCTATCTGTACCAATTTTGAACGGCCTAACTGTATTTCTATTTGTTTTTGCCCCATAGCCCCCCTTACCGCCCCACCCCCCCTACCCGCCCTCCTATTAATTTTACAAATTCAAAAATATCCGCAATCGATTTGTAAGTATCGAAAACCTCTACGTACCAATTTTGAACGATCTGACACTATTTTTATTTTTTTGCCCCCCCTCCCCTCCCCCCCCTTTTTGCCCCTCCTAATAACTTTACACAATCGAAAATATCCCCATTCGACTTGCAGGCCTCTTGAACCTATCTGTTACAATTTTGAACGGCCTAACTGTATTTCTATTTGTTTTTGCCCCATAGCCCCCCCCTTACCGCGCCACCCCCCTACCCACCCATCCTAATAATTTTACAAATTCAAAAATATCCGCAATCGATTTATAAGTATCGAAAACCTCTATGTACCAATTTTGAACGATCTGACACTATTTTTATTTTTTTTGCCCCCCCCCTCCCATCCCCTCCCCTTCTTGCCCCTCCTAATAACTTTACACAATCGAAAATATCCCCATTCGACTTGCAGGCCTTTAAAAACCTATCTGTACCAATTTTGAACGGCCTAACTGTACTTCTATTTGTTTTTGCTCCGTAGCCTCCCCCCCTTGCTGCCCCACCTGGGGGCTGAATATCTAAAATTCCAGAAATTGGTTTTTAGATAGTTGCGTTAGCTATATTTTAGAGCAAAAATTTTACGTATATGTATTTTTTTTGTTTGAGATACATATGATTCTGCGAAATCACGTTTTACGCATGTGAAATCACGTTTTGCCCCCCCCCCCGCCCCCCTTGGGGACCGAATTTCAAAAATTCCAGAAACCGATTTTTAGACATTTCTATTACCTATATTTTAAAGCAAAAATTTTACGGATATCTGTTTTTTAGTTTGTGAAATGAAGGATTTTTTGAAATTACGTTTTGCCCCCCTCCCCCCCCTTCGGGGGCGAATTTTGTAAAATCGCTTGCGGCGTTATCTTTCTCGGGTCGTAAACATTAACCGTGCCAAATTTGGTCCCGGTCGGTGAAACGGCCTAGGTTTCTATAGCGGACACACACACACACACACAGACAGACAGACAGACAGACTCTGCTCTTTTATATATATAGATAATTTGTTTTTGCCCCATAGCCCCACCTTACCGCGCCACCCCCCTACCCACCCCTCCTAATAATTTTACAAATTCAAAAATATCCGCAATCGATTTGTAAGTATCGAAAACCTCTACGTACCAATTTTGAACGATCTGACACTATTTTTATTTTTTTTGCCCCCCCCCCCTCCCATCCCCTCCCCTTCTTGCCCCTACTAATAACTTTACACAATCGAAAATATCCCCATTCGACTTGCAGGCCTTTAAAAACCTATCTGTACCAATTTTGAACGGCCTAACTGTACTTCTATTTGTTTTTGCTCCGTAGCCTCCCCCCCCCCTTGCTGCCCCACCTGGGGGCTGAATATCTAAAATTCCAGAAATTGGTTTTTAGATAGTTTCGTTAGCTATATTTTAGAGCAAAAATTTTACGTATATCTATTTTTTTTGTTTGAGATACATAGGATTCTGCGAAATCACGTTTTGCCCCCCCCCCCCCGCCCCCCTTGGGGACCGAATTTCAAAAATTCCAGAAACAGATTTTTAGACATTTCTATTACCTATATTTTAAAGCAAAAATTTTACGGATATCTGTTTTTTAGTTTGTGAAATGAAGGATTTTGTGAAATTACGTTTTGCCCCCCTCCCCCCCCCTTCGGGGGCGAATTTTGTAAAATCGCTTGCGGCGTTGTCTTTCTCGGGTCGTAAACATTAACCGTGCCAAATTTGGTCCCGGTCGGTGAAACGGCCTAGGTTTCTATAGCGGACACACACACACACAGACAGACAGACAGACAGACTCTGTTCTTTTATATATATAGATAATAATAATGTATATATTTTTTACAGTTAAGTATTATGACAGAAACGTGATTATTGACAGTGTATAACATTTCTCTCCCTGTCTTACACTGAAATTGCCTAGAAACCAATATAAATAACCTGGTGTGTCACTCACACGACTTTCTCTTACCCTAAAATTTAATACTATATGTACAGATTGGAGAATCTACAGTTGAGTTTTTGATATCTTTACACGTTTTGAGTTTCCCTGACTCCGAAAACCATGTTTTTAGCGGTTGGTCTGTGTGTGTGTCTGTTACCACCATATCTGAAAAACAAATAGGAGCAGGAAGCCCAAACTCGTTATTATATGTTTGCATCATATAGTGATGTTACACTAAACTTTTCGTTGCGATCAAGTGAAGGGTTCGTGTACAGGGCCATCCAAGAGAATTAAAATACGTTACCAAAACTAAATTCAAAAACTGGCGTATAGTCAATAGAAAAGTATAAAACTTCTTCACACACCATAAATTTTAAGTCAGCACAACCGGTTTCGAAAGGACTTAGCCTTTCTTCATCAGGTGCAAACACGTGCTATTGCCTTGGAGGTAAAAGCAAGATTGCTTTTGAGTTGAAGGGAGCGGGTGCCCCCCCCCCCCCCCCACCTACACAGAATTACAAGTCAAATAAAACTGGTTTTTAAACCTATTTTAGATTATTTTCAAAGTAGATGGAAGTTTATTATTTTACCTTTATTGATCTTAAGACTTAATCTGCAATCTATCTTTAAAGTATTAAAATGCAGGGTAAGAGAAAGTTGTGTGAGTGACATACCAGATTCTTTTTTAGTGTATGAGTAATAAATGTCAATTTAATAATGATTTGTGCAGAAAAAGGACGCGTTTAGCGTTGCTACATTTACACTATCTTGGTGACTACATTTCTTACATTACATTTGAATTTAGGTAGACGCATAACCTATTCTAGAAAAAGACTTTAGGAAATCGAAAATAGTGAATAAGGAAGGGGGGGGGGAGGGGAGATACAGAATGATGGAAGTAAAAATGAATGAAGCAAACTTTCCGAGAACACATTAATTTAGTAGAAATACTTTCCTTTATTAAACTAGTATGTTGTGGCCACCACAAGACTTTCTTCTATATTTTCCTATACAAATTCACTCAGTAACAATATGAAAAAAAAAAAAAAAAAAAAAAACGATTTTTTTCCCATTTTTTTTTCGTTAAAAGAAAAAAAATCGGTAACTTCGTTTTAAATTATCAACCATTCGTTTTAAAAGTATTGACGAGACCTTTCGAAAGATACTCATCTTGAAAATTTACCCCCCCCCCCGGGGGAGGGGGGGAAACGATGCCTCCACATGCACAAAATTTTTTTCCAAATAAACTACTACTATTATCAGTAATTCATATTAATTTTACAATCACAGGTTAAGAATAACTCTCATTATGTACATTTATACGAAATTTTGTCCTATACTGCCATGTTAAAAATTTAGAAAAAAAATACGATCACACCGCTACCTGTTGAGCGATTGATCCCCAAATCTAATCAGCACCAGTTTATGTCAGGGGCCAACTAAATACCAAGTTTGGTTAAATTTCGTTAAAAAAAAATATACGATTTATTTTCCCAAGTTTTTTTTTTCGTTAAAAGTAAAAAAAAATCGATAACTTTGTTTTAAATTATCACAGATTTATAGTTCAACCATTCGTTTTAAAGGTATTGACGAGACCTTTCGAAAGATACCCATCTTCAAAATTTACTCCCCTCTAGGGAAGACTTCCCGGGGGGGGGGGGGGGCGAGGCTCCTACACATACAAAAAAAATTTCCCAGTTGACTATCTCTATTATAAATAATTCTTGAAAATTTCATATTAAAATTTACAAGATTCATAGTAAATTTCATAAAAAAATAATTCTCTTTATGCACATTTACACAAAATTTTGTCCAAATTAAAATGTTAAAAATTTAGAAAAAGAGGGATGGCAACGTAACCTGTAAGGCAATTTTTACCAAAAGTTGATAGGCACTAATTTATGTCAAGGTACAACTACATACCAATTTGTATGAAATTCTGTGCAGTAGTTCCTGAGATACAGTTGCCACAAAATTTTGTCACACACAGAGACAGACAAACAGACATTTTTCTAAAAATGATCAAATCGTGTTCTACAGCTCTCAAAACGTGTAAATCCATCAAAAACCCGAGATCGAAAATTTTTACGAATCCAATACTTTCTTTGATTGAATATAGAAGAAAGTAAAAATATATATTTTCACAAAAGTATCCCTCTTTATTTTGTCCATTTCTGCAAAAAACTCTAAGGTGGCAACTATCTATATTAATAAAATCAGAGTTTTGTCTGTAAATTTGTCGGAATCGAAAAATTTTGCGATATCTTCACGTTTCACACCCCATGAAAGCCGAATATGACTTCAGAAAATTTTCCCTGTGTGTGTGTGTGTGTGTGTGTGTGTGTCTGTCTGTGTGTGTGTCATCGTGTCCGAATGTCGCTTTTTTTGTCCGGGCATCACTCGAGAACGGCTCGGCGGAATTCAACGGCGCTTGGCAGGAATTTAGGCCTTCACCCAACTTAAAATTATATCTATCAACTTTTCAGAAATTCCTCCCCGTTCCCCCCTGGGGGGTAAAAGACTAAAACACGTTTGTCCGGGCATCACTCGAGAACGGCTGGACGGAATTCAACGGCGCTTGCCAGAAACTTAGGTCTTCACTCAACTTGAAATTATATCTATAGAAATTTTCAAAATTATGATTAGTGTTTAAATTGTGGGTAAAAAACGCCTGCGCATGCGCCATAAATATTTTTTCACTTAAACGCTTTGAATGGAAAAATAAAATGCAAAAATAAATTTTTAAGATAAAGACTTTTTTCATTCGCGTGAATCGCACTACAAATTATGAAAAGATTGAAATGAAGTGTTGCCATCTAAGTTTCATACTTTAGTTAATTTTATAAAGTCTAATTGTCGTATCGAAAAACTGTTTACACTCCAGGATACAGAAAAATCACCTCTTTCATTTGGTACTGAATTTGTAACGATAGGTCTGATACTTCTAATTTATTTTCCCCTTTTTCCGTTTTTCCGTTGCCACTTAAATTTCATACTTTAGTTATTTTTTTAATATCTAATTGTCGCATCGAAAAACTGCTTGCACCCCTGGATTCAGAAAAATCGCCTCTTTCATTTGGTACCAAATTTATAAATATAGGTCTGATATTTCTAATTTATTTTACCCTTTTTCCGTTTTCAACCTAGATTCGATATGGAACAGCTTTAGTATTGGATCCCTTTGGCAAAATTTGAAATTCGGAACCGAAGTAGCTCGGACGTTTCTCGCCAAGATCTTTGATTGCACAATTGAGATAGCCAATTCAGTTCATCGCAAAAATGGCTTAAAATATTTAAAGTCACCAAAGGGTTCCCATACTAAAGCTGTGCATTTTGTACTTATTTATTTATATTTTCTATTAAAGACTTCTCTGTTCACGAAATTTGGTGCGTAAATTGTTTGTTTGCATCCGGCACTTATTGTAACTGGATTTCACGAAATTCGAAATCTCCCCCCCCCCCCTTCTCGGAGTCGGAGGGCAATAAACGGTATAACTTCTGTATAACCCCACAGCTGAATTTGGCGATTTTTCTTTGGCGTTGTTTTGAAGGATAACGATGTCGTTCTGGACTGTTTGCGATATAATATGGCAGCCTAATATTTTGTTTATTTTGGATTTATGATTTAGATTATGATTTTATCATTTATCATATATGATTTTTAGATTTATGATTTAGCCATAATCGCCAACAAAAAAAATCGCCAAATATCGTTGTGGGTTTATACTGAAGTCGTTCCCAATAAACATGTGTAAAAACATGTTTTTCCGTTTGAATTCGCTTTGAATTATCTTAGAATGGCGAATTTTGGTGTGCGGATATTGATTAAGTGTACGCATTATATACGTTAGTTGGATTTTGCAAAACTTCGAACTCACCCACTGAGGAAGGGGAAGTAACAAGTGGGTAAGTTGTGCCTAAGGCAGTGGGGACCCAGACTCTATATTGATTAAGTGTACGCATTATGTACATTAGTGTGATTTTGCAAAACTTCGAACTCACCCGCTGAGGAAGGGGAAGTAAGAAGTGGGTAAGTTGTGCCGAAGACAGTGGAGACCTAGACTCCTCACTTTGCGAGCGAGAAAACCTCTACCAATCACAGCGAGAACTTGGGTTATTAATAAAGATATGGGATTTTGACAACTCATTTAAGTTTAATGTCCAGCGAAGCGGGCAAAGCCTGCTAGTACTGAAATAAAATAGTGTCCACTATTGGGTTCTAGCGTATCCACTACTGGCGCATTTTAAGCTCTCTGTGAAAAAAAAAAAAAAAAAACTAGTATGTGGCCATCACAAGATTTTCTTCTATATAATTTTACACAAATTCATGCTGTACAAATTAATTATTAAATTATTTCCCAGGACAAATGCAGACGGCTTTTCTCTGACAGAATTACAACAATAAATGCCAAAAGAAAGCTAATTTTGAGCCAATATCAGAAGAAATACGATTTTTTACTTTCTCCTGTATTCAAAAGCAAAAAGTATTGGATTAATAAAAATTTTCGACTTCCGGTTTTTGATGGATTTACACTCTTTGAGAGATCCAGAACACGACTAATTTTAGAAAATGCCTATCTGTGTAAGAGAGAGAGACAAAAATTTTGTTACGACTGTATCTCAGAATCTACTGCACAGAATTGAATATGAATTTATATGCAGATACACTTTGACATAAGTTAGTGCCTACCAACTTTTTGTGTCAATTACGGGCGCTCAACACGCGGCGCTGCTATATGGCGATTTCCACAATTTCAGGGAAGGCTATATCTCAGGAACTACTGCACGAATTTGCATATAAAATTATATTCAGATGCACACTGATATAACTTAGTGCCTACCAACTTTTGGTATCAATTTCTCAGCAGGTGGCGCTGCTTTACAGAATTTTCCCCGAGAACGGGAAGGCTATATCTCAACTTTTATGGCATTTAGCTGTACGTAGCTTGATATATGAGAAAACCATTATGAAAACGCATTTTTTAAGACTTTATTTATAGAGAATAAAACTGTCTTTCTTTGCTTATATTTAGTGTTCGATTTTTCTAAGATGAAAATCATCTGTCCTTATTATGGTAGATAATTTTAATAAATAATAGTTTTAATAAAATATTTTTAAAATTATTTTAATAAAGTTTTTTTCGTTAAAAAATGAAAAAAATCGATAACTTTTTTTTAAATTATCACAGATCTATGGTTCAACCATTCGTTTTAAAGATATTGGTGAGATTTTTCGAAAGTTACCCATATTGAAAATTTACATCCCCCGGGGGGTACGGCAATTGTTTGCCGATATTCACTCTAACTGAATCAGCAGAGTTTTACTTAATATAACTATTTCTCTCTGTAGATGTTAGCCTTTCCTGAAATGAGAGAAAATCGCAACGTGAAAACGCCCCTTGTTGTGTGATACAGCCCAGAAGCTGATAGGTACCATGTCAAACCAAGGCCCAACCAAGTATCAAATTCTGTTAAATTAATTCGATTGGTTCATAAAGTACAGTGTTTGAAAAAAAAAAAAAAAAAAAAAAAAAAAAGAAAATTATACAGACACGACATTATTTCATTATTTAAAACATGAAAATCTGACATTGACAGATTTTAATTTAGTGCCAGAGGCCTACTGCTAAACTTTTTAATATCGACAAATTCTTCTTTAGTTAATTCGTGACGATCTAAATTCCATGATAAAGTTTTCATTAAATCAAACCAATGTGTTTCAGCTGCAGATACTGTAACAAATAACGTTGGAAGTCCAAACTGTCTTATAGCCGCAAAACAACG
This sequence comes from Salticus scenicus, assembly GCA_963930645.1. Classification (NCBI taxonomy): domain Eukaryota; kingdom Metazoa; phylum Arthropoda; class Arachnida; order Araneae; family Salticidae; genus Salticus; species Salticus scenicus. Next base: position 85,640,582 of record OZ005661.1, read on the forward strand.
TTTTTTCTCTTTTTCCCAATGAGGGGGAGGTGTGCCTTGGGGGGGACTCATGTCAAAGTTGGGCCTTGGGGGGGACTCATGTCAAAGTTGGGCCTTGGGGGGACTCATGTCAAAGTTGGGCCTGGGGGGGACTCATGTCAAAGTTGGGCCTGGGGGGGGGGACTCATGTCAAAGTTGTGCCTTGGGGGGACTTCATTCAATAAATCCCCATTCAATAAACCGACTGAAATAGGCCCTTAGCACTATTAAGAGCGACGTATAAAAATTCGACAACGCTGTACCGACTGAAATAGAGGTACCTTGGGGGGGACTCATGTCAAAGTTGTGCCTTGGGGGGGACTTCATTCAATAAATCCCCATTCAATAAACCGATTGAAATAGGCCCTTAGCACTATTAAGAGTGACGTATAAAAATTCGACAACTGTACCGACTAAAATAGGCCTCTAGCACTAAAAAAAAAAAAAAAAAAAAAAAAAAAGATATTTTTCAAAAATGGTCGAATTGAGTTCGGGAAATTTCAAAACGTGTAACTTTATCGAAAACCGAAAATCCAAAACTTTTCTGAATCTTATATTTTCTACTTATATATGCAGAGGAAATAATAATAAATCCACTTTTAAAAAAATAAAAATAAGTAGTCAATTTCACTTAATTAAAATGCAAGGAAATCTCAAAACGTGTAAATTTATTGAAAACCGGAAATCAAAAGTTTTTATGTATCTTCTACTTGCTTCTTCTACCCACAAAAGCTAGCAATAAAGACACTTTTTTAAAAAATAAGTAGCCAATTTCAGTTAATTGAAACGTAAAGAAAGCTCAAAACATGTAAATTCAGCAAAAAACGAAAATCGGAATTTTTTCCGTATCGTCTACTTATACATGCAGCAGTTAGTAACAAATCCATTTTCCTTTTATTTAGTATATTAGTTGAATATTTATTGTTTAAATATCTCTCTTTTAAATGAAATGTTTATGTTTACATTCAAAACTGGAAGTTTGCCATTTTTTTTTCTGGAGTTTTGTGATTTTAAATTAAAATTTTATCCATTTTACAGAAAAAATAACTCAATCAAACACATGTAGACAGTAACTTATATATAAATATACCCAAATATCGGAATTAAAATCGGCAGATAATTTCCGTTATTTTTTAATAATTTTTTACAAGAAACTCAATGGACAATTAACATAGAAAATCCTTTTTATGGCTCCATGGACAGACAGTGACGTCATCACTTCGCTTTCGTATAGTGATGCTACATTATACAAATTACTGTGTCTATGGTTTTATTTGAGCTTTATGAAATTGCCAGATTTAACAACTTTCTACTTTTAGGTATTTTTTAATGTAAAGGAATACGTGTATAAAAGGGAAAAATGGGGGAAAATGCATAAAAAATAAATGTATTTTTAAATACCTTCTTGACATCGTAAGAAAATAATATTTGTATTCGCACCTTCCGGCTAACCATACCTTTCGAATGATACCATTTTCAACCCTCTACTCCCATAATTAATATGTTAAAAAGGGACAACAAATTTTATGCTTGCCTATTAATATATAGATTTAATGTAAAGTGGATTGATGTTGTTTATATTAGCAAATATTAATATATGGGCTGCTCAAACTACAGTCGGCTGCAAAATTATTCGAGCACTAGCAATAATCCTTGCCAAAAAAAAGTACACTTAATACAGCTTTGTTAAATAAATCCTTGTCGAGTCATGTTCTTAATCAGTCTAAGAACATGATTCGACAAGGATTTACTTAGCAAAACAGTCTTAAGTGTACATTTTAGACATAGGAATTATTGGCTAGTGCTCAAATAATTTTGCAGCCGACTGTATTTCACTACTTTTAAGGAAACTAGACCACTGAAATAACGATGTCTTTGACTTAAAACAACACGCCATTTAATGACGTGGGCAAACAAAACGTATATTGTGCATATAATTGAATTTACATATTAATAAGAATTTAATGTAAAGTGGAAGCACTTATGCTCTCCCTCCATATCAAAGAAAAATCATATTTGGAAAGAAATTTTCTTCTATGAGCATCCCAGTCGTTCGCTTTTAAACTCCAGTTTTTTCCCGCTTAATCTCTCTCTAACTATTGGCCGTTGCCACTCTCCATTCTATAAATCCACTGTAATTCTTGAGGTGCCACTGATGAAATAGAGATTAGTCATATCAGAACTCTTATAGTTGTTTTGTTATAATCCTGACAGACTGGTGTCTTCATCATCAAGTTTCTCAGCATTACACCTATACACATGGAAAAGAAAGAAAGAAAGAAAAGAAAGAACAATTTTTACCAAAAGTTGGTAGGCACTAATTTATGTGAAGGTGCAACTACGTACCAATTTGTATGAAATTATGTGCAGTAGTTCCTGAGATACAGTTGCCACAAAATTTTGTCACACACACACAGACTGACAGACAGACAGACATTTTCTGAAAATGGTCAAATCGTATTCTACAGCTGTCAAAACGCGTAAATCCATCAAAAACCCGAGGTCGAAAATTTTTACGAATCCAATACTGTCTTCTATTGAATATAGAAGAAAAAAAAATAGAACAACATATATTATTATAAAATATATTAGCACTTTATCTGTGTGTGTAAAATTTCTAAAAAGGTAATGACGTCAATTTTTGTGAGATGCATTATATAATTTTTTATAATTTTTTTATTGTTCACGTTTAAGTAAATGTACTTTTTTCTGTCGAAAAAAATGAGCTCGTATTTATTATTTTATTTTATTTTATTTTTTATTTATTTATTTATTTTGGCAACAATTACATTATGGATAAAATTTAAATGACTAATATATCAGAAATTAGAAAGTTATTATTTTCACATTTTAATTAATTTTAAAAAATCTAACAAAAAATCCGAAAATCTGTCTTCGCGGTGCATCAGAACAGCTCATAACGAATCACTATGCAAATTTATGTAGCTCTGCAATCAGCCGTTTTCTTAAAAACTTCGGATATATATATATATATACACACACACACATCTTATTTTGTTATATATATAGATTGGAAGTAAAAGCTGTCGATTTAATTGAACGAAATGCATTAGTAATCAATTATAATTGTATAGGGCCTATGATTAATGTAAATATTTGTTTTATCTTCTTTCAATGCAACCACCTTTTTAATCAGTTAAAAAGCCTCTATTCAAAAGTCTTTTTTTTTTTTTTTTCAAGGTAAAAGCTTTACAATATAATTGCTCCTATATTGAAATGATCTCCGGCAGTCAACACTTTGTTAAGGAACTTCGTAGAGGGCACAGTGTTATTTCTTATTTTAAAAGATAGTTTTATAAAAAATCTAATTTCCAAATCCATTTTTAATTTATATATTTTTATAGTAAATATGTTGTTTGTCTAAATTTCGCGATAATTTACATATTTAAAAATAATGGTTTCCTAAATGTGAAGCATTGTAAATCAGAAAAGCATAAGATTAAAGAAATGAAAATAAAAATATAAAGTATGAATCCAAGAAGGGATATTAAAAATCCATACCCAAGTTTGTATCAACATATTTATCGGTTGTTTCAAATAAGTGGAATATATGCTATACCATCATATTCCAAACTTTCTAACACAAAGAAAGCGTTTTTATTTCCCCTTTTTATGCTGAATTTGTTTATTTACATACTCCATTTGTTCTTTAATAAATCCATGTTTTCATTACACTTTAGCCTGCCTATGGTTGTTGCAAATATATTTATGACAATAGTATGTGGAATTCACCGGGCATGTCTTTATTTAAAATTGACACAATTAAGAAGTTTAGCAAGAAAGATTAATAAGCTGTATGAAAATTTTGGATTTAATATTACAAACAAAAAACATCATTATTGGATTTATATATGGATGACAGTAAGTACCTCTATTTATTTACCGTTAACAGTGAATGCGATTCTAACGCTTTTAAAATCCGGTGTTTTACCAGAAATATCAGAATTGCCCAGTCTTATATTAAAAATATTTTTCGCATTATCAATAACTGTGTGTTTTTCACAACCGCTCAATACATTTTCAATATTTTACACTTTGATATGCATCCAACTTAGATCGATTTTGGCTCATTTTTCAGAAAAGATTAATTTATTGCACGCTTCAGATTACATTAAACTGCACAAAACTTTTACTGCTCTAAGACTTATAGTTAAAAAAGTGGATCAACAATTATGTTTTTTCTATTTCCTCAATGTATTTTACAATGCTGCTATGCTGTATTTTGCAATTACAATGTTTTTGCAACCTCGCATCTATAAAGATGCTATACATCGAAGTACTATATACATGATTTGCATAAATGGCTTCTCCAGTTTTTTAATTATGACAATTTCAGCTTCAGCCATACATGAAACATTTATAGATATTGCTGAAAAAGCAGATATCATTGCTGAAGAAAATAGCAAAATCGTCTTAGTGCAACTGCGACTTTTATATAGCGTTGGGAAAGACACCGGATTAACTGCCTGGCATATCGTTCAGATAAAAAAAAGCCTGATTCTTGCAGTGTTTGGCACACTGATGACATATTGCACTCTCTTATATAACTTACAAGTATAACTAGTATGCTGTGGTCATCACAAAACTTTTTTCTATATAATTAGATATAACAGTACTGTCTACCGGCCAACATGTATATAAATTTAGTTATCACAGTTTCTCACAATAATGATTTTAAATGTGTAGCTTGGTGCAATTTTAACCAATAAATGCTGAGATAGAGCCGTACGAAAAAATCGATGAAAGTGAATAACAGCAGCGTCACACGAAGTTCGATATAAACTCAAATTGAATAAGCATATTTTTTTTCTTAATATCTTTCACATACAAAGTGCTGGGATGCTAATGCTCTTAATTTTAATTAGTTTTACAATTTATTAATGGTCACACTTAACTAATCCATCCTCTTTCTAGATACACTTAGCCGTGAAATTTAGTTCTAGATTTTCGTTATTTAACTGATTCAATTAATCATTTAATTAATAATAATATTTAAATTCATATCACAATAACCTAGTAAGAACATAACCCCAACAAATAGACAGAGTTCCATAATTTGTTAAATCGAAATTTAATTTATTCATTTAATTCAAGATTGTACACAATTAGGATTACAGACACAAAGTATGTTTACAGTTCTATAGTTACAACTAAATTTGTATAATAAATGATAAGAATGCACAAAATACAATCACATTTCCCACTAATCAAACTCCCGACTACTCTGTCAAGTATTAACACCCTAGTGAACTGCAAATCTAAATCCATAAAATTTTGGACCTGCACCCTTTCCTTATTATTATTATCTCATTACCCACAATTATGAATAAATAACTAAATACATAAATATCCCCTTTATGAAAATAAATAGACATGATTCAAATATAACTTATCCTAACAATTTCCCTATAAATGAAATTATTTTCTACTAAAATTGCTCAGAGATAAATGGAAAAATTTGCTTACCGATTAAACTCATCCTTATGGGGCACCGTCCTTCCAAGATCATCCTGGAGGGGGAAGAAACAGACTCTGCTCCTCACGATCACTCCGTCCAGCACACACTAGAGAAAAAAATCAACTGACCCCTCTCCTTTTTCCCAAGTTCTCTTTTTCATCTTTTTTTTTCATTCCACCTCTTGCATCCCCCAATTTGTTAAGAGCAAATCTTGGCCCCTTGCAATTTCCCATTGGACATTTAAATTCTATGTCATATTCCTTATTCGTTTCCAGTCCCTCACCTTAATCAGTCTTAACTGAACAACCTTTTCCCAATTAAACTTTTCTCTCTAACCTTCCCCCGACCATAAATTTATCCTTTTCTTTTTGACATCAATTAAGCTTTAAATTCCACACCTGGGAATGGAAAACTATTAAATGTCTCATCTTTTCAGGTAACTTCAGCTACCCTCCTTTTCTTCCATTTATTCCCGTGAAATTTATAATTCCTGACTTTTCAACTTTTATGCTTTTAAAGAAACTCTCTTTTCCTCTTTTCCAATTACCACTTGCTCCCCAGCTCTGTGATATTATCCAGTCATACTATAATCATACAGAATTTATAGTGATTCTTTATTTCCCTAAAATTTCACCTAACGTTCAACTATTTCTTTTCACTTTCCTTTATAGTATTCCTGGTTGACCAACCTAAAACATCTTTATAGCTATTGTTGCTTCCACTCCCTCAAATTATTTTTCACGTGGCGATTTAAAGGGGTTCCACCCCCCCACCCCCCTCCCTGCACATTTGCACTCGCTCCCATTTTCCAATTTTCATGATACCTGTATTTCTCACACTGCTTTTATTTATTTCTTTATTTTTTAAACTCACTTTTCTGTACCTCTTCTACCCAACAAAAGTTTGGTGCATTAATATATCATAGAGGCTGAGATATAGCCTTCGTAAACAGGAAACACTGCAGCACGCCGCTCCAACTGTCGCTCGTTATACACAAAATTAAATCAGCATAGTTTTTCATATCTGTCACACATACCAAGTTTGGTGCATCTGCATAGCATAGAAGCTGCTCGTCTTATAACTATCCTCCCACAGTCTCACAGTCCGATATATTTAACCTAGAGTTAAATCGTTACTGATAATATTTAATAACTTCTAGAAGAAATGTGTAATTTTTAATCCTTCAGTATCTGAGCACCATTATGTTATACAAATCGTCTGCTGCTTTATTATCAGAATATAATATTGACCCTTATCAAGTGTTCAACAACCTTTTATTATTCGAATAATAAAAATATTTTTAAGTGCATGTTATTTTATAAGTTTCTAGCAGGCTTTGCCTTTTTCGCTGGTTACTTTATTTAAATAATAATAATATTTTTTATTTATTTATTTATTTATTTTTTAATGGAATAATTGAAACGTTTAGGTTGGCGCCTATATTCAGCAAATCAAAACTATGGCCAAATACCAGTGGTGGATCCAGAACTTCATTTTTGGGAGGGGCTAAGATTTTTCGAAATGTTATTCCTGATCAATGAAAAATTTACAGTCGTAATATTAGTGTATGTATTCTGTAGATACATTAGACTGCATTAAGAAATTATTGCAATAAGTTATTTATAATTATTGCAAGAAGAAATTTTGAAATGTTTATAAAATAAAATAAATAAATAAATAATAAATAATACATGAGCGCTTGTGTGTATGTAATGCATTAATGGGAATTGCAACTAAAACAATAAAACGTAGTTAAAGTGTCTATGAAGGCGAGGGACGATAACCATTTTTAAGGAAAAGGGCAATCCCTACAATAAAAACGGACAGAAAGCCATGATTAATAACATGATGTTGATCAGCATCTTTTCATGATTAATAACATTTAATTATTTGAGCTTAATTATATCGATTAGAAAAACGGTTAATTTAAAATAAACTAAATACGTATTCACATTAGAAAAAAACAGCTTTAGTATCTGACTCCCCCCCCCCTCCCTGGTAAAATTTGAAATTTGGCACCGATGTAGTTCGGAAATTTCTCGCCAAGGTCTTTATTTACGCAGTTGCATTAGCTATTCATTAAAAGTGACCAACGGGATCCTAAAGGTGTATTCACATTAATTTGCGGATTATAAAATCAAGAAGGAAAAAAAAAGTGGCTCTTTTGATTAATTGAAATTAATATTTTAAAAATAAAAAAATAAAAATTCTAAAGCTATTATGATGTTAGTTTTACCAGAAATTTTTGATAATGGAGGTTAAATTTTTAATTTTTTTTTTTTTTTTTTTTTTTCATTCGTGCGTAAAGATTTTTATTAGGACCTATTAGTCTCAATCTGGGATTTTTGCGTTGTCGATTTCGATAGTTGGACATTTGTCGAAATCTAAAATTTATCGAAAATATAATTGAATAATTTGAAAGCGATGTTATAATTTGAAAAAAAAAAAAAAAAAAAAAAAAAAACTAATAGTCCTCCGTCCTAAACTAAATTCTGCTTTTGCCAGAATTTCATCAAAATCTTTATTATTATTATTATTATTATTATTGAAAGAAAAAGAAAAGAAAATTAATAATAATTAGTATCGTTACAAGCGATATCGAAAAAGTTTTTTTTAATAATTCTGAATTAGGAAATAAAAAGTGCGCGTGAAATAATATGAAATAAAAATAAGTAAAAAAATGAATTTAATGCTTTAATGTTTTTGTTTTTTATTTTTTTAAATAAATAAATAAATGAAATAAAAGTTGTAAGCATTTAATTTTATTGGCATCAACTTGAAATTACAACTCAAAGAAAAAGAATATCGAAAATTTGAAAGTATGTTGCAAATCTACATGCATTCCTTTACCCAGAAAAAAAGTTTTCAGAATTCTACATGACATAGGTTTTTGTTTTTCCGTATGTCGCACACAGACTGACAAACACTTTCTTTGATTAGTATATTTTTCGAAATATTAAAAATATTTTTTGAAAAATATATAACTTAACTTTTTTAAGATCGATATATATATATATATTTTTTTTCATGATGATAAATTTCTATTATTTAGATACTGTTAAAGCATAGGTTTGAGGGGGGGGGGGGGTTCATAGTAATAAAAAACTTTTGGTTTTTAACATATTTTTATTAAGAGGGAGGGATTAAAAGTAATATCGTACGAAAAGTAGGATCCATGCGGGTTGTAGGGGGGGGGGGATTCTCGTGTGAGGCCAAAAAGGCAGACAAAAATATTACCATTATTTTTATACAATTCTTTATTTTATATATAATCTTTTGTACTTAAAATTCCTGTAGAAAAGAGTTATTAAATATGCATCTATTTTTCTTTCTTTTCTTTTCCTTTTTTTTTTTATTCAACAGAATGGCTCATGGTTTAACTTATTTTTTAGATTTATTAGTGCTAGAGGCCTATTTCAGTCGGTACAGTTGTCGAATTTTTATAGGTCACTCTTAATTAGTGCTAGAGGCCTATTTCAGTCGGTTTATTGAATGGGGATTTATTGAATGAAGTCCCCCCAAGGCCCAACTTTGACGTGAGTCCCCCCCAGGCCCAACTTTGACATGAGTCCCCCCCCCAAGGTACCCCTATTTCAGTCGGTACAGCGTTGTCGAATTTTTATAATACACTCTTAATAGTGCTAAGGGCCTATTTCAGTCGGTTTATTGAATGAGCATTTATTGAATGAAGTCCCCCCAAGGCACAACTTTGACATGAGTCACCCCCCCAGGCCCAACTTTGACATGAGTCCCCCCCCAAGGTACAACTTTGACATGAGTCCCCCCAAGGCCCAACTTTGACATGAGTCCCCCCCCCAGGCCCAACTTTGACATGAGTCCCCCCAAGGCCCAACTTTGACATGAGTCCCCCCCCAAGGTACAACTTTGACATGAGTCCCCCCCAAGGCACACCTTTGACATGAGTCCCCCCCAAGGCACACCTCCCCCTCATTGGGAAAAAGAGAAAAAACGTTGTTTTGCGGCTATAAGACAGTTTGGACTTCCAACGTTATTTGTTACAATATCTGCAGCTGAAAAACATTGGTTTGATTTAATGAAAACTTTATCATGGAATTTATATCGACACGAATTAACTAAAGAAGAATTTGTCGATATTAACAAGTTTAGCAGTTGGCCTCTGGCACTAAATTAAAATCTGTCAATGTCAGATTTTCATGTTTTAAATAATGAAATAATGTCGTGTCTGTATAATTTTTTTTTTCTTATTTATTATGAAAGGAGTCTTAAAAATAGCCTACAAAACAACCTCAGGACAAAATAGCACATACAAAACATCTCCAATCCCCAGGACAAATTAGCTCTAGGACAAAATGTGATATCGAAAATCACATATTCAAAATTACGCACATTATTTTTTAAATTTAAATCAATTCCCATTTTTATAAATAGCGATTCTAAAACATTTATAGTATTTAAAATCAAGTCTTGCAGTTTCTCTGCTGGCTAAATATCTAATTGAATCTCTTTCTGTTTCTTGCAATAAATAAATTAAAAGAAAAAAAAATGATCAGAGGCAAATCTTTAGCTGGGATAGCTCTCCTTTCTTCTCAATAAAATAAAATAGATTGAGTTTTGCTAGCGTTGTTTGTCATTTGTAGCAAAGAACATATGTGCTCTTTGAAAAGAAAGTTACGTAGTTCCTGTCGGCTCAAAGATTTATGGAACCATAAATAAGCATAACCATCTATTGTGAATAAAATTCCTGAGGTTAGACTTTTAACGTGCATCTTTCGTTTTCCCAGGATCTTTCAACGATATTTTTGGCTAAAATCAGGGTCGCCAATATATTTTTAAAAATTTACATTGTTTGTAAGCTAACTGGAAATTGGGTGTTGCTCATTGGTTCTTTGAGATTTGAGTTTGGCGATCATATTGTTGTTTTTGATGAGAAGTAACTGAGTCAAACTTTGATCACTTTTTCGTTGACTCTCAACATGTAAAGACTTCGTTGCTTTTGCTCCGTACTGCCCGTGTCGGTGTCCCAGTCCTCTTTCTTAAAGAATAACTTTTTACCATGATTTTTTTAAAAATGATTTCTTAGTCAAGTTTTAATTATGAAATACTGAGATGTTTGTCAAGAATTAAAGCAAGTAAAATATGTGAAGTCAGGAAGCAAGCTAATATTGGTTATTGCTTTATCAACGCAATTGCGGTGCGGCCACTTTCGTGATTGTATATTGAATGTTTCTCTTTATACTTTGGTAGTATACCTCTTCATCAACAAAGCTAACTTATGAATCACAAATTATATCTTCGTCTAAACATAATATCTAAACAGACCAACAAACAATATAACCCAAAATATACCCGACAAATTAGCCAGAGGAAATAGTTCTAGGATAAAATACTCCCGAGAAAATAAAAATAGCCCCAGGTCAAAATAGCCCCGACAAATTAGCTCAACAAAATACTCCTGCGAAAACTTTCTCGACAAATTAGACCGACAAAATAGCTCCAGGACAAATCAGCTTGGAAAAAATAAAAGCTTCGTGAAAATAGTTTTAGAACAAAATATCCCCGCGCGAGAAAATATATCGAGAAAATACCCCAGGACAATTAAACCTTAAAATAATATAGTCCGAAAAATTAACCCTTGTCAAAAGAGCTCGAGAAAAAATATCCCTAGGACAAAATATTCTCGACAAAATACATAAAAAATATTTTTATTACAATAGTGATGTAAGAAAATCATCTGGATTAGCAACTACGACGCTAATTTAAATTACATGAAATAGTCTATTACAGAATCTAAGAGTTTACAAATGTGTAAAGTGGTTATCAAATAGGATTAAATAAAATATATCAAAGAGGATCAAAAATATATCAAAAATATAACTCGAATGTTAAGTAAAATTCTGGTTGAGGGAAGAATTTAATTTTTCTTTTTTTGTAAATTTATATTGCTTTGTTTGTTTGTCTGGGAATAGAAGTCGGTATAATTTTATTTTTTTTTCACACTGTTTACATATTGTTACGATATAGGCAGTGTTCTTAGCTACTGCAATGTCCAGAACTTGGTCGTATTGACAGGCAAAAGTTCAGAGGGATATGTATTGTTATGTAAATAAAGATGCTGATAGTGATTTTTTTTTTTTTTTTTCTTTTTAAGGATACCGTTTTCTAAGAACATTATTTACACGGAAATTTTGAAATTATACATTTATTATTTAAATGCTTACTTAAAAAAAAGAAAATAATAATAATAATAATAATAATATCGAGTTTCGACCACTAGGGCGATGCTATTAACATTTAATCCTTCAGTGTTTGAGCAACATAATATGAATGATAATAATAATAGCTGTTCTTTTGTTAGTCGAATAAAATTTTAACCATAACTGGAACACATAACAATGAATTAATTTAAAAAAAAAGAATAACAATGTTATTATTATTTCACTAGTAAGAATTTAACTGACAAATTTGATCAGCTTTACCTACCCATAGTTTGAAAACATATACGTTAAAGCTTTTTTACAGTATTCAATTGTTATTAGTTAATTTAAAATAAAAATTTCCACCGATGCTTTTATCTAATATTTTCTCTGCGTGTGTTCTGTAAAACCCCAGTTCAACCTTGAGACATCTACATGATCCATCAGTACAATCCCAATTCATTCTTTTCATGACAGGTAAATCTTCCAAGGTTATTTGAAAAATAAAAACAGCATGTTAATTTCTCCTATAAATGGAAACTTGCAGTTGTATAATGTATTATATTACTTATTAGTTATTTTTCTTTTAAGAAAAAAATACTTTATTTCTCGCGGTCTTGTGACAGCACTTAGGTAAAAGAATATGTTTTTTTGGCATTTCAGAGCAAAAATCATGAAACTACTTCCGGAGTGCTACCTTTACTCAATTTTCTATGTGGTGAGGGAGACCTCAAAAGAATTTATATTAACATAAAATAAGATTCTAGTTCCGTTGGTTGAGTCCTTGAATGTTTCAGGTGAAATTCTTAATGCTTAAATAAGTTCTCATAATACAATATGTCGCCTTGTTTCTAATAACGAGGTTAAAATCATTGTCAGCAATTGTCACGTTGATGCGTACGTTTTTAACATTTTTTAACAAAGTTAGAAATCTGGAGTGTCTCCACTCGACTTTCCAAACATTAAGTAATTAACGGTTGTATAAATAAATTAAAGTCGTAAGTAATTAAATAAATTAATTAATTAAAGAGAAATCGTTAAAGAAATAAAAGAAAAAATTATAATAGGATGTTTGAGTATCATTCTTCTTATAGTATGTTCTTTAATTTAACGCTATTGTTTTCAAATAATTTAAGTCCATATAGATCACAATGATAAAGAATTTTTTTGTTGTGGCCCTGTAAAAATCTATAAGTGCTAATTCGCTAAAATCTAGACAGTTCGTACGACAGTGACCTGTAACACGTATATAAATTTTCAGTTTAATCGGATAAGGCATTTTGCAGCTATCGCCTTTTAAATAATTTGAGCCCATAGGCCATAGTAATAAAGAATTTTTCTTTGTATCCCTGAAAAAAAAAAAAAAAAAAAAAAAAAAACTATAAGTGCTAGATTCACCAAAATCTATACAGTTCATGCGGCGGTAACCTATGACATATATATAAAATTTCAGTTCAATCCAATTAGGCCTTTAGACTCTATAGCACTTTAAATAATTTTGAACCCATAAGCCGTAATGACATAGAATTTTCCTTTGTGACCCTGTAAAAAACTATAAGTACTAAATTCACCAAAATCAATAGGTTTCAAGCTATGGTAGCTTTTAATATGCGTACCAACTTTCAGTTAAAACTATCAAAGTGTTTAACTATCGTATTCACTCACATACATCCACACGCACATCACCATAAAAAAAGAAAAAATGAATTCAGAGGTCTCAAAACGTGTAAAATCACCAAAATCTCAAAATCGGATTTTTGGAATGATTACAAGATTTTCCTTACATGTGTGTTCGGAAAGTAAAAAGCGTTTAAGATTTCGGCTCGTCTGTATGTCTGTACTTACTTTATTGTAAATATTTTTAGAATGCCTTAAAACTGATATTCTTATTCAAATTTAACTATGACATGTTTCCCTATTGAAAAAGGTGTAAATTAAATAGTACTCACTGATGGTTTATTTGCACATTTATACGGACTCCAGAAAGAATTCACGTAAATTAAGGTCTATCTAACAAGACCTCAAAAGAATTTATATTATTAAAAGTGGGATTTTAATTCTGCTGGCCAAGTCTGTTAATGTTTCACACGAAATCCTTAACTCCTAATTACATCGTATTTAAATTTCTTACTGGCTTCTGTGAAATCGGATTTAACCCTTTATCTACAGACTGTACTTTAAAGTACCATTTATTTCAAAAACATATAAAATGAATTTATGGAAAAAATGTCAAATGTATTTATCAGAATAGAACATATACGCCTCACTTTAATCTCACTCCATGGCGATAGATGCTGCTACATGTAGGGGAGAGTAGGGTTGAATGGAACATTAGCAAAATTTTTATGTTTTGCAAGCACCGGAAACTTGACAATTTTTCTGATATATGGCAGCACTGAGGTCATTCATCAAGTGCAGTTTCAGAATTGTGCTATTCATAAAAGGGCAGAAAAAAAAAAATGTTATTTTTAGCTGCCAAAGTAAGTTTTTGCTGATTCAGTTAGATAGTAGTTAAGAAATTAACTATTTGCTTAAAATTAATATAACTCTTATAGGGTGAAAAGGCATAATCCTTTATTGTGTTTATGATATTCAAGAAGAATATTGATAATTGTTCATTAAGCCTATTTCCTGTTTTATATGATCATGTGATGGTTGGGATGAATGGGACATTCCCCACTATGTACAAATTTAAAATTTTACACAAGAATTATATTAAAACGTAAATTAACCATATTGATTATCAGGCTTCTTAATTTTGCGGAAAAAAATTGAATTAATTCTTCTGATTTTTGTTGGCACTTTCCAACAAGGTTGAAAAGTGTTAATGACTTCGGTTTATCTGTCTGTCCGTCTGTCTGTCTGTCCACGCTCTAACTCCCGTAAATATTTATGGAATTTCCTGAAACTGATATATGTTATTCAAGTTCACTATCGGATGTTCCCTATTGAAAATGGAATGCATACCTCTACTGGTTTATGTACAGGAACACCCGAAAGTATTCCAAAGCATTTGTGTTCTATGGGAGATATTTCTATAAAGCATCTTTTAATACCTTTACTGTGCACAAATCTTAATGAAATTGAAACATGTTATTCAAGTTCACTATCGGATGATTCTTATGTAAAATGGAGTAAATACCAGCACTCGTTTGTGTACAGGGACACCCGAAAGTATTCCAAAGCGTTGCATTCTATGAGAGGTATTTCTATAAAGCCTCTTTTAATACCTTTACTGCACACAAATTTTAATGAAATTGAAATATGTTATTCAAGTTCACTATCTGATGCTTCTTAGGTAAAATGGAGTAAATACCAGCATTCGTTTGTGTACAGGGACACCCGAAAGTATTCAAAATCACTGCATTCAATGAGAAGTATTTCTATAAACCAAATTTTAATACCTTTACTGCACACAGATTTTAATGAAATTGAAATATGTTATTTAAGTTCACTATCGGATGCTTCTTAGGTAAAATGGAGTAAATACCAGCATTCGTTTGTGTACAGGGACACTCGAAAGTATTCAAAATCACTGCATTCTATGAGAGGTATTTCTATAAACCAAATTTTAATACCTTTACTTTGCACAAAACTGAATGAACTTGAAATATGTAATTCATATGCACAAAAGATTGCTTTCTATAAAATATAGTATGATTAACATTACATTTACAGGGCCACACAAAAATATTTAGTTACTTTAAGAAATATTAATAAAAGTTTGCTGGAATTGCACTTTCGTTTATATTAAGTATTTTTAACACCTTCTAACAATTTTTAAGTGTGAATATAATTTCAATTTGTGTGTGTGTCTGTCTGTTTGTCTGTCTATGGTCTAATTCCTTTAAATACTTATAGAATTTTTTTTAAATAGATATATTTTATTTAAGTTCAATACCGGATGTTGCCTTTTGAAAATGGAGTGAATACCTCTGCCGGTTTGTGTACAGCGATACCCGAAAGTTTTCCAGAGCATTATGTTCTGAGAAAGGTATTTCTATAAACCATATTTTTATACCTTTACTGTAGACAAAGCTTAATAAAATTGAAGTATGTCATTCCAGTTCGCTATCGAATGTTTCTCATGTAAAATAGCTTAAATACCAGCACTAGTTTGTGTACAAGGACACTCGAAAGTATTCCAAAGTATTGCGTTCTATGTGAAGTATTTCTAAAAGCCAAATTTTAATAACTTTACTTTTCACAAAGCTTAATGAAATTGAAATATGTTATTCATATGCATGAATGCTTGCTATAGAATATTGTATGATGAGCATTAGATTTACAGGGAAACATAAAACTATTTAGTTTCTGTAAGAGAAATTAATAAAAATTTGCTGAATTGCACTTCCGTTTAGATTAAGCATTTTTAGCGCTTTCAAACAATTTTTAAGTGTGAAAATGATTTCAATTTGTGCATTTGTCTGTCCGATTGTTTATCTTTTTATCTGTCTTTCTCCCGCCCCAGCGTCCGTTAATATTTTCAGAATTTTTTAAAAATGTTATATATTAGTCAAGTTCACTATGGTATGTTTCCTATTTAAAATGGCCTGTACAACTAGTTTATGTACAGGGACAACCAAAACAAAATTCCAATGCATTGCGTTTTGAGTGATACACTTTTAAAAATTACATTTAAATATCTTTCTACTGTAAAAATCATTAAAAAAAATGCATTGTTAATATTGTAACATAATATTTTGTAATATGATTAACCTTCAGATTTACAGGGCTACACTAAAATATTCAGATTCATTCAAGGCTGCAATTATAATCTAACGGCTGCATTTTCTTTTGTGTTAATAAGCCTTTTTAACACTTTCCAACAATGTCTAAGAGTGATTTTAAATTCAATTAGTCTATCTGTATACTTTTCAGTGCTTCTCTCTGTCTTGTGTGATAACGTAGGCAACGAGTATTGAAAGATATATGATACAACAAATACGTATACAGTTGGAAAGTGTTAATAATCAATGCGTACTGCATGATTTTTCGTTCTTGTTTATAATAATTATGGTTAAAAAAATTATAAGTTAGAATATTCAATGCAAATTAAATCAATAATTGAAATAAATAAATAAATAAATAAACTAATAATAATTTGATTAAAATCACAATTTCAATCAAGCTAATTAAATAAATTCTGGTGATTATTAATGTAATACAGAAATGAATGTTGGTTTTCCCGATTAGTCGGAAACAAAAATTTATTTGGATAATTTGTACTCTATTATAATGATTTATCTCTTTCTAGTGTCTTATTTATTTCTTTATTTTTAGATTAGGTCTTAAATTACCAAAGCCTACAGCACTAGGAACTGCACGAACTAAATTTGTCTTTTGATGTTAATTTGAGTCAATACATCAGTTTATGCCAATTTCAGTGAATTCATAGTGTGTAATAAAATCACATAAACCAATTTAACTTCAAAAATTTATTTACTTTCCAATTAGTTTTCTTTTCTTTGTTAACTCCAGTCCTGTCTCATTCATCCTCAATCATGGCCCATTCATCCCCATAGGTGGAGATGAATGGGACAATACACCATGCATATAAAAAAAAATTATTATTAATTAAAAATAATAACTTTTTTATTAAAGTTAGTATGTTTATATGTAACTGATTACTGAAGTGTACTTATGAGCAATGCTGCAAAATTCTGAATTACATATAGCTGACGTTATCAATAAAAACAGGAAAAATGTCCCATTCATCCCCACTCTTCCCTATCCGTTTTTATTGAATAATGGATTTTATCGCTATTTTTGCTTGACACGTTTCCCCCGATCTTCACGTATGTATAATTAACTAGTACTATATTACCTCAAGAATACACTACTACAAGTCTTAGGAAAAATATAAAAAGTATAAAAAGTAAATACTTTTTTTTTTATTATTATTATTATTATTTTTTTTTTTTTTAAGGTCCTGATATTTTTTCACCTTGTATGTACCAATGATATACTGAAGTATTATATGATTAAATCCTTATTCATTACTATATGTTAAGGTGATATCTATAGTTATTACTGCATATATCTTTAAAAAATACTCTTAAGTAATTAAAAAAAATATGTTTAAAATTCATTTCTTGTCTGCTTCATGATAAAGGGTTAATAATTGTTACTAAAAGATATACTAAAATTTCTCATTTTTTCCAGAGCATTGTTAGTATTCGTCTTTTCTCACACCACAGTTTTCAAAGAATAATTTTAAGTTGGGAGAATTTCCGGTTAATCTAGAGATCTGTACGGGCCGGGCCGGGCTCGGGCTCAATTTTTTTGTGTATACTGGGCAGAGCCCAGTTTACTCATTTAAGGGCCCGGGGCTGAGATAATAGCGGAGCCCCCCCCCCCCCACACACACATTTTTCTTTTTCTTTAACATGAATGTTCCTCATTAGATAAAATTTTACAATGGTCATATTAGAATAAGATTCTCATTACCATTTAAATGAACTCTGAAACTGTTTGCAAAAAATTAAATTAAAACAAAACAAAAAAATATATATATATATTAACAACAAAAGAATTTAACTCACCAACCAAAGGAAAAGTTGCTGCATCAAAAACTTTAATGAATATATTTTAAAGAATAAAAAAATTAAATTGGCTTCTTCCTAGCCTTTACCGCGCAGAAAGTTTCAATTACATCTTTAAAATCTAGGTTGCTTGTTAAATCGTGCTCTTTGCACAGCAAAGCCAAACATTGCAGCTTATTCTGCTGCATTTTTGTTCTTCGAAGAGGTAGAACTCTCTCTAATTTGGAGTTTGCTCTCTTAGCTTCGCAATTTGATATCGGTAGAGTTAAATAAATACGTAATGCAATAAACATGTTTGGAAAAATCTCATTTAACTCGTTTTTAAACATATGATCATAAATATGTATCGGTGATTTTTTTTTTCTAAGCTACAGTTTAACAAATATTGTGAAAATTGAATGACTTCAGATTTTGTGGCTTCAAAATCTACTTCTCCTTAATAAAATTCAAGAAAATTATTAACTGATTCTTCATTTATTTGTTCAAGACCTAATTTAGTAATGAAATTGAAAATGCTGCATACCGAGTTATAAGCATCAATTCGATTTATCATTTCTGAATTTAATCTATTGACTATCACAAATAAAGTTTCAGCTTTAAGTTTTTCAAATCCTTGAAGAGTTACATGTCTAGTTGTTTCGGATTTGAGAGTACCATCAGTAAATTTTTTTCTTCTCAGTTTTTTTCCCTGATCCTTAGGTGAAGTCTCTACATGTGGAGATAGCAATTGAGATCTTTCAACTTATCAAATTGATCTCTGAAGGATGCAATATTTGCATTCAACCCTTTCAACAAGTTAACAGCTGTAAATAAATCAAGATCTGACCTGGTTTTTAAAGATAAATGCTAACTTTATTCATAGCATTTAAAATGTCGTGCCGCAAAGTTAGCATAAAGGCTGTTTTGAAAGTCACCATTTTGCTGCGCAAAGACAATGCCTCATTACGTGTATCTGCCTTTTCATTGCTGTCTTCTGAAATTTGAAGCAAAATGTTTAAAAATTGCTCATAATTCTCTATCACTGACTTGCAAGATTCAGCGTGACGAGACTATCTTGAGCTTCTTTTTTTAATAGCGATTTTATATGAAAACTTCATTCATAGCTCTTTAAATGTACATTTTTCTTTTGGTTTCGGTTATAAAACCGGGAAGAATTTTTTGCTTCTCACAATGCAAAATTATCTTTTTGATATAAAGTACAATTTACTAAATTAAATGTGCAAGGAAAAAAAAATGCAAAAATACGATTTACTAAGCAAACACATATAGGAGCTTTTAATAGCTTCTCATCTCTTGAATGACTTTTGAAATTTTCAAATTTTAATGCATTTTTAAAAAATATTTAATTTTTTTTTTTTTTTTTTTTTTTTTTTTTAAGTTTAAGTACTAAAAGAAATTTTCAAAAATTTGTCTTTTTAAAATATTTTTACAGAACAGTATCAAGGATTTAATTTCTGACTGTAAAAACAGAATTTAAAAAAAAAATTACATTTTTTTTTCTATTTACTGGGTTTTCTTGGCCCTATCTAGGGCCCCCTTGTTCACTGGGCCCGGGGCTGCAGCCCCCTCAGCCCCCCCCTTAACTGGGCTCTGATACTGGGGCCGGCCTGTATGAAATTTTTTCCGGGCCGCGTCGGCCCGAATCTTTTTCTAATTTCCTCGCTAATCAATGAAAAAGGAAAATGATAAAATATGTCTTCAGTCATTTATTTTACATAATTTTACGGGCTGGTATGCCACATAAAATTTTATTTTCTTAAAAAATGTCTGTAACTTCAATTAATTGTATATCAGTCTGTCTGATCACGATCTGATTTTTCGCAAATATTTTTAGCATGTCTCGAAATTAATATATTTTATTTAAAGTAATATTAGATGATTTCCTATTCAAAATAGTATGCATGTCACTACCAGTTTGCGCACATGTATTAGAAAGAAAAAAAAAAAAAATAGATACGTTACTGTGTATAAGGCTTTGTTTCCTATGGTCTGCAGAGTTTAGGTGGTACTAGAAGGCTTCGCCCGCTTTGCTGGGCACTATATTTAAAGGATTTTTTTTAATTGAATAAGTGAAAAGTTTAAATAAATATATTTCTATTTTCGTCACAGTTTTCGTATGGGATCTCCTTGTCAATATCAAACATTTTTTGAACTTCTCGAATCTGTGCAACAAAACTATTATTAAAACGAATATTTTCGAAAACAGTAAAATAGAAATGTCCATTCTTCGAATATTCTGGAAACAGTTGAAGCTGTTACTCGTACAGTAAAAGTCACTATTCGATGAATGGTCTGAAACAGTCCAAACAATAGTCACTTGTTGCACAGGAATAAAGCAAATAACATCAAATACTGCAGAGCAGAAATTTTAGCTCACTCACGAAAAATATCCAGTCGCTTAGAGCTTTAGTCCCTAATGTGCAATCACTCAGAATAGGTCTTTGAATAACTCTGAATCGCAGTGACTACATACTCTTTCGCAAAAATCACTCGCTCCTATTTATAACTTTTGGTGATGGAGCTTGGCGATGACTCCATTGAGAATCCCATGGTAAGCTCGAGATCTATGTTCCCGTGTGTCGGAGAGCTTCGAAACTTCAGGAGCCCTAAACTACCATTTTTCATCAAATTTGGTCGCCCACTAGCCAAGTTTGTCGCCAAGACTGACCCAACTGGAAGTGAATGATCTGCCCTTTTGTTTTCACTTTGCCTTAAAACTACTTTCATTGCAACAGTACAATTGGTGCAGGAAAAAGACTTAATCCCTTGTATCAATATGCTATGAGCACTATTTCTGCCGTATTTTAGACAACTAATGTTTCTATGGTTATATATATTTCCCATTAAACATATTTTTATTTTTATTTATTTATTTAAATACTAATTTGAAATTAATAAAATATTTCTGCCCGACAGCGTGCATATGCAGTCACACACAGCAGCTCATTTATTTGTATGTTAAATTAGCGTAGTGATTGGTATATAAAAAAAATAAATAAGTAAGTAAACATTATCGTGCTACACAACTTTATTATATCTCTCCCTTGGCGGCTTTTGAATTTTTGTCGCCATATTAGCGATGGAATTTTTTTTTTTTTTTTTTTTTTTTTTTTTATAATTTCTTGCATGAAAATAGAAAGCCTATTTTGCTAATATTTTCATCGGACACCCTTTCGTTAATATATAAGAATCCTTCATATTCTGTTTATTTTATTAATGGATTTTAGGTTTAAAATAGTGCTTGCTGAAATAAATTTTCTATTTTTAAAACTGCATTTTTATTTTCTCTTACCCTTATGATAGAGGTCAGAGGGACACCACTGACAAGACTGTATAGATAGCTGTTTCTACTTCTTAGTGGTGTTTTTGTTTTGCTGTGCAAAATTGCCCAGAGTGTATACCAGCAAAGACCATTCTCAGTACCTCTACGTGGTTCTGACTATCTACGCTATTGTATAGCGGCTAAAGCTGAGAATTTGTTAGTAACAATATATCTTAGTTGATTATATTTTGATTATATTTATTGTTTGATATAAGTGTTTGTTTTCTAGCCCGACGTAAAATGTCGGAGTCTACAGAAGATGTGAATGTTGGAGATATAAGTGATATCTCAGAGGGTTCTGATGGGTTCATTGCCAAGGCTTTGACCCTTCAGGAGGAATTAGTTAGTTTATTTACTAAAAAGGAAATTAAAAAAGAGTTAAGCGAAAATCTAAGAAACAAACTTCAAAGTTTGATTAGGATTGTGATTGATCAATCTAATATTATATCACACATGACGGGAATAATTGGAGAAAAGGACAAGCAAATTAATAGTAAACAATACAGTGATGTTGTTAAGAGAATTCCTGCTGTGTCCAGGATAGAGAGAGCAAGAAGTCGGTCTAGGACTCGGAAGACTTTCGCTGTGAAGATTCTTCCTCCAGACAAGACGTCTAAATCCACTGATACCATGAAGACGATCAAGAAGTCTATTGATCCGTCGAAAATAAAGATAGGAGTTAACGCCATTAAGAACATATCTAATGGTGGTGTAATCGTCGAGGTGTCACAGAAGGAGGACATTGATGTCCTGATCAAGGAATTCAAAGAAAAAGACGCACTTAAAAATTTCGAAGCGACTGAAATGAAGAAAAGACATCCCCAAATTATAGTGTTTGGCGTGGATGATGAAATTGAAGAGGGCCAGCTGGTGGATGAAATCAAGCAAAACAATCAAATTGTGTGTGCCGAGGATCTGAAGATCAAATATAAGTACAAAGGTAGAGGTGGGTGGAATTGGGTTTTATCCTTCAATCCTGTTGATTTTGTGGAGATAATGAAACAAAAGAAGGTTAAGATGTGTTGGCGGAGGATGGACTGTAAGGAACACCTCCGGCCAATGCTGTGTTTTAACTGTGGAAGATATGGGCACACTAGTAAGTTTTGCCGAAATACTAGAATATGTATGAGATGCGGTGAAGGAGAGCACGAGATGAAAGATTGTAAGAAAGAGGCCAAGTGTGCTAACTGCTTACACTCTAATAATACCTTTAAAACAAGCTATAAATTAGACCATATCGTTACAGATAAAAATTGCCAAGTTTGGAACAAAGAAATTGATAGATTAATTTCAAGAATAGACTATGGTTAATAGTTCTATTAATAAAATATGCTGTTGGCATTTAAACTTGGGCAATAGTAAAGTGGCTTCCGCCACTCTTTTCCAAGATTTAAAGAATAACGATATGGATCTTATTAGTCTCAATGAAATGTATTTGTGTAAAGATAAGCTTGTTAATTTACCAAGAAATTGTAAGGTGTTTTATCATAATTTTCAAGCAAAGGCTGCTATTATTATTTGTAATCCTTATTTTACTACCTTTTGTTATTATTGTAGTAGTTCTGTTGTAGTTGTGGAGATCACAATTAGTGCTTTTAAATTTATTGTTGCATCTGTGTATTCTAAACCTTCTGGTGACATCAGGGATGAAATAAATGTCATCCAACTCCTATTAAACAAATTTACTTCTACTCCTTTCATTATCATGGGTGACTGGAATGCTAAGTCCTACATCTGGGGACAATGGCCCTTGGATGATAGAGGCGACAGGGTTATTGAGTTGTTATTAGGTTATGATTTATTGTTATTGAATCGACCTGATTCTTTGCCCACTTTCATTAGAGGAGAAAGAAAGAGTTGGATTGATTTAGTTATGGTCAAAGGCTTTGACCATAGCATTACATATGATTTCGATGTGATAGACAAACACTATGGTAGTGATCACAACTTGGTTATCACTAACATCCATTTGGATACCAGTATTAAGCTGGAGTGTAACCAAATTTCTTTGAAAAGGTTAAACTGGTGGAGATTGAAATTGAAGCTGATGGATCTGATTAATGATTTTAGGATCATTAATACTGTAGATTTTGAAAAGTATATAGTGGATTTTCAAAATAAGCTCCATGAGGTGATTGTTGATTGCGTCAGGAAACCGTTGGAGAAACAGAAGAAAAATGCTCCCTGGTGGACTCTGGAGTTACAGTGCCTTAGGAGCAAAACGAGGGCTCTTAGACGTCGTTATCAGAAAGAAAGGGATGATGAAGAGAGACTAGTGAAGCTCTTAGACTACAGAAAAAGTCAGAGTAAATATAAGAAGCTTATTCTACAGACTAAAAGGGATAAATTTAAGGAATATATTGGTAATATTTCCAAGAAGTCTATTTACAATAGTTTTTACACTATTGCTGTTGGAAAAGCTAAAAAGAGTACTGAAATAGAAAGTGTTTTCAAGGAGAACGGTGAGAAAACTGAAACCAGAAGTGAGAGTATTAGAGTGATATTGGAACATCACTTTGGAGCCAAATATAATGTTTGGAAAAGGGAGAAGTTGACCAATGAAGACGACTTTCAACAAGTCACTGAAAACGAGGTTGCCATGGTAATGGGGAGTTTGAAGGATCACAAGGCTCCTGGGCTAGACGGGATCCAATACGAAATTGTTAAGCACGTCTTTTATGCTGATAGAAAATGGTTCACGATGTTAATGAATTACTGCTTGAGCAACAGTATCTTTCCAAATGTTTGGAAAAGAGCTAAGGTGTTATTGATACCTAAAAAAGGACAGGATCCCGCCTACCCAGGAAGTTATAGACCTATTTGTCTGCTTCCGACATTAGGTAAGATTTTAGATAAAATTGTTACAAGAAGACTTGACTATTATTTAGAATTTAATAATATTATTTCGAGGAATCAGTATGGATTTAGAAAAGGCTTCTCCACTTCGATGGCTCTTAAGAATGTGGTTGACAATATTATTAGAATTAATAATAATAAAGAAATTGTTATGCTTCTCTCTATAGATTTCAAGAATGCCTTTAACAGTATCTTTTGGGAATCTATTCAAGATTCTCTTTTGAAATATAAGATTCCGCCCAGTCTCTTCAATATTATTTTGTGTTTTCTGGACCATAGGGAAGTTTCCTATGATGATGTTGTGTTGAAGTATAATAGAGGAGTCCCGCAGGGTTCCAGTTTGGGACCGAAGATTTGGAATATAGTTATTAATGATTTGTTAGAAATGCCTGAGGATAAAGGTATTGTCCAGTCATTTGCTGACGATTTGCTAATTATTGCAAATGCTACTGCTCCTTACCATTTTGTTAATATTGGTAGTAATTTTTTGGAAAAAGTTTATGGCTGGGCTACTGTTAGAGGTTTGGTAATCAATCAAAATAAATCATGCTATACTATGATTAGGAAAGGTGCTAAACTGCTCACCAATACTCCCAAGATCAAGTTTAATGACATGAAGATTGAGTATTACAGAGCTATCAAATATCTTGGAGTTATGATTGATTACAAATTCAACTGGACCGAGCATTTGAATTATCTATATGAGAAAATAGAGGAATATTCTCTTAGCGTAAGGAGTATTGCCAGGGCCACGTGGGGCTTAGATAAGAATTTATTGAAAATTCTATATTATGTAGTTGTTGAGAAGATCATAGAGTACTGTGCAGAGATTTGGTTCTCGGAGAAGAGATACATGAGAGATAAGTTGAAAAGTATTCAACGAATTTATCTTTTGGTTATATCTAAGTGTTATACCACGGTGGCCACGGATGCTCTTTGCGTCATCACTGGTGTCATGCCCCTTAGTATCACCCTAAAATTTCACAAAATGAAGATTATGTTATTAGAATGGAAAGAAAATGTGAGTTATGACTCGCATGAGCTGGATGCCAATGATTATCTTAAGGAGGTTACGAAGACTGTTGTTCCCTGGAATCCAATCAGTATAAAATGGAAGTATTATGATGAAAGGAACTTGGATGAGTTGGAGAATGAAGAGTGTATTTACACGGATGGTTCGAAGATGAACGAAAGAGTTGGTTGTGCTTACTTGCATATTAGAAATAATCTTATTTTAAATTATTCTTTATTTAGGATCTCCGATCATACAAGTGTTTATGATGCGGAGGCTATTGCTATTAAGGAAGCGGTTATTTTTGCTAAAGTTCAAAGGTGGAGTAATGTCAATATTGTCACTGACTCCAGGTCTGTGCTCTCGGCTCTAGAAAGCTTCGAAGTAAATAACGATATCATAAATGATATACGTGAAGAGGTTGAAGATTCGGAATGTTTATTTCAATTCTTTTGGATTAAAGCTCATGTAGGATTTAAGTGGAATGAGGAGGTGGACAAGTTAGCAAAAGAAGCTACAGAGAAAGATGTGATTGATGTGTTTATTAAAAAGAAAAAGAATCATATAAGAGCGCAGTTTAACAAGTATAAGATTCTGGAGTGGCAGAGAGAGTGGGAGAGTTCAGACACTGGACGTCATACATATCAGCTCTTTCCTAGGGTTGATACAAGGAGGAATTTTGGCGATTTTTACCTCAATCAGTTAGTTACGAATCACGGCTTCATGGGAACTTACCAGAATAGATTTTTTGGTAAGAGTTTCCTGTGTAGCTGTAACCAAGGAATTCAAAATATCGAACATATTGTTTATGCTTGTCCTTTAGTTGAGGAATTGAGGCTCAACTATTTCCCGAAAGATGATAAGAATATAAAGCTTTTTATATTATTGACCAACAAGAAAACCAAGATCGGTTTGTTGGAAATTGTCAAATATTTTTGTAATATTTTATTTTCTAATCTCTAAGTTAGAGGTGAGTGTTTTTAATTATATTGTGGTGTGTGTTGTGGTGTGTGATATGGTTTTGTGTGTTGTTATTTTCAGGAGTATTATTTGGCTCGTTTTTGTGGAATTCTTGGAGATATAAATTTCTTGGGGTTTGTATCTTTTAATTATTTCGTGTGTTGTGTTGTGTTGTGCTGTCTTTAAGTGTTTTTGATTATTGACATTGATAAAATATATATTTATTATTTAAATTATATTTAATGTTTGTGTTTTGTGATGTTTTCATGTCTTATTGACTTATTTGAATGGTTGTATATATATTCTTATGATTTCTAAGTTCTTTGAAGTTGTTTTATGAAGTTGTGTTGTGGTGATATTTGTATATGTTGATGTGTTGTTTTTGTTTATGTTTATTTTGTTGCTTGAGAGTTTCAAGCAACTGGTTTTTAATAAAAATAAAATAAATATGGTGTCTGTTGTTATTTGGGAACTGGCTTATTATTTGTATGTTTGGTGAACAAGTTGTTTCGAGCCTCTGACTGGCTTTTTGATTTCAATTTTTGCCTAATGTTCCCTTTCACCCACTACTTGATTCTTGTTTTAATTGTTTGATTTTATAAATAACTTTTATTGTTTGTTTGATTGCCGAGTCTGGCTTTTGTTTGTGACCTTCCTGTTGGAGGGTGTGTTTTGGTGGGTTGTGGTGCGGTGCTGTTCGCTGCGGCGGCGCCTGGGCTTTGCCTGGGTGGTTTGCGGGCGGTGGCGCTTGCGTGTTGCACCTGCTGGGTGGGTGCCGCTCTGTGCGGTCCCTGGCTCCCGTTTGGTGCGGTCGATGCGTGGTGTGGTGTCTGGGGTGTCGGAGCCTGTGGGGCTCCTGCTGGTGGGGTTGCTTTTGTGGCGACGAGACATTACGGTACTCGGATGTCTTCGGACGGGTCGAGTAAGAACTTTCTTACCCTTATGATAGAGAAAATATTGTTTTGGGGTCAAATTTTCGAAAGCGAGTTTTTGTTACATTTGCATGTTGTGAGGTCCCCTGAATAAGAAAATCATGTTTTTAGCGAATGGTCTGTGTGTGTGTGTCTGTGTGTCTGTTATCAGCATATCTCGAGAACAAATAATAGCAGAAATTCCAAACTCGGTATTCTAAATGTGTATCATATAGAGATGCTACACTAAGCTTTTCGTTGAGATGAAGCAAATGGTTCATGTACAGGGACACTCAAAAGTATTCATATACATTACGTCTATGGGGGAAATTGCAGGTAAGTAGAGTTTAACATTTACAGACTGCACTAAACCAAATGAAACGAATATATATATATTTGTAATAGAGATAGTCAACTGAGAAAAATTTTTTGTGTATGTAGGAGCCTCGCCTCCCCCCGTGGGAGGGAAGTAAATTTTCATGATGGGTATCTTTCAATAGAGCTCGCCAATACCTTTAAACCGAATGGTTGAACAATCGATCTGCGATAATTTAAAATAAAGTTATCGAGTTCTTTCATTTTTAACAAAAAAAAAAAAAAAAAAAAAAAAAAAAATGTAATATTGAGAATAAATTAGACTATTTTTAAATTTTGAGTGTTATACTACTTCTCTAATATGGAAATCGTCTGCATTATCATGGAAGATAATTTCTTTAATAATTTTAATAAATTATTTTTACTGAGTGAATTCGTATAGGAAAATATAAAAGAAATTCATGTGATGGCCACAAC
Organism: Salticus scenicus; assembly: GCA_963930645.1. Lineage (NCBI taxonomy): Eukaryota > Metazoa > Arthropoda > Arachnida > Araneae > Salticidae > Salticus > Salticus scenicus. The sequence goes on from OZ005661.1 coordinate 85,668,653, forward strand.
ACACTAGTTATTTGTTTTTAGTGGATGTGCTTTACTAATAATATTTTACCATTTCCAGGAAAGCTGTTCGGGAATTGAAATAAATCCTCATTGAGATATGGTAAATAATGTATGTTTTAAGCTAAATGTTCATCGCTTGTTTTTTGTATATTTACACGTTTTGAGGCTTCCTGATTACCGTAGTCAAGTTCTTTAACGTTTGATCTTTGTCTGTGTCTCTTAGAGTAACTTAAAAACGAATAATTTTAGGAGATCCAAATGTTGTATTTTGAAGTTAATATAAGTTTGTTGCTGGAAAAGTTTGATCAAGATTGATAAGTTTCAATGAATGTTGCGTGTGAAAATTGTCTGTATAATTTTAAGTAAACTTTTAATTTTAATAACAGAATTAAATTCTATATAAATGCAGGTGTAATAATGAAACGGGATGGGAGGGGGGGGGGTTGAGGGGGTGGTATCCCCCCTCACACAGAACTAATTATCATATAAAACTCTTCCGAAGCCTAATTTGAATTGTTTAACATAGGTGTACATAACAGTACTCGCTATCTTACATCTTAATCTCCAACCTGTAGTTATACTATAAAATTTCAGGGTAAGAGAAAGTCGTGTGAATGACACACCATATTATTTTTTTCTGTAAAATTATCTACTCAGATAAAAATAGATCATTTATGTAACTACTATTTTGGTTTATTTTTTATTATTTTCTTTTTGTTATGTTTTATAATTTTTATATTTTTGATGCGCTACCTAGATTAAAATCGCTGTTGCTAAATTAAACTTCTTGGCGAAAAATGTTCGGTGTACTTCAACGCAAAAATTTAAAAAATCGCCCAGGAGGATCTATAAATAAAATTGAATTTAGTACAACATATATTAGCATTGTAAACTATATTAGAACTTTATCAATGTTTAAAAAAATTTTTAAAGTGATAATAACGTCAATTTTTGTGAGATGCATAATTTATTTTTTTATAATTTATTTTTTGTTCACGTTTAGATAAATGTATGTACTTTCCTGTCGGAAAAAAAATGAACTCGTAAATTTTTTTTGGCAACAATTAAATAATGGATAAAATTTAAATGGCTAATCTTTTGCTATTATTAGCTTATTATTTTCACATTCTTATTAATTAAAAGAAAACTAATAAAAAATTTGAAAATCTGACTTCGATGTGCACAATGGCCCTTGGGGGGGGGGGGTCACGTGTTAAATCACGTGACTGTCCGAGCTACCGTTTTCGAGAACAGTGAAATATACGTATATATACAAATATTGCTCACTTAATAGTATAAGATGAAGGGTATGAAAATCCTCCCGCTGTAACTTTTTTTCTAAGGCTCCTTTTTCTTTTCTCCGGTGCACTGGATAAAAGTAGCATCATTTTTAGCGTGTGCAAAAGCATCTTTTATATTGAATATGGTTGGATTAGCATTAAAGTTTTATTTACCGGATCACATGAAAGATTCGGATACATTACGGTATATAAGAGGAAATGGTTGAAAGTGCATATTTAGTAGAATTAACCATTTTAAATACCTTCCTGTATTGTTTGACGAATGCTAATATTTTTGATTTGACTTTCTGTCTGTCTTTGTACCTCGTCTGAAATAATGACTTTCTGTTTATATATATAACTACCTTGTAAAAGTTCAGCAGTTTTGTTAAAGAACGTTCTACTGCTTGACTATATAAAACCTCTGCAAAACGCATACTAAAAATCTTTTTCATAGAAAGGCATGCATTTTTTTTTTACATATTTTTTAATCGGGCCGGGACGGGTCGGGCCTGATATTAGCGTTTTTTGTCCGGGTCGAGCCGGGCCACACACTGGAAAAAAATAAACGGTCCGGGTCCAGGCCGAATTTTTCGATTTCATACCGGACCGGGCCCGGGCCTCAAAATTTCGGTCCTTGCAGACCTCTAGGTTTGTCTGCCACTAGCTGTAAACAACGTGTGAAAAAACAAAGTGATTTTTTCTTCTCAGCCGGAAGCTCGAAGGACTAGCAGCGACTGCTAGAGAAAATAAGCTCCACTTACAAATACCGCGAATAGCAGAGCGTGCATTTGCTGAGTTGAGCTCGTCATCTTATTAAAAATACCATAGAAATTTCATGAGAGTAAAACTCGTCATTCGATGTGATTGGGTTAATGCCTAAGAGCCTAATTAATGTCCAATAATGCGAGGAGCACCGGACCATGTGTGGAATATAATATAGCACTTGTTCCTAATAAAGAGAATGAAATACAATTTTTTTTATTAAAATCACACAATCAACTGTGGAAGAAAATCATATTAATTGAAATTTTATTTTTCCGACTGAGTGAAAATAATGCCTGGACCGGGACTCGAACCCCGGATCTCTGACTTACAAGGTCAAGGCTCTACCAATTGAGCTATCCAGGCCGACCGGGATGTCGGCCTGGATAGCTCAATTGGTAGAGCCTTGATATGATTTTCTTCCACAGTTGATTGTGTGATTTTAATAAAAAATTGTATTTCTTTCTCCCATTATCTAATGGTGTTTTCCATCTCCTGCGGCTTATTTTCTGTTGAGCTATCTATCTAAATGATAGACCAGAGATGTTTCTGCCTAAAAGGTTGTCTGAGTGAGTAATGCTGACCGGGATGTCGGCCTGGATAGCTCAATTGGTAGAGCCTTGACCTTGTAAGTCAAAGATCCGGGGTTCGAGTCCCGGTCCAGGCATTATTTTCACTCAGTCGGAAAAATAAAATTTCAATTAATAAAGAGAATGAAGTTGCTCCACCAGTGACCGAGATGTTCTGTTCGCGAAGCAGATAGACGGGACCGTGCGACTCCGTGCGACTAGGTTGATGAGCACTTCCAGGTAGCGCTCATCAACCTAGTCGCACGGAGTTTTTTTGCGGTTTTCCCCGAAACTCGCGTAAATACGGACTAGGTTCCCTTAAAAATACCTTCACAGAGGGTATTCCACCTAAGCCTAATACCAAATGCAATCAACCAGTCTTCATCTCTACATCACCACCATCACCGAGACTGAAATTACCCTTAGGTAGGTCATGTTGATGCAGTGTTGCCAGAGAGTCGACAGTCAATTTCTCTAAACATGCTTTCAAATTTCCCCAAATCAGGGTTTTTTTCCAAAAAAATCCCCAACACAATTTCTACTGAAAAAGTAAAAAAAAAAAATTAAAATATTTAACAGATTTAAGTCCGATTTTTCCCCCAAATGACGTTTATTTTTGAAAAAAAAACCCATATATAAAAAGTATTTGTGTAATAAATTATATAAAAGTATATATAAATTATATAAAAGATATTATATAAAAGTATGCATATAATATCTTTTATATACACACTAGTACCGTAAGGAAGTTAGCCCCCCCTCGAAAGAAATTCAAAATTTCACTAATGTCATTCGTTTGATCGTCGTTTGATCGGATTTGATCGACTAATTGCACCGTTTGATCGCATCAGGAAAAAAAGATATTAAGCAATAATTTTAGGGGGGGCTAACTTCTCGATTTTTAGAAATTATTCAAAAATCAAAACCAATATGTCATTCGATAGAAAATCGTTAGATCGTTTCAAATTGACATATTTCAACGTTTGATCGATACCGGAAGTGGCTTAAAAAGTCGCCTAAAAAGTTAGAAACTATACGACTTTACCATTATTAAAACATGGAAATTTCCTACAAGCTATATAATATCCCCCCCCCCTCCTCGAAAGAAATTTCAAATTTCACTAATGTCATTCGTTTGATCGTCGTTTGATCGGATTTGATCGACTAATTGCACCGTTTGATCGCATCAGGAAAAAAAGATATTAAGCAACAATTTTAGGGGGGGCTAACTTCTCGATTTTTAGAAATTATTCAAAAATCAAAACCAATATGTCATTTGATAGAAAATCGTTAGATCGTTTCAAATTGACATATTTCCACGTTTGATCGATACCGGAAGTGGCTTAAAAAGTCGCCTAAAAAGTTAGAAACTATACGACTTTACCATTATTAAAACATGGAAATTTCCTACAAGCTATATAATATCCCCCCCCCCCTCCTCGAAAGAAATTTCAAATTTCACTAATGTCATTCGTTTGATCGTCGTTTGATCGGATTTGATCGACTAATTGCACCGTTTGATCGCATCAGGAAAAAAGGATATTAAGCAATAATTTTAGGGGGGGCTAACTTCTCGATTTTTAGAAATTATTCAAAAATCAAAACCAATATGTCATTTGATAGAAAATCGTTAGATCGTTTCAAATTGACATATTTCCACGTTTGATCGATACCGGAAGTGGCTTAAAAAGTCGCCTAAAAATTTAGAAACTATACGACTTTACCATTATTAAAACATGGAAATTTCCTACAAGCTATACAATACCCCCCCCCCCCTTCTCGAAAGAAATTTCAAATTTCACTAATGTCATTCGTTTGATCGTCGTTTGATCGGATTTGATCGACTAATTGCACCGTTTGATCGCATCAGGAAAAAAGGATATTAAGCAATAATTTTAGGGGGGAGGGACAAACTTCTCGATTTTTAGAAATTATTCAAAAATCAAAACCAATATGTCATTCGATAGAAAATCGTTAGATCCTTTCAAATTGACATATTTCCACGTTTGATCGATACCGGAAGTGTCTTAAAAAGTCGCCTAAAAAGTTTGAAACTTTACGACTTTACCAATATTAAAACATGGAAATTTCCTACAAGCTATATAATGCCCCCCCCCCCCTTCTCGAAAGAAATTTAAAATTTTACTAATGTCGTTCGTTTGATCGTCGTTTGATCGGATTTGATCAACTAATTGCACCGTTTGATCGCATTAAGAAAAAAAGATATTAAGCAATAATTTTAGGGGGGGCTAACTTCTCGATTTTTAGAAATTATTCAAAAATCAAAACCAATATGTCTTTCAATAGAAAAACGTTAGATCGTTTCCAATTGCCATATTTCCACGTTTGATCGATAACGGAAGTGGCTTAAAAAGTTTGAAATTTTATGACTTTACCCTATTAAAACATGGAATTTTCCGGCAATCTATATGTCATTCGATAGGAAATCGTTAGATCGTCTTAAAATGGCAGCTTTCGGGATTTGATCTACAGCGGAAGTTCTTAAGATTACCTATGAAAATTTTGAAAATAATCCTATATGCCTCAAAATGTGGAGTTAACCCCCCCCCCCCCACCAACATACACACACACACACACTCACATACGCAGAATAAAAAAAATCCTTATGTCATTCGACGTAGAATAGTTAGATAGGATTTGATCGACAAATTGCATCGTTTGATCGCTTCAGGAAACTAGTTGGCATAGGTGGACTCTGCTCAGTTCCCCATCATATTTATGTTGTCATAAATTTCTAGTGCGAGACATATTATAATCATGATAAAAGAAATGAATTTGACCAAAGCTTGATACAATAACAGAATAAAATCCCCGCCTAATAGGCTAGGCTCTCCACCGCTCACTTCGATATATTTATCTTATCCTAATCTATTAATTTATTTTATCAGGGTCAATTCCGTTGTTTAGTTTTCATGCTACTATTTCCAATGCAATAATCCTCAAAATTCATATTTATATGAAAAATTTACAATTTCGCTATGTTGACAAAATCGTTAATTACGAATAACTTACGAAATTTTCCTATTAGAATATTTGTATTCAATCATGTTCAAACAAATATCATAAATGTAATTTTGAAGTTGTCTAATGTATTTATGATCCTGAAAATGAAAGTTTATGCTCAATTTTGCCTTAATCTGACATGTTAAGTAGTTCGTAAATTCCAAATAACTTACGAATTTTTTAAATTGGAAAAATCATAGTCTATTATATTCATGCCAGTATCCTAAATAACATTTGGAAAGTGGTTTGACATCTTTACGATGAAAATATCTCTCAAAATTGACGTTTATGTGAAATTTTGCCCTATACTGCCATGTTAAGAAATTCGTAAATTTCCAATAACTTGCGAAATTTTCAAAGTAGCATATTTATAGTTACTGATGTTTATTCCGGCATCAAAACTGATATTTTAAAACTGGTCTGACATTTTTACACTAAAAAGTTTCCATTTAATGCACGTTAAGTGAATTTTTGTCCTATTCTCCCATGTTAAGAAAATCGTAAATTTCTAATAACTTACGAAGTTTTTTAATTCTAATGTTGCAAATTAATAGGGTTCTTGCCAGTGTCGAAAGTAATATTTTAAAACTGATTTGACCTCTCTGCGACAATTTGTTCTTGAGATATCGTGTACACAGACTAACAAACTAACGAACTAACGGACTAACAGACACCCTACAGACAGACACCATACAAATTTTGTCATTTTCGGATTCCTCACACCTGAAAACGTGTAAAAAAGTAAAAAAACCTAGGTCGAAAATTTTTACGATTACCTAAGTTCCCCATACTTATAGTATGACGGGGAACTAAAAAAGTTATTAAGGGAATCCGGAACACCAAAATTGACCAAAAAAAGGAAATTTTTGCACTCATTAAAAAAAAAAAAAAAAAAAAAAACTTCACACTTTTCTGAATGGAATGCCGCAAACCGCATATTTCTCCGGCCAGTAGTTAAAAAGATATAACATTGTTTGTATTATTGTTATTTTTAGTATTATTGCTATTTTTCTAATTGTTGGAAACAGGATTTAACCTGACAAATAATCTCCTTTAGCATTTTAGCTAAAATGTCTAAAAAGTGGTTTAGTGTTTTCTTTTCTTTCTGTTTTTTAATTGGTATGTGTGTGGAAGGGGGGGGGATTTATACATTTCATTACTTTGAAAAAACTAAAATCTAAAATTAAGCATTTTACAAAATGCAGTTTAAAACTTGGTTGTAAACATTGAACTTCAGTTTACTTCTAAATCTATTACAATATCATTTGCCTGTGTAGATATGAATATTTGATAAAATTATTATACTCTATTTGAAGCAGTATTAAATATATCATCAAATTTTATTAATTTAAAATTTAAAACTGCCATATCAACTTTGTACATACTAAAATATATGATAAACATACCTCGTGGAAGTTACCCCCCCCCCCCCCAATGAGAAAAGGATATCAGTAATATACCAAACGTTTGATCATCGTTAGATCGGATTTGTTCGGCAAAAGTTTTCGTTTGATCGGTCAAAAAAACCGGGATATATAGAAAAATAGCCAGGGGGGCTAACTTCCACAAAAGTTAAAAAGTGTTCAAAATTTAAAAAATATATATACAGAAACAGTAGAAAATCGTTAGATCGGATTTGATCGACCGTTTCCGACGTTTGATCGGCCTTTAAACTGCCCGAAAATTACCTTTGAAAGTACCCAAAAGGTGGAAGTTAGCCCCCCCTCAAAAGCAAATCAAAAAATTATTAATGCCAATCGACGTAGAATCGTTAGATCGGATTTGATAGACCGTTTCCGACGTTTGATCGGCCATTAAATTGCCCGAAAATACCCTTTAAGGTCCCACAAAACGTGAAAGTTACCCCCCCCCCCCCCTCAAAAGCAAAAAAAAAAAAAAAAAAAAAAAAATTATGCATATCGACGTAGAATCGTTAGATCGGATTTGATCGACCGTTTCGGACGTTTGATCGGGCATTAAACTGCCCGAAAATACCCTTTAAAACACCCCAAAACGGGGAATTTAGCCCCCCCCCCCTCAAAAGCAAATCAAAAAATTTTTTGATGTATATCGACGTAGAATCATTAGATCGGATTTGATCGAACGTTTCCGACGTTTGATCGGCTATTAAACTGCCCGAAAATACATTTTAAAGGAACCCCAAAACGTGGAAATCCCCCCCCCCCCTCAAAATGAAATCAGCAAAATTTTGATATCGATCGACGTTCAATTTTTAGGTCGGAATTTGATCCGTCTTTAAACTGCCGAAAATACCTTTTAATGTACCCCAATACGTGGAAAGTTATCCTCCACTAAAAAGCAAATCAACAAAGTTTGACTCCAAATAGTGGAAGTTAGACCCCTCCCTTCCCAATTAATTTAGTGGTTTAGTGTTTTCTTTTCTTTCTGTTTTTTAATTGGTATGTGTGTGGAAGGGGGTGGGGATTTATACATTTCATTACTTTGAAAAAACTAAATCTAAAATTAAGCATTTTACAAAATGCAGTTTAAAACTTGGTTGTAAACATTGAACTTCAGTTTACTTCTAAATCTATTTACAATATCATTTGCCTGTGTAGATATGAATATTTGATAAAATTATTATACTCTATTTGAAGCAGTATTAAATATATCATCAAATTTTATTAATTTAAAATTTAAACTGCCATATCAACTTTGTACATACTAAAATATATGATAAACATACCTCGTGGAAGTTACCCCCCCCCCCCCCAATGAGAAAAGGATATCAGTAATATACCAAACGTTTGATCATCGTTAGATCGGATTTGTTCGGCAAAAGTTTTCGTTTGATCGGTCAAAAAAACCGGGATATATAGAAAAATAGCCAGGGGGGCTAACTTCCACAAAAGTTAAAAAGTGTTCAAAATTTAAAAAATATATATACAGAAACAGTAGAAAATCGTTAGATCGGATTTGATCGACCGTTTCCGACGTTTGATCGGCCTTTAAACTGCCCGAAAATTACCTTTGAAAGTACCCAAAAGGTGGAAGTTAGCCCCCCCTCAAAAGCAAATCAAAAAATTATTAATGCCAATCGACGTAGAATCGTTAGATCGGATTTGATAGACCGTTTCCGACGTTTGATCGGCCATTAAATTGCCCGAAAATACCCTTTAAGGTCCCACAAAACGTGAAAGTTACCCCCCCCCCCCCCCTCAAAAGCAAAAAAAAAAAAAAAAAAAAAATTATGCATATCGACGTAGAATCGTTAGATCGGATTTGATCGACCGTTTCGGACGTTTGATCGGGCATTAAACTGCCCGAAAATACCCTTTAAAACACCCCAAAACGGGGAATTTAGCCCCCCCCCCCCCTCAAAAGCAAATCAAAAAATTTTTTGATGTATATCGACGTAGAATCATTAGATCGGATTTGATCGAACGTTTCCGACGTTTGATCGGCTATTAAACTGCCCGAAAATACATTTTAAAGGAACCCCAAAACGTGGAAATCCCCCCCCCCTCAAAATGAAATCAGCAAAATTTTGATATCGATCGACGTTCAATTTTTAGGTCGGATTTGATCCGTCTTTAAACTGCCGAAAATACCCTTTTAATGTACCCCAATACGTGGAAGTTATCCTCCACTAAAAAGCAAATCAACAAAGTTTGACTCCAAATAGTGGAAGTTAGACCCCTCCCTTCCCAATTAATTTAGTGGCACGAGCAATTTTAACTGAAAAGACTTTACTTTGAAAAATTCATAAGTTATTTGATATTTTCTAAAGGTAACAGAGTAAAGCAATATTTTATACAATCTCGTATTATACAGATTATTGCATTTGAAATGGTGTAAAACAACATAAAAACTAAAATAGTAAACTAATCCTTGTAAATTTTATCAATAAATTAGAATCAGTTAAGTGTATAGAAATAAACCTTAGCTAGATATCTAGGTGAGAGATTTCAGTCTGTGACTGCTTTCATAAAAAAAAAAAAAAAAAAAAAAATACAAGGGGACAGATAGAGCCTTATAAATGTAAATATATATATTACTAGCAGACCCGGCCACGCGTTGCTGTGACTAAGTTATACGTTGAATTATACGGCTGTAAACTATTTAGTACAGTCAAATTATTATTTACGAACAAAGACGAAAACGTTGTAGCCGATGTAAAAACCCACAGGGTTGAGATTTGAAACTTAGGTCAAAATTTGGAAGCGATTGATAAAAATTTTCGTAGTGTTGATATTAAGCACAAATTAATTTTATTGAAGGGTCTTATAATTTTAATGGGGAAGTGATATATATTATTTCTAATGCTACTTTGGATAAAATTGCTAAACTGACTAATATATAAATTAAATTCTATTAAAATTCTATTAAAATAAAAGTATAAAAGAAACAAACGATTTTAAAATCAATTTTTATGGAGGAGTGAAATATAATATATGCTATAATGGATAATTTTACTATAAAATGACCTCATCATTTTAAATATTTTAAAGAGGGCAACAGCTGTAGTTATAAAAAGGAAAACAATAAGGCTAAACCAGAAAAATAAGTAAATTTGATAAATATTTTAAAACTTTAAAATTGGAAATCTTATGAAATATTGGACATTTAAAGTAAATACATGTATTATTTTAAATAGAAAAAGATTTTGGAAAAGTTTAGTGTATTTTAACGAAGTGATGAGAAGTTTTTGAGTATGTTAAAATTTTAATAGTAAATTCAAGTTAATAAAGATGCGAAACATTGAGGATTAAGATAAGAATAATTATAAGATTTTAAAAAAAAAAAAACTTTTTATATACCATGCTTTTAAATTTTAATATACTAATAATATACTAATTAAAAGGAAAATGATAAATATTCTATCATAGTTTGAAGTCAAATTTGTTTTCAAATGTCTAAATAAAATATCTGATGTAAGATACTAATATTTTGCAGCGGAATAGATTTCATTTCTGTCATCCTTGGCGAAAAAAAAAAGAATATCGCCAAATTATCTGGCGAAAATATTAATTCCTTTCAAAAATCATGGTTATTTTAACAACTTATATTAAAAGAGTAATGAATAATATGAAACAATATTTCGTACAATACATATTACATGTCATACATACGTACAATGAATAATACATATTACATTTCGTACAATGCATACATCTGGCATGTATATTTTCGTGTTACGCTTTTGATCGCCAAATAATAATAATAATAATAATAAAAGCCAAGGGCGACAGAGTTTTGAAATTTAAAATTAAAATTTTGTCAATTTGACAGCAAAATAATTCAATCTAACACCCGCGATAACTAATACATATCTATACCCAAATATAAGGATTAAAATCGGGAAATAAATTTCCTCGATTTTTAATAATTTCTTACAAAAAATCCAGTGGGCAATTAACATAGGAAATCTTTTTCTTGGCTGCACAGACGGTCAGTGAGTCACACTTCGCTTGCGTATAGAACTCATAGATATAGTATAGCATATATAGAATAGAGTGATCATTGGGGAGAAAAAAGTTATTCCTTTTCATTTGGGAAAAGACGACGTTTTTACCAAAATATGGCCGTCTTTCCCCGAATGAATACACACGGGAATACATACTAATATTTTAGCAAATAAAATTTATGAATAATTTATTTGCTAAAGGGGAATGGAAGACTCCAGATACAGTTTCAAATTCATATTTCTTTCTTTCTTTTCTTTTCTTTCTTTTTTTTTTTTTTTTCAATACCACTTAATGGCTGTTTCCAAAGCCTTTATTTATTTTTTTTTTTTTTCGGCATCAAAAATCTTTGTACGATAACATGGGGATGACAGATCTATATATATTACTATATCTATGATAGAACTACATTAGCACTTTATCAATGTGTATAAAATCTTTAATTGATTATGACGTCAATTTTCGTGAGATGCATAATTTAACTTTTTATAATTTTTTAACGTTCACGTTTGATTAAATGTATTTATTTTTATGTCGAAAGAAAATGAACTCGTATTTTTTTTTTTTTTTTTTTTTTTTTTGGCAACAATTAAATTAATGGAACTCACAGATATTTTGGAGCAACTTTAATAAAGGTCTATAATTAACAAATAATTGCAATAAAACAATATTGTGACAATAAATTGAGATAAAAACTATCCTATCTCTCAAGTTGGACCAAACTGCACACAGTGTGCAAAATTTCATTAAAATCGGTTCCTTAGTTTAGGAGTTTACTCCGGACAAACATCGTGACACGTAATTTATATATATATACAGATAGAGTGCAATTTCATTATTTTATTTATATTTAATTTTAAGCTATCATTTGATTTTCAAAATGCTTTTAGCACGTTTAGCGCCACGCAAACTCTTATAATCCATTAAAATTCTATAATGATTCCTCCCGTAATAATAATAAAAAAAATTAAGCAAATTTTTAATAAATTTTCAATCATTAAATGTAATATTTTTAGTTTTATATCGTATTTTATACCCGCCACCGATCGTTGACGCTTCTTTATATCATATTTGACAGAGCGCTCAACGTTTTAATTTTTTATTAATACTGCTTTTACTTTCGGGGTAAAACTTTCACTGAAATGTTTGAAGTATAACATGTGCTGCACACTCCCAAAGTTTCAAGATGATTCCTTCAGTACTTAGAGATATATGACAAAATGTCTAGAATCTAGAATGGCTGACATGGCGCTCAACGTGTTAAAAAATATTTTACTTCACTGCTCACAACAAAACTGAACACTGTTCAAAAACCTGAATTATAAATTAAAAAATTAATAAGCATGATTGAATTCATCATGACTTATCTTGACAAAGGTTAATTCTATAAACTCTTTTAAGCAAAATTCATTTTTTTTTTTTTTTTTGTGTGTGTGTGTGTGTGTGAATTGTCTGTATGTCTGTGCACTCACTGAGGTAAATATGCATGTATCGTCATAAAATGTTTTATTATATTACTAACTAGCAAGCCCGTGCGAATTTTTCGCACTTTATTTCTTTGTAACCTTTAAAATTTAAAATTATTATTATTATTTAAATTTAAAGCCATAAAAACGTCGTGTTTACATAGGCATGAGCAAATTTATTATTTAATGTTTTTTTTTTACTTTTCACGTGAAAGCATATTTTATTTTATCATATATATAGTAATAAGACATAGATTGATCATCGAGGATGAAAAAGTGATTCCTTTTCATTTGGGAAAATTCGGCCATTTTACTTTCTTATGGATATTTTTCCTCGAGTTCATATACACGGGAATACACACAGAAAATTTAGCTAATAAAATTTATGAATAATTTTTGTACTAAAACAGAAAGAAAAACTGTAGATACTCGTGTTTTATTCATTTCTTTTTCCTTTTTTTAACTATACTCTAGTATACTCATATCTGCACAAAACTGACTTTCTTTCGGAATTTATTATTATATTTCTTTGAGATATCTGCAAATCGTCCGCATAATCGTCTGCATTCATCATAGAAATTTTTTTTAATAAATTATAATCAAGAAATTATAATTAATAAATTAATAAGTTAATTAATGAATTATAATAATTAATAATTTATATTCCGTAAATTTATGTAAGATTATATATAGAAGAAAGCCTTGTGGTAGACACAACATGTTAGTTATATAATAAAACTTCCGCAGCTGCTAACTACATTTAAAAGAATTTTGAAATTTTCATATTACTTACTAATATAAAATATTTAAAAATATAAAATTTTAAAGAGAGTATTTCATTAAATATCAAAACAGTAATTGTTTCATAGGAATAACAAAGAACTGATTATAAAAAATATATTTTTCATAAATTACTTGAATATAATTTATTTATGAAAACTTATCCCATTTCTTTTCATATATTTATTACAACACTTAAAAGCCGTGCAATATTTCGGCATTTTAAAAATTCATTAACATTCTACTCGATTACTATTTCCGAGTTTTATACTCCCTATTGTCTGATGGCAAAACTTTTTTTTTTTTTTTTTTGCTTTTGAGGGTGGCTAACTTCCACGTTTTGGAGGATTTTTCAAGGGTATTTTCGGGCAGTTTAGTTCCGATCAAACGTCGGAAACGGTCGATCAAATCCGATCTAACGATTCTACGTCTATTGACATCAAAATTTTTTTGATTTGCTTTTGAGGGGGGGGGGGGGGGGCTAACTTCCACATTTTGGGTACTTTCAAAGGGCATTTTCGGGCAGTTTAAAGGCCGATCTAACGTCGGAAACGGTCGATCAAATCCGATCTAACGATTCTACGTCGATTGACATCAAAATTTGATTGATTTGCTTTTGAGGGGGGGGGGGGGGTAACTTCCACGTTTTGGGGGACCTTTAATGGGTATTTTCGGGCAGTTTAATGCCCGATCAAACGTCGGAAACGGTCGATCATATCCGATCTAACGATTCTACGTCTATTGACGTCAAAATTTTTTTGATTTGCTTTTGAGGGGTGGCTAACTTCCACCTTTTGGGTACTTTCAAAAGGCATTTTCGGGCAGTTTAAAGGCCGATCAAACGTCGGAAACGGTCGATCAAATCCGATCTAACGATTTTCTACTGTTTGGGTATAATTTTTTTGAATTTTCAACACCTTTTAATTTTTGTGGAAGTTAGCCCCCCCCCCCTATTTTTCTATGTATCTCGATATTTTTGACCGATCAAATCCGATCTAACGATGATCAAACGTTTGGTATATTAGTGATATCCTTTTATCACTGAGGGGGGGGGGGGCTAACTTCCACGAGGTGCTTAAAACGGGTGGAACGGGTTAAATCACTTTGTCGGGCGCCCAAACTTCTCAAATCCTTTTGAAGAACAACAAAGAAAAAAGTAAAAATGAACATAATTACACTTATGCTTAATATCTACGCATATTAGCGTGAATAACAATTAAAGAAAATTTCACTGAAATTTGTAAAAAGAAAGAAAAAAAAATCTCATACGCTTCTCCACTTTACATAATCTGTGGAAATTTGATATAAAAAAAATATATATTTTTTTCTCTGTCACACACACACTTCCATCAGGTATATGTAATTCGCTCTATATTTTTTGAAATTCTGAAGGACAAAGCTTCAAAAAATCTACAAATGATTTTCATCTGAAAAAATTGAATTTGTGTTGCTTGGCTTATATACCGCATCTGATATATCGAAAAGTGAAGATTTTTATATTATCAGGTTAAAAAAAAAAAAAAAAAAAAGAAATATGTATTTTAAAATTATTTATATTTTTAAACCACATATATATGAACTAAATCAATTATATATATATTATGATTTAAAATATATATATTGATATTTTTAATTTAATTTAAATGAAACCAATCACATATAGTACTAAATTTTTAAATATTACGTATTTTGTACAACTATACTTAAGATAATATACATATTGCAGTGAGTGATAATTAAAGAACATATTATAGAAATTTGTAAAAAAAAAAAAAGAAAAAAAAAACCTCATATGCTCCCACTTCCAAGCCTTCCATAATCTGTTGAAATTTGCTTTAAAAACTACTTTTTATTTTTTCTTTGGCCCCTGAATCCCTCCGTTTCAAATATATGCAACTCTCAATACTGTATTTCTTAAAACTCTAACTAATAAACAAAGTTTCATTAAAATCTGTAAAAAAAATTATAAGAATAAATGAAATTATAAGAATAAAGTTATACAAAATGCGTAAGTGGATTATTTTCCTGCTTTAGTGGCGCGTTTATCCACTGAGTGAGGGGGGGGGGAGGGGGCTTTTGTCCGATGGGGTTTTTGTAAAGTGTGGCTTTTGTCCGGGACCCCCATATATATATAATATTGTATTAATATTTTTTTCTTGGTAAATAATTTACTTATGTACAGATTCATATAGCAAATTGCGAGATTTCGATAAACGTAGAATGTTATTCATTCTTTCTTTTCTCCTTTCCCTTTCAGACGTGTATATTTTTTACAGGCAATGCCATCAGGAAATGATCATATTACAAATCTACTGCCTGAAACGTGAGCTTTCTCTGGAAATAGAAAAGAATTTTACAACTGACCATCGGTGTTTCCGGGCAGAAGCAAATGATATTTTCTCTCCCCACCCACCTAATAAATTTTGAGTGCAGTCTTTCAAGATATTTCACCCTCGCATCCCCCGCGGCTAACGAGGGGGAGCCACTCGCACTCGCATCCCCCTCATTAACTGTCTTCAGCGGAGGACTTGGTTGGAGGAACCGCTTTTTCCTACAAAACAAACACGTAAAAACAGAAAGAAAGAAAAGAATAAAGATTATGTGACTTTATTTTAACGTAGGAACTAAAACAATTTTTAATTATGTTATATACATATAGATTTACACATGTTTGAAAGGGGAAAATGTTGCGATTTTTTTTTTTTTTTTAATTCTTACACTTTTTAACGAAGAATGTGCTTTCAGTCACAGTGATAATTCGGCCTTCATTTATAATAAGTTTTCATAAGTAATATGTTTGTTTACAAAAGAAAACTTCTTTTTTTTTTTTTTTTTTTCTGTCCATTCATTTTCTCCATTAAAGTTTATAAATACACGATATCTGATACAATAAATTTTTATTGTTCTATATTACCGGAAATTTTTCTCTTCCATCGTATCTCAAGAAAAATTATATAAGTAACATTTCTATTTATGAGAACTGTAATACAGTGTGCAACGCTTAGAAAAGATTCAGATTTATAACGTCTAAATCATTATTTAAAAATTTCCTTTTTAGAAGATGATCTCTGCAAAAACTTTTACGCTTGTAAATGTTGTACAACAATGAAAAATATATGATATGATAGTACAATGAAGCACCTATATCTGAATAGTTTACGTTAACAAAAATGACATATAATTTTAGTATTGTAAAACTGTAAACCCAACTTCTACGGTAAATTGCAAAAAATATACTGTAAAATTAAAAAATAAATAAATTTAATAATAAATGCTTGGGATTAATGAATGTAGGTTTTCGAAGTTTATGTAGAATTAGAATAGAAATTTGTATAGAAAGCAGTGTATATGTAAACGGTGTAGGGCATTTTCTCTGTGCTAGTGACTCACGAAAGAGGTTTTTTTTTTTTTTTTTTTTTTTTTTCCTACTGGGTATTTTAAAAGATATTGGTCTATTGTCAAAAAGAGTCGTTATCCAGCAATATAAGATAGTCTAATTATGAAAGATGGCAAAATTTAAATACGTTTCGCTGTCAGGTCCCGAACAAAAGCCCCAGCGGACAAAATCCCACCGGACAAAATCCCCACCGGACAAAAGCCCCACTGGACAAAATACCCATTGGACAAAAGCCCCACCGGACAAAAGCCCCAACGAACAAAAACCCCACTAACGCTCAAATATACCTGAGGGGGGGGGGGGTAAGGGGGACCACAATGAGCATAGCAAAATAAAAATAAAATTTTTTTTTGAAGATATTAATGAAACTGTTTAATTATCATTAGAGTTTTAAGTAATATATACTGAGAGTTATACATATGTAACTCTCCGTTGCATATTAAAAAATGTAGTTTTTAAAGCAAATTTCAACAAATTACGGAGAGCTTGGGGGAATATGAGTTTCTATTTTTTTTTTTTTTTTTTTTTTTTCCTTCAAATTTCAATGAAATGTTTTCACTGCAATATTTATATTATGTTAAGTATAGCTGAACAAAATAGGTAATATTTTAAAATATAGTATATATGATTTATTTAGTTCATATAAATGTGATTTCAAAAACTATCAATAAGTATGAAATAATAATTTGTTTCTCCTAATAATAGTATAAAAAATCTTCGTTTTTCAAAAAATTTTCTTATATTTTCTTTTTATGGTCTTGGAGAGGATTTGGAAAAAATTGGGCTCATGTAAAACTTGTTCTATGCGAGGTACATATTTAAAAGGTATTTTCGGGCAGTTTAAAAGCTGATCAAAAATCCGAAACGGTCGATCAAATCCGTTCTAATGATTATACGTCGGTCGACATAAAAATTTTGTTCATTTGCTTTTCAGGGGTGCTAACTTCCACGTTTTGGAGTTCCTTTAAAGGGTATTTTCGACCAGTTTAAAGGCCGATCAAACGTCAGAAACGGTCGATCAAATCCGATCTAACGATTCTACGTCGATATGCATCAACAATTTTTTGATTTGCTTTTGAGGGGGGCTGACTTCCACGTTTTGGATACCTTTAAAGGGTATTTTCGGGCAGTTTAATGCCTTATCAAACGTCGGAAATGGTCGATCAAATCCGATCTAACGATTCTGCGTCGATTGACATCAAAATATTTTTTTTGATTTGCTTTTGAGGGAGGGGGGGGGGGGCTAACTTCCTCCTTTTAGGGTACATTTAAAGGGTATTTTCGGGCAGTTTAATGGCCGATCAAACGTCGGAAACGGTCGATCAAATCCGATCTAACGATTCTACGCCGATATACAGCAACATTTTTTTGATTTGCTTTTGAGGGGGGGGGGCTGACTTCCATGTTTTGGGTACCTTTAAAGGGTATTTTCGGGCAGTTTAATGCCCTATCAAACGTCGGAAATGGTCGATGAAATCCAATCTAACGATTCTACGTCGATTGACATCAAACATTTTTTGATTTGCTTTTGAGGAGGGGGGGGGGCTAACTTCCTCATTTTGGGGTACATTTAAAGGGTATTTTCGGGCAGTTTAATGGCCGATCAAATGTCGGAAACGGTCGATCAAATCCGATCTAACGATCCTACGCCGATATACATCAACAATTTTTTGATTTGCTTTTGAGGGGGGGGGGGGCTGACTTCCATGTTTTGGGTACCTTTAAAGGGTATTTTCGGGCAGTTTAATGCCCGATCAAACGTCGGAAATGGTCGATCAAATCCGATCTAACGATTCTACGTCGATTGACATCAAAATTTTTTTGATTTGCTTTTGAGGGGGGGCTAACTTTCTCCTTTTGGGGTACATTTAAAGGGTATTTTCGGGCAGTTTAGTGGCCGATCAAACGTCGGAAACGGTCGATCAAATCCGATCTAACGATTCTACGTCGATTGACATCAAAAATTTTTTTATTTGCTTTTGAGGGGGGGGGGGGCTGACGTCCACCTTTTGTGTACCTTCAAAGGGCATTTTCGGGCAGTTTAAAGGCCGATCAAACGTCGGAAACTGTCGATCAAATCCGATCTAACGATCTTCTACTGTTTCTCTCTATATATTTTTTAAATTTTGAACACCTTTTAACTTTTGTGGAAGTTAGCCCCCCCCCCCCCCCTCTCCCCACTGGCTATTTTTCTATATATCTCGATTTTTTTGACCGATCAAACGAAAACTTTTGCCGATCAAATCCTATCTAACGATGATCAAACGTTTGGGTGTATTAGTGATATCCTTTTTTCACTGTGGGGGGGGGGGGGTAACTTCCACGAGGTATGTTTATCATATATTTTAATATGTACAAAGTTGATATGGCAGTTTTAAATTTTAAATTAATAAAATTTGATGATATATTTAATACTGCATCAAATAGAATATAATAATTTTATCAAATATTCATGTCTACACAGGCAAATGATATTGTAATAGATATAGAAGTAAACTGAAGTTCAAAATTTACAACCAAGTTTTAAACTGCATTTTGTAAAATGCTTAATTTTAGATTTTAGTTTTTTCAAAGTAATGAAATGTATAAATCCCCTCCCCCTTCCACACACTCACCAATTAAAAAACAGAAAGAAAAGAAAACACTAAAACACTTTTTAGACACTTTAGCTAAAATGCTAAAGGAGATTATTTGTCAGGTTAAATCCTGCTTCCAACAATTAGAAAAATAGCAATAATACAAACAATGTTATAAAGTTTTTTTTTTTTTTTTTTTTATGAGTGAAAAAATTCCCTTTGCTGTTCCGGATTTCCTTAATAACTCTCTTTCCTGAAGCGATCAAACGATTTAATTTGTCGATCAAATACTATCTAACTATTCTATGTCGAATGACATAAGGATTTTTTTAATTCTGCGTATGTGGGGGTGTGTGTGTGTATGTTAAGGGGGGGGTGTAACTCCAGATTTTGAGGCATATAGGATTATTTTCAAAATTTCCATAGGTTATCTTAAGAACTTCCGCTGTAGATCAAATCCCGAAAGCTGTCATTTTAAGATGATCTAACGATTTCCTATCGAATGACATATAGATTGTCGGAAAATTCCATGTTTTAATAGGGTAAAATCATAAAGTTTCAAACTATTTTGGCGACTTTTTAAGCCACTTCTGGTATCGATCAAACGTGGAAATATGTCAATTTGAAACGATCTAACGATTTTCTATTGAATGACATATTGGTTTTGATTTTTGAATAATTTCTAAAAATCGAGAAGTTAGCCCCCCCTCTAAAATTATTGCTTTTTTCTTTTTTTCCTGATGCAATCAAACGGTGCAATTAGTCGATCAAATTCGATCAAACGACGATCAAACGAATGACACTAGTGAAATTTTAAATTTCTTTCGAGAAGGGGGGGGGGGGGGGTATTATATAGCTTGTAGGAAATTTCCATGTTTTAATAATGGTAAAGTTGTAAAGTTTCAAACTTTTTAGGCGACTTTTTAAGCCACTTCCGGTATCGATCAAACGTGGAAATATGCCAATTTGAAATGATCTAACGATTTCCTATCGAATGACATATAGATTGTCGGAAAATTCCATGTTTTAATAGGGTAAAATCATAAAGTTTCAAACTTTTTAGGCGACTTTTTAAGCCCCTTCCGGTATCGATCAAACGTAGAAATATGTCAATTTGAAACGATCTAACGATTTTCTATCGAATGACATATTGGTTTTGATTTTTGAATAATTTCTAAAAATCGAGAAGTTAGCCCCCCCTAAAATTATTGCTTAATATCTTTTTTTCCTGATGCGATCAAACGGTGCAATTAGTCGATCAAATCCGATCAAACGACGATCAAACGAATGACATTAGTGAAATTTGAAATTTCTTTCGAGGAGGGGGGGGGGATATTATATAGCTTGTAGGAAATTTCCATGTTTTAATAATGGTAAAGTCGTATAGTTTCTAACTTTTTAGGCGACTTTTTAAGCCACTTCCGGTATCGATCAAACGTGGAAATATGTCAATTTGAAACGATCTAACGATTTTCTATCGAATGACATATTGGTTTTGATTTTTGAATAATTTCTAAAAATCGAGAAGTTAGCCCCCCCTAAAATTATTGCTTAATATCTTTTTTTCCTGATGCGATCAAACGGTGCAATTAGTCGATCAAATCCGATCAAACGACGATCAAACGAATGACATTAGTGAAATTTTGAATTTCTTTCGAGGGGGGGCTAACTTCCTTACGGTCACACTAGTTATCGGAAAATTTTAAATTTGCATAAAGTACTTTAGCGCTGAGGATGTACGCAAGATGTGCTTTCATCCTCAGGATATCCTGAGGATGTCCTGGTGAGAAAGGCTACCTTCAAAAGCCCTACATGCTAAAGAAAACTGTTAAAAGTCCCTACGCGTAGGGACAAATTCCTACAGTTGGCAATGTTGTAAACTTAACAGGCAGACTAAAATAAGTCAAAAAAATTTGAAAAATTCCCCAGATTTCACCCTAAAAATTTCAAAAATCCCCTCGAAATTCTCCACAAATGTTCTGTTCCCAAAATTATCCCCAGAAGCCCAAAAAATCACCAAAATGGAGACAAAATCCCCAATCTGGCAACACTGTGTTGATGTTAAATTGTTAATATGTGTGTTTTCCCCCAAGCTGAAAACTGACTATAAGTTCGGATGGTTTGTTTATTTTATTCTCTGCCTGTTCCTATAACGAAAAGTCAAGGTCTTAGCAGACTTAAGACTCTTTTTTTTTCCCCTTTTAAAAAGAGAGAGAAAAAAAAAATCTGAACATGTTGTGTCTAAACAGACTCTGAGTAATAATCAGCACGTGTAGTGTTAATAACAGAAAATTTTCCGTTAATTTAAGTCAATAGACTTCCTGGTTCTCTTTCGACTTAACCATATTTATTTTTCGAATATATATTATGAAGGGAAAGTTTTGTAATCATGAAAAAATTCGACAATGAGATTTTGCTACCTTTACTGTTAATATATGTAACTGTGTGTGAATGTGAGTCTGTGTGAACACGATAATGACTAAACGCTTTGTTCGATTGAACAGAAAGTTGTTAGGCATATTATAGGTCACTATTACAACGAACTATATAGATTTTGATGAGTGTACGATCTTTTTACAGGGTCACAAAGAAAAATTCTTTATGACTGTGGCCTATGGACTCATATTACTTAAAGTGCGATAGTGTGAAAACGCCTTATTCGGTTGAGCTGAAAGCTGGTAGGGATGTTATAGATCACCATCGCTTGATTTGCATAGATTTTTATAAATGTAGGACTCATAGATTTTTTTACAGGAACATAAAGCAAAATTCTTTATCAATATGGCCAATGGATCCAAATTATTTGAAATGCAATAGCACCTAAATGCCTTACTCGATTGAGCTAAAAGCCCATAAATATTATACAGTACCCGCCGCTTTTTATAATCACATTCGTTCTGAGCAAAAGTGATTTTATTAAGCGGCTGATTTTTATATCCGGCGTACGTTCCTTCACTAAAGAAAAAGGTATTAGTATTTACCTGAATTTGAAAAGAAATTACAAAAAAGGTATCAAATAATGGAACTAATGAACAATATTAATTAATTTTTAACAGATAATTATTTGATTTTTCCTTCAAAATAAATTAATCAAACACATCCTAAGTTCCGATGCGCTCTCCTTTGAAGAAAATCATCAATACTTTGCCGAAAGTTCACGATTTTCTTTTAAATTTAAAATCTTTCCTTTAAAGCTTCTTGCCTCTTAGTCATTTCAGAATAAGAACTAAAAATTGTCTTTTAATTAAACATTATATATATTTAAAAAAGAAAAAAAATCACTTGCGAATCAAATCAAATTTTTAACTTATTACCGCGCTTTGAAGAATACATTCCTTGAAATTATTACTAATACAAGTAATGCGACGTGTTTAATTGCTGTAAATGTAAAGTTTTCGACAAAGAGAGATAATGGAGGGATTGTTGTATTTTATTTTCTATTTTATTTCAAAAATAAAAAAATCACAGGCCATACAAAAATTTGTTTAGTGTGTATAAATAGCATTTTTGCTGCTGAAGAGATTTTTTTGAGTTTATTAACCGGCGATGCTGATTTTATTAAGCGGCGGTTTTAAAATTAGTTCGCATTGATTTGATTCCGGTCCTGGCAATTTGATCAGATTAAGCGGCTGATTTTATTAACTAGTGAATTTATTAAGCGGCTGTTACTGTATATTTATATACACCGGAAACTATACAGCGAGTTCTTGGTAGTTGACGTTTCGGCAAGAATTTATAAATTGAAATAAAAGTATGTTTATGAATATACAAAAGTTATGTCCGAAAATATAAGCAGACGACTATTATTATAGTTTTATATATATATATATATATATAAATATATAAAATTCTGATTTAACTTATATGTTTTCAATTCATTTTTTAAATAATTCTAATATTTATTAGTTATATGAATTTTAAGACATTTTATACAGTGACTATAATAAAATTAAGTTTACAACTTCGAAATTTCCTTATGTGACAAAAGAGTTTAAATCTAATGAATAACACGGAAACAAATGTAAATTTATTGTATTGGAGTTGTTGCCGTTGCTGTTGTTAAACAAATGATCCTCAGTGTTGTTTCTTGGAGGGACTTTTATATCCATCACTATTTTTTAGTTGTAATGTTTGTATAATCGACTATCATATTGTTGCGTACTTGGGGGTTCATGTGTTGTCTCAGAATGATAGGCGAAACTTGCAGAAGCACAACAGTTTATTTACCGAAAATTCTAGAAGAATGCAGGTCTATAAACCAAATATCAACTTCATTTTCACCAGTGAACACTCACAGTACAAACTGTATCAGAACATTAACATACAGCAATCGATTGCAATCCAAAGAGGCTCAGAGCTCTTTCAGCAGCAAGGAAAGGATTGGTGAAAACTCAACTGAGCCTGACTCATTTGGCGTAAAGCAATTCCTTAAATAGCCGCGTAGAAAAATGCAGAAAATTCCGGAAACTTCGCAGCCACTCAAGTTAGAGCTTCGATAGTTGGTATATCGCTAATAAAGATTTTCTTGCCAAGGTTGCCAAAAGATGTCGCCAAAAAGTGAAAAAGTCGCCAAATTTGGCGCCAAAGCCCTTACTCGCCTTAACCCTTTCCCGTAAAATTTAATAATGAAAAGTGGTGCATAAAATAACCATTTAATTTTATTTAGAACTACTCTTTTTGATTACGGTCTTTATTTCATCAACATCTTTTTCCTTTAGTAAAAATTTATACTGACAGGGCCGATGTTCAACAGTGACTTTAGTCTCATAACAAGTATAGCTCGTCATTGTGCTGTATGACATGAAAAAACAATGACGAGATATACTCGTCATTTTACCGGAAATGGTAAATGAGGCTTTTTAACGTGTTTTTAACGGGAATTGAGCTATTTTAATGCGAAAACAAGCTAGAAATGCTGAAAATTAAGATTTTATCACCTGACTAAGACTCTTTGAATAAATCTACATAAAAATAACTGCGAATTATTTACAAATTCGAAACACTGTATATGAAACATCATTCTTTAAAATTGCTGGTGATTATTAAATAAAATAAAAAATCCCTATCAAGTTGATAACGCTGAAGATCATAGAAACATAAACACAATGTCAAATTTTTTTACAATGAAATGATTTTCATTTAACCCTTTCAGACACAACTATTTGGTTTTCATTCACATAAAGCAAGAAATCCTAAATTTAATCATAAATATAACTCAAAAGTAGCAAAATGCTTGTTTAAAAACACAGGTAATAAGAATATCAACAGTGAACAACACAGCAGCCAAGAAGTGATTAGTTGTATACATGTGCTGTCGATGCCATTTTGAATCATAACTTTTGAAACATAAATAAAAATAACCTAAATTTTGAAAGAAGTGATTATTAAAAATGGTTAAAATATAATTTATAAGCATTCAAAAGTAAAATTAAAAAGTATTTAAAACAGTTAATTTACTTAAATTGCTCCTAAAATAATACTGACATCGAAATTCTTATAGGAATAAAGTAAAATGTCCTTTTTCTCATGGGTCCACCAGTGGCCCAGCAGTTCTGCGCTTAAAGCTGGTAGACGTGAGGTGCCAGGTTCGATAGCAGGAAACGCTCGTCGGCCTAGCCGTTCGAAGTTATCCGTGGTTTTCTCCGAAACTTGCGTCAATACCTAGAATCCCTTAGAAAGATCCTCACGGAAGGCACTACCCTAGGCCTAGGACCCTAGTGCAGTCAACCGGCCTTAATCTCCAGAATCCAACCTTTTGTTCATGAACAAGGATAGTGCAATCATCCATTAGTATAATAATATACATATAATATTTCAGCATTATGATACTACTTACCATAAGAATTTTTAAAAAACGATATACAGAATATGTATTGTGAAAAAAACATAATAGACTAAGATATGGTGGGGGAAAATAAATGATAAAGTAATAACTATGAAAAAATTCCTATAAACAGCTATAACGTCTTCAAGGCACCTATAGCTGTAGGAATATTAATTATATTAGCCCGTAATGTAGGTGAATAGTTTTGCGCAGCCCGGTAAATTATTAATGCTAATCACACTGTATTTATACTGTATTCATTTCTTTACACATGTGGGTACTAAATATTAATTTCATTATGGTTTGTGTAAAATAAAGATAATAAAATGTGGTTTATAGAGTTACCTTTCATAGAACACAATGCTTTAGAATTCTTTCGCGCGTCCCTCCATACAAACAAGTGGTGGTATTTACTCCATTTTGAAAAGGAAACATCCCATAGTTAACTTGAATAACATCTATTAGTTTCAAGAGATTCCATGATAGTAGGCACGAGTGCTGCAGTCAAAGCGGCAACGCACGAAAGTTGCCACTTTGACTGCAGCACTCGTGCCTACTTTGTTCGCCTGTCGAAGGATCAAGTGTTCTTTCAAACCGAAACAATTGTTGTGAGTTTATTTCATTTTATGGTGTTTATTCAAAGCATTGTAGTTATTACTATTTATACACGTTATTCAAGTTCGTTATCGGGGGTTTCCGATTTAAAATGGTGTCCAAAAATATTCCAAAGCTCTGCGTTTTATGAGAGTTACTTCCATAAATCACATTTTAATACTTATATTTTGTACAAATCATAATGAAATTGACTTATATCATTTAAGTGCACAAGGAATGTTTTCCATAGACTATAGTAATGATTAACATTAAGATTTACAGGATCACACAAAAATTTTCTGCTACTTCAAGTGCTACAACTGAAAGTTTCTGGAATTGTATTTTCGACATTAAGTATCGCATATTTTTAATGTAAATTATATATATATATATACACCCCGCGACAAAAAGATAGGAACAAAGGGTTTTTTTCTTTGATTTTTCATAAAATAACGTTATCTAAATTGTGCTTATCATTTATTATTATCATAAAATAACACTATTCCTGGACTAATTTTTATTTTAAGACTAATTTAGAAAAGTTTTAAGACTAAAATTTTTCTAATTTAAAACTACACTCCGCGACAAAAAGATGGGAACAAAGGGTTTTTTTAAATTTTTCATAAAATAACATTATCTAAATTGTGCTGATCATTTATTATCATAACAAAATATTATCATATCAAAAACATATTATATATTTGAATCATATTCGAAATATTCATATTCAAAATAATCATATTCAAAAATTAAAAGGAAAAAAAAAAAAAAAAACCACTTTGTAATTATCTTTTTGTCGCGCTGTGTAGTCTTAAATTAGAAAAATTTTAGTCTTAAAATTTTTCTAAATTAGTCTTTAAACGAAAATTAGTCCAGGAATAGTGTTATTTTATAATAATAATAAATGATAAGCACAATTTAGATAACGTTATTTTGTGAAAAATCAAAGAAAAAACCCTTTGTTCCTATATTTTTGTCGCTGGGTGTACACACACACACACACACATATATATATTGTTACGAAATTGTAAATAATTGTGTTTATTTTTGTATAAATTCTTTCAAAGAGGCTTAATAAGTTGATAAAGTGTTAATTTTTTTGCATTTCTAGTCGTTTTAGCGTTGAAATAGCCTTATTTTCCCTTAAAAACGCATTAAAAAGCCCCAGTAATGCAGGTAATGGATTTGGCGCCAAATTTGGCGACTTTTTCCCACCTTGGCGATTTTTTTGGCGACCTTGGCGTGAAAATCCTTTTATGGGATATACCAAATATGGAAGCTGTAAGTTGATTGGTTGACCACTTTCTAGAGTTTTCTCAATCTGGGTTCCATGGAACAGCATATAAGGAGCGCTTCCTCGCCAAGGCAGTCAGTTCAGTTCAGATCTCAGCCAGCTTCGCTAGTGCTTGCATTGCTCTTGAGCCTCTTTGAGAGTGACTTGCTTCAAGTGTTATTGCTATACAGTTTGTACTGTGGATTTGCTATTGACAGCTGTTGTTTAAGCTGTGGTTACTGCTTGAATTGAAGCTGATAATTGGTTTGTTGACCTGTATTTTTCTGGAACTTACTGTGAATAAATTACTGAATTTTTGTAAGTTTAGCCTTTCATTCCCGGACAACTCACGAACCCTCAAGTACGCAACAATATATATATATATGTATGTAATAATGTCAAAGGACACATTTATTATTCAAATATATAATTTTTGGAAAAATGAACACTATTATAGTTTTAAAAAATTTAGTAGGGTTGTCTGATAACACTCATTACAATAAAACTCAAACATTCACATTTGAAAGTAAATATCTCTGGTTGTAGGAAAAATTAAGCTCAGATATTATTTGTATCCCAAAAAAGAGCTATCTCCAAGCCTCTATTCTAAAAATAACAAAGTTTTCATAATTTTTAAATTTTCAAATTTTCAAATGCTGTGTGAGCAAAATTTTTTGATAATGATCTAATAACATTAATTAAATACGATTATAAATTTATTTGTTTAACCTTTATTTATTGATTAACACATTACACATAATTGCTTTAGTAACAAAAAATTTATAAAAAGATTAATATAAATTAGTACTATATAATTAGTAAATTACTTGAATAATATTAAATATAGTTTATATTATTTTAAATTAACAAGATTTAAAGTTAATTAAATATTACAGTATATTTTAGAAAAAAATTACATTTTTTTTTTTCAATGAATCATTATTAAAAATGAACTCATATAATCAAAGTTTATTACAACTAACAGTTTTAAGTAAGTAATCATGAAAGGTGATATAACGTTATTTTAATATACCTAGTAAATTTAATATCTATTTGATATCATAGATTATTTCTCATATATAAAATATTTAACCCTACATTTCTCAATATGCAGTTCTTTTAATCGTAATTTAAATGTACTTTCTTTCAACTACTGTGATTCCCTCACTATTTCAAAACTATATTAATTATTTATTAATAAACTATTAAATATATTAAGTAGTGATATTTATTAATAAATAAAGATATTCGAATTATAAATACTGGGCTTACTTAATTTAATACGACTTTTTTATGTAGGAAACTTTAGTAATCGTTTGTGGTGTTTTACTTGTATTGAATAGTACAAAGATTACTGTATATGTATATGTATATATCACAAAGAAATTCTTCGCTTTTGCTATCTTTGTGACAGAAAAACGTTCATTTTGCATGCTTGTATTCGACCAGGCCCTTGATGATAACGTTAGAATGCAAATATGCAGTTATCTTCTTCCAATTTGTTTTAATTTATTTCGCTTTGACTTTATTTCCTTTTTGGTTTGATTTGGGTAGTCTGTGCGTTTTTTAACATATTAATGTTTGAATACTGATAATTATTTAATCAATTTTAAATTCCAACTGTACGTACTGATAATATTTGATAGTCTTTACATTTCAACTGTACGTTCTGATTATATATATATAACTTGTACCGAATTAAGTGTATGGTGTTTTACTTCGACTGAATAGTACGAAGATTACTGTTTTTTTTTTTTTTTTTTTTTTCCGAACACTATAGTGAGGAAAGTATTGTAATCATATCAAAAATCCGAATTTGAGATTTTGATGTTTCTATACGTTTCGAGGTCCCCTGAGTCCGTTTTCACTATTTTTACAATGATGTATGTATGTGTGTGTGTATGTATGTATGTGTGTGTGTATGTATGTATGTGTGTATGTATGTGTGTGTGTATGTCTGTGAGTGAATACGCTAGCGTCTAAACGCTTTGTTAAAATAAGCTGAAAGTTGGTACGTATATTGTAAGTCACCATACTACGAACCCTATTGATTTTGGTGAATCTAGCACTTATAGTTTTTTTACAGGGACATCAGGAAAATTCTTTATCATTATGGCCTATGGGTCAAATTTTTAAAAGTGCGATAGCGTCTAAACGCTTTATTAATCTGAGCAAAAAAATTATACACGTGTTATAGGTCACAGTTGCACGAACGTATAAATTTTGGTGAATTTAGCACTTACAGTTTTTACAGGGGCACAAAGAAAAATTCTTTATCATTATGGCCTATGGGGCCAAATTTTTAAAAGTGTGATAGCGTCTAAACGCCTTATTAATCTGAGTAAAAAATATGTACACATGTTATAGGTCACAGTTGCACCAACTGTATAGATTTTGATGAATTTAGCACTGACAGTTTTTTTACAGGGACACAAAGAAAAATTCTTTATCATTATGGCCTATGGAACCAAATTTTTAAAAGTGCGATAGCATCTAAACGCCTTATTCAAATGAGCTGAAAATTTATACGAATATTATAAATCACTGTTGCATTATAAGCATTTTGGTGAATCTAGCATTTATAAGTTTTTACAGGCACGCAACGAAAATTTCTTTATCATTATGATCTATGGGCTCAAAATTTAGTAGTGTTAAATAAAACATCGTGTAATATATGGAGAAAAATACTCAAACACTCTATTATGGTTTTCTCTCTTTTGTTTGTTTAACAACTCCTCTTTCTTTACTTTATCTACAAAACTGTTAATTACACAATGTTCGGAAAGTCGAGTGGACTCACTCCAGAATTTTTTTTTTTTTTTTTTTTTTTAGTTGTCCTGAATTAAAACTAGTTGGCATATGTGGACTCTGCTCAGTTCCCCATCATATGTATGTTCTCATAAATTTCTTGTACAGGACATATTATATTCATGTTAAGAGAAATGAATTTGACCAAACGCTTGGCACAATGACAGAACGAAATCCTCACCTAATAGGCTACCCACCATTCAGTTCAACATATTTATCTTATTCTAATCTATTAATTTATTTTATTGGGATCAATTTCGTAGTTTATTTTTCATGCTAATATTTCCAATGCAACAATCCCAAAAATGCATATTTATATGAAATATCGCAACATTTTGCTATGTTGATAAAATCTTAAATTTCGAATAACTTGCGAAATTTTCCCATTAGAATATTTGTAGTCAATCATGTTCATTCAAGTATCATAAATGTTATTTTGAAATTGTCTGATATATTTATGATCCTCAAAATGGACGTTTGTGCTCGATTTTGCCTTATTCTGCCATTTTAAGTAAATCGTAAATTCCAAATAACTTACGATTTTTTTAAATTGGAAAATTCATACTCTATGGTATTTATGTAAGTATCCTACATAATATTTCAAAAGTGGTTTGACATCTTTACGATGAAAATATCCCTCAAGATTTGACGTTTGTGTAAAATTTTGACCTATTCTATTGTGATAAGAAATTCGTAAATTTCCAATAACTTACGAAATTTTTATATTGGAAAATTCATAGTCATCAATATTCATGCCAGTGTCCTAAATAATATTTCAAAAGTAGTCTGACATCTTTACGATGAAAATATCTCTCAAAATTGACGTTTATGTGAAATTTCGCCCTATACCACCATGTTAAGAAATTCGTAAATTTCCAATAACTTGCGAAATTTTCAAAGAAGCATATTTATAGTTACTGATGTTCATTTCGGCATCAAAAATGATATTTTAAAACTGGTCTGACAATTTTACAGTAAAAAGTTTCCATTTAATGCACGTTTAAGTGAATTTTTGTCCTATTCTCCCATGTTAAGAAAATCGTAAATTTCTTATAACTTGCGAAGTTTTTAAAATCGAATGCTGCAAATGAATAGGGTTCTTGCCAGTGTCGAAAGTAACATTTTAAAACTGATCTGACCTCTCTGCGACAATTTGTTCTTGAGATATCGTGTACACAGACTAACAAACTAACGAACTAACGGACTAACGGACTAACGGACTAACAGACACCCTACAGACAGACACCATAAAAAATTTTGTCATTTTCGGATTCCTCACACCTGAAAACGTGTAGAAAAGTCAAAAAACCGAGGTCGAAAATTTTCACGATTACCTAAGTTCCCCATGCCTATAGTATGATGGGGAACTAAAACTACTAAAAATCCTGTAAATGAATTTACAGGATATATGTAGAATAAAACAATATAATTTACAGGATTATATATATGTAGAATAAAATACACTGTAACAATTGAAAGAAAGGTAGGAAATTTAGTGGTGCCTAAATTTCTCTTTATATATATATATATATATATATATATATTAAATTATTTAATTCCTTTACAATACTCAGCAAATGAGAGAAAGATGAAAATACCAACAATGAATTTAATAATTAGATGTATTACGTATAAATTTATTGTCACAATTACCATTTAAGTAAATTTCACTGAATAGTAGAAACATGTTAAAGTACTTACGCAGAAGAGAAATGACGTATATCACTTAAACCTAAACTATGAGTTAGTTGTCATAATCACTTAGACCAGTAAATTCATGCAACACAAGATAAGAATTGAAAGAAATTAACCAAAATGACTATTGAAATAAAAAGGAATGCATGAAGGAAAAATAGAGTTAAAAATGCTGAAATCCAGTACCGATCTCATCAGGAAACTAGCAGTACTGTCAACAATGAATGCAAGATTTCGAATATTGTATAGCTTTTTCAGAAATATACAACACTAGTTTCAATCTTGCATAAAAAAAAAAAGAAAGAAAGAAAGAAAGATAAAAGGAAATTGGCTGATAAAATAACTTAACCATAATGAAAATTGGAATTCGTGAAAGGTGCTGGCCACATGTAAATCAAATCCAAATCGAATAAAAGTCCGGGCGGTTGCCAAAACGAACAAACTGAAAAGAAATAATTAAAAGTAGAGAATCGATTAATCGAAAGTTTCTGAAATGAAATAAATGTAAGCATGAAGTGATAAATATTGTTCTTAATATTTAAAAGCTGAATTCACAATTAAATAATATTCTAGAGGTAAATTTAAGTATAAATAAGATTAATACGATTTTCACATTAGGGCATACGTTCGACTGAACGTATGAGCGCGCCATCTAACGTCTTTTTAATATTATTTACTATTTTATAGACTTTTTATACTCTCTTTTTATATATTTATTTTTTTTAATGTATCTAATTGTTTTGCCTTAGAACCGACAAAATGGTGAACAATGAACAATATTTTTATAATATAATAGCAGGAGACTTGGCGTTGGAATATTAAAACAGGAATAAACTACTACGTCAGAAACGCCAAAGAAAAATTATTGAGGTGCATACAGCTGTTTCGGTAGCCTAAAGCGTACCGTCTTCAGTGCAAAAAGAATTCTGAATCTGGAGAAGTGCTCGTATATATAGGAGAGGGACCGGATTTAGTTCAACCAATAGGATTACGGAAGAGGTGGGGAGTGAGGCCAATAGGAATTAAGGAATGTGTAGCTGTGTAAACAGTAGAAAAATTAAGGAAATGCGGACTGAATGTAAAATTTCCAACAATCAGACAAATAGGGAACAGCGAAATCACAATTTACAAGGTTTTTAAATTTTTTATAAATATGGAAAGCTTCAAAGAAATCGAGTTCATGAATGGATTTGGGTCTGCAAATTATTTTAGCTGAATTAAATTTAAAATTATGATTTTCCTCCCAGCAATGTTTAGAAATAGCCGATTTATTGGTTTCTTGTTTGCGGACGTAATTCATATGTTCTTTTAGACGAAATTTAAGACTGCGTTTAGTTTGGCCAATATTGGCCAAACTAAACGCAGGTTTGGTGTTTCAAAAAATAACGCTGCCATTTTCTTATTTTTTACCTCGCTATATGTAAGTTTCGTTTCATATGTCTTTACATGTGTATAAAGTTTCTCTTACTGGAAAAATATATGTTTCTACTTCTTTAGGTCACTTTTATGTTTTCTGATCGCATGATCTCCAAAAAATGCATATAATACGTGCAATAGTGGGTAATGGAAGTCGTGTGGTTGTTTCACCCCAGATTTTTTAATGTCTTTTTAACCTTTCTCTTACATTTGTGTTTTTGTTCTTAAAAAAAAAAAAAAAAAAAAAAAAAAAAAAATCAGTTTATTTTTTATTTTTTATTTTTTTATTTTTTTTTTTTTTTAAGTCTTTTCTAATTTTTTTTTAATTATTATTTCTGCGTTTTGGTTTTAACCGTTAAATGCCTGATTGTTTTTTAAATCAATTTAAAAATGTTTTATTCTTACCTCTATTAAATAATTCACGGGAAAAATACTTCAGAAAATCATACTTTATTTTAACTATGGTTTACAGCTAAAAAGCAATTTGTTGTCAATCGGCAAAAAGAGACATTGGAACTTCAATGTTATTCTAATAATACGTTAGAAGACAAAATTGGGTATGTTGCCGACATGCAACACACGACATTTAAGGGTTAAAATATTCAATCTTTTCAATTATTATTATTTTTTTTTTCATTATTATTATTATTATTTATTTATTTATTTATTTATTTATTTATTTTTCAATTTATTTTGTGTGTGTGTTTTTGTGTGCTTTTGTTCAAATCATAATTGTTGTGAATCTTGTGATATTTTTAAATTTTTTTCTCAATAATATGTGCATTTATTTAGTTCTTATATTAACAAAATTACTAGCGGTTAACGATATCTGTTAAAAGATTATTAACTGCGATGAACCTAATTAAGTTCCAAGATACTTATCTCGTTAGGTAGAAAACAGATCTTTCTCTAAAGTTAGTGAATTTTCTAAAAAATGTCTCACATAACAGACATATTTTCAATTATTTTTTTCTTTTTTCATTTTTATTTATTTATTCTCTGTGTGTGTGTTTGTGTACTTTTATTCAACTTATAGGTGTTTTGAATCCTGTGATATTTTTATTTTTATTTATTTATTTTTATTTATATATTTTTTTCTCAATAATATATGAATTTATTTTGTTCTAATATTAACAAAATTGCCAACGGTTAACGATATCTGTTAAAAGGTAACGATCAACCGTATTAAATTTCAAGATACGTATCTCGCTAGGTAGAAAACAGATCTTTCTCTAAAGTTAGTTAATTTTCTAAAAGATGTCTCTCATAACAGACCTCTTTTTTCTCTAATTAGTGCAATTCTTTGCAAGTCTTCACACAAAAACACACTCATTTCCGTGAAAGACTATACACACATGCAGCCCCAGAACCACTTATATGCATATACATGCATAAATTTTTGCGAAAGCCACATATAATGCACAAATCTTAACACCTGACTTTACACGGGAAGAGGGAGTAACAAGAGTCTCACGATTTCCTCTTTCCATCTTTTCCCTTTTGCATATCGGAATTGACAAGAGACAGGCGTAAGAAAAGAAAAAAAAGAAATCTTTATCAAGGCCAATGGGAACCGGTTGAAATGAGTGACTATTTAAATGGCACTGTAAAATTTTTCCATCAGTTCTGCTGTTGTTTTGGTGAACTTCCCCATCCGTATACCACCATGTCTTGGAAACCTAACAGGAATATCAAAGTCAAATACAATCAGGTAAATAAAATTCCAGAATTATTCTTACTAGAATTTAGAAGTTCATCTTATATTATAGGCTGATAAATGAATATTTAATTTAAAAGATTTTATTCCACTGGATTTTTTTTTTTTAAATTAAAATTAAAATTATGAATTTTTGTCTTTCTAAAAATTTTTAAACAAAATTTTGTTAATAATTTAAAATATTAGATAAAAAATTCTGCAGAATTAAATATTTGGACTTGATGAGTTTTTTTTTTTTTTCCCTCTTTTTCTCTTTTTATCATATTTGAAGTGAAAATTATATTATTATTATTATTATTATTATTTATTCGTATAAACTTAGAAATTTTGTACTTAGATTTTTTTTCCATAAAATTATATATAAACAGACTTATGATAAAAATAATTTTAAAATATTAATATTTCTTAAATTATAAATTTATGAAAAATATATATTTCATTCCGCTGGATTTTTTTTTTTTTTTTCTTTTTTCTCAATTAAAATTAAAATTATGAATTTTTGTCGTTTTAAAAAATTTTAAACGAAATTTTGTTAATAATTTAAAATATTAGATAAAAAATTCTGCAGAATTAAATTTTTGGATTTTATGAGATTTTTTTTTCTCTTTTTATTATATTTGAACTGAAAATTATATTATTATTATTATTATTATTATTTATTCGTATAAACTTAAAAATTTTGTACTTAGATTTTTTTTTCCCCATAAAATTATATATAAACAGACTTATGATAAAAATAATTTTTAATTATTAATATTTCTTAAATTATAAATTTATGAAAAATATATATTTAATTTTTTAAAAATAATAAAATTACAAATTAAAATATTAAATTATTAATTTTATTCTTACATTTTTTTAAAGCAAAAATTTTTTTTGCTCATTACTTTTGTGAAACCTAATATTAAAATCTTTAAACGAACAGAATTTTCCGACTTTATAAGAATATTTCTTTATATATATATATATATATATATATATATATATTAACTTTAATTAATAATTTCTTTTATTATTTATTTAATAACCTGTATTCGTAAAGTTTTATTATTATTTGTTTTTCTTCCATTTTTATTTTTCCTAAAACTGTATAATTAATTTAACTGTCATATCAATTATCAATAAATATATTTAAACAAGATAGTTAAATTAAATAAAAAATAACTAAAAATATCTGTAATTTTGTTATATTTAACTAGAAACCTTTCACAAAATTTAAGAAAACAGAACATAAGAAATAAATTTGAAAATATTTGAAAATAAATCATTAGAATGAATATTTCAAAATATTTGCAAATAACAACATTAATTTATTTTGAATAAATATATGCAAAATATATTTTTTATTCGAAAGTATAGGCATTATTTCTTTTTTTAATTCATACATTGAAATATTTTGCAGGACATAAAATATTTCTGTTTATGATTTACAAGTAAACTATCCTTTATGCTACTACATATATATATATATATATATATATATATATATATATATATATATATATATATATATATATATATATATATATTAATTATTTTATATTCGTATTTTAAATTATTTTTAAACTACAACAATGGTAGAATACATAAATCTCAATCAACTTAACATACATATATATATATTTCTTTCTTTTTATTTCTTTCATCGGCGACCCGGAATTTTACAATTTATTGTAAGAAACAAAAAACTTTTCTTCTAGATAGTTTTCTGGTAGTTTTCTATATTAAATGATCGTAATGAAATTGCCCATGAAGTTTTTAAATAAAAAATATAAAACTTTAATGTGATTAATTGTATTTTAACAGGGCATTAGTTTCTTTTTTTTTTTTCTTTTTTTCTTTTTTCTTTTTTTTTTTTTTTTTTTTTTTTTTTTTTGTTGTTTGTTTGGCTGTTAAAAACGATATTTTGAAAATTTTTTTCAATTTTACTCATGAAGTTATCACTCAATGAAAAATTTTAATATTATTTTTAACTTTTGTAATATATTATTATTAAAATTGACGCGTTTTAATTATTATAATTTCATGTAAAATATTGTTAGAGCATGTTTTTAGCATCTGTATTAAAATTTTCGAATCATTATTACTATTATTATTATTATTATTATTTTAATATGTTTTAAGAACATAAATTTCTTGTCTTTTACTTAAATAAATTTTTATAACGGTATTGATTCGCCCAGAATCAATGAGTTATCTTTTTTTTTTTTTTTTTTCCTCGCCCAAAGAAACATTTTCATAGAAAATTATTGTAACAATGAATATTTTCAAATACACAGTATTCATTTCATAGTAACACTAGAAATTAAAAATATATATATATATATATTTTAACTTTATACAACTCTATAAAAACTTTTATATCTATAACTGCAACATTCGTAATATTCATATATTTTAAAAATAATTGTTTACATATATACATTAAGGTTGAAATTTCATTACATGCTTTTAAATAAATTTCTTCAATTTTTTATAGGGTACGTGAAGTGAAAAAATAATTTTATGTTCCAAGCAAGCATTTTCATTGAAAATTAGTGCAATTATAAATTCTTTTAAATGCGTGAGATTCATTTTGTTAGTTTTATAGCTGGAAAAAAATAAAAATAAAATAAAATAAACCCTTTTTTTTTTTTTTTTTTTTTTCCCTTTAATATATACACTAAGAGAAAAAGTTTGGGCAAATGTTATCATTCGATTATTTTTGTAAGCGATTCTATTAATTAAGTAATTAAGTAATTTTTTTTCTTTACTCAACCGGATGGAAAATATGAATAATTACTAAGATTGATATAGAATTCATTGGTGGAAAAAGTTATTAACCCGTTAGTAGTCGCTAGTTGGTCGATTTGCCGCCCATCCTTCAGTGTTGCCAGATTTTTTTATTCAATAGCTTCCAAAAATTTTTAGAAATGGCATTTGATACACATAAAACGCGAAAAAAATCGAAGAAACGTCGATCACATCACTTCTTAAAATTATTGGTAGCTATTGAATAAAAAGTGCGCAATCTGTAATAGGTGGCGCTGTCTATAGCGACTACTAACGGGTTAATGCAGGAAATGCGTTAAGTGTAATACAAGATACCTGCAAAATAATAATAATAATAATAATAATAATAAATAAATAAAAAATAAAATAAACTTAAAAACTTAAAAATAAATTCATTTCATAACCTAATTTAAAAAAAAAAAAAAAATGTGTCACCTTGCGCATGTCTGTGCTTCAATTTACATCTTTTCTAACGAATATAATACCTACGTAATACATGTATACATAATTCTTTCAATAAATGTTTTATCTGCAGAAGACATTACGCAGCCAGGAAAATACATTTACAGTAGTCAGTCAGAATTCACCAGCTGGAAAGATGTTAATTTAAATTGATTATATATTTATGCATTTTATGCACATTTATACATTAAAAAAAAAAGTTACAACTCAAAATAAAATAAAATAAATTAATTAATTAATTAAAAAAAAAAAAAAACATAATTTAAAAAATAGTTTTTGAGAGGAGTAAAGAGTCGTTTAAAATTTTGGGTGCAATATTTAAAATTGTTTTTTGAAATGAAACTTTTGACTATGTGAATTAATTTATTATTTCGTGAATAACTTTTTAGAGAGCAGTTATTGCTCTTTTCATGCACGCATTAATAAATTCTATAGGTATATTTTTATTATAAATTTAATGCATACCTAAACGTACACTTAAATATTTCTTAATAATATTTAAGGGGAAAAATAAAAATAAATAGAATACAGAGTATTAATAATACACTAATATTAATGCATATCATTAGTAAAAACAATTAATAATGAATTAAATTCTTTAAATATAAATTCAACAAAAATGACAAAGAATAATAGCAAAACTCACATAGTTTAATTCCATAATGTATCAGCTAAATTTAAGAAATACTCGACTTTCCTTTCCTCCCCTATCCAAACTTCAAATGCTGTGAAATACATAACTAAAAATTTACTTAAATAAAATTAACTAGTTTTTTATTTATTTCTATCGTTTAAATTCGAATGCACAGTATTAATATGTCTCAGTATAGTAATGTTTTTCTTTTTTTCATATACAGTAAAGCACCGTTTATACGTCTCTCGTTTATACGTCTTTTACATTTATACGTCCTTTTAGTGAAGTCCCGATTCATTACTATTCGTTTTAATTCAAAAATTCTTCGTTTATACGTCGCTAATATCAGTTATACGTCTTTTACATTTATACCTCCTTTTAGCGAAGTCCCGATTCATTACTATTCATTTTAATGCAAAAAGTTTTCGTTTATACGTCGCTAATATCAGTTATACGTCTTTACATTTATACCTCCTTTTAGTGAAGTCCCGATTCATTACTATTCATTTTAATGCCAAAATTCTTCGTTTATACGTCGCTAATATCGGTTATACGTCTTTTCCACTGTACTAAAATTCGTAAAATTTCTCGACCTGTCATTATTTTCCATAAGACGGATTTTTCCTAAAAAGTATCTTAAATGGAGGAACACAGGAAAGATCGAAGAATATTGATCAAAGAATCAATCGAATTCACAGTAGAATTTTCAATACTTATAGACGAGCAGCTAATCAGACGAATATTAAAGATTTTTTATGTTATTAAATAATTTTCTGTATGGTCGTAGATCATATGCTTATTATTAAACGTACGCAATAT
This sequence comes from Salticus scenicus, assembly GCA_963930645.1. NCBI lineage: Eukaryota > Metazoa > Arthropoda > Arachnida > Araneae > Salticidae > Salticus > Salticus scenicus. The sequence goes on from OZ005661.1 coordinate 85,707,950, forward strand.
ATGTAACTAATATTCAAAATGTGGTCACATAGTTCTTAAGAAATGTAGTATAATACTCAATATATATGATATATGCAATTAGTACCCAGTCATGCATTAATAGTATGATTTTTCTCACTTTTTATAATAAATCTTTTTTTTTCTTTTTTTTCTTTTCTTTCTTTCTCTCTCTCTCTCTCTCTCTCTCTCTCTCTTTTTTTTTTTTTTTTTTTTTTTTTTTTTAATTAATTATTGTCTTTAAAAAAAAAAAAAAAAAAAAAAAAGGATAATATACATTTACAAACTACAAAAATTGAAATTTCATAATTCATTTTATGGACACATTTGTTCAATTTATATAAATATTGTTTTATATATTGTGATGTAGAAATCACATGTGATTTCTACATCATATACTTTAAAATTTCGAAAACAGATAAACATATATTTTTATAATACATGTATTTATATATTATGATAATTAGTCATAAAATTTAATTCATTAAATTTCTTAAAAATAATTATTTACTATCATTTATAAATTTGGGAAAATGTATTAAATGATATTTATGAACACTTAAGCAGTAGGCTCCAATTTTATTTTTATTTTTATTTATTTATTTTATCTGTTTAAATAAATAAATGGGAAAGAAAGCAAATAACTAGTAAAGTAAGAGAGAAAATATATATAGCAGTAAAATAAATTTAAAAAGTTCTATTTTATCATTATTTTGAGCATAGATTTTATTTTTAAAATCGAAAAAGGGAAACTTAATATAAATTTTAAAGGGATATACGATATTTGAAAATTGAAAAACAATTTTAATACACAATATTAATAACAGAATATTTTGTAGGTTAAGTTAGTTTAAGTTTAAGGCTATCGTTTATAATACATTAAAAATAAATGCCATTTTGTTTTTGTCACATTTTAGTAATATTTAATTTTTCTCGTCAGTTTAACTACTCTATCTACAATTTTATTTTCAATAATTTATTTGTCTTACACCTTTTGCTTAATTTTACTTTTCTCTGTCTCTAATACATTATAAAAATGGATTGAAAAATATACATGTACTATATATCCCCTTCTTAAATTCTGAAAAGTAATTTTAAGAGATATTATTTTTAGATAATCTTCGCTCAATTTTTATCAAAATTTGATTAACTTAAATCTGTATGTCATTAATGATTATATACTGTAAAGTACATATTTTATTACGAAAGAAATTAAGGATATCTACTTTAATTCATTCTGAGTGTAAATTAAGATTATTTAGTAATTCTATTTAGATCGCAGTTAACTTATATTTTCTTAGATAACTTTAAAAGTTTTGCTTAAGCACAACTTTATAAATATTTATTTATTTGTCTATCTACCTATCTATATATATAGACATTTAAAAATTGTACTTCAATTATTTTTATTAATGCAACAATAATTCAAGAAATATAATTTCACTTGTTGACGTAATTTAAAGTCCATTCTTTTTAATAAATAGTTGGTCTACGTCCGCCTAGCACTCGATTTTTCCCACATATATTTTCAAACATATTTCTCCTTGCAAGTTCCAATTACTGAACATTGGTTTATACGATATTTAAACTAAATATGTTTCTCTTTTACATCAAGGTACTTATATGTTTTGAAATTCAAACGGATCTAAGGAAATACACTATAGAAAATGACACTATAATCTTTTAATTCAAATTTTATAACCATATGTTTATTTTATTATTTATATTATTAATTTCTCGGGACGTAGTTACATTTTAAACATTTAATTTATTATTATTACTTTCTCTGAACGTGTCAAAATTTCGCATAGCAACGAAAATAGTTTATTTTTAAAAAAGAAATTGTTTTGTTTTATGCAAGTTCTGCTTAGGGTATGAATAAATTCAGGAAAATTTTTTGGTTATCCAAGTTTTGTTTCTAAGCAACCAAAAGAACTACATTCAATGTATATATAGATAATATGCTCAAATTAATTTGAAAATCAGATTTTCTTTAAAAATAAATTAATGAATTTTGTATGTTTAATTTATTATTTGAATCAACGAGTAAATCTCTGGTAACTATGAAAACCAAGGATATATATATATATATTCCCTCAATGCATTGTTGCAGTTGTGGTGTGATTTTTACGATTAATTACCTCTTTTCTTTCTTTCTTTCTTTTTTTCTTCATTATTTTTGTATTACACCCAAAATTTCTCCTTTCTTCCTTCTCATGTGTCATCCTATAGGATTTTGTTTTGCTTCGTTTTATACGGATATCTAATTAAACTAGTATGTTGTGGCCACCACAAAACTTTTTTCTATATTTTCCTTGACAAATTAACTAAGTGCGAATAATTTAAATTTCGTAAATAAAGATCTTGATGAGAAACGCCCGAGCTACTTGGGTGCCCAATTTCAAATTTCGCCAAGGAAGTCCTGTACTAAAAATGTTCCATTTAGTTTTAATACGATTTTTTTTTTTTTCTGTTTTATTTTAAATATTTATTTTAACTTGATGCGAGAAGGAAAAAAAGTAATTGGCTTGAATATACAGAAAATCATAATAAATAAATAAAATAAAGTAAAATAAATAACCGTTATTATTATTATTATTATTTTAAAATGTGTTTAATTTTTAAAATTTCATTTTGCTGGTTTTATCACGATTTCAATTTAACATTTTTCTTTTTTTCTTTTCTTTTTTATTTTGTTGGAAAAGGGAAAAACATACTGACAAATTGAAGGTAAAACACGGTAAATGATGACAACACTAAATGAAAACAATAGTACTGTCGTATTGATAAATAAATAAATAAATCTGTACTTCGGAGATAAAGGACACCATGTCACAAAAATGTAATTTTTCAGGAGAGCAACCTTTTTTTAAGAAAAAAAAACTTTAAATGAATGTTTAAATGCACTTCTTTACAACTAGAAGTAATTGTTTTGTGATACTTTAACACATTATTAATGGCCTAATGCACTAATGTAATAAAGCAAAAAATAATTATAAGATAAAAAACTTTTTATAAACCATGTTTTTAAATTTTCTGTTGAATCATAGCTATAGAACTAACTACATTAGCACTTTATCAATGCGTATGAAATCTTTAAACCGATAGTGACGTCAGTTTTTGTGAGATACATAATTTAACTTTTTACAATTTTTTAATGCTCACGTTTAATTAAATTATTTATTTAATCACGTTTATTTAGTTTTATGTCGAAAGAAAATGAACTCCTAAATCTTTTTGGAAACAATTAAATTATAGCTAATATTTTAATGGCTATTTATAAGGTATTAGGAGGTTATTATTTTCATATTTTAATTAATTATAAGAAAATTATTCGAAAATTCGAAAATCGGACTTCGAAGTATTGTGTTGTCATCGAGTTGTGAGCTATTGTGAAAGTTTCAAATGTCTAGCTAGTAGGAAAGTTAGTCAAAATTCGATTGCAAGATTTGTATCGGACAAACAAACAAACATACAAACATACAAACAAGAATAGAAGTTAATAATAATATTATAGTTTAAAAAAATTATAGAACACGCTTTTATACAAATGTGAACTAAAAAGCACAAAATATCTATCTTAGTATTAAAATGCAGGGTAAGAGAAAATCGTGTGAGTAACACACCATAATATTTATATACATTTAAATCTTTAATTAAAATAACTTAAAATGAAACATAAATCATTTTTAAAAAATCTCCCCTGACTGGGATCGAACGCTGGACCTTTAGGTTCGTAGCGCGGTGCCTTACCTCAACGCCACATCGTTCAGTATTTTTTTACAATATAAATTTTTTGTTTGCTCCCAGAGCAGATACAAACATACATACACACAGGTGAAGCAAATAAAAGCGTGTTAAAAACATGGTTATAAACATCAAGGAGATGTTGCTAACTCTTTTCACAAAAAATAGGCATCGTGTCTTTTACCTCCGCTATACAGAAATAAAAATTCATCTTTTACACGCCTATATTGGTAAACTCTCTGCTCGCAAATCAATTATTTCAACTTAATTTTCTCCACCTTTGCGACAGCGATAATGATATACGAGTAATGTATGCGCATCTAATTATTTCAACAGTTGCTTTATCTGCTGAAGAAATCATGTAGCCGGGAAAGTGCATTTACAGTTAGCATTCATGATGACGGAAAAGCTAATTGAATAGTAGAAATTAATAACATTATCTGCGCACTGCGCAGCTATATATTATTTGAGTAAAAGTATTTGAAATGTTTAAAAAGTCACTTAAAAACCAGTTATAATTATAAGGACCAGATCAGAGTAATTTTATAACAAAAAAGAGTTAAAAATGGCTACAATTATCCAATTATGGATATATTCTTTTCCTTCTTAATAAATAAAGACTAAACATAAAATATCAATGATGAATTATTTACTTTCTACAATTTTTCAAAACTTAAAAATGTCATTAAAATAAAGGTTGTTCCCAGAAAATGAGGACATTTGGTCACCTTAGTTATAATTAATATTCACGGCAGCAATAAAAATTTTATGATCTATAAATAACCACGAAATTATGATATAGTGCCTCGAAAATATAAAATGGTACACAAAGATATATACCAGTATGTATTTTTTCCTTAAATACTTTTACTGCGTATATCAGTACTTTCACGCGAATAAAGCAAATTCTTTAATTTTGTAAACTTTACTAAACACAAACTGTGTATATGAGATTCTGCTTTATTAATACCGATTCCCACATGGGTAGAAAAGTTTAATTTCAGTAATAAATTTTAACATATAAATTATGTGAAACAGGTTTTTAACAAATTGAAACAAAATGTACCTGTTTGGTTGGCATTTTTTTTTTTTTTTTTTTTTTTTTTTTTTTACGTCGCACTAGTGCTGCGCAATGGAATATTCAAAATGTACGCAGAAACAGGAGTTAATTTCTGAAGGAAGTACGCAAATATCATGCAAAGTGTAAGTATAGTAGTAGCAAATAATAATAATAACAAATATCAGTTTCAAGGAATTCCGTGAATATTTACAGGAATTAGAGCGCGGACAGATACACAAACAAACCGAAGACATAAACAACATTTTCAACTTTGTTGTTAAGTGTTAAAACCCGAGGCCTATTTTTGTTTTCTGAGTAATAGATATAAAATTCTGTACTACAGTACAAGTATAGTACCTTGGTGAGTTTTAAATTTTTGTTGTCATTTTTGGTGATGAATTAGATAGGCTATCACAATTGAATAAGTAAACACCTTACCCAAATTTCAAAATTGGCTAAGGGAGTCCTACACTAAAAGTGTTCCAGTTCTTTTACACAAATTTTCTTAATTTTATTTCAAATATATATATATATATATACTTTAGGCGAGAGGGTAAAAAGAAAAACCTTTTTTCTAATTGGTCTAAATATACAAAAAGCGTTATATAAATAAATAAATAAATTAAATGACTGATATTTTTCCTTAAAATATGAAGTTGTGTTCCCTAGAAATGGTTATTACATTCACTTCTTAAAATTTCATTCACAGGCTTTATCATAATTTTAATTTAATATTTTTTAAAATTGTTGCTAAAGAGAAAAACATCTTGATATATCCAGCAAATGATGACAACAACGAAATATCTGACTGAAAACAATAGTCCAGTCGTACTACTACAACTAATAATAATAACAATTGTTTCCCGTGGCAATAACAAAACACGATCTTTCATCAGGAAAAAAATTAAATAAAAACTAAAGTAAAAGGAGACACACGTGTAATGTAAAAGCAATAACGGAACATACCTGACTCAAGTATAGCATCGATTCAGAATTTTTATTTTATTTTTATTTCCAATGGCGCGGTATTTACAAGTAAGCATTTACCAGGGAGTTGCAGAACAGGTGGCCATTTGTGACGGCGCACTCAATGGGCACCCATCGCTACCCCTAACAGGGACAACACATCCATGTCTTGTCCAGGATTCGAACTCGGGGCTTACCACGTGGTAATCAGGGACGTTAACCACCACACCGTGTGGGCGGTGTGGTGGTTTTCAGAATCTTGAAGGTATGAAACTTTAAACTTGACTGTTGGGTGAAAAGTATATTTTAAATGCGCAAGTTTTGATTTTTAAAAAGATTTATTTATTTATTTATTTATTTATTTTATTGATAATTATCTAACTATCAAAATTTATTTATTTCCTACTTCCTCTCTCTCCCCCCCCCCCCCCGCCAATAGGGGGGGGGTTAATAATTATGTTTTAAAAAAAAGTACGGAAAGTAAGAATTGTTAAAATATTTTAAGTGATAAATTTGTTGTCCATGTGTATGATTGTGGCGACATGTGTCGCCATTTACTTATGCTGACATGAATCTTAGAAATAAAAATTTAAAATTTTATTTCATAAAGATGCATTTTTTTTTTTTTTTTTTATAAAAACAGTTGAATTGTTGAATTAATTTCATTATTTTACGAATAACTGTTTTACAAATGCTTACAAACATCAAATGTCTCTGTTTTTTAGAAACATGCATTAAAAGTATAATTGTTTTTCATGAAAATTTTATAAATATTGATTTTAAAAAAATAATCGGATTCTATTATAACGGACTTAATTTACGCATGATCTTTAGCAGAAGTTCTAACAAAAACATATTATTACAATTCATGTTCGATGGCAATATTATAATGAAACGGAGCCCTATTTTTTAGTTAAAATTTATAAATTGTTAACAATTAATAAAATCTAAAAATGTAAAATTATGAAAAAATAATTATTTATACAATTGATTTTCTGTAATTACAATTTTCAGTTGAATTATGAGTTGATTATTATATTTCTATCTAAATCAGTGTTACCTGAATATTAACTAAAATAAAGACGAATACCATAAGCGATAATTCTTGTCGATAATTCTTGAGATGATGTTCAAAATGGAAATGTAAGCCTAGCTACAGCCTATTCATTATTTACATGTTCGTAACATGAAGATATAAAGAACTAATACTATTATTTCCTGAAAAGAAAACAATTCTCGAGAATTGTCAATTTGCTAGGTTCCTTATGAGCACTTAAGAGGGGACAATACCTAATCCCGCGAACAGCCGTGGCCAATGTTATTCTATGGGAAAATTTGTTGCGACAATTACACATTACCTAATGTATATTTTTTTATTCTGTTTTCGCAGTCAGAAAATTCATAACCGTTAAATGAGTACTCATTTTTGAAAAATTCATTTATTTTTTTTATTTTTTACATTTTAATTTTGAGTTCAAAAATGCGATTTTTCACAAAATGCATTTTTCTAATTTTCTAGTCGCACAATGAAATACTAAAATTTTAAAAAATCAATTTTCGGAAAACAAGTACTAATTGAACGCTTATGAATTTTCTAAATGTGAAAACAGAATTGAAAAATATTCATTAGGTAATGAGTAATTATGTAATCAAATTTTCCCATAGAACAACATGGGCCAAGGCTGTCAGCGAGATTAGGTATTGTCCGCTCTTAAGTAGTGTTAATGTGCTTCGATTCAATGAAAAGTACTTTAAATTAATGTTACCTTTTTAAAATCGCTAAAAGCTCCCCCCCCCCTTTTTTTTATATAAAAAATTTGAGAATATTTTTAGAGAGAGAGCAATACTACGCGGATAATTTAATTATTTTATTTTATTTTATTTATTTATTTAATTTATTTATTTATTTAATTTTTTTCTTTTTTTTTGGGGGGGGGGGAGGGGGGTGCATGGCCTGGCATGCCACTGTTCTACAAAAATCATGCTTCTCTAAACATCTCACCAGTGTATGTAAATTTCATCCTGTTGCTTACAGTCAAATTATATCAAAATGCAACTAAAAGAAAAAAAAAATAATAAAATAAATAAATACAGCTTATAAACCGCAATGGTGTAAAATTCTTTTAGATGTCCCTGAATCGTCAGCCCTGAGCTCAAGTCTCGAAACATTATTTACACCATAAGCTATACAGATAATTTTACGTAATTCTTAACTATTTCTAGCAATTTTCGAGTCAATCGCACGATGTTTGGTACCTCTATCTCGGCGCATACAGACATACAGGCAGACACCAAAACCTATTTGAGTCTCGATACTAAAGCCTCTCTGACTTTTTAGCAAAAATACTAATTTTTTCTTTTATAACATTTACCTACATTTACCCTACATTCCGACCTTCAGCGAGAAAAAAATGTTAAAAATGCATATTTGGGAGCAAGATTCATAAATTTATTAAGCTATATATTACAGCTTAGCCCGCCAAATAATCCTTAACTATTCTGTTAACAATCGCTTTACTGAAGGTGACCTTCTTTTGATCTTTACAATTATTTTTCAACACTAACTTTTCAAGGTTTTTTTTGCTTATTCTTTTCTAAGCTTTTAAGTTTTATATATCGAAAAAATAACTTAGGATTTCTTACTTTAAGAGGTTTCCCCAATAGTTCTTGCTTTTCACCTTGAAATATTTCATATATTTTTCTTTTTTGTGTCTGCCGTTAAAAAAGTCTCTTTTTTCAAATATTTGATATCGTTTCCAAGTCTACCTTTACAGAAATTTCGTCCTAACCGTCGACTACAGTGTTTCAAATACTTTTTTCAATAGAAATTGATAAATATTGTTGCTAATGGCTTTGGGATAAGATATTTTACACTTTTTGTAAATTATTTCTAACTGGCTTTAAGGTTTTTTTTTTTTTTATTTTTTTATAAATTTATATTTATTGATAAACGATTATTTGATTCCTATACCGAGGGAAGAAAAGTACGTAAATATAGGTGCTAAAAAAATAAAAAAAAAAGAACAGAAAAAAGAAAAAGAAAAAGAACTTTGTAGGAAAATGCCATGCCATAAATTAAAACATAACAAGATAACTTATACCTAAGTAACAAAATATATTGAAATACTTGTATTAAAAGATGATGCATGGAAATATATATAAGATGAAACAATATATTGAAAAAAAGAAAAAAAAAAAAAAGAACAATTGTCTCGGTTTGTAATGATTAAGCTGGACCATTCGTCAGATGAATAAAAGGGAGCGAAGGAGTATGTAACAACGTATAACAAAGAAATATTCAAACAAAACTTAAAATAGCAGCCAATATTTTTTTGTTAATTTAAAACTAAATTTAGTTCTCAACTAGTATACGAGTGTATCCAGTAATACGCAAGCTTTTATGCTGCACTTGTGCTTACTTTATTTTTTAATATTTTATTTTTGAGTTCAAAATGTATAGCTAAGTGCATTTTTTGCTTTCTGTTACCCATAGGGTCGAGAAAATATTGTTTTAGGGTCAAATTTTCGAACGTGAGCTTCTGTTATATTTACATGTTCTGAGGTCCCCTGAATACGAAAATCAAGTTTTAGCGAATGGTCTGTGTTTCTGTCTGAGTGGATGTCTCTGTGTGTCTGTCTATGTGGATCTCTGTGTGTCTGTTATCAGCATATCTCAAGAATAAATAGTAGCAGAAATTCCAAACTCGATATTCTAAATGTGTATCATATAGGGATGCTACAGTAAGCTTTTTGTTGAGATGAAGCAAATGGCTCGTGTACAGGGCCATTCAAAAGTATTCAAATACATTACGTCTATGGGGGAAATTGCAGGTAAGTAGAGTTTAACATCTATAGACTGCACTAAACCAAATGAAACGAATATATATTTTTTGTAATAGAGATAGGCAACTGGGAAAATTTTTTTTGTGTATGTAGGAGCCTCGCCGCCCCCAGGGGAGTAAATTTTCATGATGGGTATCTTTCAAAAGAACTCGCCAATACCTTTAAAACAAATGGTTGAACTATCGATCTGCGGTAATTTAAAACAAAGTTATCGATTTTTTTTTTTTTAATTTTTAATTTTTAATTTTTTTTTTTTTTTTTTTTTTACTGTAACATTGAGAATATTTTTTTTTTTTTTTTTTTTTTTTAATATTTAGTGTTACGCTACTTCTCTAACACGGAAATCGTCTGTATTATCATAAAAGATAATTTTTTAAAATAATAATTTTAATAAGTTATTTTTTAAAAACAGAATTATTTTTTGATATCCGAATTAAATTCTATATAAATGTAGGTGCATTAATGAAACGGGTGGTTGAGGGGGGGGGGGGGGCAGTAGCCCCCTCACACAGAGCTTATTATCATATAAAACTCTTTCGAAGCCTAATTTGAATTGTTTAACATAGGTTTACTTAACAGTACTCGTTATCTTACCTCTTAATCTCCAACCTGTATTTATAGTATTAAATTTCAGGGTAAGAGAAAGTCGTGTGAGTGATACACCAGATTATTTAGCTAGAAAATAAAATATTAAAAAGATGAAAATTAAAATTTTTAAAGCAAGTACTAAGTTCACGATTGTGGATTTTCTGCATATGAAAACGGAAAAAAAAATATCCATTAGGTAACGAGTAATTGTGAAAACAAGTTTTCCCATAGAATAGTAACATGGGCTTTGACTGTAGGCGAGATTAAGTATTTTTCATTCTTAAAGGACGGTGTAGCTATTTGAAGACGACTAATGTGGAAGTTTACTGTACTATATTATTTGTATATGCGAATAGTTAGTCACTGATAGATTCAATAGGAATATTTCAATTATACATCATTATTTATGCGAAACAAATTTCTGCTAATTGTAGTAAAATGTTTTTTAAACATGCTCTCAACCATATCCCGAGTCGTCAAAAACTAAAACCTACCTGAACCCTAATTGCAAGAAAAGATGTTTGGTCGACCCGATTTCTACTGGCAGGTCCGGACGTGTAAGAAAGAGGGGTTTGAGTTGAGTGAGTTTTACGTCGTCATAGAGCTACACAATGAGCAATTAGCAATGATCTGGGGCTCACCCCCTATGAGTGATGCGGAGACATGCTAGCGCAATTTCGATCCTTTGTGGAAGAAATGGTTCCCCCGCTTCACCCACTCCCCCGGAAGCATCATTTGAAAACATGGTGGAGATTGAGGCCATGACAGATTTTACGTGCATCAGCCACTTTAATGTAAACCCTTATGTATCGAACCTGCAATCTTCCAATTACGAGCTCGGTGTTCTACGAAATGGGTTACCATGGCCCTCGGAAGAATGACATAAGAGGAGTTTGCACACGGTGCGTCAGCTCAGTAAAGCAGGGCAAACGAAGTTACAGTCGGCAGCAAAATTATTGAAGCGCTAGCAATAATTCGTATATAAATCATGTGCACGTAATACTGTTTTGTTAAAAATTTCCACAGTGTCATCAGAGCTCTTCTCTAAAGGTTAAAATAGCTCAAAACTGCTGCATAGTGGTGAGCGGCCTCCTCCCGTCTTTGAAATGTTTAAAATTTAAAATCAATATTTGTTGAGTTGTGAACGTAGTCTTTATGCTGTAATAAAAAAGTAAGTTGATGATAAAAATTAGCGATCAAACTAAACAAAAAATATAAAAAATGTGGATGTGTGCTTCAATAATTTTGCTGCCGACTGACTGTAACTGTTGTCTACTCATAGGTGGCTGTCGCAATAGCAGCTAAGGGTACCGCAGGAGCAATATTGAGTCTATCAAAACATTGGCTAGTACTGTATTATTCTATTTATTTCACAGCTTCGAGACCTATAGTTACAATGACTTTCGTCTCGAATGATCCATAATTAAATGATTTCACAATAACAATGTAAAATTTCTTATATAAATGTGCTATTTGATGGCTTCTGCATTTACGATTTTGGTTTTATATTTTTTTCGAACATGTCATCTCCTCTTTTATCATTCCTCCAAGCCATGGCTCCCGCAAGCAACACCTCCTGTAATAATGCCTCCGAACTGAGCTTTGCGTCACGGAAGATCGGGTGATTGCATCCAATCAAAACTTCCTATAATATCTATAGGAAGTGTGTTGATTGGATGTAATCGGCCGATATTCCGTGACGTAAAGGTCGATTTGGAGGCATTATTATAGTGGGTGTTGCCGCAAGTCGGATCAGTTTCGCGAATGATCATATTACCCAACCAGATTCAGGATTCTAATTAGTAGAATATGCTAATTTCTATAAATAAAAAATATCAATAATTAGATTACTTAGCTAAAGAACTGTTTTTGAATTTTGCAGATTTTCATCAACAATGAATTTTGTTCATCCATTAGTGGAAAAGTCTTTTCCGTCGTAAACCCCACAACAGCAGAGAAGATATGTGACGTGCAGGAAGCTGATAAGGTATATATATATATATATATATATTTACTTTCTTTCACAACTAATTGATTATATATAAGTTGTTGTTAAAATTGATATTCAGGGAATGTATTTATAATTGTTAAAATGTTTTTTAAACCCTATTTCGCATTTATATATTTAAAAAAAAAAAAAATGACTAATAATATGTTATGAAAGATGAAATAAAATTCTAACTATATGTTATGAAAGATGAAATAAAATTCTAACTATATGTTTGAACCTTTTTTAATTTCTTCAATATTCAATAGAAGATAGTTTCGTAAAAGTTTTCGACTTCCGGTTTTCTATGGATTTATACGTTTCGAGAGGTTCAGAGTGTGTGTGTCTATGTGTGTGTGAGATATACAAAAATTTTGTGGCAGCTCTAGCTCAAGAACTACTGCACATGATTCCATATGCATTTATATGTAGCTGCACTTTGATATAAATTAGTGCCTAACAATTTTTAGTGAAAATTGACCAATAGATGGCGTTTCTATCCCGTTTTTTCATAATTATAATATAGCAGTATAAGACAAAATTTCATACGAACCAGCACAATGAGAATTACTTCTAATGAACGATTGCGAAATTAATGTTTATTATAGATAAAACAGTAGTAAACTAGAAAAAAAATTGCACATAAAAGAACATCGCTTCTTTTCCTGGGGGAAGGGAGATGTAAATGTTCAATATGAGTACCTTTCGATAAAGGAGTCTTGTCAATACCTTTTAAACAAATGATTGTACTATAACAGATCTGTGATAGACAAATCAAAATTATCGATTTTAATCCCTTTTCACACATAACTAAAGAAAGAAAGAAAAGAAAATAGAATTGAGAAAAAGAGGCATTTCTTCAGATGCCTCTATAGTGCACAAAAGTTTTACTTTATGCGTACTAGATTTTTTTCTTTGACCATCACAAAATTTTAAATTACATTATAATACAGAGAATTTTTACACAGATTTGTAACGATTTTCATTTGATTTGTAAATTAAATTTAAAAGAAAAAAGGGATTAGTATCTGATTAAAAATATTCTATAATCTTAGCTTTAAAATGTCGCTTGAAGATTAACTGTGGATTAAAGGATATATTTTTACTTTCCGAACACTATAGTGAGAAAAGTATTGTAATCATGTCAAAACTTCGAACTCGAGATTTTGATGTTTCTATACGTTTCGAGGTCCCCTGAGTCTGTTTTCACTATTTTTACGATGATGTATGTATGTGTGTATGTGTGTATGTATGTGTGTATGTGTGTATGTATGTGTGTATGTGTGTATGTGTGTGTGTGTGTGTATGTCTGTGAGTGAACACGCTAGCGTCTAAACGCTTTGTTCGAATAAGCTGAAAGTTGGTGCGTATATTGTAATTCACCATAGTACGAACCCTATAGATTTTGGTGAATCTAGCACTTATAGTTTTTTTACAGGGACACAAAGAAAAATTCTTTATCATTATGGTCTATGGGACCAAAATCTTAAAAGTGCAATAGCATCTAAACGCCTTATTCAATTGAGCAAAAAATTTATACACATATTATAGGTCACAGTTACTCAATCTGTATAGAGTTTGGAGGATCTGGCCCTTACAATTTTTTTTTTTTTTTTTTTTACAGGGGTACAAAGAAAAATATTTTATCATTATGGCCTATGGGGCTAAATTTTTAAAAGTACGATAGCGTCTAAACGCTTATTTAATCTGAACAAAAAATTTGTACACGTGTTATAGGTCACAGTTGCACGAACTGTATAGATTTTGGTGGATTTAGCACTTACAGTTTTTTTACAGGGACACAAAGAAAATTCTTTATCATTATGGCCTATGGGACCCAATTTTTAAAAGTGCGATAGCATCTAAATGCCTTATTCAATTGAGCTGAAAATTTATGTGAATATTATAAATCACTGTTGCACTATCTATAAGCATTTTGGTGAATCTAGCATTTATAGATTTTTATAGGGACACAACGAAATATTCTTTATCATTAGGATCTATGGGCTCAAAGTTCAGTAGCGTTAAATAAAACATCGTGTAATACATGGAAAAAACAACTCAAACACTCTGTTATGGTTTTCTCTCTTTTATTTGTTTAACAACTCCTCTTTCTTTACTTTATCTACAAAGCTGTTAATTACTCAATGTTCGGAAAGTCGAGTGGAGTCACTCCAGATTTTTTTAGTTTTATGAAGAGAATTAATTACTCTTGCTCAATACGAGTAGCATACTTTTAATGTATGTGTACGCACAATAGGAAACTACTTTAAAACTAATATGTTATAAGCGTTATAAAACGTTCTTCTATATCTTCCGGTAAAAAATCCGCTTTAATTTGCATATATGCAACTCATTTATTAAAAATATTTCCCATGTTGAGTACAAATGATTTTCATCACAGAAAAGTACACCTTAAATACACATCATCACAGAAATGTACACCTCAAGCATATAAAACAGAGTTTACATAGCCAGTTAAAAAATAACGGGAAAAAAAAGATAGAATTAGTTTTTTAAACACCAATTTTTCCGATATCTAAAACTGAACTACCTAATCAGGATGACCACCAATTTTCCTGTAATAACGACATAATACATGAGAAAGAGTATCTAAAATGGATTTATGTAAAATTTTCAAGAAAATCGTTAGATCAGTTCTTAAGAGCGGACAATACCTAATCTCGCCGGCAGCCTTCGCCCATGTTATTCTATGGGAAAATTTTTTTACATAATTACTCATTACCTAATGAATATTTTTCAATTCTGCTTTCACATTTAGAAAATTCATAAGCGTTAAATTAGTACTTGTTTTCCAAAAATGTATTTTTTTAAATTTTAGTATTTCATTTTTGCGATTAGAAAATGAGAAAAATGCATTTTGTGAAAAATCGCATTTTTGAACTCAAAATTAAAATGTAAAAATTTAAAAAAATGAATTTTTCAAAAATAAGTACTCATTTAACGGTTATGAATTTTCTGACTGTGAAAACAGAATTTAAAAATATTCATTAGGTAATGTGTAATTGTAGCAACAAATTTTCCCATAGAATAACATGGGCGAAGGCTGCCGGGAGATTAGGTATTGTCCCCTCTTAAGATACCCCCTTTTACCAAAACATGGCATACTCAATTATTGACCGGAAAACAATAATTACATACAAAAATAAATTTAAAAGGGAGTTAATATGGCGAGTCTGAAAACAATTCGCACAGCTGTTTTTAAAGGAATGCACTTGCGAGACCTGAAATTGAGCTATTTATACAGGACGCCTATCAATTCTCCTGAACTAACCAACTATATCATTCGAAAGGACATCTAATAGTGTTTATACAGCAACTTTGAAGAAAATCATTACAGCCGTTTTTGAGATACGGACTTATGGTCCCATTTCCAGTTTCCGATATCCCACTTCTGGTTTTGCAATTTTCACCAAAATTTGTAAAATTGATCTGTACACCAGACTTGTCACAATTCTGGAGTTTCGTAGTTCTATCTTTATTAGGTTCGAAGATATGATAGTGAGAAGGTTCCCCACATACATACATACATACATCGACTTGCAAGCCTCTGAAACCTATCTATCCCAATTTTGAACTGTCTAATTGTATTTCATTTTTTTTTTTTTTTTTTTTTTTCTTTTTTCCATGGCCTACTCCTGCCCCACCTGGGACAAATTTCAAAAATTAAAGAAATCAGTTTTTAGATATTTGTGGGAGCTATATTTTAGAGCAAAAATCTCACATATATCTTTTTTTCTGTTTGCTATATAAAAGGATTATTTTAAATCACGTTTTCCCCCCTCTTCACCCTCTTGGGGCTGAATTTTTAAAATTCCACAAATTGGTTTTTAGGTATTTGTATTAGCTATATATTAGAGCAAAAATTTCACATATACAGTGGAACCTGTAAAAGTGACCACCTTGGTAAAGTGACCACCTGACTAAAATGACCATTTTCCTGACTAAAGTGACCATTTTCCAATTTTAAAGAGACTTTAAGTGACCACCTGCATATAGTGACCATTTTAGCCGGTCCCTAGGGTGGTCACTTTAGACAGGTTCCACTGTATATGGTTTTTTTTTTTTTTTTTTTTTTTTTAGATATATAAGAGTATGTGAAACCACGTTCCTTCATGTGAAATCACATTTTGCACCCTTTCCTCCCTTGGGGACCGAATTTCTAAAATTCCAGAAATCGATTTTTAGATATTTGTGTTAGCTATATTTTAAAGCAAATATTTTACGGATATCTGCTTTTTTCTTTGAAATATGAAGGTTTTTGTGAAATCACGTTTTCCCCACTACTCCCCCTTAGTTGACGAATTTCGTAAAATCGCTTCTTAGGGGGTACTTACACTAATATATGTTCTATAATCTGACCCAGTTTTGAGTCAGCTGCTCCAGTAGATTTGGTTGTGCGTTGATGAGTCAGTGAGTCAGAGAATGAGTGGAAGTACTCTTTTATCTATATAGATTATAAATATATTAAGATTATTGAAAAACAATAGAATTTTAAAAATAAAATTCGAAATTTTAAAGTTTTTCTTTTTCTTTTCTTTTAAATTTGTAAAATGTTCTCTGCTAACTAATTTTAAATTTTATCTCCGATTTTGTATTATTATAATTAAAAATTATAGTAATACAAAACTAAATTTGGGACATCTAAACATATTTGGACAACATTATATCTAAATATATTTGGGTATTACTTTTGGAATTCGTTAACAAGTTATTATTATTAATTTCAATACTTTTATGTTTTAATTGTAAAATTTTATGCAAATTTTTAGCTTTGAAACATAAAAGTAATTTTAAATAAAGAACTTATCCATGAATCTACAGAATAATACACAAGTATATTAAGAATATATATAAATCTAAAATAATGTAAAAAAAAAAAAAAAAGAATTAAAAATTGTTTAACAGCACTTAAGATTATTTTTAATAATCAATATATTTTATTTTTGAACTGGAAAAAAAAAAAAAATGCAAAACGTTTTTTTTTTTTTTTTTTTTTTTTTTTTTTTTTTACGGTATGCAGTTTTTCATTATTAAAAAAATTTAATATAAAAAATCCAACAATAATAGTTATTATTATTTTTATCAGTAAATTGTATATTAGGGTTATTTTAAACTCTTTCAAATAATAATAAATTAATTAATTGATTAATTAAAATAATAAAAATTATTACTTTTATTTTTTACTTCCATTACCGTAATGGAAGTATTGTATTCCGTCCAAAAACTCGATATCGAGTTTTCACTTGATTTACTCGTTTTAAGGCCTCCTGAGTCCAAAAAAGTAATTTTTGGCAATTGGTCAGTGTGTGTGTATGTGTGGAATCTTCTGGCTATCATATTTTCAAAGCTAATAAAGGTAGGACTACGAAACTTCAGAATTGACACAAGTCTAGTCTACAGATGAATTTACCAAATTTTGGTGAAAATTAGAAAAACAGAAGGGGTCATCGGAAACCGGAAGTGGGACCGTAAGTCCGTATCTCAAAAACGGCTCTAACGATTTTCTTCAAAGTTGCTATATAAATATTCTATTAGATGTTTTTTGGAATGATATAGTTGGTTAATTCAGGAAAATTGATAGGCGTCCTGTATAAATAGCTCAATTTCAGGTCTCGCAAGTGCGTTCCTTTAAAAACGGCTGTACGGATTTTTTTTTTTTTTTTTTTCAAACTCGCCATATTAATTTCCTTTTAAATATCCTTTTGTTTGTAATTATTGTTTTCTGGTCAATAATTGAGTATGCCAAGTTTTGGTAAAAGTTGGTATCTCAAAAACGGCTCTAATGATTTTCTTGAAAATTGTTACATAAATCCATTTTAGATACCTTTTATAATGTATTATGTGGTTATTACAGAAAAATTAATGGTCTTCCTGATTAAATAATTCAGTTTTAGATTTCGGAAATTGGTGTTTAAAAAAATAACTCTATCGTCATTTTTTTCTTTTTTCCTTTTCTTTTTTTTTCCCCTTATTTTTTAACTTGCTGTGAAAAATCTGTTTTATATGTCTTTACACGTGTACTAAGTTTCTCTTGCTTGTAAATTCGAAAGATGCATATAATATCTCCAAAAAAATGTATATAATATGTACAATACTGGGTAATGGAAGTCGTGTGGTTGTTTCACACCAGATTTTTTAATTTTTAGTTAGTGTAATTATATTCGTTAAAAAAAAAAAAAAAAAAAAAAGCAAAATATTTAACACTATATCCTCTGCTCATATTTTTCTTTTCTTTTCTCTTTTCCTTCCTTTCTTTATTTTGTGTGTGTGTGTGTGTGCAGTGTATATACAGATATAATTCTAAATTTTCAATTATTACAAGATAACTTATATGAGAATTATATTGATGTTTGATAGATATAATCAAGGCTCGTGAAATACGGTCGCCTGATTGCCATTGGCGACAAATATGTTTTAATTGACGACTATATTTTCAATTTTAAGGAAACTCGGTGTTATATATATATATATATATATATATATTGTGTGTCTGAAAAAAAAAAAAAAAAAAAAAAGATCCTTGAATTAGCTCTGATTCCACTCTCGATGTAGGATTCCACTCGATTCCACTCTCTCCATTTTGGTTTCCTCTCTTCTCACCACGTTTTGATATACTGGTTAAATCAATACACTATTATGGAACTTACACCGCTTTTCTCTGTGCACATTTCCTATCTCGGTGTTAAATTAGTGCACCATTATTTTAAGAAATTGCGTTACACTGCTCCTGTTTGCGCGTGCATTGCGACCCAGTGCTAAATCGTTGTACCAGTATAATAATGTATCAATGCTGATGGTGTATCGGTTAAGTGAAAATAATAAAACTGGTGTTTCCTGATACATCATTCTAGCCTAGAAAATATTTGGTTTTTAAGCATGGAATTTTAATTTCTGTATTCAAATTAATTTCAAAATTTGAAAAAAAAAAAAAAAAAAAGTCGGGAAGGGTTATTTTTTACTGGCTACCAGAAAGGTTTGTTAGTCATCAATTTTTATTTATTTATTTATTTTATTTTATTTTATTTTATTTATTTTATTTTATTTTTCGAGACCTGTTTATTTAGGCTTATGTTAGTATCCTTAATACTATATTAAGTAGATACAGTAGAACTTGGGTAATTCGAAGTTGAAGGGACCAGAGAAAAATTCAAAATATCCAAAAAATTGAATTACATATACTATTTTCTCAAAAAGAAGAGATAAATAAATAAATAAATAAAACTCTACGATCAAAGATTTAACACATAAACTTTATATCTAAGAATACTGCTATATTCACCAACCTCCCCTTAAATCAATATTTTTTTACGAGCTTAATTATTCAACACTTTTTAAAAAAGTCAGATATTTTTTATTGCTTCTTTAATTACAATCTTTGTGTCATATCATGACTTCAACCTATCAACTGATACAAAAATAGAATCTTCTACATTAGACATGACTTTCAGTTAAACAAGTAAAGCTATTTTAAGAAATGTAAATGTCCATAATACCCTCCTCTTATCTATATATAAAATTTTGAACAAAGCATAATTTTATTTAAGAAGACAGAACTTTTTAAAAATCTGTTCTGCCATATAAAGGCATGTGGTAACTGTGTTGAATCCCTTAACAACGGTTACTGTATTCATTTCTTAAATTTTCTTTTGCACGTTTTCTCTCAATTTATTCTGTATATGTTTTTTTTAAACTTATTTTATATATATACACTATGCGACACTGAAAATGAAACACCAAGAAGGGGTGGCCAAAAAATTATGCAAATTTCAGGGTAAATAAATACACCTCACCGAGTTGTGCGAATGATGTGAAATGCGCGTGCGTTGAATAAGGTATAAGGGAAGGAACCTGCAGTATGTTCAATTTTCGTGCCGTTGTTTCTGCTAGGGAAATAAATCAACGTAGAAATTTTGTTCTTGTCTCAGAGGATACATCTATAATAGCAGAGAATGCCAAACCATCGTCAACGGAGGCAGTTCCAGCAGACAGACGTTTTAACGAGGGGCATATGGTGATCGGAATGAGAAGAACTGATTGGTCCTTACGGCAAATCTCAGTTGGTGGTCCGATAGCCTGGTGCGTATTTAAACTGACTCACAATTCCCGACACACACTTGGACGCGTCCACAATGCACCGGCTCTGGCGAACATGGTTGGAACAAGGAAATGTGACAACTTTGAGGGTGCCAGTGCAGCCAAAGTAACTTCAATACGCGTGGATTGACGCATCCGCCGACAAGCGGTAGCGAACCCGCAAGCCACTTCTACCTCCATTCTGTAGCATGTTCAAGACACCTCGGATGTTCCCATATCGACCAGAACCATTTTCTGTCGATTGGTTGTTAGTGGCTTGCACTCATGGCGTCCGTTATGAAGATTGTCATTGACTCCACAGCATAGACGCCAGCGTCTGCAATGGTGCCGTTCCAGAGCGATGTGGGCAACGGAATGACATACGGTCGTGTTCTCAGACGAGTTACGCTTCTGTTTCTCGTTTCTCCAATGGTAGTCGCCACGTACGAGTGTGGCATCAACGTGGAGACAGGTTCAATCCGGCGGCAATTGTGGAATGCCCCACCATGCCACAACGCGGCATTATGGTTTGAGGTGCAATTGCGTACGATTCCAGGTCACTTCTAGTTGGTATTCAGGGCACTATGACGGTCCAACGGTACGTGGATAATGTACTGCGGCAGGTGGCACTTCCTTACCTTCAAGGGGTGCCCAGTGCCCTTTATCTGCAGGATAACGCCCGACCACACATTGCTCGCACGAGCCAATGTGCTTTGCAAGGTGTACAGGTGCTTTCCTGGTCGCAGTTCTCTCCTGATCTCTCACCAATCGAAGACATTTGGGATGTGATTGGACGCCATTTGCAGACCCTGCCATAGTCGCGTTTAGAGAAAGATCTGGGGCAAATGGTTAACAGGGAATGGAGAGTCCTTCCTTAGGATGCCATCCGACTCTGTACGTAGACGTGTTGCTTCGTGTGTCGCCGTCCACGGTAGTCTTACAACCTACTGAGCTGACACTGTTCTCGCTCTGTATTATCAATATCATTTCGAAATAAAGGTCACTTATTGTTCGTTGCTATCCTGTCTCTCTCTGTTTGCCAAGTTTCATCACTTTCTGGCCACTCCTTCCGTGGTGTTGCATTTTCAATGTCACGTAGTGTATATTTTTTACTCGTTGCCAAAAAATACATAAATAAATAGCTATAAAATAAATAAAGCCGCTTTTAAGTGGTTTATTTTGTTTGAAAACAATAATCCTATTGTCCTTATAATGCATAATTACTAAGATGATATTTTCTTTTCTTCATTCAAAACTAAAATAAAAAATTACTATTGTAATAAAAATTTTCTTTAATAGAAAAGATGAATTGATAATGATTGATATTATTATTGTTGCCCATCATACTCATGCATCTAATTTATATTTTTAGGCTGATGTCGAAAAGGCAGTTCAGGCTGCGAAGAATGCTTTCAAAATTGGTTCCCCGTGGCGTACCATGGATGCTTCGGAGAGAGGACGTCTCCTGTATAAGCTCGCTGACTTGTTTGAGAGAGACACTGAGTATTTGGCTGTAAGAAAAAATATATATTAATGTAGTAATAAGATTTGATTTAATGTAGTCTTTACATTTCCAGTCTCATTATTTTTAATAAATTACAAAATAATTTCCATAAAATTTAAGGGTATATATATATATTAGGCGTGTCGTAAAGTTCTGTTCTTTTGAATTAAAATACTGACATCGGAAATTTATCCTGGATAATATTTAAGATATTCTTGGGTAACTTTTAAGACGATAATTGGTAAAGTAGCATACATATAAATATTGTTAAACAAAAATTTCCGGTGTCAGTTTATTAATTAAAAAGTACAGAATTTTCCAGTACACGTAATATATTGTAAAATTGGTAAATAAATAAATAATAAAAGATATGAACAATTAAAGATTGCATATTATTATTTTTTTCTTATTACGTATTATCATGGTTTTACTTCCTGATTTTTGAGCATTATAGTGCTGAAATATTATTATATTATGACGTTCGAATAAAAAAGGCTGCTATTGCGCTATTAACTTGAACTTGTTCTCTATTTGTAATTCTATATGTGAATTATTTTCATTCTGAAATTTGCTCTTTAATAATGAAATTTGTCTGTATGGGACATTCGGTAAGAAGCTGCCTTCTGCCCCAGGTCCCATGCTCGAAACCCAGTTTTGGCATGGATATTTCTAGTGTCCTTTATGTATGAAATATAGTAGAAATTGTGAATTGTTATATGGGTCATTCGAGACGAAAGTTATTATAACTGTACGTGTCTCAGAGCTCTTACATAAATACCAATACCAAGAAAACTTATTTTATATAATGGTAACTTATATGCCTGTCCCATTTACGTCATATTTTCAGTATATACTAAAAATTGGCAATATGCATATTTTATTATATCAATCTATATCTGCATACTTGTAGTATAATGATAAAAGGGGAAAAAATGAGAATGAAAGTATAAACAAACGAAATAATAAAAAAAATCTATGTAATCAACATTAGCATTGGAAAAAAAAAAAAAAAAAAAAAAAAAAACTAAGCTTAACTTATTTAATTACTGGTCTTGCCACTAACAAGTCTTTCCGTACATTTTCATGCAATCATTTTCACGACCAAAATTTACTGAGTTAGGAATTAATTATTGCACTTGTTTCCTAAATGTAACTTACAAGACTGAAGGAGTTTATAAAATTTTTAATTTATCACTTTTACAAGAATTCGTTTTTTTTTTTTTTTTTTTTTTTTTTTTTTACACATACTCTTTCTAAGGTAACAGATTTTAAAAGGGTTTTTGTAATTTTGTTATTGCCTCTCTGACTAGCTCACAAGGCTCTGATGTACGCTGTATAGTACTTGATTGTATTAGGATTTTTCTTCTTTTTTTCTTCTTTTTTTCTTTTCTTTTGCCAATTTTAACATCTATATTCTTTAAATTTATATCATATCAATTTTGTTTTATTTTAATTATTTATTACTGTAATTACACTTTTTATATAATTAAATTATGTTAAATATGATTTTGTTTTGAATATTTAAAAGTTATTATGCTATGATTTTGTACATATATATATATATTTTTATATATTTTATTTATTTTTTTCTTTTCTTTTCTTTTAGAATTTAAATACTCTTGAAAATGGAAAAACTTTTAGAGATTCATGTCAGGAAATTGTTAACGCCACAAGAACCATCAGATATTATGCTGGATGCGCCGACAAAATTCACGGCAAGACCATACCAGCAGGTAAAAATTCACCGACTGAATTTTGGTAACAGAAAAATTGAAATTATTTGAACACTATTGAACGCTATTATTTAACTGGACCAAAAGTTCTCATTTACAAGGAAACATTCAAAAGGTGTCATCTTCAAAAAGTGTTGAAAAAAATATATGTGATTCTACTCTTCATAAAACACGAGAAAATAAAAAAAGTTATTGGCTGAAATTAATTACAATGACCACAAAAAATTATCAAAATTAAGCATATTTGGCGATTTCACACTGCTAGGCGATTGATTTTGAGTACTTGGCGGAACAGCAAAACACGGTTCTGTTCGTACACGGCAATCTCGGGGCTAGCAAACGTTTCGCCTAAGAGCGCTAAATCGCCAAATATGCTTAATTTATATAATTTTTTGTGGTCGCTGTAATTAATTTCAGCCGATATTTTTTTTCATTTTCTGGTGTTTTATGAAGAGTAGAATCACATATATTTTTTCAATGCTTTTTGAAGATGATACCTTTTGAATGTTTCCTTGTTAGAAAGATTTGTAATGAAATAAATAATTTTGTAATATATTGACTAAACCATACTTTTTAGCTAATGCATTATTTCTAATAACATGCAAACATTATTTAGATGCAGCATCAATATTGATAAGCAACATTTAATGTAAAATAGTGACTGCTAAAATTGGAGAGTTACATAATGAATTTTACTTCCTCTTATAGTCAACAGAAAAAATTATTGAATTCGTAAAAATTTTCAACTTCTGGTTTCTATACTCTTAGCCAACTCACATACGTTCTCATTTCGAAACCCATGATTATAGAAGAAATTCTACAACTTTACGTGGAAGAATTTAATTATTTTTCTTAACGTGTTAACCTACACAAAATTAATTTGTGAGACACTAAATTCTCTGCTTGTCATAAAGGATTTGTTTTCAATTTTTTCCCCAAATTTTAAAACAATAATGATAATTTAAGAAGGTCCATTGGACCCCATAACTTTCTTTTGTGTATAACTGAAAGGCATAAGCGAAGTTGCTATTCTTTACGAATAATGTGAGAAAAATGGCACAAACTGATCAAAATTTCCTTTCTGTTTAAAGAGAGTGAATGTTATTCAAATGAACTCGTCTACACCTTTAAAACAAATAGTTGAACGATGTATCTGGAATAATTTCATACAAAATGAATACATGTATTTTTTCAATTTTAACAACAGCAACAACAACAATCCTAAATCAATAAGTAAATTAATTAATTAATGCATTTCCGAAGATGTCGTCTGAAGAACAGAAACTTTTTTTTTAGGACTGAGGACTATTTGTCTCAATCTACAGATTTTTACAATACCAGTTTTACGATAATTGGACATTTATCGAAATCTAAAATTTATCTAAAATTTAATTGAATAATTTGAAAGCGATGTTATAATTTGAAAAAAAAAAAAAAAAAAAAAACTTATAGTCCTTCGTACTAAACTAAATTTTGCTTTAGCCAGAATTTCAGTTTTTTTTTTTTTAAATATCGATATATATATTAGATGAAAATAATTATTTGCATTAATCTTTAATAATTTGCATTGTATAAATTAGTATTAAGCAAATGTAGAACAAAGTTTTGTAATGATGACAGCATACTAGTTTTTATTGCAAACACAAATAAGAATTTCACAAATTTTCTTCTTCTTCTTCTTATATATATATGTATATATTACAAAAATGGCTCTTAAAAATTTAAACTTGCTGCTGTCCCTGGATAAGCAATATTTAATTGTAAATATTTGTACTGAAATTAGTAAATCTGTATTGTGCTGGTTAATCCATGATTTTTCAGCCAATGTACCACTTTTAATTGCATGCAAACATTATCCAGATGCTAAATCAGCTTGTAAGATATGAAGCCTCACACAATCACTTTCGATTTCAAGCTGGATGTAGACAGAGAGTTAGATGGAGATGGTTTTGGTGAAAATATAATGTTTTGCATGGAAGAGTTGGGTTAATGTAAAAAAAGGTTGCCAGTTATTTAAATTTAGCTTGGCGTTTGGTTTCAAAGTTTGTATTGAGTTAGATATCGGTATTTTTAGGATGGACGTTTTAGGGAAAATGAAGTGAATCATTTCCCAGTTTACTTCTTTATAAATGAAACTTCTGAATTAGGGAAGTATGCTTTACGGATGGAGCCTTTGAACCGTGTTATTACTTTCTTCTATCTTCAATAGAAGAAAGTATTGGATTCGTAAAAATTTTAGATTTCGGGTTTTTGATGGATTTACACGTTTTGAGAGCTGTAGAACACGATTTTACCATTTTTAGAAAATGTCCGTCTGTCTGTCTGTGTGTGTGTGTGTGTGTGTGTGTGTGTGTGACAAACTTTTGTGGCAACTGTATCTCTGGAACTACTGCACAGAATTTCATACAAATTGGTATGTAGTTGCACCTTGACATAAATTAGTGCCTATCAACTTTTGGTAAAAATCGTCTGACAGGTTGCGTTGCCATCTCGCTTTTTCTAAATTTTTAACAGGGTGATATAGAGCAAAAATTTTCAAGATGGGTATCTTTCGAAAGGTCTCGTCAGTACCTTTAAAACGAATGGTTGAACTATAAATCTGTGATAATTTAAAACAAAGTTATTGATTTTTTTTAATTTTTACGAAAAAAAACTTAGAATTTTTTTTTTTTTCTCTCCCCTTAATTTTATCAAACTCCCACGGTTTCCGTGTTCTGACAAACTTAAACTAATTTTTGCTTTTTCCCCCTAATTTTGTCAAAGTCCTACGGTTTCCGTGTCTTGACAAACTTTAACATATTTTTGCATTTTTCCCCTAATTTTGTCAAAGTCCCACGGTTTCCGTGTTTTGACAAACTTTAACAAATTTTCACATTTTACCCAAAATTTGTCAAAGTCCCACTTTTTTTTTTCTCTCCCCTTAATTCTATCAAACTCCCACGGTTTCCGTGTTTTGACAAACTTAGAATAATTTTCACATTTTACCCAAAATTTTGTCAAAGTCCCACTTTTTTTTTTTTTTTTTATTATTGTTACTGAGTGAATTTGTATAGGAAAATATAGAAGAAAGTCTCGTGGTGGCCACAACATACTAGTTTGATCTTGCAATGTGAATTCAACTATGATATGTAAAGCTTCAGATGTACAATCGTTGTTAAAAGAAAGGTCTTGTTTCGACGCTTCTCATGTAAAATTACCAGCTTATACAGCAAGTCTTGATGAGAATTAAGTTTAAGATCTATTTTAAGTTCAGTTTAGTGAAAGTTAATTTTGCGTGTGAAAGTCCAACTTTCTCCTTATTTGAAGTTCATAATAAAGAGAAATTTAGTTTTATTAAATTGTCTTCATTGAAGTTAGTAATTTAGACATTCATTAATATGGCAGAAAATGTAAACGAGGTCTTACAAGCATTAAGCAATACTTATTGGAAAGATTTGTTGTGAAATTTCAATTTTGCTGTTTTCTATTTTCAAGTGTAATAAAACTTTTGTTTATTGTTTTATATACGGATACACTTTCATTTTCATATGGATTTCTCCTAATATTTTAATATAAATATTAGATATGTATTTATACTACTATTTGTCGGGTAATGTTTTAATTATTTCTTTTAGATGGAAACTCATTTGTTTTTACTCGGCTTGAACCAGTCGGAATTTGTGCTATGATTGTACCAGTAAGTTATATTGTTTGATTAAAAAAAATTTGTTCATAATACTCTATTTTATGGCTATGTAGTGCTTACCGAATTTTTCAAAAGCATATAAAAAATGTAATAATAAAAAAAAAAATAGATTTACATACATTCTTGCTCAAAAGTGTAGCAAGACTGACTAACGAATGCTTTCTTTCTTCTTCTTTTTTTTCTCTTTCTTTTTTCAGTTTACAAATTGCTTATTTTATGAAATGTTTTTAAGCTTTGGAGATGTAAAAAAAAGAACTGTCCTTTTCTTTTCTTTTCTTCTTTCTTTGTTTTCTTTTACTTAGTTATTATATATATATTTGTCGTTTGTTTGTTTTTGTGCGAATTGTGTTACGACGATAATTAGGAGGCAAAAATCAAAATACTATGAAAGGAATAGTGTTTGCATTTAGCATGTATTATTGAAAGAGTGAAATGATATGTAACTGTAGAAAAAAATAACATAATTTTTTTAAAATGTTAATAACTTTTGATTTGACTTGTTATTCTAACACAAATGCACCAGAAAATTATACCTGGCCGTACCAATGGCCGAGAGTTTTTTTTTTTTTTTTTTTTCGAAAAATTGTGGACGTAAGGTGCTGAGTTTAAAGTTTGAGCTTTTAAACTGAGGTCACGTTCGTCAGTCAAGCCGTCCAGATTTCTTTCATGGCTTTCGTCGAATCATGTGAATACAGGCTAGAACCCCTTAGAAAGACCTCACAAGGAAAGCATTCTACCCAGGCCTAGAGTCTACGTGTAGTCAATCAGACATTTTAACCCTCAAACCAGAAAATTGTACCAGTTCTACATTAACGTTTGCTAGAGTTATAGATAATTTTTCTCTTTTAATGACATAGAGTAATCGCAAATGCTATTTTTCATTATATACTAGCGGTCGTCAGCGATCAGCTGCCTCAAGATATATAAAAATTCTGACCGTAGCAAATTCTCTGTGACGCTTGCGTTCTCAATCCAGTGTTGCTTCAAACTTTTCTGACCGTAACATTTACTACCAGGCTGTTTGCATCCTGTGAAAATCCTTGCTACAGTAAACCCCATCCGCAGATACCGGAGACGACTTGTTTCCTTTAGCAGATATCATAAAGTATTCGCATCCTGTGAAAAATCTAATCGTGCAAACTCACGCGTACTGACACCTCAACCGATGTGTTGCAGTAGACACCATCTGACTACTTTACTTACTACCAGAAATAAAAATATTATTATTAAAAGTAAAGTATTTATTATCGCTAAAATTTCAGTTTTATATAACGTTTAAAAATAGATGCTAACTTTTTTTTTTTAGAAAACATTTTTAAGAAACATTTTGTGAAATCTGCGCCATAATTAAATTATGACGCAGATTTCAAAAAATGTTTCTTATTCTCATTTTTCACATAGTGCCTTTTAATCATGACATCCTATTTACAGACTTAATAAAAATTAAAAACCAAATATGATGCCAATTTCATTTTTTCCTACGTTAATTTTTCACGTATAAGTATGTATAAGTTGGCATTTAACCATGACGTCAATTTCTCACAGATTTTGGTAAACAAGTAACTCAAAAACAAAATCGAAAATCGAGCTTCATACTCGGTCAGATCTTGTAAAGATATACTTGCGTACGGCATTTGGTGTCACTCATTTCTATATGAAATTTTATTGTTGGTAAAAATAAACATAGTTTTTTGTATTTTCTTACACATCTTTAATTTTACAGTGGAATTTCCCCGTTCTTCTCGCCATCAACAAATTGGCCCCGGCTCTCGCATGTGGCAATACCCTTCTTTATAAACCAGCAGAGCAAACCCCACTGACTGCCATTTACATAGGATATCTCGTCAAAGAAGCTGGCTTTCCACCTGGAGTTCTTAATGTTCTACCTGGATATGGAGCAACGGTCGGATCAGCATTAACTGGGAACTGGGATATCGATAAGGTGTCATTTACTGGATCTACAGGGGTAGGTAATAAAAATTTAAGTGAAGTTCTAAAAAATTTTCATTATTTTGCAGTAATTCTATATGTATTATAACTTCGACCATATGTATTACAAACATCTTTGGTGGAAAAGCTGAAATAAATTCAGCAAGAAGAAAAAGTGATCCAGCCAGTGATCCACGTTCCCAGCCAGGATAGGAACCTGGATCTTTTTTCATAACGCGGTCTGTCAACTGGGCAGTGATGCCAGATGGTCGAAAATTATTTCC
Source organism: Salticus scenicus (assembly GCA_963930645.1). Classification (NCBI taxonomy): domain Eukaryota; kingdom Metazoa; phylum Arthropoda; class Arachnida; order Araneae; family Salticidae; genus Salticus; species Salticus scenicus. The sequence goes on from OZ005661.1 coordinate 85,737,370, forward strand.
CCAAACAGGTCTTCAAATTTCCCCAAATCAGGGGTTTTTTTCGAAAAAATCCAAAACTTGATTTCTACTAAAAAGGGAAAAATAAAAAAATTTTCAAAAAAAATAAAAAAATAAAAAATAAAAAAAGATCTTCCGGCTTTTTCGGAAGGGTAGGTTGATTTCTTTTTCCTTATCAAGTAGCCGTCATTTTGTTTCAAAATGGCGGCTACAAATTATTAATGCACTTGGTAGAAATATTGATGTAGGCTATGCACATATGGAGTTTTAAGCAAATCGGTTCATAAATACACTTTTACGTGAATTTAAAATTTTCAAGTGGCCGGCGCTAGGAAAAAAAATGGTGGGTTAAGTTGACAAATATCTGAAATGCGTTTGTGAAATAAGTCTACTGTACACACATAGTTCGAATTAATTCAAAATCTCAAAAGTCATTGTGTTGAAAAATTAAGTGGCTGCCACTTCGATAAAAATGGCAGAGAAAGTTGCTCATCTAAGATATCGTTGCAAATTTGAAAATAATTTTTTTTTTTTTTTTTTTTTGTAGAAATTCTTTCAAAGAGGCTTAGTAAGTTGATAAAATGTTAGTTTCCTGCATTTCTAGTTTGCTATAGCATTAAAATAGTCTAATTTTACCTTAAAAACGGATTAAAAAGATCCAGTAACGCATGTAATGGATTTGGCGCCAAATTTGGCGACTTTTTTGGCGACTTTTGGCGAGAAAATACTTATTATCGATATACCAAAGATGGGCGCAATAATGTGATTGGTTCATGAGTTACGTGAATTTTCTAAATTTTTGTTGTTTGAATGATAAATCCATTTTTCAACTTTGATTTGAATTGATTAAGTATTTCTAAAGTTCCAGAAAACACATCGAAGATATTTGAAGCATAGGTAACTGTCCAACTGTGGTTTAAATCAGTGCCGTGTTTCAAAGTTATTATTATGGCAAATTTTCAAGTGGCAGTCTAAGTGGCTGCGACTTGTAAAACAAAATAGCAAAACAACTTGCCCATCGAAATCATCCAGTACATTTGTACGATAAGTTCATTGTCCAGTTCTAGTTTAAATTAAATCAGAATTTCAAAAATTATAATCATAAGAAATTTTCAGGTGGCACCACTTGTAAAAAAAAGTGGAGTGAGATGCCTAGCGAACTTATCTGAGATATTTGAATGATAAATCCACTACCCAAACTTGAAGCGAATTGATTCTGTCTTACTAAAGTTACCATAATGACAAATTTTCAAGTGGCCGCCACTTGAAAATAAATTTGCGGATCAAGTCATCAAGAGAACTTATCCTAGATATTTGAACCAAAAGTTCACTAACCAGCTTTTATTTGAATCTGTTTAGTATTTTAAAAGTTATCGTGATGGCATATTTTCAAGTGGCAGTGTGATTTCAAGTGGCTGGAACTTAGACACAAGATGTCGGGACAAATGCCTAGTGAAAACATTCAAGATAATTATATGATAATATCACTGTCAAAATTTGGTTCGATTTGAAGTATTATTTCAAAAGTTGTCGTGATTTTAAATTTTCAAGTATGAGCCTGATTTCAAGTGACCGCGCTTAACTTAAGATATCTGCCACTTTATTAAAAGTGGCGGATATAGTTTATTAATAAATTTCATTGAGATCCTTATGTGGTCTGTATTTACATCACAATTCAAACAATTTCGGAATACGCTTTTTACAATTTAAATTTGAAAATTTCAAGTTGTCTCCACTTGAAAACAAATTGGCGGAGCAACTTGGTTAACAAACTCATCTAAGATATTTATAAGATAAGTTAAGACACTGTTCAAATTTGGTTCCATTTGGAGTATTATTTCGGAAGTTATCATGGTTTTAAATTTTCAAGTGGTGGCCTGATTTCAAGTGGTCCCGCTTAACTTAAGATATCCACCACTTTATTAAAAATGGCGGGTAAAGTTCATTAATAAAGTTATTTGAGACACTTGTGTAATCTATGTATACATCAAAATTAAAAGAAATTCGCAATACGCTTTTTACAATTTGAATTTGAAATTTTCAAGTGGTGTCCACTTGAAAAAAAAATGGCGGAGCAACTTGGTTAACAAACTCATCCAAGATATTTATAAGATAAGTTAAGGCACTATTCAAATTTGGTTCGATTTGGAGTATTCTTTCGGAAGTTATAGGGATTTAAAATTTTCAAGTGGTAGCCTGATTTCAAGTGGTCCCGCTTAACTTAAGATATCTGCCACTTTATTAAAAATGGCGGATATAGTTTATTAAAAAACTTCATTGAGATCCTTATGTGGTCTGTATTTACATCAAAATTCAAACAATTTCGGAATACGCTTTTTACAATTTAAATTTGAAATTTTCAAGTGGTCTCCACTTGAAAACAAAATGGCGGAGCAACTTGGTTAACAAACTCATCTAAGATATTTATAACATAAGTTAAGACACTGTTCAAATTTGGTTTCATTTGGAGTATTATTTCGGAAGTTATCATGGTTTTAAATTTTCAAGTGGTGGCCTAATTTCAAGTGGTCACGCTTAACTTAAGATATCCGCCACTTTATTAAAATTGGCGGATAAAGTTCATTAATAAAGTTATTTGAGACACTTGTGTAATCTATGTATACATCAAAATTAAAAAAAAATTCGGAATACGCTTTTTACAATTTGAATTTGAAATTTTCAAGTGGTCTCCAATTGAAAACAAAATGGCGGAGCAACTTGGTTAACAAACTCATCTAATATATTTATAAGATAAGTTAAGACACTGTGCAAATTTGGTTCGATTTGGAGTATTATTTCGGAAGTTATAGGGATTTTAAATTTTCAAGTGGTAGCCTGATTTCAAGTGGTCCTGTTTAACTTAAAATATCTGCCACTTTATTGAAAATGGCGGATAAACTTCATTAATAAACACCATTGACACCCTCATGTGACCTGTATTTACAACAAAATTCAAGCAAATCTTACTTTAAATATGCTTTTTACAATGTCGGTTTGAAATTTTCAAGTGGCTGCCACTTGAAAACAAAAAGTCGGAGCAACTTGGTTAACGAACTCATCCAAGATATTTATAAGATTAGTTCACTGTCCAAATTTGGTTCGATTTCGAGTATTATTTCGGGAGTTATCGTGATGACAAAATTTTCATTATAGATAGATAGATAGATAGATAGATAGATATATAGATAAACGAAGTGATTGCAATAGGTCGATTTCTAAAGAAATCAACCTAAAAAATATCAAGCAGATTTTTCTATGATTTAAGCTCAGATTTTTACCCAAATGAAGGCAATTTTTGAAAAAAAATCCCCAAATAACAATAAAGCTATTGAAAGTCTCTAGTCGTAGGGATAAATCATTACGTTGCCAACATTGACAGGAAATTGAAGAACTCCCCAGATTTGTCCCCAAAAATTTTAGAATTCCCCAAAAAAGTCCCCACAAACATTTGTTCCCTAAAATTGTCCACAGAAGCCTCAAAAATCCCCAAAATGGGGGCAAAATCCCCAATCTAGCATCACTGCAACTGGGCTGCAAGACAGACATGCAACGTAGAATTAATATTCACAAAATAAGCGAAAAAAAAAAATTCCATTTACATTTCACCCATCTGGTGAAAATGGTTATAGCTCTGCTTCAGTTGCCAGGTGCTCGGTTCGAGCTCATTTCAAGCCGTAAATCTCAGTCTAATGAGCCTTAATGGGCCAACAAAAAACCACAGAGTGTCATCCTAAAACCCAAAATTGTCTTTCATTTGAATTATTATAGCTGGCGTGGTTCCTTTTTGGGCTAGCTAAGACTATTTCTACCCACCTTCAAAAATGGGAACCGAGGCAGCCTGGTTGGTAGAGTGCCGAGCTCGTGATTGGAGGATTGCAGATTCGATACTCGAGCCGGCCGAAGACCGTCATGTACATATGCAGTGGCTGGTGCATGTAGAATCTGTCTTGGCTACGATGTCCTCCACGTTCCCGAAATTAATATCTCTGAGGGTTATAAAAGCAGAGGAGCCATCCCCTCCACAGAAGATCAAAATTGTGATAACATGTCTTCGGACCACTACTAGTTTGAATTATTAAGTTAAAAAGAATGAATTATTAAGTTAAAAAAAAAATTAAACCTTTATGCAGTGCGTAGAAAGTTTTAATGTCTAGTCTAATTTAAGTCTAAAAATTGTATGTGTGATGAAGTACTTTTTATACATAATATATTTATGTATGTGAGTGTGTATAGTAATATTAATAGGTGGTGGTTATTCTCTAAAAATATTTCAATTCTAATTTTCAACATGATCAGAAAAATGTGTCTTCTTTTCAAGAAATTTTAATCATTTTGGCTAAATTTTAATCAATTAAATTTAATGAAATTCATACATTTTTAACATTATAAGTAATTTGGTTAATTTTTTAAATTTAAATTTAAATTTATTAATTTATTTTTTCTTACTAAAAAGGTGAAATGGGGTAACAAGGTAGATATATTTTCACCTCTTTATTTATTTATTTTTTTTTAAGGTTGGGAAAATCATTCAACAAGCTGCTGGTAAAAGCAACGCTAAAAGAGTAACATTAGAAATGGGAGGCAAAAGCCCTTTGGTTATTTTTCCAGATGTGAACCGTGAGTATTATTATTATTATTATTATTATGCAAGTTTTGTTTTTAAATCGACACATAAATTTACTGTTTATTGCTATTATTATTATTATTATTATTATTATTATTATTAAAGTCATGTTATATCATCAACAGTGCAAATTATAGGCTGCAGTAAAGAGTACCGAAAAATTAATGTTGAACAGCGTATAATGAAAATTTCCTAAATAAACTCATTAATATTGTTAAATATGCAACATTTATTTTAAGTCGAAATAATCTAGTACGATTCTTCATCAGACGAAAGAAAAAGGTAAGTACGGGTGTAGTGTAACGGTAGCAACGAATTAGAGCAGTACAAGTAGCAAGTAAAAAAAAGAGAAATAAATCGTTTAAAAAATTTTATTGGATTGGATGTAATCTACATCAGATGAAAAACCTTGTTTAATTACTTCTATCTGAAATAAATGCCGTGTGTTTAGGCATATTTTTTATTTATTTATTTATTTTTCAAAGTTCTTATTTAAGTTTTGTAATATTTATTGTTATATTTTAGAAAAAATATATTTGTTTACTCTTTAAAGAATAGCAAGTTCATCATTTAAAATAAGTAAATTAATTAATTAACATCATGTTATTATTCTAACATACTATTAATAGAGTTGATTTTTTAATGGTTTTGAAGTGCATATAGACTTATGTCAACGACTTACTTATAAACAATTTATCTCATAATATAAAACTGAAAGTTTTAAGTAAATTTTTAAAACGAAATAATATTAATAATAAAATATTAATACTAATAAATGTATATATGTATGTGTGTGTGTGTACGTATATAAATATATATATTTAGTGTGCTGTTATTGTTTTAGTTCTATTAATTGCTAAATATTAAGATTAAATTGTATTACGTTATCTATTATTTATATATATATATATATATATATATATATATATATATATATATACAAATCTTATTTGGCTTTGGTCCGAAATTCTTTTGTTCATCTCAAAATAAAAAGGTTATTTTCATTAATAAAAGTTCTATTATTTGGTAACATAAAACTGAAAAATTAAAATAAAATTCAAAACAAAACATTTATTAATTAACATAATATAAAACTGAAGGTTTAAAGTAAATTTTTAAAACAAAATAATTATCATTTAATATAAAATAAAACTATATAAACACTACATTTGATGATCTTAAACTAAAATTTTTATGTTAATGTTTTTTTTAATCAACATTAACAAAAATTTATATAAATAGCATATCTGACACTATTATATATATAGAAAAATTTATATTAATAAATTTTAAATCATCAACAGTATAAATTCATGTATACACAATATTTGATAGACATAAGCTGAAAATTTATGTTAATATTTTTACAATCAACAACAACGTAAATGTATAATACATATAGCATATTTCGTAATTCTAAGCTGAAAACCTATGGTTCAAATGAAAAGATAATAATCTATAGTATGTCACTCACACGACTTTCTCTTACCCTGAAATTTAATACTATAAATACAGGTTGGAGATAAAGAGGTAAGATAACAAGTATTGTAATGTAAACCTATGTTAAATAATTCAAATTAGGCTTCGGAAGAGTTTTATATGATAATTAGCTCTGTATAAGGGGGGCTACCGCCCGCCTCAATCCCCCGTTTCATTAACGCACCCACATTTATATAGAATTTAATTCGGTTATTAAAAAATAATTCTGTTTTTAAAAAGTAATTTATTAAAATTATTATTTAAACAAATTATTTTTTATAATAATGCATACGATCCATATTAGGGAAATAGTATAACACTAAACATCCAAAAAAAGTTGAATTTATTCTCAATATTACATTAAAAGAATTTTTTTTTTTTTTTTGTTAAAAATGAAAAAAAAATTATAACTTTATTTTAAATTATTGCAGATCTGTGGTTCAACCATTCGTTTTAATTTTAAAGATATTGGCGAGCTCTTTTGAAAGATACCCATCATGAAAATTTACTCCCCTCGAGGGGGGGAGTCGAGGCTCCTACATACACAAAAAATTTTTCCCAGTTGACTATCACTATTACAAAAAATAGGTATTCGTTTCATTTCGTTTAGTGCAGTCTATAGATGTTAAACTCTACTTACCTGCAATTTCTCCCATAGACGTAATGTATTTGAATACTTTTGAGTGTCCCTGTACACGAACCATTTGCTTCATCTCAACGAAAAGCTTAGTGTAGCATCCCTATATGATACACAGTTAGAATACCGAAGTTGGAATTTCGGCTACTATTTGTTCTTGAGATATGCTGATAACATACAGAAACACAGACAGACACACAGACCGTTCGCTGAAAACATGATTTTCGTATTCAGGGGACCTCAGAACATGTAAACATAACAAAAACTTATGTTCGAAAATTTGACCCTAAAACAATACTTTCTCGGCCCTATGGGTAAGAGAAAGTAAAAATAAATCAAAATTAACGTAACAAAATTTTCTAAATTTTTTTGTTTATAAAATATTCGAACGTACATCAAATAAATTCTGCATCGTTATTATCTATTTTCAATTATATGCAGTTGATAAAGGCTCATAATTGGACTTTATATTGTTAAAAAGCATTCATTGTAATATACAATATTGTGTCTTCGATTTTTCTCCCTTATTGATGCGACGCAAAATAATGTTTTGTTTACTTTTAAATAAACATCACTCTAAGATTGTTCTATTTCTTTTAATCGGCTATTTTTGAATCTTTACTAGTTTTTATCTATGACCTTGAATGATTGTGCAAAATTTTTTGTTTTTATTTAAAATATATATAGCTGAAAGTTTGTCATTCCATGTGTCCGGATTATTAGATTTTATCAAAAATTAGTACACTTGTTAATGAGGACAAAATCTAGCTAAAGCCATTGTGAACGCCGCACCTCTGATTTCGAGAGTATTCAAAAACAAGAACTGAAAAGTTTGGTACGAAAGTGTGGCAACAGTGTGTGCGTATGTGAATCAAGATGGACTAACGTTCCATTCTATATGTTGGTTCTAAAATAATTTATTTGATGTTAATTTATGTGTTCGTTTATGTATTTTATGTTTGTGCCGTAAGTAAAAGTAAAATCTTTAAAAGTAAAGAAAGCGTGATTAGTGTCTTAATGTGTCTGAAGATGCTTTTACAGGAAGAAAAGAACCAGGTGCGAAAAAGAAGTCGCCACAGCCATATTTTTTAATTTAATCGGATAATTGGTTCAAAAGATAGTAAATAAAAAAACGCATTTTAACTTTAAAATTATAAAAAAAAAAAAAAAATTGATGCCAAAGATAAATAAATAAGTAAACATATTTCTGTTTATGGCGGGAAAAAAAAAAAAGAACGTGCAAACATTTTTTTTCTTTAAATAATAAAAATAAAACTGAGGAAAATCGTGCTAAAGAAATGGAACAGCTTCATATAGAACACCTTGGCGAAATTTGAAATTTGGCACCGAAATAACTCGGACATTTCTCTCCAAGATCCTTACTTATGCCATTTTAATTCTTCCTCAAAATGACAACAAAAATTTAAAATCCGCCAAGGTGATCCTATGCTAAAGCTATATCCAAGAAATTTCAAGAAATGAATATAGTATAGTAACCGATACTAGGGAATGAAAAACAGTTACCGCATGCCTTTATATGGAAGAATAGATTAAAATGAGTCCTGTCGTCATAAATTAAATTATGTTTTTTGCAGAATTTTATATTTATTACTTAGAAAACAAAAATAGGATGAATGTTTTTAATTTAATTTATTATTATTATTATTTCCTCTGAATTGCTGCGGCTCATAATATTACTGAATCTAGTCTTAAATATCGTTCTCTCATTATTTCAGTATTAACTATCTTCAACTATATACGCAATTAATAATGGAACAATCTTGGTTTTTATATTGTTAAAAAAATAGTTCATTGTTAATCACGCAATACTGTCACTTTAAACCTTTTTCCGTATTGCACTTATAATAATGTTTAGATTAATTTTAAATATTCTTATTGTTTTAGTATTGTAAGCAACTACAACTGTATGTAATTAATACTATCCAGTTGTGTGGTTTATTATTATTAAAGCCATTCATCGTTAAATCACACAATAGTGTCACTTTGAAATATTTTTCGTACTGCTGAGAAGCCTAATAATGTAGGGCTCAATTTGAATTTTGTACTCGTATTGTTTTTGTACTATCTAACTATAACTGTATTTAATTAACAATTTCACGTCTTCAGTTTTATATTGTTCAAAATTATTCATCGTTAATAACACAATATTGTTACTTCGAATTATTTTTCGTATTGTTGAGAAAAATAATAATTTATAGCTGAATTTTCAAAATATTACACGTTTATTTTTTCAGTTTTATATTTAATTGAAACGGTAAGCGTGCAATTTAATGTAATGAATAATGTTATATTGTTTAGTTTTATATTGTTAAAAGACATTCATGATTAATCACACAATACATTCATTTTGAATGTTTTTTCACATTGTTGACACACATAATTAATAATATTAATTTTAAATACTGTACTCTCACTCTTTCAGCAATGATTATCGTAACTTATATGTTGCTAACAACGGCAGATTGTTTGTTCTTTACTGTTAAAAATCATGCCTTCTTAATAACAAAATACTGTTACTTTGATCCCACCTCCCCACCCAACCCGTGTTGTTGCAGCACATAAAATGTTGAATTCAATTTTAAATATTGTGCCCTCATTGTTTCAGTATTAATTATCTCTCGCAATGTATAATTAAAGTAACAAATTGTTGGTCTTACATTGTTAAAAACCATTCATTGAAAATCACACAATTCATTTACTTTTAAATATTTTCTGTATTGTTAATAATATTTAATTTAATTTTAAATATTCTTATTGTTTCAGTTCTAACAAACTACAACAATACGTAACTAATAATATCACATTGTTTGATTTTATATTGTTAAAAAACATTCATTGTTTTCATACAATGTTGTCACTTTGAATAATTTTACTTGTTGTTGAAAAACGTAATATTCAGCCCAATTTAAAGCATCGTTACACTGATTGTTTCAGTACTACTAACTGTTGACATTTATAGGTAATTTATAATTTTTTTTTATATATATATTGTTAAAAAACATTCAAAAGTATTCATACAATACTGTCAGTTTCAATTTTTCTTTCGTATTTATGAGACGCATAATAATGTTCAGCTTCATTTTAAATATTTAAATCTTATTGTTTCTGTACCATATTCAACTAAAACTTAAAATTAATTAATAAGGGGAAAACAAATTGGAGGTTGATCCACAACTGGATTTGGCGATTTTTCTTTCGCAATTATTGCGAGTTGCCATTTTCGGAAGTGGTTGCCATGGATTCCAAGCATAAACAAAAGCAAAACGTGTTTTTCGAAATGGTGTCATTTGTAATGTACAAAATTAAGTAAGCCTATTTTTAATACTAATAAAATAAATGTTTAATATTAACTTACCTCATAATGCATGATAAAACATCTTCATAAATTTCGATACTTCAAGGGATATATGTATATACTTCTCGTACATTTACACAGTTTAAACGTTCTACATTTGCCGGAAAAATACGACTATATAAATTAGAATTCCGTTTACCATTTCTTTTAATGATTTTTAGAACATATTTTTAAAAATAAGCTACTTTATGTAGCATAAAAGGAAAAATGCATGAAATTCCGTATTTTACCGATCAGTAATATGCATCTTACTACATTCACCTTCTCTTCCAGAAATAGGCCTATCTTTCGTCACAACAATTCTAACATTATCTTTCAACAAATCCTTACATTTTTCAACGATTTAATTCACAGATTCACTACTACTAGATGCCATACTTAAACAAAATAAAATTATAATAAATTAAATAAACAAAATAAATTAATGATAGAGAATAAAAATACAATCGTTTTATAGAATTGTGCTTCACCAGCTGAAATAGAATAGAATAATTAATAATTAATGTTACCTTTATAATTAATTGCAATGCTGGTTGCTATGGTAGTAAAAAATAAACAGAACGCTGGTTACTATGGGCATCAAAAATAAACAGCAAGCAGGTTGCCATATCATATTGCAGAGAATCCAGAACGAGATCGTTATCGTGCAAAACGGCGCCAAAGAAAAATTGCCAAATCCAGTTGTGGACCAACCTTCAACTTGTACCAATAAGGGCACATTGTTTGGTTTTGTATTATTAAAAACCATTTATCGTTAACCCCACAATATTTTCATTTGAAATGATTTTTCAAGAAATAATATTTGGAAGCATAATGTATAGTTCATTTTTTTACTTTAAATAATGTAAAGAACGTGCAAACATTTTTTACTTTAAATAATTAAAATAAAACTGAGAAAAATCGAGCTAAAGAAATGGAACACAGCTTCATATAGAACACCTTGGCTAAATCTGAAATTTGGCACCAAAATAGCTCGGACATTTCTCGCCAAGATCCTTACTTATACAATTGTGATAGCCATTTTAATTCTTTCCCAAAATATCAATAAAAATTTGAAATCCGTCAAGATGCTCCTATGCTAAAGCTATACCAAAGAAATTTTAAGAAATGAATATAGTAACCGATATTATAGAATGAAAAACAATTACTGTATGCCTTTATATGGAATAATAGATTAAAATAAGTACTGTCGTACTAAATTAAATAATATTTTGTGCAGAATTATATATTTATTACTTAGAAAACAAAAATAGGCTGAAGGTTTATTTATTCAATTTTTTTTTCTTTTTATTATTATTAATATTTTCTCTGAATTGTTGCGGCTCATAATATTACTGAATTTAGTCTTAAATGTCGTACTCTCGCTATTAACTATTTTCAACTATACGCAATTAATAATGGAACAATCTTGTTTTTTATATTGTTAAAAAATCATTCATTGTTAATCACACAATACTGTCACTTTAAAACTTTTTCCGTATTGTACTTATAATAATGTTTAGATTAATTTTAGATATTCTTATTGTTTTAGTATTGTAAGCAACTACAACTGTATGTAATTAATAATATCAAGTTGTTTGGTTTATTATTGTTAAAGCCATTCATCGTTAAATCACACAATAGTGTCACTTTGAATTATTTTTCGTACTGCTGAGAAGCATAATAATATAGGGCTCAATTTGAATTTTGTACTCGTATTTATTTTTGCACTATCTAACTATAACTGTATTTAATTAACAATTTCACGTCTTCAGTTTTATATTGTTAAAAATTATTCATCGTTAGTAACACAATATTGTTATTTCGAATTATTTTTCGTATTATTGAAAAACATAATAATTCATAGCTGAATTTTAAATGTTACACGCTTATTGTTTCAGTTTTATATTTAATTAAAACGGTCAGCGTGCAATTTAAAGTAATGAATAATGTCTTATTGTTTAGTTTTATATTGTTAAAAGACATTCATGATTAATCACACAATGCATTCATTCTGAATGTTTTTTTTACATTGTTGGCACGCATAATTAATAATATTAATTTTAAATACTGTACTCTCACTCTTTTAGTAATGATTATCTTAACTTATATGTAGCTAACAATGGCAGATTGTTTGTTCTTTACTGTTAAAAATCATGCATTCTTAATAACACAATACTGTTACATTGACCCCCCCCCCTCCCCCTTGTTGTTGCAGCGCATGAAATGTTGAGTTTAATTTTAAATATTGTGCTCTCATTGTTTCAGTATTAATTATCTCTCGCAATATATAATTAAAATAACAAATTGTTGGTTTCACATTGTTAAAAACCATTCATCGACAATTACATAATTCTCTCACTTTTAATTTTTTTCTGTATTGTTAATTATATATAATTTTATTTTAAATATTCCTATTGTTTTAGTTCTAACAAACTACAACAATATGGAATTAATAATATCACATTGTTTGATTTTATATTGTTAAAAAACATTCATTGTTTATCATACAATGCTATCACTTTGAATCATTTTACTTGTTGAAAAACACAAGGTTCAGCTCAATTTAAAGCATTGTTACGCTGATTGTTTCAGTACTATTAACTGTTTACATTTATAGGTAATAAATAATTTGTTTTTCTATTGTTAAAAAATATTCAAAAGTATTCATACAATACTGTCAGTTTCAAATTTTCTTTCGTATTTTTGAGACGCATAATAATGTTCGGCTTAATTTTAAATATTTGCAGCTTATTGTTTCTGTACTATATTTAACTAAATGTAATTAATAAGGGGGGAACAAATTGCAAGTTGGTCCACAACTGGATTTGGCTATTTTTCTTTCGCGATTGTTGCGAAACGCCATTTTCGGAAGTGGTTGCCATGGATTCCAAGCATAAACAAAAGCAAAATGTGTTTTTCGAAACTGCGGCATTTGTAATGTACAAAATTAACTAAGCCTATTTCTAATATTAATAAAATAAATGTTTAATATTAACTTACCTCACAATGCATAATAAAACATCTTCATAAATTTCGATACTTCAAGGGCGATATGTATATTCTTCTCGTACATTTACACTATTTAAATGTTCTATACTTGCCGGTAAAATACGACTATATAAATTAGAATTCTGTTTACCAGTTCTTTTAATGATTTTTAGAACATATTTTTAAGAATAAGCTACTTTACGTAGCATGAAAGAAAAAATGCATGAAATTCCGTATTTTACCTATTAGTAATACGTATCACGTTCACCTTTTCTCTTCCAGAAATAGGCCTATCTTTCGTCACAAACATTCTAGCATTATTTTTCAACAAATCCTTACATTTTACAACGATTTCATTCACAGATTTATTGCTACTAGATGCCATACTTAAACAAAATAAAATAACAATAAATTAAATAGACAAAATAAATTAGTGATAAAGAGTAAAAATACAGTCGTTTTATATAATTGTGCTTCACCAGCTGAAATAGAATAGAATAATTAATAAGTAAAGTTACCTTTATAATTAATTGCAATGCTGGTTGCCATGGTAATAAAAAATAAACAGAACGCTGGTTACTATGGGCATCAAAAATAAACAGCAAAGCAGGTTGCCATATCATATTGCAGAGAATCCAGAACGACATTGTTATCGTGCAAAACGGCGCCAAAGAAAGTTTGCCAAATCCAGTTGTGGACCAACCTGCAACTTGTACCAATAAGGGCACATTGTTTGGTTTTATATTATTAAAAGCCATTTATCGTTAACCCCACAATATTTTCTCTTGAAATGACTTTTCAAGAAATAATATTTGGAAGCATAATGTTTAGTTTAATTGTAAACATTGTACTCTTATTGTTTTCAGTAGCCAGTGGCGGATCCAGAACTTAACTTTTGGGGGGGTGGGGGTGGGGGGGGCTAAGAGTTTTCAAATTGTTACTCAAGATCAATGAAAAATTCAAAATTGTAACATTCAATTGTAAATGTCGGTGCTTTTTTTTGGGGGGGGGGTTCAGCCCCCCTAGCCCCCCCCCCTAGATCCGCCACTGTCAGTAGCACCAATTTTTGCGGTTTTTGCTAGAAATAAAGCATTTTGGACGAGACTGTGATAAACCTGCTAAACCTGCTACCGGATTATCTAGCACAATTCTTAGCTGATATGCTTCGTTTAAGTTTGCTATGTTCATAGATTTCTGAGTTTTATCAGACTTGGAACGATGGCAAATAGAAACAAGCACAACATCAACTAGTACGTTGTGGCCACCACAAAACTTTCTTCTATATTTTCCTATATACATATTCAATCAGTAACAATATTAAAAAAAAAAAAAATACGATTTTTTTCTAAGTTCTTTTTTTGTTAAAAGTAATATATATTCAACCAGTAACAATATTTAAAAAAAAAAAAAAAAAAAAATGTTTTTTTTTTTTTTTTTTTGTTAAAAGTAAAAAAAAAAATCGATAACTTTGTTTCAAATTATCACAGATTTATAGTTCAACCATTCGTTTTGAAGGTATTGACGAGATCTTTCGAAAGATACCCATCTTGAAAATTTACCCCCCCCCCCTGGGGGGTTTTTCACCCCCAGTGGGGGGGGGAACCGGTGCCTCCACATGCACAAATTTTTTTTCGTAGTTAACTACTACTATTATCAATAATTCATATTAATTTTACAATCACAAGTTTAAAATAATTATGTACATTTATACGAAATTTTGTCCTATACTGCCATGTTAAAAGTTTACATAAAATGCGATCACAGCGCCATCTGCTGGACGATTGATCCCAAAATCTAATCAGCGCCATTCCATGTCAGGGTCCAACTATATACCAAGTTTGGTTGAATTTCATTCATTGGTTCGTGAGATACGGTGAAAACACGAAACCACAGACAGACACACAGACACACAGACAGACATACAGACATTTTTTAAAAACTATCAATTCGTGTTCAGGACATCCCAAAACGTGTAGATCCGTCAAAAAACGGAGGTCGAAAATTTTCGCGAATCCAATACTTTCTCTATATTACATATAGAAGAAAATAAAAATAGCATAGATTCAGACATATAATGAGACAATATTTCCTTTACTCTTTTCACTTATCAAAATTCATCGTCAGTATTCAGTAATGCTTGATTTAACGTGTCAACTGACTGATTAATCACAAGTAAAAAATGTCAAAGTTGCAATTTGGAAATTTCATCTACTCTGCAAATATAAATGTTAGTCTTAACAAATGAAAGTTTGGTTTAACATATATATGTTTTTTATATTCGAGTATTATATGTTATCCACGTCATGCCATTTAGAATGTAAAGTTACGCAAAAACGTTCATATTTAATGTTGACTTTTTATCAATCGTCTGGAAAGCATCGCTCATCCGTGGCTCCTGTTGGTACTAATAAGTTAATAATTTAGTTTCTGATTGCAGTATAGTAATGTTAGCCCACAGACATGCACATACTTATTTATTTATTCCAAAGAGTTTCAATATAGTTGGGTAACAGTTGTTACTAATAACCCTATAAATCATTACTTCATAACTATTGTTACTAATAATTATGAAGATGTTACTAATAACCCCATAAATCATTCCAAGCTATTGTTACTTTAACTTCATAAATCATTCCAAGTTTCAAGTATTATGTATTATTATAAAATCGCTGTATTTTGATCATATATTTACTTGCTTTGGATATACCTTATAGAGAGAAAAAAATATTTTTTTTTAGTGGATGAAGCTGCACAGATTGCTCACGACGCTTTGTTTACCAACAAAGGGGAATGTTGCTTTTCTGGAACTCGAACTTATGTGCACGAAGATATATATGATGCCTTTGTAGCTAAAAGCAAGGAACTTGCAATGAAACGTATCGTTGGTGATCCATTTGATACCAAAACTACTCAAGGTCCACAGGTATTTCTATTTATCTTACAGGCTAGTTATAATAAAGCTTCCTCTATAAACCGAGTAGATTACTACACTACAAAAAAAAAAAATTCTGAAATGTTCCGTTTTGGAAACCCACCGATTCGTTTCGGGAATGAAAAGTTTTAATTTACTCCTCAATTCTTTACAGACCTGCTACGAAACCACCCTTTTTAGTGATAAAAGATTTCAAAAAGGCTTCTTTCATACTAGAAAGATTGGTTCCGTTGCAGTTCTGAAACAGCAAATCGTTCTGTAAACTATAACTTTTCGTTCCGAAAGCAAATTAATTCCGTTTCAGATTCCCCCCCCCCCCCCCCCTCTTTTACCGTGTACCAAAGTAAAGATTGCTACTCGTTGTTTGTGGGTGAGCGAAATGTAACCGAATTCAGTATAAGTATTACACTAAGATACGCTCAAAGCATTAAAGAAAAACCTTAAAATATGTTCACTAAGTAGCGCTTTGCATGGAAAAACAACAAATTTGACAAGAGATGATGAACATGGAATGCATAACAATTTGGAAATTTGATGAGTAGTTTGTCATCCCATGTATAGTCTGTTCGCGGAGAACTGATAGCGAAAGTAAATATAAAGGGTTGCTGTTTTATCACCAAAGTTTGCCACATTTACGTTTTCTCGCTGAATGGGCGAGCCTTGTAAGTGAGTATAGTTTGGGATAGCTGGATAAAAACTATTATCTGGGATCACTGCATTTATCTTTCTTCCCGAGGACTTTATTCCATGCTTTCATTTTCCGTAATTCTGATTAAACACCTGAAGAAAGAAAAACACCTCTACGAAATAAAGAAACGATAAAAGAAGTCGTTCGCTTGTCAGAGAGACGTCGTTTGTCTTCATTCCAACGCCAGTCATTAAACAGTATCGCCAAGAATCACGCTGCTTTATTTACTTTCGTTATTAGTTCTCGGCGAACAGAGTATAGGTCATTCTCTTTGTTAAATTTGCCATATTTTTATATAAAGCGCCACCCAGTGGACATTTTTGAACTAATAATTTATTTTATTCTTTTAGCATATCTCGTACGCAATTCATATACCAATCCGCTCATCCGTTATTAGCAGCAAAACGCAATATAGGGACGAAATTTAATTATTACCAACCTGAAAAATGCTCACTAGGAGTCGCTTTACGTGGAAAATTTAGAATGTATAGTTTTTTAGCAAAATTGTTATAGATTACACTGCTCGGCATGAAAATTGCTTCTGACACCATTTCAGCATATTCTTATGTAAAATGACCTCCTGAATCCCAATATGACCACCGTTTTGCCCAATCACCCACCGTTTTCTAGATATACACCCTCCTCATTTTTATCACTGTTTGGTAATTTTATACCACTCAGTTTGATTTGGAGAGGAACGATGATTATTTTAACCGATAAATGTCTTCTGACCTGAGAAACTACAGAGGTAGAAAGTTTTAAAACACGAACATTTGTATTAAGGAGGAAATTTGAGGGGATTTTAGAAGGTGTAGTTTTTCATAAAGATATTTGCCAACTTTCGGAACACTTTAGGCAAAAGCTTGGAACTCTGTTGAAACAAAGATGTGTTTTTATTGTTGAATATGAAATACATATATATTTATAAAACAACTTTCAAATACAACTTTAAAATCAATAAATATGACTAATTCATTAGTATAAAATCAATTATAATCACTATTTATTAGCATAAAATCAACTAAAATTACTATTGATTGGTATTCAGTTTTTTTATTTTTATTTATTTTTTTATTTTTTTTTAAGAATCGACATTTTCAAAGATGTGGTTATTCTTTTTAAATGTTATTCCGAATCTTGAGAACAGTAAAGGAAAAAAACTTAACATTTAATGTAACATACAAATATATTTTCAGTAAATATGAAGGATAGGTATTTAAAATATTCGATCAGTTTCTAGTTGGAAAATGACTTTCTATATAACGAGCTTTTTACTTATAAAATAAATATATATGATTTTAAAGAAAAATTATCGTTGTTTTCCTCTTTTTTTTTTTTTTTTCGCCGCACCCACAGTAGCTGAAAAGAACTGTTCTTAACACGTTAATCGCCATGTCAGTCATATGTGTCTGACGCATTTTTAACACGCATTTTAAACTAGGAAATAACCCTAAAAGGAATATGATATACGCCGAGTAATTATTAACACGTTAATCGCCATGTCAGTCATATGTGCCTGACGCATTTTTAACTAAATTGTCTAATAAAGTTACCATGGCCCATGTGAAAATTTTTCTGATATTATCGTGGCGATTAACGTGTTAAAGCTGATAGATGGGCAGGGCCCAACTAAGGAATTTTTGTGCTCAGGGCAGTTTCAATTTTTTGTGCCCCCTTAGAATGGATGAAAGTGTAAAAACTATCAGGGGCATAGAGATAGGTGGGAGCAAAAAGATGTACTGCCCTCCACCCCACCCCCCTCCACTTTAATCGGTTTCTATCTTGACACAATTTTTAACTATCAAACAGACTGACTAAATATATGTATATTTATATACATGTGGAAGAAAGATGATTCTTTCTCGGTTTTCTTTCTCAAAGATAGTTAAAATTAATCTTGTTAGCCAAACAACAAATTTTAATTTAAATTTTATTCATATAAATGACACACAGTTCAGTTAGAGGAAATCTACAGAATTTAAATCAGCTACTTTTAACTTTTAATAAAATTTTGAGCCCCCTTAAAAATTTCGTGCCCATGGCACGAGCCCCGAGTGCCTGTGCGATAATCAGGCACTGTAGATGGGAGGTGTCGGATTCGAACCCAGATCACGCTTGTCTACCTAGCCATCAGATTTTTCAATCAGTGTCTCTTAAACTTGCATGAATACGTGCTAAGCTCCCTTAGAAAAACCTCTAAGGGTTGGGAGGGGGGGGAGTCATGAACCTAGCCTTAAGTCCCTTGTTAGGCAACAGGCCTACCTCCAAACCTAATCAAACCCTTTTCTGTCTCTTTGTTTTCCTTTGTTTTCTTTCTTTTTTTTTTTTTTTTTCAAGTACTTCATACAATTTTCTAAAATGTTTACATTTTGTTTGTAGGTGAATGGAGACCAAATGAACAAAATTTTGGAACTGATTGAAGCTGGAAAGAAAGAAGGAGCTAAACTTGAATGCGGGGGTTCTCGACATGGAAATAAAGGCTTCTTCGTACAACCAACAGTGTTTTCAAACGTCACCGATAATATGAGAATAGCCAGAGAAGAAATTTTCGGACCCGTCATGCAAATTATGAAATTCAGAAGTCTGGATGAGGTTATCCAGCGTTGCAACAACACTGAATTTGGCCTGTATGCTGGCATACTCACAAATGATTTGAACCGAGCAATTATGTTCTCTCAGGGAGTTCGGGCTGGCACCGTAGCGTACGTATTAATTTCTGTCTATCTGTTTGAATGTACACTATACATCTAAAGTCATAAGAGGGTGTTTTTTTTTTTTGAAAAACTATCTAGTTTTGGTTATGTGAAGTACATCCTTAACCGTTTGCAATTTAGAAACGTGTAAATATAACAAAAAATCAGTTTTGAAAATTTGATCCCAAAACAATACTTTCTCTATTAATATACGTGGTAAGAGAAAGTAAAAACAGAGAAAGGCTCATTAATATGCCAAAAATATTAATTTAAATAAATGTCTGGGGATTTTCGTTTACGACCCATGTCACTAATGAAAATGCCATCTTCATCATCAGTACATGCATATTGTTCACGTGACCACGACACATCTGACACTCAATCCACCTTTTGCCATTTGAGGACGTTAAATATATGTCTCCGCAATAAATCCGAGACTTAAAATTGCCTATTCAGTCTGGATACATATAAATTTTCCTGCAGTAACCAATTAATACATACAAAAGGAGATCTAAAAGCAGTTTACATAGCAAATTTGAAGAAAACCGTTAGAGTCGTGTTAGAGAAAACGTACTTAAACTGAAATACTATCCCACTTCCGGTTTTCCAATTTTCACCAAAAGTTGGGAAATTCATTAGTACACGTCTTTCTGTCTTTTTGTTTTTCCGTTTTGGAGATATGACTGTCAAAAGATTCCACACACACTAACCGATTGAAAAACACTTTTTTGGTCTTTGGGGACCTCATAATATGTAAATCAAGTGAAAAGTCGATATCGAAACTTTTGGTCGAATATAAATACTTTCATTACCTACGTCAGATCGTAATGAAAGTAAAAATCTAATCGTTGGAAACACACTGCCTTAAGGAAAATGTCTCGCGAAATCGAGCTTAATTATGTATGCATATATTATAATATATGTATGTGCATTTGTATAAAAGTTTAAAGCACTCATGTTTGTATATATTGTATTCCACAATGGCAATTTACACCATGAATCTATTTCTTTATTATGTTTTACTAAACTTCAGGAATTTGGATCGTCCATACTCTTGTGTATAAGGTGAAACAAAAGAATTTGGCTATATCATGTTTATGAGATGTATTAATTTGAAATACAATGGCAATTATATGGCAATACAATATGGCAATACAATGGCAATTTACACCATGAATCTATTGCTGTATTATCTTTTACTAAACTTCAGGAATTTGGATCGTCCATACTCTTGCGTATAAGGTGACACAAAAGAATTTGGCTGTATCATGTCTATGAGAAGTATTAATTTGAAATACATTTTGATATATTTATTATGCATTAAATTGAGTTAACATAAAGTATTCTGACGCACAAAAGTATGTTTTCTATAGAATATGGTATGATTGACATTGATAACACTGCTCTGCACGAAGATCGGCCCCATCACCATTTTTGCAAATTCTTAAGTAAAATGACTACCTGAATCCGAATATGACACCCATTTTGCCTTATCACCCACCGTTTTTTGGGGACGTCGCCTTATTTTTACCCCTTTTCGTTAATTTTATGGCTATAAATTTATTTGTAGGGATGGGGGATTGTTTTAACTGTTAAATCTGTACTGATAAGTATAAAGGATTTAAGTCCATATTCTTGATTTTTCAGGAGACGAAAAATAAAGTTATACTAATTAAAATCTAATCAGAAGAATCGACTAGGAAAAAGAGATTTCGTTGACTTATACCCTTTATACCATACAATGATTGTCAACCTTCATTTAATAACGGGAAAAAATTGAATTAAATATTTTATACCATAAATGAATGCTAAATTTCTGACTTGGATCTTTTTTTACTAATGGATTTTCTCAGAGACTAAATGACGTAGACTTCAGTCCTTTATACCAATCGATAGAGAATTTTTTTCTGAGTCTGACAATGTACTTAACTCAAAATCGACATTTTTGGACTTAAATCCTTTATACTTATCAGTACAGAAATATCGTCTGAGGGGCTACAGAAGTGAAAAAAAAAAACCCTAAAACATGAGCATTTGCAGCAAGGGGAAAATTTAGGGGGATTGGTCACTGAAATTATGAATTACATTTATTGTATTTTATTAATTAATTATTACTATTATTTATTGTAATTATATATTTTTTGTTTTTAAGTGTTAAAATAATTTTTTTTCCATTTTCCAAATCTTATTCATGGTCATAAAATTACTGAACAGTAATAAAAATTAGTGGAGGGGGGGGGGGGCGTCCCGAGAAAACGGTGAGTGATTGAACAAAATAGGGGTCACATTTGGATTCAGGAAGTCATTTTACATTAGAATCAGCAGAAATAGTATCAGGGTTCGAAAAGAAAAAATTTTTGCAGCGCAGTGTAATGGGTGTACTGCACTCAAAAAGATATTCAGACGTATTTTGGGATAGCAGTGAAAATTGTTTCAAACACATTTTTACTTTCTTCTATATGTAATATAGAGAAAGTATTGGATTCGCGAAAATTTTCGACCTCCGTTTTTTGACGGATCTACACGTTTTGGGATGTCCTGAACACGAATTGATAGTTTTTAGAAAATGTCTGTCTGTCTGTCTGTCTGTCTGTATCATTTTTTTGTGGACGCTGTATCTCACGAACCAATGAATGAAATTTAACCAAACTTGGTATTTAGTTGCACCCTGACATGAACTGGTGCCCATTAGATTTGGGGATCAATAGCTCAACAGGTGGCGCTGTAATCGCATTTTATGCAAATTTTTAACATGGCAGCATAGGACAAAATTCCGTATAAATGGGCATAATGAGAGTTATTTTAAACTTGTGATTGTAAAATTAATTTGAATTATTGATGATAGTAGTAGTTAACTAGAAAAAAAAATTGTGCATGGGGGGGCATCGGTTCCCCCCCTGGGGGGAAGTACCCCCCCCGGGGGGATTAAATTTTGAAGATGGGTATCATTCGAAAGATCTCGTCAATACCTTTAAAACGAATGGTTGAACCATAAATCTGTGATAATTTAAAACAAAGTTATCGATTTTTTTTACTTTTACCAAAAAAAAAAAAAAAAAAAAAAAACAGAAAAAAATTCGATTTTTTTTTTTTTTAATTATTGTTAGTGATTGAATATGTATTAATTTTCACAAAAAAAAAAAAAAAAAAAAAGAGAAAAAGAGAAAAAGAAAAAAAAAAATTTTTTTTTTTTTTTTTTTTTTTTTAAATATTGTTACTGATTGAATATGTATAGGAAAATATAGAAGAAAGTCTTGTGGTGGCCACAACATACTAGTTAGTTGTGCTATAAGGTTTCTCCTTCTTTTTTATATAACTTTTCTTCAGTATTCTAAATCTTTAGTGCATTACATAGTGAGTATGTAATTTTTTTGTCAATATACAAAAACTGTTTTATTTATTATATACAAACTTCCTTTTGCTATACAAAAGTAATTTATTTTACATAATGCACTTTCTATTATTGTATGCTCTCTCTTTAAAAGCAAAACTATAAAAACAGCTTTTGAAAATATATTACATTCATAGTTAGCTA
The DNA here is from genome assembly GCA_963930645.1 of Salticus scenicus. Taxonomy (NCBI): domain Eukaryota; kingdom Metazoa; phylum Arthropoda; class Arachnida; order Araneae; family Salticidae; genus Salticus; species Salticus scenicus. The sequence continues at coordinate 85,760,301 of OZ005661.1, forward strand.
AGTTTAGACCCTTTAGGCTACTGTAAAAGTTTAACAGAAATTTTTAGTTTATTTACTTAGTGAAAATTGTTACAGAAATTTTTAGTTTATTTAATCAGTGAAAAATGCCATAGAAATACATACAAAATTTCTATTAAAAATTTCTAGTAACCAAAATGTGCTAAAGTTGGCAACTATAATTACACTATATTTTGTCAAAAAAAAAAGTCCTGTTTGCTGCCAGAAATTTTTTGTAATTCAGAAAAATACGTTCTATCAACATTAAAAATTACGTTGATAGAACGTATTTTTATTAATTACAGAAAATTTCTGGCAGCAAACAGGACTTTTTTTTTGACAGTGATAGTTTTGACAAGTCATGAACTGCAAAATTTTATTTTTCTAAGTTTTTTTTTATTTTTTTTTTTTAAACAATAAACTTCGTGGAAAATAATAAAGGTTTTTTTTTTTTTTTTTTTTTTTCCCTATCGTTTGGCCTCATCTTTTTTTTTTTTTTTTCCCCAAAATGAATAATAATAATTAAAAAAAAAAAAAAAAATCGAATTCTTTCGCTTTTGATAAATAAAATGAACTTTAAATAAAATTGTAATATATTGTTGTAAAGAGCATCTCATAAATTAAGTTAATTGAAATTTTTTCTAAAGTCTTTAAAAGTTTCGGGAGAGATTTAGAAACTTTTATTTCCCCACATCCCTTTTTGATTATAGCCTTCGTCATGGAAACTATAAAATTAAAACAATTTTAACTCGGTCATTTTAAAAGATATTTAAAAGTTATTTTAAATACAATTGATAAAATGTGTATGTAATTCACTTGTATTTGTAATAAAAAATAACAACTTCTCTGGATTATGACGTAAATGAATGCGTGAAATGTTTTAAACTTTTATTATTTTCTTGGTCTTTCAGAGTGAACTGTTACCAAGGTTTTGCACCACAGAATCCATTTGGAGGATTTAAGATGTCCGGTCAAGGAAGAGAATTGTAAGTAAATATGTTTTCGATAACTTGTAGTTCTTTTATTTAATGACGTATGACAGACAAAAAAATAGAAAAAGCTTTTACTAAGGCTCCTATATATACGAGCTGGCGCATCAGGCATTTTGTTGCCTTAGGGTTGCCACGTGTACCCAGCGCGTTTCCCTGATAAACAAACGACAAACATTTTTTTTTATCGTCTTACGTTACTTTAAAGTAACTTGTTTTATTATATTTCATAATTTTAGCTAAGTAAACTATGATATGGAAGTTTGTTTAGCGATAAACTGCTATAATCATTCAAGAAGTGAATATAAAGTGTTCGCAGATTGTGTGTGTGAGTTTTGGCGACATTTTGTAAAGGAAACAGAAACCGTCCTAACAGCACATCTTACCCCAGTACATCCATACGATATCCTCAGAATAAAATGACATTCTGAGAATGTATTGTAAAAAAAAAAAAAAAAAAAATGTTTTTAGGAATGTTATTGTTGCTTATTGCTTTTATCTTGACCGGATTAGCTTCAGATCAAGATTTCTTAAAATCATTAGAGAAGCGATAACGACGCCAAGCGGCAATTCTGTCCTCTTCTGAGGCAAAAAAATGGCGGTGATGCGCCGGCCTATTATTTTATTTAGGGGCTCTAGCTTTTACCAATTAAAAGGGTGTTTACATCTTTCCTGCATCAAATAGAATTAAAGTTACGCATGTATCAAATTACATATATTTTATTTTATTATTTATTTATTTATTTATTTATTTTTTAAGATTGGGTTGTAATATTTTAAATCGGGTTAAAACATTTTTTAATCCGACCAATTTAAAACTTCTGTTCTTTCCATCCTGCCAATGGAAAGTCAACTCTTGCACCATCAAGTCAATGGCGCAATATCTGTAATTGGCGTCCATCATCATATCCGATTATTCTAGGGCAGTGATGGCGAATCTTTTTGAGAAGTGGGTCAAATTCTGGTCAGTATTTTTCTGAATACTTTTCTGTGTATTACTATTTCGTCACTTGATATATAAAAAAAAGAAACACTTAAAATTTGTTAAAGCAATAACATCAAATTTGACACCATCTTCTTCTTCTTTCTTTTTTGTTGGTTCTTAGTTTTAAAATCTTTTAGATTTCCTCTCTTTTTTCTTCACATTTTTTACTTATGCAAATGAAGATCTCAGGTCGGTAAAACTCTAGGGCGGCATGGAAAAATTGTATGAATATGTACTACCACGAATTATTATGATTCTGCACTAGGTATTTGAAATAACAAGGAATACAGAGTAACACACATATTTTGAAATATTCTTTATTAATAGACATAGTAACGTATATAATAAATAATAGCATTTATAATAAAGTTGAATTATTAAAACACTTCTGTTATTACTTACATTAACAACACTGCTTCAAAGCTATCGTCCAAATAGTTCACGGTGCAATAAGAATATGCTTGGCAGCTAATGATCAACTACTGTAAGATATACAGTCGGCTGCAAAATTATTCGAGCACTAGCAATAATCCCTGTCTAAAAAAAGTACATTTAATACTGCTTTGTTAAATAAATCCTTATCGAGTCATGTTCTTTGTCAGTCTAAGAACATGATTCGACAAGGATTTATTTAACAAAACAGTCTTAAGTGTACTTTTTTAATATAGGAATTATTGGCTAGTGCTCGAAACATTATGCTGCCGACTGTATATAGGTGAAATGCATGGTATGATAGAAAACCGTTTAACTAACTGACGTCTATCTGGAAAAAAGTTTCTTTAACAAATTCAACAATCTACTTTTTTTTTTTTTTTTTTTTTTTTCAGCTGTCTGGTCTTTTTTTCCATACGAAATAAATAAATAGATAAATAAATAAATAAATAAAAATTAAAACGTGGATAATTTAATAAGTCTTCGTAAATCTTTTTGTGTGTTTGATCCGAGGGGGGGGGGGCACACAGACAGTGTGGGGGGGGGCTCTGTTTTCTAGGCTGTTGCCAAAAACTACAAATCGTCAGCAAATCGAAACAAATTGATTTAGTTATCTGCCATTCACGCTTAGTTTTTTCTTTTTTTCTTTTCTTTTCTTTTTTTTTCTTTCTTGTAGACCTCCCAATTCAAAAAATACGATGTTTTAAGAGTTTTAAACCTTTGTCTGTCTGCGTACATGTGGGTTTCTGGTTGCTTCTATACGGAAGGGCCAATTTCAATAAGTATTTATTATTATTATTTTTCTTATAAAACGCTGATTTAATCAGAATAGTTCTTAGCAATGCTTGATAAAAATCTATTTAATAATTAAAAGCAAGTTTTATTTTAAAAAAAAAAAAAAAAACTGACGCATGATGTTTAAGGGCCCGCTTCACTCACCGCCGCCGGAAGCCGAAGCTAATGTTATTCTATGGAAAAAATTTCTTTACAAATAACTTATTAACTAGTACATATTTTTAAATTCTGTTTTCACATTCGGAAAATTATCAGCAGTTAAATTGACGGACATTTTTAAAAATATTATTTTTTTAATTTTTTATATTTTATTTTAAAGCTGTAAAATACGAATTTTCAATATGTGAATTTTTTTTCATTTTGCAATTTCCAAATAAAATATTAAAAATTAAAAAAATACATTTTTTAAAAGGGTCCATCAATTTCACAATTGGGAATTTACTGAATGTGAAAACAAAATTTAAAAATATGTATTAGTTAATAAGTTATTTGTAAAAAAAATTTCCCCATAGAATAACATTGGCTTGGGCTTTTGGTGACGGTAAGTGAAGAGGGCCGTTAAAGCTGTTATTAGTGGCATAGTAGCTCCAAAACGGAACGGGTAAGCAAATTTTAATGCTTTTTTTTTTCCTCTTTCTTTCTTTTATAAACCTCTTTTGGTCGGGAGGATTTTTAGTAATGTGTTTAACGTTACTCAGTTTATGCGTCAGAAACTTTTATAAAAACTTGCTTTACACTTGTTTAATCCAATTTTGGAAAAAAAAAATAATAATAATAATAATTAAATGAATAAATAACGTTTTTGAAGAGAGCAGTAAGAAAGAAAGTGAGGTTTTGGCTAATCCATTTCAAAGTTTGATTTTTGCTTTTGTCTTGTTTAAATAAATGGTAGATATTTTTAGCTCGCATAAAATCTTTATAATATTATTATAAGCTTTATTTGTGTGTGTTGATGTCCTTTGAAGATAATAGTAGTACTGTAGAAGTGTGGACAAAAACAAATTGTATTTACTCGAGCCACATACGTACAGTGAAGTTTCCATAATCCGGAAGCTCCTATAAGCCAGCACAAATGACTCTTTCTGTTTTTTTTTTTTTTTTTTCCTTGTAACCTCCGCGCTTAAATTGTAGTAGTACTCAACTTGTTGTTCGTAGCATGCTTGAAAACTTTCACAGATCGTTAGAAAATTTCCCGAATTTTCATTTAATTTTATGGATTTACGGACTATGGATTTATGGATTTACGGTGAATTTTTTACAGATTAATCAGGAAATTCCGAAAAAGAACAACAAAGGGAGGCATACTATTGTAACAATCACAGCTATCGTAGATCATCGTACACTCCGCAGCAAAAGTGTCCGAGCACTAGCAATAATCCCCGTCTAAAAAAGTATACTGAATAAGGCTTTGTTAAATAAATCCTTGTCGAATCATGATCTTAGTCAGACTAAGAACATGACTCAACAAGGATTTATTTAACAAAGCTGTATTAAGTGTACTTTTTTAAGGCTGGGATTATTGCTAGTGCTCGGATACTTTTGCGGCGGGGTGTACGATCCGACTTGTGATCTACGATAGCTGCTATGGTTACAATAGTATGCCTCCCTAAATTTTTGTCTCGCTATGGCAAATCCAAAAGTTATTAATAAAAGAGATCGTTTCTATCCCTGATACTGGAAGTCAAAATAAACGCGACTACCCGAAACCTCGGTCACCAGTTTTCAGAAGGACATGAAAAATATGATTTTATCGAAAATAACCAATAAATGAACGTGCATACAGTCGGTAACAAAAGTGTCCGAACATTAGCAAAAATTCCTATGTAAAAAGAGTACACTTCATACGGTTTTGTTAAATAAATCCTTGCCAAATCCTCTTCTTAGTCATTCTGAGACCATGATTCGATAAGGATTTATTTAACAGAACCGTATGAGGTGTACTTTTTCACATAGGAATCTTCGCTAGTGTTCGGACACTTTTGTTACCGACTGTACGTTAATCCGTCAACGACAAACTGAAAAACGAAAAAGGATGAAACAAATGAAATTGACTGACATATTTAATAAAATATAGCATTGTCAAATTCATGATCTTATTTCTTATTAAGGCCGTTATAATATAAATTTTTTATTATAATTATTATTTGTACAAAAATAAACGATCTGTATTACCGTTTTATAATTATTATTTTAAAATTTTTAATTTATTTCAAACGTTATTTTATTATTTTCGTTTTTGATACAGGTTTGCATACATTTTTTAAAACTAATTTAAAAAAAATCCCTAACAGCACACTTGTCCATAATATATCCTGAAGATGTACGTAGGATGTCCATAGATGTCCTTTTCATCCAAAAGACATCATGAGTATGTCATTTGGAAAATATGTGCTGTTAGGGATATTTCTTTAGATGCTGTGACTGATATATGATTTCGATGTACATTTTCGGAACACCTATAATCCGGATAGATCCTTAATCCGGCATAGACTATTTCCCGCTGATGCCGGATTAACAATGCTTCACTGTACTTACTATTTTTTGAAACAACCCCAGTTTTAAACTACGGTACTTAATCTTGTGTGTGTTTGCACTATTTTTCTATACTGTACATTTTATGAATTTAAATTTTTCTTATAATACTCTTGTTTTTGTTTTTACACATGCAACATATATATTAACATTTAATAAATATTAAATAAATTTTTCATCTTTTCAGTGGAGTTGATGGTCTTACCGAATACAGTGAAGTCAAAACTGTAAGTATAAAAAATAGAATGAAAATAAAGAATGAAACAGTGAAAAAAAAAAAAAATTGAAAACGAAAATATTCCAAATATTACTTGGAAATAATGGATATATATATATATATATATATATATATACATACAGTGTGTCCCCTATGTCTGTAGGCATTTTAAAAATCCATAACTATCGAATAAATTGATAGAATTGAAAGCAGTTTGCGGGAAAAAAATCATTCTCGCAAAGAGGAATATATATATCTGTATATATATATAAAAATTGAGGTGTGTGTCCCTATATTTCACTTTGCAGCTAAAACTACATATCGTAGACGAATAGTGTTTGTATGTAGCAATAGGTACAAGGCTCCCATCGTGCACTATGGTGGTTGCAAGTCGATACCTCTAAGGGTGTTGCAGATACAGGGGTTGAAAGATGTGAACTCTAAAAATGTGTGATTATCATTGGTCGGAAATGATCTGGATCGTTCTAGAAATTTCTGGAATGATCTAGAAAGTCTTAAAATTTGAGCCAACTAAGAATGTTCTAGAAAATTCTAAATTGATCTAGAACATTCTAGAATGATCAAGAAAGTTCTAGAATGATCTAGAACATTCTAAAATGATCAAAAAAGCTCTAAAGTATATACAAATGTTGTAGACGATCAAAAATATTTTTATTGATCGGAAATGATCTGGATCGTTCTAGAAATTTCTGGAATGATCTAGAAAGTCTTAAAATTTGAGCCAACCAAGAATGTTCTAGAAAATTCTAAATTTATCTAGAACATTCTAGAATGATTAAGAAAGCTCTGGAATGATCTAGAATATTCTAAAATGATCGAAAAAGCTCCAAAGTATATACTAATGTTTTAGACGATCAAAAATATTTTAGAAATTTCTGGAAATCTCTAAAATGTATGTCAATATTTTAATTGGTCGAAATTATTCTGGATCATTCTCGATACTTTTCAAATTTTCTAAAAAATTCAAAAGTTGAAATTTGTAGAACAATCCAGAAAATTTAGTAATTAGTGGGGATAATTTTCGCGACTATATAAGATGAAAAGTCAAGCCCGTGCTTTAGTCGATTTTTTACAAGAATTGCGTAACAAAAGAAAACTTATAAGTAGTGTGATTGTAAATAACAGTGAGTAATAATTTTTACAGTGAAGAATTAAATCTTATTAAGTTTAGTGTTCTTTTTTAGTGCAGTGTGAAAAATATCACTAACGATGCCAAAACGTAAGAGCGTATTCTCGCGTTCTCGAATTGTATCGAAGAGGCAAAAGATGTCGCGAAGAAATGAAACCACGGAAGAAAGAGAACAGCGTCTATCATTACTTCGGGAAAATTATTATCTCAGGCGAAATAACCAGACTGAAGAGCAGTTTAATGATTCTAGAGAGACAGACAAAATCAGAAAAAGATTACAAAGAAAAAGAGAAACAAATGAACAGACAGATGCTAGAAGAATACAAAATACAATAAAAATGCGTAACCTTCGACTAAATGATCAAATGGAAGCTCAAGCGTCAGGAACAACCGTAAATGCTATTCGTGAAAAACGTCGGGGAGGATATAGTCTTGAATATGAAGCGTTTTATTATAATCCCACTAGAAATTATAATCAACATCCAAGTGTAGTAATCGGTAAAATGAATGTAGTTTGTAAATTTTGTAAAGCTAAAAAATTCAAAGGAGAAACACCGAGTACATGCTGTTCGAATGGTAAAATTAAATTACCAGACTTGAAATCTCTGCCACCGGAATTCCTAGAATTTATGAAAGGAGAAACACATAATTCTAAAGAATTTTTTAAAAATATTAGGCGTTACAATGCATGCTTTCAAATGACTTCATTTGGAGCAACTGCAGTAATCGAAGAACCAGGATTCAATCCAGTGTTTAAAATACAGGGACAAGTATATCATAAAATTGGATCATTATTGTCTTTCCCAAATGATACTCCGAAATTTTTACAAGTTTATTTTGTAGGAAATGAAGAACACGAACTGGACCAAAGGCTTTCAACTTTTACAGGATTACATCGAGATATAATTCTTTATTTACAGCGCTTTCTTCATAAAAATAATGAATTAATAAAGATATTTAAAACAGCAATGGAAAAAATGGTTTCAGATAGTTATAAAATAATCATTCGAGCAGATAAAAGGCCAATTGGTGAGCACGAAAGACGATTTAATGCACCTCAAGTAAATGAAATAGCTGTAGTCATGGTGGACAGTGAAAGTAGCTATAGAGACATTGTGGTACAACGAAGAAGTAATAAGTTGGAACGTATCGCTGAAACTCATCACATGTATGACGCCTTGCAGTATCCATTAATATTTTGTCACGGTGAAGATGGTTACCATTTTAATATTTATCATATTAATCCAGAAACAAATAGACCAACAAACAAAAAAGTTTCTTCTAAGGAATTTTATGCATATCGGATAATGGAGAGAGAAAATAAATACAATCATATACTCAACTGTCGGCAGTTGTTTTTACAGTTTATTGTTGATATGCAAGCAAAAATTGAAGCAGAGAGACTGTTATTTATCCGCCAAAATCAAAATAAATTACGATCGGATGAATATATTCATTTACGGGATGCAGTAGCCAATGATGGAGATATAGAAAATTTGGGACGATTAGTAATTTTGCCCTCTACGTTCACTGGTAGACCTAGGCATATGCTTGAATATGCACAAGACGCAATGACGTATGTAAGGAAATATGGTCGTCCTGATTTATTTATAACGTTTACGTGTAATTCTTCATGGAAAGAAATTCAAGATGAATTACAGTATGGACAAAAGCCACATGACAGACATGATATAATTGCGCGCGTGTTTAAACAGAAACAAGTAAAATTTATTAATACTATTGTGAAGAGTTCTATTTTTGGAAATGTTATCAGTTGGATGTTCTCCATTGAGTGGCAAAAAAGAGGATTGCCACACTCACACAATTTAATTTGGCTGAAAGAAAAAATTCACTCAAATCAGATCGATGACGTTATCAAAGCAGAATTTCCAAATCCGGATGAAGATCCTGTTCTGTATAGAATAATCGTGAAAGACATGATACATGGGCCTTGCGGAGCGCTTAATGTGCAGTCACCCTGTATGAAAGATAATAAATGTTCAAAACGATATCCAAGATCATTTTTGAGTGAGACGCAAACAGGAGATGATGCATACCCGAAATATCGACGTCGACCACCGAGTGAAGGAGGATTTACAGCAAAAATCAGAGTACGAGGCGAAGAAATTGAAATTGATAATCGATGGGTTGTCCCTTATAATCCTTTATTATCAAAAATGTTTGATGCTCATATTAATGTAGAATATTGCAGTTCTGTCAAGTCAATTAAGTATGTGTGTAAATATATTAACAAAGGAAGCGATATGGCTGTTTTTGGAATTACTGATGAAAATCGAAACGATGAAATTTTAAGATATCAAATGGGACGGTATATAAATAGTAACGAAGCAGTTTGGCGTATATTAGGGTTTTCGATTCATGACAGAGATCCAGCTGTTTTTCACTTAGCAGTTCACCTTGAAAATGGACAACGAGTATATTTTACTAATCAAACAGCACAAAAAGTTGCAAACCAACCTGTTAATACAACCTTGACGGCATTTTTCGAATTGTGTCTCAATGATCCCTTTGCTAAGACTCTTTTTTATGGAGATATTCCCAGTTATTACACGTGGGACTCATCACGAAGAGTATTTAATCGACGAAAGAGAGGAGTTCCGGTTGAAGGATTTGAGGGTGTATTTAAAGATAATGCTATCGGTCGAGTATATACGGTACACCCAAAAAATGCTGAGTGCTTTTATTTACGTTTACTACTCCATGAAGTACGTGGACCAACTTCCTTTGAAGATCTTCGAACGGTAGATGGTTACATTTGCGAGACATATCGTGAATCCTGTCAGCGTCGTGGCTTATTAGAAAATGACAATCAATGGGAACAGGCAATGAAAGAGGCTGCAGAAACAGCAACAGCAAATCAATTACGTGAACTCTTTGCTATAATTATAACAACATGTAATCCTTCAAATCCGAATAGACTATGGATGAAATATCGTGATAGTATGAGTAATGATATTCTAGCAAGAGTGCGTAGAGACAATCAAGATATGAATATTGGTTTCAACGATAATATTTATAATGAAGCTTTAATAATTTTAGAAGATCGATGTTTCGCAATGTGCAATCAAAATTTAGTTGCTCTTGGGGTGCAATCTCCTGAAAGAGGCGGATCAAGCGTGTTTAATTCAGAATTAACAAAAGAACTTAATTATAATGTAGAAGAATTGCAACGTTATATCAATGAAAATAAACCAAAATTAACACAAACTCAACGAATAGTATACAACACAATAATAAGTCGTATTGACACAAGTACAGGAGGGATTATCTTTTTAGATGCACCAGGAGGTACAGGCAAAACTTTCCTTATCAATTTAATCCTAGCTACAATCCGAGTAAAAAATGAAATCGCATTAGCATTGGCATCTTCTGGAATCGCCGCGACATCAATGGAAGGTGGAAAAACAGCCCATTCTGCATTTAATTTGCCATTAAATGTAGCTGATCAAGAATTCCCAGTCTATAATGTCACAAAATCTTCTGTACGTGGCCAAATTTTAATACGGTGCAAAATTATAATATGGGATGAGTGCACAATGGCTCATCGAAAATCACTTGAAGCACTGGATAGAACACTACAAGATCTTCGGAAGAATACAAAACTAATGGGCGGAGTTTTATTGCTACTATCTGGAGATTTCCGACAAACATTACCAGTTATACCAAAATCAACACCAGCTGACGAAATAAATGCGTGTTTAAAACGATCAATTTTTTGGAATAATGTTGAAAAGTTATCACTAACCGAAAATATGCGAGCACTAATAACTGGAGATCCAAAAGCACAAGAGTTTGCCGACAATCTTCTGAAAATTGGAAATGGCACCTACCCACTAGATCTACAGTCTGGTAAAATAATTTTATCAGAAGAGTTGTGTCATGTAGTAGATACCGAAGAACAACTTATAGAAAAAATTTATCCATCAATAGAACAAAATTACTTGAATAAAACATGGTTGTATGAACGAGCAATTTTGGCTACAAAAAATAGTGTAGTAAAACAAATAAATGAAAGAGTACAGGATATGATACCGGGAGAGGAAAAAATCTATAAATCAATAGATTCAATGATGAATCAAGATGAAAATTTGAACTTTCCGATAGAGTTCTTAAATTCATTAGAGCCACCTGGTATGCCTTCTCATGAATTGAAGCTAAAAGTTGGATCACCAGTCATATTAATGCGAAATCTTAATGCGCCAAAATTATGCAATGGTACAAGATTATGTGTAAAACAAATTTTGAACAACATCATTGAGGCAGAAATTCTAACTGGCAAAGAAAAAGGAAACTTGGTTTTTATACCAAGAATTCCATTAATTGCGAATGACTTACCATTTTGTTTTAAAAGATTACAATTTCCACTAAGATTAGCTTATAGTATAACTATCAATAAGGCCCAAGGTCAGACGTTCCGATTTTGTGGGGTTAATTTAAAAGAATCCTGTTTTTCACATGGCCAACTCTATGTAGCTTTTTCACGCGTGGGACAGAAAGATAATTTATTTGTTTATGCACCAGAACACAAAACAGTAAACGTAGTGTATAAGAATGTATTTCAGTAGAAATGTTTAGTATATAAATTGATTTAAGATAATTTAAGATATTAATGTATACTTAGTCATAAGATATTTATGTATAATTTATGTATAAACAAAAAAAAAAAAATCAATAAATTAATCAATTAAAAAAAAAATGTGTCTTTTATATAACAAATTGTCAAGTAAGTATTGATGGATTATTAATAACAAATAACTGTGCTATTAAAAATGACCCAGCGAAGCGAGTATTCACAGCTAGTATATATATATATATATATATATATATATATATATATATATATATTTTGCGAGTGGGGGGGGGCGGAGAATAAAAAATAATAATTACGCTATTTGTCGATAGAGGGCGCTGTGCAGGACCAGATCACACATTTTCATAAAACACTGTGCTTATTAGCATGCAAATGTTTACAGTCGCATGAATCCTATTCTATGTGTTCACTGTCACCACAAATTACAGTTTGCAAACAAGTTATAACACTGCTAACTTCGGCTTCAGTCGGCGGTTCTTTCCTGAGGGAAAACATTTTCATCAATAACGCTTTATCCACCAAGTCAGCATCGCAATTAAGACTTCATGTATGGACAAGTAAGAGGCAAAATAAGAAATAAACTGTTATAATCGCAAAATTGTGCCTTTATAGGAATTTCGTTTGCATATTTTTCTTTCACATCCGTGCGAAAAATTTAACTATTTGTCTAACTATCGTCAACAAAAAATTTAATATATTTTTTCCTTTACCCCCCCCCCCAAAAAAAAAATAAATAAATAAATAAATAAATAAATAAATAAATAAAATAAATAAAATAAAAAACCTTCGCGAGAGTGATTTTTTCGACAACCGTATTAAATTCTATCAATTCATTCCATAGTTATGAATTTTTCAAATGTCTACAGATTTATGGGACACCTTGTGTGTATATATATATATAACAAATTTTAACTATATCTAAAATTTTTCAAATTTCAACATTTTGCTTTATTCCTTTTTTATTTTAATTCATGATAATGTTTATGATATGGGTCATTCTCATAAAATGTTGTTAAACCAATTTTCAAAATGTTTATTTATTTTATTTTATTTTTATTTATTTATTTTTTATTTATTTATTTTTTTTTCTAGAACTTTCGATTTTTTTTTTATCTTAAAAATTATTTTAATTAGTTAAATTTATTAAAATTCTTGCACATTTAATATGTTATTATTATTATTATTATTAAATAGTTGAAGATGTCAACTGTATTACTAATTTTCAAAGTAAATTTCTTAATTTAATATATTTTATTTTATAAAATAAACATCTTATTGCTCATATATATTATACAGCAGTTGATAAGTGTTGTGAATGTCGAATTATTTTAAAATGAAAAGCATTTAATATAAGTATCTATTAATATATTTCCACTCCATTACTCTTGTTTAAATCAGATAATACAGTACTTTTTGGTGCCAAAAATTGAGAAAAATAAACATTTTCCAAGTATCAGTTTCTGTACCCCTTGTTACAGGACTTTATTAATTTTCGCTTAAAATATTCCAATTTAAAAATTAAATTATTGTTTTATCAGAACAACACACAAAGGGACTTATGGTAATAGAGTAGATACGAAGTAACAATATAGATAACTATTATTCACTTTAGCCTTTTCTCATTTTGCTTATTTTATTTAGGCCTAGTATTCAATTTATTATCTATATTTCCTATTAAACATAAAATTTCTGATTAAGTAGTAATTACTCAACAGTTTTCCGCAAAATATGTAACACAGCAGACAATGAATAAATATAATACTCACCTTACGAGGGCACTTTACCTATAGCTGCAGGTAGATAGTAGCTATGATAAATTTTGATAGATTGTTGCTGTGATAAAATTTTTTATGCAAATTACTCATTATCTAAAGTTTTTTTTTTTTTTTTTTTTTCCTTTTCAATACGGTTTTCATGTTTAGAAAATTTACAATCGTTAAATTCACTCTCGATTTCTAAAAGTTAAATTTTAACATATTTAATATTTTGTTTTAAAGCTAAAAAGTTTGAGATGTTGGATATAAGTTAATAGGTTATAGGTTTTCTGTTGGATATAGGTTAATAAAATAAGAAAAAAGAAAAAAGAAAAAAGAAAAAAAGAAAAAAAAAGAAAGAAAGAAAAAGCAGTCTTTGGAAAGCAAGAATAAATGAGACTGAATTTTTCTGAATGTGAAATCAGAATTAAACTAAAAAATAAAATAAAATAAAATAAAATAAAATAAAATAAAATACATTAGTTAAAGGAATAATTAATTCTCTTAACAAATTTACCAATATAAAAACATAGCCTTTGGCTGCTGGTGACAATATGTAAAGATAATTCTTAGAGTATAATACTGGCTAAATAAATTTGATTGCCTATAATATTTCGATTCCTACAAATGTATTGCAAAATTTATTTTTAATTCACTATTTTTTATAATGCGTAGTATTTATAAAAAAGCTTACATACATTTTTTTTTTTTTTTTTTTTTTTTTTTACATGCACATATCCAAATAAATGTTACTATAAGAATAAATTTATCTTATAGCACATGGATCCTTGATAATATTACTTATTTGTGCTTGTGATAAAAATGCTTAATATTTATAACAAATTATATAATTTATAATTGTTTTAATTTAAAATTATAATACCGAATTTAAAATAAAATACCTTATTTATAGTTACATTAATAGTAGGGGAGAACCGTGTATTATGGACCATCGTGTAATACAGACCATGAGGAAATTTGCATGTTCAACACTAGATGGTGAAATCATCTCACTGCGTTTAGTGAATATTGTTGTTATCTGAAGCAGGAAGTGAGTTGTACGTACGTACCTGTATTTGGACGATTATGAAATAGAGTTTTCGGTTTATATGATTACTGATGTAACAAGTATGTTAAAATGAAAGTATTACTTTCTTCTGTTAGGTAACTGCAATATAATTTTCGCGTTAATAGTAGCAAATGTACTTATTTTATGAACAATTTAGGCATGTTTCATGGGTATCAATTTGCATAGCGATTTTTGATTGAAAACCACGTTTCTCTGTTTACGCGTGTAATATGAACCATGCTGTGTTGTGCGATATGGACCAGTGGTCCATAATAAAAACAGAAAGATTTTGTTAATGTTCGGCGTACATATGTCGCATACTTAAAATCTTGAGGCTGTAGAATAGGCCAGGGAAGCAGAGGTAATCAAATTATCACTTCTTTCCCACACTACCCATTGGATACAACCTTTAGACCTCCCCCCCCCCTTTTTTTTTTCGTCCATTAACTATTTTTTTTTTTCTTCATCCATTTCTACTATTCCCAAGAGATGTACAAGTGTGTGAGGGAATATGCTGGACAGTTCCTTTCACAATTCCAAGTGTGTAAACTGTTGGGGAGCGGGAATTACCACTATGGACCACTTGGTCCATATTACAGATACGTTCGTGCAATATGGACCACCGATACGTGAATAAAATAATTATTTTCTGCAATTAATAATAGTTCCCAGAGTACTTTACCAAGTTTAAACTATGTAACTATGCAATTGTAATGAGCAGCCACCAAATTAAATCTTTTTATTTTAATAATTTAAGTTTTATGAGCATTCTTGCTTAGGGGGTCCACAATACACGGTTCTCCCCTATCTATATTAATAAAATCAGAGTTTTGTCTGTATATTTGTCGGAATCGAAAAATTTTGCAATATCTTCACGTTTTACACCCCATGAAATCCGAAAATGACTTCAGAAAATTTTGCCTGTGTGTGTGTGTGTGTGTGTCATCGTGTCCGAATGTCGCTTTTTTTGTCCGGGCATCACTTGAGAACGGCTGGACGGAATTCAACGGCGCTTGGCAGGAATTTAGGTCTTCACCCAACTTAAAATTATATCTATCAACTTTTCAGAAATTTCCCCCCGTTCCCCCCCTAGGGGGTAAAAGACTAAAACACGTTTGTCCGGGCATCACTCGAGAACGGCTGGACGGAATTCAACGGCGCTTGTCAGAAACTTAGGTCTTCACCCAACTTGAAATTATATCTAAAGAAATTTTCAAAATTTTGATTAGTGTTTAAATTGTGGGTAAAAAACGCCTGCGCATGCGCCATAAATATTTTTTCACTAAAATGCTTTTACTGGAAAAATAAAATATAAAAATAAATTTTTAAGTTAAAGACTTTTGTATTCGCGTGATTCGCACTACAAATTATGAAAAGATTGAAATGATGTGTTGCCATCTAAGTTTCATACTTTAGTTAATTTTAAAAAATCTAATTGTCGTATCGAAAAACTGTTTACACCCCAGGATTCAGAAAAATCACCTCTTTCATTTGGTACTGAATTTGTAATGATAGGTCTGATATTTCTAATTTATTTTTCCCTTTATCCGTTTTTCCGTTGCCACTTAAATTTCATACTTTAGTTATTTTTTTTTAAATCTAATTGTCGCATCGAAAAACTGTTTGAACCCCTGGATTCAGCAAAATCGCCCCTTTCATTCGGTATCAGATTTATAAATATAGGTCTGATATTTCTAATTTATTTTACCCTTTTTCCGTTTTTAACCCAGATTCGATATGGAACAGCTTTAGTATTGGATCCCTTTGGCAAAATTTGAAATTTGGAACCGAAGTTGCTCTGACGTTTCTCGCCAAGATCTTTAATTGCACAATTGAGATAGCCAATTCAGTTCATCGCAAAAATGGCTTAAAATATTTAAAGTCACCAAAGGTTTCCCATACTAAAGCTGTGCGTTTTGTATTTATTTATTTATAATATTTTCTATTAAAGGCTTCTGTGGTCACGAAATTTGGTGCGTAAATTGTTTGTTTGCATCCGGCACTTATTGTAACTGGATTTCACGAAATTCGAAATCTCCCCCCCCCCCCCTCCTTCTCGGAGTCGGAGAGCAATAAACGGTATAACTTCAGTATAACCCCACAGCTGAATTTGGCGATTTTCCTTTGGCGCCGTTTTGAAGGATAATGATGTCGTTCTGGACTGTTTGAGATATAATATGGCAGCCTAATATGTTGTTTATTTTGGATTTATGATTTAATGTTTTATGATTTATGATTTGGATTATGATTTTATCACTTATCATATATGATTTATGATTTTTTGATTTATGATTTAGCCATAATCACCAACAAAAAAATCGTCAGATATCGTTGTGGGGTTATACTGAAGTCGTTTCCAATAAACATGTGTAAAAATATGTTTTTCCGTTTGAATTCGCTTTGAATTATTTTAGAATGGCGAATTTTGGTGTGCGGATATTGATTAAGTGTATGCATTATGTACATTAGTGGGATTTTGCAAAACTTTGAACTCACCCTTTGGGGAAGGGGAAGTAAAAAGTGGGTAAGTTGTGCCGAATGCAGTGGGGACCCAGACTGGATATTGATCAAGTGTACGCATGATGTACATTAGTGGGATTTTGCAAAATTTCGAACTCACCCGCTGAGGAAGGGGAAGTAAGAAGTGGGTAAGTTGTGCCGAAGACAGTGGAGACCTAGACTCCTCACTTTGCGAGCGAGAAAACCTCTACCAATCACAGCGAGAATTTAGGTTATTAATAAAGATATGGGATGCGGGCAAAGCCTGATAGTATATTATATTTACTGTATTGGAATTACGAAAAATCAATTACATATCCATATAAATAGAATAATATTAACTGCATTTTTAAAGAAAACTTTAATTTTTATAAAGTAGTATTCAAAGTTTCAAACCTTTTGAAAATTTTCAGATTGTTCACTGCTAACTAATTTTTAATTTCAAAACTGGAACCCAAGTTTCACGGATATACCTTCATATTATACATAATCAAATCTATTTGTATTTTCCATTATTTGCACAAGTACTAAACTGTTCTATTTCTATTTTTAGGTCAATATTAAAATACCCCAGAAGAACTCTTAGATGAAAAAAGAAGAAGAAGAAAGAAAAAAAAAGCTGCCATTGAAAATTTTGCATGCATTTTATTATTACTTAATTTTTCAGAATTTACTGCTATAACTTTCAGTACAAGATATTTTTAGAACAGTTCAATTAAAGTATATTTTACACTTGTTTAGTAAAATTTTGTGTGTCTTTTTTTCCTTAAAAAAAAAAAAAAAAAAAAAAAGAGTTAGCTTTGAATAATTACTTATTTGAAAATGAAATTGTAAGTTCATAAAAGCACTTTTTCTATTCATTTTTATACCAATTCAATAAAAGTACATAGGAAGAATGAGTTAATTTGGTATAGCTATTTATCTCGAGAGAAGGTGTCAGTTTTTAAAAGAAAAGTACATTTTACACTCGTTTTTATGCCAGTTGAATAAAAATACATTTTATACTCATTTAGTGAAATTATGTGCTTCTTTCTTAAAAAAAAAAAAAAAAAAAAAAAAAAGAGTTTATTTTGCATTCGTTTTTATATCAATTCAATAAAAGTACATAGGAAGAAGGAGTTAATTTGGTATAGCTGTTTATCTGGAGAGAAGTTGTCAGTTTTTAAAAGAAAAGTACATTTTACACTTGTTTTTATGCCAGTTGAATAAAAATACATTTTATACTCATTTAGTGAAATTATGTGCTTCTTTCTTAAAAAAAAAAAAAAAAAAAAAAAAAAAGAGTTTATTTTGCATTCGTTTTTATATCAATTCAATAAAAGTACATAGGAAGAAGGAGTTAATTTGGTATAGCTGTTTATCTGGAGAGAAGTTGTCAGTTTTTAAAAGAAAAGTACATTTTACACTTGTTTTTATGCCAGTTGAATAAAAATACATTTTATACTCATTTAGTGAAATTATGTGCTTCTTTCTTTAAAAAAAAAAAAAAAAAAAAAAAAGAGTTTATTTTGCATTCGTTTTTATATCAATTCAATAAAAGTACATAGGAAGAAGGAGTTAATTTGGTATAGCTGTTTATCTGGAGAGAAGTTGTCAGTTTTTAAAAGAAAAGTACATTTTACACTTGTTTTTATGCCAGTTGAATAAAAATACATTTTATACTCATTTAGTGAAATTATGTGCTTCTTTCTTAAAAAAAAAAAAAAAAAAAAAAAAAAAAGAGTTTATTTTGCATTCGTTTTTATATCAATTCAATAAAAGTACATAGAAAGTAGGAGTTAATTTGGTATAGCTGTTTATCTGGAGAGAAGTTGTCAGTTTTTAAAAGGAAAGTACATTTTACACTTGTTTTTATGCCAGTTGAATAAAAATACATTTTATACTCATTTAGTGAAATTATGTGCTTCTTTCTTAAAAAAAAAAAAATGAGTTTATTTTGCATTCGTTTTTATATCAATTCAATAAAAGTACATAGGAAGAAGGAGTTAATTTGGTATAGCTGTTTATCTGGAGAGAAGTTGTCAGTTTTTAAAAGAAAAGTACATTTTACACTTGCTTTTATGCCAGTTGAATAAAAATACATTTTATACTCATTTAGTGAAATTATGTGCTTCTTTCTTAAAAAAAAAAAAAAAAAAAAAAAAAGAGTTTATTTTGCATTCGTTTTTATATCAATTCAATAAAAGTACATAGGAAGAAAGAGTTAATTTGGTATAGCTGTTTATCTGGAGAGAAGTTGTCAGTTTTTAAAAGAAAAGTACATTTTACACTTGTTTTTATGCCAGTTGAATAAAAATACATTTTATACTCATTTAGTGAAATTATGTGCTTCTTTCTTAAAAAAAAAAAAGAGTTTATTTTGCATTCGTTTTTATATCAATTCAATAAAAGTACATAGGAAGAAGGAGTTAATTTGGTATAGCTGTTTATCTGGAGAGAAGTTGTCATTTTTTAAAAGAAAAGTACAGTTTACACTCGTTTTTATGCCAGTTCAATAAAAATACATTTCACACTCATTTAGTGAAATTATGTGCTTCTTTCTTTTTCTTTTTAAAAATGAGTTTATTTTGCATAGTTATTTATCTAAAGGGCAGCTGTCAGTTTTTAAAGGTACTATACATTCGCTTTTATGCCATTTCAATAAAGGTACATTGTACACGCGTTTAGAAAAAATTTGTCTCACTTTTATTTATCTTCAAAAATGAACTATTTTCGTATAGTTTTTTACTTAAAGTATAGTTTTTAGTTCTTAAAGGTACATGTTATACTTTTTCTTTATGCCATTTCAATAAAAATACATTTTACATTCATTTAGAGAAATTTTGTAATTATTTAATTTCCTTTTCAGAAATTAGTTAATTTCGTACCGGTATTTCTCTAAAGCAGAATTGTCAATTATAAATATATATTACAATCTTTTTTACGTTAGTTAAATAAAAGTACATTTTATTTACGTTTAGTGACATTTTTATTTATTTCCCTTTGAGAAATGAGTTAATTTTTTCGTATACCTATTTATCTGAAGTAGAGTTGTCAGTTCTTATAGATATATTTTACTCTTGTTTTTATGTCACTTTAATAAAAGTACATTTTAAACTGGTTTAATTAAATTTTTTATCTCTTTCATCCCCTTTAGAAAAACGAATGAATTTCTTACAAATATTTATCAAATAAGTACACTGCTTTTTTTTTTTTTTTTTTTTTTTTTCAGTTCGATAAAAGTACATTTTACACTCTTTTTGAAAAATTTTGTATCTCTTACTTACTTTTTAAAAAACAAGTTCATTTCATGTACTTATTTACTTAAAAGTGAAGTTGGGAGTTCTTAGTAGTACTTTTAACATACGTTTTTGCATCCGTTCAATAAAAATTTTACAATCATTTAGTGAAATGCGTGTCTTATTTTCTTTTCAAACGTGAGTTAATTTAGTATAGCTATTTAAAAGGAGGGTGTCAGTTTTTAAATGTATATGTTTTTTATACCAGTTCAATAAACGTGCACTTTTAACTCATTTAGTGGAATATCGTGTTTATTGCTTTTTTTATTTCAAACATGAGTTTATTTCGTATAGTTATTTATCTAAAGTAGAATTTTTAGTTCTTAAGGGCCCGCTCCACTCACCGCCGCCGGAAGCCGAAGCTAATGTTATTCTATGGGAAATTTTTCTTTACAAATAACTTATTAACTAATACATATTTTTAAATTCTGTTTTACCATTCTGAAAATTACCAGCAGTTAAATTGACGGACCTTTTTTAAAAAATTATTTTTTTCAATTTTTTATGTTTTATTTTGAATCTGCAAAATACGAATTTTCAATATGGGAATTTTTTTCATTTTGCAATTTCGAAAAAAAAAAAAAAAAAAAAAACATTTTTAAAAAAGGTCCGTTAATTTAACAGTTGGGAATTTTCTGAATGTAAAAACAAAATTTAAAAATATGTATTAGTTAATAGGTTATTTGTAAAGAAAATTTCCCCATATATTGGCTCGGGCTTCAGGCGACAGCAAGTGAAGAGGGCCGTTAAAGGTACATTTTACACTCGTTTAAAGAAATTTTGTATGTATTTCACTTCCTTTTCAGAAATTATTCAATTTCGTCTAGCTACTTATCTAAAGGGGAGTTGTCAGTTATTATAAATATATTTTACAATATTTTTTTGTGTTAGTTAAGTAAAAGTAGATTTTACACATGTTTAGTGAAATTTTTTATTTATTTTATTTCCCTTTTAGAAATGAGTTAATTTTGCATAACTATTTATCTAAAAGAGTTGCCAGTTTTTAAAAATATATTTTACATTCCTTTTTATGTCAGTTCAATAGAAATACATTTTACACTCGTTTATTAAAATTTTGTTTCTCTTTCATTTCCTTTAAAAAAAAAAAAAAAAAAAAAAGAGCTAATTTTATATAAATATTCATCAAATGAGAACAGTTGTTTTTATGTCAGTTCAGCAAAAGTACATTTTATACTTACTTAGTGAAATTTGTGTCATTTTTCATTTCTCAAAAAATAAATTAGTTTTTTTTCTATTTATTTACGGAAAAGTGAAGTTATAAGTTCTTAATAGTACTTTTTACATATGTTTTTATATCAGTAAAATAAAAGTACATTGTACACTCTTTTAGTACAATTTGTACCTCCTTATTTCCTCTTCAGAAATCACTTAATTTGGTATAGGTATTCATTTAAAAGGGAATTGTCAGTTTTTAAAAGTACATTTTACACTTGTTTTTATGCCAGTTCAATAAAAATACATTTTGCACTCATTTATAGTGAAATTTCGTGTTTTTTTTTTCTTTTAAAAATGAGTTTACTTCTTATAGTCATTAGTCCAAAACAGAGTTCTTAGTTCTTAAAGGTACATTTTACACTCGTTTAGAAAAATTTTGTATTTATTTCATTTACTTTTCAGAAGTTAGTCAATTTCATATAAATATATATCTAACGTGCAGTTTTGACACATTTGTCAT
The DNA here is from genome assembly GCA_963930645.1 of Salticus scenicus. NCBI lineage: Eukaryota > Metazoa > Arthropoda > Arachnida > Araneae > Salticidae > Salticus > Salticus scenicus. The sequence goes on from OZ005661.1 coordinate 85,782,306, forward strand.
TTATTTGACAGCTTTGTGATCTATTAGTTACAATGGCTTCTGTCTCGATTGATCCATTTTGCACAGAAACAAAATGCACAATATTTTGTAGACATAGGACATCACAAACATTCATGCCTGCACCGGAATTCGAACCCGGGACCTGAGGATCCAGAAGGCAGAGCCCTACCGACCGAACCACCAAGCCGGCATAATGTGTAGTTACCACTTCTTAAAAGTACATTATACAATCTTTTTTATATCAGTTAAATTAAAGTACGTTTTACATACATTTAGGGAAATTTTGTATTTATTTCATTTTCTTTTCAAAAATGAGTTAATTTCGTATAACCACTCATCTAAAGAAGAGTTGTCGGTTCTTATAAATATATTTTACACTCGTTTTTATTTCAGTTCAATAATAGTTTATATTCGTTTAGTGAAATGTTGTATCGCTTTCATTTAATTTTCAAAAATGAATTAATTTTATGTAAATATTTACCAAAATGAGAACACTCGTTTTAATTTCAATTCAATAAATGTTCCTTTTACACTCGTTTAGTAAAAATTTTTATCTCTTCAATTTTATTTTCAGAATTGAGTTAATTTCATATAAATATTTATCTGAATTATTTTAAATAATATTGAGTACTCTCGTTTTAATGTCAGTTCAATAAAAGCACATTTTACATTCGGTTAGTGAAATTTCCTCTCTGATTTCCTTTTCAAAAATGTAGTTAATTTCATATAAATATTGATCAAATAAGAAACCTCGTTTTTATGTCAGTTCTATAAATGCACGCTTTACACTCGTTTAGTGAAATTTTGTGTTCTCTTTTTCAATTTCAAAAGTTAATTCTAAGTTTCAAAGTTAATTACTTATTCACCTAAAAGTGAAGTTGTCAGTTCTTAATACTACTTTTACGTGCGTTTTTATTATCAATTCAATAAAATTATTTTTTACACTCGTTTAGTGAGATTTATTCCTCTTTAATAGAGCCCCTTAAATAAATAATAGGCCGGCGCATCACCGCCATTTTTTTGCCTCGTAAGAGGACAGCATTTCCGCTTGGCGATTTTATCGCTTCACTGGTGGTTTTAAGAAATTTTCATCTAAAAATAAAATCGACCAAAAATGATAAGTAACACAAGTAATCTGTTTCTGTTTCTTAAATAATTCATAACATTTGAAAGGGGGGGGGGGGGGGGAAAGAGCGTACCAATTAAAATTGGAAAGTTTTTTCAACGACCTAATACTATCAGGACACGGAAACAAGACAACTTTGGCGAACCAAAAAAACGTCGCCAAGACTCTACAAACACACAGTAAAAAAGCGTTTCTTAAAATAATTTATGGTTATTAAAATACATATTTAGATTTAAATAATACTTTTTTTTTTAAATTTTTTACTTTATAAATGTCAGAAATGCAAAGAAAAGTATAAGTGAATAACAATAAAACTTACTATGCAAAGCTGTGCATTAGGTCCCGGGATCCAAGAATCTGGACGACAATTCGCAGCCCATTTTCTCCTTCTTGCATTATCCGAAAACCTAAACATTTTGTATCCTTTTCTGGAGTGTTTACAGCAGTTTATTGCTGAACAACCTCCCATATTGCAGTTTATTTCACTAAAATTACGAGCAAGACGGTAGAAACAATGGATGCCGTTTGTTTATCACGCTGGGTACATGCGGCAACCCTAAGGCAAAAAAATGTCGGATGCGCCAGCTCGTATATATAGGAGCCTTGCTCTTTAATTCCTTGTGTCTCTTTAATTATGTCTCATTAACTCTCTTTAATTTTCTGAATTAATTTGGTATAGCTATTTATTTGAAAGGACGTTTCCAGCTTTTAAAAATACATTTTATACACGTTTTTATATCAATTCAATAAAAATATATTTTACACTCATTTAGTGTAATTTTGTGATTATTTCTTTTTCGTTACAAAAATAAGTTTATTTCGTATAGTTATTTATCTTAAGAAGTGCTTTTAGTTTTTAAGGGTACATTTTATACTCGTTTTTATAGTCTTTCAATAAAAGTACATTTTGCACTCGTTTAGAGAAATTTTACGTTTATTTTATTTTATTTTCTGAAATTATTCAATTTCGTTTAGCTATTTACTTAAAGGGGAGTTGTCAGTTATTATAAATATATTTTAAGATACTTTTTATATTAGTTAAATAAAAGTACATTTTACACACGCTTAATGAATTTTTTTATTTATTTCATTTCTTTTTCAGAAATGAGTTAATTTTAAGTAGCTATTTAGCTATAGGAGAATTGTCAGTTCTTATAAATATAATTTACACTCGTTTTTATATTAGTTCAATAAAAGTACATTTTACACTCGTTCAGTGAAATTTTGTATACCTTTCATTTTTTTTTTTTTTTTTTTTTTTCAAGAATGGGTTAATTTCACATAAAATACACTGATCGGCATGAAAATTCCTTATGACACCATTTCAGCATATTCTTATGTAAAATGACCTCCTGAATCCGAATAGAACGACCATTTTGCCCTATCACCCACCGTTTTTAAGAACGGCCCCCTATTTTTACCATTTTTCGGTGATTTTATGGCTATAAATTTTATTTTGGGAGGGGGGGGGGTATTTTAACCGTTAAATATCTTCTAAGGGGCTACAGAGTTGGAAAATTTTTTAAAACGTGGACATTTGTGAGAAGGGAAAAATTTTTGGGGGGATTTGTCACAGAATTTATGTATTACATATCTTATATTTTTTTAATCTGTTATTAAAGTTATTTTTTAAACTTTATATATTTTTTGTTTTTAGGTGTTAAATGAATTCTTTTTTATTCTTCAAATCAAATTCATGGTCATAAAATTATCGAACAGGGGAAAAAAAATGAGAGAGGGGTAGTGTTTCTCGAAAACGGTGGGTGACTGGGCAAAATGGGAGTCATATTCGGATTCAAGAGATCATTATACATACGAATTAGCAAGAATGGTATCACAACACGAATTTTTAATTTTTATTTATTTATTTATTTATTTATTTATTTATTTTATTTATTTATTTATTTATTTTTTTTTTTTTTTTTTGCAGAGCAGTGATCTTTATCTAATGAGACCACTCGTTTTTATATCAGACCAATAAAAATAAATTTTACAGTCGTTTAGTTAAATTTTGTATTAGTCTCATTTACATTTTAAAAATGTATTACTTATGGTTAAAACAAAAATAATTTGTATTAGATCACAGTTACGTATTATTCATTCAATGATACTCTTTATTATGCAATTCCATTAATGTTTTAAAATAATCAATATGTTGAAAATGTTTATGCACTTAAAAATGGCACTTTTTCGATAGATGTCGAAACTTTGTTTTAGAGATTCTACAAACCCTTTTTTTACACACACACATATAGTATAGGGGAGACTGGGGTTCAGTGGACCTGGGGCACAGTGTACCACCCCTATTTAAATCTCTTAATATTTAACTCTTATAGTTTATATTGAGACTCATAGATGGAAGCATGGTACTACTTCTATACATCCAAAAAATACCATGGTAAATGCCATGGTAGCCATTTTATACAACTTTTATGTTTTGAGCTGCTCAAGGTAATTTTTCAAGTTTGAAGTTTTTTTAATTTTATCAGGACAGAACTATTGACTACAAGTATTGGATAGTTGTTAAGAAAAGCTAAGATATTGTTGTTTTAAATTTATAAAAATTATTAGCATATCTATAGTCTATATAGAATTTTAATATTATTATTTGTTTTGTTTGGACATGGGACACAGTGGACCACCTCTACATGGAGCACAGTGGACCACCTTCCAATGTGCCTAAAACTCCAAATTATATTTAATACATTATTTATTTTAGTTGAATTTACTTATACAAATGTAATGTGACTGAAAATCATTAATAAAAAAATAATAATCTTAATATTATAATAAAACAAATTTCTGAAAAGGGAAAATAGTTGAATAGTAGTATAATAATTATGAATATTTAAATTTAATAACTATTTGAATTGTTTAATATGAAAAAAATAAATTTAAATGATTATGTGGTATAATAAATAGTAGGTTATATAAATTTATTGTTGTTGTTTTTAGGAATAACATGTAAAATATAAAAGTAGAATAATTTTAGTTAAACCTATCTCACAAATATAATGTAAAGTATTAATATCTCAAAATAATTAATAAAAATATATGAATAGTAACATAATGTTTAATTATATATTTCATAATTTTTATAAATATATAACATTAATAAACAAATTAAAAATATATCTTATTGTTTTTAGTGATGGCACGTAAAAGACAAAGGAAATCTGATATAGAATTCTTACTCTAATTTGATTTCTTTTTTTTTATTATTATTATTCCTTTAAATTTTGGTAATTTTATTTCATGAAAATGTTCGAATTATGTTATTTAGACTAGAATTGCATAAGAAACTAATTTTAGAAAAAAAAAAATGAGTAATTTATATTAATTAAACATGAACAACACAGGTTGGCTCAGTGTACCCCGGGTTGTGGACCACTGTGCCCCGGTGATGGGGCACAGTGGTCCACTTTGTGAGTGCACACAATTTATTATTTATTCGTAATGTATTAGAAGTATTGTTATAAAAAAAATAGGACATCTCAAGAAAGGTTTGAAGAATGTTTGCTAATTTTTTCAGGTACCTTGCTTTTTTATTTTTGGTGAAAAAAACATTAAAAGTGTAAAAGTGGTCCACTGTGCTCCAGTCTCCCCTACATATATATATAATAATTCATCTTTAAAATAAACATATATGTGGACAGTACAAAAGATATTGAAAAACTGAATATGATTTGTTTCTGAATCATAGACTTCTCAGATCATATATATCAATTATGAATAAAGTATAGCAATAAAAATAATAAAAATAAGAAGAAGAAGAAGAAGAATTGGAAGAAGAATAAGGGTCAGAAGCCACCGTGTTTTAATATGGTTGGAGAGGGTTAAACAAGACACCCAACTTTCCCCTCTGCACGACCATAGGATAAAAACTCTGGAAGACCATAAAGTTACAAATTTAAAAGTTAAAATGAAGATTGTAGCGCGCCTATGCTACAAACCCAGCGCCCCCTAGTGACCCGGTTGTCGAGAGACCCAAAAACAGAACACTCTGATTCCAGAGAGGGAAGTGACTGTGAAAGCAATGTGTAGTCGACGTTCGCCGCAAGGGCTAACGGCCACAAAAACACATCATGTAGGACGTGGAACTCTTTTTTTTCTACTATTTAATCAAATCCCTTTAGCTTTCCCCTGCATATAGTTTCTTTTATTTGTTTGTGTGCTAAGTGAGTAACTTTTAAATGTAAAAATAAATAGTGTTACACTAAATAAGCCTCATTTCTGAGTTCCACTCCTATAAGATATAATTACTGCACACACACACACATATATAGTATGTATATACATATATATATATATATATAAACCCAAGTAAACAAAAATTAAAACTTAACAGGAAAACCATGAAAGATTTAATAACTGAAAGTTATTTTAATTTTATAGTATTGTACAGACATATGGGATATTTTTAAAAATAGAGGATTAATGAAAACATAAACAGAACAGCCTAGTACCTTTACACTATAATAGCATAAAATATAATGGTAACAAAAAATTATTAATATAATTAATAGCATTAAATATAATTAATATATCTTTATAATATGAATTTGTAAAATGAAAAATAAATACATACATTATAGTACAATGCAATACAATCACTTTAGTTTTTATTTAAATTAATATAGTAACCTTTGCTAAAAAAAGCAACTATATAATGATAAGAATAAGAAGTAAGAACGGAAAATTATGAGGTATGCATTGATTATTACCACTTTCCAACTGTCTTGTCGTTGCATCGTTTAACCTTTAATGTTTATTTTCCTACATTATCACAAACGGCAGACAGAATGGCAGGCAGATAGACTAAATGAATTCCTAATCACTCTTGAACATTGTTGGAAAGTGTTAAAAATGCACCAAACAGAAATGCAATTCTTGCAATTTTTTTTTTTTTTTTTTTTTTTTTTGCGCTGGACATGTCATATTCTATATAAAATATTATTTTAGTATATTAATCATCTAAACAAAGCCTAATTACTTGATTTACGTAATTAATGCAGCTATGTTAAGATGTAAGGTCATTGTGCCTAAATGCGATAACCCATAAAATGCGACAAAGTACTTCTACTGAAAATCTAAATGCATAAATCACATAGGGAAAGCCGGGGTAATAAGAGACAGGGGTTATAAGAGACACAGTCAAAAAACCCACCAAAAAATATACTTTGACAACTTTAAAAATATGTAATATCAAGTATCATGTGTATTCTTTACTACAATACACTTATTGAGAAGTTTGTAACACATTTTGAATTCGTTTTCTACGACGAAAAAAAACCTTCACTTTGAACTTACCCTGAAAGTTCGTGACTATTTCTAAATTTTTCTTTATTTTTCTTTGTAGGTAAGATGTTTGGGATTTATTAATGTGTAACCTTTTGACCAAGACTATGACTTTTTATGTAAATTTTTTTAAAACCTCGAATTTATTTTTTGTGGGGGTAATAAGAGACCCACCACTGTTAATTCCTGTGTCTCCCCCATTGTAGTTCCTGTTAATTCTACCTGATTAGTTTACGAAGAGTTTACCTAGTGTTAGGCCTAGTCTAAGTTTACCAAGAGAACATTTTTTTTTTTTTTTTTTCACTTTAAATCAAAAAGCAGTTTTACTCATTAGGCTAGACCATATTTAGTTGTTACGATTATGTAAATTTATGTTTAGAATGTGTATAAGTTAGTATTTAGTCATTAATACTTCATTACATAATAAATAGGTTATTTATAATTACTAGAAAAATCTTTTATAACATTTTGTTCGCTTGTATACACTTCAAAGATACGGTTTTTTTGCCTATTTTCGACTACACTTTAGAAAATGCGTAAAATATTTTCTGCCCATTTTAAAAATTATATTGATGTTTTGGGTTAATCCCTAGGTTATGTTGATTATGTAGAACTATCATTAAGTACAATATTATATTATTTAGAACCTAATATTAAAAGAAATGAATTTCAGAAACACATTTAAGACAGTAAATTTTCGAGAAAACATATTTTTTGAATGGATGCAAATAATAATAAAATCTTTTTGTAAAAAAATAGAACCGACTCCAAAAAGGAACTACACTATTCAAACAACTAAAAATGAAAGAGAATTGGCAGAAAATGGAACTGTAAATTGCGCCTAAAAGTATAAAATAAGTTCCTTCGCCAAACAACCTATAACACTACAATTAATCATAACTTTTGAAGTCGGCGCAAAATTAAATAAAATGTAATTAGTTTTTGAAGATTTGTTTTTAGATCAGTAGCAACAAATGCGGTTGTCTCGAATGATCCATTTTCATGTTTCCTTTATTATTTTATCACTGTATACTATATTGTACGATGTGTTTCATATTCTTGATTACTCTCTTGATACACCTTATCAAAATAATCATGATATCCCAAAGAAATTAAATATGTTTGCCAGATAATTTTGCGATTTTTCTTTCACCAAGGACGTCAGATATCAGCATCTTCGCCAACTTTTGCGGCTTACGAAATCTTATTAGTTTTCTTGAATCAAAGTAGTTTTCGGCTGCGTTTTGCAGGTAACAATGTGAGATGTGTATTCTGAATAGGATTTGAGTTTTGTATTGAATAAAGGTATCAATTTTTATTTAATTTTGCGCCGACTTCAAAAGTTATGATTAATTGTAGTGTTATAGGTTGTTTGGCGAAGGAACTTATTTTATACTTTTAGGCGCAATTTACAGTTCCATTTTCTGCCAATTCTCTTTCATTTTTAGTTGTTTGAATAGTGTAGTTCCTTTTTGGAGTCGGTTCTATTTTTTTACAAAAAGATTTTATTTTTCTCTTTTCAGTGAAAACTTATTCATATAGCAGAACATCAGAAGACGTTCGACGGAAGTTTCACAAATCACAACTTCCAACAAAAGTGACATTTCAAAAAATGGTTTATGTCACTGAAAAATACATGAAATGCACCCAATCTAAACAAAAATGTTACATCTTCATCTAGAAAGTTATCCACTCGTGAGACAGTTGTGCCAGTTTTATTCTAGTCGAATTATTTTTAAGTTGATTTTTCTCAAATGCTGCATTTTTAAGTTGTATCACTTTTCTTTCCTTTATCGGATATGAGCAAAAAACTATCTATTGAACGAACATACGTTAAATAAAAAAGTCTTTAGAAATGTAAAGAAAGGTTACGCTGTATTCGTAACCAAAAATTCTGTTAGGCATATATATTGAACTTTACAGTGAATACGTGTCACCCGCTGCGCTGGAAACTGCGAACCGTTCAAACAAAGAGCAAAATATGCATTGCAGCTGACGGACAGAGGTTTCAACATCGATACTTACATACTGCTTTTACCAGTGTAGCTGCATGTGTTCAGCAGTTAGAGTGAGAACAGACTTTTGTGAGTATCCTGTAATTTGTTTATATCTTAATGAAATCATAATGAAACCTATTCCAGGCCAAGATCATTACGACAACAAAAAAAGTATTATAAAAGTATTAAATATATATAAAAGTATTAAATCATCTCTTACAAAGTTATAAGCAAACAAATTTCAACAATAATAACGAGAAACATGTTTTGTATTGAGAACCTCTTACTTTATGAAGTCGGTTTAAAACGTCTATGCGTTAATCGATGTTACCGCTTACAGTAACCATACTTTGAATTTTACATTGCATAAATGTCACCCGCTACGCTACAACATATGCAATGTCGTTCAAGTATGCACAAAATAGGAAATTGTGAACAAACAAATGCGCGTTTTAAGCGTTCTGTTTTTAGTATTAATGTCTAAACTATCTTTTCGTACTACATCGATGATGCTCTGCAATTTTATAATTCAATTTTTTCCCCTGTCTTGAAACTTCTTCGAGATAGGATCGCTAACTCCACTCTTTTCCACCAGGTGGCACTTTAGGCGGTTGAATCGCGTAGCACATGTCCACTTTACTTCACCTACATATCACTTTCATGAGTATAGCTGCAGCTGTTCAGCAGTTAAAAGAGTCGGGACTGACTTTTTTGGGCACCCTGTATTTTCTTTTTATCTTAAAGATAAAATGGGACCTACTTCAGACCAAGATCTCTACAACAAAACAAAAAGTATCAAGTAACCGTATTTTGAACTACATAGCGTATATCTCACCAGCTACGCTACAACGTGAGCAATGTAGCTCAAGTGTGTATAGTGTAAGAAATTGAGAACAAAAAAATGTAGGTTTTTAGCCTTGTATTTTTAGCATCAATGTCATAACTATCTTTTTGTACTAAATCGATGATTCTCTGCAATTTTATAATTCCCTTTTTCCCACTGTCTTGAACCGTTTCCAAGATAGGAACGTTAGCATGAATGTCTAAACTATCTTTTTGTACTAAATCGGTGATACACTTCAGCTTTGTAATTCAATTTTCTCTAGAACCGTTTTCGAGATAGGAATACTAACTCCGGTTTTTTCCACCAGGTGGCGCTGCAAGCGGTTTAACCTTGTACTGTATGGCCACTTTGCTATACTTACATACCATTTTTATCACTATAGCTGCAACCGTTTAGCAGTTGAAGGAGTTGGGACTGATTTTTTTGGGCACCCTGTATTTTTTTTAGATCGTAAAGATATTACAATGGGACCTATTTCAGACCAAGACCTTTTCATCAAAACAAAAAGTATCAAAATCGGACCATCCGTTCAGAAGTTATGAGCTAACAAACATAAAAAAAACATACGGTTTGAATTGAGAACCTTCCTTCTTTTTTTGAAGTCGGTTAAAAAAATTAAAAACTATTGCGGCTGATTCAGAATTGTTTCCAGATATCTTTTATTATCCCACAGGATTTTACATTGCTATATCTGAACAGTTACAAGCCTGGTCTCTTATTACCCCGCGTGGGGTTATTAGAGACAAGGATTTAATGAAAATTTAAATAAAAAATTTAACAAAAAATTTAAGTTAAAAAATCACCTAAAAAATCAAGAGGAGTTAATTTAATGAAATTAATACGAGACATTTATTTCAAGTTATTTAGATTAACAGTATAGATTTTATTAATATTTTTTGTCTCTTATTACCCCTTTTGTCTCTTATTACCCCGCCTTCCCCTACTTATAAATCATAATGGAACATACACATTTCAAGAATGATTCGCGAAACTTTTCATTAAATTTTATAGGTTTCCTCTAGTAGAATTTTCTTTTGCTATAAACATTGTTCTTTATGGCTTTCCGCCGTCTTTTCCTAATTGCGATGAAATATTGTCAAATAATAACTGTAATTTTATCCTTTTATCTTTAAAGGTGAAATAACCACTGTTACGTCATGCCCTTGAATATCCTTTACACCTAACAGAAGCAAATCAAAGAAAATACTACACATATTTAATTAGAGGGGTTTAAATTTTTTTATTGCATTTAACAGTCTGTTTACAACATTTTCTTAAATGCAACAAATTTTATCCCTTAAATGCGGAGAGTTTTATAACTGATATATAAAGGTAAGTTTAAGCATTTTCCCCCCTTTAAACACTTCCCAACAAAGTTGAAAAGTGACTTCGGTTTGCCTGTCTGTCTCTCTGTCCGTCTACCTGTCTGTATGTCCGTTTGTTTGTCTGTCCGCGCTCTAACACTGTAAGTGTTTATGGACTTTCTTGAAACAGATATATGTTATTCAAGTTCACTATCGGATGTTTCCTATTGAAAATGGAGTTAATATCTCTACTGGTTTGTGTACAGGGACATCCAAAAGTATTCCAAAGCATTGTGTTCTACACTGTAAAAACTAGGTTCTTAAAAATAAGTATATATTGTCTCAAAATAGCCCCGAAACAATATATACTTAAATTTGAAAACCCATGTACTCATTTTTGAGAACATTGACATGTCAAACATGGGGATATTGGGATTCTTATTGGTCAACCCCATTTCTGAGCATGTCAATATACTCAAAAATGAGTACATGGTTTTTCAAATTTAAGTATATATTGTTTCGGGGCTATTTTGAGACAATATATACTTATTATTAAGAACCTATTTTTTACAGTGTATGAGAGGTATTTCTGTCAGCCATATTTAGAATCTTTACTGTACACAAATCTTAATGAAATTAACATACGTTATTCCAGTTCACTATCGGATGTTTCATATATAAAATAGAATAAATACTACCACTGGTTTGTGCACTGGGACACTGGAAAATTATTCCTAAGCAGTGCGTTCTAAGAGAGGTATTTCTATAAACCAAATTTTAATAACTTTACTTTTCACAAAGCTTAATGAAATTGAAATATGTTATTCATATGCACAAAAGAGAGCTTTTTATAGAATATAGTATGATCAGCATTAGATTTACAGGACCACACAAAAATATTCAGTTACTTTGAGAGCTGTTAATAAAAATTTGCTGGAACTGCACTTTCAATTACATAATGCGTTTTTAACACTGTCTAACAATTTTTAAGCGTGAATATGATTTCAATTTGCGTATCTGTCTGTTCGTCTGTCCCTCCGTCTGTCTGTCTGTTCGTCTGTCCGCATTCTAACTCCCGTAAATATTTATGTTATTTCTTGAAACTGATATATGTTATTAAAGTTCAATGTCGGATGTTCGCTATTAGAAATGGAGTTAATATCTCTTTTGGTTTGTGTACAGGAATACCCAAACATTTTCCAAAGCATAGTGTTATATGAGAGATATTTCTATAAACCACATTTCAATACCTTTACTATGCGCAAATCTTAATCAAATTGAAAAATGTTATTCAAGTTTACTATCGGATATTTCATATATAAAATGTAATAAATACCACAACTGGTTTGTGACAGAGACACTCGTAAGTATACCAAAGCATTGCGATTGCCTTCTAAGAGAAGTATTTCTATAAACCAAATTTTAATAACTTTCCTTTCCACAAAGCTTAATGAAATTGAAATATATTATTCATATGCAAAAAAGATTGCTTTCTATAGAATATAGTATAATTAGTAATAGATTTACAGAGCCACACAAAAATATTCAGTTACGTTAAGAGATATTAATAAAAATTTGCTGGAACCTTCGTTTACATTAAGCGTTTTTAACACTTTCTAACACTTTTTAAGTTTGGATATAATTTTAGTTTGGTGTATTTGTCTGTCTGTTTGTCTACCCATCTGTCTGCCTTTCCGCGCTCTAAATCCGGTAAATATTTATGGACTACCTTGAAACTAATATATGTTATTCAAGTTCACTATCCGATGCCCCTATTGAAAATGGAGTGAATACCTCTACTTGTTTCTGTACAGGGACACCGGCAAGTACTGCAAACAATTGTTTTCTATCAGAGGTATTTCTGTAAACCATATTTTAATAACTTTACTGTACGTAAATCTTAACGAAATTGAAATATGTTATTCAAGTTCACTATCGGATGATTCCTATCTAAAATGGAGTAAATATTACCACTGGTTTGTGTACAGGAAGCCTTGAAAGTATTGCGTTTTATGAGAGGTATTTCCAAAAAACAAATTTTAATAACTTTACTTAGCACAAGTCTTAATAAAATTAAAATGTATTATTCATAAGCATAAAAGAATGCTTTCCATAAAATACAGTATTATTAGCATTAGATTTACAAGGCCACACAAAAATATTCAGCTACATTAAGGGGAATTATTGGAAATTATATGTAATTGCATTTTCGTTCACATTAAGCGTTTTTATCCCTTTCTAAACGTTTTAACACTTTCCAACAAAGTTGAAAAGGTTTAATGACTTAGGTTTGTCTGTCTGTCCGTCCGCGCTCTATCTCCCGTAAATATTCATAGAATCACATAGAGTTACACATACACTGTTCAGAAAAGAAGAGTTAAACACACTGTTATCAAAAATCAAAATTACACACACAGTTACACACAAACTGATAATAAAAATGCAAAGTTACACACAGAGCTACAGTAGGTAACAAAAGTGTCCGAACACTAGCGAAAATTTCTATAAAAAAAAAAAAAAAAAAAAAAAAAAAAAAAGTACGCTTAATACAGTTTTGCTAAATAAATCCTTGCCGAATCCTGTTCTTAGTCAGTCTAAGAACGTGATTTGACAAGGATTTATTTGACAAAACAGTATTAAGTGTATTTTTTTATATAGGGATTTTTGCAAGTGTTCGGACACTTTTGTTACCGACTATACATACACACTATTAGCAAAAAATTAGCGGTACACACAGCTTTGCACACACTATCAAAAATAAATAAATAAAGAGAGAGAGAGAGAGAGATTTATATACGGAGTTACACACACTATTAAGAAAAAGGCGAAATTATACAGAGGGTTCCATACACTTTTAATAAAGAGGCAGAGTTACATACACACAGTTAAAATGAAGGAAGATATACGCAGAGAGTTACACACGTGTTAATTATATACAGGGTTACACATACACTGTTAGTTACAGACATAGTTACACACACTGTTAGCATAGAATCAGCGATACGCACAGAGTTACACCCATTGTTCAAAAAAGAAGAGTTACACACTGTTAATAAAATGCAGAGTTCCACACAAAGTTCCACACACTGTTAATAAAAAGAAAGAGTTACACACACTGTTAAAGGCAGAGTTACACATAGAGTTACGCGACACTTTATCTTCAAATATTTATGTGGTATTAAATATTTTATAAACTAACAAAAAAGAATGAAAAATCACGCATTACGCAACGACTATTAACACTGTCCAACTCTACGTAATTGTTGTATCTTATAACTTTCAAAGTTATGTAACTACGTTATCACACAAAGAATAGACAGTAGTTCTAAAAGGCATACAAACAGACTAATTTAATTCCTAATCATTCTGAAACATTGTTTGAAAGTGTTAAAAATGCTCAACACAAAAGAAGATGTAGCCCTTCGATTGTAATTGCTTAATGTATCTGATAATTTAAGTATAGCCCTGTACATTTGAAGGTTAAAAAAATCATATTTTATACAAAACATTATGTTAGCAAAGTAACAATTAATGTAAATTTCTTTATGATTTTTACAGTAGAAAGTCCTTTAAATGTAAATTATAAAAATGTGCGTCCTAAAATGCAATGCATTGAAATTTTTCTTGCGTGTCCCTGTACACAAACCAGTTGTACAGGACCTATTAATGACATTTTATCTTGGGAACATTCATTAATAAATATGAAAAAAATATTTTTTTTTTTTTTTTAATTCAGAAAAAATTTACGGACGCTGAGTGCGGTAGACGGACAGATAGACAGATGGAGAGTCGGGAAGATAGATACATAAATTGAAAACATTTATATTTAATAAAAAAGCACCACAAAACTGGCGTTGTAAAAAATATTACTTACAAACTTTGAATAAACACCATAAAATGCAATAAACTCGCAACAATTGTTTGGGGTCGAAAAAACACACGACCCTTCATCAGGCGAATAAAGTAAGCACGAGTGCTGCAGTCAAGGTCTTTATTCAAAGTTTGTAAGTAATAAATTAAAAGCATATTTACACTTAAAAAATGTAAAAAACTGTTAAACCGCTTAATGTAAACGAAAATACAATTCCAGCAAAATTCCAATAAAAGCTCTCAATGTAGCTGAATATTTTTGTGTGGCCCTGTAAATATAATACTAATCATATTACATTCTGTAAAAAACATTCTTTTATGCATATGAATAGAATATTTCAATTTTATTAAGATTTGTGCCAAGTTATTAAAATATGGTTCATAGAAATATATCTAATAGAACACAATGCTTTGGGAAAAGGTTGGGTGTCTATTGGGCTTAGAAGGCAGAGCACGCAAATTATAATGCATAATAATGAGTCCATATTAACACGAAACACTTTTAATTAGACGAACACTCACATCACATGGTACATACAGAGAAACAAAAATTCAACAAGGTGCAGGTAAAAAGATGCGCCGTACGAAAAACAGTCCAAGTGGTGGCGCGCCAGTCGTTATTGGAATGATCTATTATACAGTGAAGGGGGGTAAATACAAGAGGAATTGGTAATGGAAAATAAATGTAACCTAACACCCCCCCCACAATGTCGACGTATTTACCTAAATAACAATGTTACATCTTCCAATCCCATAATTTTACAACAGTTGTAATGTTTTGATGATGTTAATGCTTTTGTAAGAATATCAGCCCCCATATTTTCAGTAGACACAAAATTTAAATCAATGATTCCATCTTTCAGTGCATCCCTTATGAAATGATGCCTGATGTCTATGTGCTTGGTGCGCTTATGAAAGATCGGATTTTCAGCTAATTTAATAGATCCTAAGTTATCTGTAAATATACTCACTTTTTCAATTTTGCATTCAGATAACTCATTTAGTAATTTACATAAATATATCCCTTCCTTAGTGGCATCGGATAAAGCCATATATTCGGCTTCCGTTGATGAGAGAGCTACGGTACACTGTTTACGGCTTTCCCATGTAATTGCACTCCCGCAAAAAATGAAACAGTAACCTGTATATGACCTACGGTCATCGAGGCAATTTCCCCAATCCGCGTCAGTGTAACCGAACAAAGGCTCATTACTTTTTCTAAATACAAGTCCAAAATTTATTGTTTTCTTTAAGTATCGTAAAACTCGTTTAGCGGCAGTCCAATGAGTTTTATCAAAACAAGTTAGAAATTGACTTAATTGACTGACGGAATTTGCAATGTCCAGCCTGGTGGAAGTTGCAAGATACATCAAACTTCCAACTAATTCACGGTAGGGATATTCGTTTTCACAACATTTTTCGGCCTTTTTTAATCGAATGCTTGTATCCATAGGACAAGCTACGGGCTTGGCTTCTGTCATGCCAAAACGCTCTAAGAGCTCTCTAATATAACTATGTTGACTCATTGTTATAAGGCCATTTTCTAACTGAAAATTTATCCCTAGACAATATTTAACTATGCCTGAATATTTAACATCTAGTTTTTCATTAAGATGAATTTTGAAGTTTTCTAACATATCAGGGTCCTGTGACATAAACAATATGTCATCAACGTAAATCATCATAAGAGTCAACCCTTTATCACTTTTAATATAATATAAACATGGATCTGCATTTGTTTGTTTTGCTCCGAAATCATTCAAAATTTTATTTAATTTAGTGTTCCAACACCTCCCGGCCTGCCTGAGGCCATAGAGAGATCTTTTTAACAAAAGAACTTTATTCCCTACATTTAGATATTTAAGAATCTCGGCTGCTTTATTAGATATGTCCCTATCGCAATTTTCATTTATAATTATTTGAAGTATTTCTTTAAAGTAATCGGGAACTTCCATAAAAATTTCCTCATCTAATTTTCCATTCAAATATGCTGACGTTATGTCAAATTGATGTATTTTTATTCCTAATTTAGCAGCATAACCTGCTAAGATTCTAATAGATCCCATTTTTGCTACCGGAGAAAAAGTTTCACGAAAATCTATACCAAATTTTTGACTAAATCCGCGAGCTACTAATCTCGCTTTATATTTCAAAAGAGATCCATGTTGATCATATTTATTTGTAAGGACAAATCTACCTCTTATGCATTTTTTCTGGGGCCTTTCTACTACTTCGAATGTATCATTTTTTAATATTACTTTTATTTCGTCAGTCATTGATTTATACCAATTCGAAGCTTCCGGACTTTTTAAGGCATTATTTATTTCTATTTCCGAATTAAAACTATAAACAACATTCGCAAATGATTCCGGCTCCCTAATTATTTCGCGATTACGCAATGACAATATGTTTTTATCTTCGAGCGCCGAATCTGAGTCACGTGACAGCTCATCTTTTTCATTTTTTATTTCAGGAGGAGAAATTTTCTCTTCTGCCGGCTGCATGTGTGAGTCATTTTGCAATTCGCTTAATTGTATTTCTCTTTCAGAAATATCTGGATACAATTGACCTATTTTTGAAACATCATTAGATTTCTCTTCAAAAAATTTTACGCTACGGGATAAAATTATTGTTTTTGATTCAGGAAGATAAATACGAAATGCTTTAGAATTTTCTGAATAACCCACAAATATCCCTTTTTTAGACCTTGGGGAAAATTTATGTTTAGGATGGTTATCGAAAAAATAAGAAGTGCAGCCAAAAGATTTAAAATAGCTAACGTTAGGTGTTATATTATTCCATAATTCATATGGGGTTTTTCCATTTAAAGCTTTTGTTGGGCATCTATTTCTTATATAATTAGAAGTATTAATAGCTTCCGCCCATAAATTTAAGGGTAATTTTGATTGTGATAATAGACAACGGGCCATTTCAACGAGAGTTCTATTCTTCCTTTCACAAACACCTG
The DNA here is from genome assembly GCA_963930645.1 of Salticus scenicus. NCBI lineage: Eukaryota > Metazoa > Arthropoda > Arachnida > Araneae > Salticidae > Salticus > Salticus scenicus. The sequence goes on from OZ005661.1 coordinate 85,799,713, forward strand.
ATTGTTCCGGACAATAAGGGGTTGTTAATCTATGCTGAATACCATTTTCTTTTAAGAAATTTTCAAATTCAGTCCCAATAAATTCGCCCCCATTATCACTCATGAATTTTTTTATTTTTATAGATTTTTCATTTTCCCAAAGAAGTTTGATTTCTTTAAAAGCATTTAATGCTTCATCTTTAGTTTTTAAGAATTTTACTGCACAATAACGAGAATAATCATCAATAAAAGTAATAAAATAAAGGGACTTACCTATTGAGGGAACCCTAATAGGCCCACAAAGATCCGAATGCACTATTTCTAACATTTTTGTAACACGATCTGAGTGCTTAGGAAAAGGAGCACGGGTCATTTTATTTAACGCGCAAACTTCACAATTGAAGTCGGATACCTTTTTAATATTTAACCCCCTAATATGACCCTTTAAATTAGAGTCAATCAAATCTTTTACATTTAGATGACCCATTCTACAATGCCATCTTTCCACATCGGCGAAAATACTTTTAGAACTATCGATTGATTCACTCGAAAAATTAACTGCATTATTTATATTTGCATTATTATCCCGTAGATAATAAAGTTCATTTTTTCTGTCCGCAATTAGAGTCACATTTTTTTGTCTGTTATTTATAACAGCACATTTGTCTTTAAAAGTTACAGTGAAACCTTTGTCGCACATTTGTGACACGGACAATAAGTTCGTTTTCAATCCTGGAACCAATAGAGCGTCGTTGATCTCTACATTTTGAAGTTTTGAATTGACTTTTGTTTTAATTAATATTTTACCAACACCGGACACATCAGTTGTTTCATTATTCGCTAAATTTACAGATTTTATATCCGTATCCTTTAAATCGTGAAAATTGGAGTCATCCTTCCCCATGTGTCGAGTACAGCCGCTGTCAACACAATAAAGATTCTCGGATTGTTCTTTGAATAATATGTTCGTATTCGTTGAATTTGTGCTGGCCAGTAGTCCTAAACTGTTTTGTCGATATTTAAATGATTTATCTTTTTCACACTGATTTGCACGGTGACCGATACGTTTACATTTCCAGCAAGTAATTTTTGAATTATCTCTTTCATTCTGAGTGTACTGTTCAGTAATCTTAGGATTCCTTTTATTTTTATTCCACGGAGCAGGTTTCTTTCGGAAATTCCCAGTCATGAACGCTCCATCGTTCGGTCTGTCATCATGGCGTCTGGCGTCGTTTTCTTCTACTATTTTTATTCGTAGTACTTCTGGTTTTGGTAGCTCATCCCTGGATTCTATTGCGCACCTGAAATTTTCATAACTGGATGGTAGGCTGTATAACAACATCACAGTTAACAAGTCATCATCTATTCTAATGTCCATTTCAGATAGTTTATCGACTATGTCAAAAAACTTTCGAAGATGATCTCGAATGCTCACAGATGAGGAATCTGCTATTTTATGTTGAATAAGCGATTTTAACAGTGACGCTTTTCTAGCGGGGCCTTTAGATTGATATATTTCTTCTAATTTTTTCCATATATCCAAGGATGTTTCGCAGTTTTTTATTTGTTTCAGTTCAGAAGGCGATATACACAAAATTATGTCGGCTTTGGCCTTTTCATCCATATCAGTCCATTTATCGAACGTTTCTTGTGATGTCGCATCACCAGCCACGAGCTCTGGCTTTGGTTTAGAGCCAGATACATAAATCCAGGATTCATTTGAGTGCGGACAGACGAACAGACAGATACGCAAATTGAAATCATATTCACACTTAAAAATTGTTAGGAATAGAATATTTCAATTTTATTAAGATTTGTGCCAAGTTATTAAAATATGGTTCATAGAAATATATCTAATAGAACACAATGCTTTGGAAAAAGGTTGGGTGTCCCTGTACACAAACCAAACAAGATATTAACTCCATTTTCAATAGGGAACATCCGATAGTGAACTTGAATAACATATATCAGTTTCAAAAAATTACATAAATATTTACGGGAGTTAGAGTGCGGACAGACGAACAGACAGATACGCAAATTGAAATCATATTCACACTTAAAAATTGTTAGACAGTGTTAAAAAAGCTTAATGTAAACGAAAGTGGATTCCAGCAAATTTTTATTAACAGCTGTTAATGTAACTGAATATTTTTGCGTGGCCCTGTAAATCTAATGCTAATCATACTACATTCTGTAGAAAACATTCTTTTATGCATATGAATAACATATTTCAATTTCATAAAGTTTTGTACCAAGTAAAGTTATTAAAATTTGGTTTAGAGAAATACCTCTCATAGAGCGCAATGCTTTGGAATACTTTCAGATGCCCTTCTATGCAAACCAGTGGTAGTATTTACTCACTTTCCTATAACAGTCATCCTATACTGAGCTTGAGTAACATATTCAAATTTCATTAAAATTTGTGCAAAACAAAGGAAATAAAATTTAGTTCATATTAATACCTCACTCGAACGCAATGCTTTGAAATAATTTCGTGTGTCTCATGTATACAGTCGGTAACAAAAGTGTCCGAACACTAGCAAAAATTCCTATGTAAAAAAAGCACACTTCAAACGGTTTTGTTAAATAAATCCTTGTCGAATCCTGTTCTTAGTCAGTGTAAGAACATGATTCGATAAGGATTTATTTAACAAAACCGTAGGAAGTGTACTTTTTATATATAGGAATTTTTGCTAGTGTTCGGACACTTTTGTTACCGACTGTACAAACCAGTGAGGGTATTTACTCTATTTTCAATAGGGAACATCCGATAGTGAACTTGAATAACATATATCAATTTCATTAAGGTATGTGTAAAGTAACGGTAATAAAATATGTTTTGTAAAAATATCACTCACAGAACATAATCCTTTGAATAATTTTGGGTGCCTCTGTCTAGGAGCTCGTAAAGGAACAAACACACTTCATTTTTGATAAGTAAATGACATTAAAAAGTTATTAGCAGAGTAAATGGAAGCATTTAAACAAGCTGAAAGTATTTGGCTAAAAAATATACCCAATTCAAGTGTTTTAAATGATTCAATAAGGACTCATAAGTACAATAAAATCCAGCTTTATTTTCAAACTAAAAACAACAACAACAGAATATTATTCTAACAAAAAACATTTCCAATTCATCCAATATATTTCATGTTAACAGAAAAGACCCTTAAAAAGAAAACTATTCAATCATTTCTAATTTAATTCATTTCAAAAATTCTAAACAACATAAGTATGTTACCTCTATTAAATGAATATAACACCTAAGCCATGACCCGGGGGATGAAACCAGTTACTTTAAAAATAAACAGTTAACAGCCATTTCCTTACACAACCTGCTTAGACAAACAGCAGGTGCTGATGGAAGGAAGATAACAAAAACAAAAGTAAGCCATGTTCTCCTCAAATCTCAAACTATTTATACAAAGCATATGCTGTTAGAGAGGTCAGATAACTGACAGATGTTGACCTACAATTGGATGATTCAAATTAACCGGAAGTGAGATGAAAAACGTCATCAAAACAGGTGTTGTCAGGAAAAGAAAAACATCATTAGTGAAAAAAGTCGGCCGGGAGTAACGTTTGAAAAAAGTAAACAAAAGAAAAAATAAACTGAACTCTTAGGAATCTATCAGTAAGTAAATATACTAAAGATTATATAAACTTATTTTAAACATGTTTTATTTATTAATAAATTATTTCAGATAAACCTTTTGAACTTGAAAGTTACTATTTAATTTAGACATAATAAGATCAAACTAAAACTAAAGTTTTATCAAATGAGTATTGTTTAAAATAAAGAGATTTCTTTTAATTTATCATTATATTTAACCATTATTTAAGATTAAGAAATAGCCAGAATAAAAATAAAAATGTGGTGAGATAATTAATAAAAAAAAAAAAATAACATTTTGTCATCACTTTCCCCCCCTCTCAACACATGAAAAAAAAACAAGGGTCTTTCCTTTACAATATAATAACATTTGAACAATTTAACAAGAACAATAAAAGAAAATTAACATGTATTAAATTTAACGTTAACTGTTCCAATCCAAAGTTATCCAACATAACAAAAATCTCCATCAAGTCCATTTCACAATACATGTCATATATTTAACGACATACCTCAGATCACGTGACTCTACAATACCTTAAGTACCTTAACCTCAAGCCACATGAACCTACAAGTTACCTTACCTCAGATCACATGACTCTACAGTACCTATAATACCTTAACCTCAAGCCATGCAACCCTACAGATTACTTTTACCTCGGATCACATGACTCTACAAAGCCTTAATACCTTAACCTCGAGCCATATGACCCTACAAAAAAAACAAATTGAATTCAGCATTATAAATAGATATGTGTGCCCATTGAAAGTACATTACTCTATTTAAACAAAATGAAAAATATATATATATATTACCATGATATATGAATAATGAAACGAACGATTACTGAACAATGCAAAAAAAAACAAAAAAAAATTTCCCAGACATCCATCCACTTTCCGCATGGGCCCATGCAATTCACATTCATGCTATGCATCTACAAAAAAAAAAAAAGAAGTTAATATATGCACAATGATAATGTAAGCTATATACAATGAAATGAGTAATGAATATATATATGAAACAAAGCAATATTAACTATATACAATACTAGACAAGTTTTAATATATATTTACTAAAAAAAAAAATATTTACTATATACAGGTTGCAACCCTTAATAAGCAATTCAGACAGCAAAAAAAAAAAAAACGGCACACCATACAGATAAATAGGAGCAAGAGTGTCAGCATTACACAGTAAAAAAAACTCAATTCTATTTACGAGTAGATATATAATCAAGAAAATTCTTAAGTTCAACTTTGGTAACGGGCTTGGTAAAAATATCAGATAAATTTAATTTACTTCTTATAAACCTTAATAAAAATTTCTCTTGATAAATTAAATCTCTAATAAAAAATAGCTTTACATCGATATGTTTAGTTCGGTGATTCTCTATTGGTGATTTTACAAAATCTATCGCTGCCTGGTTGTCCACAAACATAATTGCTTTTGGTAAATTGTCAATAATAAAACCATTGTTCATAGATTCTGTAAGAACTCTATCGACCCAAATTAACTCTTTGGCAGCCTCAGTCATCGCAACGAATTCAGCCTCCATAGTTGACAAACTGACGCATTTTTCTTTGAATGTGCGCCAACTTATGGGGGACTCGTCTAGCAATACCAACTGACCACCAATAGATGCACGGTCGTCTTTACTAGATGCAAAATCAGAATCTGAATACACTTTTAAACACGGATTATTACAACGTAAATGCAATTTAAAAGATTTTGAAAAATAGACATAACCAAGCAAACGAAGTAACCCATGCCAATGAGATAAACCAGGATTAGACTGATATTGAGAAAAAATATTAACGGCATACGAAATATCCGGACGTGTTCTACTTGTTAAAAAGGATAAACATCCAAGAACATTTCGATATGGTAATTTAGCCATTTCACTTCTCTCTCTATCAGTACTTGGACAATCAGCTCTAGAAAAAACAACTCCCTTACTAATAGGAAGCGAGGAAATAGGTATATTGAAATCTTTAAATTTATAATACACTTCTTCAATATATGAAGTTTGGTGTATACAAAGATCATTATCCTCAATAGAAAATTCTACACCTAAAAGTCTTTTAGTTTGTCCTAAAACTTTAAGTTCAAATCTGGTTTGTAAAAGTTCTATGGCACCATCAATTACTTTCTGATTCTTACCGAAAACCACCATATCATCGACATATAAAAGTAACAAAACTTCTGAATCAAGAAAATAAACACAATTACAACTTTCAAATTTTAGAAAACCCAAATTTATCAAAGTCTTATTTAATTCAAAATACCACTCTCTACCGCTTTGATGTAATCCATATATAGCTCTATCCAATTTACAATACAGATCTTCAAATCCCGATTTAACAAAACCTGGTGGTTGAGCCATATAAATGGCTTCTTTTAATGGGGCATACAAGTAAGCACTTGTGACATCGCACTGAGTGTGTGACCAACCTCTTTGCGAAACCAACAGTGAAAAAAATAGACGGATTATACTAAAATTCACGACAGGGCTAAAGGTCTCATCATAGCTGTCACCTTGAATTTGTTTATAACCCTGGGCAACTAGACGTGCCTTATACTTAGCTACTCTGCCTTGGTCATCCTTTTTTAATGTATAAACCCATCTGCATCCCACTGGAGTCACATCTTTAGGAAGCGGTTCTAAATGCCAAACACCCCTTTTATTCATAACCCCAATCTCATTTTCCATAGCTTTCCACCATTCATTTTTGTCTTGGGATTTAAGCATCTGTTTATATGTATTTGGTATGATAGGGCCATCTAGTCATGCTTGAGTTAAATTTACGGAGTTTATTTCATCACCATCATCCTCACTATTTTCAGAAACCGAATCAGAACCATCAGAGTTATTATTGGAATTTATATTAGATACTGATATTTCACCTGAAAAATTATTTTTTGCAGAAAAATCATAAATGGTTGGATCAAATTTTAAACTATTTTTACTACAATATGCTTCAATATCTTTTAATGATTTTAACTTTCGTTTATTACCCTTTTCTTTATAATAAATGTCTACTCGAGAACCATCCCTTCTCTTAACAGGACATCTCACCCACTTTACTTCTTTTAAAGACGTATCCCCACTAGGCAGACCTTCGCGGGAGGTTCCGGATGGGCCAGGCTGCAACTCATCAACAGAATCTCCACCGCTATATATCTGCAAAGCAGGACACGAAAAAGGATCATCAACGGGCGCCATCACGCTTCCGCTGTTATTCGAAGAAATATAATCCTCGTCAAATGACACATTTAATGACTCAATGATTCGGTTTTCATCAGGGATATAGACTCTATAACCTCTAGTCTTTATAGAATATCCCACAAGTTGACCTTTAACAGCTTTAGGGTCTAATTTACGACGTAATTGTCGAGGAACACCGACATAGGTTATTGTTCCAAAAGGTCTTAAATGTTTCACTGAGGGTTTAAAACCGCAATATTTTTCTAAAGGAGTTAAAGATTGATTACCATGACAGACACGGTTCCAAGAATAAACAAAATGGCGCATGGCTTCTGGCCAAAAAGACTGGTCCAAACCACTTTCCGCCAATGTTGCTCTAGCCCCGTTTAATACTGTCTGGTTAAATCTTTCAACTATTCCGTTCTGCTCTGGGGTATATGCATTTGTAAATTCATGCTTAATACCCTGAGAATCAAAAAAATCAGTTAAATATTTATTAAAAAATTCTTTCCCATTATCAGACCTAAAGCTTTTGACCTTCTTACCGGTTGATCGTTCAGCCCTTGTTATGTGGCGAATGATTATATCGGGTACATCAGATTTAACCTTCATGGGATATAAGGAGGCTTTTCTGGAAAACTCATCAATAATGGCTAAGTAGTATCGCTCACTATTTCGACCTTCAATAGGAGATGGTCCCCAAACATCCGCCACTAAAAGTTCTAAAGGCTCTTTGGATCTAACTTCATGACCAGATTTAAAAGACCGTCTCCTAAATTTATTTAGCTTACAAGTTTCACAATTAAAATTAGTATCTTTAACATCAGGAAAACCTCTCACACCATTTCTTTTTAAAGTATTCACAATCAAATATGGACTTACATGAGAGAAACGTTTATGCCAAATTTGCATTTTATTTTGGTTTTCAACTGATGTAGTATTTGTTTCACTAAAAGTAACGTGTTTATTTCCTACAATTTTTGGAAAAGTTTGATATACACCATTAATAAGAGAAGCTTTAAAATAAGTTTCGTCCTGATATTTGACTTTAACCAACCCGTTACCACCAATAAAATAAAAACCATATTTATCTAATCTAGGGGCAGATATTAAATTTCTCCTTAATTTATCAGAATACATAACATTTTGAAGTTCTATTATTTTATTACCAAATTTTAATTTAACATTTCCTTTCCCTAAGATTGGGAACTCAGATCCCTGAACAGCAACTGACATTTTTTCATTAGATACAGGATAAAACTTTGAAAATAAATTCTTATCACGACAAAAATGATGTGAGGCTGCTGAATCGAAAGTCCAAGCAGCCCCCCCCCCATCTTCAATAGAATTACTAAAATTAGCTTCAGTTAACAAAAATGCACTTATATTTTTAACATTATATTGAAACTGATCTGAATCAAAGTTTATAAAGTCAGGTAACTCACACTTTGGACTTTGGAATCTTCTTTGATGCTGTCTGTCTCCTCTGCGAAATCTAGGCCTCCGAGATCCAGTCTTAAAATCTGTAGAATCCACGTTTCTGGCAGGTGATGATGAACGGTTATACCATCTTCTAGATGAGGCTGCACCATTACGGCTCGGTGATCTTTTACTAGACCTGTTTCTTGCTACATTCTTTATGGATGACTTATTAAAAAAGTTATTTGTTTCATCTGCCCCCAGGCCATAGCGGTGTTTTTCAAGACCATTACCTTCAATAAAATTAACATCTCTCATTTTCTCCCCATTCAAATCCATCTCTCGTAACTTAATCCTAGTATCCTCAGCCACCAACTCATTCACTATATCATCAAAAACAAATTTACTACTCTCCCATCTCAAAATACATTGCACAATGCTATCAAAACGAGATGGCAAATACCTCAACAATTGAAAACTGACATATATTTCCTGAAACTCTTTATTTAAACCTTTCAATTGTTCAAAAATCTGTCTCAATCTAGCAGCAAACAAGTCAACTGGCTCATTTGGATAAATTTTACAATTACATAATTTAGAAAAAAGTTCCATGTGAAATGATTTTGAATCTGGATAAAAATGTTTTGAAATGGCATTCCATGCTTTAACAGGATCTGAAAAACCTTCAATAATTTTTCTGTAATCTGACTCAATGTTCAGATAAATAACCGACAGAGCCACATTACTACGTTTTTTAAACTCCAAAATCTCCTTTGCAGCTTCTTCAGTCTTATCTGCAGGGTCAGGTTTGGGTGAAACCTCCCCTCCTGACACAATTTCCCATAAACCACGTTCCATAAGTACATATTTAATGTCTGACTGCCAACTACAGAAATTTCTAGAGTTCAATTTAGGGATATTTGTCAAAGAACTAGCCATTTTTCTTCAAAAAACAAAAAAACAAACTTTTATGTTCAACCAATAAACCATTAAAACAACTAAACAAAAGTAAAAGAAAGCAAAACAATTAAACCAATTCCACATTTAAACCATATCCCCCCCCCAAACACAAGCACTTATAACAACATGCTATTGAGGGGAAACATACTTTAAGTAAAGTCACTTTTAATTGGGCATTAAGCATTCAGCCAAACAAAATAAGCCCATAACCTTGATAAGTAAATGACATTAAAAAGTTATTAGCAGAGTAAATGGAAGCATTTAAACAAGCTGAAAGTATTTGGCTAAAAAATATACCCAATTCAAGTGTTTTAAATGATTCAATAAGGACTCATAAGTACAATAAAATCCAGCTTTATTTTCAAACTAAAAACAACAACAACAGAATATTATTCTAACAAAAAACATTTCCAATTCATCCAATATATTTCATGTTAACAGAAAAGACCCTTAAAAAGAAAACTATTCAATCATTTCTAATTTAATTCATTTCAAAAATTCTAAACAACATAAGTATGTTACCTCTATTAAATGAATATAACACCTAAGCCATGACCCGGGGGATGAAACCAGTTACTTTAAAAATAAACAGTTAACAGCCATTTCCTTACACAACCTGCTTAGACAAACAGCAGGTGCTGATGGAAGGAAGAACACAAAAACAAAAGTAAGCCATGTTCTCCTCAAATCTCAAACTATTTATACAAAGCATATGCTGTTAGAGAGGTCAGATAACTGACAGATGTTGAGCTACAATTGGATGATTCAAATTAACCGGAAGTGAGATGAAAAACGTCATCAAAACAGGTGTTGTCAGGAAAAGAAAAACATCATTAGTGAAAAAAGTCTGCCGGGAGTAACGTTTGAAAAAAGTAAACAAAAGAAAAAATAAACTGAACTCTTAGGAATCTATCAGTAAGTAAATATACTAAAGATTATATAAACTTATTTTAAACATGTTTTATTTATTAATAAATTATTTCAGATAAACCTTTTGAACTTGAAAGTTACTATTTAATTTAGACATAATAAGATCAAACTAAAACTAAAGTTTTATCAAATGAGTATTGTTTAAAATAAAGAGATTTCTTTTAATTTATCATTATATTTAACCATTATTTAAGATTAAGAAATAGCCAGAATAAAAATAAAAATGTGGTGAGATAATTAATAAAAAAAAAAAAATAACATTTTGTCATCAATTTTCAATAAGGTACATTCTGTACTGAACTATAATAATGTGTATTAGTTTCAAGAAAGTCTATAAATAATAACGGGAGTTAGAGCGCGGACAACAGACAAACCGAAGTCATTAGCACTTTTCAACCTTGTTAGAAAGTGTTAAATTTTTTTTAGCAAGTAATAAAAAGGTTTACTATAAACGAAACTGCAATTTCAGTAAATTTACAATAACCCTTAGTGTAACTGAATATTTTTGTGTGGCCCTGTAAATCTTACGCTAATCATACTGTATTCTATGGAAAGCATTATATTGTGTATATGACTAATATATTTTAATTTCATTAAGATTTGTGCAAAGTAACGTTTTTAAAGTTTGGTTTTTAGGAATACCTCTCATAGAACGCAATGCTTCAGAGAATACATTCGGGTTTCCCTGTATGCAAAGTATTAATGGTATTTACTCCATTTTCACTGGGGAACATCCGATAGTGATGTTGAATAACATTTTTTAATTTCATGAAGATATGTGTAAAGTAATGGTAATAAAATATGGTTTACGAAAATACCTTCCAATAGAACACAATGCTTTGGAATACTTTCGGATGTACCTGTATACAAACCAGTAGAGGTACACGCTCCATTTTCAATAGGGAACATGCTATAGTGAACTTGAAAAATATATATCAATTTCAAGAAGTTCTATGAATATTTACCTTAGTTAGTGCACGGACAGACAGACGGATGGACAGACGGACAGACCCAAACCGAAGTCAATAACAGTTTTCAACTTTCTTTGGAACATTCAAGTAACTCGCATGCATTTAATGCATTATCGCATTTAGGGAGTTTGAACATCGCATTTAGGATATAGTACCTTAAATGCGACAAAAATTTCCTAAATGCGACGCTGGAATACTTTTTCATAAATTACAGACAATTTTTTAATTTTTTGAAAAGGAATGACACAAAACACAAGTTTAGAACTAAAAATATAATGTTCAACCATTTTCTCTTTCTTTTCATATTTATTTATTTAATGAAATACAAATTTCCTAAATTCGGTAAACTAACCAAAAATCACGTCGCATTTAGGCACAATGACCTTAATATGTTTACAACTATAAATTACGTAGTAAATGATTTTATTTTAGGATGATTTATATCATATTACATTTAATTATTGCCTCTGAAGTTTTAGCTGGAGCCACTATAATAACATATGCCGACTGCCGACGCATCAGCCGCCATCTTTTTGCCTCGAAAGACGCAAGCTTTCACGCATTTATCATTATATTGGCGTTTTAAAAAAATGTTTTATCTCAGTTAAGGTCTGTCAAGTATGATAAATAAAGAGCGGATTATATGAAATTGCATACCTAAATATAAATTTGCATACTTGAGTCTCCTTCCACCCCCTTCAAACTTTTTTTTTTTTTTTTTTTTTTTTTTTTTTTTGAGGGGAATTGACACTTTTGATTTGGCACCCCTAAAGGTTTCGTATAAAAACATATATTTCCATTTAATATTTATAAATTTGATTTTATTAGGCTCGATCAATAAAATATATATTCAGGCAACAACTCGTATGGTTTTTAATATATTTTTCATAGATTTAAAAATTTAAATTGTGATTTTTTCAGGTTGCGTTTTTTCATTAATTTCTGATCTCCAAAATGCTAAAACTTCTATAGATATTTAAGAAAAGACAATGTTTTTTCGGATGTTTAATAGAACCTACTTCAAGGAATTGGGAATGGATTTTGAAATGCATTAATGATTTTTTGAGGGAAAAAAAGAACTAAAAGTGCATGTCTATGTAAAGAAAAAAAATTTTTTTTTGTTATATTTTTATTTTTTATATATTTTCTTTTTAAGATATTACAAAATCCATCATAAATTCTTTAAAGCATACAAAAAAATATTAAGGATTTTATATATATATATATATATATGAAAGGATAAAGAGAGGTAAGTTTTTAAATTATTATTTTATTATTTTAAATTAATAGTGGGCAATAATTTAAAGAAAATCCCATTAGAAAGTCTTAACTTAAAATTAATTCTAAAATTTCCCCTGTAAAGTAAGTTTTAGTACAAGGCGCAAGCATAACGCAAAAATCATAAAAGAGAACCAATTTTAAGATAAGAAAGTGATGAATAAGTGCAACCTGCAGCTTTTTGTGGTTAGGAGCTGCATAGTAATTAATCCTAGAAATCTGGACCTCAGCTAAACTGTCAATCATTAAGTCCAATAAGCGTAGGAAGGAGTGATGTAATTTCCCGCCAAAAATGCCAGTATTTAAGTGAAAACACGGACAGAGGAGCACTCTCTTCTTGTGTGCTCTTGCTTAGTAAACTTACGTCAAATAACGGCCCGAGAGGGGTCACCGGTATCACATGATGTTTGATCGCGGGCCTCCGGCTACACTGCGCGGCTCCCATTTGCTCAGCCTATAATTATGGATTGTATCTTATGATATGTTCCAGATGGATAAATAAAAACATGTGCTGCAAATTTGGAGTTATTACTGAGTGCCAGCCTCTTTCCTTCATAGCTATTATGTGACTCAAGTAAGGGAATTCGTCACATATATATTTTTTTTTAGTACGACAGGCCTATTTCTTTCAATCTGGCATTTTGCTTCGTTACCAATTTATAGTGTTCCACTTCGAAAATGCCTGCAAATATCCAATTTTACCATTTAATTTCTTACTCTATCTTAAAACATTTTAGGAAATCCTTAAAAACTTATATATATATATAATTTTTTTTTTTTCACTTCCTATCGATGAGGATTGATCTCAGAACCCAGGGCCTGATTATCCAAAAGGCTCAGGAAGCACAAGCTTCCCCTCTAAAATTTAAGAGGGGGCCCCATAAGGATTAAAAACATGGTCTTGAATTTTTTGTTTCATATTTTCACACTGAGATTGAATTTTTTCTGAGAAAGTTTACCTAAAACAAGACAAAACACTCACTATTTCGGGAAAATTCTATTATTTAACCTGAAAAATCTGAATGTTCTTAGGTAAAAAGTTGTATGATTTTAATGTTTTGTCTAGAAACCACCCAGATGTAGGGGGGGAAAAATTAATAAACGCACACTATTTTTTGGTCTACAGCATTTTTATATTACAATATGTAACAGAAAAACAACATTTTCCGGGGGGCCCCGAAATGATGCTGAGCTTCCCCTAGCTTCAAAGCTTAATCGGGCCCTGTCAGAACCTTCTGGTTCGTAGTTGTGTACTCTGACCACAGTGTGTAGATTATAACATGTTATAAAATTTATTTTTTTCTCTTTAAAAGATGGGTAAATTCTCTAAATAAATAAAATTATATATTAAAGTATTTAATCTTAAACAACTATTTAAAATTTAACGATATAACTGTTTTTAACCTATAAATAATAAATTTACAATATACGTTTTCTAATTTTTATATCTTCCCTTTCATATCTTTTTCAGTGTAACTGAAACAAATGCTTTGATCAATTTCCAGTATTCACTTAGCAATCCCAACGTAATGAAAATTATTTTCGCGCTGGAAAGGATATGTTTTGACTTATCTCTATTCTTTTGTTTTGTGAAACCAAAAAAATAATTAATTCGGCTTCTTTGAATCTTACATCGAAATATAACTCAAGTGCCTTTATGTCGCCTAATTTCCATCATCAGCTAAATAAAATATTTGCTTAGCTGGTTGTTTCCCAGGAACTAAAATACTTGGCGAAATCATGCCAACATTCACTAACAACGGCTATTGAAGTACTGGTCGTCATTTCAAAAATTACACAAAAATATTCGTAACGTACAGCAACCATTCTCTATCTTAAACTTTGAACTTAGTGTCTATAAAATTAAACGCCAAATGCAATGTCATTTTTCGCCCCAGTTTTGGAACTCACTTACTTAGTGATTTACGACCATGCAATAGCTCAAGAAAGATTGGGGCTTTGGGCCCGGCCTTGTGCCCGATACTGTTCCCCTCCATACTGTTATTTCATCTATGGTCACGCAACAAATTAGCTTCTTTGGGAATAATCAATAAATTTACCTGAACCAATATACTGCCTCATGAATACGTTCTTGGGTGATGTACTTTCATCTATAATTAATTTTTAACTTGACTTTTTATACAGCTTATCCTGTGTGGCCAACGCAATAATATTATCTTTTCGACAGCAATTCACCATCATTAGGTAATGGAATTATCATCATTAGATACAAAGCCAACGGATCTCGGCTGAATATTTCCTCATTATTTAATCTAGCGTTTTCGTATATATATATTTTTGAAAGGATGTTAAAATACAAATACAAGTAGTCTTGTCGTACTAAATTATATTCTATCATAGACAGAATTTCATCCATAGTTTTAATGCTCGCGATACGAGCATACATCGAGATACTCACCATTGCAGTACAGTTTATTTTTTATTTATTTTTTAATGCATATTAGGAAGACATAAATAAAATTGTTAAAAAAGCTGTGCATCTATGTAAATGTTAATTAAATCATTCGCACATTATATATTTATATAGAAACATTTAACTGCCATAAATTACGTTAAGTTTAATTTCGTTTATCTATGTACTTTTTTTAATATGACAATTTAATCAAGTAGTAATCATTCAAAGTCTCGGGTGTCCTCTTTTAGGCGATACAATATTTTTATGAATATTTTAAATGCATATTTTCTGTTTTTAAATGCATTTTTTTTTTTTTTTTTTTTTTGGGGGGGGGGGGGGGGGGTTAGTGCATATATTGCTATTTTTTAAGTGGCTGTCTAGTGATAAGCAACAACGTGTTACTAGCACAATTTATCACTTATGTGTGCGTAACGTAAGCGTACTGATAAAAAGTGGTAAAAGTAAGTGTACTGATTAAAAGTGGTTAAAAATAAATAAATAAATAAAATAAAAGCTAAAATTACAAACAACAATAAAAAAAAATAGCAACTCAAATGTAACACATGACGACCAAAACAGTTGCTACTGCTTAATCTGTTGATTCGCTGGGTACATGTGACAACAACAAGACAAGGCAAAAAAAAAAAAAAAAAAAAAAAAAAAAAATGTCGAATGCGCCAGCTTGTATACATAGAAGCCTTAGTTTTAGTAGTTTATTACTGAGCACAGAATTATTGTTTCCATCAGTCCAGTAAAAATGCCGTCTCAAAAAATGGTCTAACAATAAATTTACCACTCAAGAATGGATTGTCTTTTACAAATGAAAACACGTGAATACACCCTTGCAAATAAAAATATTTTAATAATGATTTGAACAGACAAATACAAATAACAAGAACGGTTCGCTCTGATTACTAACACTTTCCAACTATACGTACTTGTTGTATAACTTTCAATGTACTTTGCTTACATTATCGCACAACGGACAGACAAAAGAACAGAAAGACAGACAGACTAATTAAATTCATAATCACTCTTAAACATCGTTGGAAAATGTTAAAAATGCTTAACAAACGAAATGCAATTCTAACAATTTCCAATAGTAATCCTTAATGTATCGGAATATTCTTGTGTAGCCTTGTAAATATGAATTCTAAACATATCATATTCTATACAAATATTATTTTATAATATTAACATTAAATGTCAATTTTATTATAATTTTTGCAGTAAAAAGTTATTTAAATATGATTCATAAAAATGTCTCTCATAAAACGCAATGCATTTTGTGTGTGTGTCCCTGAAGCCCATTTTAAATAGAGAACATTCTATAGTGACCTCGAATAATATATATTAATATTCTTTTGAAGAAATTCTGAACATCTTTACGGACGCTGGAGATGAGTAGACGGACAGTCAGACAAACAGATTGACTAATTCAAATCATATTCACTCTTAAACATTAACAGAAAATATTAAAATACTTAATAATAATGAAAATTCAATTACAGCTATTTTCTTATATATCTTAATATTTTTATGCAGGCGTATAAATACTAATGCTAATTGTACTATATACTATTGAAAGCATTCGAGGATTTCAATAACATACTTCAATTTCACTAAAATTTGTGCAAAGCAAAGGTATTAAAATATAGTTTACAAAAATACCTCTCATAGAACGCAGTGGTTAAGAATACTTTCGGTTGTCCCTTATACAAACCATTGGTGGTATTTACTCCATTTTCAACAGGGAACAATCGATACTGAACTTGAATAACGTATTTCAATTTCATTAAAATTTGTGCAAAGTAGAGATATTAAAATATATTTATAGGAATATCTCTCATAGAACGTAATACTTTGAAGTACTTTCAGGTGTCCCCATATACAAACTAGCAAGAGGACTCCATTTTGAACAGGGAATATCCAATGATGAACTTGGATGACAAATCAGTTTCAAGAAATTCCATTAATATTTACGGGAATTAGAGTGCAGACAGACAGATAGAAATACAAATGAACAGACAGACAAGCCGAAGTCATATATTACTCAACTTTGTTGGAAAGTGATAAAAAGAAGAAAAAATTTGGAAAAACATGCCTCAGACATCGATTAACCCTTTCAGTCGCAATGTTCCCGCTGATGGAACAGCTAATTTTAATTCTCAAGTGCAAAAACTCATCGCGAAAATTTTTTTGCAAAAAATTACATTTATAACATTTTAGAAAACGCCCTTTTTTTTTTAAACCTGAAAATTTAAAATTTCTTCTATTTTAATTTTGTTCGTAAATTCCGGTGGCAGTGTAATTTAAATGATCCGAATTACCCTGCGCCGCAAAGGGTTAAGAAACCCTTTCCATAATGCTATCGTAAAAATAAGATTGTTTCATAATGTTTTCTACGTCGTCATTTTTACTGCATTTCATATTCATACAAGAAAAGTATTTCAATTGTAAATAATTTATACATCTATTTCTTGCAGAATGCACGCTTACAGATGTTCTGGGCACGATTTACCCTTTTTAGAAAATGTCCGTCTTTGTAACAGTGATGCCAGATGGTCGAAAATTATTTCCCCCAAACAGGTCTTCAAATTTCCCCAAATGAGGGGTTTTCTTCGAAAAAATCCCCAACTTGAGATTTCTAATAAAAAGGGAAAATAAAAATTTTTTCACAAAGAAATATGAAGCAGATTTAAGGAGATTTAAGCTTAGATTTTTTTCCAAATGAAGGCAATTTAAAAAAAAAAAATATCCCTAAATAACAATAAAGTTATTGAAAATCCCTGGTCGTAGGGATAAATCAGTACGTTGCCATCATTGACAGAAAGTTGAAACACTCCCCAGATTTGTCGCCAAAAATTTTAGAATTCCCCCAAAAAGTTCCCACAAACATTTGGTCCCCAAAATTGTCCCCAGAAGCCTCAAAAATCCCCCAAAATGGGGACAAAATCCCCAATCTGACATCACTGCTGTGTAACGAAAATTTTGCAACATTATAGTTTGCATCGTATAAAAAGCTTTACCGTGTCTTTAGAAAAGCATAATTTATTCTTCTAATAACTGGTGATAATAAAAGACAGATTTACTCAGATGAGGTTTCCCTATAACATTTTTAATGAAGCTGTAAGTTGTAGCAGCTGCTTCTTTTTATAGCAAGGCATTATTCATTCTCACTAGTTTTGGAAAATGAGCTATCTAAGTTTGTTCAAAGATCGATAGATATGCGTTCAGTTTAGGCTGCACTCAGAGAATGAATGAATAAAAATATCGTATGTACAAGAAATTGTCTGTTTCCAATACAAATTCTGTTTAGATTAAAACAAAATATTTCTTTTACCATTCCTAGTATCACATATATTAGGAAAAAAAATGTTTTTTACTTAAAAACATGCAGAAATTAATGTAAAGCTAAACATAATATTTGTTAGTTTTAGCAAAGAATTCTGTTCACAGTTTTTAAATTTGCTAACAATGTATCTTGAGTTGTCGTTACAAAAACTGATTCTTTACTTCTAATGAAAATTTCGTTTAAAATAACAAAGTAACTTCAAGAACAACAATAACAAAAAAAAAAAATGTTAACGATACATCTTGTGTTGTTGTAATAAAAACTGATTTTTTATCTCTAGAGAAAATCTCGTTTAAAATAACAAAATACCCTCAGCAACAAAACAAAACAAACAAACAAACAACAACAACAACAAAATTTTAACAATATATCTCGTATCATCGTAACAAAAACTGATTTTTTACTTCTAAAGAAGTTTTTGTTTAAAATAACAAAATAACCTTTTTTTTAAATAATAATAATAATAATAATAATAATAATAATGACATATTTCGTGTTGTCGTACCAACAACTGGTTCTTTACTTCTAATGAAAATTTGGTTTAAAATAACAAAAGAATTTCAACAACAAAAGAATTGTTAACAATATATTTCGTGTTATCGTAACAAAAACTGATTATTTTATTCAAAGGAAAATTTGGTTTAAAATAACAAAATAGCCTCAACAACAAAAAAATTGTTTACAATAGATCTCGTGTTGTCGTCATAAAAATTGATTTTTTACTTATAATGAAAATTTGATTTAAAACAACGAAATAACCTCAAAAATAAAAAATAATCTGGTGTGTCACTCACACTACTTTCTCTTACCCTGAAATTTAGTACTATAAATACAAGTTGGAGATTAAGAGGTAAGATAACGAGTACTGTTATGTAAACCTATGTTAAACAATTCAAATTAGGCTTAGGAAAAGCTTTATATGATAATTAGTTCTGTGTGAGGGGGGCTACCGCTCCCCTCAACCCTCCGTTTCATTAATGTACAAAAAACAAGCGACGAATATTTAGCTTAAAACATACATTATTTACCATATCTCTATATAAGGAAGTCCAGTGATTTTTTTTTTTTTAACATGCGTGATAGCGATTGACGCGGAACCGAGTTACGAGCAATTTCAGATTCATGCACAGCAAGGTAGGGGTGTCTAGTGTTTTTTTTTTTTTTTTTTTTTTTTTTTTTTTGGTTTTTACATGCGTGATTATGATTGCCGTGGAAACGAGTTTCGTGCGTTTTCAGATTCATGCACAGTGAGGTAGAGGTGTCCAGTGATGTTTTTTTTGGTTTTAACATGCGTGATAGTGATTGCCGAGGAACCGAGTTTCGTGTGTTCTGAGATTCATGCACAGCGATGCAAGGCTTTCCAGTATTTTTATTTATTTATTTATTTTATTTTATTTTTTGGTTTGCATGTTCGTGAAGCGTACATACCTGCGTTATACCGATTGCTGCAAAAACCACTTAAGTGCGTTCTCTGATTCGACCATTCATCGAATAGTGACTTTTACTATACGAGTAACAGCTTCAACTGTTTCCAGAATATTCCAAGAATTAAAATTTCTATTTGACTGTTTCCGAGAATATTCATTTTAATAATAATTTTGTTGCACAGATTCGAAAAGTTCAAAAAATGTTTGATATTGTCAAGGAGATCCCATACTAAAGCTGTGAATAAAATAGTCGCCAATCGAAATATATTTATTTAAATGTTTCAATTATTCAATTAAAAAGACATCCTTTAAATATAGTGCCCAGCGAAGCGGGCGAAGCCTGCTAGTAGATTACTAATTTCATGCAAAAGTGGACATAAAGATTATTTTTTAATTTTCAACTAACTTATTCATCACTTTCTCCTACATTCAAAAAAAAAAAAAAGAAAGTATTGATTCATAGAAACTTTCGACTACCGGTTTGTGATTTATTTACAAGTTTTGAGAGGGCCAGAACACAATTTGACCATTTTTAGAAAATGTCTGCATGTGTGTGTGTGTGTGACAAAAATTTTGTGACGACTGTATCTCCGGAACTACTGCTCAGAATTGCATATAAATTTATACGTAGATGCACCTTAACATGTATTAGTGTCTATCAACCTTTGGTGTCAATCGCCCAACAGGTGCCGCTGTTATACAGAGATTTCCGGAATTTAAGAGAAGCGCCTGTATCTCAGGAACTACTACATGGAATTGCACATAAATTTATATGCAGATACACATTGACATATATTAGTTGTTATCAACTTTTGGTGTCAATCTCCCAACAGGTTTTGCTACTATACAGCGATATGCACAGTTTCAAGGAAGGCTATATCTCAGGAACTACTGCACAGAATTGCATATAAATTTATATATAAATGCATTTTAACATGTGTTAGCTTCTGTCAGCTTTTAAAAACAATCGCTCAAAAGGTGGCACTTCTATAATGCGATTTATGCAAGTTAAAATAAGGCTATTACAAATAACGCAATTTAAGGTAAGGTTCTCAGGTTCTATTGCGTGTAATTGAACAAAAGTTGATACATGAAAAGCCAAATTATGAGATATTATGATTAAAATGTATATTTAGTAAATAATAGAGTTCTAAAAAAAAAAAAAAAAAAAAAAAAAAAAAAACCGACTAAATGAATAAATGAATAAATTTTGAATGGTCTTTATTTCTTTTCCGAGGTATGTATTGAAATGTCTGAAATTTAAGATGCTCTACCTTAATTTGAAAAATAACAAGTTGTATAAAGAATTCACTGCGTTTTACCTGCGTGTTTTTTAACGAAATTTCGCTGTATTTTCTTTCCTCTGCTCTCTCTCTCTCTCTCTCTCTCTTTTTTTAGGGAAAGGGTGGGAAGAGAAAAAGCACCAGATGTTAATTTTTCTTTCTTTTATGTGCAAAATCGTTTTGAAATGACTTTGTATTCATGTAATTCAAATCTCTATAATAATAATTATTATTATTACTATTATTATACACATGTTAGTTTTGTCACACACAAGAGCAGTTTCTTCTTCCTCTTTTTTTTAATTTACTTTTCTGAATTAATTATTTATTTTATGAAAAATGGGAATAGTATGTTAAGAATAAATAAATATCACTTTCATACCGCTGCTCTTAAGATTTTCAACTCAAAAATTGTAAATTTTTATAGCTAAGATTACCTTTTAACTTCAATTTACAAAAGGCTATCGATTAAGAGGGAGATTGGACAATGCATAGGTCGGATCCCGATTAAATGAAAATCCTGAATAAGTGAACTTATGCAAATTTTGACGAAAAAATAAAACAGACATTTTTTTTCATACACCCCCCCCCCCGTTCTCTTATACCCATAGACCTTATATAGATAGACTACGCCACCAATAGGACTTCCCATTATAGTGAATGTCTTCAACATGAGGGTGTAATCTGATACCTCCATCCTTTGCGGTCAGCGCCGTATGTCACGTGACAAAGAGTTGAGGGAGATTCTTCCATAAGAAAGCACTTATTTTTGTAAAAATCAAACAAAAAATTTTCCCCTTCAAAATGGTTTTTCACAAAAGAAACTTTTTTATAATTTATCTATGACATTTTAGCTTTCCAATGATGCGCAAATCTAAAGACTTAAATAAAAAGTATGTGCACAATACAGAAATTAAAAAACCCAAAACTACTTTCTTTCCTTTGGAAAAATAACATAATATTCATTCTCGTCTCTCGCATCACGTGCTAATTTAGCTGGGGAAGCTAGCTCATCTCGCGGACAGATAATGAGGGGGATGCGTGGTTTATGTATATAAGGTCTATGCTTATACCTATATATGAAACAGAAAGCATTATTTCAAAGTCAAATTATCTGAATTGAGTTTCTGCAATATTTTTTACTGTTTCGGGTACCCTGATTTCCAAAATCAAGTTTATAGCGGTTGTGTGTATGTGTTAATATTAGATATTAAAAAGAGACTTGGCTCTAGGTAAATAAACGCACGAGAAATCTTCTATGGCTTGAACGCCAAAGAGAATAATGGAACAGCAAGGTATCTGCTATTCCATTATTCTCTTCGGTGTTCAAGATGTGGAATATTTTTCTTGCGTTTAGTTGTGTGTATGAATGAGTGTGTTTTTGTGTGTGAGCCTGTTATAAGCTTATTTCAAAAATAAATAAATAAATATTAGCAGGAAGTTTAAACTTGGTATTCTAAACCTGTATTATATACTAGTGATGTTAAATTAAAAGTTTTATTGAGGTCTTAGAAATGGCTCAACCAGTACATGAACATACAAAAGTATTTAAATACATTATGTCTAAGAGCGAAATGTATCCTCGGCACTTAACATCTTTAGACTACATTAAACAAAATGAAACTGATATATGTTTTTTTTTTTTTTTTTTTTTAATTCACAAAAGTATATTACACATAGAATAAAGCATAAAAATTAATTATCCTTAGTTTACTGGGCTACTCAAAATAATTCTTATATATTAATGCTATGTTTGGAAATTACTCAAAATGTATTTCAAGCTGTGGCCTTTCAAGTTGTGCCATACATTTCTTTTTTCTTTTTTTTTTTTTTTCCTGTGCTAAATAGAAATACACTCTTTGATGCATATATTGGTTTATAAACAATATAAAAGTCTATATTGCAGCCACGTTCCCTAAAACTACCAGCGACGACGCATCCAAAATGTTGGAGGGGCAGGGCCGGCTCGACCGCATATAGGCAAACTAGGCGATGTCCTAGGGCGCTCAAATCTAGAGGGCGGCACAATCCAGACAACAAGATCTATTTTATTTATTACTATCTAACGGCACTTTAGAATAGATAAAATGTAGTCTTGGAAACACAGCACTCATGTTGTGTGAAAATTTTAAACACTTACAATCTTTGTCTAGAAAGGACTAAAAGGTACAAGTCTGCTGCTATGACTTGGAAGCATTTTCTGAGTTTTTCTTGGCGTGTTTTCAATTGGACGTGTAAAAATGAAGTAGATGGATAATCCTCGAATTGACTTTTCAGGGCATCAATCTAATTTATCTAATGAGGAGCGCTAGAGAAATAGTCACAAACCTGGCTTGACTTTACCATAATAATGATCTATTTATTTCAAAAACTTACAACGTCGAATTGAGTTTTGAAAACAGTCCGTCATTAAATCTGTCCATCTAATTGTTAACAGCTTTACACTATATCTCAAACTCACCGAGTCATTATTTCATGGGGCTGTGCTGTACGTTATAGGAACTATAAAGTTTTGACTTTCCATTCAAGGGTCTCAATTGTACATCATGTTTTTATAATTTTGAACTGACATAAAAAGAAACTAGTATGTTGTGGCCACCACAAGACTTTCTTCTATATTTACCTATACATATTCAATCAGTAACAATATTTAAAAAAAAAAAAAAAAAAAAAAAAAGTACGGTTTTTTTTTTTTTTTTTTTTTTTTTTTTTGTTAAAAGTAAAAAAAAATCGATAACTTTGTTTTAAATTATCACAGATTTATAGTTCAACCATTCGTTTTAAAGGTATTGACGAGACCTTTCGAAAGATACCCATTGTGAAAATTTACCCCCCCTGGGGGGGTATTTCCCCCCTAGGGGGGGGAAGCGATGCCCCCCCATGCAGAATTTTTTTTTCCTAGTTACATACTACTATTATCAATAATTCATATTAATTTTAGAATCACAAGTTTAGAACAACTCTAATTATGCACATTTATACGAATTTTTGTCCTATGCTGCCATGTTAAAAATTTAGATAAAATGCTATCACAGCGCCACCTGTTGAGCTATTGATCCCCAAACATAATCAGCACCAGTTTATGTCAGGGACCAACTAAATACCAAGTTTGGTTAAATTTCGTTAAAAAAAAAAAAAATTGCGATTTTTTTCTAAGTTTTTTTTCGTTAAAAGTAAAAAAAATCGATAACTTTGTTTTAAATTATCACAGATTTATAGTTCAACCATTCGTTTTAAAGGTATTGACGAGACCTTTCGAAAGATACCCATCTTGAAACTTTGCCCCCCCCGGGTGGGTACTCCCCCCCCCCGCTGGGAGGGGGAACCGATGCCCCCACATGCACAAAAATTTTTTCCCAGTTAACTATTATTATTATCAACGAGACCTTTCGAAAGATACCCATCTTGAAAATTTACTTCCCCGGGGGGGTACTTTCCCCCCTGGGGGGGGGGAACCGATGCCCCCCCATGCACAAAATTTGTTTCCTAGTTAACTACTACTATTATCAATAATTCATATTAATTTTACAATCGTAAGTTTAAAATAACTCTCTTTATGCCCATTTATACGGTATTTTGTCCTATGCTGCCATGTTAAAAATTTGCATAAAATGCGATTACAGCGCCACCTGTTGAGCTATTGATCCCCAAATCTAATGGGCACCAGTTCATGTCAGGGTGCAACTAAATACCAAGTTTGGTAAAATTTCATTCATTGGTTCGTGAGATACAGCGTCCACAAAAAAATGATACAGACAGACAGACACACAGACACACAGACACACAGACAGACAGACAGACAGACAGACAGACATTTTTTTAAAACTATCAATTCGTGTTCAGGACATCCCAAAACGTGTAGATCCGTCAAAAAACGGAGGTCGAAAATTTTCGCGAATCCAATACTTTCTCTATATTACATATAGAAGAAAGTAAAAATAATAATAATAAGATTTGAAGGAAGCTAGCTCTAACTAGAAAGAAGTTTTAGCTCTTTAGACTAGGTGACTTTGTAGGGGCTATGAGTGGGGGCTTTTTGGAATTTTACAAAGTGATTCTGTTATAGTTTCTTTTTCTAGTAGCCCAACTTAGTAATAAAATGTGAAGTTTCGTTTTCAGTACAGTTGATACTTGAGACTAGCTATTAACAGAAAAGAAAATTTTGGAGTACAATTTTGTAAGAGAAAATTAGAGAAAAAATATCACTAGCAAAGCAAATTAGGCTCATTTGGAAAGTTATTTTCGTCCGAATCCTAAAGAAACACTATCAGGATAATAATTTGAAAAAACAAAAGATTTTTCCACCTGAATCTGAATAAGCAAAAATCTTGCTTCATCATCCAAAAGAAACACTATCAGGATAATAATTTGAAAAAACAAAAGATTTTTCCACCTGAATCTGAATAAGCAAAAATCTTGCTTCATCATCCAAAATAATTAGTAAATAAACAATAGTTTGATATGAAATAAATGAAGATTGAGGCTTTGAAAAACAGAACATGGAAAATGCTTCCGGTTTCACTTTGAGTTTATGTATCCTTGCATTGTGAGAAAATTCTATTCAGCGAATAGACGACGTGACTCTCTGACGTCATTCAATGTCCTGACGATTTTCTTTTATTTAACCTGTAGGAGTCTTCTTTTAACCCACAAACAGTGGAATGCAGCCTATTATAGCACAGCTTTTTCCCACAAACATTGAAAGCTCCGCCTCGTTCTAGTCGTCCATTCTCGACGAACACAAGCCAGATCATGTATAAAAAATGTTAATTTCCTGTTAGAAAATAAGTGAAGAAAGTTTTCGTCAGTACATAACAAAAGACGACGCGCCAATGGTGAAAATGTAACCCAAACTCCACTACTAATGCACTACTAAAAACAAAATTTTTTTCTTGGAAACTGTAAAAGTGATTTCGGATTTGATAAACAGGTAAACAGGAGGCATTTTCAGAAGAAATTAATATTGCGGTATCATTCCTATCGGAGTCAGAGCCTGCCTGATTACGAGAAATGAAAAAGAAGTTTAATTATGCAGTCAGCTGATAAATCAACAAGTGAGGCTAAACATCATTTTAAGATTAATTTTTATATTTCTTTTCTTGATACAGCAAGAAATTCGAATGAGAAGTTCATACAGACCAAAAAGATAAATCGTGTTTTCTGATGCCTTTCTAACGATTGTGAGTCGTAAAAAAAAAAAAAAAAAATTCAACGTGATTTTGAAATTATGTAGAAGATTAGGAGATTACCTGACTCAAGGAGACTCTAAGGATGTTGATGAAAGTACACTACAGGAAGTTTTGAATAATTTTTGTGAAAACGAACTAGTACATTGTGTGTTAAATTTAGTAACAGCAATAAAATTGTCGCTGACACTTCCTGTGTCTGTAGCCAGTGGAGAACTCAGCTTCATATAATTGAAATTAATAAAAACTTACTAGCATTCTATAGTAACGTGAGAACGGTTTGTAGGACTATAACCATTATCAACAGCTCAAGATGAAGCTAAAACAATTCATTTGAAGGATATTGTTTCTACTACCGCTAAAAGTAGCGCCGAAAATACAATAATATGCAATATGCAATAAAAATAATTAGTTGATTATTTATTACAGTATTTGTATGTGTATAATTGTCTGCGTATCTTACATTATTTAAAAATTTGTTTTAATGTGGCACAACGAAAATTTTTCGCCTAGGGCGCCAAATTTGCTCGGTCCGGCACTGTGGAGGGGTGCCAGCTTGACCGGCAAGTTGTAATTTGGAAAACATCCAATAATTCGCGCTCTGTTGTCATTCATTTTCTCTAGGCCAGATGACTGTCATCCCTATTTTAACAGTGGACTCGTTAAATTAGCGCTTGCGCAGAGGCCTCCGTGTTTTCATGAAATGTGGTCGAAGAATACTCTACAAGTAGTTCCTTTCTCGGCAATAAAATAAAATGCAAGGATACACAAAACTTGATAAGTAACTTTTAAAGAATAACGTAAGCGATAATTATCTGAATTATTTGAAATAAATCTTTTAACAGCTTTAAAAATATTTTACGAATATAGTTATAATATCCAAACGGTAGAATGAACGGTATATGGTTTGGTTAATATTAACACATACATACACAGAGACCAACCATTAAAAACTGATTTTAGAAATCCGCACTATTAAAATGAAATACTCAAAAATCAGTAATTTTGTTTCAAAAAGAGAAACATGCTTGCCTCATTCATGAAATATCGCACGTTTTTAAATTAATAACTGTTCACTTCTTAATTTATTATAAATATGCCGAGCTAAAAGAAGTTCTTTAACAGACGAACAGGAAGAGTTCAAACACAAAAATTTATTCTCTCAAATCTCCAGAATTATATTTCGTGCACTGTAAAAAATTTCTGTAAATTTACTCAAATGCTTATCCAGAATCTCTGTAAACTTACAATAATTCTCAATTAAAAGTAAATAATCGAGATTCTCAATCATCATTATGCATTTTTATCTATTTTTATTATTTAATTTCTCAATAAAAATTAAAAAGGATTGTTTCTACTTAGTCAAAAATGCGTTCTCGCCAATAATTAATTAAATAAATATTAGCCATTGATTAAAATGCAGATGTAAATTATGTTTTCTAACATCTCCGTTTATTTTTCTCTGTAATTTTATACGACTTAAGATAAATGATTACCAGTAGTTTTCTGTTGAAATTTTTAACACTGTGGCGGTTTCATACTGGTTTGTGGGCTCGTAAATGGAAGATTGCGAGTTTGGTACTCGAGTCGGCCGAAGACACTAATGGTGGTTGGTGCACGTAAAATCTGTCGTCGTTTCAATGTCCTTCATGTTCCCATCAAAAATTATACCTCTGGGGGTCACTGATGCGGGAGAGTTCCCTTCTGGTGAGGATTAAAATTGTAATGGCATGTCTGCGGACCACCACTAGGAGTAAGTCCCAGACCGTCGCCAATTGACCATTGTGCAGCACTAGTACGACGTAAAAACCATCCAACCATTCATACTGGTTTGTAGAAGAAAATATCAATAAAAATCTATGTTTGGGATATTGGGATTCATGATGGTCGATAGCAATTCTTGAGCATATTAATTACTCAATAATAAATACATGGGATTTTAAAATTTAAGTGTACACTGTTAAAAGTTTTAACAGAAAACTACTGGTAATAATTTATCTTAATTCTTATATAAAATTACAGAGAAAAAAAATAAATGGAGATGTTAAAAATTGTATGTTATAAATGCACTTTAATGGCTAATATTAATTCAATTAATTATCGGTAAGAATATATTTGTAACTTAGAATGCTTTCTTTAAAGTAGAAACATTCATTTTAAATTTTTATTGATAAATTAAATAATAAAAATGGATAAAAATACAGAATAAAGATTGAAAATCTCGATTATTTACTTTTAACTAAGAATTATTGTAAATTTACAGATACTTTGGATAAGCATTTCAGTAAATTTACAAATTTTTTTACAGTGTATTTGCTTCAGAGCTGTTGTGAGTATGTGACACACTCAAATTTGACACTATTTTACTCATTTTTGAGTATTTTCGCTCTTTTATTACTTTCTCTTACCCATAAGGTAGAGAAAGTATTGTTTTTGGGTCAAATTTTCGAATGCGAGATTTTGTTATATTTACATGTTTTGAGGTCCCCTGAATATGAAAATCATGTTTTTAGCAAATGGTCTGTGTGTATGTCTGTCTGTGTGTCTGTGTGTGTGTCTGTTATCAGCATATCTTAAAAACAAATTATGGCAGAAAGTTCAAACTTGGTATTCTAAATGTGTATCATATACGGATGCTACAGTAAGCTTTTCGTTAAGATCAAGCAAATGGTTCGTGTACAGGGTCAATCAAGAGAATTCTAATACATTACGTCTATGGGGGAAATTGCAGGTAAGTAGAGTTTAACGTCTATAGACTGCACTAAACCAAATGAAACGAATATATATTTTTTGTAATAGAGATAGTTAACTGGGAAAAAAAATTATGCATGCAGGAGCCTCGCCTCCCCCGTCTGGGGGGGGGAAGTCCCCCCTCGAGGGGAGTAAATTTTCATGATGGGTATCTTTCAAAAGAGCTCGCAAATACCTTTAAAACGAATGGTTGAACCATCGATCTGCGATAATTTAAAACAAAGTTATGGATTTTTTTTTACTTTTAACGAAAACTTTTAACTTTTTTTTTTTTTTTTTTTTTTTACATATTGAGAATAAAATGGGCTTTTTTTAGATATTTGGTGTTATACTACTTCTCTAATATAGAAATCGTCTGCATTATCATAAAAGATTTTTTTTTTAATTATAACATTAATAAATTATTTTTTAAAAAAAGAATTATTTTTTAATAACCGAATTAAATTCTATATAAATGTAGGTGCATTAATGAAACGGGGGGTTGAGGGGGCGGTAGCCACCCTCACACAGAACTAATTATCATATAAAACTCTTCAGAAGCCTAATATGAATTGTTTAACGCAGGTTTACATAACAGTACTCGTTATCTTACATTTTAATCTGCAACCTGTATTTATAGTATTAAATTTCAGGGTAAGAGAAAGTCGTGTGGGTGACACACCAGATTATTTTTTTTTCTGTGAGGGGACCAGAAACAGTGAAAATATTACAGAAACTCAATTTAAATAATTTGACACTGAAACAACGCTTTTTCTACCACATATGATTATAAGATAGCATAAAAATTCAACAACAAAAACAACAAAATAATAATAATAATAATAATAATAAATGATAAAAAATTAACTGTTTTTTTTTTTCCTTCTTCTTCTTCTTCTTTTGGTCAAAATTTGCATAGGTTTAATTATCCAGTATTTTCAGTTAACCGGGAACAGAACTTGGCCTTTTCTAATTTCCTTCTTCATAGAGAGCTTTAATGTAAATTGTAGTTAAAACATAATAATTTTAGCAATAAAAATTAACAATTTTTTGTTAAAAATCTTAAAGCTACGATATGAAAATTCCATTTATTTATACTTAACACCCTGTATTGCCATTCTGCATAAACAAAATGAATACACACATAGGAATATATCTCAAATAAAACTTTTCCTAAAAGTATTTTTAAGTTCTCTAGGAATATTCAAACACAGTATCTCATATCTTACACCTTATAATTATACTGTAATAATATTTTTACAGTAATATAAAATAAGAGAAAGTTGAGTGAGCGCCTCACCAGAAATTTTATTCATAAGATAATTAATAACGCACAAGCACTACACTTTATTTTTAATCGAACAGAAATAAAAATATCCCATTGACTCTCAAATTACGAAAAAGACAAAGAAAAAAAAATGTGCGTACATAAAGGAACAGATATTACCTACGCTTTACTAGCTATTATGTAAGAACAAACTGTTTCAGAAGAGTTTGTCAAGGTTGTCTGTGTGGATAATAAGTATATACTCAAAAGATAAGTTCAATTTTCAAGGACAAAGATTGTATGACAGTTTTTACAAGATTTTTTTTTTTCTTTTTTTTCCATGGGCTTATATAAGCATCATGTAAAGGAACAAAGTTTTATTCTCTAACTTTTTAATACAAATGAAACAATATATTTCAAACTATGTTTATGTGTTTGAATTGATGTTTGTGATTGAAAGCTAGAATTTATTTTAAATGACGGAGTTGCTTATTAATTTAAGTTATGTACAAGAATAAAATAGCATGTCCTCTAAACAAAAATAAAATAAAATATAAATGAAAAAATATAAATAAATAAAATAAATAAATAAATAAAATAAATAAATAAATAAAATAATTAATTTGGTGTGACACTGACACGACTTTCTCTTAACCAACATTTCAATACTATAAAGATAGCTTGTACATATTAAGTCTCAAGATCAATAACGTAAAATAATAAAGTTTAATGTACCTTAAAAAATAATCCAAAATAGGTTTAGAAACACTTTCATTTGACATATAATTCCATGTGAGGGAGGGGGGGCTACCACCCCCCTGAACTCCCCGTTTAAATTATAGTGCCTACAATTATTTAAAAAGAAAGAAAAAATCAAGGCTGTAGTTAATTTGCTTTTAAATTTCTAAGTGATACCTAATAGGAACTTCAAAATACCAAATTTGAATTTCCTGCAATCATTTGTTTTTAAGTTATGCTGCTAACAGATATGCATACTGGCCAACCGTTAAAAATTGAACTTTCGTAATCAGAGCACGTCAAAACGTGATATTGTAGAAAAAATACCAGAGTTGAAAGCTGGGCTTCAAAAAATACTTTATTTACAGAATAGGTATGAAAAATTAATTTTCCTTTCTGAGCAGCGTTTGTCGACATAGTAAAATGTAGTAAAGCACTTCCATCAATTACATTCAATAGAAAAGAATGTTTAGCATAATTTGGGTAGCTCTGTATATTGTCTGTAAAATATACGCACATCACATTGTGTCCTTAAATTTATAGTTTTATATGAAAAACATCTAACACAAAATGAAATACACTTCCGGCAATTTACATGTATAGTGCCAGAGTATCTAAATACTTTGTGTAGCCCTGTAAACGAATGGTGAATGATTTCTAAACCACAATCTACGCAAAAAGTGCTTTTATGCATATAAAAAATTATGCTAATTCCATTTTATTTGGGGCAGTTTACATTTTACATTGTACTTATCAGAAACTTCCCCATAGATATAATGTATTTGAATTCTCTTGGGTGTCCCTGAACACAAACCATTTGCTTGATCTTAACAAAAAGTTTAGTGTAGCATCTTTATATGTTACAGACTTAGAATGCCGAGTTTGGAATTTCTACTAATATTTGTTCTTGAGATATGCTGATAACATACACACAGACAGACACTCTCAAACACACAGACTATCTGCTAAAAACATGTTTTTCGGATTCAGAGGACCCTAGAACGCGTAAATACAACAAAAACACAATTTCGAAAATTTAACCCAAAAACAATACTTTCTCTACCATATATATGGTTAAGAGAAAATAAAAAATATAATTAAAAAAAAAAAGTAATTAAAAGTATCTATCAAAAAGACAGAATTTAATTTAGTACCACAGAATTATTTTCTGTATTAGAAACTCCTTCCCCCCCCCCCCGCTTGTCTATTCTTTCTTGTAAACGGATGCACAAACACACTCGTATAAATCCCCGTTCACATACCTTTATTGGAAAAGTTTGCATTCATTGGCGTACAGCTTCTTGTAGTATAGTGTTTGAAATTAGTTCGTAAATCGAGGTCCATAATTTTTAATCATTGGGTGAATTATTTTCCGCTTGCAACAAGCAGATCTAACAACGAAAATATGACCGACTTAATGAAAATCGCACTTTTAAAACAGTGACACATTCTCCGTACATCATGGTACGAAGATGCATAACTTTTCAAACAGTCGGGCAAATTTTTATGCTCAAGGGATCAATTAACTCGAAATAAAACACAGTCTTCATAAAAGTGGTGCCTAACCGACTATTTTGGAAGTATCTTGGACACTTCCACAATCAGCATTCCAAGATGATAATGCACCTTACTAACACGGCGTCTGCGGTACGTTTATTCACTTCAAATTGTCAAAATTTCCTATCCATTCCCATGAGAACCTATAATTCTGTAAGCATTCATATCTTTTCTCACTTTAAGTTGAATCCCACAAAAGATATAGTAGAATTTCTTTTTTACCAGACATGAAAATAGTCCTAATTGCGATCCGCTCGAAAATGTCTCGTCTATAAAAAGGCGGGGGAGAGGGGAGAGGATTCGAAATTTGCAGCCTATAACTCTGCCAGAACTAGAAAAAATTATTTGTGATATTTGACCCATTGAAATTTCTGAAATTTATATTAAAACACTGTATAAAACTATGCCATTGCGCATTAAAGCAGTAATTTGTAATAAAGGTGGAATTAACCCAATGCAGAATACGTGTTTTTAATAAAAAATTGCTTAGATCTAACAAATAAATAGTTTTATTTCATATAGTAAAATATAACTTTTTTATTTCATATAATAAATCATAATAGAATACAAAGTATATGGTTATTACATTATGATCAAAAAGAAAATTTTATGCAGATTTTTAAAAAGAACTTCGTAGAGTGCAATAAAGCGAATTATTAAATCGAAAATGTACATAGGTATCATTTCATCCCTTTGGCATTATGCAAACATGACAGTTTTATTTGTTTCAAACATTAATTTTAAAGTTATTACAAATAAAAAAGTTATAAGTCATTTTTTCTGGAGTGCGGCTCTTTTTTTTTTTTTTTTTTTTTGGTCGCTTAGTGTATATTTAATATAGGAAATAAAGAAATGATTACATATATTTGATATAAGAATTGAAAGCAATGTGAAACAAGGGCAAAGTACAAATAAGTTAAAATAAAACCCATATTAACACAGATACTTTAACATAATTTTTTAATGTGGTTCCAAAATACTATTAAGAAAATATAGAATTTAAAATGATCAAATATATATGGTACTATTAGATACAAATAAGGTGGATAATAATACATACAAATTTAATGAGCAGACGCAGCATATTGAATTTGAATGTAAATTTTAATATGAAAAATGAATACATATATTTGATATAAGAAACGTATACACATATTTGAAAAAAGATGTGAATTATGTGAAAGATATGAATTTGACATAAGAACTGAAAGCTATGTGAAACAAGGACAAAATGTAAACAAATAATAATAAAACTCATATTCAACACAATTATTTCAGCATAATTTAATATATATATATATATCAGCGCCTGAAATTTCAACACAGATTACACTCGCCGAAAAAATAGTTTTACTCGCCACAAAATAGGGTTCTCATTTTATTTTCATTTTTACGCATATTGTTTTTTTTTTTCTAATTATTTATAATGTGAAATGAAAATATAAGAAAGGCTTTTAAAAATATGTCTAAAATTATATATGTCAAAAGTGTGTCGTATATTATCATATTTCATAATCATCTGTAATTAAAAATCATTATAAAGTATTGTATTTGAGATTTGAAAATGTTTAAAGTATCTAATGCCATAAATGCAAAGAGTCATTAAAGAAAAAAAGAAGAAAAAAAATTCTTTGTCAAACAATAAACTGTGAAAAAATTTTTATTATGAAAGATTAAGCTGCCTTATTTATCTATTTAACTTTTTATATTAGAAATGTTTTTTCGTCCATTTTATTTTTGTAATCAGACGGAATGTCGATGTGTATAACTTGTTCATTGTTGTCATTTGAAATAGCCATTTCGGAATAGCTTTTTCGATAAAATCGTTGCTTACAAATCATTGCAAGCGCAAATCATTGGCGTTTCAGTAAAAAACTGGAAAATATGAACTGTTTTTTGATAATTATTCAACAAAATAAACATAGGCAGTATCTTTAAAGGGGCTCGGGCTCATTTTCATATGACAATTTCTCTAGGCAAACTTTCGCATATCTCTTCTCTCGGATAGTGGGCGACGGGCAAAGAGGCTCTCTGCTTGTCTATTCTCACTTTGCTTGGAGAAATAACAGTGGGAGAAACGAAACTGCCGAAGAGAACAAAACTTTTATGCATGCACTAAGCATTTTTCCTTTCCTAAGCTGGGGCGATCTCGGGCAGCGCACAAACAGACTAGGCTCTCCGAGTATCTAAAAAGGAGAGGTTATAAGATGACAAGATTTTACCATATTTAAATCTATAAAAAGAATGTTTTCTGCCATCGTATCGTGTAAGAATTCTAGTAAGAATCTATAACTAAGCCAAATTTTTACTCGCCACAGTAAAAATTTCACTCGCCAATGGCGAGCTGGCGAGAGGAAATTTCGCGCCCTGATATATATATATATATATATATATATATATATATATACATACATATATGTACAGTGGGTTGCCAAATTAATGTGGACACTTGACATTTTTTACATTTTTGCGTTTTTATGCCACTTATAATTCCTAAAACTCATTCTTATACTACTGGAATGCATTTTTATTAAGTTTTATTAAGTTACACATTATTTTAAGTGATTTAAACAGAAAATATTGAGCTTAAGGACATTTTTGTGACAGTCACTTCAAAAAAAGCTGCAGTAAAATTACGGGCAAAACCCGGCAGCAGATATTCCAGACAAACCCCGTGAAAAAGCATTTAGACGACGAATGATGCATCGCCAGTAATTTTACGTTGTGATGAAACATACAACCAACCTGTAAAAAAAGTAGTAATGACCGTAAAATTAAAAGTTGAAGTTCGAATATTTTTAATGTCACTGTAAAAATTTCCTGTAGTAGATTACATTTACAGCACAGTGTTCTGGTAAAAGTATTGCCTACCCATTGTGTTGTATTTTTACAATGTGCAGTAAAATAAATTTGCTCCGATTTTTACTCACGTGTGCTTTAAAATATTTCCTGTATGCACACACACAGGATGTTTTCACAGTAGGATTAAAAAAAAAAAAAAAAAATCCTGCACAACGCCAAGCAACTTATTTATTATTTTGCACATATAATTTACTTCATTTTGCGGAGCAAATGGTCTTGTGTAACCCGGGATTCGAACTCACAATCTCCTGTTCCAGAGGCCAGCACTTTGCCAATCGAGTCAGTGTAACAGCACTTTTTATCCTGTTTCATAAGCAAATGTCCTTAATATTTCTGGCGCTTCTAGGCGCATTGTACATTTTCTACCACTTTTCCCCGTTTTCTTTCGGCGAAAGGGACAGGTTTTTGCCAAAATTCACTTTTATTTTAGTTACGTCAGATTTAGAAAACCCAACAATATTTGCGATTTTCGTGTGGGAATGTTGTGTATACTGGAGGAGAGCTTTAATTTCGGCATATTTTTTTTTTTTTTTTTCCCTCGGAGAAATGCCACTTTCTGCGACCATACTGAAATTAAAATAATAATAATAATAATTGTTATAATAATGTAGTCAAAATGAATAGTTGGTCCGTAGGGTTGACGTAAGCTTTGGAAGTCTATGCTGTCCATATCTGGGCTGGTACTTGCTGTCGAGTGATGGGTTTTCTCTGTCGTGGTGTTTGAGGCTTCTCCTTCGGGGACAATAAATACTTTGGACCGCATGGGCTACAAAGAGAGCCTGGGTCGGTTAATGGTCGGTTTCGCATACCTGCATCTCAATAATTAAACTTTACTTATGTTGTTAAATACGCGTCAGAATGCATACTAAATCTCAGTTCTTAGGATCCAAAGTGCACGTTCACTATTATACGTTGAGAGCACTCAACACCATACTGTAAAAAAAAAAAAAAATAAATAAATAAATGTAAAATCACGGTTTTTGACCGTATAATTTTAGGGGAAACGGTCGTTTTACTACCTAAACGGTCATGATTCGTAAATTAATGCTTTGAAAGCATAATTCAGGAACTGACCGTATAATTTTACGGGAAATGACCGTTTTGCTAGGTAAACGGTCGTAGCCCGTAAATTGATGTTTTGAAAGTATAATTTTTCGAATTTTTACGAGAAAAAGCCGTTAATCTACGCAAATTGCTCTTATCTTCCACAAACCATTTTCTTACGGGAAAATCCCTTCAAATGAAAACCTGTTTGGATGAGTAAGAATTAGGGTTTAGTTGTTTCTGCTTTGCACCCACTACAGAATAAAGATCGAAAACCATTAAAAAAATCGTATTAGTTGGAGATACAAATTCTGTGTGTCCGTGTAAAAGTTTATTATTATTCAAAGTTTATTTAGGGGTCTCAATTAATTTTTAGAGATCTCACATAGTTTTCAAAAGCTCCATTTTGTTTTTGAAGGAGGGTGAGAAATTCTCACCCATTATTTTCCTCTAATGAGAACCTTGAAATAAGACTACATCTTTAGTGCTAGTGTTTACGAATAAAAATAATTTCGAAAAATATATAAGATTTTCTTTCTCAAAAATCTGTATTATAGTTTTTCTAGGGGGGGGGGGAAGGGGGGGGGGTGTTTTTATAAAATGAGAATTGACTGACTTCTTAATTTTGTCAAAAATAGCAAATTTAGATTTTAAAATAGAGTTCAAAGAAAATAATTTTTTTGCATAATTTGAACGTTAACAATATTCAATAAAAGTGTTCGAGAAACTCAAACTTTAACTTTTAATTTTACGGTCAATACTACTTTTTTTACAGGTTGGTTGTATATTTCATCACATCGTAAAATTACTGGCGATGCACCATTCGTCGTCTAAATGTTTTTTTACGGGCTTTGTCTGGAATCTCTGCTGCCAGGTTTTGCCCGTAATTTTACTGCAGCTGTTTTTGCAGTATAGGCCAAATGAAACTGAATCACAAATTTCCTTTAGTTTATTTAATTTTTTTTTTTTTTTTTTATGCAACAGATGAAAAAATTGCTCTGATTCGCTTTTGTTCTCAGCATATAGAGAAATCGGTTCGGACTGTTTGAGTTTGAGAAAAAATTTTAACAAATGTTTTAAAAACTGACAAAGTAAAATTTTCCTTTTTTGGAAGAAATTTCCTTTTTTCCCTCAATACCTAAAATCACATCAAGGGTAATTTCAATCAATCTGGCAACACTACATCAATGACCAAAGGATGAGTCAATTCCGCTTCGATTTTATCAAAATAGGGGTGGAAGGAAACTGTCAGAGATAAAATTTCGGGAAATACTTATCTGAATAATAGCGTCCACCCCTTTTCGAATAGAATCACCTTTGTTTGTTTTGCACTTGAATTGAAGGATGAACAGTACAGTGTAGCCACATATCCTAAAACTAGCAGTATGGCCGCGTCCAAAATGTTGGAGGGATGCCAGCTTGACCGACATTTTGAAATTTGGAAAACATCCAGTAATTACGCGCTCTGTGTTATTGCTCATTTTCTCTGAGTCAGATGACTGTCACCTCTATTTTAGCATTGGACTCGTTGAGTTAGCACTTGCGCAGATGCTTCCATGGTTTCATGAAACGTGGTCGAAGAATATTTACTTGCTACATCGTTTAACCTTTACCCTAATTTTCAGTGCAGCTACATATCCTAAAACTAGTAGTGAGGACGCGTCCAAAATGTTGGAGGGATGCCAGTTGAAATTTGGAAAACATCCATCAATTCCGAGTTCTGTTATTGCTCATTTTCTCCGAGTCAGTTGACTGTCACCCCTATTTCATCATTGGAGTCGTTGAGTTAGCGCTTGCGCAGATGCTTCCATGGTTTCATCAAATGTAGTCGAAGAATACCTCCGTGATGACACCTTAAAATTAGGAAGATCAGATTTTTAAAAATTGAATTTGAGGACAAATATCGCGGTGTCCCTGAATTTCGAGGAAAAAAAAAAAATAAATCCACTTAAATTGTAAAATTTTTATAATTTTTATGTATGAAATACTTGAGAGAATTTATTACAGCTTATTTATTATACATAGAATAAATTATTATAATAATACATTAATAACGTTATAACTTGCATCCCCAATTTTGTTGGAATTTTTCGGGAACGAAGGCAGTTTTCAAGGAACTCTTTATTAAAAGGGGAAAAAAATCACAATAGTTTTTTTTTTTTTTTTATGTGTGTGTGTGTTGCCCTGTATATTGTCAAAAAACAGCAAGGCTATAAAAATATTTTTTTGTTTTTAATTAATGGAGAAAGGAATCTCAGAAAATAATTTGTGCAGATACATTTTTGTATTAACACGATTGTTCTGTATATTGTTTAAAATCAGCATATGCCATACGGTAAATAAACAAATCTTTAAAATACTGAAATGTTACATGACCAGTTCTCATTTATATGCAATAATGTACCTGTAATCCAAAGAAGCTTTGTAAGCCAGGGTCCGATTACCCAAAAGGCTCGGGAAGCACAAGCTTCCCCTCAAAAATTTGCGAGAGGCCCCAAAATGACCAAAAACAGGGTTTTGAATTTTCTGTTTGAGATTTTCACTCCGAGATTGAATTTTTTCTGAGAAAATTTGCCCAAAGCAAGGTAAAGTATTCACTATTTCGGGAAAATTCTATCATTTAACCTCAAAAATCTGAATGTTCTTAATTAATAAGTTATACGATTTTAAAGTTCTGTATAGAAACCACCCAGATATATGGATGGAAAAAAAAAATAAATAACTATAAATACACACTAATCTTTGGTCTATAGCATTTTTATATTACAATATGTAACTGAAAAACAAAATTTTCAGAAATGAAAGGGGCCCCGGAAAAGATACCGAGCTTCCCCTAGCTTCAAAACTTAATCAGTCCCTGTTGTGAGCAACTATTCATTTATACTAATCATAGTTTATTTTACAAGAATAATGTTTTTGTATATCTTAATAAAATTCTTTAATTTCATTAGGTTGTATGCAATATAAATGTTTTAAAACATGCCTTAAAAAAATACTTATCTCATAGACTGTAATTCATGAGAAATCATATATCATATTAAAGTGTTTGTGTATGTGAATTTGGTTCCCTACTTTGATAAAATCTTTTGAAACAGATAATATTTGTATCTTGGTATATATTTGTATCTTTTCAGATTTCCGATAAAGTGACTTTTCCTTATTCCATGAACAAAGACTTTCAGTTGCTGATGAATTTTATCTGGTATGAGTGACAGTATGGGTATCAGATAATAAAGAATGGAAGCATTTTTATTGTTTTCGAATAGTAATTTTATCGCTTTTGAGAATTTTCTTTTGGGTGATAACTGTTTATCTTTATATCAGAGAAATTCAGCCGAATCACTCTGATATTTTTAGAAAAGACACCGATATATTTTATTTGCGAGGGAATTGATATTCACTAAAAAAAATATCACTCAAATATAAATACAGTGAAATTTGAATAATTCGAACTTGTTTAATTCGAAATTTTGGATAAGTCGAATATTTTACACGGTCCCTTGAATTTTGCATTAAAATAAAGTTAAAAAATCGTGGATAATTCGAATTCTATTTTGGATAATTCGAATTTTTCATACGATTACCTTTAAAATATTACAGTAAAATTTGTTTCCGAGATTTTACTCATCTGAAGTGCATTATCAATTTTTATAGTCTTTCAAAAGAAGGATAAGGAAATACAATAGAAGCCCCTAGCTAGTGCACCAGAAGATATGGTGCATATGTATGAACTTCGAGGTTTTTGTGAATTGAAAGTCATGTGTAATGTAGAAGATTCTATTTTTGTATCAGGTCATATGCTATGACACAAAGGTTCTACTTAAAAAAGAAATAAAAGATATTTGACTATTTTTTAAAAAGTGTTGAATAATTAAGCTCGTAAAAAATATTGATTTAATGGGTGGGGGGGAGGTGAAAGGGGTAATGTAGCGGTATTCTTAGATATAAAGTTTATGTGTCAAATGTCGTAGAGTTTTATATTTTAAATTCATCTCTTCTTTTTGACAAAATAGTATATGTAATTCGAATTTTTGGATATTTTGAATTTTTTTCTGGTCCCTTCAACTTCGAATTATCCAAGTTCTACTGTAATAATCAGTATATGTAGTTACGCTCATCACTGACTGACTGACTCTGTCAATGCTTAAAAAGGCTAAGAGATTTCCTTGGACTCTGTGTGTGAACGCAACTTGCCACATAATTTTCATACTTTAGTTAATTTTAAAAAATCTAACTGTCCGATCGATAAGCTGTTTAATCCGACGGATTCAGAAAAATCGCCCCTTTCATTCGGTACCTTATTTGTAACGAATTTTTGATTAATTTTTTTTTAAATTAATCAAAATATAAAAATAGACATAGCTTTAAAATAGATATTTAAATTTTTAATTGTTGTCCCTTTTTTTCCCAGCATAAAAACAAAATTTGCTTTCCCGAGGGAAATATATATATATATATATATATATATATATATATATAATATTAAATTAAAATGTATATGATGTCGTAATGATCTAAAAAATGACGTCTATAAAATAATAATGATAATTTTAAATTTTAAAGGTAACGAAGAGATAAATAAAGTGCGAAAATTTCGCACGGACTTGCTTGCAAATGAATTATCTGAAGTGAGAAATAAATAAAATGAAATGATCATTTTTCAACGGGCGCCTTAGCCGCCCTACAATTAACCAGTAATAATAATAATAATAACAACAACAAATCTGTCTTCCACACATTATAATTAAATGGCATACAACAATACTCAATTAGCACAGGCACAACAGATGATTTTTATTACCATGTTATTAACTTCTATTCTTGTTTGTTTGTTTGTCCGGTACAAATATTACAATCGAATTTTAACTAACTTCCCTACTAGCTAGACATTTGAAACTTCCACAATAGCTCAGAACCCAGTGACAACACAATACTTCGAAGTCCGATTTCCGAATTTTTGATCAGTTTTCTTATAATTAATTAAAATATGAAAATAATAACATCCTAATAGCGTTAAAATAGCCATTCAAATATTATCCATAATTTAATTGTTGCCAAAAAAAAAATTTTACAAGTTCATTTTTTTTCGACATAAAAATAAATACATTTAATTAAACGTGAACATTAAAAAATTATAAAAAGTTAAATGATGCATCTCACAAAAATTGAAGGGCCGCGGTAGCCCAGCCGTTAGAGCGCCGGCCTCGTAATCGGAAGTTCGGTACTCGAGCCGGCCAAAGACCGTCGTGTACACTAATGGTGGCTGGTGCAAGTAAAATCTGTCGTGGCCGCAATGTTCTCCATGTTCCCATCAAAAATTATACCTCTGGGGGTCACCGAAGCGGGAGAGCCATCCCTTCCATGGACGATAAAAATTGTGATGGCATGTCTTCGGACCACCTCTACACACAGAAAAATGAAAAATCGAAACTTGTCAAGAGACGTGCCATCTTTGTGACACTAAACGTTTGTCAAGTACATTGACAAACTTGCACAAAATAACGCAAAATTTTAAACAATCAAAACACTACCTGACAATCCCATTTAGTCATGAGACACAAAAGTCGTTTTATTTTACCATGTATCTTTAATGTGTTTCGTCTGATGATCCGTTTTGGCTCTAAAACTTGTCAGATGACTAATTTCCCAGGTACAGTTTTCATTTTCCTCAAATTTGACCGGTTAGTCAGATGAAAGAATAAAAATAAATTATTCCTATTTTGTCAATTGACTAAGAAAAATTTGTCTGGCTAGTCCAAAAGCTCAGCATTATTTTTTTTTTCTTTAATTATTATTTTTTATTTGTTTATTTATTTTTTGTCTCCTTCTGACAACTTGAGTTAGTCAACCGAAATCAAAAAATAAACAATAAACTCATCGCATTTGGCGGGATAGTGCAAATGTCGTTGGAGTGATTTTCATTTTAGAAAGAGAACGAGAGATTTTTTAGTAATCAGAATCAGCGAATCGAGTTTACTTTACAGCCAAAAGTAAGTGCTAAATACTTTATTTTATTGTAAGCTTTGTAAGAATAGTAAATTGTAAATTTGTAGAATTCTAAAGCTTTGGCAATCTTTTAACAATATGAATCGTAATTAGAATTTGTTCTAATTTATAAAGTTGTTTAAAATGTATAAAATTTAAAACACGTTATTTTAAATCTAGTTTTACGTATCGTTGTATTATAAAAGTAAGTGTATTTAATTTGTCTAAGCTATAGTTGTTTACATACACTTTTAACATTAAGCTCATATTAATATTTTTATACACAGAATAGTAATGATTTATTTTTTCCTAAAGATGGTTCAGAAGGTATTTGGATTTCCAAAGGACGTCAATTTAAGAAAGATATAGAAAAATGCTATCCATGGGGATTTTGAAAGAAATCCGAATTTTAAGGTATGTTTTTTAAATTATCGTTTGCAACATTATATCTATCTTAGAACAATAAAAAATAATATTAATACTTTTTTTTATATTTAAACTTTTTAATGAGATAAATTAAAAAAATTTAAAGGTTTCTCGTTTATCTGTTATTATTTATTTATTTTTAATTCCTGTTCTAAATAAATATATTTTTTAATTTAAAAAATTTAGGCAAATGGTTGATAATAGTCTATAATAATAAAAGAAGATGTCTGTCTGTCTGTCTCTCTGTCTGAACATCTATACGTTCAGCCCCTACTGAACGCAGAAGTATAAAATTTGACATACGTGTGCTCAGAAGCCTTCCCGAGCCCGAGTTGATAGTGAAAACAGAATTTAAAAATTTTAATTAGTTGCGGAGATATTAATTAAAATGTCGACCCATGTCGATGGAAAAATGACCGAGAAAAAGGGCGTGTTCAGTAGAGCGCCCGATCCACGACCGGTCGAAAGATTCCGAGCCAAAGCGTTCAGTGGTGTCGACCGATCGAGAGCGATCCAGAGTCACATCGTTCAGTGGAATGGACCGATCTCGACCGGTCGTGGATCAGAAAGCCCAGAAAAATTTCTTGATCCATTGGGTCACGTGATGGATCAAATGCGCAATAGGTTGAAAATCAGGCTCTGATTGACATTACGCAGTGAAAACCTGAACAATGAACACTTGTTTTTGACAATGATTGTTTATTTGTTTGATTAGCTGAGGATTAATACAGATGTACCTATTTATATGCATTGTTTGTGCTGTAGAAAATAAGGTAAGTAATTCCATAAAATGCTAAACTATATTATGTTTATTTATTTATTGTGTAAAAAAGATTTTTTACGTAATAACGATTTTCGATACGTAATTTTTTTTATTGATGAACGTAACATTCAAACATAAAATTAAAACAAAAATTTACACAATTTTAATTGAAACAAAAAAATATATATATATATATTTTTTTTTAATTCGGACGCTATCATATTTTGTTAATTTAATATATAAAAATAAGCTGGGAAGAATTATATTTCTTTTTTTTTTTCAGACAAAGCTTTTCATTCATGCGATTGTTTTTTGTTTACAAATAGAAAAGTTTGTAAACGATTGTATTTTTTACCTTTAAAACAATAAGTTAACTATAAGTAAATAAATTAAAATCCTTCCACATATTTTTAATTTAGGTAAAAATAAGTTTAAGATGTCAATTATTAAATTTAATAAACCAAACAGACTGTAAAAAAAGTAGCTATAAAATTATGCAGTGTTGTTTACATTGCTAGTTTATTTTAATATTCAGTCGGTAATAAGAGAAAAAGCTCTTTATATTGATTCATAAATCGAAGAAGAAAGTAAGATTATTTTTTATATAAATCCATTACTGAACAGCATATTTCATATTTTATATAATTTATTTATTTATTTTTTTTTTTTTTTCAAAAACGTTTTTGTTGTACATTTCTGTTCATAATAAAATTCGAAGAGAAAGAAAGGTGTTTTAAGTGCTCATTTAAGATAAATCTACTCTGCTCCTTTAAAAATAAATGTAACGTAACATTCTTA
Source organism: Salticus scenicus (assembly GCA_963930645.1). Taxonomy (NCBI): domain Eukaryota; kingdom Metazoa; phylum Arthropoda; class Arachnida; order Araneae; family Salticidae; genus Salticus; species Salticus scenicus. The sequence continues at coordinate 85,843,909 of OZ005661.1, forward strand.
ACATTTTCATGATTAAAATTTATACGTGATTTTAGAAAAATCATAACCAAAGTAATGTATATTAGTAATTTGTCAGTACAATCAATTAATAGCTTCTTATTTTTTGTTAGCAGAGTACAGAATTCTACATTAATAAGAAAGAAGTAAAACTGTTATTACATAAAAGATCTTTCTTTCTCTTTTTTTTTTTTTTTTTTTTTAAAGAAAAAACGTAATATAGTTTAGCATTTTATGGAATTACGTATTAAAAGTCCAGACAAAATAAACAGAAATACAATAACTTGCTAATTGCTAATACAGGTCAAATTAGATAGATGGCGCTGCTCCTATCACGTCAAAATTTTTCCAAAGCGTTCAGTAGATTCCTGGCCCGATCCAAGACCGGTCCAGGATCAGTGACGTCATCGCCCGGTCGAATTGATCCATCTCGGGCTCTCTACTGAACACGCTCAAAGAAACTTTCTATCAGCAGACGATTTTCTAAGCTGTCTCGATCGAAAACAAAACACATGGAGACAACGGTCTGCGATATAAAAGGAAATGAATGTAACCAATTAAGATATCACGTGCTTCATAGTGGGGATAAAAATTGCAATTTTCAACCTTTTTCAAATTTTCATTCACGTTACATTTGAATTAATATTTGGCCTAGACAGCATATTATAAAGCTACTGTTCAATTTTCATGAAAATATATGAATAAATAAAAAAATGACGTATTTATTGGAAAAAGATTAAGTTTTCTTTTATACTTTGCAGTATTTTAAATGCGAATATTTTCGAGTGTAAAATTATTATTATCGGCGGAAAGAGGGGGGGGGGGAGAGCGAAGGAGAAAAGATGTAGAAAAGGAACGGGAGTTTCGGAGAAAACAATGGAATACCCAGAACACCTTTACTCTTTAATATTTTGCAGAGTTTCGAATTCGAATTTCTGCTCACATACCGTACTAAGGATTTTAACGTTACATAGCCCGGAATTATGCAAGTTTCGGGGATTACTGAAAGAAATTTCGCAGAATAAAAGAAAAAAAAATACATTTTAATTTACATTTAATTGCAAATAAAACTTTATTCTAATATTCTAATACGTGTATTTCAAATTCTAATTATGATTAAATTATTTTTAATACTTCATTCGAAAGACATTTTGAAATACTTTTATATTATCAAATCGAAAGTGGAATTCGAGATTTCACCTGATTTACACGTTTTAAGGTGTCCTGATTAGGTTTTCTTTTGTATCTCAGCTACTAATTAAAATAATTTCATAAGTAATACATCATTTGAAAGCTTTGTTGATTTGGAATTGAACAATATATTACAGAAATTTATACCACCAGATGGCGCTGTAATATTTTAAAATTTCAATATTTCAAATTCTAATGAGCGAGGAAGGTGTTGTAAGTCCTAAAACGGGGATAAGGCGCCACCGAGCGGGACTTAGCTAAAGTCAGAAATTTGAAAGATCATAACATGGTGAGCGAACAGGCTGTTTCAGATATTGAAAAGGGAAGAGGGCGCGAAGGCGCTACCGAGCGGGAATTTACTGCGATTTCAATAAGCTATTTTCACGATATATCAATAAGCTGTTATTAGACCTGAAACGGGAAAAAGGCGCCGCAGGCGCCACCGAGCGGGAGTTTCGTAAAGTCGGATTTTTTAGGGATCGCGAACCAGCTGGTCGCCAAAGGCGGCTAGTATGTAATAAAAAAATGACTTTTTTATTATTAAATGTTTGACACCAATTTTTTTCAAAACAACTTTTAGCAAAAGTAATATGAATATAATATTGCATATTATATTCTGTTCTCAATTTAAAGTCAAATTGTTCTTGTATACAATATTAATTATTAGCGATAAATAATAAATATCTTGGTAAATAAATATATATATATATATTCAACTTCATGTTATTTGTTTCATTCAAATGATTGATGATTGTAGTAAAAGGTTGATATTTTTAGTTATTAAAAATTTGATATCATATATATATATATATATTTTTTTTTGTCCAAAATAAATTTAATCAAAAATAATATGAGTTTAAATTATTAGATACTGTATTCTCGATTCAAAATCAAATTGTTCATGCGCAGCATATTAAGTATTCGTGATAAACAAACGATATCTTGTTAAAAATATGTACTTAATTTCATGTTATTTGTTTCATTCTTAACACATTTAAATTTAAAAACTATTTGGTATGTCAATTTAAACAACATTTTTTTTTCTTTTAACTATGCTCTATAAATTAAGTAATTCTTGCAAACATTTAGTTGTATACTCTATTTCCACAATAACTTAAAATTCATTTTGATTTTCTTCTTTATATATAAGAATGAAGTACTGGATTTTTGAAAATTTTCTTTTTCTGGCTTTTGGTGCATTTACAAATTTGAGATTTCCTTAAACTCGATTAAACCATTTTTAGGAGATGTCTGTCTGTGTATAATCAAAATTTTATGTTTTGGGTGCTGTATCTCACAAAATAATGAACAGGATTGTACAAAAGTTTATATTTGGATGCACTTTCACATAAATTCGTGCTGAATAGCTTTTGGTACATATCATCTAAGAAGTGGCGCTATTATGCTGCAATTTCCCACAATTAAGGAAAGACTATATCTTAGCTTCTATTGCGTAGAACTTCACATAACTTAATGTTCAAATAGTCGATTGTGAAAGACTATGTTTATTCAACTGTGCATATCGGTCATCAGGTAATGCCAGTATGTTGCAATTTTTCACATTTAAGAAAATGCTGTAACTGAGCTTCTGTGATATATAAATGCACTAAACTTGATATGTGCAACAGCCATTATGAACTATTATGCTGATTTAATTTGGACGAATATCGGCCGACAGGTGACGTTGGCATGGTGCAATTTTCTCTATTTATAGGAGAGCCATATCTCAGTTTCTATGATATGTACGTGCACCGAATTTGATATGTAAGGTGTATGTCATACATCCAAAAACTATGCCAAACTAGCTTTTTAAAAACTATGCCGAATCAATTTGGGTGTACATCAGATGACGTGCCGCGCTACTATTACTCTTTGTAAATTTCCAGATAGTTATAGTATCTCAGCATCTATTTGTTAAATTAGTTTGTAAAATCTTTATTTGTGAGAAGCTGTGTTAATTACTTTGTGCATTTTAACAGATATATGGTGCTATTATATTAAATAATAATAGAAGAAAATTTTGTAATGGCTACAGCATATACTAATTTTAGATATAGTGGGTTAAATATATGTTAGTAATTTGCAACTGGTTATTATGAATGATTTACTTATAAATTTTCAAATATAGTTCCCCCAGAAAAAATTTTAAATTCATTAATACGTAACATTTTTTCCCCCACAATAGTATCAAGACACGGTAAAGGTATATAAACTTTATCATTAATGGTATAAATGGCAAACATTTCCAATTTAACAATAATTTTTTTTAATAATTTACAACAAGTAATTTAAAATACTTTATTTAAGTGGGCATGAATATTATAATACTTACAAAACTTTAAATTGACACCATAAAAATAAAATATCTCGCAACAATTCTTTCGGGTCGAAAGAGCACACGACCCTTCGTCAGGCACCCAAAGTAGGCACGAGTGCAGCAGTCAAAGTGGTAATGCACGGCTTTGACTGCTGTACTCGTGCCTACTTTGGTCGCCTGACGAAGGGTTGTGTGCTCTTTCGACCCGAAACAATTGTTGTAAATTTTTTTTTATTTTATGGTGTTTATTCAAAGTTTTGTAAGGATTATTTTGCAACGCCAGTTCTGTGGTGCGAATAATTTATAAACCTTTTTTCATTTTCTTTCTGAAACAACAGACAGACGATCAGCCTTTTCTCTCTCTCTGTGTGTTTTTTCTCTCTGTGTTTGTTTATCTTCGATAGCGCACATTCGATCTACGATTGCAATTCACAGCTATCGTACTGCTCACCTTTCAAAATATTTTTTACAATTATAAATCTAAATTTATAGGCATATTTATAACTCTGTAACTAATTTAAACATTATACACATGCTAGACATGTATCGGAGCTCACTTTTCGTATCCAGAAAAGTAGATCCGTATTTGTATGGATCTGGTTTCTTTTCTTCAACGAAACTAATATGTATCTTTTGTAGAAATTGTATGAAAATTAGAAAAGTATTATAAATCTTTTTTGACTGTTATTAATATATAAATTAAATAAATACAGTATAACCTCGTATTTACATCCTGGAAATTGAAAAGATTTCGCAATTTACATTTTTTTTTTTTTTTTACTTTATTCTATATTCAATAGAAGAAAGTACTAGATTCATACAAATTTTCGACTTCCGTTTTTCGATGATTTTGCACGTATTGAAAGTTCCAGAACACGATTTGACTATTTTTAGAAAATATTAGATATGCCTCTGTGTGTGTCAGAGAGACAAAAATTTTGTGGCGACTGCAACTCTGGAACAACTGCACGTAATTGCATATAAATTTATATGTAAATGCACCTTGACATAAATTATGTACCTATCAACTTTTGGTGCCCATCCATCAAGAAATGGTACTGCTATACAGCGATTTCTAGAGACCATATATTAGGAAACTATATTATACAGGGTCTCTAGCGATTTCAACAATTTAAGGGAATGCTATGTCTCATGAACTACGGCAGAGAATTGCATATAAATTTATATGTAGATGCACCTTGACATAACCTAGTCCTTATCAGCTTTTTATGTCAATTTCTCAAAAGATGGCGCTGCTATACAGTGATTTTCACAATTCAAGGGAAGGCTATATCTCAGAAACTACTACACATAAATTTATATGTGGATCTACCTCGAGATAAATTATTGTCCATCCACTTTTGGTATCAATAATTCAATAGGTGACGGCGCTATATAGCGATTTCCATAATTTAAGGAAAAGAGATATCTCAAGTTCTATTGCGTACAATAATAATAATAAATGATATGTGAAAAGACCATTATCAAATATTATGCTAATTCAATTTGGATGCATATCGGCCAATAGGTGGTGCTGCTGTACTGCAATTTTCCCCGAGAACAGAAAAGCTATATTTCAACTTCTATGGTGTATAACTGTACAAAATTTTATATGTGAGATAACCATTATGAAAACGCATTTTTAATATATTATTTATAGAGAATAAAGCTGTCTTTCTTTGTACTTTCAATGCAACTTTTCTCTAAGATGAAAATCGTCTGCATTCAGTATGGTAGGTAATTTAAATAAATAAGAGCTTTAATAAATTATTTGTACTGAGCGAATTTGTATTAGAAAAGATAAAAAGAAAGTCTTGTGGTGGCCACAACATACTTTTTTTTTGTTGTTGTTGTTTTAAATACCTTTATTTTTAATAAAAATTCAATCCTCGCTTTTATGTGAACGAAATTTTCAAAGCAAATATAGAGGAAATACTTGTCGTGATTTCATTTAAAGCTATTATGTTGTGACCACCGCAAAACTTTCTTCTATATTTTCCTATAGGAAAATTCATTCGCCCAGTAAAAATATTTTCTTAAAACTATTATTTATTAAAATTATCTACCATAATGAATGCAGATAATTTCATTTTAGAAAAAACTAACGCTAATAATAAGAAAAGAAAGACAGTTCAATTCTCTATAAATAAAGTCTTAAAAAATGCTTCTTCAAATTGGTTACCTCATATATCAGGTTTTGTACAGTTATATGGCACAGAAGTTGAGATATAGCCATATCCTGTTCTCAGAGAAAATCGCAGTATACCAGCGCCAATTATTGGCTGATATGCATCCAAATTAAATCTGCTTAATGTCATATAATGGCTACGTTGATACGTGTCAAGTTTTGTTTGATTATACACAACAGAACCTTAGATACAGCCTTCCCTGTAAACGCGAAAGTCGATGTATAGCTGCACCAACTGTTGAGCAGTTCACAAAAAATATTGGTGGGCACTAACTTACGTCAAAGTTTATCTGCATATAAATTTATGCAAATTCGTTTAGTAGTTTCTGAGATATAGCCTTTCCTGAAATTGCGAAAATCGCGGTCTAGCAGCGCCACGTGTTGAGCAAATAACACCAAAAGTTGATAGGCACTAACTTAGGCCAAGGTACATCTGCATATAAATTTATATGCAGTTATCTGCAGTAGTTCCTGAGATACGTTGCCACAAAATTTTTGTCACACACACACAGACACAGACACATATTTTTCTAAGAATGGTCAAATCGTGTTCTGGAGCCCTCAAAACGTGTAAATCCATTGAAAAGCGGATGTTGAAAATTTTTACGATTGAAATACTTTCTTCTATTGAATACAGAAGAAAGTAAAAAAAAAAAAAAAAAAAAAAAACAATATAAAATAAACACATTTAGGAAACTGATTCCATCAATTCAGATAATAATAATATTCTTTATCGTCTTCTTTAGAACAAATAAAAACAAAGCAGATGTTTAATTGCGAATCATATATATCCGTGCAACCCAAATTATTATAGTAAATAAACATTCCCGTCGAACAAATGCAATAAATAAAGATACTTTTTTTTTTTTTTTCAGAATATAAGCATTAAACAATGAACTGACCTTGAAGCACATTTTTGCAATCTAAAGTTCACAACTCACATAAGTGTTTAATCATTATTATTAGGATTTTTTTTTTCTTCAGGTTTTTAACGCAATACAATTAGTAATTACATCTTTTTTTTTTTCTTGTAAGTTCAATGGAAGAAAGTATTGGATTTGTAAAAATTTTCGACTTCCGGTTTTCGACGGATTTACAAGTTTTGAGAGGTTAGACCACGATTTGACCATTTTTAGAAAATGTCTTGTCTGTCCGTCTGTGTGTGTATGTATATGTGACAAAAATTTTGTGGCAACTGTATCTACGGAACTACTGTTCAGAATTACATATAAATTTATATGTAGATTCACCTTGACCTAAATTAGTGCCTATCAACTTTTGGTGTCAATCGCTCGAAAGGCGGCGCTGCTATGCATCGATAGCATTTATAATATAGTTGTCAACTTTCAAATATGCTTTACAATAGTGTTCTAACAGGGATATATTCATTAAAAAAAATAATAATTCAATTAAAAAAAAAATCAATAAAACCAGATCGATTTTTAAAAAAATCTCGTGCTTGCTTTTCTAAAGTAATCATACGAATTATAAGGTATGGTGTTATATGACAATATATATATATCATCATTACCAATTTCAGCCTCTTTCAACGCACTGCAGGATGAAGGCCTCTGCTAGGCGATTCCAAACTGCCCTGTTTTCGCACACACACACACACACACATATATATATATAATAATTTATGCATAGATTAAGAAAGGTTTTGATAGAATATTTCGTCTCCTCATTGATTTATTTGATTTCCAATGAAGCCATCTATGATATATGCAACTTCTTAATTGAATGCAACCTATGCAATGAGGTGAAATTTACACCTCATATAACGTATTTCTTAGTAATGTCCTGATGTCTTTTTTTTTTCTTCTTTTTTTTTTTAAGGTTTGTGAGCTCTATTTAAAACCTGATGGAATTATACAAACAATAACTTATTTTGATGAAAAAGAAGGAAAGTTATATCAAGTCCCAAGAAATAAACGAATTGTTAAAGATGGTGCTATTCCTACTATTTTCAGCTGCTTGCCATCTTTAGGCATAAACAAATTCCGTTTTATTACCTAATTATATTTGTGCTTTTATATTATTAATTTTTATGTAAATTATAGAGCAATCTTCTTCACGTATATGAAACATTTATAATTTTCAATAAAATTATTTTTATCTTGATTTTTGTCTTTTATGTATTGTTTTAATTACATAGTTTTAATGAAGGAGAAATCTTATTTAAATAAGCCACTTAAATTCTTGATTTAAAGAATGTTGAAAGTAATGTTATCAGGTAAGTGAGAGTTATTTTGGATGATCAAATACTTATAAATTATTGTTATATATTAAAATTTCTCTGGGCATAAAATTTACAGAGATGATTAAAAATAAAAATTCTTATTATATATGTTAAAGGGTTTTTTAATGCAAATTTTATGTCCACCCTTACCTTGAAAAAAAAAAAAAGTATATCATTAATATTTATGATTTTAAAACTTTAAATAACATGAAATTTGGAGTTCGGTGTTATTTATAGTTTAGTACATTGTATCGTCTATACCGTGCATATTGTTTATATTACCTGTATCTATTGTTAAAGCATATTGTATCGTCGTACTTATCTGTAATTTTAATCAGGTGGAAAAAATCCATTATTTAAAAAAATATATACATATATTCAGGTGGCTTAAATATTAAAAAAAAGGAACTTAAAAAAAAAAAAAAGTTTACATTTATTTTTGGAACCACAGCGTATAAAATGAAAGCACCGATGAGAAAAAAATATATATATATTTCTAAATCCATATATGCGGATGTGCATAAAAAGTGGACTAAATCATGTGGCGCCACAATCCTCTTGGAATGCCTTCATAAAAAAGTGTTGGATAAATGCGTGCGTTAATGATGAATAAAGGTAGGGAAGTATGATTAAACTAGCAAATTCTTTGTTTCAGTAGTTTGTTAAATTTCCAGTATTCATAGCTGCTAACTTTTTTAATTGATTCCGGAATGTTGTTAGTATATCGCCCTATCTTCAAACCATATTCTTTGAGGAGTAATTATCTTCATATTTAATTGTAATTACATGCCAAAGAAAATTATTCTATTAAGAATATGGTATGAAGAAAAGGGCGAATGTTAACAATCTTTCCGGAATAAATTGAAAAAGTTGGCAGCTATGAGTATTTTATTCCAGTTGATGGACAAGTAATATTTTTCAGAAAAGTTTTTAAATATTTTTGCAAGGTTGAACATTTAAAAGGGGAGGGGGGATTAAAAAATTACAAAAGTAAAGAGGTTAAGACTAACAACAATGCTTTTTCAAAAGCCCCTGCAAACAAGTATGAGGCCACTTCCTCATAAAATATGACGGATTTTAATCTATTAAATTTTTTTGATTAATCTCTCTCAAATATTATGAGACAGGCTAGTCAAATATTTTTTTTTTCGGGCTAAAATTCCTCCACAAATATTATGAGGCAGCTTAGTCAAATAGAGACTAGTTTTCCTTTTCAAATATTACCAGACAGATTAGTCAGGTAAATAGTCTTGACTATCCTGCCTCTTCAGATATTCATTGAAAATTGACTAGCTTGCTTCGTAAAATACCTGTTGGCTGCTGACTAACCGTCTTAATCAAGTGCAGATTCTGACTAACTTGCCTTGTCTGGCAACTGCGGTTGTTGACTAACCTTCCTGGTCAGATAATTATGATTATCGACTAGCCTTCTTTGTCTAATAATATTAACCTTCCTAGTCTGGAGTAGTATTTTGGTGACTAGTTTAGCAAGTACAATTTTTAGTTTTGGAGACTAGTTCAGCAAGTACACTTTTCAGTTTTGGTGACTAGTTCAGCAAGTACACTTTTCAGTTTTGAAGACTAGTTCAACAAGTACACTTTTCAGTTTCGGTGACTAGTTCAGCAAGTACACTTTTCAGTTTTGGAGACTAGTTCAGCAAGTACACTTTTTGGCTAGTCAGTTATTTTGGTTAGTCAATTCTGTATTGTCAGTTGAGCATTTTGGCAGGTCACTGTGACCAATTTATTTTTCTGTGTGTAGAGGTGTGTCCCAGACCGTCGCCAACTGCCCATCTGCGCAGCACTAATGCGATGTAAAACCCAACAAACCAGCCAACCTCACAAAAATTGACGTCATTATCATTTTAAAAATTTTATGCACACTGATAGGAGCTCTATGATTCATCAGAAAATTTAAAACATGGTATATAAAAAGTTCTTTTTATCTTATAATTATTCACTCATTTATTTATTTAAATTAGAACGTTTTTACTTTTATGCTTTAAATGTACCTTAAATTTGGAATATTCTTGTTAATTTTATTTGTTAATAATTATTATCGAAATAGTTAAAATCTCTTGATTTCTGTAATTCTCTATTATGTAATTCTGTAATTCTTTCTCTCGTGGAGAAGATAAGATTACCAGAAACAAGTAATAATTTCGAAGATTTACAGTATGACAAATCTGTTTCAAACTACAAAACACCTTTTTGTTTTTTGTTTTTCAGCAAAATAATTACGGACGTCTGATAACTTAAAAACAGATCTTGACTGTTAAAAAAAAAATATATATATATATATATATATATATATATATATATATATATATATATATACAGACACGACATTATTTCATTATTTAAAACATGAAAATCTGACATTGACAGATTTTAATTTAGTGCCAGAGGCCTACTGCTAAACTTGTTAATATCGACAAATTCTTCTTTAGTTAATTCGTGACGATCTAAATTCCATGATAAAGTTTTCATTAAATCAAACCAATGTGTTTCAGCTGCAGATACTGTAACAAATAACGTTGGAAGTCCAAACTGTCTTATAGCCGCAAAACAACGTTTTTCTCTCTTTCCCAATGAGGGGGAGGTGTGCCTTGGGGGGGGACTCATGTCAAAGTTGTACCTTGGGGGGGACTCATGTCAAAGTTGGGCCTTGGGGGGACTCATGTCAAAGTTGGGCCTGGGGGGGACTCATGTCAAAGTTGGACCTTGGGGGGACTCATGTCAAAGTTGTACCTTGGGGGGGGACTCATGTCAAAGTTGTGCCTGGGGGGGACTCATGTCAAAGTTGTGCCTTGGGGGGACTTCATTCAATAAATCCCCATTCAATAAACCGACTGAAATAGGCCCTTAGCACTATTAAGAGTGACGTATAAAAATTCGACAACGCTGTACCGACTGAAATAGGCCCTTAGCACTATTAAGAGTGACGTATAAAAATTCGACAACGCTGTACCGACTGAAATAGGCCTCTAGCACTAAAAAAATGATTTTAGCACAAATTTCTGATTTTCGTACTATGGGATTATGGAATAGAGAAACGGGTTAATTAAACAAAGTTGATGAAAGAATGGGACATTGAATTAATAATACAAAGATAAAATTCCAAGAATTAAAAAAAAGAATGCTTAACAATGAGGAGCTAATCAAGAAGGGGGAATATCAAATGAAAATACGAGAATGTCGGGGGAAAAAAAATCCAAGCAGAAAATATAATTAATAATAATAAAGAAAATTATACAGACACGACATTATTTCATTATTTAAAACATGAAAATCTGACATTGACAGATTTTAATTTAGTGCCAGAGGCCTACTGCTAAACTTGTTAATATCGACAAATTCTTCTTTAGTTAATTCGTGACGATCTAAATTCCATGATAAAGTTTTCATTAAATCAAACCAATGTGTTTCAGCTGCAGATACTGTAACATATAACGTTGGAAGTCCAAACTGTCTTATAGCCGCAAAACAACGTTTTTTCTCTTTTTCCCAATGAGGGGAGGGTGTGCCTTGGGGGGGACTCATGTCAAAGGTGTGCCTTGGGGGGGGGGGGCTCATGTCAAAGTTGTACCTTGGGGGGGGACTCATGTCAAAGTTGGGCCTTGGGGGGACTCATGTCAAAGTTGTACCTTGGGGGGGACTCATGTCAAAGTTGGGCCTGGGGGGGGGACTCATGTCAAAGTTGTGCCTTGGGGGGGACTTCATTCAATAAATCCCCATTCAATAAACCGACTGAAATAGGCCCTTAGCACTATTAAGAGTGACGTATAAAAATTCGACAACGCTGGGCCTTGGGGGGACTCATGTCAAAGTTGTACCTTGGGGGGGGACTCATGTCAAAGTTGGGCCTGGGGGGGGACTCATGTCAAAGTTGTGCCTTGGGGGGGACTCATGTCAAAGTTGGGCCTGGGGGGGGACTCATGTCAAAGTTGTGCCTTGGGGGGGGACTTCATTCAATAAATCCCCATTCAATAAACCGACTGAAATAGGCCCTTAGCACTATTAAGAGTGACGTATAAAAATTCGACAACGCTGTACAGACTGAAATAGGCCTCTAGCACTAATAATAATAATGACAGTAACAGGTAAAATGTTGAATTACCCAGGACGTTATCAAGAATTAAATGTAGTATGTTATTCGTCAGTCTTCGGGTGAAAATTCTTCAAAATATTTGTAATTCAAAGCAAAAAACCGAAACTAGTATAGTGTTGGTCCACAAGTGCATTTGGCATGTTTTCTTTGGTGATTATGGCGAAATGTCATTTTCGCAAATGGTTGCCATGGATTCCAAGCGTAAACGAAAGCAAAACGCTTTTTTCAAAATGGCGTCCTTATTAGCGTACAAAATTAATTAAGCTTATTTTTAATATTAATAAAACAAATATTTAAAATAACATACCTCAATAGGCCTGATAAAACATTTTCATAAATTTCGATACTTCAAGGGCGATCAATATGCATAGGTATATATGTATGCATTTATACTATTCAAATGTTCTACACTTGCCGTTAAAATACGATTAAATATTTCGTTTAATGATTTTAAAATATACTTTTAAAAAATAAGCTACTTTACGTAGCCTGAAATGAAAAATGTATGAAATTTCGTATTTTACCGATCAATTACCACATGCTTCGCGTACATGGAAACCACACATTTTCACAAATTATACTACTTTTAATTAATTCACATTTTCTCAAAAATTAAAAATAAATACATTTCTCTCTCCCACTCTAAACAAATGCTCTTAGCTGCGGCATGTCCAGGAAGTGATGTCACTCTCGTCATAAGCGCGCGTTTCCTTTCAAGTGCTGGTGCTCCGTCACATGATCAGCTAGCTAGGGTTCTGAGTTGTGGGAAAGCCAGGTAAGGGGGAGAAACAGGATGCCGATCCACTATATATATATAAAATAAATAAAAATAAAATGAAATAATAAAATTTGATAAAAATTCTTGCTGAACTTTTATGTTAGAACTTTAATTACAAAAGTTCTTGTAAACCAGTTAAACTATAACTTTTTGAAAAAGTTCAATAATTGTTTTGATTCCTGATAGTAAGTACATCAAAATTTTGAAAATTATTTTAATTTAATAAAACAAAATAAGGTTTTTTTTTTTCTTTAATTTTTAAATATCTTCCGGCTAATTAATTTTTTTCCCCGCACGATTTTACATTATAGTTTAACAGTATATTTTGGGTATGAATATGTGAATTTATTAACAAATTGATTTAATATGTGTGTGAGTGCGTGTGTGTGTATGTGTCTTTGTGCTTAAATGCTGAAAATTAATGCAAATTTTTAGAATTAAAACGTATATATATATATAGATATAGATATAGATATAAAGACTAATAATTAAAAAAAAAAAAAAAAAAATCCGGTAATCTATATAATATTTCTCTAACGTGGACCAATTTCAATTAATTTTTGTCGAAACGATACGATAGTGTTGAAATTATTAAAATACGCGAGGATAAAAAATAATATTTAAAAATGAACAATATTTAAGCCCGCGGATTCGGCTCAAGTATCTAATAAGAAAACATGACGACATTTGTATGATGACAATATTTTATGGAAAATGTATTTTTAAAAGTTATTTCTTCAGAATCTTTGCGAGCGTCATTTTAAACCTAGCAATGTTTTAAAGATATAAACAGAATATGAATTATTATGATAAATTGACTAAAAATACGCAATCATAAAAGTATAATCAAAATTGGATTTCTTTTCTTTTCTTTTTTTTTTTTTTTTTTTAATTACGCCAAAATAAATAAAATTTCATTACATTCTTGGCGATAAAAATTTAAAAGGAATCATAGGGATCCTTTACTAAAACTGTACTGCCTGCGGAAGTATGAAAACTGAATCGTCAACCATGAATTTTATTTTGAAACTTTTCTTTGAATGTTTCTGGTGTCACGATTGCATAATATTTATTTGGTTATCTATATATTAATAGGCAAGCATAAAATTTGTTGTCCCTTTTTAACATATTAATTATGGGAGTAGAGGGTTGAAAATGGTATCATTCGAAAGGTATGGTTAGCCGGAAGGTGCGAATACAAATATTATTTTCTTACGATGTCAAGAAGGTATTTAAAAATACATTTATTTTTTATGCATTTTCCCCCATTTTTCCCTTTTATACACGTATTCCTTCACATTAAAAAATACCTAAAAGTAGAAAGTTGTTAAATCTGGCAATTTCATAAAGCTCAAATAAAACCATAGACACAGTAATTTGTATAATGTAGCATCACTATACGCAAGCGAAGTGATGACGTCACTGTCTGTCCATGGAGCCATGTAAAAGATTTTCTATGTTAATTGTCCATTGAGTTTTTTGTAAAAAATTATTAAAAAATAACGGAAATTATCTGCCGATTTTAATTCCGATATTTGGGTATAGTTATATATAAGTTACTGTCTACATGTGTTTGATTGAGTTATTTTTTCTGTAAAATTGATAAAATTTTAATTTAAAATCACAAAACTCCAGAAAAAAAATGGCAAACTTCCAGTTTCGAATGTAAACATAAACATTTCATTTCAAAGGGTGATATTTAAACAATAAATATTGAACTAATATACTAAATAAAAGGAAAATGGATTTGTTACTAACCGCTGCATGTATAAGTAGACGATGCGGAAAAAATTCCGATTTCCGTTTTTTGCTGAATTTACATGTTTTGATCTTTCTTTACGTTTCAATTAACTGAAATTGGCTACTTATTTTTTAAAAAAGTGTCTTTATTGCTAGCTTTTGTGGGTAGAAGAAGCAAGTAGAAGATACATAAAAACTTTTGATTTCCGGTTTTCGATGAATTTACACGTTTTGAGATTTCCTTGCATTTTAATTAAGTGAAATTAGTGAAATTGACTACTTATTTTTATTTTTTAAAAAGTGGATTTGTTATTCTTTCCTCTGCATATATAAGTAGAAAATATAAGATTCAGAAATATTTTAGATTTTCGGTTTTCGATAAAGTTACACGTTTTGAAATTTCCCGAACTCAATTCGACCATTTTTGAAAAATATTTTTTTTTTTTTTTTTTGTTCAAACACTGTACTTTATGAACCAATCGAATTAATTTAACAGAATTTGATACTTGGTTGGACCTTGGTCTGACATGGTACCTATTAGCTTCTGGGCTGTATCACACAACAAGGGGCGTTTTCACGTTGCGATTTTCTCTCATTTCAGGAAAGGCTAACATCTACAGAGAGAAATAGTTATACTATTAAGTAAAACTCTGCTGATTCAGTTAGAGTGAATATTGGCAAACAATTGCCGCAGCTGTGTTGCAATTGCATTCCGTATAGGACAAGACAATAACTTTGCTTTGCCTCGCTTTGCAAAAAAAAAAATGGTCGAGTTTCGACCACTGGGCGATACTAGTAATAATAATTTGGCTACTGGTAAATTAAAATTTTAATTATTTGGTGAAATTGGCATAATATTTATAAGTTGCAAATTTTAAAGATAAATAAGAAAAGAAATAAAGTGCGAAAATTTCGCACGAGTTTGCTAGTAATAAATAATTTATCAATGAATCCACAAAGTACCACATTGTGGATTCATACAGAGTGAATCCGCATATTTAGGAAAATATGTTTAGAAGAACACATTCGTAACTTTATTGTTTAAATTTATTAAATTAAAATTTTGCATTGTTCTAATTTTAAATTCAAAGGAAAAAATTAGTTAGAAAGGAATTTCTTAAAATTGTCCAAAAAAGCAAAACTTTTTAATTTTAATTTTATTAAATTTAAATAGTTTCCGAGAAATTTTAATATACTTAATATTGTTATATTTCGAGGCATGTGTTTGCAAAATTTTATGATTCTAAGACAGTAATTTAATAATTAAAAAAAATACTAATTAATGTTCATCGTCCCCTTAATACATTAAAACACCTCGAGGCATGCTCAGTGCAGTGCAGTGTTGCCAACTCAAACTCCATGAAAAATCTATAAAGTCTTCCAAAAATCTCACAGTATCTATCTCACAGTAGTCTCTTGTCTCTACGAAAACGGACACAAAATCCATCCCTACATCCTGAAGAAAAATTGCTAAAAGTCCCTACACGTAGGGACAAATCTCTACAACTGGTAACACTGGTTCAGTGATCCGATCTGACATCTGACTGCTGCTGTGAGTCCGAGCCTCTGAGCTGAGCTTGTTACATCGAGTGTTTTGATATGTTTATCTCTCATTTCTCCCTTCCTCTTTTTTTTTTTATTTTGGACTAGCCTGACGTGGAAAAAAAATCAAGGTCAAGTGGGTCTGTAAATACCAAACATTATTTAAAGAGAGGAAACGAATTTTGATCCGCCTGGCGTGTGTAGTTTTGGGTTTGTGTACACGTTGATAGTTTCGTTAGCTTTGTTTTCGTTGGACGATTCACGATGTCTTTTAAAGCCAACCGGGATATAAAAATCAAATACACACAAGTAAGAATTTCAATGTCATTTATATTATAAATATTTTAATGAAAATTCTTGTATATTTGTTAATTTGTTTTAGTTTTGTTCTTAAATTTCAGTTCATTTACCCACTTACTCGGATATTATTTAGTAACATTTTTCTATTCTATACGACTTCGTTTTTTTTTTTTTTTTTTTTTTTAAGGACGGAGGAGTTTTTGTAGAACAGTTTTGTGTAACACCAAAATAAATTAGAAATATCGGTCCTATCGTTACAAGTTCGGTACTAAATGAAGGAGTCTATTTTTCTGAATCCAGGGGTGCGACATGACAATTAGATTTTTTAAAATTATCTAAAGCATGAAATTTTGGTGGCGTGGCAACCCTTCATTTTAATTCATTTCAGTCACTTTAGAAAGTACGTAACCCGGTTTTTCAGTCAAAAAATGAGATAAAAATTAAATAAAAATTAAAAATTTTATAGATTGAAATTAACAGTCCTTACTAAACTAAATTCTCTCTTCGACATTTTTTTTTTTTTAATATTCTAAAATACATTTAACTATTACTTCCTTGTACATGAATTTTCTTTAAATTTTCTTTTTAAATTTCATTCCATTCTTTAATTTATTTGAGTACTGTTATATTAAATAGACCACTCGACGTGTCGTGTTGTATTGTCAAGCGGCGTGCATGAACATACACCAAACCACATAATGTAAAGGCCAGTGCGCTGTTACGACTCTGGACATTGGCGCGCCGGCTTTTTGACGAAATTCTCCATTTTAGTGCCAGTTGTTCCATTGCTTATCATTACGCTGAGAAGCAATTTTGATTATTTTACGTCGTAATCGAAAAAGAACTTATTTATTACATTTTTACTTTGTTGGGAGATAAATTGCTTTAATTTTGGAATACTTTTAAAAGATAAAAATGCATAATTATTTATTTTATACAGGGTTGGCAAAGTGGGCCCAGCCCAGAAAAACCCGCCCGGGTTTTTCTGGGCGGGCCCACCAACAAAAACCCACTGGGTTTTTGCAAATAAGTGGGTTTTTGTTAAAAATTATTTATAATTTACAAATCCCATCTATAAAGTATAGGAAACACCTTACCTTTAAATAAAAAACTCTAATTTTTATTTTCTAGAAAATAGTATTAAACATAATAAGTAGCTACAGTTATAAATATAATAAAAGCAAGTTTATCTTCTATAATTGGTTCAATTTTCCTTTTCCTGTAAAACTGAACGATATTTTTGTTTAACAGCGGACATAAATGTTGTCCAGAATCAATATTTAAATAATTAAATTGTTTAGCTTTAAAACTTTATAATAATTCTATTTTAATTTTAGTAGCAACATAATTATAAATCTAATAAAATGAAATTTTCTTCTATAACCATTTCATTTCAACTATTAAAAAACTTAAAAAAAAAAAAAAAGAATAAAGCAGTGCAACTTATTTTTATAATTAAAACTAGTTGGCATAAGTGGACTCTGCTCAGTTCCCCATCATATATATGTTCTCATAAATTTCTAGTACAGGACATTCTCTTAACATGATTATCATTTTAAGAGAAATGAATCGGACCAAACACTTGACACAGTGACAGAATGAAATCCCCACATAATAGGCTATCCACCATTCACTAATGATATATTTATCTTATTCTAATCTATTATTTTATTAGGATCAATTTTGTAGTTTCGTTTTCATGCTACTCTTTCCAATGCAACAATCCTCAAAATGCATATTTATATGGGATATCGCCCCATTTTGCTATGTTGATAAAATCTTAAATTACGAGTAACTTGCGAAATTTTCCTATTAGAATATTTGTAGTCAATTATGTTCAAACAAGTATCATAAATGTTATTTTGAAGTTGTCTGATACATTTATGATTCTCAAAATGGACATTTATGTTCAATTTTGCCCTATTCTGCCATTTTAAGTAAATCATAAATTCCAAATAATTTACGAATTTTTTAAATTGGAGAATTTATACTCTATGATAATCATGCCAGTACCCTGAATAATATTTCAAAAGTGGACTGACATCTTTACGATGAAAATATCCCTCAAAATTGACATTTATGTGAAAATTTTCCCTATGCTGCCATGTTAAGAAATTCGTAAATTTCCAATAACTTTCGAAATTTTTAAAATAGCATGTCTCTAGTTACTGATGTTCATTCCGACACCAAAACTCATATTTTAAAACTGGTCTCATATTTTTTTCAGTAAAAAATTTTCATTTAATGCACGTTTAAGTAAAATTTTGCCCTATTCTCCCATGTTAAGAAAAGCATAAATTTTTAATAACTTACGAAGCATTTTAATTCGAATGTTGCAAATGAATAGGGCTCTTGCCAGTGTCAAAAGTAATATTTTAAAACTGATCTGACTTCTCTGTGACAATTTATTCTTGAGATATAGTGTGTACACAGACTAACGAACTAACAAACTAACACACACCATACAAATTTTGCCATTTTCTGTAGTATTCCTCATACGTGAAAATGTGTAAAAAAGTAAAAAAAACCATCTATAGCATGATGGGGAACTAAAAAATTTAAATGATATGTATTGTACTTAAGAATTTAAATTCTATTATTTTATCAGTTATTGTCATTAAGAATATTTATTTTGAATAAGCATGCATTAAAATAAAATATAGCTTCATTGTACTAATTAACACTATTTTAATATTAAAATCAAACCAATTTTTATTTCTAAGATAAATATTAGATTAATTATTAATTAGTAGTTTAATATAATTAGGTGTATTACAATTAATATGCTAAATAACATATATCTAACATTTCAATGCAAATGTATTCAAACAAAAACCCACAAAAGCCCAGAAAAACCCACAAATACCCAGAAAAACCCGCAAAAACCCAGAAAAACCCAAGTGGGTTGGGTTTTTCTAGAAAAACCCGGGTTTTTGCCAACCCTGATTTTATACCATGCTTTAAATACTTTGAATTCTCTTATTGCATGCTGTTTTACGTATTTATTTCTTAACATATGAGATATTTACATTATTTATTTGCTAGCTATTAGTTTTTATGTTCTGTTGTGCAATATATTTAATATGTTAGATCTCAATGTATTTTTCTGATATATTTTTAAATACATATTTAAAATAACTAGTATATAAAAATATATTTTCTGATTTTTTGCTCGCAAAATGTATCAGATTTCTTAAAATAAATTAATAAAAATAAAGAAAATAAGGTGTATATTATTTGCTAACATAAGAAATATAAATTTCTTTTAAATAATAATTGCCATAATAAATATTATAAATAAAATTTAAATAAGTAATTATTTTTATTTACATAATATTTAAAAAGAAAAATCGATGAAATAAGCAAATATAAATAAAATAAATAAACATTTTTTAATTTCTAAAGACATAAGTTAATACTTTTACAAATTATTATTAATAAAATTTTTATTTTTAATATTTAACTAAGTCATTATTATTAATAATGCGTAATTGAAATAAATAAAATATGTATTTTTAGCTTGTAAAAATATTACGTAAATATTTTTATAAAATAATAAAAAATAATTTCTGTTCTTCTGCCGTAGTTTTACATTTATTCATGAATTACTTGACAAAAACTAAGATTACCATATTTTTGTTTAAAATTTTCTAACTTTTTATATATAGAATGTATGTCCTCAGAAAAAATAAGGTACAATTGCTTTCAAAATCAACGTATTTTGCTTAATATAGAAATATACAACAAAAAATTCCTCTGTTTTCCGATAGGAATTGAAAGAGTAACCATGTCGAAGGTTAAAACAAAATTCGTTTTTCTTCAAATTCTTTTTCTCTAAGACGAAAAAATTACATATTTATATTCTGCATTACTTTCTGAACAAATTTAGCACAATTTCCTTTCATTTATGTTGTATAGTAAAGCGTCAATCGCGAAGAAAAAAGCATTACGTTCTACGGGGATCGCTGCGAATTGGCACTAAGATGGCCGACTTTCGGTCAATGTCCAGTCTCTCTATATATAGGGTCCCTAGTTACGACAACCTCCCCCCCCCCCCCTCACGCCCGCCCGTTTTTTTCCCCCTGTAATTTAATATAAAAACATGTTTAAATTAAAAATAGGTAAATAAAAATGTAAGTATAATTATTTAAATCGCATTTTTTATGAAGATTATTTATTATTTTTTTCATAAATTCTACTTTTCTATTTATAAAAATTAACAATAAAACCATATTCAAAGGAGAGTGGGCGAAAGGGGGATCACTTTTGCATTTTATAGCTTTGATATAGAAAATAAAGTAAAAAATTGAATGTATAAACTTCTTTACTTTTTAACATTCTACACACATACACACACAGGCTCACCAGCGGCCTAGCGGTTCTGCGCTCAAAGCTGGTAGTTGTGAGGTGCCGGGTTCAATCCCAGGTCGCGCTCGTCGGCCTAGCCATTCGAAGTTTCCCGCGGTTTTCTCTGAAACTTGCGGAAACACAGGCTAGGACTCCTTAGAAAGACTTCCACGGAAGATACACCTCTGGCCTAGGATTCTAGGGCAGTCAATCGGCCTTATTCCCCAACACCTACTACACCCCCCCCCCCCAAAAAAAAAGGAAGTGTGTATGTGTGTGTGTGTTGGAGGGGGGATGCTATAATCTTGAAACCTGCTTTCTCTCTTCCTCTGAGTGCGTCTGTAGCGCTGTATCTCCCCAAACCGAATAGCCCAATTTCAATGTGATTTTATTAATATTAGAATTTCGTTTTAATCGGGTAATTCTTGATAAGAAGGTGTCCATGTGGAAGGTAGTAATATATGTTATTCAAATGCACAAAATAATGCTTTCTTTAGAATGTAGTATGATTAGCATTAGATTTACAGAGTCACGCAAAATTATTCAGTTACACTAAGGGTTATTATTGGAAATTTTCTGAATTGCATTTTCTTTTACATTAAGCGTTTATTCGACCATTTTTTAAAATGTGAATATGATTTGAATTAGTGTATTTGTCTATTCTACTGTCCGTTTGTCCGCCTGCTGCGTCCGCAAATATTTTAAGAATTTTTCATTTTTACTTTCTTCTATATTCAATAGAAGAAAGTATTGGATTCGTAAACATTTTAGACTTCCGGTTTTCGACGGATTTACACGTTTTGGGAGGTCTAGAACACGATTTGACTTTTTTTAGAAAATGTCTCTCTGTCTGTTTGTGTGGGACAAAAATTTTGGGGCAACTGTATCTTCGGCACTACTGCTTAGAATTGCATATAAATTTACATGTAGATGCAACTTGAGCTAAATTAGCGCTATCAACTTTTGATGCCAACCGCTCAACATGTGACACTGCTATACAGCGATTTCCCCAATTTAAGGGGAAACTATATGTCAGGTTCTATTGCGTATAATCAATCAAAACTTGGTATGAGAGAAGGCCATCATGAGACATTATGCTGATTCGATTTGAATGCTTATGGACCGAGGAGTGGTGCTGCTATACAGCGATTTCTACAATTTAAGAGAAAGCTATATCTCAGGAATTACTACACAGAGTTCCATATAAATTTATATGCTGGCTGATGCACCTTAACCTAAATGAGTATCGGTCAACTTTTGGTGTCAACCGCTCCACGGGTGGCGCTGCTATACAGCGGTTTCCACAATTGAAGGGGAGGCTATATCTCAGGTTCTATTGTGTATAATCAAACAAAACATGATAACGTGAAGGCCATTTTGAGATATTATGCTGTTTCAATTTGGATGCTTATCGGCCAATAGGTGGCGTTGCTATACTGAAGATTTCCTCGACAATGTGAAAGCTATATCTCAACTTCTATAGCACATAACTTTACGAAACTTGATATGTGACATAACTATTATAAAAATGCATTCTTTAAGATGTCATTTATAGACAATAAAACAATTGTCTTTCTTTGGATATTTAGTGTTAGTTTTCCCTAAGAAAAAATTATTTATTTGCACTTAGTGAATTTGTATAGGAAAATATAGAAGAAAGTCTTGTGGCCACAACTTACTAATTTTTACTTATTATTTATTTATTTATTTATTTATTAATAATAATATGTGTTATTCAAATTCATTATTGAATATTCCCTACTTAAAATGGCTCTAACAAAACCTATGCCACTGGTTTGTGTACATGAACATCCAAAAAATACCAATGCATTGCGCTTTATGGGAGACATTTTTGTAAATCACATTTAAATAACTTTATGAAAAAATCATTACGAAATTCACATTTATTGTTATTATGGTAAGAAAATGTTTTCTATAAACTATAGTATGCTTAACCTCCAGATTTACAGAGCTATACACAAAAATGTTACAATACATTAAGGGGTGCAAATAGGAAATTAAGAGCAGCATTTCTGTTTATGTTAAGCATTTTTAATACTTTCCAACAGTGTTTCAGAGTGATTATGAATTCAATTAGTCTATATGTCTGTCTTTCTGTCTGTCCATTGTGTGATAATATAGACAGAGAACATAGAATGTTATACAATACAACGAGTAAGTACAGTTGGAAAGTGCTGATAACCAATGTGTACCTCCTGATTTTTCGTTTTTGTTTTCGTTTTAAAAGGTCTAATGCTTAATTATATTTTCAAAAACATAATAAAATCATAAAATGGCAGTAATGTATGTTTTCGTATGGAGTACTGTGATTCATTAAACTTTATATGGTTACTGATCACCTCCGTTCCCTCAAATAACTGATATTCTACAGTACACATACCTGTTTTTGCGACAGGTTACTTCTGAAGCAAAATACAGCCAGTGCTAAATGCGGATAAAGTGTGAAAGAAAACTGAATAGTTCTTTTATTTATTTATTAATTTATTTTGAAATTTATAATACATTTCCGCTAAAGGCACGTATGCTAAAAGCACGCCACCGAGGGGGGGATAACATTTCCGCTAAGGGCACGGGTTTATAGATTTCCGCTAAAGGCACGGCCCCATGGATATAACTTTTAGAAGATATACAAGGCTGCCAATATTTAAGCCATAACATTCTTTTTTATTATTAGTGGAAGTGATTTATTGCAATATTTTACCATGTCCAGGAAGCTGCTCGGGAATTGAAATTAATTCCTCATAGCCAAATGGTAAATTATGTATTTTTTTTAAGCTAAATATTCATCGCTGGGTTTTTTTCTGAATACTGAAGTCAAGTTTTTATTGTTTGTCTGTGTCTCTTAGCGTGAAACAAATAATTTTAGGCGATCCAAATGTTGTATTTTGAAGTTAATGTGTTTGTTGCTAGAAAAGTTTGATCAAGATTGATAAATTTCAAGGAATGTTGATGTGAAAGTTGTCTTAATAATTTTAAATTAACTTTTGAACGGTAACTATATTAATTTCTTACAATTTCTTTCATATGTTTTCTATTAATTTTATTTTTAATGTTTAAATTTGTGATATAACTAAGTGTTGACACTTGAGAACAGAAAATTTCTCTTGTATTAAATTTTACTCTTTAATTAATTAATATTAAATCAAACATGAAGATGAATATATACAGTGATAAATTTATATACATATGAGTACCCATGTACTCATGTAATAATAAGAATAAACCAACGGAATAAATCCGTTACTCGGGCGCGCCAGTTGCACCCTACGTTTCAGGCCGAAGGCCCAAGTCTCTCTCTGCGAAAATACCTTCTCCCGCTCACGGCGGCTTCCAAGGTTGGTTGGTTGCATAAAATAAACCTAGGAGTGGTTGGTTGCATGACACCCCCCAACTAAGATTGAGATACGCCAAGCGTATGAAAATCTGATAATTATTAGCAACCAACTGCCACATAAATATTTAAACACATGAAAATAAAACAATGCCAAATAAATACTTGACAACAAATGTACAGAAGTCTTGGTACAATACCGACCGGAACAAATATAGATATTTCAACACAAGAAATAAATGCAAAAATAAAATAGACAATTCACAACAGACGTAAAGAAGTCTTGATATAATACCGGAACAAATATTTATAATACTAAACTCACACAAAAAAACTAAATTACTAAATAGAACCAAAGTTATTTGTAAATAGCAAAACTTATTATTGGCATAGTCTCGACAATCCATCAGCGTTTTTCAGTTTTGCACCAGGGCAATGCGATATGTAAATATCATATCTTTGTAAAGATAGTGCCCATCTTTGCAGTCTAGCAGATTGAGGTGCAGTTTTTTGTAAATAAACAAGAGGATTATGGTCCGTTATAATCTCAATACGAGTTCCGAAAACATAATTTTCAAATTTCTTTATTGACCATACTACAGCATAGGCCTCACGTTCTATAGTAGACCAATTACACTGTACATTAGTGAGCTTTTGACTAATAAAACTAATTGGACGTAGATTACCTTCATCATCTCTTTGCGAAAGACATGCACCGACACCATAGGAACTGGCATCACATTGAATGGTAAAGGGTTTATTTGGATCTGGAGTATAAAGCTTAGGAGCTTCGCACAACATTTCTTTAAGTTGTTGAAATGCTATCTCTTCCGTCTGTGTCCACGGTAAATTTTCCGGAACCTTCTTTTTAGTTAAATCGGTCAACGGTTTGGCAATTTCAGCATAATCTTTAATGTAACTTCTATAAAAGTTAAAAAGACCAAGAGCGCTTTTTAAAGCTGTTTTAGTTTTCGGCGATTCAATATTTTCAATAGCAAGTAACTTTTCAGGATCAGGTTGATGTCGTCCAGATCCTATTACATGGCCTAGATATTTAATCTCTGATCTGCACAATACACATTTTTTAACATTTACGGTAAATTTTAGTTCAGTTAGCTTAGCAACATTAGCTCTACAATTGCATCTAAATGTATAAAATGTGATTTCCAATCATTAGAAAAAATCGCGATATCATCGAGATATGCTTTGCAATATTCGCGATGTTCATTCAGAGCTTCATTCATTATTTTCTGAAAACTTGCAGCCGCATTTCGTAATCCGAAGGGCATTACCTTCCAGCGATATTGAGAACGGTGTGTCTTGAAAGACGTAAAATCACGACTTTTCTCTTCTAAGGGAATTTCCCAATATCCTTTTAACACATCTAAACAAGTAATAACATGTGCACGACCGACTTCATTAATTAAGTCTGTAATGTTCTCCATAGGGTAATCAAAAGGTTTGGTTACCGAATTGAGCAAACGAAAATCTATACATAATCGTACACTTCCATCCTTCTTAGCTACGCACACTACTGGATAAGCTATTTCGGCTTCACTCGGCTCAATAAGACCTAAGCTTTCTAATTCTTCTATTTGTCAACTTCAGGTTTAAGTGATTCGGGTATTCTATACACATAAGGCTTTTTTCTTTCAGTACCTGGCATTAGGCGAATTTTATGTTCTCCAACATTAGCAACTTGAACTTTACCCGAAAATAATGGTACATGCTTATGCAAAAGTTCGAGCAATTCTGTTTGTTTCTCCTTTCCTAAATGGCTAATGTCTACATCAAAGTCAGTTTTATTTTCCTTAATAGGGGTTGGGTGGATTTCTCCGAATTCACAGTCATCTTCAAAAATTACACCTACCGTTTGTGCTCTAACATGGAATTTTCTTATCTTATTTACATGTACGTGTCGTATATTACCGTCAGGTAACTTAACTTTATAGGAGTGAGGTTTAATTCTTTCTAAAATCTCACCAGGACCTGTCCATCTCGCATACAATTTATTAGTAGAATCCGGAATTAGTAAGTATACTAATTCTCCAATTTTGAATTCTTTCATTTCTTTGCGACGATTAAAATAATGAGCATAAGCTTCTTGCTTTTCCGCAGCAGTTAAAGATGCTAAATCTGCAGCTTTCTCTAAGTTAATTTCTAATTCTTGTAAGTAATCTACAGCTGTACTACTTAAATTGAGAGGTAAAGGGATTTCTCCTGACCACGTTGATTTTAATACTGCTAATGGACCTCTAGCAGTGGCGGCTCGTGGCAGGAGCTGCAGAGCTGCAGCAGCAGCCCCCCCCAGAAATATTCGAAAAAATTATTTTATCAACTTTCAAAATATTTTGAAAATAAATATTATTATATTGTATAGTATTATGCATATAGAAAAGCAGATTACTTCGTTATCATGAAAAATTATTAAAAAGCTGTAAAAAGTTAACCATTTTTAAACGCAATAGCACCTCGAAAATTCGTAAAGGGGCTGTTCATTCATGCAGCTCCCAAAAAAGGGATTTCTTTAGGGAAAGAACATTTACAACCGCCCCTACTCGTTTTCCCTACCAGTTTCGACCATTTGGTTGGAGCTGCATCCGATGCAGCTCCAATCTGATTAGGGATTTCGGTAATGCTGGAAAAGAACAATTTCCCTTTGTAATCTACGTTTTTTCTTCACTGTTTTTAATGCGGTAATCGCTGTGTTTGAAGATTATTTATGTATGAGCGGTAAAAAAAATTTAGCATGAAGGTTATTAACGATTATATGAGAAAATAGAAGTCATTTTTATTTATTTTTCAAACAGATTTTTATTTTATATTACATGGAAATTTCGCACAGTTTTTCAGTTTCTTGCTTTGCCAATGGCAGAAACGCTAAATAGACAGAATCACAATTTTTATATAAATTTTGCCTTAAGCATAATATTTAAAATTTATCAAGTGTTTATTCGCTTTGTTGATAAGGTTTTTATTATAATTATTATTTTTTTTTTTTTTCACTTGTTTATTAGTCACTAATGTTTTTCTATTTTGATGAGAAATATTAGCAGTCGAACCTTTCTTAAAAACACGAGATTACTAAATTTTTAATTTCTGACATTTTCGTACAATGAAGTTGGAAAGCATTTATAACTTCGTTTCATCTGTCTTTCTATTTGAGTGAGAACTTTCAGAAATATGCTCGGAAATTTAAGCATTTTAATATCCGTTCTTTAGATTGACCACACTATTTTTCCTATTAAAAATGGGGTATGTTTCGTTTACAGTTCATTTAGAGGAATGCACAAAAATTTCTTACACATTACATTTTATAAGAAAATTAATTTAAATACATTTTAGCAGTGTTATTCTGTTGCAGAATCTAGGAAATTTATGTAAATTATTCTAATGCATAACAAACTTATCCATTTAGAAAATGTTGTATTTTTCATTTATACTTCTTTTACGAGGACACACAAAACATCCAGAATGCCCTGCTGGCTTGGGTAATATTTCAAACCAAATTAAACTGATATATACTATTCAAGTCTTTTTAAATATATCTAAAGAAAATAGTGTTTTAACATTTGTAGATTTTTTTTTTTTTATGCACGGCAATACAGAAGATATCGGATACATTACTGACTATGTGCAGCAAATTTCGAAAATTCGTTTTTAATTATACTAAAGTTTCACATCTAAATGAAATTTTAGTTTACTATACCATGTGTGTAAAGTTCGCAATAAAAAAAAAAATAATAATAAAATGTTCGTAATGTTAGACAAGCATTTCATAATCTATGTGATATGCAAGATTTTACGTCGGTGTTAACTCTTTTAATTAATATGTCAAAGGATGTTCTAAATAAATTAATGAAACGCATCATTATAATTGCACTTTTAAGATACGAGCATTACATTACTATAATGTTTTGAGGTCTCCCGAGCTCATTTTTGTTATTTTTACAGTGTTATATGTATGGTGTGAGTAAGTGTATATATGTGAGTGAATATCATAACATCTAAATGATCGATTGAACTGAAAGCTGGTAAGTATGTGAAAGGTCACCATCAAACGAGCTGTATAGAATTTAATGGATGTGAGACTATATGTTTCTGTTTCAAGGACGCAAAGAAAAATTCCTTATCATTTTGATTAATGGACTTAAATTTATGAAGTGCGATTGCGCCTAAATGTTTTATCCAATTGAACTAAAGATTGGTAGGTAGGTTATAAGTAATCGTCACGCAATTTGTATAGTTTTGATGAGTACAGGACTTATAAATTTTTTTACAGAGACACAAAAAGAAATTCTTTATCATTATGGACTATAGATTCGAATTATTTGCAGTTATTATCGCAAGAACTGTACAGATCTACATAAGTATGTAATCAAACTAGTTATTATTTTTATATAAATCATTGTGCGTATCTTTTTAATGAGCAAAAGTTGATTTACAAACATGTATGTATACTTCGTACCATCTTGGAGAAAATAATAGCATGCAGATGAAAAATATTTTGTTGGGGGAAAATTGATTATCATAAATAAATAAAGTTAACAAAATAAAATCTTCAGATTTTTTTTTTTGTAATGAATGTCCAATAATATAAAATTTTAAATCTATGCTGTATCCTGTATTACTTTGCTTCTTGCTCAGTCTACGCATATAAAACCCGAAGCCCCCGATTAAAACAGATTATTTAGAAAATCATTTTCGCTTTTTTCTCAAATCTTACATAGACATGCAGCTATGCAGCCCCCCTGTAAAGGAATCTCACGAGCCGCTACTGACCTCTAGCTTCGCGCCCATACATAAGCTTAAATGGAGAAACTCCTGTTGTACAGTTAGGAACTTCGCGATACGCGAAAAGTAAATACGGAATGTGTCTATCCCAATTTACAGGGTCAGTTCGTATTACATGATGAAGCATTTGTTTAAATACACGGTTAAATTTTTCAACAAGCCCATTCGAGGCAGGGTAAGCTGGAGTTAAGAAACGAGGACTTACTCCTAATCTTTTCTCAAACTCTTGTGTTAATTGAGACGTAAAATTAGTGCCTTGATCACTACATATCATTTCTGGGATTCCTGTACGCATAAATATTTCTAAAAGTGCATCACACGTGACCTTAGCCGATAGGCTTCTTAAAGGTATGACTTCGGGCCATCTCGAATGTTGGTCAATTAGACAAAGACAATACTTATGTTTTCTACCTGAGGGTGGCGCAATCTCTCCAATTAAATCGACACTCACTGTATGAAAAGGATAAGGAGGACGTACCACAGGCGTTATAGGTATTTTATCGGACGTTTTTTCCGGACTCCTCAACTGACATTTTTCGCAAGTTTTACAGAAATTTTGTACATCTCTTATTAGGTTAGGCCAATAAAATGATAGTTTTATTCTCTCTTTTGTTTTCCGCATCCCTAAATGATTACCGAAGATTGAGTCATGAGCTAATTTTAAAACACATTCTCGATAACTCAAAGGTAAGACCAATTGATCTACTGTTTCTCCACATATTTTATCTTCATGGAATAATAAATCGTCCTTAAGAAAATAATTATTTTTCTGTAATTCCGCTTCTTTAAAAGCAGTTTGTAACGATAAGCATTCTCGCTGCTTTTCCCTAAATCTAATAGCATCAGATAAATTATTAACATTGTTTTGTGAGCTCTCCCGTCGCCTATTTTCAATTTGATTATCTTTTGGTAAGTTAATCACTTTTTCTTTATTCGAAATCAAATAAACAGCTGCCTCTGAATCGCTATTATTTATTGAAGAAACAATCTTTTTTTTATTTATCAATTGCGATGGGTAATTATGTGAACTAGTTTCTTTTTTATTAATCAAACCTTGCATTTCGTTTGACCTCGAAAAAACATCACTCTTAAATAATGTATTATCCTCTCCTGAAATTATTTTTTGATTACTACATTCATTTTCGATATGTAACGGCGATGACTCATTTAAATTACTTTCATTTCCTGTCTTATTCGGCGGCGCCAACAGCGTATTAGAGTTTTCTTGGATAAACAAATCATTTAATATTTCTTTCGGATTTACTAATGTATCATAGAAGTGTGGAGTGATTAAACATGGAACATTTAATTTATCAGTTATTGCAAATAATGAATCCGCGTGTGTAAATATACAACTCTTAGGATTTTTATAATAGACTGGAATTACAGCTAATCTCGCCTCAACTATTTCTCGAAATGCAGATTCTAACAGAATTTTGCCTTTGCTTTCTATGTGAAGATCAGGAATTAGGGCGCTATTTAGAACACAAATCTCAGTACCTGAATCGATAATTGAAGGAATTTGTTTACCTGCGATATAAATATTAACCTTCTGTAAGGGGTATAAATTAAGTTTTTCCGATTTTCCACATTTCTGTAAATGTTTCGACATTACGTGGGTCACTACAGATTTTTTCTCTGTCGCTTGTGCGTTACTTTTAGATTTTTTTATTTCCTCACTTTGTTTGTTAATTTTATCGAATCTGTTTCTACGATTCGGACAATCTTTAGCTACATGGGAAATATCAGAGCAAATATAACACTCCCGCTTAAAAGAATATTTACTCTCATTATTAGAAGAATATTTTCTCAATGGAGGTGGGACGTATTTTTTATGGTTTTCTGTGACTGTTTCCCGATAGACGCGTTTTTCATATTTTGTTTCCTCAAATGATCTACCTTTAGCAGTGAAATATATATCACACGTCTTAGCTAATTGTTCTGGGCGTAACCAATCTTCACCCTGTGTGACTGCAGCATGCATTGCCAGATCCTTATCTAGATTTTCAAATATTTTATCAGATATAATCAAATCTACTAACGACTCAAAATCATTTACATTTCGAATTTTACAATAATGGAGCCAACTGGACCTTAAACGAGAAGCAAACTGCTGGTGTGTCTCCCCAGATATTCTTGTAGCTTTCTTAAAATTTTCTAAACAAGTGAAAGGGGATGGTGCATATTCTTTTAGAATTAAGGATTTAATTTTTTCATAGTTCTTTAATTCTTCTTCGCTTACATAAATCAGAATATTCGCGGCTTTATCGCCAATTACTTTCAGTAAAATCTCCGATTTATATTCTTTAGGTACATTTTTATGCTTAAAAGCTCTTTCAATGGAATCGAAAAAAAGATTCCATGGTTCATTCTTTTTAGGTACTGGTATTACCAAAGTTAATATAGCTTTCAAAAGCTTATCTAATGATAATATATTTTCTGAGTTACTAGGATTATGCAACACATCATCATTACTTTCGGTTTGCTTTAACAAACTCAAACGATTTATTTCTTCAGATTCCTTTCTTTGCGCAACTGTGGTTGCTGAAAATTCACTCACAAATTCTTTATCTTTAATGTATTCTTTAGATTTTAACAATAAATCTTTTAATTCCACTACCTTTAAATTAGAGTCAGCTTGTTCCCCTATCTCTTGCAAAACGGCAAGAAGATCGGCCTTCGTAACACTTTTAAACATTGCTATTTAAAATGTTAATTCCTATCCTATCATCATAAAATAACATTAATTTCTCACCTTTATATATTGCGTCCATGGAATTTATATTATCCTTTCTGAGAACACTATACTCTGGTTCGACGTTTGCAGAGCGTGCTGTGATATAACTAAGTGTTGACACTTGAGAACAGAAAATTTCTCTTGTATTAAATTTTACTCTTTAATTAATTAATATTAAATCAAACATGAAGATGAATATATACAGTGATAAATTTATATACATATGAGTACCCATGTACTCATGTAATAATAAGAATAAACCAACGGAATAAATCCGTTACTCGGGCGCGCCAATTGCACCCTACGTTTCAGGCCGAAGGCCAAAGTCTCTCTCTGCGAAAATACCTTCTCCCGCTCACGGCGGCTTCCAAGGTTGGTTGGTTGCATAAAATAAACCTAGGAGTGGTTGGTTGCATGACAAAATTGTTACCCAAGACCTGAGGGGAACCCTTTCCATTTTGTTTAAATAAACCTTCCGTCCTAGTAAAGTATGAACTTTTCCAATAAATGCTGGGGAAAACAAAAACACACACACAAATAATAATAATAATAAAAAAACAAAAACACTTAACACAATTTTTATAAAAAGTTTTCTTTTTCTCCCCTTCCGAGGTCTTTTTACTTTTTCTTACCCATAGGGTCGAGAAAGTATTGTTTTAGGGTCAAATTTTCGAACGTGGGTTTTCGTTATATTTACACGTTCTGAGGTCCCCTGAATACGAAAATCATGTTTTTAGCGAATGGTCTGTGTGTGTGTCTGTCTGTTATCAGCATATCTCAAGAACAAATAGTAACAGAAATTCCAAACTCGGTATTCTAAATGTGTATCATATAAGGATGCTACACTAAGCTTTTCGTTGAGACGAAGCAAATGGTTCATGTACAGGGACACTTAATAGTATTCAAATACATTACGTCTATGGGGGAAATTGCAGGTAAGTAGAGTTCAACATCTATAGATTGCGCTAAACCAAATGAAACGAATATATATTTTTTTGTAATAGACATAGTCAACTGGGAAAAAAATTTTGTGTATGTAGGAGCCTCGCCTCCCCGCCTGGGGGGGGGGGAAGCTCCCCTCGAGGGGAGTAAATTTTCATGATGGGTATATTTCAAAAGAGCTCGCCAATACCTTTAAAACGAATGGTTGAACCAACGATCTGCGACAATTTAAAATAAAGTTATAATTTTTTTCACTTTTAACAAAAAAAAAAAAAAATGTAATATTGAGAATAAATTCGACTTTTTATTTTTGATATTTAGTGTTATACTACTTCTCTAATGTGGAAATCGTCTGCATTATCATAAAAAATGATTTTAAAAAAAATTAATAAATTATTTTTTAAAAACAGAATTATTTTTTAATAACCGAATTAAATTCTATATAAATGTAGGTGCATTAATGAAACGGGGGGTTGAGGGGGGGCGGTAGCCCTCCTCACACAGAACTAATTATCATATAAAACTCTTCCGAAGCCTAATTTGAACCTGTTTAACACAGGTTTACATATGGGTACTCGTTATCCTACCTCTAATCTGCAACCTGTATTTATAGTATTAAATTTCAGGGTAAGAGAAAGTCGTGTGAGTGACACACCTGATTGTTTTATTACTATAAATACACATAATTTCACGCAGACGTTAGCGGTTGTTTTATGGCAGTGATTAAAGCATAGATGCTAAATTTTCTGATTTTTTTTAATCAGATTTAACACCAGTATTTTTAAAAAGTAATGTCACATATATTTTCGAGGATTAATTAAACCGATAATATGTATAAAAAATTTTCGGTATTAAGTATTCCTCGAAAATCGGGAGACTTGTCAATGTCACCTACGTTAACGGTATCTATGCAGTGTAATGGGCAACCTCTTCCAAATAAAATTAATTTAATTTTAGCCATTTAACATTTTCTTTTATTATTTAATAATTACCTGCCTTAAGGGGCTTGCTGGTTCGCGGTCCTTAAAAAATTGATCTTATTAAAGTCCCGCTCAGTGGCGCCTATGTCGCTCTCCCCGTTTCAAAACCTATAACATCCTGTTCGCTGACCGTGCAAACATCTTTAAAAATTCAGACTGCAGCAAATTCGTGTATGCCGTGAAAAGATTTAACCCTTTATCTACTGACGGTACTTTAAAGTACCATTACTTTAAAAAGAGTATAAAATCGAATTTATAGAAGAAATGTCAAAGATATTTATAAGAAGGGAACAGATGTACCTCCCTTTAATCTCACTACAAAGCATTAGACGATACATACAGCCATTTATGTTCCATAAAGGATTTTATGGAGTGCTCTTGCTGTTTTTGCTTGATATTTTTCACGATCTTCATGTGTGTTATAATTAATTCCTATATTATTTCAAGACTATCCCACTAATCTTCGAAAAAATATAAGGAACATAAAGAGTAAATATTTCTCTACACTTTTTTTATGTCAAAATAATTTTTTCGACCTCTATGTACCAGTGGTACACTAAAGTACGACCTCACAAAATTCTCATTAATTATTATGATGAGGTGATAGGCATAATTTTTAACATATATATCTTTAAATAATGCACTTTAGTAACTAAAAATATATGTTTCAAGCACAATTTTTGTCTGTATCATAATGCAGTAGATAAAAGATTAAGTTGCACATGATCCATCAAATTTTGACGGGTATTAACTAGTCTATTTTAAATCTTTTATACATTAACTGCTCATGAATTGTTAATACAAATGAAGCGTTGGGGTTTTTGATCTGTAGATTCGCTAGTATATTATAAGAAATCCTGAGGTCGACATTAATTTGTAAAAACGCAAGCAGATGTTATCTTCAACGCTTCAATTTGTTACAAGACATCTAATTGTATTTTTCCTGTCGAGCAAATATGAAGCATTAACACTCTGACAGCTGACATCCGCTACACGCTTTATTCAATAACTAGCGAGCTTCGTCCGCTAGCGGGTCAGTATTTTCAAATGAATCACTAAAATTAATGAATCACTAACAGTAACTTTTAGTGTTAAGAAAAGAAAAAAAAAAAAAATCATTTCTGATTGGGTAAAAAGTCGGCCCGGGTCCCCACTGCCTTCGGCAGCGCTGCCCCGTTCTCGCTGCATTCGCGTATTCCTTCCCTGACCCTCCGTGCCCCCCCTCAAAAAAAAATTCTGATCGGGTAAAAATTCACATCGGGTCCCCACCGCCTTCGGCAGCGCAGACCCATGCGCGCTGTGCACGCACGTGTGAAGGTATACGCGCACTACGCGCACATATTCCTTCACAAATGAAATTTTTATTCTTAAGAAAAGAAAATGAAAAAAAAAAATCATTTCTCATCGGGTAAAAATTCACATCGGGTCCCCACTGCCTTCGGCAGCGCTGTCCTGTGCGCGCGGTGCACGCCTATATCTTCCCCACCTTTTCAGCCCTTCCTAATTAACCTACATATACCAATTTTGAACGGTCTAACTGAATTAGCTGAGATGCAAAAGAAAACCTAATCAGGACACCTCAAAACGTGCAAATCTGCTTAAAACTTTCGATAATATAAAAGAACTTTAATATATCTTTCGAATGATGTATTAAAAACAATTTAATCATAATTAGAAATTGAAATATTGAAATTTTAAAATAGTACAGCGCCATCTGGCGGTAGAAATTTCTGTAATCTACTGTTCGATTTCAAACCAACAAAGCTATCTTATGATGTATTACTTATGGAATTATTTTAATTAGTAGCTCAGATACAAAAGAAAACCGATTCAGGAGACCTCAAAACATGTAAATGAAGCGAAATCTTGAATCCCGCTTTCGATAATATAAAAGTACTTTAAACTATCTTTCGAATGATGTACTAAAAATAATTTAATCATAGTTAGAATTTGAAATACGCGTATTATAATAACATTTAATTTGCAATTAAATTGTACATTTTTTATTTATTCTCGAAACCCGATGATATTTGAACTGGAACTTCGTCTTGTGATGTTAAAAGTTTGTAGCAAGTTTGAATTAATTTTGAAGAAAATTGAAGCATTTTGAAATTTGCAATTTTTATTTCCAGTACAAAGTCAGTAAAGCTGGAAGTAAAATCTATTTATTCTTTCGCCCGGCGCCATGGTAACCGAAATATGTCTATTGCGAAATTAATAGAACTGTTGTGATTTGTTGTCACCTTTTTTTCATACTTTAGTTAATTTTAAAAAATCTAATTGCCCTATAGATAAGCTATTTAAACCGTCGGATTCAGAAAAATCGGACCTTTCATTTGATATCTTATTTGTAACTATATGACTGATATTTCTAATTTATTTTCCACATTTTCCGTAAAAATGTCGCTTTTTAAGCATTTAATCATGAATTCTGGGTCATTTTTCGGTAGATATTGGTCGACGTATTAATTAATATCTCCGCTAATTAGGGTCGCATCGCTTAGCGAATTATCGCGATGTCGAGATGAAGAAATTCTGCGTCTGTCGACACCGGTTTCGAAGCGCTGCGACCATTAGCGCCGGAGCTTTAGCTATGACAAGGCATTTCTCACAGAAAGACAGGCAGGCAGACAGATGCGCACAGATTTTAATAATATAAGGAGACTAGCGAGCTTCGCCCGCTAGCGGATCAGTATTTTCAAATGAATCACTATAATGACTGAATCACTAACAGTAACTTTTAGTCTTAAGAAAAGAAATTAAAAAAAAATCATTTCTGATCGGGCAAAGTGTCGTCCCGGGTCCCCACTGCCTTCGGCAGCGCAGTCCCGTGCGCGCTGCGCGTGCACAAGTTAAGGGATACACGCACTGCGCGCGCGTATTCCTTCCCTGACCCTTCGTGCCCCCCTCCCAAAAAAAATCATTTCTGATCGGGTAAAAACTCACACCGGGTCCCCACTGCCTTCGGCAGCGCAGACCCATGCGCGCTGCGCGCGCACGTGTGAAGGTATATGTGCGCTGCTCGCAAATATTTCTTCTCAAATTAAATTTTTATTCTTAAGAAAAGAAAAGAAAAAAAATCATTTCTCATGGGGTACAAAGTCGGCCCGGGTCCCCACTGCCTTCGGCAGCGTAGTCCCGTGCGCGCGCACCAGTTAAAGAATATACGCGCTGCACGCCCGCATTCCTTCCCTGACACTTCGTGCCTCCTAATAAAATCATTTCTGATCGGGTAAAAAATCACACCGGGTCCCCACTGCCTTCGGCAGCGCAGACCCATGCGCGCTGCGCGCGCACGTGTGAGGGTATACGCACGCTGCGCACACGTATTGCTTCTCGAATCAAATTTTTATTCTTAAGAAAAGAAAATTAAAAAAATTATTTCTCATCGGTTAAAAAGTCGGACTGGGTCAGCGCAGTCCCGTGCGCGCTGCGCACGCACAAGTTAGGGGATACGCGCGCGGTGCACGCCTATTTCATCCCCACCCTTTCAGCCCCTTCTAATGAACCTACGTATACCAGTTTTGAACGGTCTTACTCAATTAGCTGAGATGCAAAAGAACACCTAATCAGGACGCCTCAAAACGTGTAAATCTGCTGATTTCGATAATATAAAAGAACTTTAAAATATCTTTCGAATGATGTATTAAAAATAATTTAATCATGATTAGAAATTGAAATATTGAAATTTGAAAATATTACAGCGCCATCTGGCGGTAGAAATATCTGTATTCCACTGTTCGATCCCAAATCAACAAAGCTTTCTAATGATGTATTACTTATGAAATTATTTTAATTAGTAGTTGAGATACAAAAGAAAACTGATTCAGGAGACCTCAAAACGTTTAAATCAGGAGAAATGTCGAAATATCGAATTTCTGTAATCTACTATTCAATTCCAAATTAACAAAGCTTTCAAATGATGTATTACTTATGAAATTATTTTAATTAGCAGTTGAGATACAAAAGAAAACCCATTCAGGAGACCTCAAAACGTGTAAATCAGGTGAAATCTCTAATTCCACTTTCGACACTTTAATTAGTAGCTGAGATACAAAAGAAAACCCATTCAGGAGACCTCGAAACGTGTAAATAAGCTGAAATCTCGAATTCCACTATTGCGATGCAAAAGAAAACCTAATCAGGAGACCTCAAAACGTGTAAATCGGGTGGAATCTCGAATTCCCCTTTCGATAATGTAACCGTACTTTAAAATGTGTATCGAATGACATATTAAAAAAATAAAAAAAAAAGTTAAACATAATTAGAATTTTAAATATTGAAATTTTAAATTATTACAGCGCCATGACACCTCAAAACGTGTAAGTCAGGTGAAATTTCGAATTCCATTATCTACGGTTGTCGGTTAATGGAAGTAAATAGAAAAAGAAATATTTTTACCTTAAGTTTATTTGTGTCGTTTTGAAACTCGCATCCTCTTTCGACAGATAAAATGTGATTCGATTAAAGATAAAATTTAATTTGCAATTAAAATGTAAATCTTTTGTTTATCCGCGTTTGTAATGATCGATAGACGGCGCTTTGTGAACACTGCAGTTGTTAGTAAACATTAGCCACGTGTGTTCCAATAGTGTTCTTGTTATTCTACTTAATATTCGTACTATAATTTCTCCGCCATTACATTATGGAAAATTGATTGTTTTTGGAAAAAATACTTCAGTTTATTCAAAGTTCGATCGGAAGTAGATTTTTAACTGAAGTTGAACAAATATTAATTTCAAATCATCTGATTAATTCTTTACTTCCATTAGCCGAAGCAACTGAAATTTTAAATTTGTCATTTGGAAATAAATGGAAGCTCAATTCTGGATTTCTTGATGCTTTGGATTTACACTGTGGCACACAAAAGTATGTGTTATCTTTTTTACCGTATTTATTCATTTTTATTCAATAAATATATGTGAAACTAAACATCGGCTAGCAATGGCGGCTATATGGAATTCGAATTAAACCATGTTTATTGTAATTTCACCGTAGCCCACCAGAGGGCGAGCATTTCATTACAATCGCGGATTGACGAAAATCGATGAAATTTTAACAGGAAGTTAGTTTTGTGGTGTTAAGATTGTATACTAATTCAAATGTGCGAATTTTGAAAAATTGAAGAAAATAGAAAATTGTCCGCTAATTAGGGTCGCATCGCTTAGCGAAATATCGCGATGTCGAGATGAAGAAATTCTGCGTCTGTCGACACCGGTTTCGAAGCGCTGCGACCATTAGCGCCGGAGCTTTAGCTATGACAAGGCATTTCTCACAGACAGACAGACAGACAGACAGACAAACGCGCACAGATTTTAATAATATAAGGAGACTAGCGAGCTTCGCCCGCTAGCGGGTCAGTATTTTCAAATGAATCACTAAAATTAATGAATCACTAACAGTAACTTTTAGTGTTAAGAAAAGAAATTAAAAAAAAAAAAATCATTTCTGATTGGGTAAAAAGTCGGCCCGGGTCCCCACTGCCTTCGGCAGCGCTGCCCCGTTCGCGCCGCATGCGCGTATTCCTTCCCTGACCCACCGTGCTTCCCCCCCCCCAAAAAAAAATCTGATCGGGTAAAAACTCACACCGGGTCCCCACTGCCTTCGGCAGCGCAGACCCATGCGCGCTGCGCACGCACGTGTGAAGGTATACGCGCGCTACGCGCAAATATTCCTTCTCAAATCAAATTTTTATTCTTAAGAAAAGAAAAAAAGAATCATTTCTCATCGGTTAAAAAGTCGGACCGGGTCCCCACTGCCTTCGGCAGCGCTGTCCCGTGCGCGCGGTGCACGCCTATATCTTCCCCACCCTTTCAGCCCTTCCTAATTAACCTACATATACCAATTTTGAACGGTCTAACTGAATTAGCTGAGATGCAAAAGAAAACCTAATCAGGACACCTCAAAACGTGCAAATCTGGTTAAAACTTTCGCTTATATAAAAGAACTTTAATATATCTTTCGAATGATGCATTAAAAACAATTTAATCATAATTAGAAATTGAAATATTGAAATTTTAAAATATTACAGCGCCATCTGGCGGTAGAAATTTCTGTAATCTACTGTTCGATTTCAAACCAACAAAGCTATCTTATGATGTATTACTTATGGAATTATTTTAATTAGTAGCTCAGATACAAAAGAAAACCGATTCAGGAGACCTCAAAACATGTAAATGAAGCGAAATCTTGAATCCCGCTTTCGATAATATAAAAGTACTTTAAAATATCTTTCGAATGATGTACTAAAAATAATTTAATCATAGTTAGAATTTGAAATACGCGTATTATAATAACATTTAATTTGCAATTAAATTGTACATTTTTTACTTATTCTCGAAACCCGATGATATTTGAACTGGAACTTCGTCTTGTGATGTTAAAAGTTTGTAGCAAGTTTGAATTAATTTTGAAGAAAATTGAAGCATTTTGAAATTTGCAATTTTTATTTCCAGTACAAAATCAGTAAAGCTGGAAGTAAAATCTATTTATTCTTTCGCCCGGCGCCATGGTAACCGAAATATGTCTATTGCGAAATTAATAGAACTGTTGTGATTTGTTGCCACCTTTTTTTTCATACTTTAGTTAATTTTAAAAAATCTAATTGCCCTATAGATAAGCTATTTAAGCCGTCGGATTTAGAAAAATCGAACCTTTCATTTGATATCTTATTTGTAACGATACGACTGATATTTCTAATTTATTTTCCACTTTTTCCGTAAAAATGTCGCTTTTTAAGCATTTAATCATGAATTCTGGGTCATTTTTCGGTAGATATGGGTCGACGTTTTAATTAATATCTCCGCTAATTAGGGTCGCATCGCTTAGCGAATTATTGCGATGTCGAGATGAAGAAATTCTGCGTCTGTCGACACCGGTTTCGAAGCGCTACGACCATTAGCGCCGGAGCTTTAGCTATGACAAGGCATTTCTCACAGACAGACAGACAGACAGATGCGCACAGATTTTAATAATATAAGGAGATTCTCAGTTGAATTTATTTCGATGATTATTTCAGCTGATTTTATTTCGATTGAGTTATTGTCGCGCAAATCGTGTATTATAGTAATTTGTTATAAAATATCTGAAAATGTATAAATTTTGGTAATAAGGTTTTAAAGGTATCTCAATAAATGATGTTCAGTTTATATTTCATTTTCTTAAGTTAACTCTTATGTGCAAATTTGGATGAGGATAATCTTACCTTCCCCTGCCTGCCACTCTGATAAATTTGCGACAAATTTGGTGTCGTGCCCTTAGCGACCGTGCCTTTAGCCGAACGTGCCTTTAGCGGAATGGGTGAAAGGGAAGAAGGAGGAATAGAAGAAGCCGTGCCCTTAGCGGAAATAAGAAGGTGTGCATGTGGAAGATAGAAATATGTTATTCAAATGCACAAAATAATGCTTTCTATAGAATGTAGTATGATTAGCATTAGATTTACAGAGTCACGCAAAAATATTCAGTTACACTGAGGGTTATTATTGGAAATTTTCTGAATTGCCTTTTCTTTTACATTAAGCGTTTATTCGACCATTTTTTAAAATGTGAATATCATTTGAATTAGTGTATTTGTCTATTCTACTGTCCGTTTGTCCGCCTCCAGCGCCCGTAAATATTTTGAGAATTTTTTATTTTTACTCTCTTCAATATTCAATAGAAGAAAGTATTGGATTCGTAAAAAAATTAGACTTCCGGTTTTCGACGGATTTACACGTTTTGAGAGGTCTAGAATACGATTTGACTATTTTTAGAAAATGTCTGTCTGTCTGTGTGTGTGTGTGTGACAAAAATTTTGTGGCAACTGTATCTCCGGAACTACTGCTCAGAATTGCATATAAATTTACATGTAGATGCACCTTGAGCTAAATTAGTGCTATCAACTTTTGATGCCAACCGCTCAACAGGTGACACTGCTATACAGCGATTTCTATAATTTAAATGAAAGCTATATATCAGGTTCTATTGCGTATAATCAATCAAAACTTGGTATGAGAGAAGGCCACCATGAGACATTATGCTGATTCAGTTTGAATGCTTATGGACCGACAAGTGGTGCTACTATACAGCGATTTCTACAATTTAAGGGAAAGCTATATCTCAGGAATTACTGCACAGAGTTCCATATAAATTTATATGTTAATGTACCTTAACCTAAATGAATATCTGTGAACTTTTGGTGTCAACCGCTCCACAGGTGGCGCTGCTATACAGCGGTTTCGCAATTGAAGGGGAGGCTATATCTCAGGCTGTATTGCGTATTATCAAACAAAACATGATGTATGTGAAGGCCATTGTGAGATAGTATGCTGCTTCAATTTGGGTGTTTATCGGCCAATAGGTGCCGTTGCCATACTGCAAATTTCCTCGACAATGTGAAAGCTATATCTCAACTTCTATAGCTCATAACTTTATGAAACTTGATATGTGACATAACTATTATAAAATGCATTTTTTAAGATCTCATTTATAGATAATAAAACAACTGCCTTTGTTTTGGATATTTAGTGTTAGTTTTCTCTAAGATAAAAATTATTTATTTGCACTTAGTGAATTTGAATAGGAAAATAGAGAAGAAAGTGTTGTGGTGGCCACAACTTACTAATTTTTGCTTTTATTTTGTTTTATTTTTTTCTAATAATATGTGTTATTCAAATTCATTATTGAATATTCCCTACTTAAAGTGGCTGTAACAGAACCTATGCCACTGGTTTGTGTACATGACCATCCAAAAAATACCAATGTATTGCGCTTTATGGGAGACATTTTTGTAAATCACATTTAAATAATTTCATCAAAAAATCATAAAGAAATTCACATTTATTGTTATTATGCTAAGAAAATGTTTTCTATAAACTATAATATGCTTAACCTCCAGATTTAAAGAGCAACCCAAAAATGTTGCAATACATTAAGCGGTGCAAATAGGAAATAAAGCAACATTTCTGTTTGTGTTAAGCATTTTTAACACTTTCCAACGATGTTTCAGAGTGATTATCAATTCAGTTAGTCTATATGTCAGTCTTTCTGTCTGTCCATTGTGTTATAATATAGACAGAGAACATAGAATGTTATACGGTACAATGAGTAAGTACAGTTGGAAAATGCTGATAATAAAAGTGTACCTCCTGATTTTTCGTTTTTGTTTTAGTTTTAAAAGGTCTAATGCAATTATATTTTCAAAAATATAATAAAATCATAAAATTGCAGTAATGTACGTTTTCGTACGGAGTACTGTGATTCATTAAACTTTATATGGTTACAGATCACCGTTCCCTCAAATAACGGATATTCTACAGTACGCGTACCTGTTTTTACGACAGGCTACTTCTAAAGCAAAATACAGCCAGTAAATGCGGATAAAGTGTAAAGGAAAACTGAAGAGTTATTTTATTTATTTATTTTATTATTATAGATTAATTTATTTTGAAATTTATTATACATTTTCGCTAAAGGCACGTATGCTAAAAGCACGCCACCGAGGGGGTTAACATTTCCGCTAAGGGCACGGGTTTATAGATTTCCGCTAAGGGCACGGTCGCTAAGGGCACGGCCCCACAAATTTTGTTCCCAAATTTATCAGTGCTTTCCCTCTTTTCATTTAAAAACCCCAGGGGTTTTTCACTAATAAAAAAAAAAATCTGGAGTGACTCCACTCGACTTTCCGAACATTGAGTAATTAACGGATTTGTAGATAAAGTAAAGAGAGAGGAGTTGTTAAATACACAAAAGAGAGAAAACCATAATAGAGTGTTTATGAGTATTTTTCTCCAAAAATACACGATGTTTTATTTAACGCTACTGAACTTTGAGCCCATAGATCATAATGAAAAAAAATTTTCGTTGTGTCCCTGTAAAAACCTATAAATGCTAGATTCACCAAAATGCTTGCTTATAGTTAGTACAACAGTGACATATAATATTCATTATAAATTTTCAGCTCAATTGAATAAGGCGTTTAGACGCTATCGCACTTTTAAAAATTTGGCCCCACAGGCCATAATGATAAAGAATTTTTCTTTGTGTCCCTGTAAAAAAACTATAAATACTAGATTCACCAAAATCAATAGGGTTCGTGCTACGGTGACTTACAACATACGTACCAACTTTCAGCTCATTCGAGCAAAGCTTTAGTCACTAGCGTGTTCATTTACAAACACACACACACACATACATCATCGTAAAAATAGTGAAAACGGACGGGGACCTCAAAACGTATAGAAACATCAAAATCTCAAATTCAGATTTTTGACATGATTGCAATACTTTCCTTACATATGTATGTTCGG
Source organism: Salticus scenicus (assembly GCA_963930645.1). NCBI lineage: Eukaryota > Metazoa > Arthropoda > Arachnida > Araneae > Salticidae > Salticus > Salticus scenicus. The sequence continues at coordinate 85,887,753 of OZ005661.1, forward strand.
AAAGTAAAAATAGACGATCTGCGTCCACCTAGCGCATGATTTTCTCACATGTGTTTAAAAATTTATTTCTCCTTGCCTGTTCAAATGACTCAACATTGGTTTACACGATATTTAAAACAAATGACTTCATCTTTTACATAACGACATTTATGTTTTGGAATCAAAATGTCTCCAAGAAATTAAAAATGACAAGTTTTATAACCACGTGTCTATTTATATTAATATCTCAAGACGTAATTGAATTATACACATTTATTCTTATTTTGTCCTGACGTATCGTATTAAAATTCCGCATAACAACGAAAAAGAGTTTATTCAAAAAACAGAAATTTATTTATTTAGAAATTAGTGAACGAATCTCCCAAAATCACGGATACAATTTTCTTTTCTTTGTCACAATACGTTGTTGCGATTGTGATGTTTCTCCCGTTAAATAATTATTTTACATTTTATCCAGTCGAAATGCACGCATGGAAAGCATGGATAAAATTCTACTTTCTTTATTCCAATACATTACTTTAGCTTTGACATCATATTCAGCGTTAGTTTCGGGAAACTTGGGCTTTTATTATTAAGATATTGTAAAATGTTGCCATTTTTACTTACCGAACACTATAGTGAAGAAAGTATTTGTAATCATGTTAAAAATCTGAGTTTGAGATTTTGGTGTTTCTATATGTTTTGAGGACCCCTGAATTCACATTTACTATTTTTACGATGATGTATTTGTGTATGTATGCGAGTGAACACGATAGCGTCTAAACGCTTTGTTCGAATGAGCTGAAGTACGTATGTTATAGGTCAACATAGCACGAACCCTATTGATTTTGGTGAATCTGGATATATAGTTTTTTTTTTTTTACAGGGACACAAAGAAAAATTATTTCTCATTATGGTCTATGAGCCCAAAATTTGCGATAGCGTCTAAAGACCTTATTCGATTGAGCTGAAAAATTTATACACATGTTATTGGTCACCGTGACACAAACTGTATAGATTTTGGTAAATCTAGCATGTATAGTTATTTATTATTATTATTTTTTTTTTTTTTTTTTATATAGGGACACAATGAAAAATTCTTTATCATTATACTTTATGGGTTCAAATTCGTATAAGTGCGATAGCGTCTAAACCCTATATCCGATTGAGCTGAAAATTTATATACATGTGATAAATAACTTCCACTCTAGCTCTATGAATTTTGGAAAATGTAGCACTCAGTCTTTTTATAGGGACGCAAAGAAAAATTCTTTATGACTGTGGCTTATGGGCTCAAATTATTTAAAGTGCGATAGCATCTAAACGCCTCATCCGATTGAGCTGAAAATTTATATAATTGTTAAAGGTCATCGTCGCACGAACTGTATATATTTATAGTGAGTTTAGCGTTTATAAATTTTTACAGAGACACAACAAAAATTTCTTTATCGTTATGATGTATGAGCTCAAATTATTTGAAGGACAGTAGCGTTAATTTAAACAACATACTATATAGACAAAAATAGTCATATACCCTATTATAATTTTCTCTTTTGTTTATTTAATGACTTCTCTTACCGTAAAATCCCGAAAGTAACCCCCCGACCTGAAATTTATCCGTTTTGCTTTTCAAAGGGGGGGGGGGGTTACTTTCGGGATTTTACGGTACTTTATTTATACAACCGTCAATTACTTAATGTTCGGAAAGTGGAATAGAGTCACTCCAGTTTTTTTACTTTAACTGATGATTCAACAACTTTATACTGCTTAGTATTGTATTAATGATTGTGGTTTCAAAATAACAAATCCATGTTAGTGAGTTTAATTTAACCCCTTACTTGCCGAGGAAAACTTACGAGATTCGATTTCCAGTTTCACTCTTCTCTCTCAACTTTGAAATGAGTAAATCCTTCAAAAACACTGCCAAGATCACTTTCAGGTTTATTTTATTGCATTGTCAGTAATTTCACTGGTAACAGTACAGTACAAAGATTCGTTCTCCAGAAAAACGTATATATACGTCCGGGGCAGTTAAGGGGTTAATTACTTTTGTTTATTTAAATTTAATTATCTTCCAAAAAGAAGTCAGAGTATATTTCCTAAGGCTTCGTTATTTATTAAGCTAGAAAAATGTCTTATCAGTAGTAAAAATAGTTTAATTTTCAATTCTTTGAAAAGTATACAAATCCCAAATTCTTCATTTTCCCATCATTCTGAACAAATATATAAATTTTAAAAATAGTTTTGAGAAAATCGTAGCAAACGGTTTCATTAGAACTAGTCATCCTAGTAATATTCACTATAATAATTATTTATTGTAAAAGCTTTTTTGGAATAAGATGCGCTTCTTTTGTCAGGAATCGATACTCTATTCTTAGAGAAAGTATTTTTTGGGGGTCAAATTTTGGAAATTGGGTTTTTGTTATATTTACGCGTTTTGAGGTCCCCTGAATCCGAAATGTGTGTGTCTGTTATCAACATATCTCAAGAACAAATAGTAGCAAGAAGTTCAAACTCGGTATTCTAATTAAACACGTTTTGAGGTTTCCTGAAGTCCGTTTGGACTTTTTTGTCTATGTCTCTTATCAGAGAAACTTAAAAATAAATAATTTCAGACAGTTCAAATGTTGTATTTTGAAGTTAATATAAGGTTGTTACTTGAAAAGTTCGATAAGTTTCAAAGAATTGTGCTGGTGAGAGTTGTGTGAATAATTTCGAAAGAACTCTTAAGAGGCCTCTCCACTTATCGTCCTCAGAAGCCAGAGCCAGTGTTATTCTATGGAGAATTTCGCCAATATATTTTTTTAAATTCCGTTTTCACATTCAGAAACTTCACAACTATTAAACAATTCATCGCATTCTAAAAAATTATTTTTTAAAGTTTTTAATACTTTATTTTGAGTTTGTAAAATGCGAATTTTCACAATGTGAAAAATTTTCATTTTTGAGCTTAAAAATGAAATTTTAAAATTAAAAAAAAAATCAATTTTTAGAAAGCGATAAATTGTTTAATAGTTGTGAAGTTTCGGAAAGTGAAAACGGAATTTAAAAATATGTATTAGTTAACGAATTATAATGGGGCAAAATTTCCCAAAGAATAACATTGGCTTCGGCTTTTGGAGATGATAGGTAGAGAGTCCCATTAAATTTAATAACAGCTTTGAATTTTGTATAAATTTAGGTATAATATTCAAACGGGGGAGGTGGTTTGAACACACAGAATTATTTGTCAGATAAAGCTGTTCCGAAGCCTAGTTTGAATAGTTTTTAAAGTAGGTTTATTTAACAGTACTCATTACCCCTTAAAGTCTTGTGAGTGCCACAACAGATTACACTGCTCTGCAAAAAAAAAAAAAAAAAAAACCAAGGTCTGATACCATTTTTGCTGATTCTTATGTAAAATGACCTCCTTAATCCAAATATGATTCCCATTTTGCCCAGTCACCCACCGTTTTTTAGAAACACCATCCCCTCCCCCTGTCCCTGTTCGATAATTTTACGACCATTGATTTGATTTGAAGAATGAAAAATAATTAATTTAACACCTAAAAACAAAAAAATATAAAGTTTAAAAAATAACATTAATAACATATTCAAAAAATATAAGATATGCAATGCATAATTTCAGTGGCAAATCCGCCCTAAATTTTTTCCCTTGTCGCAAATGTCCATGTTTTAAAATTTTCCAACTCTTTACCCCCTCAGAAGATATTTAATGGTTAAAATAATCCTCCCCTCTCCTAAAAATCAAATTTATAACGATAAAATCATCAAAAAATGATGAAAATAGGAGGTCATTTCTAAAAAACGGTGTGTGATAGGGCAAAAATAGGCGTCCTATTCGGATTCAGGAGGTCATTTTGCATAAGAATATGCTGAAATGGTGTCAGAGACAATTTTCATGCCGACAATTTTTCAGACAATTTTTCAGTGTTATTAACTTATTTAATTTTTAGTATTGGATTAGCTGAGAATTACTTGTGTAATACAAATGACGAAACATCATTTAGAATACATAATGCAATTTATATTAGGATTTTAAAGGTTGGTTAAAAATTAGTTGTTTAGCCCTTTTTCAAAATTCACATTCATAGAAATGGCTCTTTCACAAAATTTAATTTCCAAATGATCCCTTTTTCACACTAAGTATAAAAATACACGCCGTAAGCTGTGTTTACTTTCTATCAATGACTACATATACTTCGTTTAATAGTTTTATTCCGTTGTATCTGTTTATATCCATCTGTGTATACAGAGGCTGTTCGCACATTTTTTAGACGATTTTACTTCGCAGTAAGAAAAAATCGTTTGCATGGAGAATTTTATTTTTACAACAGTTACATTTTTGGTAGTTTTATTTATCTTCTGATATTTAGAATTTTTGTTTAGATGTAAAAATGCGCTTTTAAAAAGGCAGTGGATGGAAGGATAGGTTTCCGCTCTTTCCAAAGAGAGTTTTTAGTGAAATCTTTATGAAAAGCATTTATCAGGGAAAAAAAAAGGAAAAATGTCGCAACAATATATGAATCTTGGGTCTATTTAAGTGGTTGCAATAAAAAGATCAATTTATTATCACAAAAGTGGAGAAAAAAAATTTTGCGACATGGTTCAAAGCATTAAAAGAAAGTTTTTTTAAAGGATTTATGATTGCCACTGGTTTTTCATACAAGCGCAAGATAAAAGCAAAAAAAAAAAAAAAAAAAGTGACAAAAATGTCAAAATCAGCTCTAAATACTATCAAGAACATATTTTAATTCCAATTTTTAAAAATGAAAATCCAGATCTTTATCCACAATGCTATCAATCCGTTGAACTGTATCAAGACAAAACAAGCAGCCACACATCGCAATCCGCAATTGCTTTTCGAAAAAAATGGAACAAAAAACGGGAGTTAAAACCATACCCTTCACTGATATTCCTGCTAAATCTCCTGATGTATAGTGCGACCACGTTTCCTACGACTAGCAGTGAGGTCGAGTCCAAAAGTTTGGAGGGATGCAAAATTGCCCGAGAGATAGTTATTTGGCAAACATCCAGTTATTCGGTGTTCCCTTATCGCTTGTTTTCTCTCAGTCACCCCTATTTTAACACTGGACTCGTTCAATTCGCACTTGCGCAGAGGCTTCCATGGTCGCAAGAAATGTGGTTAAAGAATATTACTGTTGGATTTTTGTGTTTTTCGACTCTTAAAATCAACATTTATCCAAACACCGACTACAACGCTTTGTGGACTTTGTAAAGCCGTTCAAGAGGAGTAGAAAAATATGCCTCTTCCGATATTATAAAAAGCATTATTATCATAGAAATCACGATGTAGAATGATAGTTAAGATCAAGGGCTATCAAACTGAACAATTAAAACACGAAATATGAGTGAAATTGCTTCAGTACACTCCATCAAAATCGTCTAAAAAATGTGCGAACAGCCTCTGTATATGTATTTCCTTGTAACTCAGCCTTGTGTTAATTCTTTTTTAACTCATAAATACTTGTAGCAAATTCGGTGTCAAATGATTGCATAATTGTGTAGCCCTGTAAACTAATAACCAATTCTATGCCTAACATTTTCCACAGAAACCATGCTTTTAAGCATTCTAATAACAATTGTTTATTTCATTATGTTTAATGGAGTATAATCATGTTAAAATGCATTTATAAGAAATACAGTCTATAGACCATAATGGTACGAAATTCTTTTGTGTGTCCCTGTTCACGAGCCACAGTAATTACATGCACTAATTAAAAATATATAACTAATTCATTGTAACTCATCAATATTTAAACCAAAGTTGACATCATTCGGATGATTACAGAATGTCAGCGGAATTCTTTTATGCTGACCTGTAAATAAATTAGTTAGATATACATATCTTTTTTCTATAGAAAACGTGCTTTTAAGCAATATATGTTAATTCAATTATGTTGAATGAAGCACAAACGCGTTAAAATGCACTTGAATAAAAATGTGTCCATAGGCTCTGATGTTACAAAATTCTTTTGTATGTTCCTGTAAACGCGCCTTAAACATTATATATACCAATAAAATCGATTCAACTAATTCTATGTGTCTCATGAATAACTGTCTGAAATGTCACATAATTTAAATGATTACGTGACATTATCGGTACTCTTTTGTAAAGGCCTGTACATTAATTATTTAGCATAAGCGCACATTTTTTAAATTGATGTAAAAAATAATCAGGCATTTAAGGGTTAAAATAGCGTTTAAACAAAATTCTGCCCATTGGCCGTAATGATAAGAAAGACTTCCCTGTACATGAATTATGAATGGAATACACACCGAAAACTATACAGCTAATTCCGTGTGGCTCATGAACGTGTGTACCAATTTACAAATCGATAGGGTGATTTTTGCGACCCTATCGCGTGACAGACACCAAAATCTTTTCGAGTCTCCACATGAAGGCTTCCACTGACGTTTCAGCAATAATACACCCTGATCGTGACTTCTAAAATTAAAGGTCTGAAACGATAACTTTTACTTTCTCTATAATATAATTGTTTTGGGGTCAAATTTTCGAAAGTGAGTTTTTGTTTTTTTTTACATTTGTTTCCTCGAATCCGAAAAACATGTTTTTAGCGGTTGTTCTGTAAGTTTGCCTGTTATCAGCATGCCTGAAGAACAAATAGTGACAGGAGGTAATTGTGTTTACTAAACCTGTATCATATAGGGGTGCTACACTAAACTTTTCACTGAGATCAAAACGAATGGTTTCTATTGAGGAACATCCAAGAGAATTCAAGTACATTACGTCTATGGGAGAAACTTTTGGTAGGTATACAGTTATATTTATATCTGTAGGCTCCACTAAACAAAATGAAATGAACATATATTTTTTGTATACGTAAAAGCATGGTTCGTGTAAAATATGGCATAGAAATTATTCATCATTCGTTTACAGAGCTACCCAAAAGAGCTAGAATATAGTGGGACCAAAACTCCAGGAATAAAAAAAAAAAAAAAAAAAAAAAACGGGTCGCAAGCAAAATTTTCTGGTAGCCAGTAAAAAATATCTACCTTCCTTTTTTTTTTCCCCAATTTTTGAAATTTACTTGAATTTCAGAAATTAAAATTCTATGCATAATAGCTAAATACTTACTAGGACTGAATAATACAGCAAGAAACACCATCGAGAGTGGAAACGGAGCTCAGTTCTGGGAACAGCATTTTTCACCAAAATATTAAAATAATAATAATTAAAAAAAAAAAAAAAAAGTTCAATTTTTACCGCTTGTTTTTGTATAATTATGCGTTTTGAGGTTCCCTGAATGCTCAAGCCAAGTTTTTAACGGTTGATCATCGTGTAGGTCTGTTATCACCGTAACTTAAACTAGTTGGCATAGGTGGACTCTGCTCAGTTCCCCATCCTATTTATGTTCTCATAAATTTCTAGTGCGAGACATATTATAATCATGTTAAAAGAAATGAATTTGACCAAAGCTTGATACAGTGACAGAATGAACTCCCCGCCTAATAGGCTATCTACCGTTAACTTCGATATATTTATCTTATTCCAATCTATTAATTTATTTTATCGGGGTCAATTCCGTTGTTTAGTTTTCGTGCTACTATTTCCAATGCCATAATGGTATCGTGCCCTTAGCGACCGTGCCCTTAGCGGAATGGATGAAAGGGAAGAAGGAGGAATAGAAGAAGCCGTGCCCTTAGCGGAAATAAGAAGGTGTGCATGTGGAAGATAGAAATATGTTATTCAAATGCACAAAATAATACTTTCTATAGAATGTAGTATGTAGCATTAGATTTACAGAGTCAGACAAAATTATTCAGTTACACTGAGGGTTATTATTGGAAATTTTCTGAAATGCATTTTCTTTTACATTAAGCGTTTATTCGACCATTTTTTAAAATGTGAATATCATTTGAATTAGTGTATTTGTCTATTCTACTGTCCGTTTGTCCGCCTCCAGCGCCCGTAAATATTTTAAGAATTTTTTTGTTTTTCTTCTGTATTCAATAGAAGAAAGTATTGGATTCGTAAAAATTTTAGATTTCCGGTTTTCGACGGATTTACACGTTTTGAGAGGTCTAGAATACGATTTGACTATTTTTAAAAAATGTCTGTCTGTCTGTGTGTGTGACAAAAATTTTGTGGCAACTGAATCTTCGGGACTACTGCTCAGAATTGCATATAAATTTACATGTCGATGCACCTTGAGCTAAATTAGCGCTATCAACTTTTGATGCCAAGCTCTCAACAGGTGGCACTGCTATACAACGATATCTACAATTTAAGTGGAAGCTATATATCAGATCAGGTTCTATTGCGTATAATCAATCAAAACTTGGTATGAGAGAAGGCCACCATGAGACATTAAATTTATATGTTGATGCACCTTAACCTAAATGACTATCTGTCAACTTTTGGTGTCAACCGCTCCTCAGGTGGCGCTGCTATACAGCGGTTTCCACAATTGAAGGGAAGGCTATATCTCAGGCTCTATTGCGTATAATCAAACAAAACATGATGTATGTGAAGGCCATTGTGAGATATTATGCTGCTTCAATTTGGGTGCTTATCGGCCAATAGGTGGCGTTGTCATACTGCAAATTTTCTCGACAGTGTGAAAGCTATATCTCAACTTCTATAGCTCATAACTTTACGAAACTTGATATGTGACATAACTATTATAAAAATGCATTTTTTTAAGATGTCATTTATAGACAATAAAACAACTGTCTTTCTTTGGATATTTACTGTTAGTTTCCTCTAAGATAAAAATTATTTATTTGCACTTAGTGAATTTGTATAGGAAAATATAAAAGAAAGCCTTGTGGTGGCCACAACTTACTAATTTTTACTTTCATTTTATTTTTTTTTTTTTTTTTTAATAATATGTGTTATTCAAATTCATTATTGAATATTCCCTACTTAAAATGGCTCTAGCAGAACATATGCCACTGGTTTGTGTACATGAACATCCAAAAAATACCAATGCATTGCGCTTTATGGGAGACATTTTTCTAAATCAGATTTAAATAATTTCATCAAAAAATCATAAAGAAATTCACATTTATTGTTATTATGTTAAGAAAATGTTTTCTATAGATTACAATATGCTTAACCTACAGATTTACAGAGCTACCCAAAAATGTTACAATACATTAAGGGATGGAAATAGGAAATTAAGAGCAACATTTCTGTTTGTGTTAAGCATTTTTAACACCTCCAACAATGTTTCAGTGTGATTATGAATTCAGTTATTTTATGTCTGTCTGTCTATTGTATGATAATATAGACAGAGAACATAGGATGTTATACGATACAATGAGTAAGCACAATTGGAAAATGCTGATAATCAATGTGTACCTACTGATTTTTCGTTTTTGTTTTAGTTTAAAAAAATCTAATTCTTAATCATATTTTCAAAAACATAATAAAATCATAAAATGGCAGTAATGTACGTTTCCGTATGGAGTACAGTACAGTCGGTAACAGAAGTGTCCGAACACTAGCGAAAATTCCTATGTAAAAAAAGTACACTTCATGCGGTTTTCTTAAATAAATCCTTGTCGAATCCTGTTCTTAGTCAGTGTAAGAACATGATTCGATAAGGATTTATTTAACAAAACCGCATGAAGTGTACGTTTTTCACATAGGAATTTTTGCTAGTGTTCGGACACTTTTGTTACCGACTGTACTGTGATTCATTAAACTTTATATGGTTACAGATCACCGTTCCCTCAAATAATGGATATTCTACAGTACGTATACTTGTTTTTGCGACAGTTTACTTCTGAAGCAAAATACAGCCACTGCTAAATATGGATAAAGTGTGGAGGAGGAAAACTGAAGAGTTCTTTTATTTATTTATTAATTTATTTTGAAATTTATCATACATTTCCGCTAAAGGCACGTATGCTAAAAGCACGCCACCGAGGGGGGATAACATTGCCGCTAAGGGCACGGGTTTATAGATTTCCGCAAAGGGCACGGTCGCTAAGGGCACGGCCCCGCAATAATCCTCAAAATTCATATTTATATGAAAAATTTACAATTTCGCTTTGTCGATAAAATCGTAAATTACGAATAATTTACGAAATTTTCCTAGTACAATATTTGTATTCAATCATGTTCAAACAAATATCATAAACGTAATTTTGAAGTTGTCTAATGTATTTAGGATCCTCAAAATGGAAGTTTATGCTCAATTTTGCCTTATTCTGACATGTTAAGTAAATCGTAAATTCCAAATAACTTACGAATTTTTTTAATTGGAAAAATCATAGTTTATGATATTCATGCCAGTATCCTAAATAATATTTCGAAAGTAGTCTGACATCTTTACGATGAAAATATCCCTCAAGATTGACATTTATGTGAAATTTTCTCTATTCTGCCATGTTAAGAAATTCGTAAATTTCCAATAACTTACGAAATCTTTATATTGAAAAATTAATATTCATGCCAGTGTCCTAAATAATATTTCAAAAGAAGTCTGACATCTTTACGATGAAAATATCTCTCAAAATTGACGTTTATGTGAAATTTTTCCCTATACTGCCATGTTAAGAAATTCGTAAATTTCCAATAACTTGCGAAATTTTCAAAGTAGCCTATTTATAGTTACTGATGTTCATTCCAGCATCAAAACTGATATTTTAAAACTGGTCTGACATTTTTACAGTAAAAAGTTTCCATTTAATGTACGTTTAAATGAATTTTTGTCCTATACTCCCATGTTAAGAAATTCGTAAATTTCCAATAACTTACGAAATTTTTAGATTTGAAAATTCATAGTTATTAATATTCATGCCAGTGTCCTAAATAATATTTCAAAAGTAGTCTGACATCTTTACTATGAAAATATCGCTCAAAATTGACGTTTATGTGAAATTTTCCCCTATACTGCCATGTTAAGAAATTCGTAAATTTCCAATAACTTGCGAAAATTTCAAAGTAGCATATTTATAGTTACTGATGTTCATTCCGGCATCAAAACGGATATTTTAAAACTGTTCTGACATTTTTAGAGTAAAAAGTTTACATTTAATGCACGTTTAAGTGAATTTTTGTCCTATTTTCTCATGTTAAGAAAATCGTAAATTTCTAATAACTTACGAAGTTTTTAAAATCGAATGTTGCAAATGAATAGGGTTCTTGCCAGTGTCGAAAGTAATATTTTAAAACTGATCTGACCTCTCTGCGACAATTTGTTCTTGAGATATCGTGTACACAGACTAACAAACTAACGGACTAACAGACACCCTACAGACAGACACCATACAAATTTTGTCATTTTCGGATTCCTCACATCTGAAAACGTGTAGAAAAGTCAAAAAACCGAGGTCGAAAATTTTCACGATTACCTAAGTTCCCCATACCTATAGTATGATGGGGAACTAAAACTAATAATTGCAGGCTATTCAAATGTTGTATTTTGAAGTTCATGTACGATATTGCTACTTAAAAAAAATGATCATGTTTGATAAGTTCCAAGGAGTGGTGACGGTGAGCAGGGCCAGATTATAGCACGGGCACACAGGGCACTGACCCAGGGCTTCCAAATTTAGGGGGCCTCATTTCCAAAAATTGAGAAGTAATAGTATAATTTTTTTTTTCATTATATGTCTATTAAAAACAAAAATTGATTAAATTTTTCTTTCAATTTTTTATTATAGCTTAAACAGTTATTAAATTTTGTGACTAATTTCCTAAACATTGGCTGATCAATTATGCTTCAGTTTTTCATTTATCTTGAACATAAAACTAATGATTTTGTTATAGGTTGCTAAAAAATGAGGAAGTAGAAGATATTTGAAGGAAAAATTTCAAAAATGCACTATTTTTATTTATTTATTTTTGTTTTGGAGAATGGGTCCTTTTGGCGAGCTATTTAGAGCAGGGTAGGGGGCCTCCAAATAGCATCAGTGCCCCGGGTCTTCAAAAAACACAGTCGGGCCCTGACGGTGAGGATAAAGATGTCTGAATAATTTGGAATAAACTTAGTTTTATAATAGCTTTGAATTCTATGTAAATTTAGGTTCTTTATTCAAACGGGGGTTGAGAGCAGGGTTGGAAAAAACCTAGCCCAATGGGTTTTTTCGGGTTTTATCAGGGTTTTTGGGGTTTTATTTGGTTTAATCAGGGTTTTTTTGGGGTTTTTTTTCAGAGTATTTTCGGATTTTATCAGAGTTTTCAAGAATATTTTCCTTCTTGCCGTTTTTAAACATTAATATATCATTCATAATAGGACAATTTAAAAAAATAAATTTTAATTATTCATTAAAATCAAAAATGTTTAAATTTAATTTTAAAATTTCTAGTCTTTTTATGATTAAGTTAAGAATTTTTTTTTTTTTTTTTTTAAACAATTGTACTTTAATTATCAAAAATTCTGTTTATCTGCCCTTTGCAACAAAAATTGGATTTTAATAATTATTTAGTGTTGCTTCATTATTTTTTTTGTACTGAATATATTTCCCTAAAATAATTTTAATTATTGTTCCTTATACATTACTTAACAGTGTTGCACTGTTAAAGTTTTCAGATATTTTTTAAAATTTTATTTTTATTTTTTTATATTTTGCATTCCTCAAGTCCCCTAATTTTCTTTATATTGACAAACAACACTTTTTTCTTGCTCTTATATTTTTTATGTATAATTTCTTATTGTACTTTAATAAGATAAAATTTTATTTATTTATTTTTTTTTTCATGTGGAATTTTTCAGTTTTTTTTTTTTTTTTTTTAATGAAGCAGTTTGAGCATTTAAAATATTTTAGAAAATTCTTTGTTCATGTTCTAATAATGTATATAATATTTGTTTTATATTTATATGTTTATTGTAAGTTAGATAAAAGTGTAATTTTAAATAAGAATTTTGAAAGTCGAGCAAAATCAAGCCAACGATGGTTGAGAGGGGCGGTAGTAAACCCCCCCCCCGAACAGAATTAATAAAGCTGTTCCTAAAGCTAATCTGCTTTTTTTTTTTTTAACGCGAGTTCATATATACATACAGTACTTGTTGTTATCTTCAATCTGTCTTTTTGTACTGAAATGCAGTGTAAGAAGACCAAGTCGTGTAAGTACCGCAACAGATTATTTTTTTAATATAAATAGTTCATTAACAAAAAATAACAAGGAATGAAAATTAAGAATTATCTATTTATAAAGACGAAAATCGTGTTTAAAGTTTCAAATGTAGTTTCTAATTAATAATCCTCTATCGGATATCGTTGTACAAAATTTGTACTCTATTGTATGTTATCATACTCTTCAATTCAAGTTTGGATATTAATAAATTTAAGTTCTTCATTGTAGAATAATTACTGCTTTCAATTAAAGTAGTACGGGGACAGGGAAAAAATAATCAAGATTTTAATACATTGTGTATATAAAAATGTTCTTTAAAGCTTGATCTATCATGAGTGCGTCAAAGTTATAAAATTGATATTGAAATTAAGCAGCAAACAACTTCATAGAGAAACTATGCTGATAAAAAGTAATGCCAGTAAAAGATAACCCAGAGCGAGTATATAAAATTATCAGAATGAAAAATAGATCTGTCATTCTTAATGTAATCGCCGGACTATCAATTAGACCTTGATATTGGGAGAAAAAAAGGCAAAGGTCAGATAAAACACTGTCATTTTTCCCTCCGTCTTTGAGTGTCAGCTACTTTTGAGCAGTGATGCCAGATTGGGAATTTTGTCCCCATTTTGGGGATTTTTAAGGCTTCTGGGGACAATTTTGGGGACTAAATGTTTGTGGGGACTTTTTTGGGGAATTCTAAAATTTTGGGGGACAAATCTGGGGAGTTCTTTCTGTCAATGTTGGCAACGTAAAGATTTATCCCTACGACCAGCGATTTTCAGTAGCTTTATTGTTATTTGGAGATTTTTTTCAAAAATTGCCTTCATTTGGGGAAAAATCTGAGCTCATATTTAGCCCAGAAAAAAAAAAAGAAATATATATATATATATATATATATATATCAAGCAGATTTGATTTTTTTTTTTTTTTTTTTTTTTGATTTTTCTTTTTTAGTAGAAATCAAGTTGGGGATTTTTTCGAAAAAAAAAAAAAAAACTGATTTGGGGAAATTTGAAGACTTGTTTTGGGAAATAATTTTCGACCATCTGGCATCACTGCTTATGAGGGGTAGTAAGTAGCTTATTAAGATAATTTTAATCGTGCTAAGTTCTTTTCAGAAGTACATAGGATTGAAGAAAAAGCAAAGCCTCTGGTTTACAAACTAGGTTTTTAAAACAAACAAAAATGACGAAATTCGCATAGATTATAAGACTTTTTCCAGATCATCATGCTCTTGCCTTCAGGCACCGGGTTCGAATCTCGGTATACGAAGGGATATTCGTAGTGGTTTGGAATCCACTTTAATCCGTAGTAGGTCCAGGCAGGGCTGCAAAAAATCCAGCCTATTTTTAAAAAGACCAGACCGGCCGGTTTTTATTAAAAAAGACTGGTCTTTTTAAATAAAAGCCGGATTTTATTGGCTTTTTTTTATTTATGTATCTTACTATGCATTTAACACATATAAAACGCATTAATTTATGTTACAAATGTTATTTTGTGTTTTTAAAAAAAAGTAATTCTTTTATGACAATTAAAATTATTTTCAAATTTTTTTTATTGTGGCATCTAATAAGTAAACAGCGTGATAAAACATTCTGGTATAAAGGTATTTCTAATTATCATTTGAATAATTATTGCAAACATATTTCTTAAACTATGAACGTAAATAAAGGCATTTTTCAGATATTTCTTTGGTTAATTAAATACTTCTATAATCGTAATATACTATAAACATTTCTGTTTTCATTTCTTCTCACATTTATACGAAAGAGAAGAAAATTAATTTTCGCTTTAGCACATTTCCCATAGTTGAACTGGGTATTATCTAAGAATCAACTGTGTTGGCTACTGCTACTGTTACTGATCTAACAACCAATAAAATCATCATCTTTCATAAAAAAAAAAAAAAAAAAAAAAAATCTGGAGTGACTCCACTCGACTTTCCGAACATTGAGTAATTAACAGTTTTGTAGATAAAGTAAAGAAAGAGGAGTTGTTAAACAAACAAAAGAGAGAAAACCATAATAGAGTGTTTCAGTATTTTTTCCATATATTACACGATGTTTTATTATACGCTACTGAACTTTCAGCCCATAGATCATAATGATAAAGAATTTTTCGTTGTGTCCCTGTAAAAACCTATAAATGCTAGATTCACCAAAATGCTTACAGTTAGTGCAACAGTGATTTATAATATTCGTATAAATTTTCAGCCCAATTGAATAAGGCGTTTTGATGCTATCGGACTTTTAAAAATTTGGTCCCATAGGCTATAGTGATAAAGAATTTTTCTTTGTGTTCCTGTAAAAAAACTGTAAGTGCTAAATTCACCAAAATCTGCACAGTTGGTGCAACTGTGACCTATAACATGTGTAAAAATTTTTTGCTCAGATTAATGAGGCGTTTAGACGCTATCACAGTTTTAAAAATTTGGCCCCATAGGCCATAATGATAAAGAATTTTTCTTTATGTCCCTGTAAAAAAAAACCATAAGTGCTAGATTCTCCAAAATCTATACAGATTGAGTATCTGTGACCTATAATATGTGTATAAATTTTTTGCTCAATTGAAAAAGCGTTTAGATGCTATCGCACTTTTAAGATTTTGGTCCCATAGGCCATAATGATAAAGAATTTTTCTTTGTAAAAAAACTATAAGTGCTAGATTCATGAAAATCAATAGGGTTTGTGCTACGGTAACTTGCAACATGCGTACCAACTTACAGCTCATTCGAGCAAAGCGTTTAGACGCTAGCGTATTCACTCACACACACGCATACATACATCATCGTAAAAATAGTGAAAACGGACTCAGGGGACCTCGAAACGTATAGAAACATCAAAATCTCAAATTCGGATTTTTGACATGATTACAATACTTTCCTCACTATAGTGTTCGGAAAGTTAAAAAAAAAAAAAAAATGTGAAAGTTGGGAATAAAGAGTCAGAAGTTCTTCTTTTCAGTTTGAAAGCTATTTGAATCTGCGAAAAATTAAGTTCTTTGAAAAAGCTATCAAACAATTTCCAGAAAAACAAAAGATAAAGTCTTGCGAAAGTTAAGATATCAAACAATTAAGATTTATTATCGAATAATGTTTGTGCTTTATTGTATTTTCCTGTTTATAATCCACAGATCAGAAAAATCAGTTTTACACCAGGAAACTTAATTTATAGACAAGACTATATTTGTACAAAATGAAATGTCGTTTAAAAACAGCTTTGTCGATTAATTAAAATTTCGAGTGCAAAACTTATTTAACTGATCTTGTAGAAAATATGCAGGAAAATACAGTATTTTGTTAAATTGCAAAGCTGCTCTCCAATTTCAATTGTAAGGATTGTTATTTTTAGTTCCCCATCAAACTATAAATATGGGGAAGCAGTGCCTGATTTAAGGCAGGGCATTCGGGGCATGTGCCCTGGGCCCTCATGCTGAGGGGGCCTCCAAGAAATTCCATTACACATTTAAAAAAATAGTTAAAATGAAAATTTTCCAAATTTTGCTATAATGATTGTTGTTTTTTGTTTTTTCGTCAATGTATTATTAAAATTTATACTGCACTGTATTACTGCATATGTACTACTAATTGTGTTACTGCACTGTTTTATAAATAGGCGGTATGATCTTTCAAGGAAACTATCAGCATATCAAAAAAATTTCAATATTTTTGCTAAATGCAAATACAACTGAATACTACCGATACTGCATTCCAAACTCTTACTAAAACTAACTAAATCCAAGGCATGCACTACAGCGCAGATACATGGGCGCGATGTACGAAAAAGCATCAGATCTAGTTAAGCCTTACTCTTACCAATAAAATGAAAAGTGAATTGAAGTGAAGAGAATTTTTAGACGCACGATTAAAAAATATAGTTTGTTTTGTTTGTTGTAATATTAAAGTATGAGGAAAAGGGGCCCATTGAACATGAGTGCCCTGGGCCTCCAATTGAGTAAATCGGTCCCTGGGAACTTAGGTAATCGTGAAAATTTTCGACTTCGGTTTTTTGACTTTTTCACACGTTTTCAGGTGTGAGGAATCCGAAAATGACAAAATTTGTATGGTGTCTGTCTGTAGGGTGTCTGTTAGTGTTGTTAGTCCGTTAGTCTGTTTACACGATATCTCACGAACAAATGATCGCAGAGAGGTCAGATCAATTTTAAAATATTACTTTCGATACTGGCAAGAACCCTATTCATTTGCAACATTCGAATTAAAAAACTTTGTAAGTTATTAAAAATTTACGATTTTCTTAACATGGGAGAATAGGACAAAATTTCACTTAAAAGTGTATTTAAATGGAGACTTTTTAGTGTAAAAATGTCGGACCAGTTTTAAAATATCAGTTTTGATGCCGGAATGAACATCAGTAACTATAAATATGCTACTTTGAAAATTTCGCAAGTTATTGGTAGTTTACGAATTTCTTAACATGGCATTACAGGGCAAAATTTCACATAAGCGTCAATTTTGAGATATTTTCATCGTAAAGATGTCAGACTACTTTTGAAATATTATTTAGGACACTGGAATGAATATTAATGACTATGAATTTTCCTATATTAAAATTTCGTAAGTTATTGGAAACTTACGAATTTCTTAACATGGCAGAATAGAGCAAAATTTCACATAAACGTCAATCTTGAGGGATATTTTTATCGTAAAGATGTCAAACCACTTTTTAAATATTATTTTGGATACTGGCATGAATATCATAGACTATGATTTTCCCAATTTAAAAAATTCGTAAGTTATTTGGAATTTACGATTTACTTAACATGTCAGAATAAGGCAAAATTGAGCATAAACATCGATTTTGAGGATCATAAATACATTAGACAACTTCAAAATTACATATATGATATTTGTTTGAACATGATTGAATACAAATATTCTAATAGGAAAATTTCGTAAATTATTCGTAATTTACGATTTTATCAACATAGCGAAATTGTAAATTTTTCATATAAATATGAATTTTGAGGATTATTGCATTGGAAATAGTAGCATGAAAACTAAACAACGGAATTGACCCTGATAAAATAAATTAATCGATTAGAATAAGATAAATATATCGAAGTGAACGGTGGATAGCCTATTAGGCAGGGATTTCATTCGGTCACTGTATCAAGCTTTGGTCAAATTCATTTCTTTTAACATGATTATAATATGTCTCGCACTAGAAATTTATGATAACATAAATATGATGGGGAACTGAGCAGAGTCCACCTATGCCAACTAGTTTTTTCTACACATTGCTTTCTTTCATAAGATATCCTATATTAAAATTTTAAAATATTTATCAAATTTACTTATTTTTCTGGCTTAGCCATATTGTTTTCCTTTTTATAACTACAGCTGTTGCATTCTTTAAAATATTTAAAATTATGAGATCATTTTATAATAAAATTATCCATAATAGCATTATACATTATTCATAATAACATTTTATTTCACTCCTCCATAAAAATTTATTTTAAAATCGTCTGCTTCTTTTATACTTTTATTTTAATAGAATTTTAATAAAAATTAAATTACATATTAGTCATTTTATCATTTTAATCCAAAATAGCTTATGACCATAAATAAGTCTCAAGGCCAAACGATGTCCATTTGCGGCTTAGACTTGGAAAATCCATGCTTTTCCCATGGGCAATTATATGTTGCATGCTCACGTTTGGAAAACCATCGAATTCATGTGTGTTAGCAAGAGACAGGTTAACCAAGAATATTGTGCACCGATTAGCGCTGAATTAAATAAAAAAAAATTTCTAATTCAAAATGATGAATTTAATTATTATAAATAATGAATAATCTACGCTACCTACCTCATTAATTAATTGTTATATGTTATCAACTAAGAACTTTGTAAATTACACATTTATTACAAACTATACTTGATCAAGTATAGTTTTCATCTCATATATTCGAATATATGAGATGAATAAAACATAAAATTTATATCTTTTTGCTTAATATGAACTCTATGAAAATTTTTATCAGTCGCTTCCAAATCTCGATCTAAGGTTCAAATCTCAATCCCGTGGGTTTTTACATCAGCTACAACGTTTTCGTCTTTATTCGTAAATAATAATTTGACTGTATTGAATAGTTTACCACAATATAATTCAACGTATAACTTAGCCACAGCAATGTTTGGTCGGGTCTGCTAGTTTATTTATAAAATATTTTGACCTATACCGTAATATTAAAAATTAGGGAAAAAATTGGACGATAGCGCCACCTGTTGAGCGATTGGTTCCAATATGTAATCAGCACCAGTTTAGGTCAAAGTTCAACTAAATATTAAGTTTAGTTAAATTTCCTGCATTGGTTCATGAGATACAGCACATCCAAAATATTTGTGATACACATACATTTCGTAAAAGTTGTCAAATATCATGTATGAAAACTCAAAACGTGTAAATCCATCGAAAACCTGTGGTCGAAAATTTTCACTATTCGTGAAAGTTTTTTACCATATTACATAAGTAAAATATTTATTCTGATCTGATAAGTTATGTTGATTAAGGGGACTTGGCATCACTGAAAGTTTCATATGGAAGCTTATCTCCTTATATTATTAAAATCTGTATCTCCTTATATTATTAAAATCTGTCTCCTTATATTATTAAAATCTGTGCGCGTCTGTCTGTCTGTCTGTCTGTGAGAAATGCCTTGTCATCGCTAAAGCTCCGGCGCTAATGGTCGCATCGACTCGAAACCGGTGTCGACAGACGCAGAATTTCTTCATCTCGACATCGCGATAATTCGCTAAGAGATGCGACCCTAATTAGCGGAGATATTAATTAAAATGTCGACCCATGTCTATCGAAAAATGACCCAGAATTCATGATTAAATGCTTAAAAAGAGACATTTTCACGGAAAAAGTGGAAAATAAATTAGAAATATCAGTCGTATTGTTACAAACTTGATACCATTGGAAAGGGCTTTTTTTTCTCAATCCGATGGTTTAAACGATCGGACAATTAGATTTTTTTAAATTAACTAAACTAATAAAAAATGGTGGCAACAAATCACAAGCATTTTAACTTGGCAGCACGGAGTAATATTAATAGGAGTTGAAGGTCCAATGGGAGAAAGCTACGAAACTGTGATCTAAATTTTTGGTAAATATTGAGGGCGCCACTTGTCATTCCTCCCTACTTCGGCGCGGATATACTGTTGTTTTCAAAAGAATTTTGCTGAAGTACATTTAAAATTTTTTATTTTAAGCAATTTAATTTGTTTGTAAGTTCTTAAAACTGCATAATTCAGATGTTTCAAATAAATGCTTCGTTCCTAGTTATAAAACAGGCTATGATAGTGATAAGAAAAACAAAAAAAAGCCCTAGGAGAAAAATAAAGTCCGAGTTCGTGTTTTCTGCACCTAAAGTAAGTTTATTTTTTTCCTTACAAAATTTCATCCATTCTCCTTCCTCCCAATTGTCTGTTTTAGCTAGCTTCGGTTCATAAGAATCGTCATTTTTTAAAAGCTTTCTTTCAAAGTAAAATTAGTATAAAATGGCTCTTAAAAAAAACATGTTGGTTAGAATACTCTATTTAATGAAATTTGCTTTCAATCGAAATTTTTTCAGCTTGATATTATTTTTAAAAAAAGTAATTAAAACGAGACATTTCCCCATTGAATAACATTGCGGAAGCTGGAGAGAAGGAAGGATTGCACGCTGGCGCCATCTGTAAACATTAGAAAACAACATCACAAAATTTCAGCGTTACCTTCTTCTCCTGTCTTTTTACTCCGTGCTTGGCAGACGATCTTGAACGGAAAGAAAAAACATCTGGTGTTTAATGAGGTCACGTGTTTTTGTACTGGGATTAAAAAATGCAATTTTCTATTTTCTTCAATTTTTCAATTCGCACATTTCAATTAGTATACAATCTTAACACCACAAAACAAACTTGCAGTTAAAATTTCATCGATTTGGGTCAATAAACAAAATATTTACATTTTAATTGCAAATTAAATTTTATCTTTACACGCCTGAAATTTTATCTGTCGAAAGAGGAGGCCAGTTTCAAAACGACACAAATACACTAAGGTAAAAATATTTCTTTTTCTATTTACTTCCATTAACCGACAACCGTAGATAATGGAATTCGAAATTTCACCTGACTTACACGTTTTGAGGTGTCATGGCGCTGTAATAATAAGTGTCGAAAGTGGAATTAGAGATTTCACCTGATTTACACGTTTTGATGTGTCCTGAATGGGTTTTCTTTTGTATCACAGCTGCTAATTAAAATAATTTCCTATACCTATAGTATGATGGGGAACTAATAATTTCATAAGTAATCCATCATTTGAAAGCTTTGTTAATTTGGAATTGAATAGTAGGTTGGTTGGTTGGTTGGTTGGAGGATTAAGGCCGATTGACTCCTTATGTGTCCTAGGCCTATAGGTGGAATGCCCTCCGTGGGGGTCTTTCTAAGGGGTCCCAGCCCGTATTTACGCGAGTTTCGGAGGAAACCACGGAAAACTCCGAACGGCTAGGTCGATGAGCGCGACCTGGGATCGAACCCGGCACCTCCCATCTACCAGCTTTGAGCGCAGAACCGCTCGGCCGCTGGTGGGCGAATTGAATAGTAGATTACAGAAATTAGATATTTCGACATTTCTCCTGAATTAAACGTTTTGAGGTGTCCTGAATGGGTTTCTCTTTTGTCTCAGTTACTAATTAAAAAAATTTCATAAGTAATGCATCGTTTGAAAGCTTTGTTGAGTTGGAATCGAACAGTGGATTACAGAAATTTCTACCTCCAGATGGCGCTGTAATATTTTTAAATTACAATATTTCTATTTCTAATCATGATTATTATTTTTTTTTTTTTAATGCGTCATTCGATACACATTTTAAAGTACTTTTACATTATCGAAAATGAATTCCAGATTTCACCAGATTTACACGTTTTGAGGTCTTCTGAATCAGTTTTCTTTTGTATCTCAACTTCTAATTAAAATAATTTCATAAGTAATACATCATTAGAAAGCTTTGTTGATTTGGGATCGAACAGTTGAATACAGAAATTTCTACCGCTAGATGGCGCTGTAATATTTCCAAATTTCAATTTCTAATCATGATTAAATTATTTTTAATACGTCATTCGAAAGATATTTTAAAGTTCTTTTGTATTATCGAAAGTTTTCAACAGATTTACACGTTTTGAGGCGTCCTGATTAGGTGTTCTTTTGCATCTCAGCTAATTGAGTAAGACCGTTCAAAATTGGTATACGTAGGTTAATTAGAAGGGGCTGAAAAGGTGGGGAAGAAATAGGCGTGCACCGCACGCGTATCCCCTAACTAGTGCGCGCGCCGCGCGCACGTGACTGCGTTGCCGAAGGCAGTGGGGACCCGGTCCGACTTTTTAACCGATGAGAATTTTTTTTTTTAATTTTCTTTTCTTAAGAATAAAAATTTGATTTGAGAGAGAATACGTGCGCGCAGCGTGCGTATACCTTCACACGTGCGCGCGCATGGGTCTGCGCTGCCGAAGGCAGTGGGGACTCGGTGTGATTTTTTACCCGATCAGAAATGATTTTTTTAGGGGGCACGAAGTGTCAGGGAAGGAATGCGGGCGTGCAGCGCGTGTATTCTTTAACTAGTGCGCGCGCAGCGCGTACGGGACTGAGCTGCCGAAGGCAGTGGGACCCGGGCCGACTTTGTACCCCATGAGAAATGATTTTTTTTTTTTTCTTTTCTTTTCTTAAGAATAAAAATTTGATTTGAGAAGGAATATTTGCGCACCGCGCACGGGTCTGCGCTGCCGAAGGCAGTGGGGACCCGGTGTGAGTTTTTACCCGATCAGAAATGATTTTTTTTTGGGGGGGGGGGCACGAAGGGTCAGGGAAGGAATACGCGCGCGCAGCGCGTGTATCCGTTAACTTGTGCGCGCGCAGCGCGACTGCGCTGCCGAAGGCAGTGGGGACCCGGGACGACATTTGACCCGATCAGAAATGATTTTTTTTTTAATTTCTTTTCTTAAGACTAAAAGTTACTGTTAGTGATTCATTAATTATAGTGATTCATTTGAAAATACTGACCCGCTAGCTGGCAAAGCTCGCTAGTATTTTAATTTAATATTTGTAAATTGAACTATATTATTATTATTTATTATTATTATTATTATTATTTCAATAAAATATATATTCAGACAACAATTCTGGTGGTTTTTGCTATTTTATTTCAGATATGAAATATTGAAATTGCGTTTTCTCAGTTCGCATTTTTTCATGAATTCATGATCTTCACAAGGCTAAAACTTCTACATATATTTAAGAAAAGACTTTATATTTATTCCTAATTATTATCCCTAATTCTTTTTAGTAGATTCTATTAAACACCCCCCCCCCCCAAAAAAAAAAAAAAGAAAAAAAGAAAAGAAAAGAAAAAATAAAGATTAAGTCTTTTCCAGTTTTCTGAATTATCTGTAGAAGTTTTAGCCTTGTAAAAATCACAAATTCCTGGGGGGCAAAAAAAAAAAAAAAAAAAGCAAATTGAGAAAATGCAGTTTATAGATTTCAAATCTGTAAAAAATATATCAAAAACCATAAAAATTGTTGCCTGAATATATATTTTACAGAACAAACCTAATATAGTTCAATTTATAAATTTTAAATGAAATGGAATGGAAATATAAGCTTTTTTGTGAAACCAACAAACAGTGGTGCTGTCTTTATAAATGTGTGCATGTTAACTGGTAGATTGTGATTATTGGTTTCACAATCAATTTTTAAAGAATAAAGCAGGCTGGAGTCTTGAAATAGAACATAGAATAATTTCAATATTTTCTTTTAATCAAACTGCACACACTTCCATAAAAAGATATTGTTGAACACAAACATTACTATTTACAAACTATTATACAACAATTATATACAGAGGGCCCGGAAATTAAAGTAATATTATATTCGAATAATATTCGCACCATAGCGACATATTGATCAAAAACAGAACATTCTTTCGTAGCGATAAACAGAAGCATTCCGGTAGCACTCGCTTCAACTGGAGAGGAGTTGAGTTGTACTGCTGAGTTCTGCAGTTATTGCTGGCCTTGGGGAAGGAACTATTACAGCTGCTCTAGTTTCCCAACATCCTCCCCACTTGAGCGTTCTGCAAAAATGCTCAACAGAAATATGACACTAAAAAATACTAATAGAAAGGTTAACAAATGACAATATATATATGAATTACATTAAACATCTAATAATAAAAAAAAAGAAAAATATTTAGAGTTCACTTTTTAAAGAAAAAAAAAATGTTTTTATAGTTTTTGAGCAGTCTTATGTTAAAATTACACATCAAGTCTTTTTACTGGCCTCACTACCCTGCCAAAACGTGTCTTAAGTAGCTCTCCATCATTAGGCTTCTCACTACTGTTATTTGTTTTTGGTGCAGGATTTGGCACATGCTGTTCAAGTCTTTGTGTGATTTCAAGAGGATAGAGTCTCTGGATTGGTCGTAGTAAAACTCCTTTCGATGTTCTAAGCTTAACCAGCCCAATAATTCCATCTTTACTAGGAAAGAGTTCGATGACCTTTGCCAAGGGCCAACATAAGCGTTTCTTATCGTTGCTGCCAATCAAGACTATATCACCCACTTGAACTGTGTCGTGACTTTTGGGGATCGACGAACGTAGAAAACCAAGATATTCTCTTCTGAATCTTTGCTTTAAAGATTCTCTTACTCTCTGGAATATATCTGTATCTTTCAACAACGTCAGTTTTCTCAATTTGATCCAAGTCAGGTACATCACTTGTTCGTAATTCTTGAAGGAACAGTGAAGGCGTTAGAACATTTAGTTCTTGATCTTCAGATATGTACGTTAACGGTCTAGTGTTCATAATAGATTCGCATTCACATACAAGCGTATGTAGTTCTTCTTGTGTCAGAGAGGCTCTACCTAAGTTTTTTCGAAGCAAATCTTTGAGAATTCTTATAAGTCTTTCCCAGAACCCTCCCCACCATGCGGCTGATGGTGGGTTAAATTTCCATCTAATTTCCTTTACTTCAAACGTTCGTTGAATCTCAGTCCAATCCAAACTCTTCAATGCATTATTTAATCCAGTGAAGTTTGTACCGTTGTCGGAGTATAACACAGAAATCCGTCCTCTTCTCGCTATAAATCTTCGTAAAGCCTGAATGAAAGCATTCGTACTAAGTGAAGGAATCAATTCTAAATGTACAGCCCTAAACACCGTACAAGAAAATAGTACGATCCAAACTTTTTCTTTGGACTTGGTGAGCAGAGGACCTGCTAAATCAACTCCTGAGACTTGGAAAACTGCTGTTAATTTCGTGCGATCTTCTGGAAGAGGAGGAAATGGTACTTCTAGATGTTTAACCTTTTGCTTCTTACAGATATTACACTCATGTATGACACTTCGAATAATTCTTTTTCCCTTTAAAATCCAAAATCGTTCTCTCAAAATAACAAGTAGAGCAGACGCTCCAGCATGCTTGTTGACAATGTGCTCTTGCTCGATAAGTCTTTTCACTACTGGATGTTTGGACGGAAGAACCAAAGGAAAAATAAAATCAGAATTTTCATTTTCGTTTGTAAGTCTTGATTTCAGTTTTAGTATTCCCTCATCATCTTTATAAGTTTGGAAATTTACGAGAGATCTTTTGCCTTCTTTATCTGTAAAGCATTCAGTCTGTACACAACGAAAAAGTGTCTTTTGAGCATTTTCAGTTTCTTCAGATGTGGATATTTTCTTAAGTCTTTAGATTTCGGTTGAAAACGTAATATCCAAGCTATGATTTTAACAATCTTGGAAAATTTTGAAACTCTGTTCGCTAATCGGGATACAACAGATTCAAACTCAATATTATTAGCAGAAACTACAGTTCTTCTTTTTTCTTGAGCAATCTCTTCTTCATTGATATTTATGACTGACTTAGGCCATTGCTCTCTTGGATTCTTCAGCCAGACTGGTCCCAGCCACCACTGAGATTTTAACAACTGTTTAGCTCCACATCCTCTGGATGCAAGATCAGCAGGGTTCAATTCACCGGAAACATGGAACCAATTCTCAGCATCAGTAAGTTTCCTAATTTCATTTATGCGATTATTCACAAAAACTGACCACTGTTCTTGTCGCTTAATCCAACTGAGTACTGTAGATGAATCAGTCCAAAAATAGGATTCTATTTTTTCCATTTTCAGAGCATCTTTAACTGATTTGAACAATCTTGCTCCTATTGTAGCTCCCATGAGCTCTAAACGTGGAATTGTTATCTTTTTCAGTGGAGTTATTCGAGATTTAGCTTGCAATAAGTGAATGTTCACTACACCATTAGTGGACTCAGATCTTAGAAAAACGCATGCGGCATAGGCATCTTTGCTCGCATCTACAAATGTATGCAAACTTAGAAGCGACGATTCAGTCACACCAGTCCATCTAGGTATTTTTATGTCTTTTAAAAAATGCAAATTTTTGACCCAACCAAGAAACTTCTTTTTAATTTCATCACTAACTTCCGCATCCCAATGTTCTTTAGTTTTCCATATGGCTTGAAGCTTGAAGCAAAATTTTGGGTTGTATTAAAGCTGGGGCAATATAACCTGTCGGATCGAAAATTTTACTAATAAATGACAAAATTTTTCGTTTCGTTAGTTTTTCTGTCTTATCAAATTTTAATACTTCATAATCTATTTCTAAGGTATCAGAGTATTTGTCCCATATTAAGCCTAACACTTGTGTTTTAGAATCTTGAGAAGGGATTTCAGGACAAGCTGTACTTTCCCAGCCCCTAAGATCAAATTTCCCTTCTTTCATAATATCTGTGGCATACTTCACAAAGTTATCTAACTCTGAAATGTTATGTACACTGGCCACACAATTATCCACGTAAAAACTGTCACGCAATCTTTCCAGCAATTTTTCAGAATACTTTATTTTCAACGATTCAGCTGACAAATGGTGATGAATAACTGCCATGAGTAAAAAAGGGCTGCTTGTTACCCCAAAAACACAACGTGTATGACGGAAAACCTTTATGTCATCTTTGTCATCATACCAGAGGAATCTTAAGAAATCTCGATCTTTTTCGTGCAGAGCTATCTGTAAAAACGCTCTTTTAATGTCAGAAATAACCCCAATTTTGTATAAGCGAAATCTTGTTAAAATCGAAGGAATGGTTTCAATAAAGTTAATACCAGTCTCTAAGCAATCATTTAGGGATGGATAACCAGGCTTCTTAGCTGAGGCGTCAAAAACGGGCCTAATTTTCATAGAGGTCATTGATGATGTTTCCTTAATTACAGGACGATGGGGAAGGTAATAAGAATTAGCAAGTGCCAATTCTTCAACGGGAACTTCTTCAATAATTCTATCATCAATCCACTCTTTAAAAACTTCATGGTATTTTTTACGATATCTAGTTTTTTCTAACTTTTTAACAGTAGATTCTAATCTTTGTACTGCAACTTCGTAATTGCTCGGTAAGCAAGCATGATCCTTTTTCCACGGTAAATGGACCTCATATCTTCCATCTTGCTTTTGTTTGACTGTTTCTTTAAAATGTATTATAACAGCCTTTTCAATATCTTCCCTATTACTTTGTTCTATAGGATCTCTAATGCCAAGGAGTTCTAAATCCCATAATTTCGAAACCGATATGTCTTCTTGTGAAAGCATACTAATGACAGACATATTTATATCTCTACAACTACTGGACTGAGGGACTTTTCCCATCAAAGTCCACCCTAATTTCGATTCCATGGCGACTAAGCCTGACTTAAGTTGTTCTCGTCTACCAGTAAATAATTTACCCACGACGTCTGCTCCCAAAAGGACTTCGATAGGCCCAGAATTTTCAATGTCAGTTAAATTGATTCCTTTATTTTTTAACTCACGTATCCAATTTCCTTGAGTTATCGCAGAAATATCATTACAAATAACATTTTGATCTAGAGCATCTAAGCTACAAATATAATCATTATGAAGATTGCTCAAATAAATTTTGTAACATATGTGTTTATTTATATCTGTTTTCTCTCCACCGAATAATGAATGACAAAATTCTTCTTCTCTTACAAAATCGAAATTTAATCCTTCTGCAGTGGATTTCAATATATATGACTTTTGAGACCCTGTATCTAGGACAACTCTCGCTTTGCGCTTTGCATTTTTTCCATGCAGCATTACAACTAAAGTTTGTAAAAATACATTATTAGTGGAATGAGATTTTGATTTAGTTTCTTTCTGTGTAAACAGTGTGTCAACACACTTTTCTTTTATTTCATCGTGATTCGAAAGTGACCTAGCACCTTCATTATTTTTATTAGCTTCCAACGTGGGACACATGAATTTTAAATGTTTCTTACTACAAATCTGACACCTAATGTTTGATTTGCATGAATTGGCTACGTGGCCCTTAACTAAACAGATTCGACATAAATCCCTTATTTTTAATAACTGAAAGTTTCTCGCTTAAAGGAATATAAAATGCTTTCTTACAAAATCGCATTTCATGATCTTTTGAACAAAATGAACATAAATTACTTTTTGAATCATGTGTAATTAGTTCCATTGCGGATGGATAATTATCTTTTACATTTTTATAAGTTGTTAAACCCAGGGGCGTAGCGTGAAAATTTGATTGGGGGGGGAGACCCGACGTTTGGCGCCCTTTCGGATTCCTCATCTGAAAATGCCACCCACATACTTTCAAGAGTGTTGCCAACCGACGAGAGGGCCTGTGCCCCTCTCGTCGGTTAATACGTACCCCCCCCCCCCCTCTCCTTCGGGGCATTATTCCTAAAATCTGCCCAGAAAAAAAAAAAAAAAAGCTGTTTTTTTCCTTTTCTTTTCTTTTTTTTCCCCCTCCATTTAGTAGCTTTTTAAACTTTAGTTTAAAAAGCTAACTAAAGTAGCTTTTTAAACTTGCCGTTAAACTTTTCCACCGGGGACCCGGTGGAAAAGTTTAACGGCAAGCAACGAAGTCAGTAAAGGTTTTTTCATGTATTTAGTTTAGTAATTCTTTGGAGCATTCTAAATTTTTTCAGCGAATCTATATATTAATACGCAGACATGAAATTCCTCTTACATTTTTAGCCTATTCAATAAAAGGAAGGGCTTACAAGTAGTATCGTTCGAAAGATATGGTTAATGTGCTTTGCAGAAATAAATACATTTATATATATTATCGTATGAGACTAAGCAAAAGCATCTTTCTTAGGACAACCAGAGTATTGGTTTGAGATAAAGTAGAACAACTGAAAAAGATTTTTCCCCCTTTTCCAACAAGTTTAAAGATATTACATTATAATTCAGGTAAAACATAAAACTTTCAAAATAAATTTTAAGAACTGAAAGTAGTAACTGTTCCTAAGGAAAGCAACTTTATGTTTTTAGAGTGGATAATACCTAATTTCACCGACAGCCGTGGCCCATGTTACTCTATGGCAGGGGTCGATCCAGGTTTTAATTTTTGGGTCCCTTTTTTGTGAAAAACAAAATATTTTTGTGAAATTTTTATTCATTTTTGTGAAAAAGTAAAATATTGTGTAAAATTTTTCTTTTTTACAATCACTTTATGTAATGTTTAATATCAAGTTAATAGTTTCGTTGAGCCAAACTAAGGCATTAATTAAAAATAATATTGAAAACATTTAATAAAAGGATCATTTTTATAAAAAAAAAATCTTGTGAAGGCACTCATTTTATGAATTTGAATTTTGTGATGGGCTCTTTTTCATATATTTGAATTTTGTGAAGGGTCCCTTTTTACTATAGGGAATTTGTGAAGGGGCCGCAAAAGGGACCCAAATTTTGCCTAGATCGACCCCTGCTCTATGGGAAAGTTTGATTTCATGATTGCTCATTACATAATGTATATTTAAATTCTGTTTTCACATTTAGAAAATTTACAATCGTTTATTTATTTTTTAATGTAATTCTAAGTTCAAAAATCTGAATTTTCAATATGTGCATTTTTCTCTTTCTTTCTTTCTTTTCTTTTTTTCTTTTTTTTTTTTTTTTTAACCGCAAAATGAAATATTAAAAATTTATCAATTTTTGGAAAATGAGTAAGAAAAACATAAGCCTTACACATTTGTTCTGATCTGTCTAGTCTTTCGAAAGAAATTAATTACTTAAAATCTCTTGCTCTTTTTCGAGGCTATAATCACTCTATTATTAATAAAGCTTTATATAAATTCAAGAATCTAAACGTTCTGATACCAAATTGAACGATCACAGTCTCATTCCAGTTGTTTTACCTTTTTATTTATCACTTTTTTTAAAACTTCTAAAATTCTCTCTCCGTTTGGTTTTAAAGTCATTTAGAAACCCGTCAACAAAATTAAATTATCTTCTCTTAAAGATCCCATTCCTACTGAAAACCGTTCTGGCATTTATTTAGTCTTATGTTCGTTGTGCAATTTAGTTTATATTGATCAAACAAGAAGGTGTTTGAAATATAGAATAAATGATCATCATCGAAATGTTCATAATGAAGAGATCTCTAAATCTATTGCTTCCCACTGCTGGGCTCACAGTCATCGTTTTGATTTTTCTAAAACTAACATAATTTCATCTCCTGTCTTCTCTTCCCATTTGAATATCCATGAAGAATTTTACGTATTTAAAAATTCGAAAAATCTTCTTAATGATATTTGTTCCACTTCATTCTTGTCTGATGCTATGAAATTACTCACATTAGTTCAATTTTCCTTTAATTTTGAAATTTTTAGATTTTGTTCCCTTTTTTAATCTAATTTACTTAGGTATTTATTTGTTTTCTTCTTTTATTTCATAATTATGTAGGGCTGACACTAGGCTAATTTGGCATGGTGCCCTTTTAAACAGTTTTTAGCACCCTGTGGCCCTTTTTCAACATATTTTAGCACCTGGCGGCCCTTTTAAAAAAAATTTTTGGTATAAAGTAGCCTTTTCTAACATTTTAAATGTTTAGAGGCCTTTACATTTCCCTCCCCCCCTGACTTTTAAACTTTCTTAGCAGTAGTTCTTCAGCATTCCTGGAATAACAAATGCATACAGCCTATATATATATATACAAGGAAAATTAGTAATTTACTTTTGTTACGTCCAAAAATCATAACATAGAACACTGTAAATTATGCAAATAATGCCCCTTTTTATTGAATTCCCCCAGGCGGCCCTTTTATTTTAGAGTCAGCACTATTCTCCTCACACCAGTATTTATGTTTACATTCATCTGTATATATTTTTGCTGCTCACTTAAAATGATTTTGAGTGTTTCTGCTTTGACTGCAGCACTTGTGCCTACTTTTTTCGCCTGACGAAGGATCGTGTGTTCTTTCGAATCGAAACAATTATTGCAAGTTTATTGAATTTTATGGTGTTTATTCAAAGTTTTGTAATTATTGCTTTTAAACGCCAGGTCTGTGGTGTTTTCTTATTATGAAATTAGGTATTGCTCACTCTTAAGGAAAAAGAAAATCAGTAATTTATTTATTATTATTATTTTACATATTTAAACCAATTAAAAAACGTTTTTCTTTTTTCCCATATTGTGTGAAAAATATTTTAAGAAATGTAGTAGCCATTGCTAAGGAACGCGACAGAATTACCGCATGCCTTTATGTGGAAGAACAAACTAAAAAAGAGTCCCATTGTCCAAAATTAAATCTTTTTTATACAGAAATTTATATCTTACTTAGGTGTTGGTGTCGGTGTTTGGGAAAAATTCCGAGTGACTGTTCTAGGGTCCTAGGCCTGAGGGGAAATGCCTTCTGTGGAGGTCTTTCTATGGGATCCTAGCCCGTATTTACGCAAGTTTCGGAGAAAACCACGGAAAATTCCGAACGACTAGACCAACAAGCGCGATCTGGGATCGTACCCGGCACCTCACGTCTACCTGCTTGACAGAAAGATTGTGGATTCAATAATCGAGCCAATTGAAGATTATCATGAAAGTCAGTCTCTGGTGCACATAAACTCTGTCGTAGCTGCAATATCCTTCATGCTCCCGTGCAAATAATACCTCTGGAAGATACTGAAGCTGGGGAGCCCTCTTCCGCAGAAGATAAAAATTGTGATGGCTTGTCTTCGGATCGCCACTGGGGCGTTAATCCCAAACCGTCGCCAATTCCCCAATATGTGCCTATTAATGCGACGTTAAATCAGCTTCCTGTCATGTCACGAAACACTAGTTGAATTCTATAGACTTATAAATATTTCAAAACCCGTAAGCGATGAAACTAAAATAAAAAATTTGCTTAAAGGATCACTTAGAATCAAAAATTGTTAGTGAGAAATCGTTATAACCAAATCAAACCTTATCTAATTTGGTTTTTTTATACAATAGCCATAACGTACAATAAACTGCTTTTTTTCTTTTTTTTTTTTTTTTTTTTCGAGCTAAGGTCTTGAAAAAACGTAATTTTAAGTCTTTGGAGGTGAGAAAGCGATTGTGCTTACTTACGAGTCAGTTGTAAGTATCTGAAATGGGAGAAGGGCGCCGCAGTCGCCACAGAGCGTGAATTTGCTAATGTCAGAATTTTCAAGGGTCGTTGCATGGTAAGCGAATATGCTGTTGTAGGTGCCTGAACAGGGAGGGCAGGGGCGTAGCTTGAGGGGGGGGAGGGGGGGAGTCTCCCCCCCCAATGTTTCAAAAAATAGGGCGGCATATTGAAGTTTCTGGGGGTGCTGTTTTGCGACTTAAAGTTCATTTGAAAGTGGATCATAATTTTGTTAATTATTGTTATTTAACAAAAACACTTAAGAGTTTTATGTATCACAAGCTGACCAACTGGTTCACCGACCAGCAATAAAGTTGTGTCTGACTGTAGCAAACTCCCATTTGGTGGCGCCTGCGGCGCCCTCTAAACTAGTTAGACGCCTAAAACAGCCTGTTTTCCTATCGTGCAAACGACCCTTGAAAATTCTCATTGTATTCATGACGCTTAAAAAAATCTGATCATAACGAATTCCTGTTTGGGGGCGCCTATGGCATGAGTTCCCGTTTTGTTCGCTTACAATAGCCTGTTCGCTTACCGTACAAAAGACAGTTGAAAATTCTAATCGTATTCGGGACCCTTTAAGAGTAGCAAACTCCAGCTGAACGGCGTCCTTCCCTGTTCAGGCACCTTCAAAGGCATAATGAGGTTTCTGGGGCGCTGTTTTGCGCCTTGAAGTTCATTTGAAAGTGGATCATAATTTTGTTGATTATCGTTAGTTACCAAAAACACTTAAGATTTTTATGCATCAGAAGCTTCCTTCGGCAACCAACTGGTTCACCGACCAGCAAAAAAAGTTCGCATTAAAATGTCTGACTGTAGCAAACTCCCGTTAGGTGGCGCCCTCTTAACTAATTAGACGCCTAAAACAGCCTTTTTAAATGTGTATAACAACCAATTTTCCTACTGTGCAAACTATCCTTGAAAATTCTCTTCGTTATCACGACCCTTAAAAAAATCTGATTAAAACAAATTCCTGTTTGGGAGCGCCTATGGCATGATTTCCCATTTCAAACACTTACAATAGTCTGTTCGCTAACCATGCAAAAGACTGTTGTAAACTTTGATCGTATTCAGGACACTTTAAGAATAAGTTTGCAGAAAACTCCAGCTGAGCGGCGCCCCTCCCTGTTCAGGCACCTACAACAGCATATTCGCTTACCATGCAACGACCCTTGAAAATTCTGACATTAGCAAATTCACGCTCTGTGGCGACTGCGGCGCCCTTCTCCCATTTCAGATACTTACAACTGACTCGTAAGTAAGCACAATCGCTTTCTCACCTCCAAAGACTTAAAATTACGTTTTTTCAAGACCTTAGCTCGAAAAAAAAAAAAAAAAAAAGAAAAAAAGCAGTTTATTGTACGTTATGGCTATTGTATAAAAAAACCAAATTAGATAAGGTTTGATTTGGTTATAACGATTTCTCACTAACAATTTTTGATTCTAAGTGATCCTTTAAGCAAATTTTTTATTTTAGTTTCATCGCTTACGGGTTTTGAAATATTTATAAGTCTATAGAATTCAACTAGTGTTTCGTGACATGACAGGAAGCTGATTTAACGTCGCATTAATAGGCACATATTGGGGAATTGGCGACGGTTTGGGATTAACGCCCCAGTGGCGATCCGAAGACAAGCCATCACAATTTTTATCTTCTGCGGAAGAGGGCTCCCCAGCTTCAGTATCTTCCAGAGGTATTATTTGCACGGGAGCATGAAGGATATTGCAGCTACGACAGAGTTTATGTGCACCAGAGACTGACTTTCATGATAATCTTCAATTGGCTCGATTATTGAATCCACAATCTTTCTGTCAAGCAGGTAGACGTGAGGTGCCGGGTACGATCCCAGATCGCGCTTGTTGGTCTAGTCGTTCGGAATTTTCCGTGGTTTTCTCCGAAACTTGCGTAAATACGGGCTAGGATCCCATAGAAAGACCTCCACAGAAGGCATTTCCCCTCAGGCCTAGGACCCTAGAACAGTCACTCGGAATTTTTCCCAAACACCGACACCAACACCTAAGTAAGATATAAATTTCTGTATAAAAAAGATTTAATTTTGGACAATGGGACTCTTTTTTAGTTTGTTCTTCCACATAAAGGCATGCGGTAATTCTGTCGCGTTCCTTAGCAATGGCTACTACATTTCTTAAAATATTTTTCACACAATATGGGAAAAAAGAAAAACGTTTTTTAATTGGTTTAAATATGTAAAATAATAATAATAAATAAATTACTGATTTTCTTTTTCCTTAAGAGTGAGCAATACCTAATTTCATAATAAGAAAACACCACAGACCTGGCGTTTAAAAGCAATAATTACAAAACTTTGAATAAACACCATAAAATTCAATAAACTTGCAATAATTGTTTCGATTCGAAAGAACACACGATCCTTCGTCAGGCGAAAAAAGTAGGCACAAGTGCTGCAGTCAAAGCAGAAACACTCAAAATCATTTTAAGTGAGCAGCAAAAATATATACAGATGAATGTAAACATAAATACTGGTGTGAGGAGAATAGTGCTGACTCTAAAATAAAAGGGCCGCCTGGGGGAATTCAATAAAAAGGGGCATTATTTGCATAATTTACAGTGTTCTATGTTATGATTTTTGGACGTAACAAAAGTAAATTACTAATTTTCCTTGTATATATATATATAGGCTGTATGCATTTGTTATTCCAGGAATGCTGAAGAACTACTGCTAAGAAAGTTTAAAAGTCAGGGGGGGAGGGAAATGTAAAGGCCTCTAAACATTTAAAATGTTAGAAAAGGCTACTTTATACCAAAAATTTTTTTTAAAAGGGCCGCCAGGTGCTAAAATATGTTGAAAAAGGGCCACAGGGTGCTAAAAACTGTTTAAAAGGGCACCATGCCAAATTAGCCTAGTGTCAGCCCTACATAATTATGAAATAAAAGAAGAAAACAAATAAATACCTAAGTAAATTAGATTAAAAAAGGGAACAAAATCTAAAAATTTCAAAATTAAAGGAAAATTGAACTAATGTGAGTAATTTCATAGCATCAGACAAGAATGAAGTGGAACAAATATCATTAAGAAGATTTTTCGAATTTTTAAATACGTAAAATTCTTCATGGATATTCAAATGGGAAGAGAAGACAGGAGATGAAATTATGTTAGTTTTAGAAAAATCAAAACGATGACTGTGAGCCCAGCAGTGGGAAGCAATAGATTTAGAGATCTCTTCATTATGAACATTTCGATGATGATCATTTATTCTATATTTCAAACACCTTCTTGTTTGATCAATATAAACTAAATTGCACAACGAACATAAGACTAAATAAATGCCAGAACGGTTTTCAGTAGGAATGGGATCTTTAAGAGAAGATAATTTAATTTTGTTGACGGGTTTCTAAATGACTTTAAAACCAAACGGAGAGAGAATTTTAGAAGTTTTAAAAAAAGTGATAAATAAAAAGGTAAAACAACTGGAATGAGACTGTGATCGTTCAATTTGGTATCAGAACGTTTAGATTCTTGAATTTATATAAAGCTTTATTAATAATAGAGTGATTATAGCCTCGAAAAAGAGCAAGAGATTTTAAGTAATTAATTTCTTTCGAAAGACTAGACAGATCAGAACAAATGTGTAAGGCTTATGTTTTTCTTACTCATTTTCCAAAAATTGATAAATTTTTAATATTTCATTTTGCGGTTAAAAAAAAAAAAAAAAAAAAAAAAAAAAAGAAAAGAAAGAAAGAAAGAGAAAAATGCACATATTGAAAATTCAGATTTTTGAACTTAGAATTACATTAAAAAATAAATAAACGATTGTAAATTTTCTAAATGTGAAAACAGAATTTAAATATACATTATGTAATGAGCAATCATGAAATCAAACTTTCCCATAGAGCAGGGGTCGATCTAGGCAAAATTTGGGTCCCTTTTGCGGCCCCTTCACAAATTCCCTATAGTAAAAAGGGACCCTTCACAAAATTCAAATATATGAAAAAGAGCCCATCACAAAATTCAAATTCATAAAATGAGTGCCTTCACAAGATTTTTTTTTTATAAAAATGATCCTTTTATTAAATGTTTTCAATATTATTTTTAATTAATGCCTTAGTTTGGCTCAACGAAACTATTAACTTGATATTAAACATTACATAAAGTGATTGTAAAAAAGAAAAATTTTACACAATATTTTACTTTTTCACAAAAATGAATAAAAATTTCACAAAAATATTTTGTTTTTCACAAAAAAGGGACCCAAAAATTAAAACCTGGATCGACCCCTGCCATAGAGTAACATGGGCCACGGCTGTCGGTGAAATTAGGTATTATCCACTCTAAAAACATAAAGTTGCTTTCCTTAGGAACAGTTACTACTTTCAGTTCTTAAAATTTATTTTGAAAGTTTTATGTTTTACCTGAATTATAATGTAATATCTTTAAACTTGTTGGAAAAGGGGGAAAAATCTTTTTCAGTTGTTCTACTTTATCTCAAACCAATACTCTGGTTGTCCTAAGAAAGATGCTTTTGCTTAGTCTCATACGATAATATATATAAATGTATTTATTTCTGCAAAGCACATTAACCATATCTTTCGAACGATACTACTTGTAAGCCCTTCCTTTTATTGAATAGGCTAAAAATGTAAGAGGAATTTCATGTCTGCGTATTAATATATAGATTCGCTGAAAAAATTTAGAATGCTCCAAAGAATTACTAAACTAAATACATGAAAAAACCTTTACTGACTTCGTTGCTTGCCGTTAAACTTTTCCACCGGGTCCCCGGTGGAAAAGTTTAACGGCAAGTTTAAAAAGCTACTTTAGTTAGCTTTTTAAACTAAAGTTTAAAAAGCTACTAAATGGAGGGGGAAAAAAAAGAAAAGAAAAGGAAAAAAACAGCTTTTTTTTTTTTTTTTCTGGGCAGATTTTAGGAATAATGCCCCGAAGGAGAGGGGGGGGGGTACGTATTAACCGACGAGAAGGGCACAGGCCCTCTCGTCGGTTGGCAACACTCTTGAAAGTATGTGGGTGGCATTTTCAGATGAGGAATCCGAAAGGGCGCCAAACGTCGGGTCTCCCCCCCCAATCAAATTTTCACGCTACGCCCCTGAGGGAGGGGCGCCGCTCAGCTGGAGTTTTCTGCAAACTTATTCTTAAAGTGTCCTGAATACGATCAAAGTTTACAACAGTCTTTTGCATGGTTAGCGAACAGACTATTGTAAGTGTTTGAAATGGGAAATCATGCCATAGGCGCTCCCAAACAGGAATTTGTTTTAATCAGATTTTTTTAAGGGTCGTGATAACGAAGAGAATTTTCAAGGATAGTTTGCACAGTAGGAAAATTGGTTGTTATACACATTTAAAAAGGCTGTTTTAGGCGTCTAATTAGTTAAGAGGGCGCCACCTAACGGGAGTTTGCTACAGTCAGACATTTTAATGCGAACTTTTTTTGCTGGTCGGTGAACCAGTTGGTTGCCGAAGGAAGCTTCTGATGCATAAAAATCTTAAGTGTTTTTGGTAACTAACGATAATCAACAAAATTATGATCCACTTTCAAATGAACTTCAAGGCGCAAAACAGCGCCCCAGAAACCTCATTATGCCTTTGAAGGTGCCTGAACAGGGAAGGACGCCGTTCAGCTGGAGTTTGCTACTCTTAAAGGGTCCCGAATACGATTAGAATTTTCAACTGTCTTTTGTACGGTAAGCGAACAGGCTATTGTAAGCGAACAAAACGGGAACTCATGCCATAGGCGCCCCCAAACAGGAATTCGTTATGATCAGATTTTTTTAAGCGTCATGAATACAATGAGAATTTTCAAGGGTCGTTTGCACGATAGGAAAACAGGCTGTTTTAGGCGTCTAACTAGTTTAGAGGGCGCCGCAGGCGCCACCAAATGGGAGTTTGCTACAGTCAGACACAACTTTATTGCTGGTCGGTGAACCAGTTGGTCAGCTTGTGATACATAAAACTCTTAAGTGTTTTTGTTAAATAACAATAATTAACAAAATTATGATCCACTTTCAAATGAACTTTAAGTCGCAAAACAGCACCCCCAGAAACTTCAATATGCCGCCCTATTTTTTGAAACATTGGGGGGGGAGACTCCCCCCCCTCCCCCCCCTCAAGCTACGCCCCTGGTTAAACCTTTATGTTCGCGCTCAGGAAGCGTATTACAAAGATCGGTTCTGCTCAATTTAATCTTTTCTTCAGACTGTACTTCATTTCTTAAAAACAGAAGTATGGCATCAAGACTCGATATTTTATTTTCAGTTTCTAGAATTTTTCTCTGTCGTTCAAATAAACGTAATATATTTATGGGTAATGAACTTTCAACTAAGGGATATAAAATTAGGCCACACATTTCACTAGTAACACCCAAAGTGCCTAGCGCTCGTAACTGAGTAGATAATTTATTATATAAACCGCTCAAAGAACCATTTTTCTTATTATTAGAATTAAGAACGAGTTTTAATAACTCCCTAACATAAAAATCGATCAAAAGGTCTTCTCGACCATACCTTTTATTTTAAGCTCTGTATAGCCAAATCATAATTTTCTTCAGTTACGGGATATGACTGAACAATTTCTCTTGCTTCTGATTTAATTTTAGTTGACTGAATCAAATAGTGAAATTTATCTGCTTTACTTAAATTTTTATTCTCATGAATATTCTTAAATTGATTCCAAAATGTGAGCCAATCTTTTAAATCTCCCCCGAACGTGTAAAGTTCAACTTCAGGGAGACGCTGACATAATGTTTTACCCAATTTGTTAATCTCTAATTGATTATCATTATCAACAATATTACATTCTTTTACATTTAATTTTTTGTGATTTTCTAAAAAGCGTTGAGCTCTTACTTGAAT
This sequence comes from Salticus scenicus, assembly GCA_963930645.1. NCBI lineage: Eukaryota > Metazoa > Arthropoda > Arachnida > Araneae > Salticidae > Salticus > Salticus scenicus. The sequence continues at coordinate 85,927,129 of OZ005661.1, forward strand.
TCTCAGTGATTTTTCCCTATATTCTTCTACAGAATCAAATTCTGTTTCAAATTCTTGTTCTTTTAAAGTATCTAAATATGTATTATGTGTCAGTTCTAATGTATCAGATTTTTGTTTAAATAAAACTAAACTGATCTCTACTTCTTCGAACGAAGAATTTTCGTCTGCTAGTATATTTTCTAGCTTATTATAGGCCCTCGTAAAGGAAGCTCTGTGTGCAGTTTTATTTCTTTTGATTATTTCCATTTTTACTATCAAATAATATAATACAATATTCACTCAATATTTATTTTACTAAATTATTTTTAGTAAATTTCGTTTTCATAAATTTGAAATCACCACAAGATAAACTTCAAAACCAAAATATTTTCGTTTTACAAACTTTCAATTGACAATCATAAACTTCAAAGTATTTCTATTTTCATTATATCAATAAATAATACACTTTGTATTACTATCTAATACTATCTAAATGATATAATACATTCATTAATAAAATGCATTCCATTTATGAAATATTCTTCGTAAGTTTCGTTTTAATATATTTCTTTTTTTTTTTTAGATCATCAATGATAAACTTCAAAATGGAAAAAATCTAATCTTCTTACCTCTTAATTATTAATCATTCTATTTTAAAAGACGCCAGGCCCACCCGGGGGTGCCAGATATTAGTTTCACAATCAATTTTTAAAGAATAAAGCAGGCTGGAGTCTTGAAATAGAACATAGAATAATTTCAATATTTTCTTTTAATCAAACTGCACACACTTCCATAAACAGATATTGTTGAACACAAACATTACTATTTACAAACTATTATACAACAATTATATACAGAGGGCCCGGAAATTAAAGTAATATTATATTCGAATAATATTCGCACCATAGCGACATATTGATCAAAAACAGAACATTCTTTCGTAGCGATAAACAGAAGCATTCCGGTAGCACTCGCTTCAACTGGAGAGGAGTTGAGTTGTACTGCTGAGTTCTGCAGTTATTGCTGGCCTTGGGGAAGGAACTATTACAGCTGCTCTAGTTTCCCAACAGTGATGTTATACTGAATGATATGATAGAGAAGAATGTTTTTGTGATGTCCGCAGCATTTTACTTGTTTTATTGCATTTATGTTAATTCAGGAATGTTGGCTGGATTTAAATTTCATGATATTACTGTATCACTTTGACAATATTTTAACTTATTATTTGAAGTATTTTATAGTAAGTAAAAAATGTCTTTTTTTTCCGTTTAGATTTTCATTAACAATGAGTTCTGCAATTCAGTCAGTGGAAAAGTTTTTCCTGTCATAAACCCATCAACAGGCGATAAAATATGTGACGTTCAAGAAGGAGACAAAGTAAGTTTACATCTTCTGTTTAAATCTGTAAATAAATGTCCAAACATAAAATTAATACAGCGAAGCATCGATAATCTGGAAACCTATAATCCGGCAGCACCTGTAATCCCGCACTGATGATCTTTTTTCTCTGCCTGTAATCGTAGTACTCAACGAGTTACTAACAAATGACCTTGGTTCCAACTTTTATGGATCGTCCGTAAATTTTACGGACTTTCATGTAATTTTACTTATTTATAGGTTGACGTGAATTTTTTATGGATTAATCAAGATGATGGCAAAGTTCTGAAAGTAAACAATGAATTTTTTGTCTCGCAGTTTTTTTTTTTTTTTTTTTTTTTTTTTAATAATTGTTAATTTAAAATTTTTAATGTAATTTCAAATGTAATTTAAATTTTTTATGTTTTTGATAGGGCAGACATTAGGCTAGTATATATATTTTTAAAACTATAAGTGGTTAGTTGGGTTTTTACGTTGCACTAGTGCTGCACAATGGGCAATTGGCGATGGTCTGGGACTCACTCCCTAGGGGTGGTCCGGAGACATGCCATCACAATTTTGATCCTCCACAGAAGGGATAGCTCTCCTGCTTCGGTGACCCCCCACAGGTATAATTTACTATTTTTAAAGAAAATAGTTCTTTGGATGTTGTGATTGATTGACGGTTTTGATAAGTTTTCAGAACACCTATATAATCCAGAAAAATCAGTAATCTGTCAATGTCTATTTCTTGCCGATGCTGGTGTATCAATGCTTCACTGTAATAATGTATTTTTTAAATTCTGTTTTCACAGTCAGAAAATTCATAACCATTAAATTAGTACTCATTTTCGAAAAACTGATTTTTTTTTTTTTTTTTTTACATTTAAATTTTGAGTTCAAATATGTGATTTTTCACATAGTTAATTTTTCTCTTTTTTTAGTAGCAAAATTAAATACTAAAAATTTAAAAAATCAATTTTTGGAAAATAAGTACCAATTTAAAGCTTATGTATTTTTTAATGTAAAAACAGATTTGACAAATATTCATTAGGGTAATGAGTAATTATGGAAACAAATTTTCCCATAGAATAACATAGGCCACGGCTCTCGGCAAGATTAGGTATTGAATATCCCTAATCAGTATAGGGCAAAGAGTGTGTGAATTCTCCTCAGTTTTGGTGAGCAAAGCTCACTAGTTAATTTAAATATCAAATTTTATGTGTGTGTGTTGATTTTGAAAGGCAGTGTTCATATTGGATGGTTGGATGAGTTGTTAAACTTATTAATAAAAAAGAAAAAGAAAGAAACAGGAATTACTGCATTTAAATGCTCTTAATTATTCATCTTATGTATTTCATACAACTAATTTATTTGTATTGAACTATAACAAATTTAATACTACTATGTAGTAACATTTAATGTTTAATGGGAGTTAATGTAATTGATATATAATATAAGTTTAAATTAACATAACCATAATTGTACTTTTTAAAAAGTAAAGAATGAAGGTGTTTCAGATAATAGTTAAATTATTGTATTTAATTGAAATTCATTTTAATGCATGCCATTAAATGAGATGTTGCTTACAGAATACACACACACACAACTTAAAATTTCTTATCTTGCATATAGTCATCATTAATCTTATTTTAAAACAATTACCAATTTCTCTACCTTATGGTAATAAAAATACTATGTAAATTTATTAAATCTTTCATGGTTTTCGCTTTAAATTTATTTTTTTCTTTTTGCAGTAATTATCTTCATTTTTGCTTTTAACTTTGTTACAGTATGGTCTTGCAGAAGTTTTGGGGAATGTTGAGCACCATTAAAATTTATTTAACCCGCTCCACCTGTCTTAAGCCGTGGTGGCCCTTGCTGCTGCTTCTTATTCTAGTTTATGTGTTTCTCTATTCATTAATTCTTCCTTCCTAATGGTTGATCATTGTATTGAAATAATATTATTACAGAGATTCTCCCAGACAGTTTCAGGAGGTTGCTATGCCCTGCCTGCCTTATGATTGAAAAAATAACACCCATCTTGCCTCCATCCAAAAAAAAAAAAAAAAATTGCACCCTTCTTGTCTCTAATCTAAAAATGTTATACCCTTACTGCCTTTTGTTGAAATTAACATTCAAACTGCAGATATGTATAAATATAAATTAAAGTATTGTGTATAACAAAACAATCAACATTCATTTTCATACATTAGTAACAAGAAAAATTAAAGTGTAAAGAAAGTTAAAATTAAAAACTTTTCCTTCTATCTATACCTAAAAATAAATTTTTCAATTATGTGCCCCAATTTTAAATGTTAAATATGCTCTTAAAAATCTAAACCTGCTCTCAAGAATCTGAACAGTGCCCCTATTTTTTTTTTATTTTTTATTTTTTTATTTTTTTAATATTAGCAGCTCTCCTTGCTCATTTTTAAACCTGGGGAAAACTCTGATTTTATATATATACATGCACACATATATTTCCTTTTTACACTATTAAATTTTATTATGGATATTGTTAATTTTGTCATAATAAAAGTTAATAAAAAGATTTTTTTTCTTTTCTTCTGTTTGAAATATATTAATTTCAGGTTTGGGAAAACTTTAATAACACTAGTCGACCAAAAAAAAAAAAAAGGGGGGGGGGGGACAGAAATGTAATTTTGTAGTGCAGAATTAAAAAGTAATAGTGAAAAATCTGTAACACGTACAGTTTTTTTGTTATGATTATTTAATCTGTAAGTCTTTAGAAGACATGCATTATTACTATCAATATTATGAATTTAGCATGGAATACTGTTAATATGGAGATAATATACATATTGTAGACTAAGTAGAACATAAAAACATGGAAAATGCACTAAATGATTGAATTGTTCTTATTTGTTATTTTAAAACCAAAATACAAAAAATAGGCTTTTTTATGTCTTGTGTTAAATGTCTACCTTGTGATTTTAATATGAATAGTTCACAAATACAGCAAAACTTATCGGGTACGGTTTTACAAGTTCTACACTGAAAACTTGCCATTTTGACCATGAAACTTTAACTATAAAACAGCACAATCATATTTAACAAAGAATATCTGTTAACTAGAATACCAGAAAAAAAAAAAAAAAAAAAAAGATGTTGCCAAACAGGGTTTTGCCAGCAGAGATGATGGCCTAGGAGGCAGGGTTGATAGCACAAAAGGTTACCATGTGTGATACTGTCGGCAGCAAAAGTATCGGAGCACTAGCAATAATCCCTGTTTAAAAAAAAGTACATTTCATACTGCTTTGTTAAATAAATCCTTGTTCAGTCATGTTCTTAGTCAGTCTAAGAACATGATTCGACAAGGATTTATTTAACAAAATAGTATTAAGTGTACTTTTTTTTAGACACTGATTATTGGCTAGTGCTCGGACACTTTTGCTGTCGACTGTATTGTAAAAATAATAAAAAAAATTGTGATTTGCCATTTTCTGATACTTTAACAAAAAAATGGAACAAACATGGTTGCCAGGACTCTGGATTACCACCTGTGATACTGTGAAAATGATAAAAAAAATCGTGAAAATTGCCATTTTCTGATACCTAACAGAAAAAATGTAACGTGGGATTTTTTTACTTGCAGATATTTAAATAAAAATTGGAATTAATAATAAAAATAATTATTTGACTGTCTTTACGGAACCACTGTAGACCAGTGTAATTTTTTATTTCAAATTTATTAAATTTCATTTGTATGGTCTGAAATTTACAATTTTTTATTTTTAGGCTGATGTTGAAAAGGCAGTAGTAGCAGCCAAAAATGCCTTTAAAGTGGGTTCAAAATGGCGCACAATGGATGCATCAGAGAGAGGTCGTCTTTTGGAAAAGCTTGCCAGCTTAATAGAAAGAGATATAGAATACTTAGCTGTAAGTATTTTTTAAAGCAAATAGTTTTACAAACCATATTTAAATACTTTTACAGTATTAATTTTCATAAAAAGATATGTTTCAAAGTTAAACTTCTGATTGGGTCATTCCATAAAAACTCACCCCCTGAGATTTTTATGAAATTGGGCTCATTTATTTGTTCTGTAGAGAAATGAATGTATATCTATTAATACGACCCTATCTCTTTTAGTTTTTGATATACAGGGCTGCAAAAATGGGTAAAAACTGCAAATTTTCAAAATTCTTCTACTACAAATGTACCCATATTTTCTTCCCTAATTAACTTAGAGATATAAGATTGGTATCATTAGAAAGCTTATAATACAGGCTTTCAAATGATATATCACAAGTATATATTTTTAAATTTTTTCATTTTAATGTTAAAAAGTTTTACCTTTGACCTCCAATATCTCAAAAAGTACACATTTAATTTTTCTTTGAAAAATTATATGTTATTCTTAGGTACATTTATTGCCTGTAATTATTGTGAGTTTTTCAACATGGGACAGCCATGGGATGCTGAGTTATAAATTAAAATGCGACCCTCCATCAGTATTTTCATATGAAATTGTATATAGAATATTTTATGATTTCACTTGAGTGGGCCAAAGAAATTAGCATGTATAGGATGTCTGTAAATGGAAAATAGTTAATTAAAATGCATTTGTAATTAATAATTATGTGATATTAAAAAAAAAAAAAAAAAAAAAAAAAATCAATGCAGTAAACAAGTCACTAGTAGACAAGCAAGCTCCAAAAGAACAGCCTCTGAGGAAGGGAGGGGGTCCCTCCTGCAATACATTATGATTATTTTTACTTTGACATAAAATATTCATGTAATTAAATATTCAAAAATCAGTTTAAATGTGGTTAAAAATAAAATATCAAAGAAGGAAATAATTTAGTGTTTCGTAAAAACATTTTAGACATCCCCCCATTTTGCAAATAGAATAGTCTTTTACATTTGAAGCAACTTCAACTTTTGGAAATTTTGTGCATATATCTCATATGCATTTATTATTTAATGCATTTATTTTAATATTTATTAAAATGTTAAGTGATTTTTCTTGAGATAGTACTCTTGTTGGGTCTTACCATATGCGTGTCTCCTAATGCACTAAATAACATACTTGCCAACTTTTCCGGTTTTCCCGGAAGACTTCCGGTTTTTTAACGTATCTTCCGGTCTTCCGGACAGATGATGAAATCTTCCGTTTTTAAAAAAGTCGCGGATATCGTTCGTTTTAAAAATAAACCCAAATGTTCTACGAAAACTCCTGATTCCCAATCTTTTTCCATCCATAACATAAATGTCAATATTCATTTCAAATTTGCTTTATGAGATTCTACGAACATGTAAAGAAATAGAATTATTAAATATTTCTTGCTGATGTAATTATTTTTTGCCCCCCCCCCCTTTATTTATCTCCAACTAGTGATCAGCAATCAAATGTTCTGCAGAAGTCTTTTGTTTCCTAATCTTCATCCATCTGCAACATAAATGATAATATTAATTTTAAAGTTCTTACATTAGATTCTAGAATTAGAGTCGAAAGAGTTTAAATATTTCTTACTCTGTAATTATTTTTGTACCCCCCTCCATCGTTTCCCCGGATTGTGATAAATTCTAGAAACAATAAAGCAATGGAAGTGCTCAATATTTCTCACATATGTAATTATTTTTAGATCTTTATTGCTGAATTTAATGAATCTGTTTATTTTTCCTCAATTAAATTAAATATTTGTATGTCATATTTATACCAAATATGTAAACATGGGGAAAAAATTAATAATTTTTTCAGGTAGGAAAATTTTTCCCAAATCAATTTAAGGAAATTAATACTCAGTTGGTTTTATGCACGTTTGAAACTGATAATTAGCTACTGCTGCTTTATTATTATTATTATTATTATTATTATTATTATGTATGATTAATGTACATACACAAAAATCATATTTTATATTTATTTAAAAAATTAGTTATACTTTAACATAATTAAGTTTTTTTGTCTATTGTTAAATAAATTTCTTACAGATTCTGTTTTGTAAATATTTATATGTTGAAGAGGAATAACTTCATTTAAAACTTTTATATATTTAGTATAATCAATCTATAGTAAAATGTTTTTATAGATTGCTTCTAAATATTAAAATTGTAAAACTGTATTGTTTAATACGTCAAATAGGAAAAAAAAAATCTTCCCTTTTTTTATGAAATCTTCTGGCTTTTCAACAAAAATCTTCCCTTTTTTTATTAAACTTGGTTGGCAAGTATGAAATAACATGCGTTCCTTAAATGATAAAGTACCCATTTTTCATTTATCTTAGCTAAAAATGTAATCTAAAATAAATTGAAACTTGAAATTCATTCTTAGTAATATTTTCTTATAATAATGCAAAATTTTAGTCAGCCTTAAAGTGAAATTAGGTAAAACATCATATAACAAAAATACGTTTTGAACTATAATTTCTCTTCAATGGAAAAAAAAAAAAAATCTGTTGATATTATATTCTCTATTACATTCAGATTTGCAAATATAGATTTATCTATGAAGCATACCAATGTACAATGTTTTCTTTCTTTGATACGCTTCATTAGCTGCAATTATTTATTAAAAAAAGAAAAATTAATAATTTTAGTTTAGAAACATTTTTTACATGCTTATTAATATTTCATATCTTGGATATAAATAAAAGCATATAATTGTGGCTTACCTTTTAAGTATGGAGGATATTTAAAATTTAGGATCTTTCACAATTAATACCAATGATGCTTGTACTGTTACCAGCTCCGTTAAAAAGTTGTCTTCTACTTTGATTGTTTTTTCTCTAAGTGATTAATATTTCAGAAATAATTACCCACAATTTTATTTTTGAATAAAAGGATACATGACAATAATTCAAAATGAATTATTTGGCAACAAAATTTAATACTATGGAAAAAACTTTCAAAGAATAAAATTATTCTAACAAATGACTGATTTATTTGTTTACTATATTCAAAAATAAATGAAAATGTTAATAGAGGAAAAGAGTTCTGACAGAGACATAAAAACATCATTCTGTTAATGAAGAAAAACAAATGAATGCTTTTTGGAGTAAAAAGCAGCGTAACCTTCAAATCCTTTTTTGTTTTTTTAAATCTTATTTTTCCCCTTTTTATTGGGAAGGGGGGAGGGGATGTCTTCAGATTTGTCTTCACTTATTCTTTTATTTATTGAATAACCTTTCTAATTATAAGATGAAATGTAAAATTTTGTGTGTACAGTCGGTAACAAAAGTCTCCGAACACTAACAAAAATTCCTATGTAAAAAAAAGTATACTTCATACTGCTTTGTTAAATAAATCCTTAGCGAATCATGTTCTTACACTGACTAAGAACAGGATTCGACAAGGATTTATTTAACAAAATCGTATGAAGAGTACTTTTTTTACATAGGAATTTTTGCTAGTGTTCGGACACTTTTGTTACCGAACCGACTGTATATTAGTCATTGATTTACATTTATGAATTAAACAAATATATAGACTTATTTTCTTTCTTTCTTTTAATTTTACTTTTAGAACCTAAATACACTTGAAAATGGAAAAATATTTACAGATTCTATTGGTGATGTTATGTTTGCTGTCAAAACACTGAGGTACTATGCTGGATGTGCTGATAAAATTCATGGAAAAACTATTCCTGCAGGTCATTATTTCTTTTGTTAAAAAATCCTGATTTTTTGTATATGCCATAATAGTGATAGTATATTCTTTAGGAACACTGTAGAAAATCCTTTCAGCATTGAATGATACCGAAGTCAAACTCCATCCTGTGCGTTTGGGGAAGGGGGGGAGGTGATAACAGGGCTGAGCCCAGCATGCACACTCTGTACTCCTGCTGAACTTACACAAACTCCCAAATGGAACTTTTGTAAGCCAAAATTTTAAGCGTTGTTCCCCTTTAGACCAATAATCAGCACCAGTAGTAGGCAGAAATGACACTTGGCCACTTCCGTGGAAAGATCAGAACACTCTTGGTGGCGATGATTCATGCATAGAAGAGGAACTTGACTTGAAATGATAGCTGTAGAAAATGGAAGATTTCACATCTATTTTTTGCAATTGTATCGAAAAAAATTTTTGAAACTAAAAACTTAAATAGTTGAGCTATAGCTATATTAAAAGAAAGGTATCAAAGTACGTGATTTTAAGTGTACATTATGATGAATGTATGTGAAAGTTAAAATTACTCATGGAAAATGTACTAAGATTTTGAATATAATAAAAGATTGTTACTGACAAATTTATATTTAAAACGATTGTTAATATTGCTAAATTGTTGTTTATTTTAGATGATTAAAATATTGTATTGTAACGTGTAATTTAAAGTATTATAAAATATTTTAAATTTTTCATTTCTTCCAAAGCTTACTTTAGAGTAAATGTGAATTAATATTAGTTTAAAATATATTACTTATGTTAAAATCGTATTAAATTCAAATAATGATTTGATAACAAACATGCCATCCAAATTTTATTTTCATATGTTTGAAAATTATGCACAAAAGAAAAAAAAAAGTGTGTGTGTGTGTGGGGGGGGGGGAAACAGGTTGTTGTTTTAATTTTATACATCAGTGTATTTAGAATTATACAGTATAGGATCCGTTATCCAGAAAGCTTGGGACCTGGGATATTCTGGATAAGGGGTTTTTCCGTAATTCGGAACACTTTATTATATGTATAAAAATGGTACAAAATAATTTCATAAATAGCAGTGATAAACATGAATAATATATATGTAAACACTTTACGTATATATTTTTTCATTTAATAAATTATTTCCACAAAATAAAAAAACATTCTTAGTTAGAATTTTAAACTATAAATAGTAATAATAAATGAAAAATAAATAAACATATTGTTACGAAATTGTAAATAATTGTGTTTATTTTTGTATAAATTCTTTCAAAGAGGCTTAGTAAGTTGATAAAGTGCTAATTTTGTGCATTTCTAGTCGTTTTAGCGTTGAAATAGCCTTATTTTCCCTTAAAAACGCATTAAAAAGCCCCAGTAATGCACGTACTGGATTTGGCGCCAAATTTGGCGACTTTTTCCCACCTTGGCGATTTTTTTGGCAACCTTGGCGAGAAAATCCTTATATGGGATATACCAAATATGGAAGCTGTAAGTTGATTGGTTGACCACTTTCTAGAGTTTTCTCGAAAAATCTGGGCTCCATGGAACAGCATATAAGGAGCGCTTCCTCGCCAAGGGCAGTCAGTTCAGTTCAGATCTCAGCCAGCGTCGCTAGTGATTGCATTGCTCTTAAGCCTCTTTGAGAGAGACTTGCTTCAAGTGTTATTGGTATACAGTTTGTACTGTGGATTTGCTATTGACAGCTGTTGTTTAAGCTGTGGTTACTGCTTGAATTGAAGCTGATAATTGGTTTATTGACCTGTATTTTTCTGGAACTTTCTGTGAATAAATTACTGAATTTTTGTACGTTTGGCCTTTCATTCTCAGACAACTCACGAACCCCCAAGTACGCAACATTTCTGGTGTCAGGAGTGGGGTTGTCTGTGAATGGTGATAACGAGGGCTATGGAGCAAGAGATGAAAAAACTTCTAGAAGCCTTAGCTACCCAGATAAATGAAATGAAAGCCGGACAGGAAAAGATGGAAACCGGATTGATAGAGAAAATGGAAACAGGACTGGAAAAGATGGAAACTGGACAAAAAGAGTTGAAAGACGGTTTGACTGAAGAAATGAAAGTAGCACAAGAGAAAATGGAAACATCGCAAAGAGAATTGAAAGACGGTTTGACTGAAGAAATGAAGCATATGAAAAGCAGTTTGGGTGAAGTTCAGGAAGAAATTAAATCTAATCAAGATGAGATGAAGAGAGAGCTTTCAACGGTGAAAGAATCAATCGAGGGTAAATTAACGGTGATGGAAAATAGAATGGATGGAATAGAAGAGAAAGTTATAAAGATAGAAGAAAATTTTGAAGAGAAAGTTATAAAGATAGAAGAAAATTTTGAAGAGAAAGTTTTGAAAATTGAAGAGAGTTTTGAAGAGAAAGCTATGAAGATAGAAGAAAATGTTATGAAAGTAGAAAGGAATTTTGAAGAGAGTGTTACGAAAATAGAACGGAGTTTCGAGGAGAAAGTTAAAGAAAATTTTGATCAGGAACTGAAAGGAAGGTTTTCAGAGATAGAAGGTAAACTGAAGAGAATGGAGGAAGATCTTGAGAGAAAAATGAGAGAAAAGTGGAGCGGAGAGGTAATAGGGAATGAACTGCAGAGCAAGATTCGGAATCTCGAAGAAAAGTTAGAATCCAAGCCCCAGGAAACTGAAAAGAAAGAGAGAAGAAGCCAGAATCACGAATTTATTAAGCTATCTACCTACGACGGCAGTTCCTCCTGGCATGTATATAAGACGCAGTTTTCCATCGTAGCTGAAGCTAACGGCTGGGACTCTACCGCCAAGTCGGTCCACTTAGCAGCAGCATTACGGGGAGATGCAGCCGAGATACTGAGAAATGTTTCTAAAGAAGAAAGGAACGACTTCGAGGCCTTGACTAGAGCACTGGAGCTACGGTTTGGAGAGAAGTGTTCTAAGGACTATAGTCGCCTCCAGCTAAAGTCCCGTTACCAGAAAACGGGCGAAAGTTTGCAAGAGCTGGCAGCGGACATTCAGAGATTGTCACACCTAGCATTCTCAGACTGCCAAGCTGACACTCGAAACGACTTAGCTCTTCAGTACTTTATCGATGCTGTTCGGGATCCAGAAATTCAAAAAGCGCTGAGACTCTCCAACATCAGAGACGTAGAATCAGCTTTAGGCTATGCACTTAGGATAGAGGCAGCCCAACAAGCCTCCCGTAAAGACCGCCATACCATAAGAGCAGTCTCATTAAATGATACGCCTGCTGATGAGAATGAAATGAAGAGAAGTTTCGCAGAGATCTTAAAGAGATTGCGCAACCTGGAAAATAACATAGAAATAAAGGATCGGAAGATAAAGTGCTGGGGCTGTGGAGGGGATGGTCATGTGAAGAGGAACTGCCCCGTACGACCAACTATAGGAAATCACCCGGCTTCACCATCACTGCAGGGAAACTAAGAGGAGGCCATCTCGCGGGGCGGAGGTTGCCTAAAATTAAAGAGCCCCAATTTACAGTATTTCATGTTTCATCGATGAGTGGCGGCGATAATGGACTTTACGTCTATGGCCAAGTCAACAACGCCACCTGCCGGATGATTCTGGACACGGGAGCCAATGTGACCATCATTAGAACGGATTTGGCTCAAGAACTAAAAGAGAAGATCCTCTGGACGCCGCCCTGTGTTAAACTCCAGACTGTGACCGGAGACGAAATCAAAATATATGGAAAAATGAACTTGACCATCACTTTTGGAAATGCCAGTTACCATCATATGGCATATGTGGCTGACATAAGAGATCCTCTAATCATTGGAATTGATTTCCTAAGAAAATTTAACTTCAAATTGGACTTCAAGAATAATGAACTGCATTCGAGTTCGGAAGACATAGCTGTGTTCAATACTGAAAATCAAGACATTCAGCAAATTTGCCAGATAACAGCCAAGTCGGAAGTTTCCATCCCCCCACACACAGAGACAATAGTTTCAGGAACCCCTCCTACCAAGCAATTCTTCCGCTATGGACTGATTGAATATCCGAATATAGACAATAGCCCAAGAGGAGTTCTGGTAGCTTCATCTCTGGTGGATCTCTCCAAGAGTACTATTCCTGTGAGAGTCGCAAACATCAGCGATAAGGTCCGGACAGTGAAGAAGGATGAGGTGTTAGCAACCTGCACTCCTGTTACATGCATCAACCGTCCCACGCAATCAACAGCATCCAAGTCTTCAGAACAATTAATAACGGAATTACTAAAGAATGCAGAGTTGGGAAAGGAACAGAGATGTGCTGCGGAGAAGCTACTCCAAGAATTTAAAGACCTGTTTTCTCGAACACCTGAAGACGTCGGGAGAACGAACATCACCCAGCACAGAATTGATACAGGAAATCATCCTCCAATCAAACAACATCCAAGAAGACTTCCATTTGCTAAACAGGAAGAGGTCACTGAACTTCTAAGTGAAATGCAGCACAATGATGTCATCGAGCCATCAACGAGTCCTTGGGCCTCTCCCATAGTACTGGTGCGGAAAAAGGATGGTTCAACAAGATTTTGTGTGGATTATCGTCGTTTGAATGACATCACGAAGAAAGACAGTTACCCTCTTCCCAGAATTGACGACACATTAGACACACTTGCTGGCAATAAATGGTTCTCGACTTTGGATCTGAAGAGCGGTTACTGGCAAGTAGAATTACATCCTGATGATCGTGAGAAGACTGCATTCACCACGGGACAAGGACTGTGGCAATTTAAAGTTATGCCATTCGGATTATGTAATGCACCTGCCACCTTCGAACGCCTGATGGAGACAGTGCTAAAAGGACTTTCCTATGAAGCCTGTCTGGTGTATTTGGATGATATTATCATTGTGGGGCGCACTTTTGAAGACCATCTACGAAACATCCGAAAGGTGCTGGAGAAACTCAGAATGGCTAACCTCAAATTGAATCCAGGCAAGTGTAACTTGTTCCGTCGTGAAGTGAGCTACCTCGGCCATATCATTTCTGCCGAAGGTGTGAGAACTGATCCTGAGAAGATCTCTGCAGTCGAGAACTGGAGTCGCCCTGAAAATGTACACCAACTACGAAGTTTCCTGGGGTTATGCACTTACTACAGGAAGTTTGTCAAGGGTTTCTCAAATATTGCCAGACCACTGCATAAGCTGACGGAAGCCAAACAGAAGTTCCTGTGGACGGATGAATGTGAAAAAGCGTTCAAGCGACTTAAAGAGGCCTTAACATCTTCGCCTATCTTGACATATCCACAGCCCGACAGACAGTTCATACTTGATACAGATGCCAGCCATGAGAGTGTCGGTGCTGTTCTGTCGCAGGAAATTGATGGTCAAGAACATGTCATTGCCTATTGGAGTAAATGCCTGTCTAAACCGGAGCGAAATTACTGTACCACCAGGAAAGAGCTACTCGCCATCGTAAAAGCCATAGAACATTTCCATCATTACCTCTATGGCAGAAGATTTCTGCTCCGGACTGACCATGCATCTTTAACGTGGTTGCTCCAGTTCAAGAACCCGGAAGGACAGATTGCCAGGTGGATACAACGCCTGCAGGAATATGACTTCGAGATACGTCATCGTAAAGGGACTCTACATGGTAATGCTGATGCCTTGTCACGGAAGCCCTGCTCGGAAAGCTGCAAGTACTGCTCTAGAGCCGAACAGAAATACCTGCCGATAAATCCGGTTGCCTGCCAAGTTACTGTCTCAACACCATCAGATCAAGATCCCGATCCATGGAGTGACGAAGAACTTAGAAAATCCCAGTTGGAAGATCCTGACATAAAGCCTATATTACAGCTGAAGGAGACGACCAGCAACAGACCTACCTGGCAGGATATTTCCAGATTTAGTCCCATTACGAAAAGTTATTGGGCACTTTGGGACTCTCTTCATATCAGAAACGGCGTATTATACAGAAAGTGGGAATCTGATGATGGGAAAAGCTTCAGATGGCAGATTTTATTACCAAGATCAAAAATTCCAGCTGTTTTGGAACAACTGCATAGTAGCTCTACCGGAGGCCATTTTGGGGTAATGAAGACTCTGCAGAAAGTTCGGGAACGCTTCTACTGGTGCAAGGCAAAGGAGGATGTGGAGAAATGGTGTAAATCCTGTGATGCTTGTGCGGCACGTAAAGGCCCGCAGAAACGAAGTCGAGGAAGACTGCAACGGTATAACGTGGGAGCACCATTTGAACGGATTGCAATCGATATCTTGGGTCCTTTGCCACGGACCTCCAGTGGGAATAAATACATCCTCGTCGTGATGGACTATTTCACCAAGTGGCCTGAGGCATATCCCATTCCCAATCAAGAGGCATGCACAGTCGCAGAAGTCCTAGTGCAGCAATGGGTGTCAAGGTACGGCACGCCCCTACAACTTCATACCGACCAAGGTAGGAACTTTACCTCTGATGTTTTCAAAGGACTGTGTGAACTACTCGGCATAGACAAAACCCGGACAACACCCTTACATCCCCAGTCGGACGGCATGGTCGAGAGGTTCAATCGTACCATCCTGAATAACCTCTCCCTTCTAGTATCAAGGAACCAGCAAGATTGGGACTTGAAGTTGCCATTGTTCCTGCTGGCTTATCGAAGTGCTGTCCATGAAACCACCGGCTATACTCCAGCCCAAATGCTGTTTGGACGTGAACTTCGTCTCCCTTGTGATCTCCTGTTTGGTTGTCCACCCGATGCGCCTTCATCGCCCGAGGAGTACATCCAAGATCTCCAGGCACGATTTGAGGACGTTCACAACTTTGCTCGGGAGCGAATTCACATTGCATCGGAGAAAATGAAGACAAGGTACGATCTAAAGGCTACGCAACATGAGTTTCAGGAAGGAGAGAAGGTCTGGTTGTGGAATCCTGTTCGACGCAAAGGACTCTCTCCCAAGCTACAGTGCAACTGGGACGGACCATACACAGTCTTAAAAAGGCTGAATGATGTAGTGGTGCGGATCACTAAAACACCTTCATCAAAACCGAAGGTGGTGCACTATAATAGGCTAGCCAAGTACCACAAGTAACGGTAAAATTAAAATTTAAAATGTAAATACTTGTAAAATTTGCGCATGCGCACTGTAAATATTTGTATATAAATATTTGTACATATTTGTGAATTTTGTAAATATTTCCCACTTAATTTATATTTCTATGTTATCTTTATGTGCAACTTAGTTTTTGTGTTTTAGATTGTGTAAATTTGTTTAGTTTCGCCTCTTGACCAAGGGTTGCACTGCCCGGGACGTGCAGTCCTTGGGAGGGGGGCAGTGTTACGAAATTGTAAATAATTGTGTTTATTTTTGTATAAATTCTTTCAAAGAGGCTTAGTAAGTTGATAAAGTGCTAATTTTGTGCATTTCTAGTCGTTTTAGCGTTGAAATAGCCTTATTTTCCCTTAAAAACGCATTAAAAAGCCCCCAGTAATGCACGTACTGGATTTGGCGCCAAATTTGGCGACTTTTTCCCACCTTGGCGATTTTTTTGGCGACCTTGGCGAGAAAATCCTTATATGGGATATACCAAATATGGAAGCTGTAAGTTGATTGGTTGACCACTTTCTAGAGTTTTCTCGAAAAATCTGGGCTCCATGGAACAGCATATAAGGAGCGCTTCCTCGCCAAGGGCAGTCAGTTCAGTTCAGATCTCAGCCAGCGTCGCTAGTGATTGCATTGCTCTTAAGCCTCTTTGAGAGAGACTTGCTTCAAGTGTTATTGGTATACAGTTTGTACTGTGGATTTGCTATTGACAGCTGTTGTTTAAGCTGTGGTTACTGCTTGAATTGAAGCTGATAATTGGTTTATTGACCTGTATTTTTCTGGAACTTTCTGTGAATAAATTACTGAATTTTTGTACGTTTGGCCTTTCATTCTCAGACAACTCACGAACCCCCAAGTACGCAACAATATATAAAATTTAATTTTAGTCCTGAGAGTAAAATACTTTCATTTGGATTTTGCAAAAATTTCTATGATATTTTTTTGCTTATAATGTGTCTCTGCTCTGATACTAATAGTTCATAAATGTTTCAAATATTTTTAGCACATAATGTTAAATATTTTATGAAATGAATTCTAAAAATAATGGTAATTAATAAAAACTATTTAAAATTTTTATAACAATTGGGACTTCATGCATGCGACCTGAGTTCAAGGATAAAATTCATCTGCTATTGGACACTTTAAGAAGTATGTGTTATTAATGTTTATCTATTAAAAAGTACAATAAAAATTCATTTTCTAACCTAAATTTGCAAAATTTTCAGTAATTATTTGGACAATTTTGTGCTCACCATACTTCCTCAGAATAACACCGTAGCATTAAAGAAAGTAGGTTGTAAAACTATAATTCTGACCACTGCTATTGTATAACTTTTAATTCTTAAATTTTACGATAATTAAAAATTTTGGTAGTTGGCATTTTGCATTCTGGTTTTCGGAACATTCTGGATAACGGGTTTCCGGATAACGGATCCTATACTGTATTTATTCAATAGTTTGCTCATAATTTAAAAAATAATCTTATTCTAGGAAAAATTTAATGAGCCTTAATGAGCAAAAAATTTTACCATAAAGTCAAAGTGACACCTAAACTCAAACCTATTCCAGGAAAAATGCTTTAATGTAGATTTTATTGTCAAACTTCTTTTTTCTTTCTTTTAGGAGGAATGGAGGTGCTGAAAGGAATTATATTAATTAAAAAGATGATACAATATTTGTATTTTATGAAATGTTTTTTATATTTTTTTAGATGGTGACTCATTTAGTTACACTCGAATAGAGCCTGTTGGTGTCTGTGCTCTTATTATTCCAGTAAGTTCAACATTTATCATACAAATTTTACCTTATTGAATTATTGTAGTTACTATCGATTAAACAGCAGTTTTTATTTATTTATTTTTATTTTAACTTTCATTTTGATGTTTTAGTTAGTTGTATAGTTAAAATACCAATAGAATTTTACTTACAAACTTTGAATAAACACCATAAAATGCAATAAACTCGCAACAATTGTTTTGGGTCGAAAAAACACATGACCCTTTATCAGGCGAATAAAGTAAGAACGAGTGCTGCAGTCAAAGCGACAACGCACAAAAACGTTTAAAATGAAAAGAAAAACTTTATAAAGTAGAAAGTAAATGTAACAACTGGTGTGAGTAGAATTGTACAAGAAAACAAGAAAATAAATAAATGAGTGAGATTAACCATATAACAATCTAAGGATATCAAAAAATAAACGAAAATCTAAGTTACTTGAGTAATTTCCAAGCATCAGAGAAGAATGGAGTGGAAGAACAATTCTACTCACACCAGTTGTTATATTTACTTTCTACTTTACAAAGTTTTTTTCATTTTAAACGTTTTTGTGTGTTGCCGCTTTGACTGCAGCACTCGTGCTTACTTTATTCGCCTGATGAAGGGTCGTGTGTTTTTTTGACCCGAAACAATTGTTTCGAGTTTATTGCATTTTATGGTGTTTATTCAAAGTTTGTAAGTAATATTTTTTACAACGCCAGTTTTGTGGTGCTTTTTTATTAAACCAGTAGAATTTACTTTTTTATCAAAAGTATATGTTGCAATAAACATTTACAGTACAAAATACTTTTTAATTATTGAAATTTATTTTTCCGACTGAGTGAAAATAATGCCTGGACCGGGAGTCGAACCCCAGATCCTTGACTTAAAGGAGTCTTGACCTTGTAAGTCAAAGATCTGGGGTTCGACTCCCGGTCCAGGTATTATTTTCACTCAGTCGGAAAAATAAATTTCAATAAATATGATTTTCTTCCCAGTCAGTTGATTGTGTGATTTTAATATATTGTAAAATGCTTTTTGTTTAATAAAAATAGTTTTATGATATATTTCTTAGTGCTCAATAAACAAATAATTATTGATCTGGAAGATGTAATTGAAATAAATTGTTCTTTCATAACATATTTTATGAACTCTTCCATTGATTATCAATAAATCTAATCCAAAAGTTTAAGCATTAAGTAAATGTTCTCAATAATATTTTTAGTCTAGGATTTAAGTTTGTTATCCCTCTCCTCCTGAATGAAAGGAAGGACACTCCGAAATATTAGTATTTAAATATCCCAATAATCAAATATATGTAATTTCAGTTTTTAAAAAAAAGTTTGCGGGCAGGGGGAGGAGGGAGGAGCAAATATTTAAATAGTTAGATCCTAACTTTGACCATACCTGTGCACTTTTATATAGTAATCTAAAGCCTAACAGTTCATTGTTATGTTGAAATATTTGTTAGGAAGATAGTTTATACCTTTTCTAGTTATAATATTAAATATTATTTTTTTATTCAGATTATTTAATTTTGGCTGTATAGTAGGTTATTATTTAATAATTATGGAATTTTTTTTATGATACTGTTTAGGTTTATTGTGAAAGTGTTTGTGAAAAGATCACTATGTGTGGGGTGTTTTCGAAATAATGCAAATGGCAATTTTTATCATTTCATCTCGTGCTTGAGGCAATGGGTTGGGATTGTAGTCGGAAGAGACTTATGTTAATGGCACATAGTATGAAATAAATGGACAGTTGGGTCCATTACTTGTATAGTCTAGTAACTTAATCTGACCAAAGTCCAAGACATTAGTGTAGTCAAACACCACCCTAGTTAAAGTTATTGCTTTTCTTTTTATGTATTAAAATTGTAATGAAGTAAATATGAAATTCCATGAAAATAACGAATTCTTTATTTTATTTATTTTTCAGTGGAATTTTCCAATATTGCTTATCAGTAACAAACTTGGACCTGCCATTGCTTCCGGCAACACTGTAATTGTTAAACCAGCAGAACAAACTCCTCTTTCTGCTCTGTACATAGCCAGTCTTGTAAAAGAAGCAGGATTTCCTCCTGGTGTCATAAACATTGTGCCTGGATATGGTCCAACAGCTGGTGGTTCATTGACTGCTCATCATGATGTTGACAAAGTATCTTTCACTGGATCTACTGAAGTATGCATATTTCAGATTAGATTATAAACTATGGCTTTATCATTATTATTATTTTAAGTTGAAGATTATTTTTCGGTTCCATAGGCCTATTTCTTGTGATATGCAACTTTATGTGGTATCTGAATCTGTAAATGATTTTTACTTGATTGAATTTAGATCTGCAAACATGAATTTAGTCAAAGTTTTACTTGCCTTTTTTTGAAATATTTTCTAATTTTCACGAGGGGAAACTAATAAATAATATCAATTTCAATTCTTGATAAAATTTGAGGCAATTCACCAATTTATCTGTAAAACTGATTCTATATTTTATTCAGTATTGTATTTTCGACATTCCTATTTTATTTGGCATTTTCTGTTTAGGACCTCTTTTTAAACTTTCTCACTTTAAATTTTGTACTTCAGTCCTTCCTCTGCTTTTCTAATTTATAGTAAAAGGATAGGAATTTTTGTTAAAATTGGTATTCTTTTCTGATTGGCCAAGACAAATTTCAGAGTAATCATATTCCTATAATTTTCTTAAAACCAAGAATTAAGGATTAAAAGGTTAAAAGTAGATTTGATCAGTTGTAAATCTCTGAGAAAATTATTTTCTTATGTAACCTTGTATTTATTAAGGAAGAAAACACTACAACATGAGAAATGTCTTTAACTAATTTGATAATAATTTACAATAAATGAAATTATGAAGAATATTTTAAATTTTAAATGCAACTTAGACATAAAAGTAAAAAAAAAAAAAAAAATGTATTTAGAGAAATTAAAATGTAATTTTTTTTTTTTTTAAATACCAACTATGCAAAAAATACCAGAGCTGGGAATCAAACTCCACTTAACGTACGGATACTCTATCATTGAGCCACTCTTGCTTATTACTAATTATCATAAAATTCCGATAGTAACCCCCTCCCGATTATAACCCCCCCCTCCCCCCCCCCCTCTGAAATTTGGCATACTTTACTTTTTCGGAAAATTCCGTTTATAACCCCCCCCCCCTCCCTTACCTTTGGTGGCTAAGTTCACCATTCTTTAGTTTCCCATGAGCGTTGCAAACATACTTTTTTAAATTCTGAAGTCTTATATGTTTATTTAGAAACTTTAATTTGCATATAAACGTATCCAAGTGTTATTTTTACTCATCTTTTAAAAGTAAAATAACTCCAAATAAAAAAATGTGGCATTGTTTACATTCTTTAAACTCCAAAATATTAACTGCTATCCACAAGCGGCCATGGCTTTCACAATCTTGCTTATGCAACTCTGTTTTTGCGATCACAACTCTTTTCTAAATTTTAAATTCTCTTTTTAATTTTAAATCATTAAATAGCATAACTCCGTAATAGTACTTGCATATGTAACTTTAATAGTTATCGTTCACCCTGTTTTGTTCTTTCATATCAGTTAATAACAGTGCAATTAACTGTTTTTTTTAACTACTAGTGAATTCTAGACTGCTCAATTATTATTCTATGAGATTGCTTCGCTTCGCGATCGCGATTTGTTTATCACATGTTCGTGTCTGTTTCTGTTATTCCGAATACTTTAAATTTTTATTTTAGCAAAAAAAAAAAAAAAAAAACTGATTAATAAATTTTTTTTATTATTAATAACATTTAATAAATAATAATCAGTATTATTATATTGTTAATACAATTTAGTAACCATTAATATATATTATAATATTAATAAAATTAATAATACTTCTAGAAAAAGATTGTGAAACTTCCGATTACAGCCTCCCCCCTGCTGAAATCGTCGTACTTTTCCGGAAACTTCCGAATATAACCCCTCCTCCAGTTTTGACAAATTTCCCCTTGAAAAAAAAGGGGGGGGGGGTTTACTATCAGAATTTTACGGTAGGTACTTCTCACATAGTGTCCGTTGACAAAGTCACCATGTCTTAGGTTTAATAGGTGAGCATGTCTGTGTTTGCAGACACTGACTTTGTCAATGGATATAATGTGAGAAGTGCTGAATTGGTAATCAGCCAGGATATCTCTGTAGTAGAGCATCGCATAGTATGTGTAGTGACCAGGTTTCGTTCCTGGTTCTGGCATTTTATTTTCTAGTTATCTATAACAGCTAGTTGATATTAAATAAATTAACCTTACATTTTAATTTCTTTAAATAGATATTCATGGTTGATGAATAATATTTCTAAGTAAAAAGTCTTAATTAAAATGTTAGCCTGTGGCATTAAATTAAGTACTTGTTCATATTTTTCTTTAAAATTGTTTTTGAATAAACGATT
The DNA here is from genome assembly GCA_963930645.1 of Salticus scenicus. Classification (NCBI taxonomy): domain Eukaryota; kingdom Metazoa; phylum Arthropoda; class Arachnida; order Araneae; family Salticidae; genus Salticus; species Salticus scenicus. The sequence continues at coordinate 85,949,294 of OZ005661.1, forward strand.
GTAAATGGATCAATATAGTTCTTTATTATTTCTATAAATAGGTTGGAAAACTTATTCAACAAGCTGCAGGTCAAAGTAACACTAAAAGGGTTACTTTAGAAATGGGAGGAAAAAGTCCATTGGTTATTTGCTCTGATGTTGATTGTAAGTATATTTGTTCTGTCGTAAAATTTTTAATTTATATTTCACCATCGTCCTAAAAATGACACCATACATAAGTGGTATTTACATAAATTTTTTGAATATTTTAATTCATATTAGAAGCGATGTATTATTTAAAAGTCCAATAAATATATATGTGTCTTTATCGTTAGTTTAAATTAATGTTTATATATATTTTTTTAATATTTAAAATTGCGATTTAATTCTATAATTTAATCCTTTTTTTTTCAATGCTTGGTACGATATGGGTTAAAATTCCATACTTATTAAATTATTTTTATTAATATGTTATTAACTTCTGTTTACTTTTTAATAATAAAATTATTACCCGTTTAACACAGAGAATTTAATAATTTTATTATTTCAAAGGTCTTACGCATTTTTACTGAGAAAAGAATTATTGAAAGTTTGTAAGAGCTAAACTGCAAAAACCTACAACCATTGCTTGAAACAGTTAAGCACAACCTTCCATATGGTGAAAAAATGTGGTGTGTAACAACCACACAAATTCCATTACACACTACTACACATGGTAAAATCTTTTTTTGAGATAATGGGGTCAAAAGACATAAAACTGATCTAACCAATCACATGCCTACCAATTTTCCTCCAGTAGCAAACTAATACATATGTCATAAACACATCTAAAAAAGACTTTATGAAACGAATTTAAAGAAAATCAGTTTAGCTGTTTTTTGAGACACCCATTTTCGAGATCTAAACATTACCTACCTATTGAGGGTGCCTATAAATTTCCTATACCAATCAACAATACATAAAAACAGGGCCTGATTACCCAAAAGGCTCAGGAAGCACAAGCTAAAATTTAAGAGGGGGCCCCTAAATGACTAAAAACAGGTTCTTGGATTTTCTGTTTCATATTTTCACCCTCAGATTGAATTTTTTCGGAGAAAGGTCGCCAAAATACTCACTATTTCAGGAAAAATCTGTTATTCAGCCTAAAAAATCGAATGTTTTTAATTAATAAGTTTTACGATTTTAACGTTGTGTGTAGAAACTACCCAGGTATATGAATGGAAAAATATATATATATATATCCGAAATGAAAGGGGGGGCCCAGAAATGATACTGAGCTTCCCCTAGCTTCAAAGCTTAATCGGGCCCTGCATAAAAAGGAGATCTAAAAGAGGGTTTATGTAACAAATTTGTAGATAATCACTTGAGCCATTTTTGAGTCACTAATTTACAGTCCCACTTCAGATTTTCACCTGAACTTCACCACTAACTCATTGTTTACCAAAAACTAACAAATACATATGAAAGGACATCTGTAAGGTAGATTATGGTTAACTTGAGCTATAGGATAAGTGTCGCAATAAAACTCCAGGAACAGTAAACTTTAGGCCGTGAGGCAATAAGAATCAATAATTTTGCAGCAATCATCTTTATTTAATCGGCATGAAAATCAAGAAAGTCTATAATAAAAAGTATTTCCAAATGTCTATTATAAAGTTTAACAGACATACAGAGGGTTAGATGAGAGAGAGAGAGGGCTTCGCGAATTCGTTGTTTTTACACCAGTAGTTAACGAGAGAAATCCCCAGTTGACTGAGTCGCAATCCTGACCAGACTCTTGGATTACGCCAAGATTTTTGAAAAAGTGCCAAATTTTATAGCCAAAGCTAATCCATTGTTTCTAGATCAAATTAATATAAATATTTTGAATTTAGCACGTCCGTTAAAGAATCAACGCCAAATTTTATCGCCAGAAAACCGTTGAATAATAGAGTCATAAAGTCTGTGAAATATTGCACATCTTGCCATAAAAAAAATATAATTACCCTTTAATGATATCATAATGTAAATTATAGCCTAATTTATAACAAAGTGGACTTGCACAATTTTAAAGAATGAAAATGTAATTACGTATCCAACGGTTTATAACTGAAAATAATATTATTTTTTTATATTTTATTTATTAAATGATTTAGAAGAGCTTATAATTCTGAGAGATGTCATTTAAAAGGAATATGTTTTTGTTCTGAGAAGATTTATTTATAGCATAAGGGATAAAAGTATTAGAATTAAGATATTTATTATAGACAAAAGCGAATAAATAAAAGTAATTTAGAATTTCGTTATCTATTTTTATTAGCCATTTAATTTATTGAAAATATAATAATTACTTATTGCCTTTATTTAAAGTTATAATTAAAACTCATATATGTGAAAGAACGACTTCACAACATCTAAAAGAATTAATATGGCGTGTTTGAAGAAAATTCATAGAGCCATTTTTAGGACACCTGCTTTTGAGGCCTAAATATGGCCTACCAAATTTGAATGCTTATCAATTTTTCTGCAGTAACCAACTAATACAAATAATAAAAAAAGTAAAAGGAGGTTTATATAGCAAATTTGAAAAAAATAGCTAGAGCTATTTTTGAGATACGGATTAGAATTAAAATATTGCCCCACTTCTTGTTTTTCCTTATTTCATCAACAGTTGACAAACTTATTTGTATGCCAGATTTTTCTTTATTATGATGTTTTGCTGTTATATCTTTTTCTGTTTTTCAAGAATATGATAGACAGAAGATCTCCCCCCTCCCATACACACACACTGCTTTCACCCTTATTTTTTATTTACTTATTTTTTTAACATTTGATATTAAACTATGATTATTTCCCATGATATTATTATGTAAATTATTTGTGTTTCTAAATGTGAATTATTTTAATGATTAGTAGTGTAAATGTAAATAAACTTCTGTGTTGTTTGTTTTCTGAAAATATTTACCAATACCATATGAATAAAAATATTAAACATGACAAGTTCTCTGCAAAATAGTCATTCCAAATACTTTTCCTAAAAAAAAAATTTTTTTTTAAATATTTCTTTCAGTGGATGAAGCTGTTAAGATTGCACATGATGGTTTGTTTTTCAATCAAGGAGAATGCTGCTGTGCTGCTTCACGCACCTTGGTTCATGAGGATATATATGATGCTTTTGTTGCCAAAAGTAAAGAATTGGCTTTAAAACGAGTTGTTGGAGATCCATTTAATGTTAATACCACTCAAGGGCCTCAGGTATAATTGTGTTGTTTAATATAAAGTGTTCTTTTATTGTTATTATTTTGTATTTATTTCATCATTATTATTTTAATGGCTTTAAGACTTTCCAGATATTAAATCAGTCAAGAATGAAACTTGTAGTTAATAATATTGCTACCATTAACAGCTTATTATTTGAGATTGGCTTATATTTTACCATTCTGCTTTTTTTTTTTTTTTTTTTTTTTTTAGGGGGAGGGGGGGGGGGGGGGGGAGAATTACACATCTCGACCATTTAAAGAAATCATTGTAAGCTCTAAAAAGTATGAAAAACTATTTTTTTAAATTAATTTTGTTGAAGATGAAATTTTAAGAAATTCAAACTATTATGAAATATAAGTTCTTACATGGAACTACGGCATCGCAGATTGTGTAAAATATTAATAGTGTATTTGGCTCTAGTGTTACTACGCAGCAGACAGTATTAAACTGGTTCTCCAAATTTCATACAGGTTACTTCGAGTTCACAATTGAACCACACAGTCGTGCAGAATCAAAGGTCAATGATGATGAACTAAAGGTCACTGTTGATACTGACCTGACCCATCTCAGAGTGTTTATGAATTAAAAATGGCTCCTTTACAAAATTTCACTGTGTAAAAACGGCTCTTTTACAGAATTCAACCTTTTTTTGAAAATGTGTAGCTGCTACCAACGTGTAGCGCACATGTTATTTTTTCCTGGCCATTTACTGACCACTGCGGTGATCTGAATATCCGCAATTTCGCATTTTATCATGTAGTAAATTTACGCTGCAAGGTAATTAAAAGCTAAAAAATAATACACGACACAATTTATCATTAAATACATACTCGAGCGAGAAGAGAAGCAACGAGCACGCTAGCTTTATTTTTATCCAACACTAACCAGTTAACAATACAGTTACAACCAATACAGTTAAACACATGAAAAATAAAATATAAGATTTAATTTACAAGGATATTTTAAATGTAATAATTATATGTTAAGAAAAAGAAAAATATTTTACATAATTAAATTTGCAAAGAATTATTTAAATATTAAAATCATGGACATTATTATTTTAGACTATCACTTTGCGTTTTGCGATAGACGATTTATTTTCGCCTGATTAGTGGCGACATCTCTTGGCATATGACCCGACATTACTCCCCTACCAGTAACAAAGTTACGGTACTAGAAATTATGATAGGGCATACATAACTAAATTTCAAAATAAACATGGCTTAAATAAGTTTAATTTGGTTTTATGTAAAAAAAAAAAAATAATAATAATAGTAATTGGATATATATTATATCATACAATATCTATTTTCCTTTTATCCGTGCGTTAAATTTAGCAAAACAGCACAGTATAGTATGAGTGAATATTCAATTAATCAAAAATACATAATTATTGACATTATAGCTACTCAGAGTAATGTCGTAATAAATTTAAATAATCTCAGGTAATAGAAAAATTTTCTGAAACATTTGAGATTATAAATATGAATGAGTTACTAAAACTAGAGATAATTACTCAATTATTAAATATTCTCCTTGAAATCATGCTAATTTAAGCAAACATATAATCTAAAATAAATGAAAGAATAAAATGCAATATGAATGAATAAACTAAATTACAGTTTTCAAATTATGAAGAAAACAATAATTAAAATAAGCATTAATGACAATATAGAGCTAGTCTTTAAATCTGACAGGCATATTAATTTTTCTACCACAGCGTGTGGTTGTAGATAATGTTTTGTCATCATGGATGACTTTAGGAGTATGAGAGTTTATATTTTGATCAGGTATATTTGTGTCACACAGCAGCTCAGGATCTGTATCACATGTCAACATATAGGCTGGCTTGAGTCGGTCAATAGATATGTTTACATGTTTTTCATTTTTTAACAGAGTAAAATATTTCTCATACTTTTTAACCACAAAGAATGGTCCTTCATAGGCTGGTTCAAGGGTTTTTTTAACTCTGTCAATTCTAACAAAAACATGAGAACAAGATTTCAAATCTTTGTGCACAAATATTGTATCTTGTTTACTTTGTTTTGTTGGTATTGGTTTTAACTTGCTCATATAGTTTTGTAGCTTAGTCACATAAGTATCAGAATCCACATTAACCCTAGTTTGATCAAAAAATTCACATGGAAGTCTGATATTGGTACCATAAACCATCTGTGCTACAGAATGATTCGTGTTACTTTTGATAACAGATCTGAGTCCTAAAAGCACTGTTGGTAGTACCTCAGTCCATTTTGCATTGTTGTGTGCTTTTATGGCTGTTTTTAGAGATCTGTGGAACCTCTCAACCTTGCCCTGACATATCGGATGATATGGTGAAGATTTACGCAGTTTTACACCACAAATACGTGCCAAACTTTGAAGTAGCTGGGATCTAAATTGCTGTCCCTGATCTGTTATTATAGTTCCTGGTACACCAAATCTACAGATCCAATGTTCGTACAAAGCTTTACTCACTGATTCTGCACTAGCTTCTGGCAAAGGTACAACTTCTGTCCAACAAGTGAATCTGTCAATACAAGTTAAACAATAAATATGTCCATTAGATGGTGGCAAAGGTCCAATTAGATCAACATGCACAACATCAAATCTTGCATCAGGTTCTGGGTAACTGGAAAATTTAGATTTAATATGTCTGTTTACCTTTGTCTTTTGACAATTTATACAGGTTTGGGCCCATTCTTTTAACTTGTTTGTTCATTCCTGACCAAATGAATCTGGCAGCCATCTGCTTAACAGTGGATTTTATGCCTGGGTGCGACAAACCATGAGCTTTATTAAAAATTTCTTTCCTGAAGTTAGGTGGAATATATGGACGAATCTTGTTGTGGGATACATCACACCAGAGAGTCCTTCCAGATGCAAGAGTGTAAAGCTTAAAATCCAAAGATGTGTCACTGGCACACAACTGCTTGAATTCTGCATCATTACTCTGCTCATGAGCTATTTGTTCATAGTCAATAACAGAAATTGTTTCAATCCTTGACAAAGTGTCAGCAACTACATTATCTTTACCACTGATATGCTGGATATCCATTGTAAACTGGGAAATGTATTGGAGTTGTCGCAGCTGTCTGGGAGAAGCTTTATCGTTTTTTTGCTTAAATGCAAATATTAATGGTTTGTGGTCTGTCCAAACTGTAAATTCTCTACCTTCCAATAGATATTTAAAATGTGTAATGGACAGGTAGATTCCCAACAACTCACGGTCATAGGTACTGTACTCTCTTTGAGTTGCATCCAGCTTTTTTGAGTAGAAGCCAATTGGTTTCCACATGTTGTCCTCAAATTGTTCTAACACTGAGCCTATTGCCCAATCTGAAGCATCTGTGCATAAAGATAGTGGGAGTCCAGACTTTGGAAAACATAGAAGTGCAGCATTAGCTAGATCAGTTTTGCACTTTTCAAATTGTTGAATAGTTTCATCAATCCAAGGGACTTTTCGCTTATCCTTCTTCTTTGCACCTTTTAGCATTTCATGGAGTAGTGCTTGGGTCTTTGCAGCATCTTTCAGATATCTGCGATAAAAATTAACCATTCCAAGGAAGGTACGTAGATCATGTAGGGTTTCTGGTAATTTATAATCCAGGATTATTTTAACTTTAGCAGGAAGAGGTGAGGAACCTTTCGCAGTAATGAGGTATCCCAAAAATTCTATTTGGTTAGCTCCTAGTATAGATTTGGATACATTAATGTGAAGGCCATAGTTGTTAAGCCTCTCAAACACAATCCTTAGGTGTTCTTTATGTTCAGCCTCTGAGCATGAAGCTACGAGAACGTCATCTAAATATGGAAATAGAAAATCCAAACCTCTGAAAACTTCATTTATGAATCTCTGGAATGTAGATGGAGCGTTGCGAAGGCCAAAACTCATAACATTAAACTCATATAATCCGAAAGGAGTGATTATGGCTGTTTTTGGTTTGTCTTCTTCAGCAATAGGTATCTGGTAATAAGCTTTAACGAGATCAATTTTAGAGAATATTACTTTATCCTTTAAGATGAGATGAAAATCTTCAATTCTGGGTATCGGATATCTGTCTGGTAGTGTTTGATCATTTAGCCTTCGGTAGTCACCACAAGGTCTTACAGTACCATCCTTTTTGTTAACTAAGTGTAGGGGACTGGCCCATTGAGATTTGGAAGGTCTAATTATATTGTTATCCAGCATAAACTGAAATTCCTGTTTGGCTATTGCAAGTTTTTCAGGAATCAATTGTCGTGCTCTGGAACAAACTGGTTGACCTTTAGTTTGAATGTAGTGCCTAACATCATGTTTGATTGATTTATTTAAAAGACTGGGTTTTGTTATCTCGGGATACAGATTTAATAAATCACTAAATTGGGATGACTGATCAAATGTACTAATACGACACTCATCAGAAATGGTCAAGATTTCACTTTTTACTGATAATTGAGTAATACCATCAATCAATTTTTGTTTATGAATATCAATTAATAAATTAAATTTATGCAAGAAATCAGCACCTATGATACCTCTACTTACCTTGGTCACTATAAAAGGCCATTGAAATGCATGCCTTAATCCCAAATCTAGTGTAAGCATTTTTATTCCATAAGTTGGTATTTGTGTACCATTCACAGCATATAACACATATGAGCATGGTTGCTCTGCCTTGATGTGTGCTGGGATTAACGATACATCTGCACCACTATCCACTAAGAAACGTACACCAGTTGTTTTATCACGAACGAATAATCGATATTTGTGGCATCTATTTTTGTTGCAGCAGGACTTGCCGCTGACTCTACTGCTGTGAGGAGTTTTCCGATTGTTGCCAACTACAAGGTTGTTTACATTTTTCTGGCAAGCAATTTTTACCAAATTTGAAATGAAAATAGCACAGTTTGCCATTAGGGTTGTAGCGTTTCCGGGATCGGCTTCTAGGTCTGCCACCATGACGGATAGGAGTATGGCTCCGAGATCGATGTTGGACATGTAGGCTTGCAATCTGCTGTTCCAAATTAGAGATCTTATGCAGGAGAGCTGCATAATTAGAAACATCTTTGTTGACTTTGGCGAGTTCCATGTGGGGGTTCATCTCAATGATCTTGTCAGCCATTGTCACTAATTTTTCAAGGTCTTCATCACTTACCACAATAATGTTTTTCACTGAGTCTGGTAACTTTTCCAACCACAGAGTTCTGAGAACTTTATCAGAGATGTCTTTTGCATCACCCAATGATTGCATTTTTCTTAGCAGTTGGCTAGGTTTCATATCACCTAGTTCTAATCCAGTTAAGTCTTTTTATACGCAAATTTTCACTTTCTTTAAACGTGTTTAAGAGTCTTTCTTTGGACGCAGCATACTTGTTCGGAGAGTCATTTTTAATTATATCCCAAATATTTTCCAGGAATTTTGGCTTTAGTTGCGCGATTAAGTAATTGAATTTAGTTTCATCGCTTGAAATTCCGGCAATCTTGAACTGGGCTTCAATAGTCACAAACCACATCTCCGGTTTCTCGGTCCAGAATGGTGGGATTTTCACGCTCACTTTGCTGGCTTCCGCCGAATTAGTGCTCTGGTCCGGCATTATTTAAAACTGTTTGAAATACGGAGAAAAGTTCAGAAGAAGAAATTAGGGTCACCACAATGTAGCTGCTACCAACGTGTAGCGCACATGTTATTTTTTCCCGGCCATTTACTGACCACTGCGGTAATCTGAATACCCGCAATTTCGCATTTTATCATGTAGTAAATTTACGCTGCAAGGTAATTAAAAGCTAAAAAACAATACACGACACAATTTATCATTAAATACATACTCGAGCGAGAAGAGAAGCAATGAGCACGTTAGCTTTATTTTTATCCAACACTAACCAGTTAACAATACAGTTACAACCAATACAGTTAAACACATGAAAAATAAAATATAAGATTTAATTTACAAGGATATTTTAAATGTAATAATTATATGTTAAGAAAAAGAAAAATATTTTACATAATTAAATTTGCAAAGAATTATTTAAATATTAAAATCATGGACATTATTATTTTAGACTATCACTTTGCGTATTGCGATAGACGATTTATTTTCGCCTGATTAGTGGCGGTATCTCTTGGCATATGACCCGACAAATGCTTGCTTCCCAAAATTTCATTACATACAAACAGCATTAAAAAAAAAAAAAAAAAAAAAAAAAATCATTGCATAAAAACTTTTTTACAAAATTTTATCTCACAAAACTAGTTTTTTCACAAAACTTTGGATAAAAAACATAGAAATTCCAACTAGCTAGGTTGATGAGTGCAACCTTGGTTTAAACCCACCACCTTTGTATACTCCCCTTCACATAATATTAAAATGGTAATGACACGTTTCTAGACCACCCTTAAGGGATGAATCCCAGACTGTCGTCCATTGCCTGCTACATACTTTTAATTGATTTTAGTAATTTGCCAGCCCCCCCACCCCACACACACCCTGAGCTGACTTGAGTAGCTTTTTCAGAATAGATATTTTAACTTTTAAAGTGCAAATATCAGTTGAAACATTTTTAATACATATTTACTAACCAAACCAATTGCTGCAGAGGTAAAGAGCAAGACAGTCCCATATCTTAAAAGAATAAATAAATAAATGAAGAAATGTAAATTGGAAAAACAAAGCACAAATACAAGACATTATAGAACACATAACTTATAACTATCTGGTTTAATGTTGTATTGAGCCCAGTGCTTGTAGCTAATTGATTTAAGCTGAAGTTGCTATTTTTAGCTTTATTAAGAAAACATCCATCACAATGATATACATTATTTAGATACATCTTATTTAATGAATGAGGAAGTTTTTCTCTCAAATTAACTCTAATATTTTTTATTTTATTTTTTTAGATTGACGATGAGCAGTTTAATAAAATATTGGATCTAATTGAGTCTGGAAAGAAAGAAGGAGCAAAATTGGAATGTGGTGGTACTCGACATGGAAGCAAAGGTTATTTTGTAGAGCCTACAATATTTTCCAATGTTACTGACAACATGAGAATAGCTAAGGAAGAAATTTTTGGACCAGTTATGCAAATATTAAAATTCAAGACTCTCGATGAAGCAATTGAAAGATCCAACGATACTCATTATGGACTTGCTGCTGGAATAGTGACTAAAGATATTAATAAAGCAATTCTCTATTCCCAAGCTGTACGTGCTGGTACTATTTGGTAAGTTCATTTTACTAATGCTCTTTAGGTTTAATAAAAGTTAATTAGGAATTAAACTTTTGATCAAATGTGAATTATATTTTGTATAGAAAGGTTAAATTAATTTTAACGAGTGAAAAGTGGCCTAGCCAGAAAACCAAACCTTTGTCCTTAGTGTAAAATGTTACCATTGAATAAACTACTAAAGCATTTTCAGTTTTTTATTGAGAAAAAATATATATATAATAAAAATTCCAATAATTTTATTGTTCCTGTTTTTTTTTTCTTTTAATCTAAGGAAAGGTAGAGGGGAAGGATAATCTCTCCAAAACTAACCTTGTGAAACATGGGTAATTAATTTTTTTTAAACTTTTTTTAAAAACCAATGGTTTTTAACGATTTGTAATAGTACATATCTTGTCTCTTAATTATTGGTGTGTGTGTTTGCCCAGATGCCCAGAATGGCTATATGTGTATCTTTCATTTTATTTTATTTTTTAGGAATGGTTGATACTTTCCAAAAATAGCCTATTCATGGATTGATGCATCAATAAATCAACTTTCAAATGATTTAAATAAATAAATAAATTTATCGTAATATTAGACAAAACTATAGCAGAGGAAGAAAAAAATCTTACATAGATCAAGAAGCACTATATATATATATATATATGTATATATATATATATATTAAAGTAAAATAAAAATAGTTATGTGACGGGTAATTCTGAGTGATTTAAAAATATGTTACAAACACAAGTTGCCCGTCCCCCCCTTTTTTTTTTAACATTTTGGATTTTTTATGTTTTTGTAATTGATAAACTTGTATATTTATCAAATTTTGTGTGTGAGAGAGAGAAAGGTAAATATCTACACAATTTTGTTTGAATTAAATAATATATGTACAAAAGTTTAAAAATAACAATAATAAAAATTCAAAAGACATGTCTAACTGAAAGAAATTTCTAGAGAATAATTTAAATAAGTTAGAAATTTTCAAAATTTCTTAATGGCTTTGTATTTGTGCTATACATATATTTGAATTTTTTTATGATTGTTCTATAAATTTAACATAATTTAATACTGTTTTTTCAGTGTTCAGTTTTTAAAGCTTCTATATATTCTATTTTTTTCCTTTAAAAAAAAAAAAAAAAAATATATATATATATATATATATATATATATATATATATATATATATATATATATATTTAATTTTTCAGGGTGAATTGTTTCTTTGCTGGATCAGTCCAAACACCATTTGGAGGATTCAAAATGTCTGGTCAAGGCCGAGAATTGTTAGTATCTGCTTTTATTTCTTTGCTTGTGATGAAAAGATGTATATGGTGTATATATATCTTTATATATGTACCATATATATTGGTATATATATAACCACCAATACATATACCACCAATATATATAACCACCAATACATATACCACCAATGTATATAACCATCAATAATATACCATATATATTGGGATATATATATGGTATATATATATATCATTTATATGGTTCCTATTAACTGATATAGTATTATTTGTAATGGAGGAAAAAAAAAAAAAAAAAAAAAAACTGGTATAAAGTAAGAATATACAAAAAGAAAAATTCATACAATACATTTCCATATGTTTTCTACAAAGACTTTTTTTTAAACTTGAGCATTTATAAAATATTTTTTAAAAAGATAAATTTGTCTTTTGCGCTGTTCACTCTTTTTGGAAGAATTTATTTTAATTGATATGTAAATCATGATTTATTTATTTATTCATTTACACTGTACTCCCGATTATCCGTGTGCGGATTATCCGTTTTGCGGATTATCCGTGCAGCCCAAAAATTTAAATTTTCTCGTTTTATCCTGTTCTCATTCAGAGGCGAAAAAAATAAAAAACTGCGTTTAAAGTGACGGATCGTGATGGAATGAGATTTAATAATTTGCTAAAGAATGTTGTTTTTGGATTACGTTGTAAAACTAGCATCTAGGAATGGAAAAAGAACAAAGCAAAACGGCTTTCTTATAATCGCTACAAACAAATGCAATGGTCTGTTCCAGTAGCAGCTGCAAGCGTGTAACAGGTGACAGCTGCTAAGCTGATAAAGAAGGAGAGATTTGTTTTAATCCTTTCCCCTTTTTCTCTACCCCTTTTTTGCTCTCCATACATTTTTTCGTTTCTTCGAACCCCGGATGAACCATTTTGTGTTCTTAATGATCACCAGTTACTAAGAGTGTGTTTTGCATTGACTGTTGTCAGAGCTGCCTATTTTTTCCGTGCGTTTAATAACTTTTTCAGAATGAGTGAATTTACACAGCCACCGAAACGACGCAAAAAAGTTTTAACAATTAAACAAAAACTGGATGCAATTTCTAGACTTGAAAAAGGAGAATTTGCTAAGAAATTAGCTTTGGAGTTAGATGATGGCATACAGACTATACGTGACTTCAAAAAACAAAAGCAGAAATTGATGGAATTTACTCGCGATTGTGTCAGTGGAGCAGCTTCAACGACAAGAAAAGTAGTTAGAAAATCATCGTTTGAAAACCTTGATGCTTGCATGATTCAGTGGGTGAAGCAAAAAAGATCAGAAGTCATTCCCATCTCCGGTCCTATATGCTTAGAGAAAGCATTGTTTTTGAAACCCCATTTAATGCATCTTCAGGTTGGCTGACTCAGTTTAAAAAACGTTATGGTATTGGTTAGAGAAGTACAATTAAAAGGAGAAAAGTTAAGTGCGGATTATTCAGCTGTCCATTCATTTGTTAAAGAGATGAGTACAGGAAAAAAGAAGAATTGTCTCTCGATCAAATTTTTAATGCTGAGGAGACCGGTATGTACTGGAAATGGCTCCTAACTAAAACATTAGCATCGCAAGAAGAGAAAGAAACTCCGGGTTTTAAAACTTCAAAGCAGAGAGTAACTGTGATGTGCTGTGCAAACGCTTCTGGAACATTTAGGTTGAAACCCCTTGTTATAGGAAAGTCTAAAAATCCTAGATCTTTCGGAAAGAATTTTGAAAACAAAATACCTGCTTGTTATTATTCTCAATCATCATCTTGGATGGATACCGACTTGTTTAGAATGTGGTTTCATAAGAAATTTTTGCCACAAGTGAGCGAGTGGCTACGAAAAAAAGGTCTACCAAAAAAGCAGTTCTTTTAATTGACAATGCGCCATGCCATCCGGATGATATTTCGTAATGTGATGGAGATATTTTTGTAAAGTTCTTTCCTCCAAATGTAACTTCACTCATCCAGCCAATGGTCCAAAGAGTTATCTCAACAATGAAGCGCATTTACAGAAGAAATCTTTTGAGACTGCTATTGAAAGAAGATGAAAATCTCGTTAAATTTTGGAAAGAGCTCACGATCTTTGATGCAGTGCAGCTTATTGCTGAAGCTTGGGATGAAATTCAAAACTCGACGTTGCTTCATGCTTGGAAAAATTTATGCCTGGGGTCATACATGCAGATGATTCTGCAAACAAAAACAAAGTACAAGCTTCTGAAATTGTTGAAATTATTTCTGATGTTGATGTATTTCAAAATATTGATGAAGAAAATGTAGAAGATTGGATGAACGAAGATAAAAACGAAAAAGGCTATAAAATTCTTTCGGATCAAGGAATAGTGAATGCAGTTTCATGCGAGCAAAGCGAAGGCGAAGAACGGGAACAGAGTGAAGATGAACATGATGCAACAAGTGTGAGTCACGAAACGGAATTGCAGTGCATAGATCAACTGTTAGACTACATGAGTCATCAAAATAATTTCGATTTCAATGATGTCATATCTGTGCGCAACGTTCGCCAAATTATAAGGAAAAATGCCACGTTGGCTCGCAGACAAACAAATATAACAGACTTCTTCCAGATGAACAACTGACAGTAATTATGTAAGTTTTAAAGTTATTCCAAATTTTCTTACATATTTCATTACTAGTATTTAATGTATTACTTTTTGTATTAGTAGAGTATCGTAATTAAGCCTGAAGTATTTTATATACCCAGTGTACTTTACTTATAGCCTGCAAATATACGCACTTTTCTGCGTGTTTGGTCATTTTCGGATTATCCGTGTTTTTCGATTATCCGTGCACACCCGTGCATTAATTAGCACGGATAATCGGGAGTACAGTGTATTTCCATCGCAGTGTGCTTTATATAATTGTAGTTTTTGCTTTTTCTTACCCATACATATAGTAGAGAAAGTTTTATTTTTCTGTTGAATTTTCAAAACTGAGTTTTTAATAAAGTTACATATTTTCAGGTCCCCTGAATTTGAAAATCTGACTTGTAGTTGGTCTGTGTGTCTGTCAGTATGTGCATGTTCCAGCATAACTTAAAAACAAATATAAAAGGAAGTCCAAACTGTGTCTTATTCTTCCAAATATTCCTACTCGAAATTCAGGAACCCTATGCTAAGGATTTCAAATATCCAATAAATTAGTTAAATTAAAAAATCATTAGTCAGTTTTCAAAAGAGTTAGCTAAATTTATACACACACATTTTATAAACTGTGTGTACTCTTTAAGAGCGGACAATACCTAATCTCGCCAGCAGCCTTCGCCCTTGTTATTCTATGGGAAAATTTGTTTACATAATTATTCACTACCTAATGTATATTTTTCAATTCTGTTTTCACATTTAGAAAATTCATAAGCGTTAAATTAGTACTTGTTTTCCAAAAATTGATTTTTTTTAAATTTTAGTATTTCATTTTGCGACTAGAAAATGAGAATGCATTTTGTGAAAAATCGCATTTTTGAACTCAAAATGTAAAAATAAAAAAAAATTAATTTTTCAAAAATGAGTACTCATTTAACATTTATGAATTTTCTGACTGCGAAAACAGAATTAGAAAATATACATTAGGTAATGTGTAATTGTCGCAACAAATTTTCCCATAGAATAACATTGGATACGGCTGTCCACGGGATTAGGTATTGTCCCCTCTTAACTACATTTCTTGCGAAAATGGAAGCTTCTGCACAAGTGCGGATTCAACGAGTCCACTAGTAAAATAGGGGAGACAAGCTTTTCGTTGAGAGAAAATAAGCGATAAGGGAGTACCGACTGACTGAATGTTTACTAAATTCAAACCTGTTGGTCAACTTGGAAACCCTCCAAGATTTTCGACTCGTCTTCACTGCTAGGCGTAAGAAACGTGGTTACACTATAAACTGTATTGCTTCTACATTTGTTTTGATTCTGAATCACTCAAATCTCAAATCTAAACCTTTTTATAAGGTCAGCGACTAGATTTGAGACTAGTTAGACCCCGTGGCAGAATATTTTTATGATTTCTGTGACAAGCCCCGTTAGTGTAAATGTTTTCTGCAAAATGATGTTATTTAATAACATATTTTCTAATTTACTCATACTATGTATGTTTAATTATAAAGATATTAATATACTGAAGAAGAATTCTCAAATATAAGATATGACTTTCTGCTTCTACTGAAATCTGGGAATATCTTTAATTATGAGCAAATCTTTCTGCAAGTGGCAATTTCTTTTCTGCGACAAAATATCGCTGTGTTGCCTAAATTCTGCCTCAGGGTATCACAGCCTTAATCTATGCTATCTGTTTGATCAATGATCTGTGGTGCAAACTCTTACTTCTTGTTTTCTTTATATAATATGGATCGCCAGCTGTGTCAATGTTTCTATGTGGTTTCATATGGTTACAGCTCACCTCATTTGCTAAAATTTCCACTGTCACCTGATTCAGTGTGTAATTATGGTTTTCGTAGCTTGCGAGTTTTTTAACATTTTGGAAATTAATTTATTGGTTTCTATTTACTTAAAGTTGGGGTGATTTATGTCATTCATATGTTTCTTTATTCTTTGGTTAATTTTTCATTTTGTCATGCTGGTTTCCAGTTTCGTTGTTTTTAGCTTGAAAAGTAGTTTTATAGATGCCCAACTGTTTCGAGAGGATCAATTGGATCTTTATCATTTTATGATTTTTTTTTTAACATTTGGAAAATCAGTATTTTGTTGGTTTCTATTTATTTTAGTTAAGGCTGTGGTGATTTTATCAAATTTTATGTCATGCCAGTATAGTTTCTGATTTGGTTGTTTTTATCTTGAAAAGTAATTTTATAGATGCCAACTCAATATTTAGATTCATGAAGTTCAATACACTATTAGTAATTGTTTATGTAACATAAAGTTAATTATTTTTTAAACTATTAAAATACTATTAAGCTTATAATCTGTGTGTATTTTCTCATGAATAATAATTAATATAGTAAGAATATCTAGTTATAGCCATTCAGACTTTTTAGAGTTTAGATTTGCGATTTTCTAATGTATAGTGAAACGAAAAAAGTCAGGAAAAAGGAGACTATTTTTGGCAACTATTTTTTGCATAAGGAGACTATTTTGGAGACTATTTTTCATATAGAAAGCTACTAAAGCAACTATTTTTAGAGTCTTAACTCAGTGGCAGTCCTGCAATGCGTACTGGGTTTATCCAATAACATATGAGTTTTTGTTATATTTACATGCTTTGAGACTCCCTGAATAAAATAAAAAACAGGTTTTTAGCAGTTGGTTTGTGTGTGTGTCTATGTATCATCAGTATATCTCAGGAACAAAAAGTAGCAGGAAGTCCAAACTCGATATTCTAAATCTGTTTCATATACGAATGCTGCACTAAACTTTTTCTTGATCAAGCGAATAGTTCATGTACGGGGACATCCAAGATTATATTCATAAGTCACATCAATGGCTGAAGCTTTTGGGATGTACAATATAACTTCTACAGGCTGCACTAAACAAAATGGACATATTTTTTATATGCATAAAATAAATACAGTAGAGAGTCAAAAATCCCCAGAGGTTGTGCAGATTTTAAGATTTTTGCGGATTCCAGGGCCTATAAAAAATGATTTTCACTTTAAATAATAAAAATAGAATATTATTCAAACTAAACACATACTAGTGAATAATAACACTGAATATTAAATTAGTAGGTACATAAGAATAATAATGAAAAAAATATTTGTCAAATTTAGATAAAATCTGTTCACATGTAGCTAGTTTTAAACTAAACATGAACCTGCATGATTTATTTATTTATTTTTATTATTATTTATTGTAAATAATAGTAACAATTTATTTTTCTACGAATTTTATTGAGTTCTTCCTTATAAATTATATGCCTTCATCAAAAAGCATTTTAAAAAATTAGTTTTTTGTTATTTACCTGATTGATATCATCATATCACAATAATCATTATTTTCTTTGATGAATTTAATATACTGTCAATAATTTCATTAGGAGCAACTTGGCTCTTGCAGTTTTTCATATTATTATTATTTATTTATTTTTTTTTTGTAATAATAAAATGCAAACATAAAATCTGTATTCAAGATCTTTTTCAAAATTTCTTATTTGCAGTTTTGTAACTTATTAGTAGAGAATTTCATTATTTATATTTGTATCTGACAAGCTGTGCAGATTTCGGACTTTGGTGAATTTTAGGTCGGCAGATTTCTGGGTCTCTACTGTATATGTTTCATGTAGAATGCTATGAAAATCTTTCATCATTCATTTACAGGGCTATCCAAAAGAACTAGAATATAGTGGGGCTATACTTGGAAAATTGCTGCAAGTGCATTTTGGGTTGTGCTGTGTGTTTATACATATAAGATTATATTTATTTACACAATGTGGTGTGTACATAATTTATAGAGGACATATAGGGCTACCAATTATTAGGCAGAATCATTCTTTTTTATTAGTAAATATAATTGGTAGAAATATTGTTATATTTTATCATGTCCAGAAAAACTGCTCAGGAATGAAAATTAATTCCTCATATCCATACAGTAAATAAAGTGTTATTTCTTTGCTGTTATTGAATTTACCCAATAATAGCAATAAAATAATTAACACAAAATACAAAACCCCCTGTAATTATAAACTTTATAATCATATATTGTGTTATTAATATTTGCTTTACGGAAGCATTACTAAAAGAAGAATTAAATAAAATAGTTAAAATTGCCAAAAATGCAGGTTTTAATAAAAGATATTGTCAATAGATTATATAAAAATTGAATTAAAAATCTCAACAGATGGTATTCAGAAATCAAAAGCAAAATATACCAACTCCATCCCATATATTAAAGACATATCTAATAAAATTAAATCTGAAGCAGTTAAACACTAACATGCCTATTATACCCGACTCTAATATATTTAAACTCATCTGAAATGATTAAGATCCAATTGACTTCTCTCGAAACAGCCGACATCTGTAAGATTACTTTTCAAGATAAAAACAAACAAGAAAACTCTATTGGCATGATAAAATGAAAAAGTAATCAAAGAATAAAGAAGCATATAAATGACAAGATTTGCTAAAATCATCACAGCCTTAACTTAAAGTAAATAGAAACTAACAAATTAATATTGATTTCCAAAATATTAAAAAATCTCAAACTACGAAAACCATAACTATGCACTGAATCGGGAGTCAATGGAAATTTCTGAGAGCTGGAACCACAAGGAAACATTAACACATGCTGATGATCCATCTTATATAAAGAGGGCAAGAAGCAAGAGTTAGTGTCACAGATCAATGACTGACCTGACAGCTTGATTAAGCCGGAGCCCCAAGCTTATTAAAATAATCTCTGGCTTTATTAAAAGGTGTTTAATGTAATAAATACTATAAATTTAATGTTAAAATAGGTCTTTAAATGAATACCAACTAAAACTAAATGGCTGAAATCCATTGCCATTGACTGAGGTTACAACTATTACATTAGGCTATTTTTAAATTACAGCTTCTCCATCCTTCATGTCTTCTTAATCTATTTTCTTTTTCAATATTAGTATTGTTTTGCCATTGCTAAAGTTCTTAAACAATTATACTTCAAAATAATTTTCTCACCTGTGAGCAAATTCACTTTTTTAAATCTTAAAAATCCCCTAATAATATGCATAATTCTTGGGGTATCTCTATTCAGTATGGATTATTACATATTAATCAAACAAAATACGTCCATTTGAAATAATATATGGGTGATATTCATGAACAAGAAATTAATAAATCAGCTATTGCTAAGTATTGCTGAGAGAACAATAACAATTTAATTAATCTAAACAGGGTTCAGATGGGTCCGGGAAAACCTGGCAAACCTGAAAAAGTCAGGGAATTTGAAATTAGTGAAGAAAGTGAGGGAAATGTCAGGGAAAATTGCAAATATTGTCCAAAAACCTGGAAAATGCTTTCTGAGGATGCAATTTATGCCGTGAGTTGCATTACTGTGTTGTTTTTTATGTCGCAAGCTATGTTATGTCTTATGCCATGAGCTATTTTTTATGTTGCAAAACCATGTTTTGTGACTGGAATTTTCTAAAAGGAGACATGGAAAATCTGGAAAAGTCAGGGGATTTTATTTTTGAAATTGAGTGGGAACCCTGTCTAAAATAATCTGCATGTCTAAATTTATAGTTATACATAACTCTACTGTCTTGAAGATTTCCATATAATGCATACTTTTTTCAAAAGATTAAGGTGAAAATTTATGGATGTGCATTATACAAGGAGTAATTTATACTGCTGAATGCAAAATATAGTTTAACCATATTTCCCTCACCTAGCATTGAGGGCGATTCCAAAAGCTTGTAGGGATGCCAAATTGACCAACAGGTTGGGATTTAGTAATTATCTAGTTTTTCAGTGTTTTCTTATCACTGTTTTCTCTCAACCATAAGGGTTTTCACCTCTATTTTAACACTGGAATAGTAGAGTTAGCACTTGAGCCAAAGCTCTCATGTAGAGTCCTGCACAAATCGGGTGAATCCAACAAGTAAATTTTGAATCGACCCGAACCCAACAAATAAATTTTATTCGACCCGAATCCACCCTAAAAATTTTTTGGCCACCTGACCCGAAACTCAAATCTAAATAAAAATTTATAATTCATCTAAAAATCATGGAAAACATACTTAATTTATAAAATAAAGTAAATTTGAATTATCACGCTGCTGTGTGTATGTGTAGTAAATCATTTTAAAAAGAATTAAAAATGTAATCACTAATATACTAAGTTATAACTAAGTTAAAAAATCTGAAAAATGGATTAATAATAATTTTTCACTTTTTATGTGTGTTGTGAATTTTAGGTGTACAAAAATGGGTTTCAAGCTTAGTGTTTGTAGTTTTATTGTTTATTGCTTATCACACATAGAATAATATTAAAATAACACAATGTTGCAGACGACAACTAAATGTCTGCTAAACTCATCTAAATCTACATTCCTATAACTTCTTAAAAACATCTGCAAAGAGAAAAAGTATTAATTAATTATCAGTTTAAATTCACAATCTGTTTTAAAAGGATGTATGTAATCAAAATAGATGAATCATACATCTGGTTACTGTAGGAGAAGTAGCCTGTTTTCAACAGCTTATAGTCTAAATATTAATTGCTTTTTTTCCTTTTCTTTTGTTCATTGCTTTAGTCGGATATGGATGTTTATTTTACTATGATAATTTGGGTAAGCGTGTATACACCTTGGGTGTATAGAGCAAACAAATTATTAAGATAAAATTTAGCTTTATTAAGATAAAATTTTTTTGAAAGATGTTCTCAAGTCGACCTGATTTGTTGAAAGGTAAAGCCGACCTGAATCCGACCCACAGTAAAAAAATCCAGTCAACCCAACCTGCAAGAGAAAAAAATGTAGTCGACCCAAACCTGAACTGAGGGTCAGGTTCAGGTAAAATTGAGTCACCCGACCCAATGCAGGACTCTACTCCCATGGTCACAGGAAACATGGTTGAAGAATATACGAAAATTTAAGACAGGCTTTCAAAAATGTGTGTGTTGAAGTTATTGACTGTATGAGGGTTCTAGGTACAGTTGGTGTGCCTTCTCTGTGTGTAGGGGGTCTTTCTAATAGGTTATAGCTTGTATTCATGTGTGTTTCAGAGAAAACCACAAAAAACTTCAAATGGCACAGCCAAAGAATGGTACCTCTGGGTCGATGTGAACCCAGCACTTGTATTCTGCCAGTTTTTTACAGCGGAACCTCTTGGCTACTGGTGGGATGTATTTAAAGAAGAAAGTAAAACTGGAAAATTTCTGGTTACATATTATATATGTTTAAATACAGTATTAAGAATTTATGAAAAACAAAACAAAACATAAAATTGTGTGTAAATTTGAATATCTTAAAAAGAAATAATTATAATTTAATGTAAAATTTCTAATAAGCTTAAATTCAAAGTCACCTCTAGTTTTGTTGACTTTATGTTTTTAAATTTTTATTTAATTTTGTATTTCTGTTTTCCCCCTTTTTTTTTTAATAGTGATAATGTATTTTAGCATGCTCTTGTTAATTTTATGAAATTAATGCAAATACACTTTATTTCTAGTGGAACTGATGCTCTTCATGAGTACTGTGAAATCAAAACAGTAAGTATATGAAATTTTTTAGCAATGCATAAACTGTTTCTTTTAAAATATAGTACTTGGATGACAGAATTTCACTTAGAATCGTTATAAAAATCATTTGTAGAGTAAAATAGTGACTTGTTTTTGGAAATCCTTATTATAAAAACATTTCTTAATGATTGAATTTTTAATAATATGTAGCCGTATTTCAGAGAAAGACAATAATTCATATTTATTTCAAATTTCAAAAATTCCTTATTCATGATTTTCAGAAAATTTGTTAGTGTTTCTAAGATAACTAGATTTCTACTATATTTTGCACCAAGTGGAGCATAGGTTATCAGTCAATGCAAATTTTCCTAAAGATCAGGATAAAATTTAGACCAAATCGTCATCTAAAAAATCATCTAACATTAAATTTTTATCAAACTTGTTCAAGCAGTTTCCAAGGAAACAATTTCTGACATTTTGCCCTAGGCAGAGAGCAGATTATTAGTGAATGCTAATTTTTCTGAAGATAAGGGTATATCAGATGAAATTGTCATCTAAAAACTCTAACTTTAAACTTTTTATCAGCCATTTGAAAAATTTCCTGGGGGGGGGGGGGGGGTAGTTTCCTCTATATTTAAGGTATAAGCCAGTAATAAATATTTTGTGATTCAAAAAGACCACCAAGGTTATAATTTAGTGGTCCAAAAATATAAAATACTTGAAAAACATATGCAAGTTCCTTCTTCTAATGTGTATTTTTACTGCATATATCAAAGCTTTTATGCGAAAAGCAGTATAAAACTATAAATTTAAGATGTTCTGAACAGAAACAATCTATACATATTGGTTTTAATAATAATAATTGCCACAAAGGTAGAAAATTTAATATCTGTAACTAATTTAAACTTATAGATTATGCAAGCAAGACAGCAACTTGCAGTAAAATTCACTGAAAAATTATTGTAAGATGAAGAAAGTAAGCAAACACCATAATTTGTAAAAATGTGCACAATAAGGCTTCCAGGTCGGAATAATTAAGCATGATCCTTCTTCAGAAAAAAAAAAAAAAAAAAGTAGAAGCAGGTGCAGTGCAGTATGAAAGCTACAATCCAGTGTAACTACTTCAAAGTTACACTGGTGTACACTAAAGATAGGAAAACTTTAAACTCAATTAATTGAGATAGTAACAATTTTTAAAAATAAATCTACAAAAAGCCAGGGTACAAGCTTGTGTTTAAGTAAATAGATTTTGAATTCTAAAAGTTTTTTTTTTTTTTTTTTGACATTTTGTAATTATTTATAAAAATATTGAACCATTTTATTTTTTCAGATTTTTTTTTTTTTAAATATAAAATTTAGAAGAAAATAACTTTATACAAAAAATATTTTTGGCAATAAATTTATTGTCTATGTTTATGATTTTTAGTAACATTTGTTGGGTGGATTGGGCAATGCATCAATACATCACAAAACATTAATTTAAAGCATGCATTTCAAAACCGATCGCTTACTAATAATCCTTAAATATTTTAGAAATTTTTATACTGTATAATGATAGAATAAAATGATTTATTTTATTATTATTGTTATTATTTTGTAAACTTGGATTACATGGCTTCGTGAGCTCATGTCAAGACCAAAGCTGGAGGTGTTTAACTAGAAGCCATGAGAGTCACAAATATAAATTTGCAACAATCTACGGCCATTCATTTTTGAGCAGTGCGAGACATTAAATCCGTTTTGCAAATCAGAATTACAATACTTCCTTATATTTTGTATAAGGAAGCAAAAATTATCATTCATAGTAATGAAATTATCAAATCAACATTATCTTCCAAAGTTTTAGATTTAGATACATTTATTTTTCTGTTATCATTCTTACCTGTATTCAGGAACTGGCTTACAAAAGTGGGGGCCCAGGGTAAAATCATTATTGGGGGTCCATTTTATTATAAAGTACACAAAGTGAATTTTGAGTGCATGTAAAATGCTTTTAGTTTCTAAAAACATGTGATTTGGAGCTTTCCTGTAAACGGGGGCCCGGGCACTTGCCCCCATGGGAAATTAGGCCCTGCCTGTATTACAGTACTGGGGTGGCTAACATTAGAATTTTTCCATGACTATTTTTCACCATTTTCCCTGACTTACGCTGTTCATTTCCTACAAATATTCCACAAAATTAGCATAAAATTCAGCAATTTACAATAATGAGCTTACAAATCTGTACTGATAAGTATAAAGGATTTAAGTCCAAAAATGTCGATTTTGCATTAAGTACATAATCAGACTCAGAAAAAAATTCTCTGTCGATTGGTATAAAGGATTTACATCCATGTCGTATAGTCTTTGAGAAAATCCATTGGTAAAAAAAGATTAAAGTCAGAAATTTAGCATTAATCTTTGGTATAAAATATTTAATCAGATTTTTTCCCTTTATTAAAGAAGATTGACAATCACTGAATGGTATAAAGGGTATAAATCAACATAATCCCTTTTTCCAAATCGATTCTTCTGGTTAGTTTTTCGTTAAACTTTATTTTTCGTCGCCTGAAAAATCAAGAATATGGACTTAAATCCTTTATACTTATCAGTACATAAATATGACCTTATTTCTACAAAATTTTTCAAAATTCCCTGACTTTTCCAGACTCATTTAAATTCCCTGACTTTTCCAGACTCATTTAAATTCCCTGACTTTTCTGTGATTCCCTGACCACGGCCTAACTCGATCTTCTCCTCTCTTTCTCCCCTACTTTCGGCCTTAACAAAAATCCTAAACCCTATTGTTATTGCGGAATCCAGTTCTTCCTCCTCAGATATGTAGAGGGCGCTTTTACTTACTGTTTTAGAGGGAATTTTTGTATCTTTACATTATGTTAGAGGCGCTTTTTTCGATTGTTTTTGTAAATGTAATTGAGCTTTATTACATTTTAATGTAAATATGGTAAACTGCTGTGTACCATACTGTGCTTCCGATTCACAGAAAAAATGTACTGATATTTCGTTTCACGAATTTCCTTCCAAAATGAACTTAAGAGGTAAATGGTTATAAGCTATATCTAGAACAAATTTCGTGGTTAATGATAAGTTAGCTTCCTCCGTTGTCTGCTCCAAGCATTTAAAAACTATATATGAATTGATATACCCAAAGCTTATAAAATGCTCTTTATGGGAATGTGATATAATTCAGCATAAGAAAAATATATGCTCTTTAATATGCGCAAAAATTTTGCCTCTGGTTTTAAAAAATATGACAAAAAAGTTTACTAACGAAGTCAATTCAACTACAAAACATAATTTTTTTTCTAGAAAATATCTTAAATTTACTTAAAATTCAGAAAATAATAAACAAGTACTAAAATAAAATCGTAATTGCCAACTTCTCAACTTTTTAAATAACACTACTTTTTTTTTTTTTTTTTTTTTTTTTTAATGCTTTATCTAAAGACTGAAATTCTATTGTTAAACAAGGATCCTTATATAATATAAAGTTAATTCATATATCATTTATATTATTAACTTACAAATACACTTCCTCGTTAAATCCGTTGAATAGTTTCGTAAATGAATGTGATTTAAAATCTTGGTATTTTTAAGTACTTATGTTTATTTTTTAATAAAAATTATTTCTTTTAATACAATGAAACACGTAATTATTATTGTCATCATTATTTTGAGTCACAATTCAGTATCAGTATTTAAAATCATCAGGAATTGTTCAATATATATATATATACATATTAATAAGAAATGAACACCATGAAACAAAGACAATATCCTAACGAATGAAACTGAAGTAATAATTAGAAGGAGCACAGGCCACAACGGATTAAGATGAGCTTAAATTTTACTAGCGTCAAACTTATCCGAAAATCTCTACAAAAGCGTATGATTAGAAAAAAAATTAAGCTTATTTATTATTATTATTAAGTGAGAATATATAGATTTCTAATTCTCCATGTGATACTTGGTTTCATCTTCTGCAATGTTTGAAAAAGTTTTTAATATATATATATTATATTATATTTCATTTTGAATAATTATTGTATCGAATTTTAATATAAATTTTATTTATTAAAAAAAGGTTTTATTTTTCACCTTATTTCCATTTTAATTCATTGTTAACATCTCAGAGATATTGCTCAATGATAGTGATTTCAAATAATTTCTTATATCATTGTCAATAACTCAGTGTATTTTGCTGTGTTGCTATATATTGCCCTTGATAAAGGTAATGCAGTAAATTTTAAAATTGTTTTGTCTTTATCTATTAACTTTTTCAATATGTTTTAATTTCTATATTTCTTTATTTCAAATGTAATATTTTATTGGTATATTGCTAAAGAAAATTTTTTTCTTCCTGTTTTTTTATCCTTATAATGTTGAAATATTAAAATTTATTTATATGGCAGAGAGCGGTTAAGCAAAATCATTAATTCTCTGCAAAATAATTTTGACATAACTGAATGCTGTGCATTGGGAGAAAATGCAATGTAACTTTTTACTATTATGAAGTCAAGCTAATGGCATTTAAAAATATTTCTTAACTACTTCAAACGTTATTTGGTTATTTATTGTACGAAAAAATGTCCAAAATTCTGATATAACTACATTTTTTTTTATGTATTTATTAAATTTATTAGACTCCTTTTTACATTAACACATTTTAAAGAATTTGAAAATAAGAAGACATTTTTTATAAGAATTTGCAAATTCTGTATGCGATTAATATTTCTATTACTATAGCACCTTTTAACAATTTCAAAATAAGGAATTTATTTTTGAAATATAATGAAATCGTTAGATATTATTCTTTTATCATTATCTTAATAACAATTCTATCATTGTATCTAATTATAAATACTATGTAAAATGACCTAAAATGTGTGCGATTTATATTTTTAAATATAAAACTGAACATCGTGCAATGTAATCAACAGTCTGTATTTTTTATTTTGTAATAATTAAAAGGCCTATTTCAGTGGGAAAATTTTGCAATTTTTTCCCTAAAATATTAAAAACTTATAGATATCAAAGTTTCGAATGAATGTTTTATAAATTTTAATTGTTAAAAATAATCAAAAGATTGTGTATAATAAATAAATAATGAATAAATATTCATAAATAAATTGATTTAATTTGATATGTAATTATTATTATTATTATTATTATTAACTTCTTCAACTTTTCTTCAATCTAAATATTTTGATTTTATCATAATAATTGAATTAATTTCTTTACTACTATGAATCTTTTTTCTATAAAAATTTTTCTTCTATTTTTAAGTACAAAGACTAAAAAATAAGAAGGGGAGAAAAGAATTAGAAAGAAAAGAAATATAAATTGTTCATTTTGCACCTTTATGTACGGAGAATAACCTCTAATAAGCACTATTTACAGTGGGAAAACGCGCCATCTGGTGGGAAAAAGAGTTCTTTAGTGATTCCGAAACTAACGGTGATTGTGAAGGCCGCAAAGGGAGAAAAGAGATAGAGTTCGGCCGTGCCCTGACTAGTGGCCACCCTGAATAATAAAATATGGCTATTTTGGACTTTCTTCATTTTATTAGATGTATACAGCCTTTCTAACTTAAATGCAATGATATTTCTTTTATGATCTAAAATCTGCTGTATCCAAGCTATACAAAATTATGGTCCTGTACTGTAAGCGAATTACCTTTTTTAAAAAGCGAATTTCCAAAGATAGAAAGCTGACAATTTTTTTTTTCTCTTATCTTATGTGAGTTTTTTTTTTTTTTTTTGGGGGGGGGGGGGGAGGGGGGTTGAACAGATTTTAATCACTGACAAAAAGACAAATTTTATTAACTTGGAAGTTAGTTATTTTGTTTATTAATGCATTGTTTAATTATTTATTCTTATATGCTTTTGTTTTTTTACTTTTAGGTCACAATCAAGATTCCCCAGAAGAATTCATAAATTTGACTTTCAAAGGAAAAAAAAAAAATGAACTTTTTATATGTGTAATTTTTGATACTGTTTATTGAAAACCATTGGGGTTCCCAAACTTTGTTGCTTTTGATAAAATATTAATTTTTTTTTTATAACTGCTTGGTTTTTTTTTCAATAAAAAAATCATTGTTAACACAGTTTTTTTGTTTTGTCTTTTGATGTATTAAACTTATTGAAAATTTTTCATTCCAATATGATAAATTTATTTTCTGTGTAAAATCTTATTATTTTTTTTTAAGAACATATAAATTTTACCCTACTTGCTTAGGTAATTAATGAAATTCAAATTAAGCTCCTTTCATATTGGAAGTAATAAAAAATGTATTAAATATTTAATTAGTAAAATACTTAAACAATCTATAAAAATATTTGACTAATATTTAACTTGCATACAATTAAAAACTTATGCTTATTATGTTTGTTTATGTAAAATATTTAAGGGGCCATTGCCTGTCAATGCCATCAGCCAAAGCTCATGTTATTTATAGAGAAATTTATTATAAGAATTACTCATACATTACTTAATATACTTTTTTAGTCATTTCACATTCAAAAATTTCTCAACCATTGAATTTTTTTTTTTTTTTCGTTATCCAGAAACTAAAAAAAAAAAAAAAAAAAAAAAATACAAAATCAGCAGTTAAAATACTATTCGTTGTATTAATTCAGAAGCCACGAATACTTCTCTGCAAGTCCTGGTAGGGGAGAGTGGGGATGAATGGGCCATTTTTCATGTTTTTACTGATAACATTCACCATATGTAATTCAGAATTTTGTAACATTGCTCATAAGTACACTTCAGTAATCAGTTACATATAAACATACTAACTTTAATAAAAAGTTATTGTTTTAAATTAATTTCTTTTTACATGAATGTACGTTGTCCTAATCATCCACACCATTGGGGATGAATGGGACAGGACTGGAGTTAACAAAGAAAAGAAAACAAAATGGAAAGTAAATAAATTTTTAAAGTTAAATTGGTTTATGTGATTTTATTACACACTATGAATTTAGTGAAATTAACATAAACTGATGTATTGACTCAAATTAACATCAAAAGGCAAAAAGTCCTTTGGTTCGCACAGTTCCTGATGCTCTAGGCTTTGGTAATTTAATCTAATAAGATCTAATCTAAAAATAAATAAATAAGACACTAGAAAGATATAAATCATTATAATAGAGTACAAATTATCCAGATAAATTTTTGTTTCAGACTGATCAGGAAAAATCAGCATTCTATTTTGCATTACATTAATAATCACCAGGATTTATTTAATTAGCTTGATTGAAATTGTGATTTTAATCAAATTATTATTAGCTCATTTATTTCTTAACTATTGATATTATTGATTTAAGTTGCATTGAATATTCTAACTTATAATTTTTTTAATCATAAAATTATAAACCAAAATCAGAACAATTAATTTCAATCTATTTTTCTTTAAATCCATGCTACTTTTATAATTACATGTTATAACTACTGAACTACAGGTTATAAAAATATTGAAAATCTATTTACGATTTGTTTTAATATAATTATTGTGTACAATTTTAAATTAGCATATAGTGGAGAATGTCCCATTCATCCCCACCACCACCACCTGATCATATAAAACAGGAAATAGGCTTAAGGAACAATTGTCAATATTCTTCTTGAATATCATAAACACAATAAAACATTATGCCTTTTCACCATATAAGAGTTATATTAACTTTAAGCAAATAGTTAATTTCTTAACTACTACCTAATTGAATCAGTAAAAACTTACTTTGGCAGCAGAAAGACACTCGTTTTTTCTGCCCTTCTATAGATAGCACAATTCTGAAACTACACTTGATGAATGACCTCAGTACTGCCATATGTTAGAAAAATTGTCAAGTTTATGGTGCTTGCAACACATAAAAATTTTGCTATTGTCCCATTCATCCCCATACTCCCATATACTAAAATCATTTTCCCCCTTCATCTATTTCCGTGTGGGGAACTAAAATGATCCCTTCACATATATACTTCTAGCATGTATTTAAGCCTGAGATATGATATTTCTATATGAACTTTCTCAATACCTCTTAAAAGTTTACTGGATGCTAAAATGTGGGTGATCTTGGCTAAAACATCCTTCCCCATAACATTCATTCAGTAATTCGAAAGTTCAAAAATTTAGTATGAATTTAACCAAGACTTATATTTTCAGGGATTTCCATTCTTCTATGTCTTTAACATGTTCGCTGCCGATCCCGCGCTAGTGCGGGATGTGACGTATTGCTTTGCAGGTGAAAGTTTACTTTACGCTGCCGCTTGGCGAAATTTTGAAAATCTCCAAGACGGTGGCATTTCACATCGTGTTCTGAATAGCAACGTTTTCAAAAATTGTATATAGTAAATGATTTATCATTAATATTTTATTTATAGTCCTCATTTGTTAGAAACGAAAAAATACATCAGCAACTAAATAATTATAGCAAATTTTAACGGTTCTCTATAATAATAGTTATCTGATCTGTTTACCCTCTGATCTATACCCCTATCCCAAAATGCATGAGATTAAAAAATATGCAAAATTTTGTACTGTAGCCATCAATCAGTATTGGCATGAAATTAAAAAATATGCCTCTAAAATTCAAAAGTACCTCTTAAATTCCAACTTCCCGTCCGTGAAGGATAAAAATTTTTATGGTATGTTCCCAGATAACCTTGAGGGGTAGCTCAGGCCGTCGCAAATTGCCCATTGTGCAGCATTAGTGCAATGTAAAACTCAACCAACCTTAAATTCCAACACTATTAAACCAGCCAAACAACACTAATGCAAACATCAGAAATATTCATATTTCAAAATAGATAGTTGGTTGGATTTTACATCACACTAGTGCTGCGCAATAGGCAATTGGGAAAGTCTGAAGCTCACCCCTAGATGTGGTCCAGAAGCATGCCCTCGAAATTTTGATCCTCCCGGAAGAATATTTCAAAATAGAATGCTTTCTCTCTAATAAAACACGTATACTCAATACGCGACCGAAGTTATGACGTCAGTGATTTAATATTTTATCTGCTTAGTACAAACGAAACTATTTGCTATGGAAATTTAACTTATTACTCATTAACTCCAGAGTTTGCCTTTACCGAGCAGACTAGAGCCCCTAAATAAAATAATAAGCCGGCGCATCACCTCCATTTTTTTGCCTCCGAAGAGGACAGGATTTCCACTTGGCGTCCTTATCGCTTCCCTAATGATTTTAAGAAATCTTGATCTGAAGCTAATCCGGTCAAGATAAGAGCAATAAACAACAATAATATTCCTAAAAACACATTTTTTTCACAGTACATTCTCAGGATGTTATTTTATTCTGAGGATATCCTGTGGATGAACTGGGATAAGATGTGTTGTTAGGGCAGTTTCTGTTTCTTTCACAAAATGTCGCCAAAACTCAAATACACAGTCTGCGAACACTTTATATTCACTTCTTGAATGATTATAGCAGTTTATCACTAAACAAACTTCCATATCATTGTTTACTTACCTAAAATTGTGAAATATAATAAACAAGTTACTTTAAAGTAACGTAAGACGATAAAAAAAAATGTTTATCGTTTGTTTATCAGAGAAACACGCTGGGTACACGTGGCAACCCTAAGGCAACAAAATGCCTGATGCACCAGCTCGTATATATAGGAGCCTTAGAGCAGACGAATTTTCATACGTTTGACATCATACAACGTTTTGATGTAACACATTATGCAAACAAGCAAAGATAAACACAAAGACCATAACATCTGGCGATGTAGTGCTCTTGTGAAATACGCCAAACACAATCGGCAGGTTAAAGGAAAAAATCGCCATTTCAAATATTAGTCACGTGAGATCGGCAGCGAACGTGTTAATAAACAAAAAATTAATTCCTTTTAGTATTTTCAATTTAAATAACATGTAATGTCTAACTTCCTTCATTTTTGCAACAAAATTGAAGTACGCGAAACTTACACCCTTTTTGTTCATGTTAAATGATCTTCTTAATTTTACAAGACTATTCCAGCTTCTTAATTTTACAAGACTGTCTTGCTTCTTTATTCATTACTGAATTGTGTGATCGTTGGTCATCTGACAACTATGTGACAAGATTAATATTAGTTTATTAATCTTGTCACATAGTTTTATTAGTCTATCATGGAGAGTCAGCTCTTAGGTTAGCTAGCCACTTGTAAATCATGATTACCCCACGCTGATGAGCTGTTCCAGCACAAATTCATTTATTTGTAAAATTTTAAGTTATAGACATTATACTTTGCATCTGAAATATTTTAAAATAAAGTGACAGAGAAAACTTAAAAAAGAAAAATTTTATTTAAATATTTTTATTATTCAATAATGTAATTTTTGAATATTTTTGTTGTAACTATTCATTTAAAATCTTAATCAAGATGTTGTCATAATTTTGAAATTTACGTAGAAACTACTTAAGAAGGAAAAAATAAAATCACAGTGCACAAAATTTATGTAAGACTATATTGGATAGAAAGTGCTAAGCCTTGGTTGATGATTCCTATGCCTCAACACACTTGCTCCTTGATTTGCCTGCCTTAAGGGCCCTCTTCACTCACTGCCGCCGGAAGCCGAAGCTAACGTTATCCTATGGGAAATTTTTCTTTACAAATAACTTATTAACTAAAGCGTATTTTTAAATTCTGTTTTCACATTCTGAAAATTCCAAGCTGTTAAATTAACGGACCTTTTTTAAAAAATTATTTTTTTAATTTTTTTATATTTTATTTTGAAGCTGCAAAATGCGAATTTTCAATATGTGAATTTTTTTCTTTTTGCAATTTCAAAATAAAATATTAAAAATAAAAAAAAAATACATTTTTAAAAAAGGTCCATCAATTTAACAGTTGGGAATTATCTGAATGTGAAAACAGAATTTAAAAATATGTATTAGTTAATATGTTATTTATAAAGAAAATTTCCCCATAAAATAACATTGGCTCGGGCTTCTGGCAACGGTAAGTAAATAGGGCCGTTAAACTAATTTTATGTTTTTTTTTTTGCTCAGTATCAGAGTATTTATTTTATATGTATGACTTATTCCCTCCTCCTTTAAAATTTTACTTTTGTTTGTGTTTTTCTTATGCAAATGTGTCCTTATCAGATTTTCCATGGATCAGGGAAGATCTAGAAAAGTTAGGGAGAACTGCAAATATCACCCAAAAAACTAGAAAAAATATGTTAACCTAGAAAATGCTTTCAGAGCATGCACTATAAAATAAACCAATGAAATGCCTTTATAATCTTTGTTCCCTTTTGCATAATTCAGATGAATCAGAACAAAGGAATGATGCATGTTTTGACTGTTTATGATAAGGTTAAGTTTAACAGTGTACAACTGAAAATTTATTTAAATAATCAGAATACAGATCACATGTAGTGATTAGAACAAACTTCTGTACGTCTAGAGTGGAGTATTTATGTTGTTAATAGTAGGCTTTTGTGTATTATTCAACTTTGAATTGAAAACAATGAGCAAGAAAATTTTTTAATGTATAATCAATGAATTAAAACTTGAATCTTAATGATAAATTCAGATTTTGGATTGTAAATGTTCTGACCAAGCTGAATTATATTTTAATTGTGTCAAATCATTTTCTTTAAGTTATACAGATAAGTAGGCATTTTTTAGCCACAAAGAAGTACAAAATATTAAAATTTGTAAAAAATATAAACGTGTTCAAATTTCAAAACACTTCTGCGTCATTCTTGCAAGCAGTTTTGAAAACAAATGAGAAACAAGTTTTCATTACCATAACACAACATCGATATAGGAAGTTTTTTGTTTTCTACAAATAAAACGGGGTAAAAATCTAAGTAAAATTAGCTTTTATAAAAACAATGAAGGCCTTATTTTGAAGATTTGACTTTGATAAAACTTTTCATCGTGGATCTGCAGTATCATGAGGTGCATCTTGACTTGATGTGTTAGGTAACAAAACTAAATTTTCGTCCGCCTCTTTCTCCAGACGAAAATTAGTTTCATCACCTAACACATCAAGAGAAGCTACACCCAGGGCCCGACTTAGACTACCTGCAGCCCCGGGGCAAGCCTATTCTGGGGGGCCCCCTTGCAGTGGCATAAGAGGTCTTTAGGTTGCAGAATTTCTGTATTCGCCTGTAGGGGGGCCCCTTCCAGAAGGGGGGCCCAGGGCATTTGCCCCGTATGCCCTGCCGTAAGTCGGGGCCTGGCTACACCTGATGTCTCAGATCCATGAAGAGAATTTTCATCGAAGCTTCAAAGTAAGGCCTTCTTTGTTTTTATAATGTATATAGAAGTTTTATATTAATTCAAGAAAATTAGTCTTTTGTAAAGTGAAAATTCAGTTTTTTTTTTTTTTTTTTTTTTTTTTTTTTTAAGTGTTTTACATTTGTGTACTACATAGTGCAATCGCATTCAGTGACAGCAACTCATTAAAGGTCACATTGCCAAGAACATCTGTGTGAATGTGTGTGGAGGGAAGAAAACTTCCCTGAGGATGCTACTAGAGAAAGGGAAAATGTTTTAAACTTTCAAAGCCTGTGAAGGAGGGAAATAGTACTACAGTATTTAAGAGGAATGAAGTGAAACTTTTGGTATGCATATGGGAGTAGAAAGAAGACAAAACTGCAGAAGGAATTTTCACTTCTTAAATTACTTGTGAAACCGGAAAAGATTTACTTCAATACACTTTACTTTCGGAAATAATAATATTTAGAATATACAATAGATGATTTTACTTAAATATGCATGTGTACATGTTTATATATATTGTAAAATTCCATTCAAGCGCTCCTTCAATCTTCAAGGAAAATAGGGATATATTTGGAGAGGGGGCAGATAAACTGTAAAAATTGGCAAAAATATAGAAATTTACATGCATTTTCCTGCTAAAATTAAAGGCTTAAAAACTGATTTTAAACAAAAACATATTTTTTAAGTTGTAATGATTAAAAATAAATAAATATAGTAAACTCTTGGTTAACCAAGAAATTCTCCCCCCACCCCACTCTTCCAATAAGTTGTTTGTTTTTAAAATAATTGCTGCTATTTTAGGAAGCTTATGTTCTCTGTTTTAAAATAATTACAGTGTCTAATTTATTAAAAAACAAACCATTCTTCATATTTATAAAGGAGAATCCTATAAAAGAAATAACATAATGAAACTGTCTCCTAAATGGACAGTCTACCGCTGAGCATAAGGGAGCAGTTATCTGCAGTTTTCAGAACAAATGAAATTCCTTTGAAAAGCAGGAGGGGATGCTTTTGTTGTATTTTATGGTGTATATGCATTATGGTTATTTTTTACTTTCTTCCATATGATTTATGCAAGCAACATAATATATATATATATTTTTTTTTTTTTTTTTTTTTTCTCGCTCTCGAGGATTTAAACTGATGTTTTAAGTTTTGAATTTTACATTTTTAATGTTTAGATTTGTATTTATGTAAATATACATTTATACAAATCCTTGTTGAAATTCCTTAATCTTATTCAATCTTAAGAAAAAAATAATACAATAAGTCACAACATAATCTGTAATATATATATATATATAATAATGATGATCTATTAAGCATAGTAGAAGCCAAGCAACAGATACAAGGTCACTGAAACACCAATGACCAATAAGATTAAAAATTTTTTATCACTGGATGAAATACACTAATGTAAAGAAACCAGATTTATTAATTAACAGCCTGCAAAACAAACGAATCAATAAAGTAACACAACAAATCTTAACATAAAACCATAAATTTTATCAAAATTTATGAAAAAATAATTTAAGAAACTTAAGATAGGAAGGAAGGAGGCAGGTGGCAAGACTTGTGACTTGCCTGTGGGGTTAAACTAGTTTCACGCCGGCAACACTCACCCAGCCTGCCACGACCAGAATAGAGTCATATGGATTTAAAAAAGCAAAATTTCAAAGCAGATGAATAACAATGAAACCACGAAGCAACAATGAAATTCACTGATAGATTACATTGTGTTTAATAGTATGATTAGAATTTTAAGAATAGTTGACAACTCAAAAAGGAAGAAACTGAAATTTTATTGGAAAAAGAAAGTTTGCATAGTAATATAAAGTAAATGCAACAAGCCTTCTGCTTTTTTTTTTTTTTTTTTTTCCACAAACCCATCCAGCCTTACAACACCACACCACCTCCGTAATCAAACATCTGCCCACCCAATCACCACCTTTTTTATTGTCTTTTATTATTTTTTTTTTTTAATGTACTGACAGAGACATGGTTGAGGATATAAAATAGAAAATACAAAGTTTTTAGGAAAACCCATTTTAGGAGTGGCTGTGATCAGTTTATTAATATTCTTGTTTTTAAACTTCGCAGAGCATAAATTATTAATTCGAAATAAATTCCACATTTTGCACAAATTTGATGTTGGCTATAAAATCCTAATTTCTCATTCAAAATGGTTTTGCTGCCTTGATCAGGGCTGAAACAATATAAATTGCTATGATTAGCTATATATTGTTTTACAAAATCGATGCAGCTTTCACAGCTTTATGAAGTACATGCCCCCTGAAGAGTTTATACTTCAAATTTTAAGCAATTTTATCCAATTATTATTTCTGTGGTCCTTTATTTACTTTCTCCGTCATTACGTTTTATTGGTCCTTTTTTATTATTATTATTTATCAATTGAAATTTCTGGTGCAAAACTGGATGGTATCTGGAAACCCACGGGGTATCTACCAGAAATTACAGTATATATAATTGAGAAAACTACAAAAAACATTTAGAAAAAAGTTGGAGTTAGGGCTTTTTAATTTATGAGACAGACTAATGTTGAACAAGCAATAATTTGATACACTGAAAATAGAGTTCAAACATAAAAATCTTTATAAAAGGATAATTTTTATAAAATCAAATTTGGTAAAAGAGCCATGACATTTTTCTGTTTTAATGATAATTATGTTTATTAAAATAACATCAGATGTGAAGTAACGCTAAAAAAATAATTAATAATAACAATAAAAAATAATTTTAATAATTTTAATTCTTATAACTTAAATAATAAATAGTTAAAATATATATTAAAAAAAATTAAATCATTTCCTATTTGGCCCTCTTTTGATGCTGTCATAATAAACATGATGACCATTAAAACAGGAAAATACTAGGGTCATTTTTATAAATTTGTATTTAGTGAAGACACCCTATTTATAAAATTGAATTTTGCAAAGGGGCTTTTAGAAAGTGAATGTTTGTGAAGGGCAGCCTCAGTTTTTTCCTGAATCACCTGCAGTTGCATGCGATTTTTTTGGACCAAACTATTTTTTATTAATAATTGTTGTATAAATAAAGGTTTAAAAAAAAAAAAAAAAAAATAAGTATTATTATGTAAAGGAAATCAATTTTACTGTTGAACTAAACAATCTAATCAAAAGTTTCTGGCCAAACAAACTTGTGAAAAATAAACTATCAAAATCAAGCCTCAAGTGCTTTTTTTTTAATTAAATACTTCCATAATCATAATGTACTAAATACTTTCAGTTCAGTGTTTGTGTTCAGGGGCTACCCCTTATTTCAGGGTTCTTCATTTAATTCATCTGTATTTTCATATTTCTACAAAGTTATATTCTATTTTCATTGGTTATTCATTTGTCATCCAGGTGATAGGTGAACGAATTGCAAAAAGATTTAGGACTCCTGGTCTAAATTATTTGAGTATCATTTGAAATTCTGGGTTTTTTTTTAATTTGAGGTTTTAATTTTCAGGGTTTTTACCTTTGAATCACAATCACCCCTAGGTGTCGATTCAGGTAAAAAGTGGGTTCTTTTTGCTGCCCCTTCACAAAATACCACATCATAAAAAAGGACACTTCACAAAATTCACATCCATAAATGAACCCTTTATAAAATTCAGATTTATAAAATGAGCCCATTCACAAGATTTTATTTTATAAAAATAATCCTTTTATATAATATTTCCAAGTTTTCAGCATTATTTTTAATTAATTGCTTCAACAAAACTCTATTAACTTGATATTTAACAATATATCAAATGACTGTTAAGATACAAGGTTTTATATAATATATATATTTTAAAGAATAAGGGACGATCACCAAATGAGTGATTAACTGTGCCAAATGTGGTGGTATTTTTATCACCAACTTATTTATAGTAACCATTGATTTACAGTCATATTTACACTACTATTTTCAAAAATTCAAATGTATCTGTGTAGCATCATGCTAGTTGTCGTGTGCTGCCAGTGGATAATGTAGTGCTTTCAATCTGTCTTTTGGAAGTTTTTATATATTTTTTTTATGGAATTATTTCTTGAAAATGTTTGATAACTATATTTTTAAGTGTTTTATGATTAAAGGAGAAAAAAACCTGTGATTGGTTACGTGTGTAAATTTACGGTATCAAAAACCAGATCAAGTGGATTAGTATAAGTAAATAGATTATTTTATTCTTTTTATGAGTCAAAAAATAAGTTTTTTAATTTGAAAGATTTTTTTTTTTTTTTAAGGGGGGGGGGGGGGCGGGTTCAAGGAAAAAACCTCCCACCTGACCAAAAGAAGTGAGGGGGGAATGGACCTTATGCACGAATGGCATCGGCTGAGGGTATTTACTGATATAAGCGGCTAGTATTGGCTGATAGAGAAGTAAACAAAAGTTTCGAGCTCAGTGATTGGTGAAAAAACTTTTAGATACCCTCAATGACGCGCAGTGCATAAGGTCCATTATTTGCATTTTTAAGATTAGCGTGTGTGAATTTATGGTATCAAAAATAATTTTTTTTTAAGAATCAATAAAAAGGCTTTTTAATTTTAAAAATATTATATATATAATATATGTGGTTGCATAATGGTCTGTATTATTAACTGAGAGGAGACCCTCTAATTCCATTATTTATGGCTTGGAGGAACCAATCATTACATAGGCCTAATGTCCAATCCATACTTTTACGTGGTGCAGCTGTTAGTAATGTCTAGCATTACAAACCAACAAACACATTGGCCGGCATGGTATGACTTGGTCAGTTCCTCCTTCATATTTCAAAATGTACATATCCTTCATATGTACAATGGTCCATTTTATGAGTTTACATCATGCATTGAAAGTATTTTATCAGTCTCCAACAATACAAAATGAACTTATAAATGCAGTATTGCCAGATTTGAGACTTTTTTATTCTATATGTACCACTAAATTTCAGTTGTAAAGGCTGCCTAATCACTTCGAAGATTAATTATCTATAATGTAACCAAATATCACTTCTCAAAATTATTGGTGATGATTGAATAAAAAACGTCCCCAAGTTTAGCAACATTGTATAAATGTTCTGCCAAATCATGTAAAAAGCAAAATTAGTGAAGAAATAAAATCATCTGTATAATCTGTACAGTCTGTATCATCTGTTTGACAGTACACCACATGTTTCACACACAGATTAAATATCTCAAATGCTTTGTTTTGTTTATATTAAAGAAAGAAAAATTGAAATGAAAGAAGCATTATTAGGATTTTTTTCACACTGAAAGGTAAGAAGGCTGCTGAACTCAGCAATGAAATACTAGAAATAATGGAAAATGTTGGTTTAAACATCATTAAAGGCCATTCACAAGGCTATGATAATGTTGCTACTATGAGCCGCATTCGTGGAGGCGTCTACCTTTTTTCTTACAAAGTAATAATAAAAAAAAAAAAAAGTAAAATATTTCATTTCAGTAAGCAAACTTAAGGGTCTAATTTTCAATTGTGAAAAGAAATATTTAAACTTCTTCTTATTATTTTTAACTGCTTCACAAGATAAAAGGTGATCACTAAGCTTTTCGTTGAGATGAAGTAAATGGTTCAAGTACAGGGACACTCAAAAGTATTCAAATACATTACGTCTATTGGAGAAATTGCAGGTAAGTAGAGTTTCACATCTATAGACTGCACTAAACCAAATGAAACGAATATCGAACATAACGAAATGAACATAAAAATATCTTTATTACAACCAGACACAAAGCTTTTCGCTATTATCAAAATAGCATCATCAGGTGTAATAAGTAACATAGTAGCCAGCAATATATAATTGAGAAGTTCAATACGGTTAAAAAAAAAAGTTCAGTCCACAAAAGGTCGCACAGGCACTACATGGCAAAAAACTTGAAAAAAAGAATTTCAATACACGTGTATTGAAATTCTTTTTTTCAAGTTTTTTGCCATGTAGTTCCTGTGCGACCTTTTGTGGACTGAACTTTTTTTTTTAACCGTATTGAACTTCTCAATTATATATTGCTGGCTACTATGTTACTTATTACACCTGATGATGCTATTTTGATAATAGCGAAAAGCTTTGTGTCTGGTTTTAATAAAGATATTTTTATGTACGTGTTTTTAAAAGTGATTTTATACTTTTTCATTTTAAAATAGACTTATAAGAAATACCGTCTATAGATGCAATGGTACGAAATTCTTTTGTATGTCTCTGATACGAGCTACAGTTACTATATTCATCAATAAAAACTATACAACTAATTCCTTATTACTCATGATTTTATATGAACCAAATTTGATATCAATTGGATGATTACAGAATGCCACCGGAATTCTTCTGTATGGTCTTGTAAATAAATTATTTAGTCTACACACCTTTTATCTAGAGAAAACATGCTTTTAAGCATTTTAATAGTGTATGTTAAATTCATTGTGTTGAATGCAGCATAAATGCACTTACATAAAAATCTGTCCATAGGCTATAATGTCACGAAATTATATTCTGTATCCCTATAAACAAGCCATAAACATTATATACACCAATAAAAATTATACAACTTATTCTATGTAGCTCATGAATAATTGTTCGAAATTTGACATAATTTGGATGAGTATGTGACATTTTTGGAACACTTTTGTAAGGTCCTGTAAATTTATTATTAAATCTAAGCACATGTTTTTTACAGAAAACTTGCTTTTGAGCATCTCAATAATGTATATTAATTTCATTTTGATGAACCATGTTAAAATGCATTTAAACTAAATTCTGTGCATAGGCTGTAATGATAAAAAAAAATTAATGTGTCCCTGTGCATGAATCATAAACACTATAAGTATTAATATGTATATACACAGCTATTTCTGTATAGCGTTTGAACATGTGTACCAATTTGCAAGTCGGTCGGAGGATTTTTGCAGCTGCTATTGCAATACATACAATTTATGCTCATAGACTGCATTGATAAACATTTTGGTGTGTCTCTGTGCATGAAATACAAATAGAAGATAATAACAATAAGAAAGCACCACAGAACTAGTGTTTTAAAGTAATAAGTACGAAACTCTGAATAAACACCATAAAATGCAATAAACTTACAACAATTGCTTTGGGTGAAAAGAAAATACGACCCTTCATCAGGCAAACAAAGTAGGCACGAGTGCTACAATCAAAGCGGCAACGCACAAAATCATTCCAAGTAAAGAGCAAAAATATATAAAGATGAATGTAAATATAAATACTGGTGTGATCAGAATTATCAAATAAAAAAAGAAAATAAATAAATAAATAATATTAATAATCTGGTGTGTCACTCACATGACTTTCTCTTACCCTTAAATTTAATACACTATAAATACAGGTCGGAAATTAAGAGGTAACATAACAAGTACTGTTATGTAAACCTATGTTAAACAATTCAAATTAGGCTTCAGAAGAGTTTTATATGATAATTAGTTCTATGTGAGGGGGCTACTGCCCCCTCAACCCCCCGTTTCATTAATGCACCTACATTTATATAGAATTTAAATGTTATTAAAATTAAAAGTTTACTTAAAATTATACAGACAATTTTCACACACAACATTCCTTGAAACTTATCAATCTTGATCAAACTTATCATAACTTCAAAATACAACATTTGGATCTCCTAAAATTATTCGTTTTTAAGTCACTCTAAGAGACACAGACAAAGATCAAACGTTAAAAAACTTGACTATGGTAATCAGGAAGCCTCAAAACGTGTAAATATACAAAAAACAAGCGATGAATATTTAGCTTAAAAACATACATTATTTACCATATCTCTATGAGGAATTTATTTCAATTCCCGAGCAGCTTTCCTGGAAATGGTAAAATATTATTAGTAAAGCACATCCACTAACAACAAAAAAGAATTATTGCTTAACACTAGAACGCCCGCTACCTTTTTCCCCCTAGAACGCCCGCTACCTTTTTCCCCCTAGAACGCCCGCTACCTTTTTCCCCCTAGA
This sequence comes from Salticus scenicus, assembly GCA_963930645.1. Taxonomy (NCBI): domain Eukaryota; kingdom Metazoa; phylum Arthropoda; class Arachnida; order Araneae; family Salticidae; genus Salticus; species Salticus scenicus. The sequence continues at coordinate 85,991,337 of OZ005661.1, forward strand.
ACGCCCACCGGAGTCATTTCGACTCCTGCGAAATTTAGAAGGATTAATAATGTGCAAATGCACAGATATAAGTAAATAATTAAACTAGAATATTTCAGCATATATTTAACAGCATTTTCATTTTTAAAAATAAGAGAAAAATATTTAAATGTACAATTTTAAGAATTTCGATTAGAAATGTTATCCAATAAAATAAAATACTTACAAAATATTTTTTTACGTATAGGTTTCTGGAATACAGGCTGTGCAAGTATATTTAGTCTTGCCTAAACATTTTCCACAAACCATTTTTCTCGCATAATATACAATCTTTGACAGTCATGTTTCCTTTACAAAGTTTTATTTCACATTTTCGTCTTTTGAGAACTCCTGTTTCTAGTGGCTGCGCCATGGAAAGCTTTCTTTCTTTTTTTTTTTTTTTTTTCATTTTTAGCAGATATGTAATTTTTACGTAACCGGTCTGCTAGTAATTGAATAAACGTTTGCCTGCTTAGCTTTGTTTCTCCAGTAATCTCTTTGTAAATGATCAATAATTTATTGCAGCTAAATCTAAGACATTATAAAAAGTATGCACAGACCATCTTCTTGAGGAAGCTTTTACAGAGTATTCCCCTTATTAGATTCATCATTTGGTGCGTCACCTTCTTCATTTATATCAGAATTCGACGAAATATTATTTTCATATATAATTTCTTCCCTTTCAACATCATTTTCGGATAAATCACCGCCTTCAGATTCATTTTCTAAAAGCTCTCATGAAAGCGGAGTTATTTCTTCTGGTGTAAGACATTTTTACGCGACATATTGAAATATTTTCTTTTTATTATAAAGAACACAATTTCTCAGCGAAAGGAAAAACAGATTGAAATGATTTTGAACTAAATGCAGATCAAATAACTAAATGAATGTATTTTGCAAGAAACAGGCAATATTTCCAGCAGGCGCACAGAACTAACAATTTTTACCCAACAAAGGGGTGGAATAAAGGAAGGGACATGAAAAACACTATTTTCCTATAACAGAGACAAAGAATACGGATCCCAAGGTCATGAAACGTGAAAATATTATTTTGCTTTTTCTGGAGTCTATTTGACTCCGACGGGCGTTCTAGGGGTATTTGCTTATAACTAATTAACAAAATCAGCAAATAAATTAAAATTTTCGGAATAAATAGACATTAAAAAAATAATAAAAGCCACAGAAGGAAAATAAGTAAAATTAAAATTTCAAAGAGATACCAGTGTTTAAATAGCACTTGGAGTGGAAAGGACTCCGCCGGGCATTCTAGTGTTAAATATTTGCAGCCCTGTATATCTATAGCAGATTTATATGCATACCACATGGTGCATCTAAATATAATCCTATAGTAATCATATATGGCCCAGCCTGAAATATACTTCCATTAATTTGCAACAATTGTCGCACTTTTATCTAGTTCTTTTGGGTAGCCCTGTAAACGAACAGTAAATGATTTCCCTACTGTATTCTACATGAGACATGTTTTTACGCATATAAAAAATATATATTCGTTTCATTTGGTTTAGTGCAGCCTATAGATGTTAAACTCTACTTAACAGCACTTTCCCCCATACACGTAATGCATTTGAATTCTCTTGGGCATCCCTGTACACGAACCATTTGCTTCATCTCAGTGAAAAGCTTAGTGTAGCATCCCTATATCACACACATTTAGAATACAGAGTTTGGAATTTCTGCTACTATTTGTTCTTGAGATATGCAGATAACAGACACACACACACAGAGGCCATTCGCTAAAAACTTGATTTTCATATTCAGGGGACCTCAGAACATGTAAATATAACAAAAACTCACTTTCGAAAATTTGACCCTAAAACAATACTTTCTTTTCAACAATACCTTATGGATAAGAGAAAGTAAAAATATAACAAAAACTAAAAATCTTAAAAGTACCAAAATTAAATGAAAATCGGAGGAGTTTTGTGACTAATTTCCAAGCATCAGACAAGAACAGAGTGGAAGAAATATCTCATTAACAAGATTTTTAGAATTTTTTAATTTTTTAATCGTATTTATTTATTTATTTTCTTCTTTTACTTGACAATTCTGATCACACCAGTATTTATATTTGCATTCATCTTTATATTTTTGTTCTTTACTTAGAATGGTTAATTTAACTTCTTGAACTTGAATTGTTATATGTTTATGAGTCTAAACTTTTATTTTAGTTAATTTATTCTTTCACCGTTTGAGCTCAGAATTTATGTTCCTAGTATGTTACTTCCCAGCCGGTTCCCTTAATTTTTTTTTAAGCCATCACAAACCTAATATCAACTCTGCTACTAATATCTGGCCGCTGAGATGTGGGGTCATCACTGGACCCTGTGTACTAAGCACTCATCCATCTCTCTCTAAGTAGAACAGTTTTGTGCATTGCCGCTTTGATTGCAGCACTCATGCCTACTTTGTTTGCCTAACAAAGGGTTGTGTCTTCTTTCGACCCGAAACAATTGTTGCGAGTTTATTACATTTTATGGTGTTTATTCAAAGTTTTGTACTTATTACAAATAGAATACATACCCAAAACCATACAGCTAATTCCGTGTGGCTCATGAATATGTGTACTAACTTACAAGTCAATAAGTTGATTTTTGCAGCCGCTATGTATATGCTATGTATACACAAACATACTATGTATACTATGTAAGTAAACGGCTATGTATACACAAACAGACAGAACCCAAAATTTCTGCTGGTAGGCCATAATCATAAGAAAAGCTTTTGTGTGCCCCTGTACACGCAACCATAAACAACATGAACACCAAAAATTATACAGCTATTTCAGTATAGCACCTAAATATGTGTACAAATTTGTAAATCAATCAGAGAATTTTCGTGGCCTCAATTGCAGTACATACAAATTCTGTCCATAGGCTGTAATAAGAAATTTTTTTATGTGTCCCTGTACACAAACTACAAATAGAATACACACCCAAAACTATACAAGTAATTCTGCGTGGTTCCTGAACATGTGTACAAGTTTTCAAATCAATAGTTTGATTTTTGCAGCTGCTATCGCACGACATACAGACACCCAAACACAACCCAAAAACTTTTTGAGTCTCCACATGGAGGCCTGCACTGACGTTTTGGCAATAGAAAAATATAGATTTTGAGTAAGTACTTTCGAATTGAATCTATGAAATCCAGAAAATTAATTTTTAAAAGTTACTATGTTTTCATACTATTAATCATTCTTTAATTTAACTATGCTTAGTTACAATATAAAACAAAATAAACATCTTAAAAACACCATGTAAAAATCTAAGATTTGCTGCTTATTTTTTAATAATTTTTCTTCTTTAAGTAAATGGATGTACTGTTACACCAAGAGTAGAAATAAATTCATGCTATTTTTTAATATATTCTGGCAGTATTATGCAACCATTTGCCTAAATCCGAAAGTTTTATTCTTTAATGTTGAGCCGTAAAAAACAGATTTTTAAGGTGTATTTAACATTTTATTTTTATTCTGCCACATTTTTCATTAGTATTTTCACTTTTTTCACATATTATGCTTCCTCTAATGTAAAAATAAATTTGTTAATATTGTAAAAAGTAGCTAACAACTGAAAAAATTAAAAGTTATACCTTACTTCTCCTTTTTCTCCCATAATTAGTTACCTTGTATTAATAATACTTATAATGATGCTTTTTCAATATGATAGAGACATATGATTATAAAATATTGGAAAAAGTTTTTATATGCATGTAAGGTGTAAGGGGTGACACCATTTATAATTTTAATTCCGTTGGAGGTAAGCATTAGTTGCGACTAAATGGAGGTACTCTGAAGCATTTCGTTGACTTGACTTATAACTGCAGAAAAATTGGAATCACCTAGGAGAGGCCTTCATCCTACAGCGGACTGATAAAGGTTGAAATTGATGATGATATATACATATATATATATTGAGGGTTCAGGGAGAACACCCTCTGACAAAAAAAAAAAAAAAAAAAGAGTAAATTATTTGTAGTTTTAAGATTAGTATATGTGAATTTATGGCATCAAAAATAAAGATTATTTTAAAAGTCAATAAATAGTTTTTTTTTTTTTTTTTTTTTTTTTGAAAGATATTATATTTTAGGGGTGTTCAGAGGTTTCTCCACCCCCACCCCCTTCCCTCATCCTTTCATGACAGAAAAAAGTTTATTTGCAGTTTTAAAATATATCACTATATTGAAAACATGTTTCAATGGAAACAGATATTTTTCCTTTAACCATTGATTTACAGTCATGTTTACACTTCCGTGCTCTTCAAATTTAAATAAATATAGAGCTGATTTGGTATTTGTTGTCCTAGGCAAAAAAAAAAAAAAAAAAAAAGACTGCCAAATTATTTGGGAAACATGCTTAATTTTTTGAAAAAAAAATCACAGTATTTTAATAAGGTACATTAAGAGAGCAATCAAGAATATGAAGCAATATTTCCTACAATATATATTACGAAAATATACACCTGGCGTGCCCTATGACAGAAATTTTTTATGCTTTCTACAACAAGTCTTGTTCATGCAAACCTTTACTGCAAGACAATATTGACATATTTTCTTATTTACACATAATATGTACATGTAACTATAAAGACATCAATATTATTAGTAGACTGTTGAAGAATTCTTAAATACAAGACACAAGTTTCTAATTTCTACTGAAATTTAGAAACAGCTTTCATTTTTATGGGCAAATCTTTCTGCAAGTAACAATTTTTTTTCTGCGACAATGTCGCTGTGTCACCTAAATTCTGCCACAGGGCTGGCATGTATGTTTTCAGGGGTCGATCCAGGTTTTAATTTTTGGGTCCCTTTTTTGTGAAATTTTTATTTATTTTTGTGAAATATAAAATATTTTTGTGAAAAAGTAAAATATTGTGTAAAATCTTCCGTTTTTACAATCACTTTATGTAATGTTTAATATCAAGTTAATAGAGTTTCGTTGAGCCAAATTAAGGCATTAATTAAAATAATACTGAAAATATTTAATAAAAGGATCATGTTTATAAAACAAAATCTTGTGAAGGGACTCATTTTATAAATTTGAATTTTGTGAAGGGTCCCTTTTTATGGATTTGAATTATGTGAAGGGTCCCTTTTTGTGAATTTGAATTTTGTGAAGGGTCCCTTTTTATGAATTTGAATTTTGTGAAGGGTCCCTTGTTACTATGTGGAATTTTGTGAAGGGGCCGCAAAAGGGACCCAAATTTTGCCTGAATCGACCCGTGGTTTTCATAATATACATTTTTGATTGCCAAATTCAAAAATCAAGAAGGACGACAGACATCAAAGCTGTACTACAAATACACATGTGAATAAACATGATGCCAAATATGAGATTCAGATTAATACCAAAGTTGTTCCATTTATTTTTAGCTTTAGAATTAAAAATTAGTTATATTCTTAAAATTTTCCTTCATTTAAATTTTTAATTGAATTGTTTACTTGCTCCTTGTAAAATAATATATGGGTGACAATCATTAATTATAGAATGACGAAATATTGTCCCTAGCCAGGGTTGGGTTTTTGATGTCAAAAAGTGGTTTTTGACATGACAAGGGTTTAAACTGTCAAAAACCCATCAGAAACCTCTACCATCAAAAACCTGTATTGACAAAATTCAAAATCTATAAATGAGCTAGAATTTGTTAGAAATAGGATTCAGCAATATTTGCCATATACAAGTGAATATCTAAATATTATGCTGTTTATAAATTAACAAATCTTAAAACAATTTGTAGATAATTTATTAAAATTTAGGTAAATATACTGGTTTATAACCTAAGAAATATATACAAAGTATGCATAGATATATTCTGTATGTTTATGTTTATTTATATTAATACAGGGGTCGATCCAGGTTTTAATTTTTGGGTCCCTTTTTTGTGAAAAACAAAATATTTTTGTGAAATTTTTATTTATTTTTGTGAAATATAAAATATTTTTGTGAAAAAGTAAAATATTGTGTAAAATCTTCCATTAATCACTTTATGTAATGTTTAATATCAAGTTAATAGTTTTGTTGAGTCAAATTAAGGCATTAATTAAATATAATACTGAAAATATGAAACCATTTAATAAAAGGATCATTTTTATAAAACAAAATCTTGTGAAGGGACTCATTTTATAAATTTGAATTTTGTGAAGGGTCCCTTTTTATGGATTTGAATTTTGTGAAGGGTCCCTTTTTATGGATTTGAATTTTGTGAAGGGTCCCTTTTTATGGATTTGAATTTTGTGAAGGGTCCCTTTTTATGAATTTGAATTTTGTGAAGGGTCCCTTTTTACTATGTGGAATTTTGTGAAGGGGCCGTAAAAGGGACCCAAATTTTGCCTGGATCGACCCCTGTAATATTTATGAAATTCTAAAATTCTAAAGTTACTTATGAATTTTCAAATATGCCATGAAAACACAGGAATACTGGATTTTTTTTTTTTTTTTCCCTTTAAGTAAAACATAATATATGTGGGCAGTAAATTAATATGAATTTCAAAATAATTATATTTATAATGTGTAGTTATTACACTTATCATTTATTAATAAATTTTTATCTATTTATTATTATTATTGATTGTATATACAGTAGAGAGCCAGAAATCTGCCGAAGTTCGAAATCCCACACAGCATGTCAAATACAAACAATGAAATTCACTATTAATAAGTAACAAAACTGCAAATAAGAATTTTTGAAAAAGATCTTGAATACAGATTTTTTGTTTGCATTTTACGATTAAGAAAAAGAAAAACAAAATAATAATAAATAGGAAAGACTGCAAGAGCCAAGTTGCTGCTAATGAAATTATTGACAGTATATTAAATTCATCAAAAGAAAATAATGATTATTGTGATATGATATCAATCAGGTAAATAATAACAAACTAATTTTTTAAAATGCTTTCTGATGGAGGCATAATTTGTAAGGAAGAACTCAATAAAATTTGTAGAAAAATAAATTTGTGTTACTATTATTTACAATAAATAAAAATATAAATAAATCATGCAGGTTCAAGTTTAGTTTAAAAGCTACATGTGAACAGATTTTATCTAAATTTGACAAATATTTTTTTTTACATATTTATTTATTGTTTTCATTATATATTTTTGTTAATGAAATGTTATTATTCTTACGTACCTAGTAATTTAATATTCAGTGTTATTATTCACTAGTATGTGTTTAGTTTGAATAATATTCTGCTTTTATAATTCAAAGTGAAAATCATTTTTTATGGGACCCGAAATCCGCAAAATCCTAAAACCCGCAAAACCTCTGGTCCCGAGCTGTGCGGATTTTTGACTCTCTACTGTATTTATACCTTTTATAGCTTGGACTATTGGTGTTTTGGGAGTAAGGATGATTGACTACTCTAGTGTCTTAGGCCTAAGGGAGAGTGCCCTCAGTGGGGGTCTTTCTAAAGGTTCCTAGCCCTTATTTATACAAGTTTCAGAGAAAACCATGAAAAACTCTGAATGGCCAGGCCAACGAGCATGCCCTGGGATTGAACCCAGCATCTCACGTCTATCAGCTTTGGGTGTAGAACCGCTTGGCTGCTGGTGAGCCCTACAGCTTAGACTAATAAATTTAACTATATTTTATTAAACTAAGTTTTTATATGACAGTTAAGTTATAAATATAGGTTTCTGACATTTTTGACATGGTTTTAACCATCAAAAACTGCAACGTGTCAAAAACCTGCCAACCCTGTCCCTAGCCTTTCTAAGTTTTGCCATGAGAGATGTCTTAGAAATAGTTTATTTCATCTCTGGCTCCAAAGATATTTGAACTTTTGTCAGTCTCTGTATAAATGTGATTGCTAAATATCACATCTAATATAGGGCAGAATATGAAGAAAGATGCATTCAATTTTATATATAGGAGTTCATCTAGGAAAAATTTGGATCCAGAAACAGACTCTTAATGGACCCTTTACAAAAATCGAAGCGATTAAAATGGATCTTTCACAATACATAATACATGTAAATCAGGGTTGGCAAGGTTTCGGACACTATGGTAAAAACCACGGTATAAACCATGGTTTTTACCATACTGTCCAAAATTATATTTTTTAGTAGAATTATATTGTATTAAAATTATGCAAATACATTTGAAAAATTTACAAAATTATTATAATTATTGTTGTTTTGTAACATTTTCCAGTATATTCCATAATGTTTAGTGAAAGATACATATATTAACAATTATAATATTCAAAAGTAAAAATTTATTACTGAAGCTTTAATGAAAAAATGTGGATAGTTGTACCTCAAATATTGATATTTATAACATTTACACACACATACACAGTAAATATAAGCAATGTGAATAAATATATCGAGAGAACAAATTAATATATAATTATTATATATATATATATATATAAGATTTACAATAAATCACCTTCAAATGAATATTAAAAATGTGCAGCTACACAAACATATTTTATTTTAATCTATATATCTGCTGTTTTTGAAAATGCATATACCTCATTGCCTAATTATAACTTGTATATTTTATTTTTGGTATCTTTTAATGTATGTAATTTATGAAAGAACTTTTAAAAATAATTTCTGTAAAATATTGGATATGTAAAAGTATTTTGCAATTAAAAATAAAAGGCAAATTATTCATTTTGAATATAATATCATACATTTTTTATTGGAAGAAAATTTTTTGAGTCATTAAAATTATTTTTTTTTTATAGCTATTTATAAATTGTAAATTTCTTTTAACTTAAGAAGGTCTAAATTTTCAGTATAAAATACTTTTAATTACTAATTATGATTGCCACTGAGAATGTAGGGAATAGAATTTCTTATAATTTTAGGTTTTGGACACCTTTCGGACAGAAAAAACCACCTGTCCTGTCCAAAACCAGTTTCAGGCATCCTAAACCCCAACCCTGATGTAAATATATTTTTTAGTTGTGATTTCTGCCAATTTTTCACAGAATTCAAATTTATAAAGTTTTATGTTCAATCATACATTAAGATTTCACAACAAAGCGGTTTATTTGTTTCACTAAATTATATTTTCCCTCAAAACTACTTTTTTCCCCCACAAAAATAGGACTCAAAAGAAAAAAGATTGGATGAACCAAAAAACTTCTGAAAAATGTGAAACTGCATAGGTTACAAGTGATTAAAAAGAAAAAAAGAAAGAAAAAGAAATGGTAAAAAGAAATTAAACCATAACTTTTTGATAAAACCTGAATATAATTTTCAGATTTCCTTTCTATGATTTTTTAAAAAGTATTTTTTGCTTATAGAATTTGAAATAGAAAAAAAACAATACCACATAAAATCTATAAAAATTTTTACCAAACATAAAAATAAAAAATATATCAATAACAATAATTCTTTTAAAAATACATTTTAAAGCTGTATAAAGCATGTAAGGTTAGTTAGTATATTAACAGGTTTTGCCAAATTTAAATGCTAGTTACAAAATGATCCAACGATTAGCAAAATCTATACTACCCTGTTGTTCAAAGAACAATATTGGCATTTTCATATTTTACTTAAAACATTAAGTTTTACGTAGTTTCAAAATTTGCAATTTCTGTATCATATTAGTCACTAATTTATTTACAGTTATTGTCATTTTCAACATAGGTCTAGTCAAAATGCATGCACACAAAATAAATCTAATACATTTGATAGAAATAATTATAGTAAGTAGTTGATTATTTTAAGGCTTGAGAGTATTATAATTATGCCAGGTTATTCTTATATTATGATCTTAATCATCTTGTTACTCCTTTCTTTTTCTAAAATCAGCAGGATCTATTTGATTCCTTAATGTAATACCTTCTAGAAGTAAGCCACTAAAAATATATTACTGCTCGTTTTATCATGAAAGCGATGTCTTTATATTTATTTCTGACCAGCAACATCTGTTTTAATATCTGTTAACTCGGATGTTTTAGCTGAATCAACTTGTTCATCTTAATCTGCATTATTCTCTTAACTGCATGCAATCTTCTATTGCGAAATAAAATGTCGCCGTTCACACTGTTTTAGACCAGCTTTACGTGTTTCCATCCCAGCTGACGGGAATAAATCATTGTGATAAATATTATTCTCTGATGTTACAATCAAAGAATTTTCAATATCCCTGGAAGGTAAATTGCAAAATATGTCACTGCTCGTTTTGCCATGAAAATGGTGTCTTTCAGTTTGTTTCTGATCAGCAACATCTGTTTCAATTTCTGTTAACTTGGATGTTTCAGCTGAATCATTTCGTTCATCTTGATCTGCATTATTCTCTAACTGCATGCAATCTTCTAATGGTGAAATAAAATGTTGCCGTTCAGACTGTCTTAGACCAGCTTTACGTGTTTCCATCCCAGCTGACTGAAATAAATCATTGTGATAAATATTATTCTCTGATGTTACAATATCCTTGGAAGGTAAATTGCAAAATATGTCACTGCTCGTTTTGCCATGAAAATGCTGTCTTTCATTCTCTAACTGCATGCAATCTTCTAATGGTGAAATAAAATGTCGCCGTTCAGATTGTCTTAGACCAGCTTTACGTGTTTCCATCCCAGCTGACGGGAATAAATCATTGTGATAAATATTATTCTCTGATGTTACAATCAAAGAATTTTCAATATCCCTGGAAGGTAAATTGCAAAATATGTCACTGCTCGTTTTGCCATGAAAATGGTGTCTTTCATTCTCTAACTGCACGCAATCTTCTAATGGCGGTGGCGGAATAAAATGTTGCCGTTCACACTGTTTTAGACCAGCTTTACGTGTTTCCATCCCAGCTGACTGGAATAAATCATTGTGATAAATATTATTCTCTGATGTTACAATATCCTTGGAAGGTAAATTGCAAAATATGTCACTGCTTGTTTTGCCATGAAAATGCTGTCTTTCATTCTCTAACTGCATGCAATCTTCTAATGGTGAAATAAAATGTCGCCGTTCAGACTGTCTTAGACCAGCTTTACGTGTTTCCATCCCAGCTGACGGGAATAAATCATTGTGATAAATATTATTCTCTGATGTTACAATCAAAGAATTTTCAATATCCCTGGAAGGTAAATTGCAAAATATGTCACTGCTCGTTTTGCCATGAAAATGGTGTCTTTCATTCTCTAACTGCATGCAATCTTCTAATGGCGGAATAAAATGTTGCCGTTCAGACTGTTTTTGATCAGCTTTACGTGTTTCCATCCTAGCTGACTGGAATAAATCGTTGTGATAAACATTATTCTCTGATGTTATATCCTTAGAAGGTAAATTGCAAAAAAATTTGTCACTGCTTGTTTTGCCATGAAAATGGTGTCTTTGTTTCTGATCAGCATCATCTGTTTCAATCTCTGTTGATATAGATGGTTCAGGTGAATCGATCTGTTTATTTTGATTAGCATTATTCTTCAACTGCATGCAATCTTCTGGAGGTGAAATAAAATGTCGTCTTTCAGATTGCTTTTGGTCAGCTTTCCATGTTTCCATTCCAGCTGACTGGAATAAATCATTTTGATCAATATTATTCCCTGATGTTACATTATCCTCCAAAGACAAATTGCAAAAAAATATATCACTGCTTGTTTTATCATGAAAATGTCGTCTTTGTAATCTATTCTGGTCAGTATCACTAGATGTTTCAGTTCCAGCAGATTTGATTAAGCCAAGATTCTTTTTTTCATTTGCATCACTCCAATTTTGTGTGATCATTTCTGTTCCTCCATCTGCTGCTTTCATGACTGTATCAGCACTCATATTTTATTAATATTAGTTGGTTTTCTTCAGTAAAAATTTATAAAAAACTTTTAAAAAACTCAAAAAATAACTTGCCACATCACCAATTGAAAAGTTTATATTTTAAAGATCACAGAAATAATAACAGACCGTTACTGTTGACAACCACCACATTCTGGTAGTGCCACGAACATGAAGGTAAAAAGACGGGGTAAAATTAATATTACTCCGTGGGTAGTGCGTAGTATGGTAGAATCATCTAGAACCACAGAGTATGATGTGGGTAGAACGGCACGTGCATACTAGCGTCTGTGGATGCAATGTGGTAGTATGGAGCCGTACCAATCAAAATCTTTCTTGCATTTCTCCTATATATTCTTTTATGACAGCATCTTTGACTGGTTAAGACAAATGAAAACTATCATCATATTAATGAAAATGGGCTTCTTGGCGTTGGCGATATATATTCTTTTTCCATGTTTACGACCACCATATTAAGCGATTTTGTCATTATTCCTTTTGTTTTTTGTATTTACTTAGTACCATTATCATTTTCTCTATTGTAATCTGTGCCTTTTCTTTTCTTTCTTTTTTTTTTGTGAGATAGATCAATCCAATATTAACGGTCCTCTTCACTTACCGTCGCCGGAAGCCCGAGCCAATGTTATTCTATGGGAAAATTTTCTTTACAAATAACTTATTAACTAATACATATTTTTAAATTCTGTTTTCACATTCAGAAAATTCCCAACTGTTAAATTGACGGACCTTTTTTAAAAATGTATTTTTTTAATATTTTATTTTGAAATTGCAAAATGTAAAAAATATCGCATATTGAAAATTCGTATTTTGCAGCTTCAAAATAATTTTTTTTTTTTTTTTTTTTTTTTTTTTTTTTTTTAAGGCCCGTCAATTTAACAGCTGTGAATTTTCAGAATGTGAAACCAGAATTTTAAAATATGTTTTAGTTAATAAGTTATTTGCAAAGAAAAATTTCCCATAGAATAACATTAGCTTCGGCTTCTGGCGGCGGTGAGTCTGAGTGAAGAGGGCCCTTAAGCGTATCTGTTGTATATTTATATATTAATATTTGGTAAACAGTAAAAAAAGGAATAATTTTCATTTAAATGTTATAACATTAATAAATAAGCTATCTCCTGATAAATTAAATTTTATGTTGAATTTTTACCTTTGAGTAAGAAAAAGGTAAATTTAAAACATACTAGATATTGTAAAACGTTTAATAATAATAATAATAATATGTCGCTTGTTACTTGTGCATGTTTAATTCTAAATATTAAACTGCTTAATTTATCCGTATCTGACAGACAAAAGAGCTCCGGATATCCGATAAAATCTCTATCCGTTTCATCCCTGAAAATAACAGACATGCCATAGTATAATAATATTTTAAGTACTTAATTTCTTTCCATGTACTGTTTAAGTTTAAAAACACATGACAAAATGATGTAGATATTTACGATGATCTTGTGTTCATTAACAGCAAAAAAGAAAATATAAAATCTTACAAAGAATAAGTAAATATTTAAAGCTTACTTTTAAAATATTTTTCTGAATTTTACAATTTATATGCAATATTAAATGTTTTTATATGTTCATTTACAAAATAATACTAAATGCATGCATTCTACTTTTAGACTATATAAAATCTAAATTATTTTCACACTGGCTACATAAAAAACTTTGTAAACATTTTTCCGCAGGTTTTAAGGATTTTTACAAAGGGAAATATTTATCGCCACAAATGTGCTTTTGTCTTTTAAAAACGAACTGAGAATTCTAACTAAAAATGTTAAAAACAATGAGTCAAAGTAACATTTTACAATTTATTGAGTAGCCTACTGTAATGTGTAGATGTGTAGATTATATATATATATTTTTTTTCTTAGCTCAACAACTTTAAATATTAAGTACTTTCATTTTCATCATTAAAAAGAAGTTAAAAAAAAAAAAAAAATTAGCGTTAAGATAATAATAATAACTTTAAATCTTTAGAGACAGACTTGTTAAAGGACTAAATAAAGTTACATATTTAAACACAAATATTTAAAAACACTCAATTCAATCATCAAAGAACAACAATCTAAAATCACATTAGTATTTTATTTTAGATGCGAATGTAATTGATTAGTATTCAACACATTTTAATGATAAAAATATGATTATTATTTAACATATGCAAAACTAATTATATTTTCTAAGTTGTTCTAAAATGATACCAAAACATTGCAAGAAAAGTAAATAATTATACTTCTAATGAAGATAAATGAATTCCTCAACTTTTTTTTTCTTTCTTATTTGATTGTTATAATTGAAACGATATTAATTAAAAAAATACATTAAAAAAAATAAATGTTTTTTTTTTTTTTTTTTTTTTTTTGCACGTTTTCCATATTCAAGCCAAGACTCATGTAAACAAAGTGTTCCATGATCACGGATTAAGACTTAAACTCTTAATCCGTGTCCATGATGTAAACTGTAAACAAATCGCTGGCGAGATGCACAGAATGAATATAAATGTAATGTCAAAAAGATTTTGCAAAAGCAAGCCATTCATTTCATCGCCAATTCGCTAACAGGTTGCTATAAGAACTAATAACCAATCGACAATGGTGTTATAAATTTTCAGTGTAAGTTGAATTCTGATTGGTTCGGCTCCATACTACCACATTGCATCCACAGACGCTAGTGGTCAACTGTCATCATGCGTCACAGCTGATGACTAATGACCGGATTCACCGCTGGAAGATGGGTGGGCAGTTCTTTATTATTTTGTTTATTAAATTAATATTTTTAAGTAATATCATATCAGCTCAAAAATGCTAAAAAATTATTCACAGAAGTTAAGGTTCAGACAGGCAATTCATAAACACTTTTCAACTCCGTTAGAAATATTAAAAAAAATAAATTAAAGTTTTTATTAAGGGAAAAAAAGAAAATTGTATAAAATATTGTTTAACTGATTTTTTATTAACTTATTTTTATTTATTTATTTTTTATTTGCATGTGTGTGGATATAAGTTTTAATAATTATTTAAATTTAATTGTTTAAATTTAATACATTATTTAATTTTAAACATAATTATTTTAATTTAATTTGCTTTAAATTAATTTAAAGCATGTTTAATTTATACTAGCAGGCATTGCCCGCTTCGCTGGCCACTAAATTTAAAGGAAACTCTTTTCTATATAGCTTTATAAAAATAAAATAAAATAAATTACTGAAATTGTTCAAAAGCTCGCTCCAGGTCCCTGCTGCATTCGGCAGCGATTTGGTCATCCACTGCAACTCGGGCGCTTGTCCCTATTACCTGCGACAGTAGTTTACCAATGAGCTTCCATTTAGGTGCTTATTATATAACAGTTTCGAAATAGATAGTATCGAAAAAATTGGAGTTTCCCTTTTAATTTGAATCCCAGTTACATGTGAACAATACTATACGTGTTGTTCACGTGTAACTCGGACTGGACTCAAATGTCAAATGTAACTGGGTTTAGACAACATATAATATTTGCTTTTACGTTATTTCATATGTTTATTTTGTTTATCCAATCAACCATTAAATGACAGCAATTTCACGCCAAATATTACAATATGCTGCGACCGGCTCGGCTACGTCTGTCGCATGAGACAATTAATTTTTTGTGTTTACATATAATTCATGGGTTGTAAACCTGATAGTACAGCCTTAATATAGTTCTCTTTGGCGGCTTTTGAACTTTTGTCACCATTTTAGACTTAATCCATTGTAACAATAAGACTTAATCCCTTGTAACATAACAATATGCTATGAGCGCTATTTCTGCCGTATTTTAGACAACTAATCTTTTTATGGTTATATATATATCCCATTAAACATATTTTTATTTATTTATTTAAATATTAATTTGAATTTTTCAAATATTTCTGTTCGACAGCGTGCAAGTGCAGTAACACACAGAGACTCATTTGTTTGTATGATAAATTAGCATAGTGATTATTATATAAAAAAATAAATAGGTAAACATTATCGTGTTACACAACTTTATTATGTCGCTCCATTGGCGGCTTTTGAATTTTTGTCGCCATATTAGCGATGGATTTTTTTTTTTTTTTTTTTTTTTTTTGTATGAAAAGGGGAAGACTATTTTGCTAATAATTTTATCAGACTCTTTTTTGTTTATACATAAGAATCCTTTATATTCTGCTTATATTTTTAATGGTTTTTTAGGTTTAAAATAGTTCTTGTTGAAATAAATTTCCTATCTTTAAAACTGCATTTGTTCTGTAAATTTTGTGTAAAAATAAATCATTTATGTTTTTATATATTTGATGCGCTTCTTAGATTAAAATGGCTGTTGCTATATTAAACTTCTTGTCGAAAAACGTTCGATGTACTTCAACACCAAAATTTAAAAAATCGCCCAGCAGGATCTGTTATTGAAACTGATAAAATAAAAATATGGTTCATAGAATTTAATTAAAATAAAAAACGAAGTATATTAATATAACATATTAAATATAAAAAGACCTAGCTTTACTTCGTGGTCGTTTAAGATCTTTCGGTACCGGGCACCCGGTCCTCATCAGAAACGTTGCTTCTGTGGTGGAAAACTTGAGACTGTTGACTCCTCTGCTGATTTCTCATCAGGTGGCTCCAAGCTCTATTTGGGGCTACTGCGCTGCTATCGTTGCATACGTCGCTATTGGTTAATATTTCAATTGACTCGCGGTACATGGCATAGTTGTAATTATCGTAATCTGCTAATTTTACGGTTTTATCAAAGTTTATTTTAATATTGTTTTTACTATATGTTTTGGCTAACGCGGTATTATATTTTCCGGTTTTAATGTCGTTTTCGTGTTCTTTGATCCTAGTTTTTATTTTTATTTTAGTGACACCAACATATGAGCCTTGTTTATTGTTTTCATCTATGAATGGAATTTTATAAATGCCGGCGGTTTCAAGAGGGGGGGGTGGGGTTTTTATCGCTTCGGATTAGCTGAAAAATATTTTTGTTGGGTTTGATGGGGATATTAATGCCATATTTGTTAGCTGTATTTTTAATTTTGTTAGCGGCTCCGCGATCGTACGGGATGGATGGGGTAAATTTAATGGGTGCTTTTTGGTGGCTGGGTATTTGGTCGAGGTTTTTGAATCTATTTTTAATTAATTTGTTAACTATTTTATCAGGATATCCGGCTTTTCTTGTGAAATTTTTAATGATGTTAAGTTCTTCTTCGAGATCGTCTGGTTCATTACATATTAAAATGGCACGGTTGATGTATGATTGGATAGCATTTGTTTTATAGCGAAATGGTGTTTTACTTTTAAAGTGGATAATTTCGTTACTATTAGTGGGTTTTCTATACACAGTGGTTCTAAAATTATTTTTATTGTGGAAATAAAAACAATAAAACACAATAAAAATAATTTTAGAACCACTGTGTATAGAAAACCCACTAATAGTAACGAAATTATCCACTTTAAAAGTAAAACACCATTTCGCTATAAAACAAATGCTATCCAATCATACATCAACCGTGCCATTTTAATATGTAATGAACCAGACGATCTCGAAGAAGAACTTAACATCATTAAAAATTTCACAAGAAAAGCCGGATATCCTGATAAAATAGTTAACAAATTAATTAAAAATAGATTCAAAAACCTCGACCAAATACCCAGCCACCAAAAAGCACCCATTAAATTTACCCCATGCATCCCGTACGATCGCGGAGCCGCTAACAAAATTAAAAATACAGCTAACAAATATGGCATTAATATCCCCATCAAACCCAACAAAAATATTTTTCAGCTAATCCGAAGCGATAAAAACCCCACCCCCCCTCTTGAAACCGCCGGCATTTATAAAATTCCATTCATAGATGAAAACAATAAACAAGGCTCATATGTTGGTGTCACTAAAATAAAAATAAAAACTAGGATCAAAGAACATGAAAACGACATTAAAACCGGAAAATATAATACCGCGTTAGCCAAAACATATAGTAAAAACAATATTAAAATAAACTTTGATAAAACCGTAAAATTAGCAGATTACAATAATTACAACTATGCCATGTACCGCGAGTCAATTGAAATATTAACCAATAGCGACGTATGCAACGATAGCAGCGCAGTAGCCCCAAATAGAGCTTGGAGCCACCTGATGAGAAATCAGCAGAGGAGTCAACAGTCTCAAGTTTTCCACCACAGAAGCAACGTTTCTGATGAGGACAGGGTGCCCGGTACCGAAAGATCTTAAACGACCACGAAGTAAAGCTAGGTCTTTTTATATTTAATATGTTATGGTTCACAGAGTTTAAATAATCTATTTAAAAAAACTTTTAAAACCCAAATAATTAATGCATCGTATCACATACATAGATATAGTAATAATATATAGATTGATCATTGGGGAGAAAAAAGTGATTCCTTTTCACTCGGGAAAAGACGGCGATTTTACCAAAATATGGCAGTCTTTCCCTGAGTGAATACACACGGGAATACGCACGAATGTTTTAGCAAATAAAATTCATGAATAATTT
Source organism: Salticus scenicus (assembly GCA_963930645.1). Classification (NCBI taxonomy): domain Eukaryota; kingdom Metazoa; phylum Arthropoda; class Arachnida; order Araneae; family Salticidae; genus Salticus; species Salticus scenicus. The sequence goes on from OZ005661.1 coordinate 86,009,633, forward strand.
ATTTACTAAAGGTGAATGAAAAGCTCCAGATATAGTTTCATATTCCTTCTTCTTTTTTTCCTTAATGGCTGATTCCAAAGCTTTTTTTTTCGGCATCAAAAATCTTTGCACGATAATATGGGGATTGTGATGTCAAAAACATCACTTCTTTTTAAATTTTAAATAAGATCGTTTTTCTGCACTTAAATGCATTGTTTCTCTTAGCTGGCTCAACTCACCCTGTTGTGTTTGCTTTACTGCAATACACACACAGGAGAAAAATTGGTTCTTCTTTCCTAGTGGTGATGTCATATCACACCATTCTGAGAACCAATAGGGTGATGGTTCTGACCCCACCTTCTGTTATTACGGCAGTTTTAAATTCAGTTGGGTTTGAGCAGCTCTCAAGAGAGGAACATGGGGTGAGAAAGATTTGTTTTTCTTCTGTTTTAAAATAATGACCATTTTATCATTTAGAGAGAGAGTGCCTACTTATTAATAATAAATATATATATATTAGTTTATATGAATATGTATATTCAAATTTTAAAAACCATCAATTTTTTATATCCTACTCAATTTGGATTTACTAGTGTGGATTTGAAAATAAAGAAATTAATTTTGATGCAGCAGTTTAGTTTTATTACAAACATTATTTTTGTGTTCTGCATTTTTCCTTTTACAGCATTCTACCAATTAAGTAAGTTTGTTCCTCTTTTATCTTAAGTAAATAAAAATATTTGGACATATATATATTTTACCTTTTGACCCAAAGAATAAAAAGGGTTTGTGGCCAAAACGCAATGTACGATCATGTACGCCATGAAGTTTTTGATTCCTCAATAACGAACTTCTTTTGATAATTAAAATTAAAAATTAATAAAATAAATTAAAATATGAAAACATAAAAGGTAAATGAATTATTTACACCACACTCATCCATTTAGCCGTTCGGTTTTTGTCGTGGTTTTCTCCGAAACTCGCATAAATACGTGAAACTTAGAACCCCCCCCCTCCCCCCATCCACCGAGGGACATCTCTCTTAAAAAGAATTCCCTATTATAGACAATTAGTCTTAAGCCGAATACCATACCATAACTTTACTTTCACATTTAAACAGAATACAAGGGCATATTCCATAGCCTCCAAAACTAGATGCCTGTCGCGTGGCTCGGAATCTTGGCAACAGTTAAGGGGGGTGCATCACGGATCGTCAAGGTTATCCGAAGCCCATGTTATTATATGGCGAAATTTGTTTATAGAATTACACATTACCTAATGCATTTTTTCAAATTCTGTTTTCACAATCAGAAAATTCATAACCATAAAATGAGTACACGTGAAACAAAAACTGTTTTTTAAAATTTTTAACACTTTATTTTTAAGCTGTAAAATGCGAAAAATACACTTGTGTTGCTTTATTAGCCTCTAACTTATCAACAAATTGCAATATCTGAAATCTGCATAGCGAGTAACTTTCTCAAGAAAATCAAGCTTTTTATTAATGGTTTAAAAAATTATTTTATTTAAATCTCTATTAATAAGAGTATAAAAACTTTAATTTTTAAATTGAAAAACCTCAATTTCAGCAGATTTCCCCGCCTCATATCGGGAACGCCCCGCGAACTTTACGGGAAGTCATTAAGCTTGATTGATGATATCGTTCATGTCGAAAGGGGAAGGGGGATAATGGTGTTACAAACTACAAACTCGTTAAGGGCACTGTCCTGAAAGATTTTAGAAATGACACGCTAGTATAAAACCTATGTAAAATGTTCAGAGAGATTTTTCATTCGCATTTTAATATGTTTGAACTAGCGAGCTTCGCCCGCAACGCGGGTCAGTATTTTCAAATGAATCACTAAAATTAATGAATCACTAACAGTAACTTTTAGTGTTAAGAAAAGAAATTAAAAAAAAAAAAAATTATTTCTGATTGGGTAAAAAGTCGGCCCGGGTCCCCACTACCATCGACAGCGCAGACCCATGCGCACTGCGCGCGCACGTGTGAAGGTATACGTGCGCTGCGCGCGCATATTCCTTCTCAAGTCAAATTTTTATTCTTAAGAAAAGAAAATTTAAAAAATCATTTTGTTGTAAAATTTATACCCTTTCCGTGTTGATTCTCAAATTTAAATTTAAATTCATTTACTACTTAAATATAATTTAAATGATTTATTTTATAATCTTTAAAGTTTAAATTATTAATTAAATGAATTATAGCGTTTAGTGCTATTATCTATTTGATACTGCCATTGAGTTAAAGATATATTAAAATTAAAAACAAAAGCTTAATGATAACTACTTTAGTTAAAAGTTATATTTCTTATTAGTATATTTTTATTTAAGTCATTTGAAATAACTTTAATTTACTTACCTATTATTTAAAAGCATGTTTTGTTAAAATTAACTTTAAAGAAAATATGTTTAAGTCCTTTCACGGATTGTTTATTGTTTTATCGCTACCCATGGATATTAAAAGAGAGTATCCTAATCCGTGTCGCTACCTAACACGTAGATGTTATATTTTTCAACTGCAGAGTGTTCTTGCTTCGCCCATAGATGGCGGCAGACTCGTAGTTTCATGTTGCTATGGTTACTTGTCACGTGTGGTAGCCGTTGCCGAGTGTACAGCAACGACTCCGTCGTTCAGACCGGAACCGGAGTGGCTGTCACTTGAATCCGTTCACTTGTATAAAAAGAGGTAAGGAATATGTAATCGGGTGCTCTTATTTTTTAATGCAGTTGATTGTTACATCGACTAGCGTTTGCTAACCGGTTTCTTTCTATTAAGTTTCAGTTTAGCTCAAAGTTATGAGCTGTTATTTTAATTTAGTTATAAAGTATTTAGTTTTATAATGTTTGTAAATTACGTTTTGTGACTTGAAATTTTCGACGATTCGTTTCGAGTATCTAGTTATGTCACAAAGTAAACATCGTTTTCTATTTAAGCTCTATTAATCTTCATGGCAGTATTTTAAAGGTCTTTAACCTTTCGTCAGCAAAGTTTCTATTTAACTATTGTTTCTATTTATTTAATGTTACTCATCATGTTGTTTCAAGTTTAATAAACAGTTTTGTTTAAAAACTTTTTGTCTTCAATGAATGCTACACACGTTTATAATTTTATAATTTATTAGAGCTGAGCAACTATCGCATATTTCACTGCTAATTTACGTATGTGACAATTAATTTTTTCACATCAAGTGGTTATGGGCTTTTTGGCTCGTTGTCAGCTCATAGCATTTAAAATTTTGATAATAGTTTTTGTGGCATTCTAGTTGTTTGGAGATAAGAAATTGATATGGCAGTGAGCTTAAATCCCACTATTGAAAAATTACGGATGAATAATTATATTACGTGGGTCAAAGACATTAAATTTATTTTAATTGAAAGAAACTGCTGGAATATAATATGTAAGAAAGAAAAACTGCCTATTGAAGATGCTGACGTTGGAATAACTTCAAAACAAGTGGAGGATTTTAAATCACGTAGTCGAGTCGCATTATCTACAATTTACTTAAATACATCGCCTGAAGTCAGAAGCATTATTGAAAATTGTGATTGTGCTATTGATGCTTGGGAGACATTGAAGAAGACCTTTATATAAGACTCAAGAGCTCATCATATGGGACTATTTACAGAGTTCATTAATTGTAGAATGTCTGAAAATGAAAGTGTCAATTCTTTTGTGACAAGGTTATCAAGAATACTGGACCAGCTGCGTGAAATTGGCCATGCTATGGAGAATGTGTATTGCTGTTTTCAACTCTTGCAACACTTACCTCCCAGATTTGAATCTGCACTGCAGTATTTGTTACGCTGGAAAAATGACCAGTTCAAGTTCCAGACTATTGTGGCCGAATTAACAGCGGAAGAATCACGTCTACAGCTTCGAGAAGGTGATATCAAGAGAAATGCCAATAACAGTATACAGATCAATACAAAAAACCCTTAACGGGTTAAAAGTTTGTGACGCAGCACTGTGTTTCGCAGCATTGCACTTTATGGCTATAAGAATTAGAAATGCGGGTCTTAAAAATAATGATATCAAATTTTCTGTGACGCTTTGCTATTAATTAAAAATTACATAGATTTTCTTATTTTAATTTGCTTTTTTCTTCTATTTATTTTTACAGTGTAAACGATATTTTCAACATAAAATAATATATAACATTTACTCACCGATAACTTTTCATTCACATCTCTTATAATATTAAAATATGTGTTTTAAAAGAAATGATATGAAATTCCAGCAACGCAGTGAATTTACACTAAATGATTTGTTTTTAAATTCCACTGCAATTATTTTGTTTTGCATATTAAAGTGTATTTGCACATTGAAATATTGCTTTTAATTTTCTAATACACAGTCAAATATATCACTTTCATTAAGTTTATATTATGTACTGAAATGTATTTATTTCAATGAATTATTTTATCTTTTTCGTCCCGCCATCCAAAACTACAACTAAAAATTTCGCAAATGTTTTCTTTGCAGCACACTATCTATTTGCATGCGTTTTCAATTAATTTGGATAAGATGGCACAAAATAAACATTTTTATAAATTTTAGTTACAGTTTTGGATAGCGTGACGCAAAAGATAAAATAATTCATTGAAATAAATACATTTCAGTACATAATATAAACTTAATGAAAGTGATATATTTGACTGTGTATTAGAAAATTAAAAGCAATGTTTCAATGTGCAAATACACTTTAATATGCAAAACAAAATAATTGCAGTGGAATTTAAAAACAAATCATTTAGTGTAAATTCACTGCGTTGCTGGAATTTCATATCATTTCTTTTAAAACACATATTTTAATATTATAAGAGATGTGAATGAAAAGTTATCGGTGAGTAAATGTTATATATTATTTTATGTTGAAAATAGCGTTTACACTGTAAAAATAAATAGAAGAAATAGCAAATTCAAATAAGAAAATCTATGTAATTTTTAATTAATAGCAAAGCGTCACAGAAAATTTGATATCATTATTTTTAAGACCCGTATTTCTAATTCTTATAGCCATAAAGTGCAATGCTGCGAAACACAGTGCTGCGTCACAAACTTTTAACCCGTTAAGGGTTTTTTGTATTGATATCATTACTTTTTAGGGGCTAATGATTAAAATGTAAAATTAAAGGAGAATGGCAATGAGTTTATAACCCTGTACAAAAAGTGCAGTTTCATAGGTCACACCATATTACATTTTACTTCGAGAAAAATAACAAACTAAATGAAATTTTAAAATTTTATGAAAAGTGATAAATAAAAAACTTTAAGAAAGAATATTTCTTGTGTGGTGGAAACACGCAACATTACAAAGGCATAATATGGTATATTTTAAAAATGACAAACAATTTCTACAAAAAAAAAAAAAAAGAGAGAGAGAGAGATTTATTTTATTTTACTTAATGTTCAATTTCTTTGGTTCAACGGTTCATCTATTTCCAAACAAAACAATGATTCTTCAAACTCATTAAGCCCTCTCTCCTTTTTTCTTAGGCTTTTAGAATTCCCAAGGTGTTCTCGAAACACGAGGGACGGGGGGGGGGGGAGACTTTAAACGAAAAATTTTCTTTCATATTTTTCTAACGAATAATTATGGAGAAAAACATTTTTTGTTAAAATGTTGTTTTGAAAAGGTCTTTCCATCAAACAAACAGAAGATTCCCCCCTCTCCCCAATTTTCACATTTACAAAATTAAAATTTGCCCATGTCTGACTCCTTGTGCCCCCTTCCCCCACCATACACATTTGTTTTCTTCTTAACTAAACAAAATCCCGTAAAAATTGTCGAAGACGTGTTTTACAGTTTTTAAAAATTCCGAAAATTAGTAGATAGAGAAAAACAGAATCTTGAAAAACAGTGTCGAATACGAATTGTATTCGACACTGTTTTTCAAGAGTTTGTATTAACTTCGGAAACACACTTTTCTAAAATCAATTAAATTAAATTAATGAAAAAATGAACAACTTGATTAGCTTTTCATATAATACAAAATGAATTTAAATCAGTTTGATTTAAAGTTGTTTTCCTAAAAGAATTGCGACTTTTATAATCTAATGCAAACACAAGTTCCTGTAACAATCTTTGTGTTATCAGTAATTTTAAGCAAGGCAAAATCATTTAATTTAGTATAAGTAATAATCGTTATTGTTGCTGGTTTGGTTATCAATCGTTGTTATTGTTGGTCGACTTTTAACTTTTTAAACTGATTAATTGATTAGTTTTGCAAAGTGAAAACAATTACTTACTGTAATTTTACTTAATTTTTTGTGTTTTAGTTAAAAAATTAAAATTACCTCAATTTACAGTCAGCAGTTTACCTCGTAACACTTTTAATGTTTTATGGATATTAGGTAGGAAGGCTATATTAAAAAAAAAAAAAAAAAAAAAAAAAATGTGATAGTTAAAAAAAAATAAATAAATAATAATAATTAAAGAAAAAAAAATCCTCCTTTGTAATGGAAATAAACATCCTTGAATCCCATTTGAACCTCAAAGTCATTTAATAGTTTGAATAATATAATTCACCAAAAAAATATTCCTGAAAATGTTATGACATATTTTTTAGAGTAGTGTATACAAAATTTACAATGTATTATTAATTTTTAATTTAAAGTTTGCAGATGCATGGTAATTTAATTTTATATCAATATTATATGTAAGAAATAAGTTTATACAAGTTAAGGAGAATTTTTTTTTTTTTTTTTTTCTTCTAGAGTAGCTTTTATTGTTATATTCATGCCTCCTCCCTAGTGTTAAATTTAAGAAAGAAAGAAAGAAACAATTATTATTTTTTTAGTATAGATTTGATTTAAAAGAAAAAAAATAAATAAAAATAGAAAAATCTTTAAAATGTGAAACTTTTATACTGGTATTTAAGTAGCATAGTGTTTTAATAGAAATTTAATGAACAGAATAATTTATCAAATAATAGACTATATAATTATTAATTTATTTTACCAGTATGTTTTGCAGAAATATATTATTTTGTAAAATTAAGTATTATAATGTGAAGAAAAAAAAAATTAATTAATATTTTTAAAAATATATTATGGGTTTAAATTTAAGTCAAATAAAGATGTATTTTACTTTATTTAATTTTAATACTTATTTTACTAATTTTAATTCTGTTTTCAGAGTTTTTCCCAATGCATTTAAGTGTTTGGTAACCGAGTTTTTTTTTTTTTTTTTTTTTTTTTATTAATTTTATTACAATATTATTTTATAAAGGTAAAAAAAAAAAAAAAACAGAAAACATGAAATTTTAGATTTGGATTTGATATAATTATAATTATTATAATCTTTGTAAAATATTTCATTTACATACTATATTTTAGGAATTTAACTTTTAAAAAAATCTTAATCTATTCAAATTTTTTTAGAGCTCAACATTGTGTATGTATGTATATGTATGTATGTATGTATATGTATACATATATGTATATATATACTAGAAATTTAATGAGCAAATTAATCAATTAATTATTCCTTTTTTTTTTTTTCAGGATTTTTTTATTCATAGTTTAAGTGATTTATCAATTAGTTAAAAAAAAAAAAAAAAAACATATATTTGCATATGATTGTGATATTATCTATCATTTTTATGAAAGTAAAGAAAAAGGTTTTTGCTGTTGCAATCACTTTTTAAAATAAAACCAATTTTGAAAGTTAACGCCGTATCAACTTGAAAACAATGTGAACTGAATGAATATTTTTGATAAAAAAATATTATATAAAATACAAATACCTAAATAAATAACTCATTTAATTTTTATATTAAAGAAAGAAAAATATTTTATTTTTGTATTAAGTTTATTTTTTACACTAACTGCCGATAGATGGAGCCAAATTACCTAACTGAGATTGAATATTTCAAATGGAAGCGAAGTCTGTATTGTATGCATCCGCGAACATTCCAAACCGGATTACATTCTTTTCTTTTGAGTGATGCGAAAGATAAGAGTGTAATCCGCGAGGTAATATAATTCCATTTTTAAAGTGAAATATATAAAAAACAAGAGTTTTTTGGGGAAAACGGAGCACGTCACGATTCTGAGACAAAAGAAATTAATATCATATTACAATTTCATGAAATTTGTCAGAGCGGTTTTCGAGAAAAAAAAGTTACACAATTACCATTTTTCCTTTGAAGTCTTAAATTGCAATTCCAGATCTCAAAATATATAGAATGTGGAAGTGTGAAACTTTCAGGATAGCATCAGACAGAAGACAAAAGATTATTCTGAAAATATTAGATCAGAATATTTCCAATTTGCTGAGATATTAAGTGTCGGCGTTTCCAAATTCCCTTCATATTAAATTAGCTGTATATATGGTGTCGCAGGTAAGCTTCGTTTGAGCTTTGCTGCGTCACGGAGACACGGCCGTGTCTCATGATTCAGAATGTTCAACATAAAGGTAAAAAACCTTTAACTTGTTTTAAGAGTGGCCGTATTGGTCATTTAAAGAAAAACTGTTTTTTGAATAGTAATGCTAAATTTAAACCTAGAAATTTAAAGTTTAACTCCAACGGTCGTGACAAATGTAAATCTCCCCCCTCCTACTACATAGCTCAAGCTAATTTTAGTAATTTAGGTGATGATGACAGCTTTATTTTTGATACCGCTGCTTCACATCATTTTCTAAGAATTTTAGATCTTTTTGTGCATTATATTTCTGTTGAGGGAGAGGAGCTTTTTGTCGCGATCGATGGTATTAGTTTTCCTATTACTGCTAAAGGAACTGTTAAGTTAAATTTTGGTAAAAATGTTTTGTATTTAAAGGATGTTTTATATTCCCCAAAGTTACGGAAAAATTTAATATCAGGTCCCAAATTAGATGTAAACGGTGCCACATACACTGGCGGTAAGGGTCGAGTATCGGTATTCGGTAAAGATAAAAGACATATTTTTACTGCTAAAATTAAAGACGGTGTTTACTACTTATATCCTAATGTTTCTAAAGTTAAAAGGGGAGTAATGTGAATGGGGGGGCACTCAGAAAATCCTTCAGCTTCTCTTGCAAAAGTTAATGAAATTGGGTATTGGCATGCTCGTTTTGGACATGTAAGTCCTGATACTATTGTAAATACTAGCAAGAAGAACGGGGTGAGGGGCCTTCCTAAACTTAAGTTTAAGAAATATTTTTGTGAACCTTGTAGGATTAGTAAACAAAACCGTGTGTCTTTTAAATCATCCGATGTTCATAGCGTTAAATCATCGTTAGAGAAAGTATTTATGGACGTTTGGGTCCAATTAAAGTAACTGGGAAAAATGGGGAAAGATTCTTTTTGTCCATAATTGATGGTTTTTCTAAAAGGGTTGCTGTTTATCCTTTAAAGGATAAGTCTCAGGTTTTTGGTGTATTCGAGAGACAGATTGCACGGGCAGAACGTAGTTTGAATAAAAAATTAAAAGCTATTCGTACGGATAATGGTTCCGAATTTGTAAATGACAACTTCAAATCATTTTGTAGTAAAAATGGAGTTGTTCACGAATTAACTAACACGTTCACACCTGAGCAAAATGGGTTAAGTGAGCGGTTTAATCAAACTTCTTTAAATTGTGTTAGAGCTATTATCACGGATAGTGGTTTACCTTTTTCTTTTTGGCCCGATGCAATGTTGTATTTCGCGTACACTTGGAACCGTTTAATCCACAGGGGACAAACTAAGACTCCTTTTGAGTTATATTCTGGGTTTAAACCATCCGTAAGACACCTTAAGCCTTTTGGGTTAATTTCGTATGTAGGGATCCCAAAACAACATAGAAACCACAAGCTTGAACCTAAGGCTAAAAAGGGAGTACTGATAAGTTATTCACTAAAGACTAAGGGGTATAAAATTTGGTTGGAGGATGAGGATAAAATAGTTGAAACTATAAACGTAACGTTCTCTGATCAGCTATTTAGTAAATGCAGTGGAGTGGTGATGGGCACCTCACTGGAGAAATTGGACTTGCTTCCAGAAAGTCCAGTTGATTGTCAAGCTTCCAATCCTGTTGACATTGTTTTCTGGGGTGGGCCCGATGATTCTAGTGAGGAGTCCGTCGATGAAACTCCTGTAGGTAAATCTTCTCCTAAACCCCTTTCTTCAGTTACTTGAATTAGGAAACCTGTACCCAGAAAAATTGGTGACATAGTTGACATCTTCTATTACCCGGACAAAACTAAAACTAGATTGAGATCGATGAACGATGTCAAAAAATATTGTGATAAACATAATTTAATTTTTGACTCAATCAATTTTTTTTATTTCTCTAGTAGTAATATGTTTGAGGGGGTAGTGGATCAGCAAAACTCGGATAACCCAACTTCAAGTTTAACTCGTAAAAAATCATGACTAGTTATCCCTGTACCTAAAACATATAATCAGGCCGTTAAATCTTCAGAATGTGTTGAATGGAAAAATGCCATGGATGATGAGATAAATAATATGAAAACCCGTAAAGTTTGGCATCTGGTTAATTTACAGGAGGGGAAAAAAGTTTTGGGAAATAGATGGGTATACGCCGTTAAAAGAGATGAGCTAGGAAACGTTGCCCGCTTTAAAGCGAGGCTCGTGGCCCAGGGCTTTCATCAGATAAAGGGGGACACTTATGACGAGACGTTCTCACCCGTCGTTAATTTCTCGGTAATGCGTTTCTTTTTTTCATTGTTGGTCTCATGTTATAAATGGCATAACGTTCAATGCGATATAAAATGTGCTTACCTTTATGCACCTTTAAAAGAAGAAATTTATATGTCTCAGCCGAAAGGATATGTTGTAAAGGGAAGGGAAAATCTCGTTTGTAAACTAGACAGAGCGTTATACGGCCTTCATCAGAGTGGTCGCCTCTGGTATTATGAGTTAAATAAAGTACTTTTAGATTTGGGGTTTAATAAATTTAACTGGTGTAACTGTTCATATTATTTTGAAAATTATATATATTGTTTTATTAGTTTATGTTGATGATTTAGTTTTGTTTGTAAAAATCAATCTGAAATAGATAAAATTCTTAATTTATTAAAATGTAAATTTGATATAAAAATTTTAGGTAAAACCAAGAAATTACTTGGTGTGGAATTTAATTATGAAAATGATTCAGTACAAATTTTTCAGGAATTATATATTAATGAAATTTATGACAGGTTTAAATCTTTTAATATTCCTTTTTGTTCGTTACCTATTGTAAAAGGCATAAACCCAGACAGCACATCGCCTCCCCAGGATATCTTCAAGATGTCTTCTGGATGAAAAGGCATCCCAGAAACGTCCTTAAGATGTACTGTGGATAAGTTAAGCCTAACTGTGCTGTTAGGGAAGTATTCTAAAAAAGATTGTCCTACTAACCAAAATGAAATTGATGAAATGTCTAGATTTCCATATCGGAATATCTTAGGATGTTTATCTTTCATTGCAAACAGGACACGACCTGATATTGCCTACGCAGTTAATATATTCAGTCAATTTCAAAATTCACCGGGGATTAATCATTGGAATGGGTTAATTAAATTACTTGGGTATGTTTCGTGTACTCGAGATTTAAAATTAAATTTAAATTGTTTTAATCCATGTTTAACTGCTTTCTCTGACGCTGATTTCGCGATGAATAGGGATGACTTCGTATCAATGGGGGGACAAATTTTATTTTTGGATAATAGCCCTATTTCTTGGAAAACTTTTAAGCAAAAAAGTGTTTGCCTTTCAACCATGGAAAGCGAATTTGTATCCATGTGTGATGGGGTTAAAGAATTAATGTGGTTTGATAATATATTACGAGATTGTATTGATTTAAATTAATTTCTATTGAACCACCAATACTTTTTGCTCATAACCAAGCGGCTATTAATTTTACGAGATCTCCTATAGAAAATAACAAATCTAAGCATATTGATGTAAAGTTATTTTTCATCCGTAAAGTGTTATTTGAGTTAGGAACGGTTTGATTTAAAATATGTAAATACTAAAGCTAACTTTGCCGATCCCTTCACAAAGCCCCTTACTAAAAGTGATATGTCTAAATTTGTAAATAAAGTATTTATTAAGTAAATGTATATAGAGTAAATTAAATTTTTTTTTGAACGTATAATATATATTTAAATTTTTTTTTAAATTGAAAGTTGTTTTTAGAGGGATATGTATGCATTTTCTTGGTGGGTTATTTTCTGCATTTTCCATTGTGTAGTGATGTATAGTTTAGTTTAACTTTTGTATGAGAGAAATTCGTAGCGCTACGTATAATTGATTATGTGTATGTTATATAATTGTTTCATATATTTGTGACTATCATCTTGTTTTTTTATTTGACAATGGGAAATGGGGGAAAAAAAAGGTTTCCTTGAAATGCTGTGCATATTTGCTCTGTATTAATATCTTGTTCTTTCTTTTAGTAGATGTGTATTTATATTGATAATGCTACTTGTTTTTGAAATTGTGACATGGACTCTTAGACTTATCTTATGATTCACCAGAATGACAAACCTTCCAGTTTTGTGTGAAGTATATCCTGTAGAAGATATGTGAATGACAAATATAGTCGTCATTCGTCAAGTCACTAGATATTCAAGGATTTTTTTTAAAATAAAGTTTATATTGTAGTTGCTGACGTTTGTGTTTGTCGAATCAACACGGGGGGGGGGGGGGGCTTGTTGTAAAATTTGTACCCTTTCCGTGTTGATTCTCAAATTTAAATTTAAATTCATTTACTACTTAAATATAATTTAAATGATTTATTTTATAATCTTTAAAGTTTAAATTATTAATTAAATGAATTATAGCGTTTAGTGTTATTATCTATTTGATACTGCCATTGAGTTAAAGATATATTAAAATTAAAAACAAAAGCTTAATGATAACTACTTTAGTTAAAAGTTATATTTCTTATTAGTACATTTTTATTTAAGTCATTTGAAATAACTTTAATTTACTTACCTATTATTTAAAAGCATGTTTTGTTAAAATTAACTTTAAAGAAAATATGTTTAAGTCCTTTCACGGATTGTTTATTGTTTTATCGCTACCTAACACGTAGATGTTATATTTTTCAACTGCAGAGTCTTCTTGCTTCGCCCATAGATGGCGGCAGACTCGTAGCATCATGTTGCTATGGTTACTTGTCACGTGTGGTAGGCGTTGCCGAGTGTACAGCATCGACTCTGTCGTTCAGACCGGAGTGGCTGTCACTTGAATCCGTTCACTTGTATAAAAAGAAGTAAGGAATATGTAATCGGGGCTCTTATGTTTTAATGCAGTTGATTGTTACATCGACTAGCGTTTGCTAGCCGGTTTCTTTCTATTAAGTTTCAGTTTAGCTCAAAGTCATGAGCTGTTACTTTAATTTAGTTATAAAGTATTTAGTTTTATAATGTTTGTAAATTACGTTTTGTGACTTGAAATTTTCGACGATACGTTTCGAGTATCTAGTTATGTCACAAAGTAAACATCGTTTTCTATTTAAGCTCTGTGAAGACGTTCCTTCATATATATAATTTTAAGTATAGCTTTAGATAAATGCAATAATTAATTAATCTATTTTCAATAAATTAAATGGCTAATAAAAATATATAACGAAATTCTAAATTACTTTTTATATTTATTCGCTTTTGATTCTAATAATACTTTATCCCTTATGCTATTAATAAATCTTCTGAGAACAAAAACATATTCCTTTTAAATGACATCTCTCTTAAATCATTTAATAAATAAAATATAAAAAAATATTATTTTAATTTTTTAAACCGTTGGATACATAATTACTTTTTCATTCTTTTAAAATTGCGCAAGTCCACTTTGTTATAAATAAATTAGGCTATAATTTCCGTTGTAATATCATTAAAGGAGTAATTTATATTTTTAATGACAGGATGTGCAATAAATCACAGACTTTATGTCTCTCTTACGTAACGGTTTTCTGGCGATAATATTTGGCACAAGCATTGGCATAAACTGTTGTAACGAACTTGCTAAATTCAAAATATTTATATTAAATTATTCTACAAACAAAGGATTATCTTTGGCTGTAAAGTTTGGCACTATTTCAATAATCTTGGCGTAATTCAGCAGTCAGATCTGGATTGCGACTCAGTCAACTACAGAATTCGCTCTACAACTGTTTATAGGATAACATGTGACCCCCGTGGCTCTCTCTCTCACCTCTATCTTTTGCATTCTCGTAACTTGCGGTCAAGCTATAATTCCGCTATTAAGGTAGTGTTGATTTACCTATGAAACGTCTTCAAATAAAATAAATATATTTTACAGCGAGCTATAAGTTCTCTTTATTTCAACGACCATCTTTTTCAGCTGTATGGACCTGGACAATAAATTGAAATTTCAACTGTAGAATCCCAGAATTCTACTTGACAAGCTCTATTAATCTTCATGGCAGTATTTTAAAGGTCTTTAACCTTTCGTCAGCAAAGTTTCTATTTAACTATTGTTTCTATTTATTTAATGTTACTCATCATGTTGTTTCAAGTTTAATAAACAGTTTTGTTTAAACTTTTTGTCTTCAATGAATGCTACACACGTTTATCATTTTATAATTTATTAGAGCTGAGCAACTATCGCATATTTCACTGCTAATTTACATATGTGAAGTGCTAATTTACATATCCCAGCAAAACTTATACTGCTGGGCTCGTTATGGCCTACTGCTGGCATCCTGCACTTGCCATCAGTTACCGGTTGCCCCATATAACTCCAGCTGCGGCCCGTTTGTGGCTGCCAGCAGTGATGGAAGCCTAAAGAAAAATGGTCGGTGGCCCAGAAGTGGCATAAACACAGTTGGCCTTATGCAGGCTATCACGACACGGCCAACATCATGTTTTTCATGTTGTGGCCACAAATTATTAGGCCATAACCAATTTGTATGCATGGAGGGCGCTGTGATTCTTTTTCTGTTGATTTGAAATTCCCTCGCTGTCCGCCATTTCATACGAAGTTCTTGTTCGTTGTTGTAGTCTGCGGGTGCGGGTGCGAGATTGAAAATCTCGTAAAAAGAATATATGAGTAAGTAATTCAAGTATTAATTTGTTTTTGTATTATTTTTTAAATACTATTTTTTAAAAATGTTTGACTCTAAAGTCATTGTTATAACAAAATGATTTCTAGAACTATATAACAAATATTCAGTTGATCCGTTTTAGTAAATTATGATAGTCGCTAACTTTCTAGTATTTTATTATTGTTATTATTATTTTAATTGATTTAATAAAATAAAAATTATATATATTAATTTATATATATTTATACTATATGGACGGGAGAAAGTTATTAGAACACTTATAACTATAGTTTATGTTTTATTTATTTTTTCTTCCTTCAGTGTAGTTAAGAAGAAAGCATTAGATTCGGGAAATTTTTGGACATCCGGTTTTCGATAGATTTTACACGTTTTGGGTTGTTCTGATGAAAATAATTTGAAAATTTTCTGTCTGTCTCCTGTGTCTTAAAAATTTATGAAAGTGATAGTAGTCTATAAAGCTTACTTCTTCCGCGTTTTTTTTTTTTTTTTTTTTTTTTTTGTTTTGTTTGTTTGTTTTATGTACAAGCATCGCTACCTTCACCCCTGAGGGAGAAGTATACCCAGATAGAGTAAATTTCCATTATGGGTATTCTTGGAAAGAATTCGCCAGTATCTTTAAACGAATATTATACATCTGTGATATTTTAAAGGAAATTTATTGATTTTTTAATTTTTGGCAAAAACTAGTATGATGCGGCACCACAAAACTTTCTTCTATATTTTTTATTATGCAAATTCGCGTAGTGCAAATAATTTGTTAAAATCATTTTCCTGAATGCATGCAAACGATTTTCATTTTAGAACAGTGTTTCTCAATAATAATAATAAAAAAAAAATCAATTTTGTGCCAACTTCTGAAAAAATGCTTTCTTCTACATCTTCTTTTTTTTTTTTTTTTTAAATAATTTATAACTTTGTTTTAATTTACCACAAATTTAATTCAGTCATTTACTTGAAAGTTATTGATGAGTTTCTTTTGAAAAATACCAGCATTGAAAATTTATCCCCTCATGGGGAAGGGCGAGCGATTCTTCAACTTATACAAAAAAATTTTCCTGGTTTCTTGTTAGTTATTTAAATATTTATTTTTTAATTCATAATAAAAAATATAAAAAATAATTATCATTTATTTGAAATCAATTATGTAAATTTTCTTCCTATACTGTGTCATATTGAAAATTACGAGAAGTAGAAATATAGAGCCATGTGTTGAGTGAGTGATCCACAAATGTAATCGGGAACGATTTTAATCAAGTTTGGTTAAATAACAAATTTGGTTAAATTTCGTCCATTGGTTCGTGAGATACAGCGTCCACAATTTTTTTTATACACACTTACAGAGTGAAACTTTCTAAAAATGGTCAAATCGTGTTCAGGAATCTCAAAACATGCAAATACTTCGAAAACCGAATGTCGAAAAATTTCTTCATATATACATATACATATATATATATATTACTATAAAATGGATTTTCTTTCGAAATTTAGTATATTGTACTTCTTTTAAATGAAAATCGCCTATCTCCATCATAGAAAATAATTTTCATAAATAATAATTTTAATATGTAATTTCTATAAACTATTATAGGAAAAGAAAAGAAAAACTGTTTTATTTTATTTATTTATTAATTATTATTTTTTAAATGCAAGTTTGAAAAATAATTTCACTTTTACGAAACTGAAATAGTTTCCCCCCTCAATTTCCCGTAACGTATAAGAATATTTTTGTGCCTCACTGTTAAATGAACCACAAATATTTATTTTATCATTTTTGATCGGAACCATTTCTTATTGCATCTATAAAATTTATGTTGATCTGTATTTTAGCGTTGTATAAAGATTTTTTCGTGCGCTGATAAGAAGTTTCTCTTAAACTGTAATGTATCCAAATTATTTTATGAATTTTTATACTGAAACCATTTGTGTTACCTGTGCAACTTTTTATGACAAGCGTCCTATAGTAAATCTCGAAAACCTGTATAACAAATGAGTTTTATGGAATTCTAAAAATATATTTTAAATAGGTAATTGGCGGATAAAACTCTCAAATATTTACAAAGACAAATGCACTCTTCTTTTTCTCCCTAATTCCGTTATCTCTTTACTCCACCGAACGATAATTTTTTTTTTTTTTTCAGCTGAAACTGTATTCCCTTCTTCTTTTACCCTTTTCAGAATCTGCTTTCCAAACCTAATGAAAATAAATTGGCACAGGTCAAACGTCATCTGTATAAAACTGCAAAATCATCTTTCGGTATCGCACGTCGAAAAATTATTCACTCAAGGACATTGAAGAGAGTTGGGGAGATGGGGAGGGAGCAAAGATTCCATTGGACTATCAACAACACGAAAAAGTTCTTTGCGGCGGCCTGGTTAAGTTTGACAGCTGTGTAATTAATTCTAAATAGCCGATTACATTTCTCAGTGATAATTTCTGTGGTTTCAAATGTGCGACTTTGAAGATAAACACACAGAGAGAAAAAAAGAAAGCGTGATCATCTGCTTGCTATTTTAAAAAGAAGGGGGGAAAATATCAATTGGGAAAAGAAAAATATTCAAGATTTTCTGGATACTTGAGAGTTATAATAAAAAAGCACCACAGAATTGGTGTTTAAAAGTAATAAGAGTAAACACCATAAAATGTAAGAACTCGCAACAATTGTTTCGGATGGAAAGAAAACATGATCCTTGATCAAGCAAACGAAGTAGGCACGAGTGCGGCAAACAAAGCGTAAGCGTTGCTGCCTGCGTTTTGTTTGCAAAATTTTATGGTGTTTATTCAAAGTATTGTACATGTTACTTGAGAGTATACTCCAATTTCTTAAGAAATCGCACCCTCGGGTGGCGTAAGCTAGTTATTAACTAAAAGGGCGTTCGGAATGGAGATGTCCGTTTTTTTTATTGCCGTAAATCAGAAAGTGACCTAAAATCCGGAAAAGTCCGAAATCCTGAAAGGCAACGGTGCGGACGATTCCGGATTTGAGATTTTGTACTGTAGTAATAAATAGAAAACTTTGTAAATGAACATAATCATTGCCGCCCCCCCCCCCACAAAAAAAAAAAAAAAAAAAAAAAAATGCATCAGTTCTTTTAGGTTGAAATAATAACACATCCCTTCGTGGGTTTAACAAAAAGCACGATTGCAGCAAATTACTTTTGCTGCACTCGTGCCCACTTTTTTTCGCCTGATGAAGGGTCTTCGTGCTATTTCAACCGGAAACAATTGTTGCAATTTTTTATTTTTATTTATTTTATTTTTATTTTTTAGTTTATGGTGTTTTTTACAATGCTCTCTTTATAACAATTTTTGTTTCAATATTTTATAATTTTCACATGTAAAATTACATTTAAATTTGAACACTTAAAAAAAAAAAAAAAAAAAACATAATCTCCTTTATAACAAAAAATATAATATAGAGAAATGTTTCCACTGAAAACAAAAAATTAAACTTTTATGATAAGGAAAATGGATCAACTGAATATTTCCTATATGTTGCACTAGAAATCCTGAATTTATATGAAATTCCTGAACCATAGTGTATGAATCAAATACTTGTAAATACTATTTAAAAATGAATATGTACAAAATCAAATTAAATATTGGATGCATAGAAAAAACTGGCTGCTACTTCATCAGAAAAAAGAGAGAGGAAAAAAAAAAAAAAAAAGAAAGAAAAGAAAGAAAGAAAAATAAAAAAGCATTAATAAAATTAAAGGTATCACCAATAAAATAAATATACTAGCTATAACTAAATCACTGCTGGCCTATTAACGGCCCTCTTCACTTACCGTCTCCGGAAGTCCGAGGCAATGTTATTCTATGGGAAATTTTCTTTACAAATAAATTATTAACTAATACATATTTTTAAATTCTGTTTTCACATTCAGAAAATTCCCAACTGTTAAATTGATGGACCTTTTTTAAAAATGTATTTTTTTAATTTTTAATATTTTATTTTGAATTTGCAAAATGAAAAATTTCACATACTGAAAATTCGTATTTTGCAGCTTCAAAATAAAATATAAAAAAAAAAAAATAAAAAAATAATTTAAAAAAAAAAGGTCCGTCAATTTAACAGTTAGGAATTTTCAGAATATGAAAACAGAATTTAAAAATATGTATTAGTTAATAAGTTATTTGCAAAGAAAATTTCCCATAGAATAACATTGGCTTCGGCTTCCGGAGACGGTGAGTGAAGCGGGCCTTTAATGGGAAAATATAAAGGACCAATGAAGACTGCCGGCAGAAATATAATTTTTTATGTTTGCCACAGCTGGCCCACTGCAGGCTGCCAGCAATAACGTAGAAAAATTATGTTTGCCACCAGGTAGTCCAACACTGGCCCACTAACAATTTCCAACCTAATGTCGGTTACCAACAGTGGCCCATTACCTATTTTCATCATACTGCTAGCTGCCAGCAGCGATCCATTCACTGGCCCACTAACTTATTTTTAACTTACTGCAGGCTGCCAACAGTAGATGGATTGAATATGGCCTACTGACGGCCGGCGTAACATATTCCCTGCGGCACCGTAACTTTTGCCAACGACGGGCCAGCTGCAGCTACTGTTGGCAACCAGCACTTGGCCTCGTGTTGGCCGTCATCTGTGCTTTTGCTGGGATGTGACGACACTGCTAATTTACATATGTCACGTGCGCGCTGCGCGCGCACAAGTTAAATGATACACGCGCTGCGCGCGCGTATTCCTTCCCTGACACTTCGTGCCCCCTAAAAAAAAATAATTTCTGATCAGGTAAAAACTAACACCGGGTCCCCACTGCCTTCGGTAGCGCAAACCCATGCTAGCGCACGTGTGAAGGTATACGTGCGCTGCGCGCGCATATTCCTTCTCAAATCCAATTTTTATTCTTATGAAAATAAAATGAAAAAAATCATTTCTCGTCGGTTAAAAAGTCGGACCGGGTCCCAACTGCCTTCGGCCGCGCAGTCCCATGCGCGCTGCCCGCGCACAAGTTAAGGGATACGCGCGCGGTGCACGCCTATTTCCTCCCCACCCTTTCAGCCCCTCCTAATTAACCTACGTATACCAATTTTGAACGGTCTAACTGAATTAGCTTAGATGCAAAAGAAAACCTAATCAGGACACCTCAAAAGTGTAAATCTGGTGAAAACTTTCGATAATATAAAGGAACTTTGAAATATCTTTCGAATAATGTATTAAAAATAATTTAATCATAATTAGAAATTGAAATTTTGAAATTTTAAAATATTACAGCGCCATCTGGCGGTAGAAATTTCTGTAATGTACTGTTTGATTGCAAATCAACAAAGCATTCTAATGATGTATTACTTATGAAATTATTTTAATTAGTAGCTGAGATACAAAAGAAAACTGATTCAGGACACCTCAAAACGTGTAAATCGGGTGAAAACTTTCGATAATATAAAAGAACTTTAAAATATCTTTCGAATGATGTATTAAAAATAATTTAATCATAATTAGAATTTAAAATACGCGTATTAGAATAAAATTTAATTTCCAATTAAAATGTAAATTTTTTCGAAATTCGATGAAATTTGAACTGCAAGGCTGTCTTGTGATGTTAGGGCTGTATACGAAGTTTTGTGTGCGACATTGAAAAACTGAAGCCTTTTCAAAATTGCAATTTTTAATCGCATTACCAAAACACGTGACCTCATTAAATACCAGATGTTTCTCTTTCCGTTCAAAAGACTGTAGACGACCGTCTGCGATCTTAAAATTGTTTTGATTTGTTGCTACCATTTTTTTTTAGTTTAGTTAATTTAAAAAAATCTAATTGTTCGATCGGTAAGCCGTTTAAACCATCGGATTGAGAAAAAAAAGCCCTTTCCAATGGTATCTTGTTTGTAAAATTACGACTGATATTTCTAATTTATTTTCCACTTTTTCCGTAAAAATGTCGCTTTTAAAGCATTTAATCATGAATTCTGGGTCATTTTTCGGTAGACATGGGTCGACATTTTAATTAATATCTCCGCTAATTAGGGTCGCATCGCTTAGCGAATTATCGCGATGTCGAGATGAAGAAATTCTGCGTCTGTCTACACCGTTTTCGAGGCCATGGGACCATTAGCGCCGGAGCTTTAGCGCTTACAATGCATTTCTCACAGACAGACAGACAGATGCGCACAGATATTAATAATATAAGGAGACTAGCGGGTCAGTATTTTCAAATGAATCACTAACTGTAACTTTTAGTCTTAAAAAAATAATTAAAAAAAAAAAAAATCATTTTTCATCGGGTAAAAAGATGCCCCGGGTCCCCACTGCTTTCGGCAGCGCAGCCCCGTGCGCTCTGCGCGCACACAAGTTAAGGGATACACGCGTGTATTCCGTCACTGACCCTTCGTGCCCCCCCCCCCCCCGAAAAAAAAAATTAATTTCTGATCGGGTAAAAACTCACACTAGGTCCCCACTGCTCCGGAAGCGCAGACCCATGCGCGCGCACGTGTGAAGGTATACGTGCACTACGCGCACATATTCCTTCTCAAATCAAATTTTTATTCTTAAGAAAAGAAAATTAAAAAAATTATTCCTCATTGGGTACAAAGTCAGACCGGGTCCCCACTGCCTACGGCATCGTAGTCAAGTGCGCGCTGCGCGCGCTCAAGTTAGGGGATACACGCGCTGCGCCCACGTATTCCTTCCTTGACCCTTCGTGCCCCCTAGAAAAAATCATTTCTGATCGGGTAAAAACTCACACCGGGTCCCCACTGCCTTCGGCAGCGCAGACCCATGCACGCGAACGTGTGCAGGTATACGCGCGCTGCGCGCACATATTCCTTCTCAAATCAAATTTTTATTCTTAAGAAAAGAAAAGGAAAAAAATCTTTTCTCATCGGTTAAAAAGTCGGACGGGGTCCCCACTGTCTTCGGCAGCGCTGTCCCGTGCGCGCTGCGCGCGCGGTGCACGCCTATATCTTCCCCACCCTTTCAGCCCTTCCTAATTAACCTACATATACCAATTTTAAACGGCCTAACTGAATTAGCTGATATGCAAAAGAAAACCTTATCAGGACACATCAAAACGTGCTAATCTGGTGAAAACTTTCGATAATATTAAAGAACTTTAAAATATCTTTCGAATGATGTATTAAAAATAATTTAATCATAATTAGAAATTGAAATATTGAAATTTTAAAATATTACAGCTTCATCTGGCGGTAGACATTTCTGTAATCGACTGTTCGATTCCAAATCAACAAAGCTTTCTAATGATGTATTACTTAAGAAAATATATTTATTAGTAGCTGAGATACAAAAGAAAACCGATTCAGGAGACCTCAAAACGTGTAAATGAAGCGAATCTTGAACCCACTTTCGATAATAAAAAAGTACTTTAAAATATCTTTCAAATGATGTATTAAAAATAATTTAATCATTGTTAGCATTTGAAATACTCGTATTAGAATAAAATTTAATTTGCAATTAAATTGTAAATTTTTTGTTTATTCTCGAATCCCGATGAAATTTGATCTGCAATTTCGTCTTGTGATGTTAACCGTGTGTAGCAAGTTTGAAATAACTTTGAAGAAAATTGAAACATTTTGAAATTTGCAATTTTTATTCCCAGTAGAAATTCAGTAAAGCAGGAAGTAAAATCTATTTATTCTTTTGCCTCGCGCCATGGTAACCGAAATACGTCTAGACAGTCATCTCCTTATATTATTAAAACCTGTGCGCATCTCTCTGTCTGTCTTTCTGTCTGTCTGTCTGCCTGTGAGAAATGCCTTGTGACCGCTAAAGCTTCGGCGCTAATGGTCGCAGCGCCTCGAAACAGGTGTCGACAGAAGCAGAATTTCTCCATCTCGACATCGCGATAATTCGCTAAGCGATGCGACCCTAATTAGCGGATATATTAATTAAAACGTTGAGCTATGTCGATCGACAAATGACTGAAAATTCACGGATATTTGCTTAAAAAGAGACATTCTTACGGAAAAAGTGAAAAATAAATTAGAAATATCAGTCGTATCGTTACAAATAAGGTATCAAATGAAAGGTCTGATTTTTCTCAGTCCGACGGTTTAAATAGCTTATCGACAGGACAATTAGATTTTATAATTTAATCATAATTTAATTTATAATTTAATCATAATTAGAAATTGAAATATTGAAATTTTAAAATATTACAGCTTCATCTGGCGGTAGACATTTCTGTAATCGACTGTTCGATTCCAAATCAACAAAGCTTTCTAATGATGTATTACTTAAGAAAATATATTTATTAGTAGCTGAGATACAAAAGAAAACCGATTCAGGAGACCTCAAAACGTGTAAATGAAGCGAATCTTGAACCCACTTTCGATAATAAAAAAGTACTTTAAAATATCTTTCGAATGATGTATTAAAAATAATTTAATCATTGTTAGCATTTGAAATACTCGTATTAGAATAAAATTTAATTTGCAATTAAATTGTAAATTTTTTGTTTATTCTCGAATCCCGATGAAATTTGATCTGCAATTTCGTCTTGTGATGTTAACCGTGTGTAGCAAGTTTGAAATAACTTTGAAGAAAATTGAAACATTTTGAAATTTGCAATTTTTATTCCCAGTAGAAATTCAGTAAAGCAGGAAGTAAAATCTATTTATTCTTTTGCCCCGCGCCATGGTAACCGAAATACGTCTAGACAGTCATCTCCTTATATTATTAAAACCTGTGCGCATCTCTCTGTCTGTCTTTCTGTCTGTCTGTCTGCCTGTGAGAAATGCCTTGTGACCGCTAAAGCTTCGGCGCTAATGGTCGCAGCGCCTCGAAACAGGTGTCGACAGAAGCAGAATTTCTCCATCTCGACATCGCGATAATTCGCTAAGCGATGCGACCCTAATTAGCGGATATATTAATTAAAACGTTGAGCTATGTCGATCGACAAATGACTGAAAATTCACGGATATTTGCTTAAAAACAGACATTCTTACGGAAAAAGTGAAAAATAAATTAGAAATATCAGTCGTATCGTTACAAATAAGGTATCAAATGAAAGGTCTGATTTTTCTCAGTCCGACGGTTTAAATAGCTTATCGATAGGACAATTAGATTTTTTTAAATTAACTAAAGTATGAAAAAAAGGGGGGCAACAAATCACAAGAGTTTTATTAATTTCGCAGACTAGCGAGCTTCTAGACTATTTCGGTTACCATGGCGCGGGCTACAGAATAAATAGATATTTCTTCCTGCTATACTGATTTTATACTGGGGATAAAAATTGCAAATTTCAAAATGCTTCAATTTTCTTCAAAATTATTTCAAACTTGCTACACACTGTTAACATCACAAGACGAATTTGCAGTTCAAATTTCATCGGGTTTCGAGAATAAATAAAGAATTTACAATTTAATTCCAAATTAAATTTTATTCTTTTCAAATTCTAACTATGATTAAATTATTTTTAATACATCATTCGAAAGATATTTTAAAGTACTTTTATATTATCGAAAGTGGGATTCAAGATTTCGCTTCATTCACACGTTTTGAGGTCTCCTGAATCGGTTTTCTTTTGTATCTCAGCTACTAATAAATATAATTTCATAAGTAATACATCATTAGAAATCTTTGTTGATTTGGAATCGAACAGTAGTTTACAAAAATTTCTACCGCTAGATGGCGCTGTAATATTTCCAAATTTCAATTTCTAATCATGATTAAATTATTTTTAATACGTCATTCGAAAGATATTTTAAAGTTCTTTTATATTATCGAAAATTTTAACCAGATTTGCACGTTTTGAGGTCTACTGATTATGTTTTCTTTTGCATCTAAGCTAATTCAGTTAGACCGTTCAAAATTGGTATATGTAGGTTAATTAGGAAGGGCTGAAAGGATGGGGAAGATATAGGTGTGCACCGGGCGTGTATCACCTAACTTGTGCGCACGCAGCGCGCACGGGACAGCGCTGCCGAAGGCAGTGGGGACCCGGTCCGACTTTTTAACCGATCAGAAATGATTTTTTTTCATTTTCATTTCTTAAGAATACAAATTTGATTTGAGAAGGAATATGTGCGCGTAGCGCGCGTATACTTTCACACGTGCGCGCGCAGCGCGCATGGGTCTGCGCTGCCGAAGGCAGTGGGGACACGGTGTGAGATTTTACCCGATCAGAAATGATTTTTTTAGGGGGTACGAACGGCCAGGGAAGGAATACGCGAGCACAGCGCGTGTATCCCTTAACTTGAGCGCGCGCAGGGCGCACGGGACTGCGCTGCCGTAGGCAGTGAGGACCCGGTGCGACTTTGTACCCGATGAAAAATTATTTTTTTAATTTTCTTTTCTTAAGAGTAAAAATTTGATTTGAGATGAAATATGTGCGCGCAGCGCACGTATACCCTCACACGTACGCGCGCATGGGTCTGCGCTGCCGAAGGCAGTGGGGACCCGGTGTGAGTTTTTACCCGATCATAAATTATTTTTTTTTGGGGGGGGGGCACGAAGTGTCAGGGAAGGAATACGCGTGCGCACGGAGCAGCGCTGCCGAAGGCAGTGGGGAACCGGGGCAACTTTTTACCCGATCATAAATGATTTTTTTTTAAATTTCTTTTCTTAAGACTAAAAGTTACAGTAAGTGATTCATTTGAAAAAACTGACCCGCTAGTCTCCTTATATTATTAAAATCTGTACGCATCTGTCTTTCTGTCTGTCTGTCTGTCTTTCTGTCTATCTGTGAGAAATGCATTGTGGCCGCTAAAGCTCCGGCGCTAATGGTCGCAGCGCCTCGAAACCGGTGTCGACAGATGCAGAATTTCTTCATCTCGACATCGCGATAACTCGCTACGCGATGCGACCCTAATTAGCTGAGATATTAATTAAAACGTTGAGCTATGTCGATCGAAAAATGACTGAGATTTCACGGCCATCTGCTTGAAAAGAGACATTCTTACGGAAAAAGTGGAAAATAAATTAGAAATATCAGTCGTATCGTTACAAATATAATATCAAATGGAAGGGCCGATTTTTCTCAATCCGATGGTTTGAACGGCTTATCGATTGGACAATTATATTTTTTT
Organism: Salticus scenicus; assembly: GCA_963930645.1. Lineage (NCBI taxonomy): Eukaryota > Metazoa > Arthropoda > Arachnida > Araneae > Salticidae > Salticus > Salticus scenicus. The sequence goes on from OZ005661.1 coordinate 86,035,648, forward strand.
TAAAATTAACTAAAGTATGAAAAAAAAGGTGGCAACAAATCGCAAGAGTTTTAACTTGGCAGACGATCGTCTAACAGTCTTCAACGGAAAGAAAAAACATCTGGTATTTAATGAGGTCAGGTTTTTTGTACGGGGAATAAAAATTGAAAATTTCAATATTCTTCAATTTTCTTTTTTCGCACAAAAGACTTACTATGCAGAGTTTTCATCACAACACGAAGTTGCCGTTCAAATTTCATCAATTTCTAAGAATAAATAAAAATATTACAATTTAATTGCAAATTAAATTTTATTCTAATACACGTATTTCAAATTCTAATTACGATTAAACAATTTTTAATGCATCATTCGAAAGACATTTTAAAGTACTTTTATATTTTCGAAAGTGGAATTCGAGATTTCACCTGATTTACACGTTTTGAGGTCTCCTGAATGGGTTTTCTTTTGTATCTCAGCTACTAATTAAAACTAGTTGGCATATGTTGACTCTGCTCAGTTCCCCATCATATTTATGTTCTCATAAATTTCTAATGCGAGACATATTATAATCATGTTAAAAGAAATGAATTTGACCAAAGCTTGATATAGTGACAGAATGAAATCCCCGCCTAATAGGCTATCCACCGTTAACTTCGATATTATTCTAATCTATCTTATTCTAATCTATTAATTTATTTTATCAGGGTCAATTCCGTTGTTTAGTTTTCATGCTACTATTTCCAATGCAATAATCCTCAAAATTCATATTTATATGAAAAATTTACAATTTCGCTATGTTGATAAAATCGTAAATTACGAATGATTTACGAAATTTTCCTATTAGAATATTTCTATTCAATCATGTTCAAACAAATATCATAAATGTAATTTTGAAGTTGTCTAATGTATTTAGGATCCTCAAAATGGAAATTTATGCTCAATTTTGCCTTATTCTGACATGTTAAGTAAATCGTAAATTCCAAATAACTTACGAATTTTTTAAATTGGAAAAATCATAGTCTATGCAGGCCCTGACTAACGGCAGGGCATACGGGGCAAATGCCCTGGGCCCCCCTTCTGGAAGGGGCCCCCTACAGGCATAAGCAGAAATTCTGCAACCTAAATAGCTGTTATGCCACTGCAAGGGGGCCCCCCAGAATAGGCTTGCCCCAGGGCTCCAGGTAGTCTAAGTCGGGCCCTGAGTCTATGATATTCATGCCAGTATCCTATATAATACTTTGAAAGTGGTTTGACATCTTTACGATGAAAATATCCCTCAAGATTGACGTTTATGTGAAATTTGGCTCTATGCTGCCATGTTAAGAAATTCGTAAATTTCCAATAACTTGCGAAATTTTCAAAGTAGCATATTTATAGTTACTGATGTTCATTCCGGCATCAAAACTGATATTTTAAAACTAGTCTGACATTTTTACTGTAAAAAGTTTCCATTTAATGCACGTTTAAGTGAATTTTTGGCTTATTCTCCCATGTTAAGAAAATCGTAAATTTCTCATAACTTACGAAGTTTTTTAATTCGACTGTTGCAAAAGAATAGGGTTCTTGCCAGTATCGAAAGTAATATTTTAAAACTGATCTGACCTCTCTGCGATCATTTGTTCGTGAGATATCGTGTTAACAGACTAACAAACTAACGGACTAACACACTGACACACTAACGGACTGACACACTGACACACTAACAGACACCCTACAGACAGACACCATACAAATTTTGTCATTTTCGGATTCCTCACACCTGAAAACGTGTAAAAAAGTCAAAAAACCGAGGTAGAAAATTTTCACGATTACCTAAGTTCCCCATACCTATAGTATGATGGGGAACTAAACTTAGTTGGCATAGGTGGACTCTGCTCAGTTCCCCATCCTATTTATGTTCTCAGAAATTTCTAGTGCGAGACATATTATAATCATGTTAAAAGAAATGAATTTGACCAAAGCTTGATACAGTGACAGAATGAAATCCCTGCCTAATAGGCTATCCACCGTTCACTTCGATATATTTATCTTATTCTAATCTATTAATTTATTTTATCGGGGTCAATTCCGTTGTGTAGTTTTCATGCTACTATTTCCAATGCAATAATCCTCAAAATTCATATTTATATGAAAAATTTACAATTTCGCTATGTTGATAAAATCGTAAATTACGAATAACTTACGAACTTTTCCTATCAGAATATTTGTAGTCAATCATGTTCAAACAAGTATCATAAATGTTATTTTGAAGTTGTCTGATATATTTATGATCTTCAAAATGGACGTTTATGCTCAATTTTGCCCTATTCTGCCATGTTAAGCAAATCGTAAATTCCAAATAACTTACGAATTTTTTTAATTACAAAAATCATAGTCTACGATATTCATGCCAGTATCATAAATAATATTTCAAAAGTGGTTTGACATCTTTACGATGAAAATATCCCTCAAGATTGACGTTTATGTGAAATTTTGCTCTATTCAGCCATGTTAAGAAATTCGTAAATTTCCAATAACTTACGAAATTTTTATACTGAAAAATTCATAGTCAGTAATATTCATGCCAGTGTCCTAAATAATATTTCAAAAGTAGTCTGACATCTTTACGATGAAAATATCTCTCAAAATTGACGTTTATGTGAAATTTTGCCCTATACACTGTAAAAAAAACCACAGTAAATTTACAGCAAAAAATGCTGGCAATATGGGTGCCAGCATATTTTGCTGTTAATATACAGCAATTGCGTTTTTCCAAGGAAACAGTGTGGTGATTTCTGCGAGTACACCTTCGAAAAACGGAATACGCAAGCATGAGTCCAGGGATGATTTTTGCTATTTTTATTCAAAACTTAACAAAATAGTTGAAATTCAAATAAATTAGAAATTATTACAAAATGCTCGCCTCCGAGCATACTTCAAAAACATGCTACACATTTTTAGCACCAAGTCTCTCTGTCTCTTTTTTTGAGTCTCTTCCTTCCGAGCACACCTTCGGAGGGGGAAGGGAATACCCCACACGAAGCACTGATTCGTTGGTCGTGATATCACTCTACCCGTGACATCATTTTCGTCCAATCTTGGTCTACCCGAAACTCGGAGAAATGTCGGTAGCAACAAAAGGCCATGCGTGAAATCGGAAACTATTGATGTCACCGCTTCCATAGAAATATAAAATTTTTTCACACAAAGCATCTGTCGCTCAGACAGCTTCTCATGGCTCCGTTCTGTCTGGTCACACGACCCCTGACCTCTTGGAATGTTTGTAACCTTCACTCCAGCACAGCTTCCTCCCTCCTAAAAGACCATTTTACGGCCTTCAGGATGTAAAATGGGCTCCAGAAGACTCAGGTGCCTCCTCCCATTAACAAACATGCAACATCAGAGAGTTGAGCTAGCCCCCCAAAAAAAAATTTTTCGAAACAACCCCCTGAACTTTTATAGAACTAAAAATAATCTTAAAAATAAATTTTCTAGTCTTACACCTTGCATAATTACTAGATCCCAAGGTCTCATTTCACATTATATAAAAAAAAAACAATTAAACATTCACATGCAATTTCGCGATGACAATCAAAGGTTCTACCCCTAACAAAATTTTAAAAGTCAAACTGTCAAACACTGAAATTTGACAATTACACAATAAAATTTCTTGAAAAAGAAAGAAAAATAATTCATAATCAATACATTCAAACTTTTTTTTTTTTTTGGAATACAAATGAAAGAAAAAAAAAATAAATATTTACAACCAGTCCAAAAACACTACCTAAAACCAAGGCATTTGTTTTTTTTTTTTAAATGCCTGATCACATTCCTGACTCCACTCAATTTTTTCCCTCTTATTTTTCCCTTTTAACAAATCCGTCAAAGGCGCAGCTTTTGTCGCATAATCCTTTATATATTTATGGTAAAATCCGGTCAGACCTAAAAATGACCTTACATGCGTCTTTGTCTTTGGAATGGGAAATTCTTGGATAGTTTGGATTTTCGCGTCACTCGGCGACCTCTTCCCTGACCCCACTTCGTGCCCTAAAAATTTTACATGGTCCTGGGCGAATAAACACTTTGCCGGTTTCACTTTTAGATTTTCCTCCTCCAAACGTTGTAACACAATGTCCAGATGCCGGATATGGAGCTCCCAACTGGATGAAAACACAGCCAGATCATCCACATATGGTCTCACAAAACTCACTAAATCCCCTAGCACCTCACTAATTAATTTACAAAAATAAAATGGAGCATTCACTAAGCCAAACATCATTTTTTTTGGAATAAACTCACCGAAAGGGGTTACAAACGCCGCATACCTTTGCGCACGTTTCGTTAACGGGATTTGGAAATACCCCTTCGTCAGATCCCTTACTGAGATATATTTTGCAGTGCTCACTTCCTCAACTACCTCCTCAATATTCGGTAACGGGAAAAATTGCACTTGGGTTTTGGCATTGAGGGCCCTATAATCGACACACGGCCTAGGGTCTTTCCCCGGACTCTCTACAAGAATCATAGGCGATGCGTAATCTGACTGACCCACCTCAATCACCCCTAACTCTAACAGCCTGGAAATCTCCTTCCGCATAATTTCTAACTGCCGCGGAGACATGCGATAGGGTTTTGCACGAATCGGCTTATCATCTGTCAAAATGATATCCATCTCTACCTTATGGGTCGTACCAGGGTCGTTAGAAAACACCGTTTTATGCTTTACTAGGACATTTTGTAAAGTTGCCAAATTCCCTTCCGAAACCTTATTACCCAAATTACTCCCCTTAATTAAGTCTGTCAAGTCGAAATGATTAGGGTCCGAAATCGGATACGGGATAGATGCATCCTCCTCAATTTCCTCGCCACCCTCTTACAAAATTAAGTTGACATGCTCTGGGCGTTTATGATAAGGTTTCATTAAATTCACGTGGAAAATCGTGTCCTTACATCTCCTTCCCGGAAGATCTACCGTATAGTTCGTATCGGATATTACCCCCGTAACTACACCTGGACCTAGCCACTGTACTGCCATTTTATGTGGTTTTGCAGTAGCCAAAACCAACACCGAGTCTCCCACCTTAAATTTTCGGGACACTGCATTTTGGTCGTACCATAATTTTCTTTTTTGTTGACATTCTGTCATGCGCTCCCCTGCCAAATCTTGACATCTTTTTAAGCGCTCATTTAAATCCAAAATATACTCTACTACATTTTGATTCATTTCCTCTTCCTGCATCCAATTTTCGTAAACAATGGTATGAGGCATCCTCAAATTCTTCCCAAAAATAAGCTCTGAAGGAGCAAATCCCGTGCTCTCATGCTGGACCGTCCTCAACGCGAAAAGAGCCATAGGCAGATTTTCTTCCCAATCGCTTTTCGTTTCGAGACATAATGCTTTGAGAATCCTCTTAAGAGTGGAATGCATTCTTTCCACCTGATTAGATTGCGGATGACAGACAGAAGAATGATTGATTTTGATATCATACTTCTCAAAAAACGCTGTCGATAAGTCACTCGTGAAATAAGCACCTTGATCGCAGACTAACTCTCTAGGAAATCCGGTCTTCGCGAAAATTTGCATCAATGCATTGATCACTGACCTCGAAGTTAGGTTTTCCACAGGAATAGCATCCGGGAATTTTGAAGCGACGCAAACAGCCGTTAGCATTTTCCCCAATCCCACTCTTTTCAGAAACAGATGCCTCCTGATTGGCTGAAATCTTTGATCGTTTAATGAATGTTTGCTGGTTATGCCGGCAACTACAAACTTATTCAATTTCCTTCAGTGACTTAGCGATAGCGAATATTTAAAACATATATATGTCTAATTATTTATACTTTTGCTTTAAAATGCTTTATACTTATCCGTATGAGATAAAAATGAATTTATCCGACAACTATTTAAAAAGTAAACATATGACATTGTTTACAAATGAAAAAGAAAGTGTGTTGGTAGAAAAAAGTCGCAAATCGATGTAATATTAAATAAAAAGCCAAATAAAGAAGAAAAAAAAAAGGTTGAGTTTATTACAAAGTAGGTAATATTGATGATGATGAATTAGATAAGTTCTTAATTGATCTTTCATCAGAATATGAGACTGAGTGTTCACTTTGATTCTAAATTTTATGTAATGAGTAACCAATCACAAACTGAAATTAAATTTCATTTTTAAACTATTTGTTATTTTGGTTTTTAAATTAAATTTAATATATTTATTATAAATTTCTAAATTATACAATTTAAATTTGCTAATTTTCTGGTGTGATTTTACATTTTATTTTTATACTAAAAAACTTTTGATTCAGAGTTTTTTTTTTTTTTTTTTAAACAAATAACTTGTTTTTCTGATTACTTGTATTTCTTTATATATATATTCACCCTAGTAAAATAGACACTGGCAAAGTTATTAACAAATTCCATTATGAATAAAATCCACTGAATAACTAGTTAATGATCTTATTAAATTTAATTGAAATTTAATAAATAATTTATACAAACACACACATAAAATAAAATGTTACGTTTTCCAGTAATTAACAGCAATGTATATAGATATTTCTTATTGAACTTATGAAAGCAGACATCAATACAATTTAAAAAATCCATGAAAGATATATTACACTTTTAATTATAACTACATTTATTGAGGTAGACCGCTACATTTAACAATAATACAAGTGCAGTTGGAAAAAAAAAAAAAAAACTAAATAAAAATATTTAATTTTATAAATTTGAAAAATTTCGTAATCTTTTTAAAGAGTTTTTTTTTTAATCAGATTACCTATCGTACACAAAATTATCAATTACGCAATATATATTAAAAGCATATATTACTTTTATTCTTAGTAATTCTTCAAATCATTTGCCAATATCAACAATCAACACCTTCCTCTTTACCCTTAATTTTCTTTTCTCTTTCGCTTCTACGATAGCCGATAAATATGCAAAGGATTCAGCCAATCAGAAGGCACCTTTTTCTGAAGAGAGTGGGATTAGAAAAAATGCCAGCCGTTATCGCAAAACGATTATTTTTGTTACTCGTTACCAGCGGACCTATAGCGTCAATCGACAGACGTCTGAACGGTTCAGAAATAATCGGTACTAATCTCAACGGAGCTTTCTTCTTATCCCCTTTTTGTCCTACTTTTTGACAAATTTCACAAGTTTTGACATACTCTTCGATTTCCTGATAGCAATTTGGCCAAAAGAAATTAGTCAACACCCTCTGCTTAGTTTTACACGAGCCTAAATGCCCTGACACAGAATCATGACACAGGTTTAGAATCGCTGCCCTAAATTTCTTTGGCACGCACAACTGCATCCTGTTTTGGTTACGCTTAGAATCCGATATTCGAATTAACCGCTCATTTTTTATCTTAAATTCCTTTCCCGCTTCATTCCTAGCTTTTTCCCAATAATTTTTCAACGTGTCACACGCAGTTTGCTCTTTTTGAAGCTCTTCAGCTGAAACCCCGATTAATGGACACCTGTCTGTTTCTTTTAACACAGGAAGAACAACTTTATTTTCTGCACTAGTCTCCTCTAACGACTCGCTTATCAAACCCGGTTCCTCCTCAAAATTCTGAATTTTTCTCTGAGTTGGCTTTTCATTATTTATTTCGGACTGCGCACTCTTAATCCTTTCTTGCTCACGTTTCTGACTTCGCGTTATCGCATTAATTGGATAAACAATTTTTTTATTGGACTCAATTAACTCTGCGGTTTTATTACCTAGAAGATATATTCCCTGACTCAAATTAGCCGGTTTTACAGCCGCTTTTGTAATGACCTCTCCGAATTCCCCTTTTAAAACGATTTTCGCCAAAGGTAAACACCTACACGTTTCGTCAAACGGTTGCTTAATCCATACCTGTTCCGGCAGTAAATCCTCAACAGAAATCATATTCCTTTCGCACACGTCAATGTTTGAGCCACTATCTCTCAAGAATTCGCGCTCTTGTCCATTTATTTCTAATTTACCTATATAAGGCTCAAAACCAACACCTAAAATTTCGCCCGCACTTAAGTTATTGATCGGATTTGTTCTGCGATTAGGGTTTTGTGGGCAGTTAGGTCGAATATGGCCCCTTTCCGAGCACAAATAGCACACAATTTTACTATTTCTATCAAAATCACGATCTTTAGATTCGGTTTTATCCCCTTTTAACTTTCATGAGTCTTTTTTGTCGCCCTTAGCTGACTCAGCTTTCGGATTACTCCCACCATCATGCTTACCTGACCCGAATTTCTGACCGTCTTTCCCAAATGAATTTCTGCCCTTCGTAAAACGCTGAAAAGGCTTATATTCTCTTTTCCATTCTCCTTTCTAACCGCGTCATACTTGTCGCACTTCTCCGCCAAATCCGAAGCTTTGTTGATTTCTTCCCACACATCTACAAAATGTTGTTTGATTTCGCATGGTACCCTTTTTTTTAACTGCTCCGTGAGCATCAATTCCTTTAATGACTCTAAATCTTTAATTTCTAAAGTCTCAAGCCAGTTATCTAGGTACCCTCTCAAATCGTGAACTAAATCAACCCATAATTCTTCACTTTTTTTGTTGTGCGATTCAAATTTCGTTCTTAGCGCACGCGCACTCAATCTGAACCTATTCATCAACACTTTTTTTACATGTTGAAAGTTATCAGCCTCTGACTCGTCTAATTTCATAATTATTTGTACGACGTCGCACGGCAATAAAGGGATAAGTTGCGACATCCAGTCCTGTTCGCTAACATTTTCTTTACGTGCTAATCTTTCAAATATCGTAAAAAAAAGAGAAATATCCATCTGTTTTGGGTCAAATTTCGGAGTTATGTCTTTTAATTTAATTTTCTTCAAAACCGTCTCTTGAACTAAACTCCCGGACCCTACGCTACTAGTTTCTGCAGCGCTCTGGATTCTGAGTTTCTCCAGTTCAAAATTTCGTTCGGCCTCTTCTCTTTGCAACGCCCATTCGCGCTCTTCTTTTTCTTTTCGTGATTCCCATTCGCGCTCTTCTTTTTCTTTTTGTAATTTCAATTCGCGCTCTTCTTTTTCTTTTTGTAATTTCAATTCCCTTTCTTTCTCTTCCAAAATCCCTTCTATTAGCGCCTTCGCAACCCCTTCATCATAATTAGCCGCCTTTTCAATGGCTTCCCTGATTTCTAGTTTTTTGCTTTTATCTGTTAGCCCCGAAACACCAAATTCATCCGCTAACTCTAACAATACATTTTTAGTATACTTAATGAGAAATGCCATAATTACAAAATACAATTTCACTAATTACTGAAAAAAAAAATGCACATATAATAAAAACAATAAACAAATCAAATACCATGAAAATATAGACAAAAGTAACACTTTGATTATCACCTACGAAATTCTTTAAACACCTTTTCTCTAAACATTAACTACAATATTTACCCAGATACAATAAACAGTACCTATATTTAGTTAAAATAAACAACTAGAGAAAAAAAAAATCCTAGAATTTTTACCAGTAGGCAAATCAACTAATTTCCAGTATACTCCTATATAAACAGTTACAGCATCCACAATCCTTACGTTGCTTTTAAAAAGAATTTAGAATTATAATCTTATCGAAAATTTTAAACAACAATTTAAAGTTACCAAGCTCCCCGTTACAATAAACAGAACTTTAACGATAAATTTATCTCTCAAGTAAACGCCCCGTTAAGTCATGAAATTACTCTTTTCAACCGCCTTAACTATTAACTTGACTTCGAGATATCCGTGCTTAAAATTTTACACATAAAAACTAAATTCTTACTCTTAAAGCTTCGTAACTACATGCATTGTTACAAAACAAAAATAAATAAATAAACAAAAACTATCATCCCACAACTCAATCTCTGACACTTTGCATATCTGAAAATGAAAGAAAACATACCTGAAAAACCTCCTTGATTGACATCTCCAGGGAATTCAGCAGCACAGGGAAGAAGCGAAGTCCTTTTAATCCTTTCCACGCTATTGTCACAGGCATCAATAATCTCCAGTAAATCTCAGGGATTCCAGTTGTCACCGGGCTCACAGCAAACGTTCTTTTATACTTTTTCACCACAAACACATAGAAAACAGAGTTCGATATTTTTTTTTCTCTAAAAACAGCATGCCACCGATATGCCACCAATTTATATTTTTAATTAAAGCTGTGGTGATTTCTGGGAGTACACCTTCGAAAAACGGAATACGCAAGCATGAGTCCAGGGATGATTTTTGCTATTTTTATTCAAAACTTAACAAAATAGTTGAAATTCAAATAAATTAGAAATTATTACAAAATGCTCGCCTCCGAGCATACTTCAAAAACATGCTACTCATTTTTAGCACCAAGTCTCTCTGTCTCTTTTTTTGAGTCTCTTCCTTCCGAGCACACCTTCGGAGGGGGAGGGGAATACCCCACACGAAGCACTGATTCGTTGGTCGTGATATCACTCTACCCGTGACATCATTTTCGTCCAATCTTGGTCTACCCGAAACTCGGAGAAATGTCGGTAGCAACAAAAGGCCATGCGTGAAATCGGAAACTATTGATGTCACCGCTTCCATAGAAATATAAAATTTTTTCACACAAAGCATCTGTCGCTCAGACAGCTTCTCATGGCTCCGTTCTGTCTGGTCACACGACCCCTGACCTCTTGGAATGTTTGTAACCTTCACTCCAGCACAACAGCAGCTTTGTCAATTTTACAGTAATTTGTGCTGTTTTTTTACAGCAATTTTGTATTTCAACTTTTCTTTTGTAAATTATACAGCATTTTTTGCTGTTTTTTTACAGCAATTTTGTATTTTAGCTTTTACTGCACATTTGTCAATTTTACAGCATTTTCTGCTATTTGTTTTACAGTTGATTTGTATTTTAGTTTTTACAGTAAAATTGTACTTTTTACTGCTTTTTCTGCTGCTTTTTACAGCAGTTTTGGATTTTACACTCCTGCTCAAAAGCTTAGCAAGATTTGCAAACGATCAGTTTTTTTCCATTTAAAAACTTATCTCTCGATGAAATGTTTTCAGACTTCGGGTATTTAAAGAATTGGGTCTTCCTCGTGTTTTTCAGTGAAGATTGGTTTAAGACAACATTTAGGGGGCCGGTAACAAATTGAGAAAAATCAATAATGTTTGTGATCACCGTGTATCATTAAGCAAGCGAAATGAACCATAACTTTGGAATATGTTGATGTAAATCCAATTCAATTTGTAGATGAACTTGTGTGACGATAGCATGTTAAATAACAGAGATATAAGAATTTATTTTAAAGCTAAAAATGAAAAATAAATCAACATATTTTCCATTTATAATATACAGAGTTTTTAACGCAAATTATTTCCACTTTCAGATAAGTAGGAAAAACACTTTTAAAATAATGTACTGCAATCGGAATGAAAAAAAAAATTTAATATCTCGGGAAATATGAGCATTTTTATGAAAAACGTTTTCACTACGCATGTGGGAAAGATTAAAAAAAGTTTTATTGCATAGGTTGAAAGCTAGATATATTGGGCAACTTTTGTCAAAAGTGCATTTGAATAGAGTAAAAATTTAGTAATTTATACGAAAAAGAATGAGCTAGATTTTAGATATTCCCTAGAGTTTGAATTTCTTATGCGGATTTTCACATGCTGCGTAATTAATGTAAAGATACAATTATTTTATCCACTTAGCAAAAGCTCTATTTTGTGAAAAACCCTTTATCATCTTACAAATCTTAGTAAATAATTATAAGGATGTTAGAGTTACAAGCTTATAAGGGATTTTTCACAAAAATGTACATTTGGAGCGTAGCTGAAATAATTGAATCTTGAAATTAATTAAGCGGCATGTGAAGAACCACTTAAGAAATTTCAACTCTTGAAAAATAACTTTCAACTCTTAAAATCTAGCTCTTTTTTTCTGTATAATTTTCTTAGCTTTCAACCTATGCATTTTTTTTTTCTTTTAATCTTTCTCAGATGCGCAGTGAAAGCGCTTTTCAGAAGAATGCTCAAATTTCATGAGATATTAAAGATATTTAAAATCCGATTACTGTATACTGTTTTAAAAGTGTTTATCCAAGTTATCTGAAAGTGGAAATAATTTGCGTTAAAAACTCTGTATAGTATAAATAAAATAACATGTTGATTTTTTCTTTCTTTGAGCTTTAAAATAAATGCTTATATCTGTGTTATTTAACATGCTATCGTCACACAAATTCATCCACACATTGAACTGGGTCTATATTAACATATCCTAAATTTGCAGTTCATTTCGTTCACTTAACGATACAGGGTAATCACAAACATTATTGTTTTTTGTCATTTTATTACCGGCCTCTTAAATGCTGTCATAAACCTATCTTCACTGAAAAACATGAGGAAGACATGAGATTCTTTAAATACTCAATGTTTGAAAACATTTCATCGAGAGATAAATTTTTAAATTGAAAAAAACTGATCGTTTGCAAATCTTGTTAAACTTTTGAGCAGAAGTGTAATTTTTATAGCACATTTGCAGATACATTGTTTTATTTGCTAAAAGTGCAATTTTAAAGTTAAAAAATTAATATATGCTTCGATACCTCTATTATAACATTATCTTTGACTTATCGTATGCATTTTTATTTTTTGGCATCTGTGGATTATCAGGCAAATTCAGTTTTTCTTTATAGTATACCTGCAGTAGATATAACTATATTTTTAGAAAATTTATGATGTTTCATTGCACATAGTTATGGTAGAAATGGTAGAAATTTATATTGTTTCTCTTATGATATGGATAATAAAACTTAGAAAAATTAATCCGGTTATCATATGAAAAATATTTATTTTATTTTATTTTATTTATTTATTTTATTTTATTTTGTTTGTCTGCATAGTGTGATAAAAATTTCAACAACCTTCTACATTCATAAATGCGCATACTCTTGACATTTCAGTGAAATAACCCAGATGCATATCAACATTAATCAGTTCATTAAAATTTAATAACAATGAATTGTGATTTGACCATAAGTAATTTTATATTGCATTTTAAAAATATGTTGGTAAATATTTTTGTGAATGGTGAATAAAGACTTACTGAGAAAACAGAAACAATAAAATTTTTTGAAAAAAAAAAAAAAAAAAAAAAAATGCACTAGATTTTCAAGACTGTCCTTAATTTGCCCCAAGTTGCAGACACCTAAGTCCTTTGACATCAATCACATTTAAAACATACACAGTTTTAAAACTTATGTATAACATATTATTTGTACACAAAATAAGATAGACAAACTAAATCTACCAAAGAAGGTTAAAAAAAAAAAAAAAAAAAAAAAACAGCAAATTTGTATGTGTTTACACATATGTTTATTTAAATTCAAAAATTAAACTCGTGAGATCACTATATTAAAAAAAAAAAAAAAAAACCTTTTTTGTTATAAAATTTTGCGTCAGATTTTTTTTAAGATATTCTATTTTCGTTTACCGATGTATATTCTGAAATGAAATTTAATAATTCAACAAAGAAAAATTCAATTTTCAATGGCATACAAAATATATGAATTAAAAAACTTTTACTGATTAAAAGAGCTTTCGAAAAAATCTATAAACTTTCCCTCCTGTTTCATGTCGTTGGTTTTAATATGATATTTTTTTTGATTCACTTAAAAATTCCTATCGCAGAATTGTTATATTAAACATATTAACCCTTTGCCGGTTCTATTTAATTTCACTCCTCTTGCCAGTGTTGCTAAATTTAGGGATTTCTTTTATTCAATATCCACCATGAAAATTTAATTGTTTCGGTTCCCTAATCACTTAGAAGATTATTTGTCCATTATATATATCAAATATCACTCCTGAAAATCATTGGTGATAGCTGAAAAAAAGTAGCCCTAAATTTTGTAACACTGCTTAGAACGTTTTAGAGAGTTAGGGCCGACAAAGGGTTAAAATAAAGCTGAAAGATCTCTTAAGGAATGGCAGTTTGTGAAGTGACGTAAGATGAAGAGGTATAATAACAGAAGCTAATTTTTTTTTTTTTTTTTTTTTTTTTTTCTCTATAACTATTTTCAAACAAAAGAAATAAAAATAAAAATAAAATAACAGAATAATAATAATAATAATAATGAAAAAATAAATATTGTAATATTATAGCTAATTTGTGTTTTAAAACTACAGTTAAAAAAGAAAAAAAGAAAAGAAACTTGTATATGCTTACAAAAAGTGGGAGAAAAAATGGTAACATTTTGTTTACGGCATATCTTTTCATTAATAGTCATTGCTGATAAGAAGTGTAGAAAACTAAAATGATGATTTTGTTTCCCTTTTGTCTGACATTCTTAAATTTTGAAGTAACAGGGAAAAAGCTCTTCATTAATTATATAATATATATATGCAAAATAATTTTTAGAAATTTGAATATATGTACTTAAAATTTTTGAACATTTATAAATAAAAATGATTTTATAAATGTGTCAAAATAGGATTTTAGAACAAATAAATATAGGCAGAATAAAGATAGTATTTAATTTATTTGATTGAAAATTTTCAACTTACTTACCATATATGTTGAAAATTAAAAAAGAAAAAAAAAATGGAAAAATTATGAGTTATTTTCTCAAAAAATAAATAAATAAATAAATAAATAAATCGAAAATTTATGAGTTATTTTCTCAAAAAAAAAAAAAAAAAAAAAAAAAAAAATCAAAAGCCTCCTAAAAGCCTCCTTTCCCCTTTCCATTCTTCTTTCTTTCTTTCTTTTTTTTTTTTTTTTTTTTTTTCAAGCGTTAATAAAAATTCAACATTTTATGTATACTATTCTTGCATTTACATGTAATACGAAGCTAAAAGGTAATTATCTAAAACATTAATATGGAACATAATTACAGCAATACCACGTGAAAACTACAATTAAAAATGTTTAATTTTTAAACGAACTTATATACATTTATTAAATATTTTGTATGACATTTATTTACATATCAAAACCATTCATAATTCGATAGGTTATTCATCATCAATTACAACGCGCGGGGCATGACTCCATCTTTAATGCTATTTTTTCTATGTTTATTTTCCATGCTGGGGTTGATATTCATCAAGCACCTGGAATAAAAGAGATAAAAAAATTTTCATTTAGAAAACAATAATCTCAAAGGAATTGTGTTTTACCTTTGAAAATATTACACACAGAGAAACAGCATAGGGCTATATATGTATATATATGTATGTATACACGCAACATTATGCATAATAGATAACTTCTTAATTTCATCTATAATTAAATATTTTATTTCATTTGGCAGAAAAACTGACCAATTTTCATAAAAATCAAAATTTATTGGTAGAATAAAATCTGCTTTTATGATTAGCTTTGCCCCAATAATTTCCTTCTATTAATTTTTCTTATATAATTATGAGAAATGCCAGCTTTAACCCGATCCACCAGTGGCCAAGAGGTTCTTCCGAAAGCTGGTAGACGTAAGGTGACAATTTCGACCGCAGGTCGCGCTCGTCTGCCTAGATGTTCCGAATTTCCAGTAGTTTTCTTCAAAACTTGCGTAAATATGATTTAGGACTCCGGAGAAAAAAAAAAAAAACTGGTGAGGGCGCTCTCCTTAGACCAAGGCACATAGCGCAGTCAATTTGTCTTAACCCCAACACCACCACACCTTTTTTTTTTTTTTCTTTTTAACCCCGTAATTCAAATTACATTTTCTTAAAAGCACATGCATTTTTATTAAGTCCCCACCTTCCCATATAACACATAATGCATATTTCTCTTCATCCAAATCAAATGTTGCTGCTGTAATAGCTTCAGTATCTGGACACTCAACGCACGCTTTTAGCAAACAATTTTTATTGTTAACATGACATAAACATTTCATTAGAATATTTCACAAGCTAAGTAAATCAATTATTAACCCAATAAACCTTGTTATTTAGTTTTTCAATTTATTTTAAATAGATATATACTTCATTTTCCACAAAAATGATTAAAGGTTTTTGTTCAAAATTGTTTAATGCCCAGAAAGAGACATCTGCCTGTCATGAATAACAAGAAACTGTCTCTTCCCCTTCTTTGAAAGGCATATCAAAATATTTATTTAGGAACAATGATATCTTAGTTTGTTTAAAAGATTATTCTGAACCACTGATTTATATACACAGGAAAAGAAATTGTTATAAATTTTGCACAATATTTTAGAAAAATAGTTACGTAAATAAAAAGACCTTTTAGGGGAAAAAAGTTTAGAGACATTTCACTTAGTAATGATCTTTTTATTACTTATTTAACTTTTTGAAAAAATAATCTATGATGGTGATCAGACAAATCCTTCCTGAGGTGAGATGGAATCACGTTTAGAACGCTATTCCATAAAACAATCAAATGAACAAATAAATAAATAACTAAATCTTTTTCAGATGTTCCCAATTTATTTTTTATTTTGAAACATTTTAAAATCTTGTGCAATGAATTTCATACTTCATTTTGAGCAAAATGTTTCATATACAAGGGAAAAAAATGCGGAAAAATATTTTTAAATTATGAAAAGTATGAAAAATTTTGAGAAAACTCAATCATTAATTCATTATTTTTTCATGCAATGGGCCAATTCGTATTAAAATTTTTGAGATATATGTTATTAATGTAAAATTTCCGAGAAATAAATAGAAACGTAACTTTCGCTTGAAGTCACAGTAAGAAAATCATAATTTAAATGTAGTTTCTATGAGAGTAATAAATTAAATATCTCTGCTTTAAACTGAAAAAAAAAAAATAATAATTAAACACTTATTAGCAAAAATTGAAAAAAAAAAAAAAAAAAAAAAAAAATAGAGAGAGAGGGGGGGGGGGAGAGAGAGAAATAATTTCAGGAAGAAATTCAACTCTGAAAATTAAGCCTATAAAAATCGCCATTTTTAAAAAGAAAGACCTGACAAAAATAAGCAAATTTAAAACTAACTCTAAACGGAAATCGATTAACTTAAAACGACGTTTTTCAAAACTAGGACGAGTTTAACATTGCTTGAGAAAAAAAAATGATGAAAAAAAGAAAAAAATTCTAGAAATCTTTTTTAAAATACAAGTTTGTATTATACATACTAATTCCATAAGTTTAATACCAATAATAAAAACAGTGTTTAAAATAGAACAAGAAATCTATAAACTTTCACAAATAATACAGTAGGCAAAATAATCTGATTAAGTAAAAATTATATTTTACTTTATCTCAACAAATAATATAAAAATTTACATTTCATGATAAGAATTTCTATCGTACTTAATAATTATACAATAGGTTGTATAAAATAATGGAAGATTTATGACTGGATCTTTGTAAATCAAGTATATAAGTCTCATACATTTATGACAATAAAAGAATACAAAACAATTAAAATTGCACTTACCAGAAATTGAAGAGCAGTAATTAAAATTCACCTGCTTGAAGTTTCAGCTTCCTTTTGTCGGAATCTCTGGATAATAAAATAATGGCGCACGCAGCCGTAGAACAACCAGATATAAAACATCAGCAGACGATTTCACAAATTACAGTAAAAAACCTAAAATGCTGTTTTTCCTCAGCTTGCGAAAAATTTACAGCAGATTATGCTGTTTTTCTCCCGTTTTTTTTTACAGTGTACTGCCATGTTAAGAAATTCGTAAATTTCCAATAACTTGCGAAATTTCCAAAGTAGCATATTTATAGTTACTGGTGGTCATTCCGGCATCAAAACTGATATTTTAAAACTGGTCTGTCATTTCTACAGTAAAAAGTTTCCATTAAATGCACGTTTAAGTGAATTTTTGTCCTATTCTCCCATGTTAAGAAAATCGTAAATTTCTAATAACTTACGAAGTTTTTAAATTCGAATGTTGCAAATGAATAGGGTTCTTGCCAGTATCGAAAGTAATATTTTAAAACTGATCTGACCTCTCTGCGATCATTTGTTCGTGAGATATCGTGTTAACAGACTAACAAACTAACGGACTAACACACTGACACACTATCGGACTGACACAGTAACAGACACCCTACAGACAGACACCATAGAAATTTTGTCATTTTCGGATTCCTCACACCTGAAAACGTGTAGAAAAGTAAAAAAACCGAGGTCGAAAATTTTCACGATTACCTAAGTTCCCCATAGTAGTTATAGTATGATGGGGAACTAATAATTTCATAAGTAATACGTCATTTGAAAGCTTTGTTGATTTGGAATTGAATAATACATTACAGAAATTCGATATTTCGACATTTCTCCTGATTTAAACGTTTTGAGGTGTCCTGAATGGGCTTTCTTTTTTTTTTTTTTTCTCAGTTACTAATTAAAAAATTTTCATAAGTAATACATCATTTTCCTGAATGGGTTTTCTTTTGTATCTCAGCTACTAATTAAAATATCGAAAGTGGAATTCAAGATTTCACCTGATTTACAGGTTTTGAGGTGTCCTGAATGGGTTTTCTTTTGAATTTCAGCTGCTAATTAATATAATTTCATGAGTAATACATCATTTGAAAGCTTTGTTGATTTGGAATTGAATCGTAGATTACAGAAATTCGATATTTCGACATTTCTCCTGATTTAAACGTTTTGAGGTGTCCTGAATGGGTTTTCTCATTTGTCTCAGTTATTAATTAAAAAAATTTCAAAAGTAATACATCATTTGAAAGCTTTGTTGAGTTGGAATCGAACAGTAGATTACAGAAATTTCTACCGCCAGATGGCGCTGTAATATTTTAAAATTTCAATATTTCTATATCTAATCATGATTAATTTTTCTTTTTAATACGTCATTCGTTCACATTTTAAAGTACTTTTACACAATCGAAAATGGAATTCGAGATTTCACCTGATTTACACGTTTTGAGGTGTCCTGATTAGGTTTTCTTTTGAATCTCAGCTACTAATTAAAATAATTTCATAAGTAATACATCATTAGAAAGCTTTGTTGATTTGGAATCGAACAGTAGATTACAGAAATTTCTACCGCCAGATGGCGCAGTAATATTTTCAAATTTCAACATTTCAATTTTTAATTATGATTAAATTATTTTTAATACATCATTCGAAAGATATTTTAAATTTCTTTAATATTATCGAAAGTTTTCACCAGATTTACACGTTTTGAGGTCTCCTGAATCAGTTTTCTTTTGTATCTCAGCTACTAATTAAAATAATTTCATAAGTAAAGCATCATTAGAAAGCTTTGTTGATTTGGAATCGAATAATACATTACAGAAATTTGTACCGCAAGATGGCGCTGTAATATTTTAAAATTTCAATATTTCAATTTCTAATTATGATTAAATTATTTTTAACACATCATTCGAAAGATATTTTAAAGTTCTTTTATATTATCGAAAGTTTTCACCAGATTTTCACGTTTTGAGGTGTCCTGATTAGGTTTTCTTTTGCATCTCAGCTAACTGAGTTAAACCGGTTAAAATTGGTATACGTAGGTTAATTAAGAGGGACTGAAAGGGTGGGGAAGAAATAGGCGTGCACCGCGCGCGTATCCACTAACTTGTGCGCGCTCCGCGCGCGCGGGACTACGCTGCCGAAGGCAGTGAGGACCCGGACCGACTTTTTAACCAATGAGAATTGATTTTTTTTTTTTTTTCTTCTCTTAAGAATAAGAATTTGATTTGAGGAGGAATATGTGCGCGCAGCGCGCGTATACCTTCACACGTGCGCGCGCATATGTTTGCGCTGCCGAAGGAAGTGGGGACCCGGTATGAGTTTTTACCCGATCAGAAATGATTTTTTTTTAAGGGGCACGAAAGGTTAGGGAAGGAACACGCGCGCGCAGCGCGTGTATACCTTTACTTGTGCGGGCGCAGCGTGCACGGGACTGCTATGCTGAAGGCAGTGGGGACCCGGTCCGACTTTGCACCCGATGAGAAATGATTTGTTTAATTTTCTTTTCATAAGAATAAAAATATGACTTGGGAAGGAATATGTGCGCGCAACGCACGTATACCTTCACACGTGCGCGCGCACCGCGCATGGGTCAGTGCTGCCGAAGGCAGTGTGGACCCGGTGTAAGATTTTACCAGATCAGAAATGATTTTTTTAGGGGGCACGAAGTGTCAGGGAAGGAATACGCGCGCGCAGCGCCTGTATCCCTTAAGTTGTGCGCGCAGCGCGCACAGGACTGCTCTTCCGAAGACAGTGGGGACCCGGGCCGACTTTTTACCCAATCAGAAATGATTTTTTTTAAATTTCTTTTCTTAACACTAAAAGTTACTGTTAGTGATTCATTAATTTTAGTGATTCATTTGAAAATACTGACCCGCTAGCGGGCGAAGCTCGCTAGTCTCCTTATATTATTAAAATCTGTACGCATCTGTCTGTCTGTGAGAAATGCCTTGTAAGCGCTAAAGCTCCGGCGCTAATGGTCGCATCGCCTCGAAACCTGTAACGACAGACGCAGAATTTCTTCATCTCGACATCTCGATAATTTGCTAAGCGATGCGACCCTAATTAGCGGAGATATTAATTAAAATGTCGACCCATGTCTACCGAAAAATGACCCAGAATTCATGATTAAATGCTTAATTTTAAAATAGTCTTAAAATAAAATAATTTTTATGCATAGTTTGAACGTTAACAATTTAATCACTGTAAAAATTTCTGTAATAATAAAGCACTTTCTTAAAATATAAATACAGCATAGGTTGCTGTAAATTTGTATCGCTAGTTCTGTAAAAATAATTGAAGATTTGTTACTTCACATTGTGCTGTAAATCGGTTTAAAAAATTTTCCAGAAGTCTTTTGGTGCGTATAACAAGATTTATCAACTTGACAGTTCTGATGTTGAGTTTATCTGTTTTTGTAAAGGAATGCGTCTGTGATCCCAACGGCGCGGTTGGCAAAGCGCTGGCTTCTGACACAGGTGATTGTGAGTTCGAATCCCGGGCTACCCAACGGTTTGCTTCGCATGAAAATTAATAAATTAGCTTTCGCGTGTAAAAAAATAAACAAGTTTTATAGTGTTGTGGATTTCTCCCTCCACGCATGTGTAATAATTGCAAGAAACTTTTTTAAAGAATTCGAGAAACTCAAACTTTAACTTTTAATTTTACAGTTAATGCTACTTTTTTTTGCAGGCTCGCTGTATGTTTCATCACAACGTAAAATTACTGGCGATACATCATTCATCATCTAAATGTATTTTTACGGGCTTTGACTGGAATCTCTGCTGCCTGGCTTTGCCCGTAATTTTACTGCAGCATTTTTTACAGTGTTATGATAAGAAAAACTTTTACGTGTCCCTGTATACGAACTACAAATGGAATGCACACCCGAAACTATGCAGCTAATTTCTTGGGGATCATGAAAATGTGTACCACTTTTCAATAGCGGAAATTTTGCGGCCGCTATCGCGTAACAATCACTCAGAACAAACAGACGGAACCCAAAATCATTTTGAGTCTCAACAGAGGGCCTCCACTGACGTTTCGGCAGTAAAGATCCATTAGTCCAAATCGGTAGTGCGCTATATTACATCTCCACTATTTCTATTATCATTTTTTATTCAAGTTTTTAAAATGTACGACTTAACTTTATAAAATAATTCTCTTATGATGCAATGCATGAATTTTCACTAAATATTCACATTATATTTAAATATTATGTAATTTTTAAGAACATCTTAATCATAATAAAGATCGATATTGTGTTTTAAATTTTATAGTTGAAATTGATATAATCTTCTACATATAATTTCCTCCTCAGTCATGTCCATTTCTTATTTTTTACACACACACACACCCAAACATATAAAGTTAAAAATCTGATGTGGGCACCACATGACTTCCTTATACACTTTTAGAAATATACATAATGCTAAAAAACATTGTCACTGGAGCCGAAACATTTGGCTAAAAATATTTTTAAAAAAATGCATGCATACGTAAAAAAAAAAAATTGTGCCTTGAGGGGACTCATGTCAAAGTTGTGCCTTGGGGGGGACTCATGTCAAAGTTGTGCCTTGGGGGGGACTCATGTCAAAGTTGTGCCTTGGGGGGACTCATGTCAAAGTTGTACCTTGGGGGGGACTCATGTCAAAGCTGTGCCTTGGGGGGGACTCATGTCAAAGTTGTACCTTGGGGAGGGGACTCATGTCAAAGTTGTGCCTTGGGGGGGACTCATGTCAAAGCTGTGCCTCGGGGGGACTCATGTCAAAGTTGTACCTTGGGGGGACTCATGTCAAAGTCGTGCCTTGGGGAGGGGACTCATGTCAAAGTTGTGCCTTGGGGGGACTCATGTCAAAGTTGTGTCTTAGGGGGGGACTCATATCAAAGTTGTGCATTGGGGGGACTCATGTCAAAGTTGTGCCTTGGGGGGGACTCATGTCAAAGTTGTGCCTTGGGGGGACTCATGTCAAAGTTGTGCCTTGGGGGGGGACTCATGTCAAAGTTGTACCTTGGGGGGGACTCATGTAAAAGTTGTGCCTTGAGGGGGACTCGTGTGCCTTGGGGGGGACTCATGTCAAAGTTGTACCTTGGGGAGGGGACTCATGTCAAAGTTGTGCCTTGGGGGGACTCATGTCAAAGTTGTACCTTGGGGGGACTCATGTCAAAATCGTGCCTTGGGAAGGGGACTCATGTCAAAGTTGTGCCTTGGGGGGACTCATGTCAACGTTGTGCCTTGGGGGGGGACTCATGTCAAAGTTGTGCCTTGGGGGGGGACTCATGTCAACGTGTTCTGAACTTTTCTGAAAGTTTCAAATGTCTAGCTAGTCGAGAAGTCAGTTAAATTGCAAGATTTGTCCAAACCGTTTTTGAGCTATTACCGTTTTTTGATACATTTTGCCCATTATGAACCTAATTTTCCTAAATATCTCCAAAACGGAAAATCATATAAAATCCAAAAAGGGAGGTGCACAACTAGATGTTATAACAAACCTATGTACCAATTCGCAACTTTCTACGTCCAACCGTTTTTGAGTTATGCGACCTACACCCACACACACACCCACACACGCAGACACACATACATACAGACGTCACGAAAAATCGTGTAAAGTCGCTTATATCTCTAAAACGAGAGCTCGTGTTAAGACGAAACTTGCAGGTGTGCAACTAGACATCATGACTGTCACACGTATAAATTGGCGACATTCAGCGATCATTCGTTTTCGAGCAATGTGAAATACAAAATCCATTTCGCAAATCGGGATTACTATACTTCCTTATACTTTGTATAAGGAAGTAAAAAACCAAACATTAAAACTTTTATTAATGCTACTCTATTTGTTTCTCGGTAATCATAATCGTAATATGTTATAAAAATCAAAGTAATGATGATCGATGTGCGTAATCTATCAGTTTCTCTTTTCTAATAGAAACAAGTTGGCATACATGTATTCTGCTCAATTCCACATCATATATTTATTGTTATTAATCTCTTTTGAGAGCGAATTGTATTATAAAAGGGATGAGTATCACAGAACACTAACACGGTCGAAGACTGAATTTTCTCACCTAATAGACTACCCTCTATACGATTCGATACATTTAACTTATCTTAATTTACTGACAAATTTTATTAGAATTGCTTTCGTACTTTACTTTCCAATGCGATACCATTTCCAATGAAATGATTCCCATAATGTAAGTTTGTGTGAAGAATTGTCCGATTTTGTTGTGAAGTCGTTACTTCACATATATGAGTTTTAATTACAGCTTTAAATAAATGCAATAATTAATTACTATATTGTCAATAAATTAAATGGCTAATAAAAATAGCTAACGATTTTCTAAATTACTTTATCTTTATTCCCATTTGTCTCTATATTTTTATAATTTTTGTCCATTTTGACGATTCATTTTTTCTTTTTTTTTCCTCGTCGCTGGGGAGAAATATGTGAAGTCGTTACTTCACATATATGAGTTTTAATTACAGCTTTAAATAAATGCAACAATTAATTACTATATTGTCAATAAATTAAATGGCTATAAAAAATAGCTAACGATTTTCTAAATTACTTTATATTTATTCCCATTTGTCTATATATAGATATCCTAATTCTAATAATATTTTATCTGTTAAGCTATTAAATAAATCTTCTGAGAACAAAAACATATTCTTTAAAATAAATAATTTATTTCTGCTAGTCATCCTTTTTAAATGACGTCTCTCAGAATTATAAGCTCTCCTAAATCATTTAATAATAAAATATAAAAAAAAATTATTTTCATTTATAAACCGTTGTATACATAATTACATTTTCATTCTTTTAAATTGCGTAAGTTTATTTATTAGAAATTAAATTAAGCAATACGTTTCCGTTCGAACATCATTAAAGGGTAATTTATATTTCTATAATGACAGGATGTGCAATAAATCCCAGACTTTGTGTCTCCCTTACTCAACGGCTTTCTGGCGATAAAATTTGGCATAAATGTTTGGCGTTATTTCTTAAACGAACTTTCTAAATTCAAAATATTTATATTAATTTATTCTAGAGACAATGGAGTGTCTTTGGCTGTAAAGTTTGGCACTATTTCGAAAATCTTGGCGTAATTCAGCAGTCTGATTGTGATTGCGAGATAGACAACTTGAGATTTCGCTGAAAAACTACTGCTGTAAGAACATGTGATCACGTAGCTCTCTCTCTCACCTCTACCTTTTGCATTCTCGTAACTTACGGTCAAGATGTATTTCTACTATTAAGGAACTGTTGATTTCCCTATGAAACCTATCCAAAATAAAAATATATTATACAGCGAACAATTAGTCTTTTTATTTTAACGACAATCTTTTTCAGCTGTATGGACCTGGACAATTAATTGGAACTTCCTACCGTGGAATCCCAGAATTCTACTTGATATTTGTCATATAAGGAAAGGGCACGTGACGCCACTCGCAGTCAAATTATGGGTAAAGTGGCAAAACACTGGTATTTCCACCAATCCTGGTCGATCTTTTGCCACTCGAGAGTGGCAAAGATTAATTGACGGAGCGTTTGTTTGTAAACATGCCCTTTCCTTATTAAGGAAAACTTAAATATTAAATTACTAAAGTTTTCATATTAAAATGTTCATACTTAATGTGGTGTGTTATAAATGATATTTTAAGATTAGTCTGACATCTTTACAGTAAAAATATTTCTCATAATGGACGTTTAAAACGAAATTTTGCACCATTTGCAATATTAAAGAAAAAAAAATCGCAAATTTCGAATAACATACGAAGCTTACAACTTACAATGTTGCAAAGCAATATTGTTCTTATCAATATCGTAAAAGATATTTAAAGACTAGTGCGCATATTTTACAATCATTCTTTCGTGAGACATATGTCCACAGACTAAATAACTAACTAAAAAACTGCATAACCTAGGAACAGATACTTCATCAATGTTGTGATTTTTGGGATTCACAACACCTTAAAACGTGTAAATAAAAAAACGAGGTCAAATTTTTTTAGGATTACCCGAGTGCCACATAACTATGGTACGCACAGACTAACCACTAAAAACATAATTTTTGGATTCAGGAAACCTAAGCGTGTAAATGTAGAAAAAATTCAATTTCGAAAACTTGCTCCAAAAACAATACTTTCTCTACCTTTCGTGGATAAGAGAAAGTAAATTAGAGAAAAAGAATAATTTTAAGTAATTAAATTTTAATTGCATTTATTACATTGATTTTTATTCATAAAAATATAATGAAAAATAATGCTTTCACTTAATTTTGGGTACCACTGTATATTGACTATATGTTAAAAAAATACAATATAGTGTATACTTAAATTTAGCACAAAATGAAAAACGCATAACACGACTTGAAATGCACTTCCAGTAATTTCATTGTATAAATGTATCTGAATTCTTTTGTGGGGTTCTGTTTAACATCTAATGAAGGATTTACATTCCACATTCTATACGAAACCTGCTTTCATGCATATAAAAATACAAGAACTATTTCTTTTGTTTTGTGCAAACCAAAGATATTAAACTGTACCTATCAGAAATTTCGCACATGGACTTAATTAATTTGAATTTTTTTCGTAGTCACTGTACACGAATTACTCATTTCTTTCTCCGAGTCTGGACTTCTAGCTAATATTTGTTCTTGAGTTATGATGATAACAAATACACAGACGTACACAGACACACACAGGCAACCACTAAAAAACTAATTTTTGGTTTCAGGATACTTCAAAACGTGTAAAAAAAGCAACAACTCATTTTCGAAAATCTGAGTCAAAAACAAAACTTTCTTTACAATATATGAGTGAAAAAAATTAAAATAATAATAATAACAACAATAATAATGTGGTGTGTCACTCACACGACTTTCTCTCTTACCCTGCATTTCAATACTATAATAATAGGATTGCATATTAAAACTTAAGACCAATAGCGTAAGATAATAAGGTTAAACGTACTTGTAAAACAGTCTAAAATAGGTTTAGAAACAGATTTATTTGACATGCAATTCTGTGTGAGGGGGTTTACCGGCCTCCTTAACTCCCCGTTCACATACAGGTCATACAATTATTTAAAAGAAATCAAGGCTGATATTAATCTACATTCAAACTTACCAGTCTTGATCAAATTTTTAATTGGAAATCTAATACGAAATTCTAAAGGCAAAATTTGAATTTCTTACAGTTATTTTTTACTTTCCGAACACTATAGTGAGGAAAGTATTGTAATCATGTCAAAAATCCGAATTCGAGATTTTGATGTTTCTATACGTTTTGAGGTCCCCTGAGTCCGTTTTCACTATTTTTACGATGATGTATGTATGTGTGTGTGTATGTGTGTATGTGTGTATGTGTGTATGTGTGTATGTGTGTATGTCTGTGGGTGAACACGCTAGCGTCTAAACGCTTCGTTCGATTATCCTGAAAGTTGGTACGCATATTGTAAGTCACCATAGTACGAACCCTATAGATTTTGGTGAATCTAGCACTTATAGTTTTTTTACAGGGACACAAAGAAAAATTCTTTATCATTATGGCCTATGGGAGCAAAATCTTAAAAGTGCGATAGCATCTATACGCCTTATTCAATTGAGCAAAAATTTTATACACATATTATAGATCACAAATACTCAATCTGTATAGATTTTGGAGAATCTAGCACTTATAGTTTTTTTACAGGGACACAAAGAGAAATTCTTTATCATTATGCCTATGGGGCCAAATTTTTAAAAATGTGATAGTGTCTAAACGCCTTATTAATCCGAGCAAAAAAATTGTACACATGTTATAGATCACAGTTGAACTAACTGTATAGATTTTGGTGAATCTAGCACTTACAGTTTTTTTACAGGGACACAAAGAAAAATTCTTTATCATTATGGCCTATGGGACTAAATTTTTAAAAGTACGATAGCATCTAAACGCCTTATTGAATTCAGCTGAAAATTTATATGAGTATTATAAATCACTGTTGCACTAACTATAAGCATTTTGGTGAATCTAACATTTATAGGTTTTTACAGGGACACAACGAAAATTTCTTTGTCATTATGATCTATGGGCTCAAAGTTCAGTAGCGTTAAATAAAACAACGTGTAATAGATGGAGAAAAATACTCAAACACTCTATTATGGTTTTCTCTCTTTTGTTTGTTTAACAACTACTCTTTCTTTACTTTATCTACAAAACTGTTAATTACTCAATGTTCGGAAAGTCGAGTGGAGTCACTCCAGATTTTTTTTAAATTATGCTGTTAACAGATATACATACAGACCAACCGCTAAAAATTCAACTTTCGTAATCAAGGAACCTCAAAACGTTATATTATCCCCCCCCCCCCCCCAAAAAAAAAAAAAAAAAAAAAAAAAAAAGTTAAAAACAGTACTTTAAAAAATACAGTTTGGATTAAATTTGGATTTAAATTAATTCATTGCCGTTTTACGCCCTTTAAAGATGACTTGCCTGTTGATTTTATATAACTAAAGAATTTTTTTTTCCCCCATATTCAATTACTTTCCATGAATAAAAAGATATTCTGTTCCCCAATATTTATTTATTGTTCTTAAAATATATATGTTCTGGTTTTAATCCATTTTTTTTTTTTCAATATTTACTTAAAAAAAAAAAAAAAAAAAGAACAATTTTTTTTTTTTATTTACTTCGGTTTTCTTATTTTATGTTTCTTGCATCCTAAAAATGGCCCTTAAATTAGGCGACCTTCCGCTAGTTGCAAATTCTTTGAAATATTCTAAAACAAATACCATAAAATTGCTAAACACGCTATTAGGATACCCAACATTTGACCATCAATCGCGTAAACGTATGCGAAATTTTAGCGGTTTTACTGCCGATTTCGACATTAATAAACATCAAGAACAAATTTTAAAATCATTTTCTTTGTCCGATTTTATATCAATCGCTAATTCGCTACATTTAGAACCAGTCGGTAGTAAGGAAAATTTATGTAAAGACATTTTTCATGCACTTACTAATTTATCTGAATTTCAGAAAACATTAGATACTAGTTTTTTGTCAGACGAAGACGATCTCAGTGTAAATAATCATTCTGTTGAAACCCATTCTTCGATCGTTCCAAATAGTTCTGTTTTTCAAACCCAAAGCGAAACTTTTTTCCCTTCGGGTGTTCAAAATATTTCTCCGAATGACGCTGCAGACGCAATGTCTGATTTGAGTAATCATTTCTGGTTCCTCCTTCGAGATTTAGCTAACACATGTAGAACTTTTTCTGGAAATGATTCATATTCTATTCGTAATTTCTTTAATGACATTGAGGAACAATTCTGTTTATTTCCTAGTCTTACCGATCAACAAAAACTTATCTTTGCTAAACGTTTAATTAATGGTTCTGCTAAAACATTTTTATTTTCGCAACGAAATCTTAATACTTACGAGTCATTTAAAGCCGCGTTAATTTCTGAATTTTTGGATACCATACCATCCATCGAAATACATAAACAATTAGAAAACAGAAAAATGCGTTATAATGAAATTGCTACGCAATATTTTTTAGCGATGCGCGATATTGCTAACCGCGGTAACTACATTATTGACGATTCTTCGGTAATTCAGTACACCATTCAAGGTATACAGGGCAACCCCTCTGAAAAAATTCTTCTCTGTGGAGCAAAATCTTTTTCAGAATTTAAAGAAAAATTGCGTATTTATGAAACTGCTGTTAATACAATACACTTAAATCAACGAAATTCATTTAATTATAAACAAACATATGACAGTCGAAAACGCAGTACTGGTCACCCACAATCAGCTTTCACTCGCGAATCCAAATTTAATATTGGTCCGGCATCTCAAAATAAATTACGTTGTTTCAATTGTAACGATATCGGTCACTTATCTAAATTTTGTCCTAACCGTTCTCGTGGCCCTAGGTGCCTTGCATGTGGTCTTTTTGGACACAAGTCTACCGATTGCCGCCGAACCGCTGCAAATGAAGGATCTCCTTCCAGAGATACAGTTAACACTGTACATGAATCGCATGCTTCTCATATGTGTACACAAGTTAAAATTAGTGGTAATGAATTAACTAGTTTGGTTGATACTGGTAGTCAGTTAACCCTTTTGAAACATTCTGCCTGGTTAAAAATAGGTTCCCCACCTTTGTCAAAAATTAATAAATCCTTAACTGGTTTTGGCTTTGCGCGTATACATGTCATCGGTACTTTTAATTCTTTTATTACTATAGACGATCAAGAGTTTTCAGCAACTATTTCAGTTGTACCCGACGTGTCCACATTTTATGACCTTATAATTGGATGTGACGTCATCCAACAAGCGAACATTAGCATTTCACCCACCGGTGTTACTTTTTCTAGTTTTTCACAACAAAATGAGTGTACCGCAGATCCAAATTTTATCATGACGATCACTGACGATAATCCCAAATTTGATATTGGCCCTAATGTTTCACGACATATTCGTAACGACATTAACAAACTGTTGTCGACCTATAAACCTAATAAAATCAAAACTGCGAACATTGAGCTTAACATCACTTTAACTGACGATACACCTATTTTTCACTCACCCCGACGTCTACCCTTTACCGAACGAGACATTGTAGACGCACAAGTCTCTGAATGGCTTAAAGATGGTATTATCGAACCAGTGTCCTCCCCATATGCCAGCCAAGTTGTAGTTGTTCGAAAAAAAGATGGTAAACACAGAGTTTGCATCGATTACAGAAAACTCAATCGTAAGTTAGTTAAAGATCACTACCCCCTCCCCCTAATTGATGATATTTTAGATCGACTTCAACATGCAAAAATTTTTAGTACGATAGACCTACGTAATGGATTTTTTCATGTACCCGTAAACAAACAGAGCCGCCCTTTCACTAGTTTTGTAACCCATAACGGTCAATTCCAATTTCGCTACATGCCTTTCGGACTTAGCTCCTGCCCTTCAGTGTTCATGAGATATATAAATGCCGTTTTTAGAGACTTGATTGCTGCCGGCATAGTACTCCCTTATATGGATGATCTTGTAATTCCCGCGAGTAACGAACATGAGGCCGTAGAACGTCTAAAAACTGTTCTTCAAACAGCAAGCGAGTACGGACTCGACATAAATTTTAACAAATGCCAATGTTTACATACCAAAATAGATTTCCTCGGTCACATAATAGAAAATGGTAAACTTTTGCCATCCCCTTCCAAAACTAAAGCTGTTTTAAATTACCCAGATCTGAAAAATGTTAAAGACGTACGTAGATTCCTTGGCCTTACAGGATATTTTAGGAAATTTATTCCTCATTTTTCTACCATTGCAAAACCCTTAAGTGATCTTCTGCGTAAGGACACCCCTTTTCAATTTCAAAATGAACAAAGAGCCGCATTTCAAAAATTAAAATATTTACTTTCCCAAGAACCAGTTCTCAATATTTTTAATCAAAATTCCCCTATTGAGGTACATACAGACGCGTCTATAGATGGCTTGGGGGCAGTCCTGTTGCAGAAAAACATGCATGATAATCAATTCCATCCAGTCTTTTATTTTTCGAAGAAAACATCTGATAACGAAAGAAAATACACTAGCTTTGAACTTGAAGTTCTGGCTGTGGTAGAAGCCCTCGAAAAGTTTAGAATCTACCTCCTAGGAACTAATTTCAAAATTATCACAAACTGTGATGCGTTCGTCAAGGCACTTAATAAAAAAGAAATAAATTCCCGCATTGCACGATGGGCTCTGTACCTTCAAGAATTCCATTACAACATTGAGCATCGAACAGGTTCCCGCAT
This sequence comes from Salticus scenicus, assembly GCA_963930645.1. NCBI lineage: Eukaryota > Metazoa > Arthropoda > Arachnida > Araneae > Salticidae > Salticus > Salticus scenicus. Next base: position 86,066,798 of record OZ005661.1, read on the forward strand.
GTCGCATGTGGACGCTCTAAGTCGAGCTCCACAGTGTTTCATCATCCAAGATAGCCTTCATATCAAACTTTTGAAATCTCAACAATCGGATGCAGAAGTTCAAGCATTAAAAACGCTTTTGCAGTCCACACCCCATGATAATTACATTATAAAAAACAACCTTCTGTATAAAACGGTGAACGGTGTCGATTTACTCGTCGTCCCTACAGATTTACAGCATAGTATAATTAAAGAAGCACACGAGCGTGGACATTTTGCAGCACTCCGTACCCAAGAGCTAATAAACAAAGATTTTTATATACCTCACCTCAAAGACAAAATCGAAAGTTGCATTAAAAACTGTATAAAGTGCATACTCTATAATAGAAAACGAGGTAAACAAGATGGTTTCCTCCACCCAATTGATAAAGACGATGCACCCCTGCACACATACCATGTTGATCACCTTGGTCCCCTAGCTACTACATCCAAGAAATACAAACATATTATGGTTGTTGTGGATGCGTTTTCCAAGTTTACCTGGCTGTACCCCACAAAATCTACAGACGCCGCAGAAGTTATCAGCCGACTAGAAAGCCAACGATCCATCTTCGGTAACCCCGCCAGAATCATAACTGATCGAGGTCCAGCATTCACTTCCACTGCATTTAAAGACTATTGCCACGACCAAAATATAACCCACATACCAATTACAGCAGGTTTACCAAGATCGAATGGTCAAGTTGAAAATAAAAATTCTACTATCATCGCTGTACTATCCAAACTATCATCCGACAACCCCGAAAAGTGGTTTTCCCATGTGCCTGCTCTCCAACAAATCCTCAATTCGACATTTCAAAGAAGCATAAAGACGACACCATTTCAATTACTATTCGGTACCAAGATGAAAAAATAAAGATGACATCAAGATCCTGGAGCTTCTCAACGACGAATCTACAAACACATTCCAGAGGCAACGTGAGGAGCAGCGTATTGACGCGAAAAAGCAGATTCGAATAGTGCAAGAAGAAAATCGCAGGCAGTATAACCTTCGAAGACGACCAGCTGCTTTAAAACTTAATTGACATAGTTCTTCAAGACTTTATATATTTTTTTAAGAACTCTTCCTTGGACATTTTCGTGTGCAACATTAAACTTTTTTTTTTAATTATATGTTGAACTTGAACTCACCAAAATAAGAGAAACTCTATTTTTAATGAACAATTTTTTTTTTTTCCATGAACATTCTTCAATACCTGATTTTTTTTTTTGGTGAAAATTATCTACCTATTTTTTTTCTACTTGTCTGTATGTATATTAACATCTTATCTTATTTTATTTTAGTATTTTGACGATATGATTCAGGTTTTGAGTGTAATATTTACAATATTTTCCATTTGGTAATGTATACAATTTTTTTTTATTTTATTAATGCAGCTATATTATTACTGTATCTATAATTCTATTATGTAGTGTTGTGTTGTATATTGTTTATTTTTTTTTATTTCTTTTGTTTTTGTATAATTTAATTTTTTTTTGTTGTTTAATAACCTTCAGGCGAGGCCGCCTGCTTGGTCATGATGGCCGATATGGGAAATTATATTTCCCGGCTATCATCTCCACTGAGTGATGTCACTGTGTACGCAGCTATCACGTGTGTACGTCACTGTGTATCATCCTTTTTCACTGTATGCGTGCGCACCTAACGCGCGCTAGGTTAGTTTAGTTATTGAGTTGACGTGGAGCGGTGTGTGAAAGACAGACGGTCTTCTCCGCTCGTAAAATATGTATATGTTAGTGTTTCTGTAATGTCCCTTTTCTTTATTTAATAAATGTCGTAATGTTATACTGGTCTGTAGCCGTTTCCCTATACTTGTAAAAATCTAATACAAAATGAATTACAATTCCAGCAATTTCCAAGTATACGCTCAATATATCCAAATATTTTGGGTAGCCCTGTAAACGAATTATGAATGATTTCAATACCACAATCGACTCAAAACATACTTTTATGCATATAAAGAAAATTATTCATTTTATTTTAAGTCAGTCTATAAATGTTACACTGTACTTACCCGAAATTTCCCTATAGACATAATACAGGGTTAGTCAAAATGAATAGGACAATAAGAAAACTATTTTTAGACGAATGTATGTTTATTGTAACCAAACTACAGCTACGTATGGACAGATAAACTATCAAAGTTTTTTCTCACCTTCACAGATGTTCGATATGGGCGCCCCTTGTGACACGGCAGACGTCCAGGAGATAGTCCAGTTCATCCCAGATCCGTCCAGTCTTCGGAGACACGTGGTCGTCCTGTGCTTTTACCCTTGCATAAGCAGCCCGTCTCCTCAAATTGCTTTACCCACCTCGCAATGGAATGTCGATGAGGTGGTTCCTTGACATACTTGGCTCGAAATTGTCGCGGGACCGTAATTACTGACATTGTTTTAGCAAACGTCATCAAACAAAACGCCTTCTCCTTGCCTGATTGCGCCATTTTGAAAACAGCGTCTCCTAGCGGCATTAACGTATATGTGTGTTGCCAAATAAAACTTTGATAGTTTATCTGTCCATACGTAGCTGTAGTTTGGTTACAATAAACATACATTCGTCTAAAAATAGTTTTCTTATTGTCCTATTCATTTTGACTAACCCTGTATATTTAAATACACTTCGATGTCTCTGTACATGAACCATTTACTTGATTTCAACGAAAAGTTTAGTGTAACGACCCGATACGATGCATATTTAAAATATCTTCTGCTACTATTTATTCTTGATATATGCTGATAACAGACAGACACACATACACAGACACAAATACCAACCGTTAAAATCATGATTTTCCGATTCAGGGAACCTAAAAACGTGAAAGTTTAACAAAAATTCGATTTCTAAAATTTCACCCAAAATCAATAAGTTCGCTACCACATATCTGGTTAAGAGAATGAAAAAATAAAAGTAAAAATGTATTTCAAGAACAATTTTAAAAGCCTTAAAATTAGAATATTACAATTTTATTTCTTCATTAATCTTGGTAAATTAAATTTAAAGTGTGGATGCCTGATAAATTCAGACATTAAATATAATATTTAAAAATAACGACACTAATACTCCATTGGCAGATTTTTAATAGTTCTGATTCAGGGACCTCAAAACGTGTAAAATACAACAAAAACTCAATTTCGAAAATTTGACCCAAAATTGATACCTTCTCTATCATATTTAAGAGTGAGAGAAAGTAAAAAAAAAAAAAAAAAAAAATAATAATAATAATAATATATTTCAAGAACAATTTTAAAATGCTTAAAATTAGAATAATATACAATTTTATTTCTTCATTAAGCTTGAAAAATTAAATTCAGAGGGTGGAGGTTTCCTAATAAATTTAGGCATTAAATATTTAAAAATAACGATACTAAGACTCTATTGACACATTTTAAACAATTCATTCTCCTGGAGATAAAAAAAAAAAAAAAAAAAAAAAGAAGAAGAAGATTGTTGAAAGCGTTTACAATTCAGAAATGAAGTAGAAACAAGGGCTGCTTCGCAGGAGAGAGATTTTGAGGCTAGCAAAGAAAAATTCGCAAGACACACACAAGCACAATGGAGATACGCTACCTGGAGCACATATAATTCTTAATAACTTTTTTAATTATTGAGCACGAATTCTGTAATTTGGTGCCTAATCAGCACTAATGTAGCACTAATTATGTAGGTAAACATTTTTTGGAAAAAGTATTTTTTTTTATATGTGGCCGACCAGCTTGACGTCAAAATAACCGGACCACATTAAATTCTTAATAACCTTTTTTAAATATTGAGCACGAATTTTGTAATTTGGTGCCTAATCAGCACTAATCTAGCACTAATTTTCTATGCAAACACTTTTTGAAAAAAGTACTTTTTTCTATATGTAGCCGGTCAGCTTGACGTCAAGTTAGCCGGACCACATTAAATTCTTAATAACCTTTTTTAAGTATTGTGCACGAATTCTGTAATTTGGTGGGTAATTAGCACTAATCTAGCACTAATTTTCTATGTAAACGTTTTTTAGAAAAAACAATTTTTTCTATATGTGGCCGGCTAGCTTGACGTCAAGGTAGCCGGACCACATTTAATTCTTAATAACTTTTTTAAATATTGAGCACTAATTTAAAGTGTGGATGCCTGATAAATTCAGACATTAAATATAATATTTAAAAATAACGACACTAATACTCCATTGGCAGATTTTTAATAGTTCTGATTCAGGGGACCTCAAAACGTGTAAAATACAACAAAAACTCAATTTCGAAAATTTGACCCAAAATTGATACCTTCTCTATCATATTTAAGAGTGAGAGAAAGTAAAAAAAAAAAAAAAATAATAATAATAATAATAATATATTTCAAGAACAATTTTAAAATGCTTAAAATTAGAATAATATACAATTTTATTTCTTCATTAAGCTTGAAAAATTAAATTCAGAGGGTGGAGGTTTCCTAATAAATTTAGGCATTAAATATTTAAAAATAACGATACTAAGACTCTATTGACACATTTTAAACAATTCATTCTCCTGGAGATAAAAAAAAAAAAAAAGAAGAAGATTGTTGAAAGCGTTTACAATTCAGAAATGAAGTAGAAACAAGGGCTGCTTCGCAGGAGAGAGATTTTGAGGCTAGCAAAGAAAAATTCGCAAGACACACACAAGCACAATGGAGATACGCTACCTGGAGCACATATAATTCTTAATAACTTTTTTAATTATTGAGCACGAATTCTGTAATTTGGTGCCTAATCAGCACTAATGTAGCACTAATTATGTAGGTAAACATTTTTTGGAAAAAGTATTTTTTTCTATATGTGGCCGACCAGCTTGACGTCAAAATAACCGGACCACATTAAATTCTTAATAACCTTTTTTAAATATTGAGCACGAATTTTGTAATTTGGTGCCTAATCAGCACTAATCTAGCACTAATTTTCTATGCAAACACTTTTTGAAAAAAGTACTTTTTTCTATATGTAGCCGGTCAGCTTGACGTCAAGTTAGCCGGACCACATTAAATTCTTAATAACCTTTTTTAAGTATTGTGCACGAATTCTGTAATTTGGTGGGTAATTAGCACTAATCTAGCACTAATTTTCTATGTAAACGTTTTTTAGAAAAAACAATTTTTTCTATATGTGGCCGGCTAGCTTGACGTCAAGGTAGCCGGACCACATTTAATTCTTAATAACTTTTTTAAATATTGAGCACTAATTCTGTAATTTGGTGGGTAATTAGCATTAATCTAGCACTAATTTTCTATGTAAACGTTTTTTAGAAAAAGCAATTTTTTCTATATGTGGCCGGCTAGCTTGAAGTCAAGGTAGCCGGACCATATTTAATTCTTAATAACTTTTTTAAATATTGAGCACTAATTCTGTAATTTGGTGGGTAATTAGCACTAATCTAGCACTAATTTTCTATGTAAACTTTTTTTTAGAAAAAGCAACTTTTTCTATACGTGGCCGGCTAGCTTGACGTCAAGGTAGCCAAACCACATTTATTTCTTAATAACTTGTTTATATATACAGCACTAATTCGGAGATTCTATACCTATTAGCACAAATTTAGCACTAATGGGCTCTTCCCACCTGACGTCAGAGGTCACATGATAGAGGAAAAACAAATAGCAGACAAAGTATTGTTTATCTATAGCGATTGCTGAAATAACATATTGTTACGTACTTGGGGGTTCGTGAGTTGTCCGAGAATGAAAGGCCAAACTTACAAAAATTCAGTAATTTATTCACAGAAAGTTCCAGAAAAATACAGGTCAAAAACAAAGTATCAGCTTCAATTCAACCAGTAAACACAGCTTAAACAACAGCTGTCAATAGCAAATCCACAGTACAAACTGTATAGCAATAACACTTAAAGCAAGTCTCTTTCAAAGAGGCTCAAAGCAAAGCAAGCATTAGCGAAGCTGGCTGAGAACTGAACTGACTGACTGCCTTGGCGGGAAAACGCTCTTTATGTTCCCCGGTAGAAAAGTGTGGAAGGTTCCAGAAATTTCCGTATCTCATCAGCCAATGAGATTAGAGCTTCCATATTTGGTATATCCCTTATAAGGATTTTCTCGCCAAGGCCGCTAAAAAAATCGCCAAGGTGGGAAAAAGTCGCCAAATTTGGCGTCAAATCCATTACCTGCCTTATTGGGGCTTTTTAATGCGTTTTTAAGGGAAAATAAGGCTATTTCAACGCTAAAACGACTAGAAATGCACAAAATTAGCACTTTATCAACTTACTAAGCCTCTTTGAGAGAATTTATACAAAAAAAAACACAATTATTTACAATTTTGTAACACTGCGCCCCTCCCAAGGACTGCACGTCCTGGGCAGTACAACCCTTGGTCAAGAGGCGAAACTAACCAAATTTACACAATCTAAAATACAAAAACTAAGTTGCATATAACGGCAAAATAGAAACAAAAATCAAGTGAGAAATATTTACAAAATTCACAAATATGTACAAGTATTTATATACAAATATTTACATTACGCATGCGCAAATTTTAACAGTATTTACATTTTAAATTTTAATATTACCGTTAATTGTGGTACTTGGCTAGCCTGTTAAAGTGCACCACCTTCGGTTTTGATGAAGGTGTTTTAGTGATCCGCACCACTACATCATTCAGCCTTTTTAAGACTGTGTATGGTCCGTCCCAGTTGCACTGTAACTTGGGAGAGAGTACTTTGCGTCGAACAGGATTCCATAACCAGACCTTCTCTCCTTCCTGGAACTCATGTTGTGTAGCCTTTAGATCGTACCTTGTCTTCATTTTCTCCGTTGCAATGTGAATCCGCTCCCGAGCAAAGTTGTGTACGTCCTCAAATCGTGCCAGGAGATCTTGGATGTACTCCTCGGGCGATGAAGGCGCATCGGGTGGACAACCAAACAGGAGATCACATGGGAGACGAAGTTCACGTCCAAACAGCATCTGGGCTGGAGTATAGCCGGTGGTTTCATGGACAGCACTTCGATAAGCCAGCAGGAACAATGGCAACTTCAAGTCCCAATCTTGCTGGTTCCTTGATACTAGAAGAGAGAGGTTATTCAGGATGGTACGGTTGAACCTCTCGACCATGCCGTCCGACTGGGGATGTAAGGGTGTTGTCTGGGTTTTGTCTATGCTGAGTAGTTGGCACAGTCCTTTGAAAACAGCAGAGGTAAAGTTCCTACCTTGGTCGGTATGAAGTTGTAGGGGCGTGCCGTACCTTGACACCCATTGCTGCACTAGGACCTCTGCGATTGTGCATGCCTCTTGATTGGGAATGGGATATGCCTCAGGCCACTTGATGAAATAGTCCATCCTGACGAGGATGTATTTATTTCCACTGGAGGTCCGTGGCAAAGGACCCAAGATGTCGAGTGCAATCCGTTCAAATGATGCTCCCACGTTATACCGTTGCAGTCTTCCTCGACTTCGTTTCTGCGGGCCTTTACGTGCCGCACAAGCATCACAGGATTTACACCATTTCTCCACATACTCCTTTGCTTTGCACCAGTAGAAGCGTTCCCGAACTTTCTGCAGAGTCTTCATTACCCCAAAATGGCCTCCGGTAGAGCTACTATGCAGTTGTTCTAAAACATCTGGAATTTCTGATCTTGGTAATACAATCTGCCATCTGAAGCTTTTCCCATCATCAGATTCCCACTTTCTGTATAATACGCCGTTTCTGATATGAAGAGAGTCCCAAAGTGCCAAATAACTTTTCGTAATGGGACTAAATCTGGAAATGTCCTGCCAGATAGGTCTGTTGCTGGTCGTCTCCTTCAGCTGTAATATTGGCTTTATGTCAGGATCTTCCAACTGGGCTTTTCTAAGTTCTTCGTCACTCCATGGATCGGTACCTTGATCTGATGGTGTTGAGACAGTAACTTGGCAGGCAACCGGATTTATCGGCAGGTATTTCTGTTCGGCTCTAGAGCAGTACATGCAGCTTTCCGAGCAGGGCTTCCGTGACAAGGCATCTGCATTACCATGTAGAGTCCCTTTACGATGACGTATCTCGAAGTCATATTCCTGCAGGCGTTGTATCCACCTGGCAATCTGTCCTTCCGGATTCTTGAACTGGAGCAACCACGTTAAAGATGCATTGTCAGTTCGGAGCAGGAATCTTCTGCCATAAAGGTAATGATGGAAATGTTCTATGGCTTTCACGATGGCGAGTAGCTCTTTCCTGGTGGTACAGTAATTTCGCTCTGGTTTAGACAGGCATTTACTCCAATAGGCAATGACATGTTCTTGACCATCAATGTCCTGCGACAGAACAGCACCGACACTCTCATGGCTGGCATCTGTATCAAGTATGAACTGTCTGTCGGGCTGTGGATACGTCAAGATAGGCGATGATGTTAAGGCCTCTTTAAGTCGCTTGAACGCATTTTCACATTCATCTGTCCACAGGAACTTCTGTTTGGCTTCCGTCAGCTTGTGGAGAGGTCTGGCAATATTTGAGAAACCCTTGACAAACTTCCTGTAGTAAGTGCATAACCCCAGGAAACTTCGTAGTTGGTGTACATTTTCAGGGCGACTCCAGTTCTCGACGGCAGAGATCTTCTCAGGATCAGCTCTCACACCTTCGGCAGAGATGATATGGCCGAGGTAGCTCACTTCACGACGGAACAAGTTACACTTGCCTGGATTCAATTTGAGGTTAGCCATTTTGAGTTTCTCTAGCACCTCTCGGATGTTTCGTAGATGGTCTTCAAAGGTGCGCCCCACACTGATAATATCATCCAAATACACCAGACAGGCTTCACAGGAAAGTCCTTTTAGCACTGTCTCCATCAGGCGTTCGAAGACTTCGAAGTAGGCAGGTGCATTACATAATCCGAACGGCATAACTTTAAATTGCCACAGTCCTTGTCCCGTGGTGAATGCAGTCTTCTCACGATCATCAGGATGTAATTCTACTTGCCAGTAACCGCTCTTCAGATCCAAAGTCGAGAACCATTTATTGCCAGCAAGTGTGTCTAATGTGTCGTCAACTCTCGGAAGAGGGTAACTGTCTTTCTTCGTGATGTCATTCAAACGACGATAATCCACGCAAAATCTTGTTGAACCATCCTTTTTTCGCACCAGTACTATGGGAGAGGCCCAAGGACTCGTTGATGGCTCGATGACATCATTGTGCTGCATTTCACTTAGAAGTTCAGTGACCTCTTCCTGTTTAGCAAATGGAAGTCTTCTTGGATGTTGTTTGATTGGAGGATGATTTCCGGTATCAATTCTGTACTGGGTGATGTTCGTTCTCCCGACGTCTTCAGGTGTTCGAGAAAAAAGGTCTTTAAATTCTTGGAGTAGCTTCTCCGCAGCACATCTCTGTTCCTTTCCTAACTCTGCATTCTTGAGTAATTCCGTTATTAATTGTTCAGAAGACTTGCATTCGGTTGATTGCGTGGGGCGGTTGATGCATGTAACAGGAGTGCAGGTTGCTAACACCTCATCCTTCTTCACTGTCCGTACCTTATCGCTGATGTTTGCGACTCTCACAGGAATAGTACTCTTTGAGGGATCAACTAGAGATGAAGCTACCAGAACTCCTCTTGGGCTATTGTCTGTATTCGGGTATTCAATCAGCCCATAGCGGAAGTATTGCTTGGTAGGAGGTGTTCCTGCAACTATTGTCTCTGTATGTGGAGGGATGGAAATTTCAGACTTGGCTGTTATCTGGCATATTGGCTGAATGTCTTGATTTTCAGTGTTGAACACAGCTATGTCTTCCGAACTCGAATGCAGTTCATTATTCTTGAAGTCCAATTGAAAGTTAAATTTTCTCAGGAAATCAATTCCAATGATTAAAGGATCTCTTATATCAGCCACATATGCCATATGATGGTAACTGGCATTCCCAAAAGTGATAGTCAAGTTCATTTTTCCATATATTTTGATTTCGTCTCCGGTCACAGTCTGGAGTTTAACACAAGGTGGAGTCCAAATAATCTTCTCTTTTAGTTCTTGAGCCAAATCCGTTCTAATGATGGTCACGTTGGCTCCCGTGTCCAGAATCATCCGGCAGGCTGTGTTGTTAACTTGGCCATAGACGTAAAGTCCATTATCGCCGCCACTCATCGATGAAACATGAAATACTGTAAACTGGGGCTCTTTGACTTCAGGCAACCTCCGCCCCGCGAGATGGCCTTCTCCTAGTTTCCCTGCAGTGATGGTGAAAACGGGTGATTTTCTTTAGTTGGTCGTACAGGGCAGTTCCTCTTTACATGACCATCCCCAGGGCCGGCTCGACCATATAGGCAAACTAGGCGATGGCCTAGGGCGCTCAAATCTAGAGGGCGGCACAATCTAGACAACAAGGTTTATTTTGTTTATTATTATCTAACGGCACTTTAGAATAGATAAAATGTAGTCTTGGAAACACAGCGCTCATGTTGTGTGAAAATTTTAACTTACAATCTTTGTCTAGGAAGGACTAAAAGGTACAAGTCTGCTGCTATGACTTGGAAACATTTACTGAGTTTTTCTTGGCGTGTTTTCAATTAGACGCGTAAAAATGAAGTAAATGGGTAATCCTCGAATTGACTTTTTAGGGCATGAAAGTCAATCTAATTTATCTAATGAGAAGCGCCAGAGAAAGAGTCACAAACAACTGGCTTGATTTTACCATAATAACGATCTATTTATTTCAAAAACTTACAACGTCGAATTGAGTTTTGAAAACAGTCCATCACTAAATCTGTCCATCTAATTGTTAACAGCTTTACACTATATCTAAAAGTCACCGAGTCATTATTTAATGGGGCTGTACGTTACTGGAACTATAAAGTTTTGACTTTCCATTCAAGGGTCTAAATTGTACATCATGTTTTTTATAATTTTTAACTGACATAAAAAGAAAAAATAAATAATAAAAAGATTTGAAGGAAGCTAGCTCTAACTAGAAAGAAACTTTAGCTCTTTAGACTACAGTCGGCTGCAAAATTATTCGAGCACTAGCCAATAATTCCTATATTTAAAAAGTACACTTAAGACTGTTTTGCTAAGTAAATCCTTGTCGAATCATGTTCTTAGACTGATTAAGAACATTACTCGACAAGGATTTATTTAACAAATCTGTATTAAGAGTACTTTATTTTGGCAAGGATTATTGCTAGTGCTCGAATAATTTTGCAGCCAACTGTAGGTGACTTTGTAAGGGATATGCGTGGGGCTTTTTGGAATTTTACAAAGTGATTCTGTTATAGTTTCGTTTTCCAGTAGCTCAACTTAGTAATAAAATGTGAAATTTCGTTTTCAGTACAGTTGATACTTGAGATGAGACTAGCTGTTAACAGAAAAAAAAAAAAAAAAACTTTTTGGAGTACGATTTTGTAACAGAAAATTAGAGAAAAAATATCATTAGCAAAGCAAATTAGGCTCATTTGAAAAGTTATTTTCGTCCGAATCCTAAAGAAACACTATCAGGATAATAATTTGAAAAAACAAAAGATTTTTCCACCTGAATCTGAATAAGCAAAAATCTTGCTTCATCTTCCAAAATAATTAGTAAATAAACAATAGTTTGATATGAAAGAAATAAAGATTGAGGCTTTGATAAACAGAACATGGAAAATACTTCCGGTTTCACTTTGAGTTTATGTATCCTTGCAATGTGAGAAAATTCTATGGGTAATCTGCAGGGAATAGACGACATGACTCTCTGACGTCATTCAAAGTCCTGACGATTTTCTTTTATTTAACCTGTAGGAGTCTTCTTTTAACCCACAAACAGTGGAATGTAGCCTATCATAGCACAGCTTTTTCCCACAAACATTGAATGATCCGCCTCGTTCTAGTTGTCCATTCTCGACGAACACAAGCCATATCATGAATAAAAATTTTTAATTTCCTATTAGAAAATAAGTGAAGAAAGTTTTCGTCAGTACATAACAAAAGACGACGCGCCAATGGTGAAAATGTGACCCAAACTCCAATACTAACGCACTACTAAAAACAAAATTTTTTTCTTGGAAAGTGTAAAAGTGATTTCGGATTTGATAAACAGGAGGCATTTTCAGAAGAAATTAATATTGCGGTATCATTCCCATCAGAGTCAGAGCCAGCCCGGTTACGAAAAATGAAAAAGAAGTTTAATTATGCAGTCAGCTGATAAATCAACAAGTGAGGCTAAACATCATTTTAAGATTAATTTTTATATTTCTTTTCTTGATACAGCAAGAAATTCGAATGATGAGAAGTTCAAACAGACCAAAAAGATAAATCGTGTTTTCTGATGCCTTTTTAACGATTGTGAGTCATAAAAAAAACTTTCAAAGTGATTTTGAAATTATGTAAAAGATTAGGAGATTATCTGACTCAAGGAGACTCTAAGGATGTTGATGAAAGTACACTACTGGAAGTTTTGAATAATTTTTGTGAAAACGAACTAGTACATTGCGTATTGAATTTAGTAACAGCAATAAAATTGTTGCTGACACTTCCTGTGTCTGTGGCCAGTGGAGAACTCAGCTTCATATAATTGAAATTAATAAAAACTTACTAGCGTTCTATACTGACGTGAGAACGATTTGTAGGACTATCACCATTATCAATAGCTCAAGATGAAGCTAAAACAATTCATTTGAAGAATATTGCTTCTACTACCGCTAAAAGTAGCGCCGAAAAAACAATAATATGCAATACGTAATAAAAATAATTAGTTGATTATTTATTACAATATTTGTATGTGTGTAATTGTCTGCGTGTCTTTTTTAAGAATTTGTTTTAATGGGGCGCCATGAAAATTTTTCGCCTAGGGCGCCAAATTTGCTCGGGCCGGCACTGACCATCCCTTCCACAGTCCCAGCACTTTACCTTCCGATCCTTTATTTCCTTATTATTTTCCAGGCTGCGAAATCTCTTTAAGATCTCTGCGAGACTTCTCTTCATTTCATTTTCATCAGCAGGCGTATCATTTAATGAGACTGCTCTTATGGGATGGCGGTCTTTACGTGAGGCTTGTTGGGCTGCCTCTATCCTAAGTGCGTAGCCTAAAGCTGATTCTACGTCTCTAATGTTGGAGAGTCTCAGCGCTTTTTGAATTTCTGGATCACGAACAGCATCGATAAAGTACTGAAGAGCTAAGTCGTTCGAGTGTCAGCATGACAGTCTGAGAATGCTAGGTGTGACAGTCTCTGAATGTCCGCTGCCAGCTCTTGCAAACTTTCGCCCGTTTTCTGGTAACGAGATTTTAGCTGGAGGCGACTATAGTCCTTAGAACACTTCTCTCCGAACCGTAGCTCCAGTGCTCTAGTCAGGGCCTCGAAGTTGTTCCTTTCTTCTTTAGAAACATTTCTCAGTTCAGTATCTCGGCTGCATCTCCCCGTAATGCTGCTGCTAAATCGACTGACTTGGCGGTAGAGTCCCAGCCGTTAGCTTCAGATACGATGGAAAACTGCGTCTTATATACATGCCAGGAGGAACTGCCGTCGTAGGTGGATAGTTTAATAAATTCCTGATTCTGGATTCTTCTCTCTTTCCTTTCAGTTTCCTGGGGCAGGGATTATAACTTTTCTTCCACTTTTCTCTCCAGATCTTCTTCTATTCTCTTCAATTTACCTTCTATCTCAGAAAACCTTCCTTTCAGTTCCTGATCAAAATTTTCTTTAACTTTCTCCTCGAAATTCTCTTCAATCTTCATCAATCTCTCTTCAAAATTCCTTTCTACTTTCATAACATTTTCTTCTATCTTCATAGCTTTCTCTTCAAAACTATCTTCTATTTTCAAAACTTTCTCTTCAAAATTTTCTTCTATCTTTATAACTTTCTCTTCTATTCCATCCATTCTATTTTCCATCACCGTTAATTTACCCTTTATTGATTCTTTCACCGTTGAAAACTCTCTCTTCATCTCATCTTGATTAGATTTAATTTCTTCGGTCAAACTGGCTTCCAATTCTTTTTGTCCTTCCTTCATTTCTTTACTTAAACCGTCTTTCAATTCTCTTTGCGATGTTTCCATACTTTCTTTCATCTCTTTTTGTCCTGTTTCCATCTTTTCCAGTCCTGTTTCCATTCTTTCTATCAATCCGGTTTCCATCTTTTCCTGTCCGGCTTTCATTTCATTCATCTGGGTAGCTAAGCGTTCTAGAAGTTTCTTCATTTCCTGCTCCATAGCTCTAGTTATCACCATTCACAGACAACCCCACTCCTGACACCAGAAATGTTACGTACTTGGAGGATCGTGAGTTGTCCGAGAATGAAAGGCCAAACTTACAAAAAATCAGTAATTTATTCACAGAAAGTTCCAGAAAAATACAGGTCTATAAACTAAGTATCAGCTTCAATTCAACCAGTAAACACAGCTTAAACAACAGCTGTCAATAGCAAATCCACAGTACAAACTGTATAGCAATAACACTTAAAGCAAGTCTCTTTCAAAGAGGCTCAAAGCAAAGCAAGCATTAGCGAAGCTGGCTGAGAACTGAACTGACTGACTGCCTTGGCGGGAAAACGCTCTTTATGTTCCCCGGTAGAAAAGTGTGGAAGGTTCCAGAAATTTCCGTATCTCATCAGCTAATGAGATTAGAGCTTCCATATTTGGTATATCCCTTATAAGGATTTTCTCGCCAAGGCCGCTAAAAAAATCGCCAAGGTGGGAAAAAGTCGCCAAATTTGGCGTCAAATCCATTACCTGCCTTATTGGGGCTTTTTAATGCGTTTTTAAGGGAAAATAAGGCTATTTCAACGCTAAAACGACTAGAAATGCACAAAATTAGCACTTTATCAACTTACTAAGCCTCTTTGAGAGAATTTATACAAAAATAAACACAATTATTTACAATTTTGTAACAATATTTTCTATTCTTATTTTTGATCAATCGTATTTAATCTGTGTTACTTTTTATACATCATCATTTTTAATCCATTTTATATCATTGTTCATCATCTTTTGTTTGCTGTATACATTTACAATCATCATTTAGTTTATGTTTGTTATTGATGTTCACGAAGAACATGCCCTAACAGCACAGTTAGGCTTAACTTATCCACAGTACATCTTAAGGACGTTTCTGGGATGTCTTTTCAGCCAGAAGACATCTTGAAGATATCCTGGGGAGGCGATGTGCTGTCTGGGTGTTTAATAATCTGATTTTTGGTACTTAAATTAGTGACAGTGCAATATCGTGTCGTGTGATTGCAACTTACTAACTGAATCTCTCGTTATCGCAAATACTGCGATCACTTATGTAATGACTACAACTACTACTGTATGTTTGATGTTTTGTTTTTGAGTTTGTTCTAAATGTGTTCTCCGGTCTTGTATAAATCGTCAAGTAAATGTTCTATTAGTGTTCTATTTTTGTAGTTCTCTCTTAAACTACTTTACATAACACGACATGGTGACAGGTAGTGTTTTCGATAAAAATTTCTTAAATATTTTCTGCTTTAGAACTCTCCGTACGTAACTTAAAAGCGGACCGGGAAAAAAAAAAAAAAGGCTCTGTTGGTGTTAGAATTTAGAATCCTCTCTCAAACAGCTTTATTATGGCTGTAGATTCCACTCAAATACCTTTAAAGTTTCCTTCGCCATTTAATTTTCAAAACTCAGCAGATTGGCCCGAATGGATACAAGAATTCGAAGACTTTCGATATGCTTCCGGACTCAATGCAAAACCTGAAATAACACAGTTACGAACTCTTCTCTATACTATGGGACGCGAAGCTAGAAAAAATACTGGCCTCTTTTGAACTATCAACAGACGACGAAAACAAATATTATATTGTAAAGTCAAAGTTCGATTCTCATTTTGTCATCCGGCACAATGAAGTATACGAGTCAGCGAAATTCAATCTCCGTAAACAGCAAATCGGCGAAACTGTGGATCAATTTGCCACTTCCCTTTTTTATCTGGCCGAACACTGCAATTTCGGAGCTCTTAAAACTCGTTTAATACGAGATAGATTCGTCGTCGGACTAAATGATAAATCACTTTCAGAAACTCTGCAGTTAGATTCAAAATTAACTCTGGAAACAGCCATTGAAAAGGCACGACAAAAAGAAGCTGTGCAACAACAACAACGAGAGACCTCCTGCATCTGGATGGACATTCTGAAAGTGCTGTCAACTCTTTAAAAAAGCAAAACCCGAAACGTGACTTGAATGTAAATTATAAACCAACTACTCATAACTCTCCAAAGATATCTCATAACTCCAAAGGTAAGGGACATTGTCATTTTTGTGGTGGTAATTCACATTCTCGAACTCAATGTACGGCAAAAAATGCTTTTGTGGAGGCTGTAATAAGCGTGGCCATTTTGTTAAGGTGTGCTTATCAAAGAAAAATTTCGTTTCTTCAGTGCATGACGAAAATTCGTCTTCAGTGTACACTGTTGGTGGCGTTACCTCGGTGTCAAAAACTCTCTGCACGTAAACATTGAATTTAACGACTCTTGTGTGAAATTTAAGGTTGACTCTGGTGCGGCTGTGTCCGTTGTTCAGCCCGAAACACCAGGTGTTCCCAGGACTCTGTCGAAAGCTAATGAAATTCTTAAAGGACCAGAGGGTTCGAGATTAAAAGTGCGTGGTAAATTCGAAACCATATTGAAGTATAAGGATAATACTTTAAAGAAAACTCTCTTTGTTGTTGAAAATGTGTGCGAACCTCTCCTAGGATACTCGGCACTCACCGAACTTAACGTCATTAAGGTAGTCAATTCTGTAGTGGAAAACGACAGAAATCAACAAATTGTGAAAAACTTCCCCTCCTTATTCACTGGTCTGGGAAGAATGAAGGAAGAATACAAAATTGTTTTGGAAACTGATGCCGTTCCATATAGCGTAAGCGTTGCCAGGCGTGTTCCTATTCCCCTGCGTGGGCGTGTAAAAGCTGAATTACATCGCATGAAACAAATGGGCGTAATCAGAAGTATCGACAAACCTACCAAGTGGTGTGCAGGACTTGTTCCGGTGGAAAAGCCTAATGGTGATATCAGAATTTGCGTTGACTTCACAAAGTTAAACAAATTTGTGGTTCGTGAAAGAACTGTCATGTCAGCCGTCGAAGAATCTCTCGGTTTGCTCGGTGAAGCAAGCGTGTTCTCCAAACTTGACGCTAACATGGGATTCTTTCAGATTCCCTTGACAAAGGATTCACAGGAAATAACCACATTCATCACTCCCTTTGGCCGCTACTGCTTTACGAGGCTTCCGTTTGGAATCACCTCTGCTCCAGAGCATTTTCAGCAAAGGATGACTAAGATTTTGGAAGGCTTACCAGGTGTCGTCAATCAAACAGATGATACTCTTGTATTTGGTAAAAACCAAGAAGAACATGACAAAAGGCTAACTTTAGTACTGGAAAAGCTAGCTAAATCAGGTGTCACTCTTAATTCCGAAAAATGTATATTCTCTGTTCCTCAAGTGAAATTTCTTGGTCATGTCATTGACAAAGACGGCATTAGACCGGATCCTGCCAAAGTCAGTGCCATCAAAAATCTCTCTCCTCCAAATGATGTCTCTGGTGTTAGACGCATACTTGGTATGGTGAATCATGTAGCAAGATTTCTCCCAAATCTCTCTTCCAAAACGGAACCGCTGAGAGCTCTTTTAAACAAAAATGTTGTGTTTCAGTGGACTAGTGTACATGATGCAGTCTTAAAAGATATAAAGGACATACTTTGTTCTGACATTTGTCTAGCTAAGTACAATGCCAAGTATGATACTGTCTTGTCTGCAGATGCTTCTTCATTCGGATTAGGGGCTGTTCTGATGCAAAAACAGCCAACAGGTGAAATCCCTGCTGTAGCCTATGCTTCCCGATCACTTACTCCAACAGAAACTCGTTACTCACAAATTGAAAAAGAAGCTCTTGCAGCGACTTGGGCTGCTGAAAGATTCCAACAATATTTGCTTGGGTTGAAATTCGTGCTTGAAACAGATCACAAACCTCCAGTACCACTACTTGGAAAAATGAGCATTGAAGATCTTCCTCCTCGGATCCAAAGATTCAGAACCAGACTGATGCGATTTAATTATGAAATTTTGTATGTTCCTGGAGATAAAATAGCTACTGCTGATACTCTCTCAAGATGTCCTGAAGACGAAATATCTGATCGCAAAGATATACTGACTGAACAAGACATTGAAGCCTATATCTCATATGTGATTAAGACCATTCCCTTCTCAAAGGAACGACTTCAAGAGATTAAAGTTGAACTTCTGAAAGATGCCTCTTGCTCGCTGGTCATGGAATACTGCAAAACCGGTTGGCCAAACTACGTAAATCTTCCATCAAATGCATGTCCGTACTGGAAGTTTAATGACGAATTTACCATCTCTAATGGTCTCTTGTTAAGAGGCTCAAGATTAGTCATTCCAAAAGTCTTGCAAAAGGATATTATGTCTAGAATTCATGATGGACACCTCGGCATTCAGAAGTGTCGAGAACGCACCAAACAATCTGTTTGGTGGCCTGGAATTTCTTGCCAGATCAAAGAAATGGTGAACTCCTGCTCCCAGTGCGTAAAGACTAAAATCAACCATTGTGAACCGTTAATTCCCTCCACTCCACCCACACTTCCCTGGGAAAGAGTAGCCACAGATTTATTTGAACTAAGTGGAAAGAAATATCTTCTGGTAACTGACTATTACTCGAGATATCCTGAAATATGCTCGCTAACCAGTCCTACATCAGCAGAAGTCATTGAACAAATTAAGACTATATTTGCCGGTCACGGCATTCCCAACGTTGTCGTCAGTGATAATGGGCCCCAATACAGCTCCATGGAATTCAAAATGTTTGCTCGAGACTACGGATTTCAGCATGTTACAAGCAGTCCCCGATTTCCGCAGTCTAATGGAGAAGCTGAACGAATGGCACAGACCATAAAAAGCATCATGCAAAAATCAGATGATCCCCATCTTGGACTTCTGACATATAGAGACACTCCGGGCCCAACAGGAAGTAGTCCAGCCCAACTATGCATGGGTAGAAGTCTTCACACTCGTCTTCCTGTTTATCCTCCCCTACTAAAGCCAAAGTGGCCGAACCTAAAAGAGCACGTCGAAAACGACAAAAGAGGTAAAGTGAAAGACAAGTGTAATTTTGATAAGCGACATTCAGCTCATAATTTGAAACCCCTGAACGTTGGCGACAAAGTGTGGGTAAAAGATATGAAAACACCGGCTATTATAAAATCGAAGGCAGGTGCTCCAAAATCATACATGATAGAAACACCTCGAAAAGATGTCGTCAGACGAAATCGTCGGCATCTCGTTCTTAATTACGATCAGCAACCATTTAAAGAAGAAATTCCGTGGCTGCCTGATGCAGTGTATGATAAAGAAGAAACAGTTCCAGCTGAAAGTCACCAAAATCTCCCATGAAAACCTCCACAAGTACAGATAAAATGCCAGTTGTGGAACCCGAAGTCAAAATGACAAGAAGTGGAAGACTGATTAGAAAACCAGATCGTCTCAACCTCTAGAAACTTTAAAAGACTTGGTTGGGGGGATGTCGTGTGATTGCAACTTACTAACTGAATCTCTCGTTATCGCAAATACTGCAATCACTTATGTAATGACTACAACTACTACTGTATGTTTGATGTTTTGTTTTTGAGTTTGTTCTAAATGTGTTCTCCGGTCTTGTATGAATCGTCAAGTAAATGTTCTATTAGTGTTCTATAGTTTTGTAGTTCTCTCTTAAACTACTTTACATAACACGACAATCGTAGGGCGTAAATCCATTTAGACCAGTAACTAAGTTAATTAACTTGTTGTAACACCTTTATGCAATTAAATTAAATGAAAACATTTTAAAATTTCAAATTATAATCAATAAACATTCCACAAGAAGCTATTATTTATTGCTAGATCAGTTAATGTTACAGTTACACTACAATATACAAAAATCGATTCTTATAGGTAAAAATAAATAAACACATAAAATGTTTTTTAAAAATTATTAAATTTACAAATACAATTATTCTACTGTTTACAAAT
This sequence comes from Salticus scenicus, assembly GCA_963930645.1. Taxonomy (NCBI): domain Eukaryota; kingdom Metazoa; phylum Arthropoda; class Arachnida; order Araneae; family Salticidae; genus Salticus; species Salticus scenicus. The sequence goes on from OZ005661.1 coordinate 86,086,766, forward strand.
GCACAACATTAATTTTATTTTATCTTATATTAAATATTAAAATTTTTGTTCTTAAGAACAATATTTAATTGAATTCGATTCTCAGAATTCGATTATTCGTTTTCCTGTATCACAAGATTGAGCAGACGACAGTGGGAAGAGCCCATTTTTTATATTATTATTTTTCATTTTTCGACATGTGGTCCGGCCAGCTTGACACACGTTGTATATTGTATTCTTTGTCGTTTTTCGTTACCATGGGAACCACTTCAAGGAAGAGAGAACCGTTCAAAACGCACACAAACGCGCACAACCGTTCAAAATTGGTATACGTTGGTTAATTAGGAGGGGCTGAAAGGGTGGGGATGGAATAGGCGTAAAATTGTATACGTAGGTTAATTAGGAGGGGCTGAAAGGGTGGGGAAGAAATAGGCGAGCACCGCGCGCATATCCCCTAACTTGTGCGCGCGCAGCGCACATGGGACTGTGCGGCCGAAGGCAGTGGGGACCCGGTCCAACTTTTTAACCGACGAGAAATGATTTTTTTAAATTTTATTTTTATAAGAATAAAAATTTGATTTGAGAAGGAATATGTGCGCGCAGCGCACGTATACCTGCACACGTGCGCGCGCAGCGTGCATGGGTCTGCGCTGCCGAAGGCAGTGGGGACCCGGTCCGACTTTTTAACCGACGAGAAATGATTTTTTTAAATTTAATTTTCATAAGAATAAAAATTTGATTTGAGAAGGAATATGTGCGCGCAGCGCACGTATACCTTCACACGTGCGCGCGCAGCGTGCATAGGTCTGCGCTGCCGAAGGCAGTGGGACCCGGTGTGAAATTTAACCCGATAAGAAATGATTTTTGTTTAGGGGGCTCGAAGGGTCAGGTAAGGAATACGCGCGCAGCGCGCACAGGACTGCGCTGCCGAAGGCAGTGGGTACCCGACACGACATTTTACCCGATCAGAAATGATTTTTTTAAATTTCTTTTCTTAAGACTAGAAGTTACTGTTAGTGATTCATTAATTATAGTGATTCATTTGAAAATACTGACCCGCTAGCGGGCTCAGCCCGCTAGTCTGCGAAATTAATAAAACTCTTGTGATTTGTTGCCAACTTTTTTTATAGCTTAGTTAATTTTAAAAATTCTAATTGTCCGATCGATAAGCCGTTTAAGCCATCGGATTAAGAAAAAAAGCCCTTTCCAATGGTGTCTTGTTTGTAACAATACGACTAATATTACCATGTTTTTATTAACTTCGATTCTTGTTTGTTTGTTTGTGTGTTTGTGTGTTTGTCAGGGACAAATCTTGCAATCGATTTTTAACTAACTTTCCGACTAGCTAGATATTTGCAACTTTCAGGACAGCTCAGAACAAGGTGACAATACATTTTTTTAATACTTTTAGTCAACTGCTTCAGGTTCCGCTGCCTTCGGCAGCGTTTATATGATTCGACAGAAAATTTATTTAACTAACTTCCCGACTAGCTAGACATTTGAAACTTTCAGAATAGTTCAGAACACGGTGAAAATGAATTTTTTAAATATTTTTAACCAACTGATCCGGGTTCCTGCTGCCTTCGGCAGCGTTAGTAGTACAAAGCTTGTAATCGATTTTTCACTAACTTCTCGACTAGCTAGACATTTCAAACTTTCAGGATAGCTCAGAATACAGTGATAAGACATTTTTTTTAATACTTTTAGTCAACTGTTTCAGGTCCCGGCCTTCGGCAGCGTTTATATGATTCAACAGGAAATTTATTTAACTAATTTCCCGACTAGCTAGACATAATAGTTCAGAACACGTTGAAAATGCATTTTTAAATATTTTTAACCAATTGCTTCGGGACCTGCTGCCTTCGGCAGCGTTACCAGTACAAAGCTTGCAATCAATTTTGACTAACTTCCCGGCTAGATAGCCATTTGAAACTTTTATAATAGCTCAAAACACGAGAGCAATGAATTTTTTAACACTTTTATCCAATTGCTCCGGGTTCCCGCTGCCTTCGGTAGCGTTTATATGATTGAACAGAAAATTTAAAACATGGTATATAAAAAGATCTTTTTATCTTGTAATTATTTCTAATTTATTTTCCATTTTTTCCGTAAAAAAGTCGCTTTTTAAGCATTTAATCATGAATTTTCGGTCATTTTTCGGTAGACATGGGTCGACGTTTTAATTAATATCTCCGCTAATTAGGGTCGCATCGCTTAGCGAATTATCGCGATGTCGAAATGAAGAAATTCTGCGTCTGTCGACACCGGTTTCGAGGCGCTGCGACCATTAGCGCCGGAGCTTTAGCGCTTACAAGGCATTTCTCACAGACAGACAGACAGATGCCCACAGATTTTAATAATATAAAGAGAGTAGCGGGTCAGTATTTTCAAATGAATCACTAACTGTAACTTTTAGTCTTAAGAAAAGAAATTAAAAAAAATCATTTTTGATCGGGTAAAAAGTCACCCCGGGTCCCCACTGCCTTCGGCAGCGCAGCCCCGTGCGCGCTGCGCGCGCACAAGTTAAGGGATACACGCGCGTATTCCTTCCCTGACCCTTCGTGCCCCTCCCCCCAAGAAAAATAATTTCTGATCGGGTAAAAACTCACACCGAGTCCCCACTGCCTTCGGCAGCACAGACCCATGCGCGCCGCGCTCGCACGTGTTAAGGTATCCGTGCGCTGCGCGCACATATTCCTTCTCAAATCAAATTTTTATTATTAAGAGAAGAAAATTAAAAAATCATTTCTCATCGGGTACAAAGTCGGACCGGGTCCCCACTTCCTACGGCAGCGCTGTCCCGTGCGCGCTGCGTGCGCTCAAGTTAGGGGATACACGTGCTGCGCGCGCGAATTCCTTCCCTGACCCTTCGTGCCCCCTAAAAAAAATCATTTCTGATCGGGTAAAAACTCACGCGCTGCGCGCACATATTCCTTCTCAAATCAAATTTTTATTCTTAAGAAAAGAAAAGGAAAAATATCATTTCTCATCGGTTAAAAAGTCGGACCGGGTTCCCACTGCCTTCGGCAGCGCTGTCCCGTGAGCGCTGCATGTCTATATCTTCCCCACCCTTTCAGCCCTTCCTAATTAACCTACATATACCAATTTTGAACGGTCTAACTGAATTAGCTGAGATGCAAAAGAAAATCTAATCAGGACACCTCAAAACGTGCAAATCTGGTGTAAACTTTCGATAATATAGAAGAACTTTAAAATATCTTTCGAATGATGTATTAAAAAAAATTTAATCATAATTAGAAATTGAAATATCGAAATTTTAAAATAATACAGCGCCATCTGGCGGTAAAAATTTCTGTAATTTACTGTTTGATTCCAAATCAACAAAGCTTTCTAATGATGTATTACTTATGAATTTATATTTATTAGTAGCTGAGATACAAAAGAAAACCGATTCAGGAGACCTCAAAACGTGTAAATGAAGCGAAATCTTGAATCCCACTTTCGATAATATAAAAGTACTTTAAAATATCTTTCGAATGATGCATTAAAAATAATTTAATCATAGTTAGAATTTAAATACGCGTATTAGAATAAATTTAATTTGCAATTAAATTGTAAATTTTTTGTTTATTCTCGAAACTCGATGAAATTTGATCTGCAACTTCGTCTTGTGATGTTAACCGTGTGCAAGAAGTTTGAAATAATTTTGAAGAAAATTGAAGCATTTTGAAATTTGCAATTTTTATTCCCAGTTCAAAATCAGCAAAGCAGGAAGTAAAATCTATTTATTCTTTCGCCCCGTGCCATGGTAACCGAAATACGTCTAGACAGTCATCTGCGAAATTAATGAAACTCTTGTGATTTGTTGCTAACATTTTTTTTATAGTTTAGTTAATTTAAAAAAAAATCGAATTTTCCTATCGATAAGCCGTTTAAACCATCGGATAGAGAAAAAAAAAGCCTTTTCCAATGGTATCTTGTTTGTAACAATACGACTGATATTTCTAATTTATTTTCCACTTTTTCCGTAAAAATGTCGCTTTTTAAGCATTTAATAATGAATTTTCGGTCATTTTTCGGTAGACATGGGTCGACGTTTTAATTAATATCTCCACTAATTAGGGTCGCATCGCTTAGAGAATTATCGCGATGTCGAGATGAAGAAATTCTGTGTCTGTCGACACCGGTTTCGAGGCGCTGCGACCATTAGCGCCGGAGCTTTAGCGCTTACAAGGCATTTCTCACAGACAGACAGACAGACAGATGCGCACATTTTAATAAAAAAAGGAGATTTGGTTTTTGCACATGATATTTGAGATCAAATCACAAGCCGCCTTTTTATTAATTTTTCGATTTCTCTTATTGTTTGATTGTGATTTTAACTGCAATTTTGGAACTTCGAAAAACTAGGGTATTGTTCTATTTACAACTTCATAAAAATAAACCCCTGAAATATCCTTAAAAATTAAATTTTAATCGATAGACCTTAAAGTTCGAAGTTTTCAAATACTTTTTTTCCACAATTTTTACTAATTTCGTAAATCAAATATATTTCTTGAAATATTGCGAATTTTTGTAAAACTACTGAAAAATTCTTAAAATCTCCGCCTCCCATCGGTTCCTCCTTATCTGCTTCATTGATTACAGTTTCCACTCTTTTTCATCTCTCTCCCCCAGTAACACAGCAGGTGGTTTGTAGCATGAGAGGGGGTGTTTAACAGAAAGGAAAGTAAAGAAAAGATTGTTATTTCCTCACAAGTGCACTTTTAGAGTCAAAACATTTCGTTCCTAAACTTCTTCATTTGAGTAGTAGTTTGTAATTTAAGTTACATAATTTTTAACAGTATTAATATAATTCCTCCCTTTGCCTTTTCGGACTAAGAAACATACAATTTAGGATTTTACTATTAAAGGACAAAAGACAAAAAAAAAAAAAAAAAAAAAACTGTATATTTATGAAAATATAAAGACATTTTTTTTTTATTAATTAATTAATTTTTTATTTTATTTATTTTTTGCGGGAGGTTGAAAAGAACAATCGCAGGCTAAAAAGAAAAGCTAACCAAAAAATATTAAATTTTATATACTGGAAGTTTAAAAAGAGAAAAAGTAAAAGTATTGGTATCGTTATTAGGATGAAGGCGATTGACTGCACTAGGGTCCTAGGCCTGAGGGGAGGGGCCCTCTGTGCACGTGTGTGTGTGGGGGGTGGTCTTTCTAAGGGCTTACCTCGTATTTATTCATCTTTCGGAAAAAACCACGAAAAACTCAGAACGGCTAGGCTGACGAGCGCGACCTGGGATCGAACCCGGCACTTCACGTCTACCAGCTTCGAGGACAGAATCTCTCAGCCGCTGGTAGGTCGAAAAAATGAAGGAGATTCTTTATTTAGATGAGTATTTTTTTATTATATGTTCTTTCCAGGAAGTAAAGGAATAGCCAAAAGACGAAAAAATAAAAATAAAAAAATCCAGCTTTGACTCACGGACATTCAATTTGACATTTCACTGGAAAAATAAAGTTTGAAAAATTCTTTTTAAATTCAAGGGAGGATGCCTATTGGTGGAGGGTAGAAGGGCAGGGAAATACAAAATACATTTTATTGCGATTATTCGTTACCTTGCCTTTTCAGACTAAGGTACACAATTTAGAATTTTACTATTGGGGGATTAAAAATAAATAATTAAATAAATAAAGCTGTATAATTTCGGATATTCGTATGAAAAGAATAATAGTAGGCTAAAAAAAGTAACTAAAAGATATTAAATTTTAAATGCTTGAAATTTAAAAAGATTAAAAAAAAAAAAAAAAAAAAAAAAAAAAAAGAAGAACAAAGGTGATTTGTCTTTTTACTTTCTTCTGTACTGTACTCAATAAAAGAAAGTTTTGGATTTGTAAAAATTTTCTATTTTCTTTTGATAGATTTACACGTTTTGAAAGATCCAGAACGCGATTTATATCTATTTTTCGGAAACGTCTGTCTGTGTGTGTGAGATAAAAATTTCATTCCAATTATGTCCCAGGAACTACTGTTCAGATTTACCTATAAATTTATATGTAGTTCAATCTTGACATAAACCGAAGCCTATCAATTTTTTGTGCTAATCGCTCAACAGGTGGCACTTTTGCACAGCAATTTTCACAATATCAGGGAATGCTACACTGACTACCAATAAGTATTTGGACACCTGTGATAGAAAAGAAAAACTAACTTTATTCAAAATCAATAGTTGGTAGAGCCTCCACGAAAGGCAATTACAGCGTGAACCCTCCGGGGCATATTTTCCACAAGTCTTTGTATGACAGCTAGTGGCATTTTCTTCCACTCGGGTTGGAGAAGACATAGAAGTTCCTTCACCGATTTTGGACGGGTTGTGCACCCCTGAATTCGGCGATGCAACTCGTCCTAGAGGTTCTCGATAGGGTTCAGGTCTGGGCTCTGGGCAGGCCAGTCCATTCGATGAAGTCCATTGGCACCATACCAAGCCTTGGTTAACGTCGAAACACCACAACTGGCATTGTCGTCCTGAAAGTAACAGGGGTCCAACCCGTAAAACTGCCACAACGTAGGAAGCACATTGTCATCCAAAATAGTGCAGTAGGCATCGGAGTTGAGCTTACCATGAATGTATTGGGCTTAGAAAGCAGAGCACGCAAATAATAATGCATATTGATGAGTCCATAATTAAACGAAACACTTTTTAATTAGACGAACACACACATCACATGGTTACACATAGAGAAACAAATATTCAACAAGTACAGGTAAAAGATGCGCCGTACGAACAGTTCAAGTGGTGGCGCGCCAGTCGTTATTTAGAATGATCTATTTTACAGTGAAGGAGGGTAAATACAAGAGGCATTGGTAATAGAAAATAAATGTAACCTAACACCCCCCCACAATGTCGACGTATTTACCCAAATAACAATGTTACATCTTCCAATCCCATAATTTTACAACAGTTGTAATGTTTTGAAGATGTTAGTGCTTTTGTAAGAATGTCAGTCCCCATATTTTCAGTAGACACAAAATTTAAATCAATAATTCCATTTTTCAGTGCATCCCTTATGAAATGATGCCTGATATCTATATGTTTTGTGCGTTTATGAAAGATCGGATTTTCAGCTAATTTAATAGATCCTAAGTTATCTGTAAATATACTTACTTTTTCAATTTTGCCATCAGATAACTCATTTAGTAATTTACATAAATAAATCCCCTCCTTAGTGGCATCGGATAAAGCCATATATTTGGCTTCCGTTGATGAGAGAGCCACGGTACACTGTTTACGGCTTTCCCATGTAATTGCACTCCCACAAAATATGAAACAGTAACCTGTATATGACCTACGGTCATCGAGGCAATTCCCCCAATCCGCATCAGTGTAACCAATCAAAGGCTAATTACTTTTTCTAAATACAAGTCCAAAATTTATTGTTTTCTTTAGGTATCGTAAAACTCGTTTAGCGGCAGTCCAATGAGTTTTATCAAAACAAGTTAGAAATTGACTTAATTGACTGACGGAATTTGCAATGTCCGGCCTGGTGGAAGTTGCAAGATACATCAAACTTCCAACTAATTCACGGTAGGGATATTCGTTTTCACAACATTTTTCGGCCTTTTTCAATCGAACGCTTGTATCCATCGGACAAGCTGCGGGCTTGGCTTCTGTCATGCCAAAACGCTCTAAAAGTTCTCTAATATAACTATGTTGACTCATTTTTATAAGGCCATTTTCTAACTGAAAATTTATCCCTAGACAATATTTAACTATGCCTGAATATTTAACATCTAGTTTTTCATTAAGATGAATTTTGAAGTTTTCTAACATATCAGGGTCCTGTGACATAAACAATATGTCATCAACGTAAATCATTATAAGAGTCAACCCTTTATCACTTTTAATATAATATAAACATAGATCTGCATTTGTTTGTTTTGCTCCGAAATCATTCAAAATTTTATTTAACTTAGTGTTCCAACATCTCCCGGCTTGTTTGAGACCATACAAGGATTTTTTTAATAAAAGAACTTTATTCACTACATTTAGATATTTAAGAATCTTGGCTGCTTTATCCGATATGTCCCTATCGCAATTTTCATTTACAATTATTTGAAGTATTTCTTTCAAGTAATCGGGACACTCCATAAAAATTTCCTCATCTAATTTTCCATTCAGATATGCTGACGTTATGTCAAATTGATGTATTTTTATTCCTAATTTAGCAGCATAACCTGTCAAGACTCTAATCGATCCCATTCTTGCCACCGGAGAAAAAGTCTCACGAAAATCTATACCCAATTTTTGACTAAAACCGCGAGCTACTAATCTAGCTTTATACGAGGGTTGATCCAAAAAAAAGTTTACAAGCAGAAGCATTTGAAACGTAATAATTTTGGAGCGAATATTTTCACCCAGGGTGGTTGACAGATGGCGCTAGTTGTCCTACAGCGGTTCTACGAGTAAGTAGCGTCAGTACGCAGACACTTAAGTGCGACAGTAATGGCACGACGTCTAGAAAAGTGGTCTCGCATAGAGGTGCGAGCCGTAATTCGATTTTTATGGGCCAAGAATGTGCCCGCATCCGAAATTCACAGACAAATCGTTGAGGCATGCGGGGTCAAAGCAATGAGCTTCTGCATGACAATGCCAGGCCCCATACAGTTCGCCAGACTCAGGAATTGCTGCAAAGGTTCAAGTGGGAGGTCTGGAATCACCCCCCATACAGCCCCGATTTGGCTCCAAGTGACTATTTCCTTTTTCCGGCGTTGAAGCGAAACTTATCCGGAAAACGGTTCACCTCAGACGATGCAGTGAAAACAGCTGCCGAGAAATGCCTCAATGAGCAGGGCCCTGATTACTACCATGGCGGGATAAACAAGTTGGTCGAACGTTCTGACAAATGCCTAAACAGGTTTGGCGACTATGTGGAAAAGTGAAGGCCAGATGTGTCTCTTGATTCCCATTTGTATCTTGCTTCTATTGTTATTAAATACTTTTTCATTTGCCTTGTAAACTTTTTTTTGGATCACCCCTCGTATTTCAAAAGAGATCCATTTTGATCATATTTATTTGTAAGGACAAATCTACCTTTAATGCATTGTTTCTCGGGCCTGTCTACCACTTCGAATGTATCATTTTTTAATATTACTTTTATTTCGTCAGTCATAGCTCTGTACCAGTTAGAAGCTTCGGATCCCTTTAAAGCATTATTTATTTCTATTTCCGAATTAAAACTATAAACAGCATTTGCACTTGATTCCGGCTCCCGAATTATTTCGCGATTACGCAATGATAATATATTTCTCTCTTCTGAATCAGATGGCGCAGATACAAGGTCACGTGACCGTTCATTACTCATTTTTTATTTCCCGAGGAGAAAGTTTCTCTTCTGATTGTATGTGTGACTCATTTTGCGATTCGCTTAATTGTATTTCTCTCTGATAAACATCTGGACACAATTGACCTACTTTTGAAAAATCATTAGATTTCTCTTCAAAAAATTTCACGCTACGTGGTATAATTACTGTATTGGATTCAGGAAGATAAATACGAAATGCTTTAGAATTTTCTGATTAACCTACAAATAATCCTTTATTAGACCTTGCGGAAAATTTATGTTTAGGTTGATTATTGAAATAATAAGAAATGCAGCCAAAAGTCTTAAAATAACTAACATTGGGTACTACATTATTCCATAATTCATATGGGGTTTTTCCATTTAAAGCTTTTGTTGGGCATCTATTTCTTATATAATTAGAAGTGTTAATAGCTTCTGCCCATAAATTTAAGGATAATTTTGATTGTGATAATAAACAACGGGCCATTTCGACAAGCGTTCGATTTTTTCTCTCAGCAACGCCCGACTGCTCTGGACAATAAGGTGTTGTTAATCTATGCTGAATACCATTTTCTTTCAAGAAATTTTCAAATTCAGTTCCAATAAATTCGCCCCCATTATCACTCATGAATTTTTTTATTTTTATAGATTTTTCATTTTCCCAAAGAACTTTGATTTCTTTAAAAGCATTTAATGCTTCATCTTTAGTTTTTAAAAATTTTACTGCACAATAACGAGAATAATCATCAATAAATGTAATAAAATAAAGGGACTTACCTATGGAGGGTATCCTAATAGGGCCACAAAGATCCGAATGAACTATTTCTAACATTTTTGTTACACGATCTGAGTGCTTAGGGAAAGGCGCACGGGTCATTTTATTTAACGCGCATACTTCACAATTGAAGTCGGATACTTTTTTAATATTTAACCCCCTAATATGACCCTTTAAATTTGAATCAATCAAATCTTTTACATTTAGATGACCCATTCTACAATGCCACTTTTCGACATCCGCACATATTTTTTTAGAACTATCGATTGACTCACTAGAAAAATTAGCTGCATTATTTACATTATCATTATTATCCCGCAAATAATAAAGTTCGTTTTTTCTGTCCGCAATTAGAGTCACATTTTTCTTTCTGTTATTTATAATAGCACATTTGTCTTTAAAAGTTACAGTGAAACCTTTATCGCACATTTGTGACACAGACAATAAGTTAGTTTTCAATTCTGGAACTAATAGAGCATCGTTAATTTCAACATTTCGAAGTTTTGAGTTCACTTCTGTTTTAATTAAGATTTTACCAAGACCGGACACATCAGTAGTTTCATTATTAGCTAAATTTACGGATTTAATTTCTGTATCCTTTAAATCGTGAAATTTGGAGTCATTTTTGCACATATGCCGAGTGCAGCCGCTGTCTACACACCAAAGATTCTCGCATTGTTCTTTAGATAACATGCATGAATTCGTTGAATTTGTGCTGGCCAGTAGTCCTAGACTGTTTTGTCTATATTTAAAGGACTTGTCTTTCTCACACTGAGCAGCACGATGACCGAGGCGTTTGCATTTAAAGCAAGTAATTTTTGAATTGTCTTTTTCGTTCTGAGTGTACTGTTCCGTAATTTTAGGATTCCTTTTATTTTTATTCCACGGAGGAGGTTTCTTCCGAAAATTACCAGTCATGCACGCTCCATCGCTCTGTTTGTCATCATTGCGCCTGGCGTTGTTTTCTTCCACTATTTTTATTCGAAGTACTTCGGGTTTCGGTAGCTCGTCCCTGGATTCTATCGCACAACGGACATTTTCATAGCTGGATGGTAGGCTGTATAACAACATCACAGTTAACAAATCATCATCTATTTTAATATCCATTTCAGAGAGTTTATCGACAATGTCAAAAAACTTTCGAAGATTATCTCGAATGCTCACAGAAGAGGAGTCTGCCATTTTATGCTGAATAAGTGCTTTCAACAGTGACGCTTTTCTGGCGGGGCCTTTAGATTGGTATATTTCTTCTAATTTTTTCCATATATCCAGAGAAGTTTCACAGTTTTTTATTTGTTTAAGTTCAGAAGGCGATATACACAAAATTATGTCGGCTTTAGCCTTTTCATCCATATCAGTCCATTTATCGACCTCTTCTTTTGATTTCGCATCACTTGCCACGAGCTCTGGCTTTGGTTTCGAGCCAGATACATAAATCCAGGATTCACTTTTTATTAAGAGTGCCTTCATTTGTATTTTCCATGTTTCATAATTGTCTTTATTTAGCGTTTCAATACGTAGTGTTCCATAAGACGCCATTTTCAACAGTGATCGTCTATCAAACAGATAAAAGTCTATTTATCGTAAATAAAAGTTAATTTGCTCTGGGCCCATAACCTATTGGGCTTAGAAAGCAGAGCACGCAAATAATAATGCATATTGATGAGTCCATAATTAAACGAAACATTTTTTAATTAGACGAACACACACATCACATGGTTACACATAGAGAAACAAATATTCAACAAGTACAGGTAAAAGATGCGCCGTACGAACAGTTCAAGTGGTGGCGCGCCAGTCGTTATTTAGAATGATCTATTTTACAGTGAAGGAGGGTAAATACAAGAGGCATTGGTAATAGAAAATAAATGTAACCTAACAGAATGGGGACCAAGGGTCCCAGTCCATACCAGGAGAAACACCCCCAGACCATAATTTCACCTCCGCCGAACTTGACTGTTGGCACAATGCATTCTGGCAGGAGATGTTCTCCAGGTAGACGCCAGACCCAGACCCTGCCATCCGAACGGTAAAGGGTGAACCTTGATTCGTCACTCCAAAGAACCCGTTTCCACTGATCTACGGTCCAATTTCGATGTGCTTTGCACCACATTAACCGAGCAGCGCGGTTGGACTTTGTGATCAAAGGCTTATGGGCAGCAGCACGACCATGAAAACCAAGCAGATGTGTTCCCTTACGGATGGTATTCATTGAAACAATACTCCCGGATGCCTGTTGAAACTCGTCGCGGATGAGGGCCATCGGTTGGGTGCGGTTCTTCCGAATTTCTCTGGATAGCACTCGTCGGTCTCTATCTCCCAGTTTCGTTGGTCTGCCGACTCGGGGCACATTCCGACAATCACCTCTCACCTTCCACTTCTTAATCACATAGGCCACTGTCGATTTTGGGTACTTCAGATCGCTAGATATGTCCCTTAAGGATCGGCCACATTTGTGATACCCGATAATTATACCTTCCTCGAAATCAGAGAGCTCCGAACTCCGCGGCATCTTGCATGCGACTAATGCCGATGCTGTTTCCTACACGATATATACCGGCGGAGGCCGTGACGCAGGCCCCGACTTACGGCAGGGCATACGGGGCAAATGCCCTGGGCCCCCCTACAGGCGAATACAGAAATTCTGCAACCTAAAGACCTCTTATGCCACTGCAAGGGGGCCCCCCAGAATAGGCTTGCCCCGGGGCTGCAGGTAGTCTAAGTCGGGCCCTGCCGTGACGTACCTCAGGACCGCAGATATCGTCATTTGCATAGGTGTCCAAATACTTATTGGTAGTCAGTGTATATCTCAGGAACTACTGCGTAAAATTTGATATAAGTGCATATGTCGATGCACTTTGACATGAGTTAATGCTTATTACATTTGGTGTCAATAGTTCAACAGGTGGAGCTACTATAAAGCTATTTCTGATATTTTAGAGAAAGCTTTATCGCAGGAACTAATTCACAGATTTACATATAAATGTATATGTAGATTCACCTTAACCTAACTTAATATCTATCAACTTTTGATGCCAGTCCCTCAATAGGTGACGCTGTTATACTACGATTTCCGCAGTTTACCGGAAGGCTCTATCTCTGGTACTATTGCGTATAGTCGAACTAAATTTGATATGTAAAAAGGCAGAGATTTAATGTTGAGTCGCTTTGGGTGCATATCGGCCGACAGGAGGCGCTGCTTTATTGAAAATGTCCCCGAGAACAGGATGTACGCTATCTGCACGGTAAAAATTTACTCCCGTTGGACATTTCGTGTAATACGTCTCTAAGATGAAAAAAGTCAGCATTCAAAATGTAAATAATAATAATAATAATAAATAATTTGTATTGCATAAATTTCTATAGGAAAATACAGAAGAAAGTTTTTTTGCTAGCCACAACATACTAGTTTTAAATGAGTGTTTTTCATTATCTGTCACTTTTCAAGACATAAAGGAGAAAATAAAAATAAAATTTCCAGCTTCGACTCACAGACACCCAATTTTGACATCTCACTGAAGGAGTAAAGTTTAAATAATTCTTTATAAACTGAAAGGAGAAGGCCATATACTGACGGAAGGGAGGGAGGGGGGAGTGTGCTAGAGAAATAGAAAATACAATTTATAACTTCAACCTCTTCTCCACTTAGATAACTATGTCTCATATACTACAAGTAAAACCGCTTATGTATATTTTAAAAGCATTCAACAAAAATAAACTTTCAGTTGGGGAGTCAACACTGATGACGTATCAAAAGAAAGGAATCTTTTTTTTTATTTTTTTTCTTCAGAGCGTGCTACCAAGGTTGAAGAAAACATGAGTCAGAGAGGAAATTCCATTTGGGTAACATGCCTTTTTTATTTCCGTATGAATATTTCATTTCTTTCAAAACGTGTTGCGTTTGTTATTTAATTAGAATACTAGTAAGAAAATTTTATTTACATTTTGTTTAATAATAATGCAAAATAAAGAAAAAAATGTTATAAAATGGTACAGAAACAAATGTTAATATATATATATATATATATATATATATTTTTAAATGATTGCAGTGAGAAATTTAGAACAACTGGGGCAGCATCATTTCAAGCGCGGCGAGATCTATATGTATCTTTTATATATTTTACAATTTCTACAGAAATCGGTAAAGAACAAAATACTTCAAGTTTAATTGTTCAAATATTGCGCGAAATAGTTCAGAATAATTTTTCTCTGTGTGATTATATATACATATAATGTGTGATTATATATTCTCTGTGTGATTATATATTTATATATATAATGATAAGACAAATGATACTCGTATTCATACAGCAGAGAGCTAAAAAATAACAGCTGTAGATAAATAAAATAAGACTAATATCTATTAGTATGTATATATAGGGGGGGATTTTGAGAGATACTCTACCTTTCCATAAATGACCGGACACTTTTGATTTCAGGTGTTTTTTTGAATATCTCAAAAAGTTCTAAATAAACCATCTTGAAATTTCAGGAGTGTGATGAACATGCTATACTCCACATATTTTAGTTAAAGTTTTTGCCGAAAGTGAAAGGAGGACCAGTAAAAAATTAAAGAAAAGTGAAACTGTTTGGGATCACCCTGTAAAAAGTAATGCTTGAAACCTGTGAAAACAAAATATGGTGTGAAACAACCACATGACTTCCCTTACCCACTATTACACGTATTATACGGACATTTTTGAGATAATTGTGATCAGAAGACATAGAATTGAGCTAATGAAATAGACAACTAAAAAATTTCCAGTAAGAGAAAGTTAATACACGTTTGCCGTAAACGCATGAAAACGTAACGACATAAAATAGAGTTTAAATACCAAAGGGGGGGGGGGATAATAATAATAATAGCTTTTTTTTTTATGATACACCAATTTTCGAGATCTAAAGCTGATCTACCTGATCAGGATGACTATTAATTTTCCTGTAATAACCACGTAAAGCATGAGAAAGGATATCTAAAATGGGTTTATGCAACAGTTTTAAAGAAAGTCGTTAGAGCTGTTTTTGAGACACTGATTTTTACCAAAACTTGCCATATTCAGTTGTTGACCGGAAAAAAACAGTTACATACAAAAGGATATTTAAAATAAGGTTAATATTGCAAATTTGAAAAAAATCCATACAGCCTGTTTTGAAAGGAATCCACTCTCAGTACCTGAAATTCAGCTATTTATACAGGAAGCCTATCAATTTTCCTGAACTAACTAACTATATTATTCGAAAGGACATCTAATAGAGTGTTTATATAGCAACTTTGGAGAAAATCATTATAGCCGTTTTTGAGATTTAGATTTACGGCCCCACTTCTGGTTTCGCAAATCTCCCTTCCGGTTTTCCAATTTTCTTCAAAATTTGGAAAATTCATCTGTACACTAGTTCTGCTTTATTTCTGAAGTTTCGTAGCTGTATCTTTATTAGTTTTGGAGATATGACAGTCAGAAGATCCTCCCCACACACACACACACTGACCAGTTGCCAAAAAGCACTTTTTTTAGACTCAGGAGACCTCAAAACGTGTAAATCAGGTGAAATCTCGATATCGAATTTTCGTACCGAATACAGTACTTTCATCATTACCTACGGTAATCGAGTAATGGAAGTAAAAAGAATTTTTTTCCCTCCCGTTATATCTCCATGAATATATGTGGTAGCCTCATAAAAATTTATACAGATAATGAGAGAAATCTTCTTAATCACATGCCTCAGCCAAAACGCATTTAAGGGCCCTCTTCACTCACCGCCGCCGGAAGCCGAACTTAATGTTATTCTATGGGAAAATTTTCTTTACAAATAACTTATTAACTAATACATTTTTTAAATTCTGTTGTCGCATTCTGAAAATTCCCAGCTGTTAAATGGACGCACCTTTTCTAAAAAATTATTATTTTATTTTTTTATATTTTATTTTGAAGCTGCAAAATACGAATTTTCAATATGTGATTTTTTTTCATTTTGAAATTTCAAAATAAAATATAAAAAATTAAAAAAATAATTTTTTAGAATAGGTGCGTCAATTTAACAGCTGGGAATTTTCAGAATGTGAAAACAGAATTTAAAAATATGTATTAGTTAATAAGTTATTTGTAAAGAAAATTTTCCCATAGAATAACATTGGCTCGAGCTTCCGGCGACGGTGAGGGAAGAGGGCCGTTAAAGCATTATTTTTTAAAGTGTGGTAGAAAATATTTTGTCTATTGTTTAATTTTTTACTTGTCCCCTTTTCCTCTTCAGGACGCAACTTTTACTGATATATATGAGGTATAACATGTTTTCTACACTACTAAAGTTTCAAGAAGACTAATAAAGAATTTTTTTTAGATTTTTGACAAAACGCCTGAATTCGAAAGTGTCCAGTAAAATACTTATTGGTAGATAGTGTATATATATGTGTGTGTGTGTTTGCAAAGGTACCAATGGTATTCATATACTTCAGTTTTCTTTTGAAAAGTACTGCTTTCATTTTCCAGTGTAAATTATAGTGTAATTGCTGTGTAATTTTCTACAGTTTTTTTTTTTTAGACACAATTTCTAATCATTCAATTCCTGTCCCCTCTTCCTCCTCATCTTACATGTTTATTTTATATTGAACATCGTAAATATGTTATTTAATTATTTTATGTATTTGTTTATTACAGAGACTAGTTAAAAGTTTGAACATATGACTTTCTGTTTTTGAAAAACATTTGAAACTGTTACGAAATTTAAGTGTTAGATAAAAACATTTGATGTAGACGCTTTGAATTTATCTTTGAAAAACAAGTTTAATCGCATACACTTTTCACAAGGAAACATATGAAGATCTAAATTTGAAAGAAATATCTGTATTTATAATCACGACTGTACAATTAATCGTACTGAATGAAGGGGGCCTTTTTTTTTTTTTTTTTTAATCTGAAGACTGTGTTCAGTTCGTCATGCGTTTATTAAAAATTGCTGTCTGCTTGGGATCATTATTTGCTTGCAATATCTGCCATGGAATTAATAATAATAATAAAAATAATAAAAATATGCAGAATTCAAGCATAACAGTGCTTTAAATTTTGCAAAATTGAAAATTAGACCTAATAATTCATATTAATCAGAAATTTGTGTTTATTTGCTATCTCCAAATTTACATATTAAAAAGATTTAATGACAAATATGAAATAGAAATACAGATTTCACATGAATATCATGAAATCTATGCTATGAGAAATTCCTATCCAATATTATATTTTGTTCAGTTTTTATTAGTAAAATTGAACACATTTTTCTCCTATCATGTATGTATCTACTAATCTGCAATAGTTTTATTTTTGCATTGCAACAAAGTCAAAATAAATAAACTAATATTTTTAAAAATATAGTACAGTTTCTAGATTTTATGTATATACAGGATTGACACAATGTTACCATTCGTCGGGTAACCTTATAGGTAAAATATACTAATCTAAACAATCAACAGAGTTCAATTCGTAATTCGTGACTATAGTATGATCTGCAGTATTGGTGAGAAAGAAATCTGCGATGGAAACTGAGTAGGTCTTATATATGATAATCTTTTTTTTTAGTAACTAGGGGGCTCTGTCCCCTGCTCGCTCCGCTCACCAACCCCCGAGGGAGGCTTCGCCTCCCCCTAGTTTACTTTACTTATTAACCCATGCAGAACTCTGCCCGCTTATTCGGTGCTTTGCCTTTCACTGAATAGTATTATTAATAGTGCATAACAGAAGACAAAAGCAGAAAAATATTATAAAAACCCCATATTCAATGTCAAATTGAAAGACAATATTTAATACTAAATTATTTATTTTTACACATTTTTATGAAAATTGTGCTAAAAATCAGTAATATATATATATATATATATATATATATATTAATGGAAAAAAATTTGTAATATCTAGATCACTTTACGTTACAGCTTTAATATATGACCCTTTTTATTTCTTTTTTTACAACCATGGATTCTGGCTGCGGTACTCCAGTTGGTAGAGCGCCTAAATCGTAATTGGAAGATTGTGGGTTCGATACTCGAGTCGGCCAAAGACCGTCATGCACACTAATGGTGGCTAGTGCACCTAAAATCTGTCTTGGCCGCAATGATCCTCCATGTTCCCATCAAAATTGTACATCTGGGGGTCACTGAAGCATGGGAGGCATCCCCTCCGTGGAGGATCAGAATTGTGATGGCATATCTCCGGAACATCCCTAGGGTGTTGCGTGTCAGATCGTCGCCAATTAACATTAGCGCAGTACTGGTGCGACTTTAAACCCTACCTACCCACAACGATGGTCATATTTTAATTTTCACATGTAAAATGACTTCATGACAGAAGATAACGTTACAAGAGAAACTTTTTTCAAGGTAGCAAATAGAGTACTATTAGAAACCCGTCGTTTTTAGTCAGTAACTTCGTTTGTTAAAATAATAGAAATTTCTAAGTAGCTGAAATGCCTTCCTTAGAGTATTCGGAACACATTGATACCTCTCATCAGACGAAGGACTCTGCCCTCCATAGTAACTTTTTTTATTTTAATATATAGAGGGGAAAAAAAAAAAAAAAAAAAAAAAAAAAAACTCTTTAAAGACAAATAGAAATGCTGTCATTCATACAAAATAGAAATGCTGTCATTCATACAGACAGATATTTTTTCATTATTCACAAAATAAATAAATAAATAAAAAGAAGAAAAGAAAATAAAGAAAAATGTTCTAATACAAATTTTTATAAACAACATAAAAGATTGCAGGTAAAAAAAATTTAATTTTCTAAAAGTAGAGAAAAAAAAACTTACTAATAGCAACACTGACATTTATTTTATTTATTTTTTACAACCATGGATCCGGGCCGCAGTACCCCATTCAGTAAAGCGCCGAGCTCGTAAATGGAAGATTCCGGGTTCGATACTTAAGCCGGTCAAAGACCGTCATGTACACGAATGGTGGCTGGTGCGAAGTCCTTCCTGTCCCCATCAAAATTATACCTCTTGGGATCACCGAAGCGGGGAAGCCATCCCCTCCGTGGAAGATCAAAACTGTGATGACATGTCTCCGGAACATCCTTAGGGGTGCGTCCTAGACCGTCGCCAATTGCGCATAGCACTGTACTGGTGCGATGTTAAACCTAACCTTCCTACCTACAACCATAGATCATATTTTAATTTTCCCGTGTAAAATGACCTCATGACAGAAGAACAACGTCACTGGGAGAAACTTTTTTCAAGGTGGCAAATAGAGTACTTTCATAAATCCGTCGTTTTTAGCTAATAACTTCTTAAATTAAAATGATAGAGATTTCTAAGCAGCTGAAATGTCTTCCTTGGAGTATTCGGAACACATTGATACCTCTCGTGACGCGAAGAACCCTGCCCTCCGCTAGAAGATGCTGTCGCAGACAAAAAAATTTGACGCCAGCGACAGAAACATTTTTTTAATATATAGAGATTACTAAATGCAACTACAGGAACTTGTGGACCATTAAAAATTTTGATTTTTGCAATTTTTGAAAAACCGATTTTCCTTTTTTTAATTAATTAATTAATTAATTTTATTTTTATTTATTTATTTATTTTTTTTCGAAACGATTTTTGCATGACGATGTTACTTACTTTGTTCAAAAAAAATTTTTCAACTCTGAATATTTCTTCTTCTTTTCTTTTTTTTTCTACGAACGGTTATTTTTGCAACTGTTCGTCAGGAAACATATTTCAAGAAACAAAGTGGAGTGGAACTCACAAGGAAACATTCAAAAGGTATCATCCTCAAAAATTATCAAAAAAAATATATGTGATTCTACTCTTCATAAAACACCAGAAAATGAAAAAATTATCGGCTGAAATTAATTACAGCGACCACAAAAATTACAGTCGGCTGCAAAATTATTCGAGCACTAGCCAATAATTCCTATATTTAAAATGTACACTTAAGACTGTTTTGCTAAGTAAATCCTTGTCGAATCATGCGCTTAGACTGATTAAGAACATGACTCGACAAGGATTTATTTAACAAAGCTATATTAAGTGTACTTTTTTTTGGCAAGGATTATTGCTAGTGCTCGAATAATTTTGCAGCCGACTGTATCAAAATTAAGCATATTTGGCGATTTAGCGCTATTAGATGATACGTTTGCTAGCACCGAGATTGCGGTGTACGAATAGAACCGTGTTTTGCTTTTCCGCCAAGTACTCAAAATCAATCGCCTAGCAGTGTGAAATCGCCAAATATGCTTAATTTTGATAATTTTTTGTGGTCGATGTAATTAATTTCAGCCGATAATTTTAGGTTGATTTCTTTAGAAATCGACCTATTGCAATCACTTCGTTTATCTATCTATATATATATCTATATCTATATCTATCTATCTATCTATCTATCTATCTATCTATCTATCTATCCATAATGAAAATTTTGTCATCACGATAACTCCCGAAATAATACTCGAAATGGAACCAAATTTGGACAGTGAACTGATCTTATAAATATCTTGGATGAGTTCGTTAACCAAGTTGCTCCGACTTTTTGTTTTCAAGTGGCAGCCACTTGAAAATTTCAAACCGACATTGTAAAAAACATATTTAAATCCAGATTTCCTTGAATTTTGTTGTAAATACAGGCCACATAAGGGTCTCAATGAAGTTTATTAATGAAGTTTATTCGTCATTTTTAATAAAGTGGCAGATATTTTAAGTTAAGTGGGACCACTTGAAATCAGGCTACCACTTGAAAATTTAAAATCACTATAACTTCCGAAATAATACTCCAAATCGATCCAAATTTAGACAGTGTCTTAACTTATCTTATAAATATCTTAGATGAGTTTATTAACCAAGTTGCTCCGCCATTTTGTTTTCAAGTGGAGACCACTTGAAAATTTCAAATTCAAATTGTAAAAAGCGTATTCCGAATTTGTTTGAAATTTGATGTAAATATAGACCACATAAGGGTCTCAATGAAGTTTATTAATGAAATTTATCCGTCATTTTTAATAAAGTGGTAGATATCTTAAGTTAAGCGGGGCCACTTGAAATCATGCTACCACTTGAAAATTTAAAATCACAATAACTTCTGAAATAATACTCCAAATGGAACCAAATTTGAACAGTGTCTTAACTTATCTTATAAATCTTAGATGAGTTTGTTAACCAAGTTGCTCCGCCACTTTGTTTTCAAGTGGAGACCACTTGAAAATTTCAAATTTAAATTGTAAAAAGCGTATTCCGAAATTGTTTGAATTTTGATGTAAATACAAACCACATAAGAATCTCAATGAAGTTTATTAGTAAACTATATCCGCCATTTTTAATAAAGTGGCAGATATCTTAAGTTAAGCGGGATCACTTGAAATCTGGCTCCCACTTGAAAATTTAAAATCACAATAACTTCTGAAAAAATACTCCAAATCGAACCAAATTTGGACAGTGATATTATCGTATAATTATCTTGAATGTTTTCACTGGGCAACTTGTCCCGACATCTTGTTTCTAAGTTCCCAGCCACTTGAAATCACACTGTCACTTGAAAATATGCTATCACGATAACTTTTAAAATACTAAACTGATTCAAATAAGAGTTGGATAGTGAACTTATGGTTCAAATATCTAGGATAAGTTCACTTGGTGACTTGATCCGCAATTTTATATCCAAGTGGCTGCCACTTGAAAATTTGTCAATATAGTAACTTTAGTAATACAGAATCAATTCGCATCAAATTTGGGTAGTGGATTTATCATTCAAATATCTCAGATAAGTTCGCTGGGCATCTCACTCCACTTTTTTTTCCAGGTGGCACCATCTGAAAATTTCTTATGACGATAATTTTTGAATTATTGATTTAATTTGAACTAGAACTGGACAAGGAACTTATACAAGTATACTGGATGATTTCGCTGGGCAAGTTGTTTTGCCATTTTGTTTCCAAGTTGCAACCACTTAGACTGCCACTTGAAAATTTGCCATAAAATTAACTTTTGAAACACGGCACTGATTTAAACGACAGTTGGACAGTGAACTTATGCTTCAAATATCTTGGATATGTTTGCTGGGCAACTTGTTCCACTGTATTGTGTCCAACTGGCGGCCACTGGAAAATTTGTTATCACGGTAACTTTAGAAATACTTAATCAATTCAAATCAAAGTTGAAAAATGGATTTATCATTCAAACCAAATTCAAACAACAAAAATCTAGAATATTCACGTAACTCGTGAACCAATCACGTTATTGCGTCCATCTTTGGTATATCGATTATAAGTATTTTCTCGCCAAAAGTCGCCAAATTTGGCGCCAAATCCATTACCTGCGTTGCTGGATCTTTTTAATGCGTTTTTAAGGAAAAATTAGGCTATTTCAATGCTAAAAGAAGCTAGAAATGCACAAAACTAACATTTTATCAACTTACTAACAAGGGAAGTATGAATGAGTAAAATTCCGATTTAAACAAAACCGAGCTTAAATTAAAGAGCATGGTCGAAAACATACGGTAGCGTACAAATTTGCTGCAACAACCCCCCATGGAGCGAGAAAACGACCCTAAAAGTTTTAGTTGTTTCTTTATAAAAACCTACGAAAGAGACTCCATTAGCAAGACGGTGTGGAATAGTGGTTAGAGTATTCAATTTCAGTGCGAAAGGTCGTGAGATCGAACCCAGGGGTCTGCACGTTTTTTTTTTTTTTTTTTTTTTTTTTTTTAAATATTATTATTAATGTATACAAATGAAATAAAACAAAATATTAAAATAAATGAATAGTTTTAGAGAAAATAATTATGAAATTTAATTATGAAATTAAAAATAAATATACTCTATACAAAGATATTATTAAGGAATATAGGGTAAAATTATCTCTTTACGGGAAAAAAATAAAAAAATAAAAAAGTAAACATATATATATATATATAATATGCCTAAATTTACAAATTTAGTGTCAAGTTAATAATGACTATGATTAGAAATAAAAAAAATTATCAAAACATAAGCATTTTCAATTTATAAGCGGAACGTATAAACGAAAATTTATCACATTAATGACTTTCTAAGTAAAAGTTCTTTTTTTTAGTTCCCCATCATACTATAGGTATGGGGAACTTAGGTAATCGTGAAAAATTTCGACCTCGGTTTTTTGACTTTTCTACACGTTTTCAAGTGTGAGGAATCCGAAAATGACAAAATTTCTATGGTGTCTGTCTGTAGGGTGTCTGTTAGTCTGTTAGTCTGTTAGTGGGTCAGTCCGTTAGTTTGTTAGTCTGTGTACACGATATCTCAAGAACAAATTGTCGCAGAGAGGTCAGATCAGTTTTAAAATATTACTTTCGACACAGGCAAGAACCCTATTCATTTGCAACATTCGATTTTAAAAACTTCGTAAGTTATTCGAAATTTACTATTTTCTTAACATGGGAGAATAGGACAAAAAATCACTTAAACGTGCATTAAATGAAAACTTTTTACTGTAAAAATGTCAGACTAGTTTTAAAATATCAGTTTTGATGCCGGAATGAACATCAGTAACTATAAATATGCTACTTTGAAAATTTCGCAAGTTACTGGAAATTTACGAATTTCTTAACATGGCAGTATAGGGGAAAATTTCACATAAACGTCAATTTTGAGAGATATTTTCATCGTAAAGATGTCAGACTACTTTTGAAACATTATTTAGGACACTGGCATGAATATTAATGACTATGAATTTTCCAATATAAAGATTTCGTAAGTTATTGGAAATTTACGAATTTCTTAACATGGCTGAATAGAGCAA
Organism: Salticus scenicus; assembly: GCA_963930645.1. NCBI lineage: Eukaryota > Metazoa > Arthropoda > Arachnida > Araneae > Salticidae > Salticus > Salticus scenicus. Next base: position 86,110,581 of record OZ005661.1, read on the forward strand.
AATTTCACATAAACGTCAATCTTGAGGGATATTTTCATCGTAAAGATGTCAAACCACTTTCGAAATAATATTTAGGATACTGGCATGAATATCATAGACTATGATTTTTCCAATTAAAAAAATTCTTAAGTTATTTGGAATTTACGATTTATTTAACATGTCAGAATAAAGCAAAATTGAGCATAAACTTCCATTTTGAGGATCCTAAATACGTTAGACAACTTCAAAATTACGTTTATGATATTTGTTTGAACATGATTGAATACAAATATTCTAATAGGAAAATTTCGTAAATTATTCGTAATTTACGATTTTATCAACATAGCGAAATTGTAAATTTTTCATATAAATATGAATTTGAGGATTATTGCATTGTAAATAGTAGCATGAAAACTAAACAATGGAATTGACCCCGATAAAATAAATTAATAGATTAGAATAAGATAAATATATCGAAGTGAACGGTGGATAGCCTATTAGGCGGGGATTTCATTCTGTCACTGTATGAAGCTTTGGTCAAATTGATTTCTTTTAACATTATTGCCGAAACGTCAGTGGAGGCCCTCTGTTGAGACTCAAAACGGTTTTGGGCTGTGTCTGTCTGTCTGTCGCGCGATAACGGCCGCCAAAAAAGCGCTATTTACTTGAAATTTGGTACACATGTTCATGAGCCCCACGAAATCAGCTGTATAGTTTTTGGTATGTATTCCATTTGTAGTTCGTATACAGGGACATGCCAAAGTTTTTCTTATCATTACGGCCTATGGGAGAAATTTATATGTATCACGATAGCGGCCACAAAAATCACGCTATTGACTTGCAATTTGGTACAGGGACACGCCAAAGATTTTTTATGATTACGGCCTATGGGAAGAATCTGTATGTACCGCGATAGCCACCGCAAAAATCAAGCTATTGACTTCCAATTTTTGCCGAAATGTGAATGGAGGCCCTCTGTTGAGACTCAAAAGGATTTTGGATTCCGTCTGTCTGTCTGTCTGTCATGCGATAGCGGCCGCAAAAAATACGCTATTGACTTGAAATTTTGTACACATGTTCATGATGCCCACGAAATTAGCTGTATAGTTTTCGGTGTGCATTCCATTTGTAAGTTCGTGTACAGGGACACGCCAAAGTTTTTTTTACCATTACGGCCTATGGGAAGAATTTGTATGTACCGCGATAGCGGCCCCCAAAATAACGCTATTGACTTGCAATTTGGTACACATATTCATGAGCCCATTGAGCAAGCATTTGACGAAACTGATATAGATCTGAGACTGACCGCCTTGGCGAAAATAATGCTCCTTTTATAATTTTTTTATCGAAAACAGACTGTTCTGGAAAATTCTCGTATCACATCAGCCAATGAGATTAGAGCTTCCATATTTGGTATATCCCTAATAAGGATTTTCTCGCCAAGATCGCCAAAAAAAATCGCCAAGTAGGGAAATAGTCGCCAAATTTGGCGCCAAATTTATTTCTTCCCTTATAGGAGCTTTTTAATGCGTTTTTAAAGGAAAATTTGGCTATTTTAACGCTAAAACGACTATAAAGGCACAAAATTAGCATTTTATCAACTTACTAAACCTCTTTGAAAGAATTTATACAAAAAATAAATGCAATTATTTACAATTTCGTAACACTTTATATGATATACAAAGAGGTATACAAAGAGAGATACAACGGGGTTTGAGGGGGGCTGCCGCACCCCTCAGGAATGTATTTGATTTTGGTAATAAGTCGATCGAATCAATATATACTATTATATAATAAGGAATAAATAAAAATGACCTATTGAATAATGTCTGATGCAAATAGGACGTTGAGGCTCCTGATCTGCAGATCCACTAGTAATATGTCTCGCACTAGAAATTTCTGAGAACATAAATATGATGGGGAACTGAGCAGAGTCCACCTATGCCAACTAGTTTTTTTTTTTTTTTTCGCATGAAAAGTAATTCAATTAAAAGCAGCAGACGATCAGCTTTTGGAGGCGCTTTATGCTTTAGCAGCGTTGGAAAAAAATATTAATTAAGAATTTATATAAAGCAAAAATAAATAAATAAATAAAGGTAATATTTTTCTTTGAATTATTCATTTATTTAATTTAGAAAAAAAAAAAAAAAAAAAAAAAAAACATTTTTTCGCCTAAAATAAAATGTTTTAATAATTTAATAGAAATACTATTCATTTTTATGTACGATGAATGACAAAATTAAAAGCAGAGATCATTATTTGCTACTTGCGGCTTTGACGTAAAATATTGATAAAAAAATTAACTGAAACTTTAGGAAAGAAAAAAAAAATGTGCAAATAAAATTTATTTTCTCTTAAACTCGTCATTTATATAAATTACAAAGAAAAATTAAAAAAATTTTTTTTTCAGTTGGAAAAAAAAAAATGTTTTAATAATTTAATTAAACATTTAAATATATTTTTTAATTAAATTTAATAATTATCTTCCTTAATTTTTTTCCTTTATTTTATTAAAAAAAAGTATGCATATAATATATCTGTATATGCATATTTGGGAAAGAAAAAAAAAAAAAAAAGGAAGTGTTCTGTCGGGGTTCGAACGCAGGAACTACGTAACACAAATCCAAGGCCTTGCCACAGCACCACGCTTCTGCGAGCTGGAGTCTTCTTTTCTCGATTTTGATAGAAAGCATCTGAAAGTTTAAGGGTCATCTCTTGCCCCCTGGGGAGTTGTTGCAGCAAATTTGAACGCTATCCTATGTTTTCGACCACGCTCTTTAATTTAAGCTTGATTTGGTTTAAATTGGAATTTTACTCGTTCATACTTCCCTCGTAAGCCTCTTTGAAAGAATTTCTATAAAAAAAATTATTTTCAAATTTGAAACGATATTTTAGATGAGGAACTTTCTCTGCCATTTTGATCGAAGTGCCAGCCACTTCATTTTTTAGCACGATGACTTTTGAGATTTTGAATTAATTCGAACTATATGTGTACAGTAGACTTATCTCACAAATACATTTCGTATATTTGTCAACTTAACTCACCATTTTGTTTACAAGCGCCAGCTACTTGAAAATTTTAAATTCACATAAAAAGGTATTTATGAACCGATTTACTTAAAAATCCATATGTGCATAGCCTACATGAATATTTCTACCAAGAGCATTAATAATTTGTAGCCGCCATTTTGAAACAAAATGACGGCTACTTGATAGGAAAAAGAAATCAACCTACCCTTCCGAATAAGCCGGAAGGACTTGTTTTCATTTTCTGGTGTTTTAAGAAGAGTAGAATCACATATATTTTTTTCAATACTTTTTGAAGATGACACCTTTTGAATGTTTCCTTGTCAGATGAAGTGCTTCAAAAATAAATAAAATAAAGTATGTTGTGGTCACCACAAAACATTCTTCATACAATCTTATACAAATTCGCGCAATATAAATTAGTTATTGAACTATTATTTATTAAAATTAATTTTCATGATGAATTCAGACGATTTTTATCTCAGAGAAGTATAAAACTAAATGCCAGAAGAAATTGAATTTTGTGCTGATATCTGAAGAAATGGATTTTTTTTTTTTTTTTTTTTTTTCATTAAAAGTAAAGAAATCTATAACTTTGTTTTAGATTATCATAGATCTATGGTTCAATCATTGTTTTTAAAGGTAAGTGACGAATTCTTTCGGAAGATACCCATATTGAAAATTTACATTCCTGAGGGGGGGAGGGGGATGCTTCATTCCCAGGGGATTGAGCGAAGCTCCTACATGCATACTTTTCTTTCCTAATTTACTACTACTATTACTAAAAATTCATATAAATTTTGCAATTATGTGTTAAAAATAATTTTCATTATGTGCATTTATACGAATTTTTGTCCTATACTGTCATAAAATAATAATAATAACAATCACAGCTCTGCCTGTTAAACAACTGATCCCCAAATGTAATCTACACCAGTTTAGGTTAAGATCCAACTAAATACCAAGTTTAGTTAAATTTTGATGATCGCTTAAGGCGACATTATCACCTGAAAACGAAACTATTCGTCCCCATGTTATTCTATAAGGAATAAATTTCACCTTCTAGCAAGTACAATTATTTATATTTTGGCTTCGTTTTTTTTGCATTGTATGGGTAAACTCAAGGCTCAGATGTTTCTTTTATTAAAATTTTTATAGAGTTAATTGTAATTTTTTAATTATTAATCAATGGTCGAAAAAAGCCTATCTGATAACATATGCCATTTTAATCGTATAGTAAATATTGTTTAAATTATCATACAGAAATTTTTAGAACATGGACCTTTTCTCTAGTGTATGTAGTTTTGATTAAAATAAACAGTAATTTTTTTTTAATGGAAATTAAATAGATTATCGGTACAAATTAAAATTGTATCAAAACTGGCAAAGAAATATTCACAGCAAAACGAAGCTCCTAATCTGACAGTTTGATAAATCACTTCGCACTACGAGAGGAGTGAGATAATGGTTTCCCTTCACGCTGCGGAAGTCGTTTGGTAGGGGACTATGGTCAAATTAGTAATTTGAAAAATTTGAAAACATACAGATGTCGCAGAGAAAAAGAGGAATATTTTTTGTGTTCAACTAAAATATTTTTGAAAATAACTCTCTGAAGGTATTGTAGTAAAACATGTTTGTGTATAGATCTGTTTAATATATTTGATTTGCTTTAAATTTCAACTATGTAGATATTAAAAATTAATTTTTATTTTATATAAATATTATTTTATATTTTACAATAGAGAAACATATTTTATAGTAGCAGATTTATAACTATATAATTTTGCTTTTTTTTTTTTTTTTTTTTTGGCCTTGCAGCTCTATAAAATAAAATAAAAATAAAATAGTAATTTGTTAACATATTTACTTATAATAAAATATTTTTAAAAAATGGTGATAAAACAATAGAAAAAACAAGAAAGAAAAAGCATGCAGTACGCATTGATTAATAAATTTCATTCTGTACGTATCGAATAACTTTTAATATTCTTTGCCTAGGTTATCACACAACAGACAGAAGCACTGAAAATATACAGGTAGAGTGATTGATTTTAAAATTATTCTTAGGCATTTTGGAAAGTGTTAAAAAAAGGCTTAATGCAAAAGAAAATGCAGCCGTTAGGTAATAATTACAGCTTTTAATCTCTCTGAATACTTTAGTGTATCCCTGTAAATCTGAAAGTTAATCACATCATATTCTATTCAAAACATTATTTTAGAATATTAACAATACATATCAATGTTTTTATGGTTCTTTAAATATAACTTTTAAAAGATTCTGTCCTAAAACTTAATGCACTGGATTTTTTTTTCTTTTTTGTTATTGTTGTCCCTGTAAACAATGTAATCTTATTTAGGGAACATTCCATAGTGAACTTGATTGTATCATGTTTTAAAAATTCCCAAAATATTTACGGACGCTAGGAGCCGGAGACAAACAGATAGAAAGGTAGACAATCGGACAGACCGATACACAAATTGAAATCATATTCCCACTAAAATTATAAAAAAGTGTTAAAATTAATGTAAATGAAAGTGCAATTTCACTAAATTTTTATTAATAGCTCTTAATATAACTTAATATTTTTCTGTCACCCTGTAAATCTAATGCTAATCATGCTATATTCTATGCGAAGCATTCTTTTGTGCATATGAATAACATGTTTCAATTCCCTAAAATTTCGTGTGAAATAAAGCTATTAAAATTTGATTTATAGAAATATGTCTCATAGAGCGCAATGCTTTGGAATACTTTTGAGTGTTCCTGTACATAAACCAATGGTGGTATTTACTCCATTTTAAACAGGAAACATCCAATAGTGAACTTGAATAACATATTTTAATTTCATTAAAACCTATATACAGTAAAAGTATGAAAATATGGTTTATAGAAATACCTCTAATAGAACACAATGCTTTGAAATACTTTCGGTTGTCTCTGTACACAAACCAGTAGATGTATAAACTCCATTTTCAATAGGAAATATCCGATAGTAAACTTGAATAATATATATCAGTTTCAAAAAATTCCATAAATATTTACGGGAGTTAGAGCGCGGACAGACAGACTGACAGACAGAATTGTTGGAAAGTGTTAAAAAAAGGTAAAAAAAAGTTACAATAAACTAAAACTTCATAATATGTAAAATTTTCGTAAATCAATAAACTAAAATTTGCTAAACCAATTAAAAGAAAAGATGAAGTAATAAATTATAAGTTTCAAAATTATAATTAATTAATTTATTAAGTTAAAAGACTGTTTTTATTTAATAACTTGCAGTCGTACCTATTTTACGCATGGCTATGACAACAGAAGTTAAAGGGGGGACTCTGATTAAAATCAGTTCACACAGATAAGTAGTATAAATTAAAACCAATATATATATATATATATATATATACATACACACGCACAAATACATATAAGTAATAATTAATAAGGAGTAATCATACATTTTAATAATTAGCCGTTTGTATTTAACAGCATAGTAAGCTGTAAACATTAAAGAATAAATATTTCTAATATAGTTTGAATTGAAGGTCATTTGCACTTTCTTTTAACAAACAGATATCTAAAAATTAAAATTTAAACTTTGAATCAACTGCAAAACAAAAAAATCGATATGTTTAATTATACCGTTAACGATAGGTAAGAAAAATCTGGAAATGAATTAAGGATAACGCATAAACCAAACATTCTTTTATGCTTATAAAAATTAATACCTTAGTTTCATTTTATTTATTGCAGCCTTTAGATGTTAAACTGCACCTACCAAAAATTTCCGCTATAAATGTAATGTATTTGAATTCTTTTTCATGTCCTTGTACACGAACCATTTCCTTGATCTCAGCGAAAATTTTAGTGTAGAATCCCTATATGACATAGATTTAGAATATCGAGATTGCACTACCTGCTACTATTTGTTTTAGAGATATGCTGTCAATAGAGAAAGTATCTGTGTGTCTATCTGCGCTCTGATTATTAACGCAGAGCTACAAAACTTGACAGAGAAGTAGTTGGGAACCTGTAGATGCGCACTTCATCAAAATATTTTCGAATTTCAAATTTGATTCTTTATGTTATTTTATTTCCGAATACTTTTATGTTTCATTTTTCTAAAATTTATTCTTTCATTTCAATCATCTGCGTATCTTAGAAACGGGTAATACGCTATTTATTTTTTGCTCCAATTACCTGACGAATTACGGTACTCGGCCTAAAAATTCTATGTCGAGTTTTCACCTGATTTACATGTTTTAAGGTTTCCTGAGGCAAAAAAAGTAGCTTTTGGCAATTGGGCAGCGTATGTGTGCGAGGGAGGGGGAGGGGGATCTTCTGACTGCCATATCTCTGAAACTAATAAAGATATAGCTATTAAACTTCAGAATTAAGACAGAACAGATGATTTCTCTAAATTTTGGTGAAAACTGGAAAACCAGAATTGGAACAATGGATACCGGAAATGGGACCGTAAGTGCATATCTCAAAAACGGCTCTAACAATTTTCTTCAAATTTGCCACATAAACACTCTATTCGACGTCTTTTCTAATGACATAGTAGGTTAGTTTAGGAAAACTGATAGGCGCTCTGTATAAATAACTCAATTTCAGGTCTTGGAAGGTTCAATTTCAGGTTTTTTAAAACGGCCGTACGGATTTTTTTCAAATTCCCCATATTAACTCTCTTTTAAATATCCTTTTGTGTGTAATTATTGTTTTCCAGTCAATAATTGAGTATGCCAACATGCCAAGTTTTGGTATAAGTTGGTATCTCAAAAACGGCTCTAACGACTTTAAAAATTTAGAATTTAGGAGCAGTTTTATTTGAGATGTAATTCTGTAGAGAGTTACCCTGTCCTCAACCCCTGAAATTGTAAACATTTTTATTCGTCACTCTACTGTAAACCAATGGTGATTGATTTTCATACCATATTCTACACCAAATATGCTTTTATGCGTATAAAAATTGATACCTTAGTTTCATTTTATTTATTGCAGCCTTTAGATGTTAAACTGCACCTAACAAAAATGTCGACTATAGACGTAATGTATTTGAATTCTTTTTCATGTCCTTGTACATGAACCATTTCCTTGATCACAACGAAAATTTTAGTGTAGAATACCGAGATTGCACTTCCTGCTACTATTTGTTCTAGAGATATGCTGACAATAGACACACTGACACTAGAGAAAGTATCTGAGTGCCTGTCTGCGCTCTGATTCTCAGATTATTAATCGCAGAGCTACAAAACTTGGCAGAGAAGTAGTTGGGAACCTGCAGATGCGCACTTCATCAAGATATTTTCGAATTTCGAATTTGATTTTTTTTTTTTTTTTTTTTTTTTTTAAATTTTATTTTTTTTTCAATTTTAAATATTACCTTTTTATGTTTCATTTTTCTAAAATTTATTCTTTTATTTCAATTATCTGCTGATCTTAGAAACGGGTAATACGCTATTTATTGTTTACTTCCATTACCTGACTACAGTAGGTAAAGGAAGTACTGTACTCGGTCCAAAACCTTGAAGTCGAGTTTTTACCTGATTTGCAAGTTTTAAGGTCTCCTGAGTCCAAAAAAGCAGTTTTCGGCAAATTGGTTAGTGTGTGTGTATGGGGAATCTTCTGACTATCATTTCTCCGAAACTGATAAAGATAGAACTATGAAACTTCAGAATTAAGACAGAACTGGTGTACAGATGAATTTTCCAAATTTCAGAGAAAAATGGAAAAGCGGAAGTGGAACAATGGAAGCCGGAAGTGGGACCGTAAGTCCGTATCTCAAAAACGGCTGTAACGATTTTCTTCAAATTGTTTACATAAACGTTCTATTAGATGTCTTTTCGAATGATATATTTGGTTATCTTACGAAAATTGATAAGCGCTTTATATAAATAGCTCAATTTCTGGTCTTGCAAGTGCGTTTTATTAAAAACGGCTGTACGGATTTTTTTTTTTTTTTTTTTTTTTTCCAATTCACCACATTAACTCTCTTTTAAATATCCTTTTGTATGTAATTATTTTTTTTCTGTCAATAATTTTTTTTTTTCTGTCAATAACTTGATACACGTATAAAGACAAATAAAGAAATGAGAAAGGGTATCTAAAATGGATTAATGAAACAAATTTCAAGAAAATCGTTAGAGCCGTTTTTGAGATACCAACTTTTACTAAAACTTAGTATACTCAATTATTGACCTCAAGACAATAATTACATACAAAAGGATATTTAAAAGGGAGTTAATATGGCGAATTTGAAAAAAAGTTTTAAAGGAACACACTTGCGAGACCTGAAAGTGAGCTATTTATACAGGACGCCTATCAATTTTCCAGAACTAACCAACTATATCATTCGGAAGGGCATCTATAGTCCATTTCCGCAGCAGAGGCACTTGAAGGCCACGGAATGCAGAGAGGGAGATCACGTAACTGAGATCACGTGCTCAATTCAATCCAGTGAGATGTCGTTTCTTCAGTAACCTAGCAACGGAGGGGGAAGTGAAATCACAGTTCATCTGAGTGTGGCCTTGAGGTGACTGCGTAAAGGAAATAGAGTATAATAGAGTGCATATTTATGCAGCAACTTTGAAGAAAATCGTTAGAGCCGTTTTTGAGATACGGACTTACGGTCCCATTTCAGGTTTCCAGTGACCCACTTCCGCTTTTCCAATTTTCACCAAAATTTGGAAAATTCATTTGTACACCAGACCTGTATCAGGTGGGAAGTTTCGTAGTTCTATTTTTATTAGTTTCGGAGATATGATAGTCAGAAGATTCCATACATACACACATACATACACACTGGCCAATTGCTGAAAACTACTTTTTTGGATTCAGGAGGCTTTAAAACGTGTAAATCAGGTGAAAACACGACATCGAATTTTTGGACCGAATATAATACTTCCATTACCTACGGTAGTTGAATAATGGAAGTAAAAAATGCATATAATATGTGAAATAGTGGGTTATGAAAGTCGAGTGGTTGCTTCACACCAGATTTTTATTTACTTAATTCATTCATTTTAAAGGAAAATTTCTTCGTATTATTATTATTATATATTTATTTATTTTAATTGAAAATAAAATGGTAATGCAGTAGGAGAAATTAAGTATATTAAATTGATCTAAGTCAATTTTTAGTATTTTTACGGTGATGCATGTGCGTGTCACATGTGAGTAGTAACTAGTATGTTAAGCCCATCACAAGACTTTCTTTTATATTTCTTTACAAATTCCCTAAATGCAAATAACACTGCTCTGCAAAAAAAAAAAAAAAAAAAATCGCGACCTGACACTATTCTTGCTGATTCTCATGTAAAATGACCTGCTGAATCCAAATAGGACTCCCATTTTGCCCAATCACCCACCGTTTTCTAGATACACCACCCTCTCCCTCAATTTTTTTTCCTGTTCGTCATTTTTATGACCATGAATTTGATTTGAAGAAATGGAAAATAATTAATTCAACACCCAAAAATAAAAAATATATAAAGTTTAAAAAATAACATTAATAACAGATTAAAAATGTATAAGATATGTAATGCATAATTTCAGTGGCAAATCCCCCCCCCTTCCCCCCCCCCCCCCCCAAAAAAAAAGAAAGAAAAAAAAAAATCCCTTGCCGCAAATGTCCATGCTTTAGAATTTTCCAACTCTGTAGTCCCTCAGAGGATTTTTAAGTAATCCTCCCTCTCCTAAAAATAAAATTTATATCCGTAAAATCACCGAAAAATGATAAAAATAGGAGCCATTCTTAAAAAATCAGTGAGTTATATGGCAAAATGGGCGTCCTATTCGGATTCAGGAGGTCATTTTACACAAGAATAGGTTTAAGTGGTGTCAGAGGCAATTTTCATGCCGAGCAGTGTAATTAATTACAACTATTATTTATTAAAATTATCTACCATGATGAATGCAGACGATTTTCATCTTAGATAAAACTAACACTAAATATACAAAAAAAAAAAAAAAGACAGTTTTATTCTCTATAAATAGCATCTTAAAAAATGTGTTTTTATAACGGTTACCTCATATGTCAAGTTTCGCATAATTATATATCATAGAAGTTAAGATATAGCCTTTCCGTTCTCCGAGAAAATTGCAATGTAGCAGAGCCACCTACTGGTCGAAATGAATAAAATTGAATCATGATAATGGCCTTTTCATATATCAAGTTTTATTTGATTATACGCTATAAAATCTGAGTCATAGCCTTCCCTTAAATTGCAGAAATCGCTGTATATCAGAACTACCTGTTTAGATATTCATACCAAAAGTTAATAGGCACTAGTGTATATCAAAGTTCATTTACATATAAATTTATATGCAATTCAGTGCTGCACTTCTTGAGACACAGTCGTCACAATTTTTTTTTTTATCCCACCCACATGAACGGACATTTTCTAAAAATGTTCAAATCGTGTTCTGGATCTCTCAGAACGTATTAGTCCATCAAAGCTAGAAGTCAAAATTTTTTACGAATTCAATAATTTCTTCTGTGGAATATAGAAGAAAGTTCTGTTTATTTATATATTTAAAAAATAAATAAATAAATAAATAAAATACATGCAATGCATTTTTTTTTTCTTTTTCCCTGCTGATTTGGTTTTAATGGGTAAAAATCTATAAAAAAAACAACAACAAAAATTCCTTAACCATTTTTTGGTTGCAGACCTGTATTTCTCATTATGGTGAATATGAGAGGGTAATCAATCAATTTATATATATGTATAATCCTTCAACCTCAAATAATTTATGTATTACACGATATGTTTTCAAATCGAAGTGTAATTTTAAATGGATCTGATTAATTTACCAGTATTAATAAAATCGCAATAGTAGTAATAATTAATAAATAAATAAACTAATTTTTAAAAATCAGGAGAAGAACTTAAAAAAGTGAAATCAGCATTCATTTTATTGTTATTTTATAATTACTACTTTGGAAGCGATTTTTCCAAAAAATATTCGTGTGTTTGTTTGATTCTCTGTTTATTAAATGTAGGAAATTGAGCATTTTCCCCGTAAAACTGAACTCACAGACTTTCGTGAATTTCTACAAATCTGCAATTTTATCTTTTTCTTGTACATATCGTACAGTCCCCTAACGTGTTTTTCTTTCCCTGACATGACACCCCTAGGGGAACAACAATTTGTCACTATAACATCCCCGCCCACAGCAGAAAGAATCCAGAGGGCGCTCTCGGATAAGTTAACTTACTAGCATGTGAATATTTCCCCTTAATGAGATACAACTTCCACAAAATTTGTGATACAGACACATAGACAGACATTTTAAAAAACAGTCACATTGTGTTCAGGACATCTAAAAACATGTACCAAAAACTAAAGTTCGAAAAGTCTGTCTGTGTGTGTGTCTGTCTGTCTGTCTGTCCGCTATAGAATCCTAGGCCGTTTCACCGAACGGGACCAAATTCGGCACAGTTAATGTTTACGACCCGACAAAGACAACGCTGCAAGCGATTTTAAAAAATTCGCCCCCCAAGGAGGGGAGGGGGGGGGCAAAGCGTGATTTCACAAAATCCTTCATATCTCAAACAAAAAAACAGATATCCGTAAAATTTTTGCTTTAAAATATAGCTAATACAAATGTCTAAAAATCAGTTTCTGGAATTTTGAAATTCGGTTCCCAAGGGGGGCGGGGGGGGGGGGGGCAAAACGTGATTTCACATGCGTAAAACGTGATTTCGCATAATCCTATATATCTCGAACAAAAAAAAATAGATATACGTGAAATTTTTGCTCTAAAATATAGCTAATGCAACTATCTAAAAAACAATTTCTGGAATTTTAGAAATTCAACCCTCAGGTGGGGCAGCAAAGGGGGGGGGGGGCTATGGAGCAAAAACAAATAGAAATACAGTTAGGCCGCTCAAAATTGGTACAGATAGGTTTTAAAGGCCTGCAAGTCGTATGGGGATATTTTCGATTGAGTAAAGTTATTAGGAGGGGCAAGAAGGGGGGAGGGGAGGGGCAAAAATAATAAAATAGAGTTAGATCATTAAAAATTGGTACATAGAGGTTTTCGATACTTACAAATCGATTGCGGATATTTTCGAATTTGTAAAATTATTAGGAGGGGCGGGTAGGGGCGTGGGGGCAGTAAGGGGGGGCTATGGGGCAAAAACAAATAGAAATACAGTTAGGCCGTTCAAAATTGGTACAGATAGGTTTAAGAGGCCTGCAAGTCGAATGGGGATATTTTCGAAAGTGTAAAGTTATTAGGAGGGACGAGAAGGGGGAGGGGAGAGGGGGGGGCAAAAAAATAAAAATAGAGTTAGATCGTTCAAAATTGGTATATAGAGGTTTTCGAGAGATTTTCGATACTTACAAATCGATTGGGGATATTTTCGAATTTGTAAAATTATTAGGAGGGGCGGTAAGGGTGGTGGGGCGGTAAGGGGGGGGGGGCTATGGGCAAAAACAAATAGAAATAAAGTTAGGCCGTTCAAAATTGGTATAGATAGTTTTTAGAGGCCTGCAAGTCGAATGGGGATATTTTCGAAAGTGTAAAGTTATTAGAAGAGGCAAGAAGGGGGAGGGGTGGAGGGGCAAAAATAATAAAATAGAGTTAGATCGTTCAAAATTTGTATATAGAGGTTTTCGATACTTACAAATCGTTAGGGAATATTTTCGAATTTGTAAAATTATTAGGAGGGGCGGTAAGGGGGGTGGGGCGGTAAGGAGGGGCTATGGGCAAAAACAAATAGAAATACAGTTAGGCCATTCAAAATTGGTACAGATAGGTTTTAGAGGCCTGCAAGTCGAATGGGGATATTTTCGAAAGTGTAAAGTTATTAGGAGGGGCGAGAAGGGGGAGGGAGAGGGGGAGGCAAAAAAATAAAAATAGAGTTAGATCGTTCAAAATTGGTATATAGAGGTTTTCGATACTGACAAATCGATTGGGGATATTTTCGATTTTGTAAAATTATTAGGAGGGGTGGTAAGGGGGGGCTATGGGCAAAAACAAATAGAAATACAGTTAGGCCATTCAAAATTGGTACAGACAGGTTTTAAAGGCCTGCAAGTTGAATGGGGATATTTTCGAAAGTGTAAAGCTATTAGGAGGGGCGAGAAGGGGGAGGGGAGAGGGGGTGGGGCAAAAAAATAAAATTAGAGTTAGATCGTTCAAAATTGGTATATAGTGGTTTTCGATACTTACAAATCGATTGGGGATATTTCCGAATTTGTAAAGTTATTAGGAGGGGCGGTAAGGGTGGGCTATGGGCAAAAACAAATAGAAATACAGTTAGGCCATTCAAAATTGGTGCATATAGGTTTTAGAGGCCTGCAAGTCGAATGGGGATATTTTCGAAAGTGTAAAGTTATTAGAAGTGCCGGGAAGGGGGGGGGGCGGAGGGGCAAAAATAATAAAATAGAGTTAGATCATTAAAAATTGGTACATAGAGGTTTTCGATACCTACAAATCGATTGCGGATATGTTTGAATTTTTAAAATTATTGGGAGGGGCAAAAAAATAAAATAGAGATAGATCGTTCGAAACTGGTGCATAGAGGTTTTTGATACTTACAAATCGATTGCGGATATTTTCGAATTTGTAAAATTATTAGGATGGACGGGAGGGCGGTGAAGGGGGAAAATAATAGAAATCAGAGTTAGAGCATTTTGGGAATTTTTTCCGAAGACATGAGAACCCGGTGCGACATTTTACCTGATAAGAAATGATTTTTTAAATTTTCTTTTCTTAAGAATAAATGTTTGATTTCAGAATATGTGCGCGCACCGCACGTTATCTTAACACGTGCGCGCGCAGCGCGCATGCGTTTGCGATCCGGTGCGAGTTTTTCCCCGATGATATATATTTTTTTTCTTAATAATAAAATTTTGAGTTGAGAAGGAATATACGTGCACAGCACACGTATATCCTCACACGTGCGCGCGCAGCGCGCATGGATCTGCGCTGCCTAAAGCAGTAGGATCCCGGTGTGAGTTTTTAAAATTATTAGGAATTTGTAAAATTATTAGGATGGACGGGATTGCGGTGAAGGGGGAAAATAATAGAAATAAGAGTTAGAGCATTTTGGGAATTTTTTCCGAAGACAGTGAGAACCCGGTGCGACATTTTACCTGATGAGAAATGATTTTTTTAATTTTCTTTTCTTAAGAATAAAAGTTTGATTTCAGAATATGTGCGCGCACCGCACGTCATCTGAACACGTGCGCGCGCAGCGCGCATGCGTTTGGGATCCGGTGCGAGTCTTTACCCGATGATAATTTTTTTTCTTAATAATAAAATTTTTAGTTGAGAAGGAATATACGTGCACAGCACACGTATATCCTCACACGTGCGCACGCAGCGCGCATGGATCTGCGCTGCCTAAGGCAGTGTGATCCCGGTGTGAGTTTTTACATGATGCTAAATGATATATTTTTTAAATTCCTTTTCTTAAGAATGAAAGTTTATGAGTAATAACATGGAATTTTGAGAAGTCATAAGGATGGTGAAGGGATACGCGCGCGCAGCGCACGAGTCTACGCTGCCGAAGGCAGTGGGCACCCTGCGCGACATTTTTCCCGATCAGAATTTTTTTTTCTCTTTTTAACAACATGATAAAAAATTAATGCAATTTTGAGAATTCATTAATTATTGTAATTCCTTTAAAAATAGTGACCAGCGAAGCGGGCGTAGCCTGCTAGTTATTTATGTTTTCGCAGTAACTGTTTGTTCCCCAGGGGTCCAAAATACACAATTTTTGCGTTTGGGGCAAAAATTCTCCTATTTTTCGAGACTTGACCTACTTTTTTCACTTGAGGGCAAAGGAGCAACACTTTGTTAATTGAAATATATTACGAAATACACTATGATGCAAATGATCTATATAAATAAAGAGAAGTGTCTGTGTGTGTGTGTGTGTGTCTGTCTGCGCTCTGGTGCTCACACTACTGATCGCAGAGCTTCCAAATTTGGCATATAGGTGCCTGGGACATCGCAGGTGTGCACCTCATCGAGATTTTTTCGAATTTCGAATTCGAATTTTTTAAATTAATATTTTTTCGATTTTAAATATTGGCTTTAATGTTTCATTTTTCATGAATTTATTCTTCGATTGTAATCGTCTGCGTATCTTAGCAACGGCTATTATGCAATTCATTTTATATTTAATACATCCATTTGAAGGCGATTTTCTTTTTTCTAACACGCTTTCATTAGCTTCACCTGTATGTATGTATGTTTGTTTGTATGAATGTTTGTAACCACTCTGGGAGCAAACAAAAAGTCTATATTGTAAAAAAAAGACTTTTCGTACGTGAACGCCGTGGCTGCGCGGTAAAGAGCCGCGCTTCGGACCTAAAGGTCTAGCGTTCGAGCCCAGTCTGGGGAGATTTTTAAAAAATGGTTTTTGTTTAATTCTATATTATTTTAATTAAAGATTTAAATGTATGTAAATATTATGATGTGTCACTCACACGAATTTCTCTTACCCTGCATTTTAATACTAAGATAGATATTTTGTGCTTTTTAGTTCACATTTCTATAAAAGCGTGTTCTTTAATTTTTTAAAACTATAATATTATTTCTTTATTATTTCTTTATTATTATTATATTTATTGAAAATCAAATGGTAATTCAATAGAAATAAATTGTTACGTTTATGTATAAATTTTATACTATAGCAACCTTTAATTTTTCATTTTTTAGATAATTCCTTTAAAAGAAAAATATTTTTTAATTATTATTATTTATAATATTTATTGGGTGAAAAAAATGGTAGTTTATAGAAGAAAGGATTAAACTGATTAAAATTCGTTTTTCATGTATTTAATTCCTTTTAAAAGAAAATCTACTTTTTTATTTTATTTTATTGCACTGGTCGGAATCAAATCGTAATATAGTGTAAATAACGGGGGCTATAAAACACATGGTTCGAAAACTAAAATATATAATAGATGCTGAGATACAGTCATCTTTAAAATCGTAGTTCTTAAATAACAAAAAATCCACAAATCGTCGATAAATACCCACCCAGATTGAAGTGCCCGGGAAAGACCTTTTTGTAGACAGTGGGAAATTGGACCCCATGCAGTACGGGTAGGAAAAAGAGCTGCCTTAGGCAACGGGTACCCGAAGAAGCAAGATCTAAAGCGATTTCAGTGTTTTTTTTTTTTTTTTTTTTTTTTTTTTTTTTTAAGTTTTTTTTTGTAATGTGATGTAAAAAATAAATACTGATCCAATTCTTTTGAAAATTCATTTAAATATAGTGACCAGCGAAGCGGGCGTAGCCTGCTAGTCTATATAAATAAAGAGAAGTGTCTCTGTGTGTGTGTGTGTTTGTCTGTCTGCGCTCTGGTGCTCACACTACTGATCGCAGAGCTTCCAAATTTGGTATATAGGTACCTGGGACCCTGCAGGTGCAGGTGTGCACCTCATCGAGATTTTTTCGAATTTCGAATTTGAATTTTTTAAATTAATGTTTTTTCGATTTTAAATATTGGCTTTAATGCTTCTTTACAGATTTATTCTTTTGCTTCAATCGTCTGCGTATCTTAGCAACGGTTATTTACGCAACTTATTTTTATTTAATACATTCATTTGAAGGCAATTTTTTTTTTTTTTATTTGTTATATTTATCTATCTATCTATACATATAATAAAATAAGATGTTTGTGTGTGTGTGTGTGTGTCATTGTGTATGTATTTCCAGAGCCTTTTAGGAAAACGGCTGATGGCTGAGCTACACAAATTTGCATGGAGGTTCGTAATATGACCTCCCCTGATGCACCTCGAAGCCAGATTTTCGAATTTCTTATTAGTTTTCCTTTAATTAATTAAAATGTGAAAAAAATAACCTTCTAATTTCTGATAAATTAGCCATTTAAATTTTATCTATAATTTAATTGTTGCCAATTTTTTTTTTTTCGACAGAATAAAAAAAGAAGAAAAAAAGTACATTTATTTAAAATGAGGAAAGTAAATTAAATAAATTAGAAAATAAATTAGAAATATCAGTCGTATCGTTACAAATAAGATACCAAATGAAAGAAGCAATTTTTGTGAATCCAACGGATTAAACAGCTTATCGATCGGACAATTAGATTTTTAAAAATTAACTAATGTATGAATTGTAGGTGGCAACAGCAGGAGATTGTATGAAAACCGTTTGGAAAAAAAATTAAATCTGCTACTCATTAAAAGTCACATGGTTTCGTAAATGGGATTAAAAATTGCGGTTTTGAAATTTTTTAAAATTTTCGCAGAAATAGCACTCATAGCATATTGTTACAAGGGATTAAATCTAAAATGGTGACAAAAATTCAAAAGTCGCCAAAGAGAACTATATTAAGGCGTACTATGATCAGGTTTACAAACCATGAATTATATATAACCATAAATAATTAATTGTCTCATGCGACAGACGTAGCCGGTCATAACATATTATAATATTTAGCGTGAAATTGTTATCATTTTTATGGTTGATCGGGTAAACAAAATAAACATAGGAAATAACGTAAAAGCAAATATTATGTGCGCCACGTTTAGTGTTGTTCATATGTGACTGCGATTCAAATATAAAAGTGATACTTCAATTTTTTCAATACTATCTATTTCGAAACTTATCTAATAAGCACCTAAATGCAAGCCTATTGGTAAACCACTGTCGCAGGTAATAGGGACAGGTGCCCGAGTTTTAGCGGATGACCAAATCGCTGCCGAAGGCAGCAGGGACTGAAGCGAGCTTTTGAGCAATTTCGGTATTTTATTTTATGTTTATAAGGCTATATAGAAAAGTTTCCTTTAAATTTAGTGACCAGCGAAGCGGGCAAAGCCTGCTAGTTGAAAATAAAATCGTAATGCAGTAGAAAAAATTAAGTATAATTAGTTTTAAATTTAAAAACGTATTTATAACAGTTATGTTTAATTTTTTATAGTAGAACAACTTCTTATTTTTCATTTTTTAATTAATTCCTTTAAAAGAAAAAACTTTTATTTAATAATTATTTTTATTTACAGTATTTATCGGGAAAAATGGTAGTATATACGTAGTAAAAAGGACTAATATGGTTAAAATTTATTTGTTTAAATAAATAAATAAATACATATATATATATAATCTACTTTTTATTTTATTTTATTACATTGGTCGGAATCAAATCGTAATATAGTATAAATAGCATGGACTGTAAAATACATGGTTCAAAAATAAAATATTTAATAGATGCTGAGATACAGTCATCTTTTAAAATCGTAGTTCTTAAATAGTAGCAGACCCCCCCCCCCCTGTCGTCGATAAATATCCAGATTGAAGTGCCCGGAAAAGATCTTTCTGCAGGCATGGGAAACCTACCTGATGCAGTGCGGGCGAGAAAAGAGCTGCCGTAAACAGCGGGTACCCGAAGCGAGGTTTGGAGCAATTTCAGTTTCTTTTTCTTTTCTTTTTCTTTTCTTTTTTTGTCTATAATGTGAAAAAAAAAAAAAATATTAATTCAATTCTTTCGAAAATTCATTTAAATATAGTGACCAGCGAAGCGGGCGTAGCCTGCTAGTATATAAATATAAAAGTGTTGCTCCACTGCGCTCATATATAAAAAAAGTTAAAATCGAAAAAAAAACATATCATTGATTACAGTGAAAACGTTGCGTGCACTACTACTTTTTACTGTTCTGAAAGAAATGTTATTGGTGAAATAGAATCTAGTATTTAAACAAATTCTACTTAAATTTCCCTTTTGTGAAAACTAAATACTCTTTTAAAAATATTTAAGTATTCTTTATTTATGTGTTTCATATCTTGAACACTTCCAATGCGGAAAATTGAATCTGCATTGGTTGGTTAGTTAGTTGTTGGGTTAAGGCCGATTGATTACGCTAGGATCCTAGGCCTATGGGTGAAATTCCTTCCGTGGGAGACTTTCTAAGGAGTCTTGACCCGCATTTACGCGAGTTTTGGAGAAAACCACGAAAACCTCCAAACGGTTAGGTCAACGGACGCCACCAGGGATTGAACCCTGCACTTCCCGTACATTTGGAAGCCTGTAACTCAGCCAACGACGTTTCTTTCGAAATCTGTATGCTCCAATATTTCTCAAGAATATTCTCAATATTCCTCTTTCTGCAATTAATGCAATGGGCACAAATATTTGATTAGAAATAAAACAGTTATAACTTATATTCATTTGTAATGTAAACATAAATACAGAAAATCTTGTTCTAAAATTATGTACTTTCAACAATAATGTTTAGAGATGAAAATTATACTTAATATTAAGCTAACAATGTCTGGTGAGGGACCTATGCATTGGCACTCTTGTGTTATATTATAATACATAGTAGTTAGTTATACTGAAATTTTGGAGTTAATTCCCGTCATTTTTTATTTATAATGGTCTAACCATTCATATAATAAAACAGTAACTTGAAATTTCTCAGGGACAAAAACCCCTTTTGTTTTATGTACTCTCATCTTTCATGCAAAATATATTATTCTGCGATATTACGAAAATCCTAAATTTTAAATAAATTACGAAGTTTTAAAAATGCAATATTAATTTTATAATTATAATTTTTGCTCTATTCTACTCCTTTAAGATAAACTTCAATTTCAAATAACTTACAGAGCTAGAATTAGAATACTAAAATTCAGTAGGGTTCTTGCCATATCACTCTTTATAGAGATAAAGATAATTGTCTGTGTGCTCTCTGGAGCTCAGATCACCTATCACAGAGCTATAAAACTTCGCATAGGGGTAGCTTAGACCTTGCAGGAGTGTACCTCATCGACATTTTTTCAATTTCAGAACAAAATTTTTTAATTATTATTATTATTTTTCCATTGATCTTTTTGTTACATTTTCTTAAAGTTATTCTTTCATTTCAATTGTCAGGTTACATTAGCAAAAATCATTATGTTATTTATTTAAGTAATACTTCTAATTTTAAGCATTTTTCCAATTAATTCTGTGGTTAATTATTTGTTTTCTCTGTAATTAGTTCAATGGTTCTTTTTTTATTACCATTCAGGTCGGTGTAAGTATTTAAAGATATTATTGTAACTCACTGGTTCTTAATCTATATCGCAATTTTTGTGTCAGTCTTTCCTCTATGTTAAATTAAGTTCTATATTTTTGTGTGCTGCTATTGTTTTAGTTCTATTAATTGCTAAATTTTAAGATTAAATTTTATTACGTTATCTATTATATATATATATATATATTGAGATATAGCCATCTGTAAAATCATACTTCTTGAATAATAACAGCTCAATCTGATGTCCATTAAACACCTAACTTGAAGCGCCTGGGTAAGCAAAGTGGAAGGCAGTAGAGATTCGGACCCGATGTAGAACAGACGAGAAAGACACTGCCGAAGAAGTCGGTTACCAGAAGCAAGGCTTAGCGTGATTAAAATGGATTTATATATATATATTATTACTTATAAAGTGATATAAAAATCGTTTTTTTTCTTTCTTTCTCCCCCCCCCCCTTTTTTTTTTTTTTTTTTTTGAAAATTCATTTAAATATAGGGACCAGCGAAGTGGGCATAGCCTTTTACTAAATGGTATTTTAAAACCTATCCAACATCTTTTACGTTGATTCTGTTTTGAGATATCGTCTACACAGAGAAAAAAATTAACTAACCATTGACCCAATTATTTCAATCGTGTTGCAAAAGTTCTTTTTGTGAAAAAATCCTTATGAACTCACAAATCTTATTAAATGGGTAAATATATGTTAAAATTACAAAACTGTAAGTGGTTTTTCACAAAAAAAACTTTTGCGATGAGGTTGAAATAATTTTATCTTCAAATTAAATACACAGCATGGGTAAAACCCTTTATGAAATTTCAAGTCTGGAAAATACCTAAAATCTTGCTTATTCATCTACCGACAATTTGCTTAATTTTTACTCTATTCAAATGAGATTTTGACAAAACGTGCTCAATATATCTAGCTGTCAACCTATGCAATAAAAAGTTTTCTATTTTTCGCACATGCGTAATAAAATATTTACTAAAATTGCTCATATGTCAACGAATATTACAAATGTGAATTTTATGTTTCGGAATTATGCATTTCTAATGTTTTGTCAGTTTTCTGCAAGGTTTGTAAAATTTTATGGGAATCTGTTCTAGTTACACGCAAAAAATTGTCCAAAAAAAAAAAAATAGTAATTAAAAAAAAAAAAAACTAGTATGTTGTGGCCACCACAAGACTTTCTTCTATATTTACCTATACATATTCAATCAGTAACAATATTTAAAAAAAAAAAAAAAAAAAAAAGTACGATTTTTTTTTTCTAAGTTTTTTTTTTTTTTTTTTTTTTTTGTTAAAAGTGAAAAAAATCGATAACTTTGTTTTAAATTATCACAGATTTATAGTTCAACCATTCGTTTTAAAGGTATTGACGAGACCTTTCGAAAGATACCCATCTTGAAAATTTACTTCACCGGGGGGGGGATTTTCCCCCCCAGGGGGGGAACCGATGCCCCCCCATGCAGAAATTTTTTTTCCTAGTTACATACTACTATTATCAATAATTCATATTAATTTTACAATCACAAGTTTAAAACAACTATAATTATGCACATTTATACGAATTTTTGTCCTATGCTGCCATGTTAAAAATTTAGAAAAAATGCTATCACAGCGCCACCTGTTGAGCTATTGATCCCCAAACATAATCAGCACCAGTTTATGTCGGGGACCAACTAAATACCAAGTTTGGTTAAATTTCGTTAAAAAAAAAAAAAAAAAAAAAATTGCGATATTTTTCTTTAAAAGTAAAAAAAATCGATAACTTTGGTTTAAATTATCACAGATTTATCGTTCAACCATTCGTTTTAAAGGTATTGACGAGATCTTTCGAAAGATACCCATCTTGAAATTTTGCCCCCCCGGGTGGGAACTTCCCCCCCGGTGGGGGGGCAACCGATGCCCCCACATGCACAAAAATTTTTTCCTAGTTAACTACTACTATTATCAACCTGATCTTTCGAAAGATTCCCAATGTGAAAATTTACCCCCCCTGGGGGGGTATTTTTCCCCTAGGGGGGGAAGCGATGCCCCCCCATGCAGAAAATTTTTTTCCTAGTTACATACTACCATTATCAATAATTCATATTAATTTTACAATCACAAGTTTAAAACAACTTTAATTATGCACATTTATACGAATTTTTGTCCTATGCTGCCATGTTAAAAATTTAGATAAAATGCTATCACAGCGCCACCTGTTGAGCTATTGATCCCCAAACATAATCAGCACCAGTTTATGTCGGGGACCAACTAAATACCAAGTTTGGTTAAATTTCGTTAAAAAAAAAAAAAAAAAAAAAATTGCGATATTTTTCTAAGTTTTTTTTTGTTAAAAGTAAAAAAAATCGATAACTTTGGTTTAAATTATCACAGATTTATCGTTCAACCGTTCGTTTTAAAGGTATTGATGAGATCTTTCGAAAGATACCCATCTTGAAATTTTGCCCCCCCGGGTGGGAACTTCCCCCCCCGGTGGGGGGGCAACCGATGCCCCCACATGCACAAAATTTTTTTCCAAGTTAACTATTACTATTATCAACGAGACCTTTCGAAAGATACCCATCTTGAAAATTTACTTCACCGGGGGGGGATTTTCCCCCCCAGGGGGGGAACCGATGCCACCCCATGCACAAAATTTTTTTCCTAGCTAACTACTACTATTATCAATAATTCCTATTAATTTTACAATCACAAGTGTAAAATAACTCTCTTTATGCCCATTTATACGGAATTTTGTCCTATGCTGCCATGTTAAAAATTTGCATAAAATGCGATCACAACGCCACCTATTGAGCGAGTGATCCCAAAATCTAATCAGCACCAGTTTATGTCAGGGTGCAACTAAATACCAAGTTTGGTTAAATTTCATTCATTGGTTCGTGAGATACAGCGTCCACAAAAAAATGATACAGACAGACAGACAGACAGACAGACAGACAGACATTTTCTAAAAACTATTAATTCGTGTTCTCCATATCCCAAAACATGTAAATCCATCAAAAAGTGGACTTCGAAAATTTTCGCGAATCCAATACTTTCCCTATATTACATATAGAAGAAAGTAAAAACTATATCTGCCTGAATAATTGTGCAATTCACGCACCAAAACATCCGAATATTGTTACGTTGCATGTGCAATTGTGCGATGTATTAAAGTTACAAGTCATTTGTAGCTTTTTATGATGCAGAGTGATCCAAAGTATTTTCGCATTTCTACAATTTGTGGTTGGTCCCCTAATTCAGTGCCGGCCCGAACAAATTTGGCGCCCTAGCCAAAAAGTTTTAGTGGCGCCCCATTAAAACAAATTTGTAAAAAATGTAAAACACACAGACAAATACTGTAATAAATAACCAACTATTTATTTTTATTACATATTGCACATTATTGTTTTTTCGGCGTTACTTTTAGCAATAGTAGAAACAATATTCTTCATATGAACTGTTTTAGCTTCATCTCGATCTATTGATAATGGTGACAGTCCTACAAATCGTTCTTACGTCATTGTAGAACGCATTTAAGTTTTTATTAATTTCAGTTATATAAACCTGGGTTCTCCACTAGCCACAGACACAGGAAGTGACAGCAACAATTTTATTACTGTTACTAAATTCGATACGCAATGTACTAGTTTGTTTTCACGAATATTATTTAAAACTTCCTGTAGTATACTTCCATCAACATCCTTAGAGTCTCCTTGAGTCAGATAATCTCCTAATCTTCTACATAATTACAAAATCACCTTGAAAGTTTTATTTTCCGATTCACAATTGTCAGAAAGGCAGCAGAAAACATGATTTATCTTTTTGGTCTGTTTGAACTTCTCAACTGAATTTCTTGCTGTATCAAGAAAATAAAAATAAAAATTATTTTAAAAAGATGTTTAGCATCACTTGTAGATTCATCAGCTGACTGCATAATTATACTTAAACTACTTTTTCATTTTTCGTAATCAGGCTGGCTCTGACTCCGATGAGAATTATACCGGAATATTAATTCCTTCTGAAAATATTTTTACTTTCTTCTATATGTAATATAGAGAAAGTATTAGATTCGCGAAAATTTTCGACCTCCGTTTTTTGACGGATCTACACGTTTTGGGATGTCCTGAACACGAATTGATAGTTTTTTAAAAATGTCTGTCTGTCTGTCTGTCTGTCTGTCTGTCTGTCTGTGTGTGTGTCTGTCTGTATCATTTTTTGTGGACGCTGTATCTCACGAACATATGAATGAAATTTAACCAAACTGGGTATTTAGTTGCACCCTGACATGAACTGGTGCCCATTAGATTTGGGGATCAATAGCTCAACAGGTGGCGCTGTAATCGCATTTTATGCAAATTTTTAACATGGCAGAATAGGACAAAATTCCGTATAAATGGGCATAATGAGAGTTATTTTAAACTTGTGATTGTAAAATTAATTTGAATTATTGATGATAGTAGTAGTTAACTAGGAAAAAAAATTTGTGCATGGGGAGGCATCGGTTCCCCCCTGGGGGGAAGTACCCCCCCGGGGGGGTTAAATTTTGAAGATGGGTATCATTCGAAAGATCTCGTCAATACCTTTAAAACGAATGGTTGAACCATAAATCTGTGATAATTTAAAACAAAGTTATCGATTTTTTTTACTTTTAACAAAAAAAAAAAAAACTTAGAAAAAAATTCGATTTTTTTTTTTTTTTTTAATATATTATTGTTAGTGATTGAATATGTATTAATTTTCACAAAAAAAAAAAAAAAAAAAAAAGGAAAAAAAAAATTTTTTTTTTTTTTTTTAATATTGTTACTGATTGAATATGTATAGGAAAATATAGAAGAAAGTCTTGTGGTGGCCACAACATACTAGTTTGTTTATCGAATCCGAAATCACTTTTACAGTTTTTAAGAAAAAAATTTTGTTTTTAGTAGTGCATTCGTAGCAGAGTTCGGGCTGGCCCTGATTACCCAATAGGCACGAGAAGCATGTGCTTCCCCTAGAAATTTTTGAAAAGGTCCCAAATTAAGTAAAAAATGGGCCCCGAATTGTAAGCTTGTGGTCTAAAAGCATTGTCTGATTATAAAAAGTCACAGTACACCTGACTGCACAACTATAATTTCTAGATTATATATAGGAAATATGCTAATGAAACTTTTACACATGCGTTTATAATGGAATCATTTCATATATTGTGGTGAATATAGGCTTTCACCAGTTTATATTTTGGTACAAAAATTAAGTTAACTTACTTATACTCCATTCCAGGTAACTACAAAATTTAATGAAAAATTTATAAATTTTTCGAAATGTTTGTATGAGTCTTTAGACCAAACAGTCAGTGGGGGTGAGGGGAGGGGGGGGGGGCAAATGGATTTGTGCTTCCCCTCAGTTGCATGGTTAATCGGGCCCTGAGTTCGGGTCACATTTTCACCATTGGTATGCGTCGTCTTTTGTAATGTATTATCAAAAATTTTCTTCGCTTATTTTCTAATAGGAAATTAACATTTTATACATGATGTGGCTTGTGTTCGTCGAGAATGAACAACTGGAACAAGGTGGAGCTTTCAATGTTTATGGGAAAAAGCGTGCTATGATACATTGCTAATGATATTTTTTCTCTAATTGTCTCTTACAAAATTGTACTTCAGAATTTTTACTTTCTTCTATCTTCAATAGAAGAAAGTATTGGATTCGTAAAAATTTTCGATTTCGAGTTTTTGATGGATTTACACGTTTTGAGAGCTGTAGAACACGATTTTACCATTTTTAGAAAATGTCTGTCTGTCTGTGTGTGTGTGTGTGTGTGTGACAAAATTTTGTGGCAACTGTATCTCTGGAACTACTGCACAGAATTTCATACAAATTGGTATGTAGTTGCACCTTGACATAAATTAGTGCCTATCAACTTTTGGTAAAAATCGTCTTACAGGTTGCGTTGCCATCCCGCTTTTTCTAAATTTTTAACAGGGTGATATAGGGCAAAAATTTTCAAGATGGGTATCTTTCGAAAGGTCTCGTCAGTACCTTTAAAACGAATGGTTGAACTATAAATCTGTGATAATTTAAAACAAAGTTATCGATTTTTTTTACTTTTTACGAAAAAAAAAAAACATTTTTTTTTTCTTTCTCTCTTCTTAATTTTATCAAACTCCCACGGTTTCCGTGTTCTGACAAACTTTAACAAATTTTCACATTTTACCCAAAATTTTGTCAAAGTCCCACTTTTTTTTTTTTTTTTTTTTTTTAATTATTGTTACTGAGTGAATTTGTATAGGAAAATATAGAAGAAAGTCTCGTGGTGGCCACAACATACTAGTTTTTTTTTTTTTTTCTGTTAACAGCTAGTCTCAAGTATCAACTATACCAAAAACAACTAGTATGTTGTGGCCACCACGACATACTAGTGGTGGTGGCCACATCGTGGTGGCCACAACATACTAGTTTTTTTTTTTTTTTTCTGTTAACAGCTAGTCTCAAGTATCAACTATACCAAAAACAACTAGTATGTTGTGGCCACCACGAGACTTTCTTCTATATTTTCCTATACAAATTCACTCAGTAACAATAATTAAAAAAAAAAAAAAAAAAAAGTGGGACTTTGACAAAATTTTGGGTAAAATGTGAAAATTTGTTAAAGTTTGTCAGAACATGGAAACCGTGGGAGTTTGATAAAATTAAGAAGAGAGAAAGAAAAAAAAATGTTTTTTTTTTTTTTTCGTAAAAATTAAAAAAAATCGATAACTTTGTTTTAAATTATCACAGATTTATAGTTCAACCATTCGTTTTAAAGGTACTGACGAGACCTTTCGAAAGATACCCATCTTGAAAATTTTTGCCCTATATCACCCTGTTAAAAATTTAGAAAAAGCGGGATGGCAACGCAACCTGTAAGACGATTTTTACCAAAAGTTGATAGGCACTAATTTATGTCAAGGTGCAACTACATACCAATTTGTATGAAATTCTGTGCAGTAGTTCCAGAGATACAGTTGCCACAAAATTTTGTCACACACACACACACACACACACAGACAGACAGACATTTTCTAAAAATGGTAAAATCGTGTTCTACAGCTCTCAAAACGTGTAAATCCATCAAAAACTCGAAATCGAAAATTTTTACGAATCCAATACTTTCTTCTATTGAAGATAGAAGAAAGTAAAAATTCTGAAGTACAATTTTGTAAGAGACAATTAGAGAAAAAATATCATTAGCAATGTATCATAGCACGCTTTTTCCCATAAACATTGAAAGCTCCACCTTGTTCCAGTTGTTCATTCTCGACGAACACAAGCCACATCATGTATAAAATGTTAATTTCCTATTAGAAAATAAGCGAAGAAAATTTTTGATAATACATTACAAAAGACGACGCATACCAATGGTGAAAATGTGACCCGAACTCAGGGCCCGATTAACCATGCAACTGAGGGGAAGCACAAATCCATTTGCCCCCCCCTCCCCCCCCCCCCCCACTGACTGTTTGGTCTAAAGACTCATACAAACATTTCGAAAAATTTATAAATTTTTCATTAAATTTTGTAGTTACCTGGAATGGAGTATAAGTAAGTTAACTTTATTTTTGTACCAAAATATAAACTGGTGAAAGCCTATATTCACCACAATATATGAAATGATTCCATTATAAACGCATGTGTAAAAGTTTCATTAGCATATTTCCTATATATAATCTAGAAATTATAGTTGTGCAGTCAGGTGTACTGTGACTTTTTATAATCAGACAATGCTTTTAGACCACAAGCTTACAATTCGGGGCCCATTTTTTACTTAATTTGGGACCTTTTCAAAAATTTCTAGGGGAAGCACAGGCTTCTCGTGCCTATTGGGTAATCAGGGCCAGCCCGAACTCTGCTACGAATGCACTACTAAAAACAAAATTTTTTTCTTAAAAACTGTAAAAGTGATTTCGGATTCGATAAACAAACTAGTATGTTGTGGCCACCACAAGACTTTCTTCTATATTTTCCTATACATATTCAATCAGTAACAATATTAAAAAAAAAAAAAAAAAAATTTTTTTTTTTTTCCTTTTTTTTTTTTTTTTTTTGTGAAAATTAATACATATTCAATCACTAACAATAATTAAAAAAAAAAAAAAAAAATCGAATTTTTTTCTAAGTTTTTTTTTTTTTTTGTTAAAAGTAAAAAAAATCGATAACTTTGTTTTAAATTATCACAGATTTATGGTTCAACCATTCGTTTTAAAGGTATTGACGAGATCTTTCGAATGATACCCATCTTCAAAATTTAACCCCCCCGGGGGGGTACTTCCCCCCAGGGGGGAACCGATGCCCCCCCATGCACAATTTTTTTTTCCTAGTTAACTACTACTATCATCAATAATTCAAATTAATTTTACAATCACAAGTTTAAAATAACTCTCATTATTCCCATTTATACGGAATTTTGTCCTATGCTGCCATGTTAAAAATTTGCATAAAATGCGATTACAGCGCCACCTGTTGAGCTATTGATCCCCAAATCTAATGGGCACCAGTTCATGTCAGGGTGCAACTAAATACCAAGTTTGGTTAAATTTCATTCATATGTTCGCGAGATACAGCGTCCACAAAAAAATGATGCAGACAGACACACGCACACACAGACAGACAGACAGACAGACATTTTTTAAAAACTATCAATTCGTGTTCAGGACATCCCAAAACGTGTAGATCCGTCAAAAAACGGAGGTCGAAAATTTTCGCGAATCCAATACTTTCTCTATATTACATATAGAAGAAAGTAAAAAACGAAATCCCACATTTATTAGTAAGTTGAGCTACTTGAAAAGGAAACTATAACGGAATCACTTTGTAAAATGTCAAAAAGCCTCCACGCATAGCCCTTGTAAAGTCATATAGTCTAAAGAGCTAAAACTTCTTTCTAGTTAGAGATTCCTTCAAATCTTATGATTATTACTTTCTTCTATATGTAATATAGAGAAAGTATTGGATTCGCGAAAATTTTCGAAGTCCACTTTTTGATGGATTTACATGTTTTGGGATATGGAGAACACGAATTAATAGTTTTTAGAAAATGTCTGTCTGTCTGTCTGTCTGTCTGTATCATTTTTTTTGTGGACGCTGTATCTCACGAACCAATGAATGAAATTTAACCAAACTTGGTATTTAGTTGCACCCTGACATAAACTGGTGCTGATTAGATTTTGGGATCAATCGCTCAATAGGTGGCGTTGTGATCGCATTTTATGCAAATTTTTAACATGGCAGCATAGGACAAAATTCCGTATAAATGGGCATAAAGAGAGTTATTTTACACTTGTGATTGTAAAATTAATATGAATTATTGATAATAGTAGTAGTTAGCTAGGAAAAAAATTTTGTGCATGGGGGGGCATCGGTTCCCCCCCGGGGTGGAAAATCCCCCCCCGGGGAAGTAAATTTTCAAGATGGGTATCTTTCGAAAGGTCTCGTTGATAATAGTAATAGTTAACTTGGAAAAAATTTTTGTGCATGTGGGGGCATCGGTTGCCCCCCCACCGGGGGGGGAAGTTCCCACCCGGGGGGGCAAAGTTTCAAGATGGGTATCTTTCGAAAGATCTCGTCAATACCTTTAAAACGAATGGTTGAACGATAAATCTGTGATATTTTAAACCAAAGTTATCGATTTTTTTAACTTTTAACAAAAAAAAACAGAAAAATATCGCAATTTTTTTTTTTTTTTTTTTTTTTTTAACGAAATTTAACCAAACTTGGTATGTAGTTGGTCCCCGACATAAACTGGTGCTGATTATGTTTGGGGATCAATAGCTCAACAGGTGGCGCTGTGATAGCATTTTATCTAAATTTTTAACATGGCAGCATAGGACAAAAATTCGTATAAATGTGCATAATTAGAGTTCTTTTAAACTTGTGATTGTAAAATTAATATGAATTATTGATAATAGTAGTATGTAACTAGGAAAAAAAATTTTTGCATGGGGGGGCATCGCTTCCCCCCCTAAAGGGGAAATACCCCCCCAGGGGGGGTAAATTTTCACATTGGGTATCTTTCTAAAGATCAGGTTGATAATAGTAGTAGTTAACTAGGAAAAAATTTTTGTGCATGTGGGGGCATCGGTTGCCCCCCCCCACCGGGGGGGAAGTTACCACCCGGGGGGGGCAAAGTTTCAAGATGGGTATCTTTCGAAAGATCTCGTCAATACCTTTAAAACGAATGGTTGAACGATAAATCTGTGATAATTTAAACCAAAGTTATCGATTTTTTTAACTTTTAACAAAAAAAAACAGAAAAATATCGCAATTTTTTTTTTTTTTTTTTTAACGAAATTTAACCAAACTTGGTATTTAGTTGGTCCCCGACATAAACTGGTGCTGATTATGTTTGGGGATCAATAGCTCAACAGGTGGCGCTGTGATAGCATTTTATCTAAATTTTTAACATGGCAGCATAGGAAAAAAATTCGTATAAATGTGCATAATTAGAGTTCTTTTAAACTTGTGATTGTAAAATTAATATGAATTATTGATAATAGTAGTATGTAACTAGGAAAAAAAATTTTTGCATGGGGGGGCATCGCTTCCCCCCCTAAAGGGGAAATACCCCCCCCAGGGGGGGTAAATTTTCACATTGGGTATCTTTCTAAAGATCAGGTTGATAATAGTAGTAGTTAACTAGGAAAAAATTTTTGTGCATGTGGGGGCATCGGTTGCCCCCCCACCGGGGGGGGGAAGTTACCACCCGGGGGGGGCAAAGTTTCAAGATGGGTATCTTTCGAAAGATCTCGTCAATACCTTTAAAACGAATGGTTGAACGATAAATCTGTGATAATTTAAACCAAAGTTATCGATTTTTTTAACTTTTAACAAAAAAAAACAGAAAAATATCGCATTTTTTTTTTTTTTTTTTTTTTTTTTTTTTAACGAAATTTAACCAAACTTGGTATTTAGTTGGTCCCCGACATAAACTGGTGCTGATTATGTTTGGGGATCAATAGCTCAACAGGTGGCGCTGTGATAGTATTTTATCTAAATTTTTAACATGGCAGCATAGGACAAAAATTCGTATAAATGTGCATAATTAGAGTTGTTTTAAACTTGTGATTGTAAAATTAATATGAATTATTGATAATAGTAGTATGTAACTAGGAAAAAAAATTTTTGCATGGGGGGGCATCGCTTCCCCCCCTAAAGGGGAAATACCCCCCCAGGGGGGGTAAATTTTCACATTGGGTATCTTTCTAAAGATCAGGTTGATAATAGTAGTAGTTAACTAGGAAAAAATTTTTGTGCATGTGGGGGCATCGGTTGCCCCCCCACCGGGGGGGGAAGTTACCACCCGGGGGGGCAAAGTTTCAAGATAGGTATCTTTCGAAAGATCTCGTCAATACCTTTAAAACGAATGGTTGAACGATAAATCTGTGATAATTTAAACCAAAGTTATCGATTTTTTTAACTTTTAACAAAAAAAAAACAAAAATATCGCAATTTTTTTTTTTTTTAACGAAATTTAACCAAACTTGGTATTTAGTTGGTCCCCGACATAAACTGGTGCTGATTATGTTTGGGGATCAATAGCTCAACAGGTGGCGCTGTGATAGCATTTTATCTAAATTTTTAACATGGCAGCATAGGACAAAAATTCGTATAAATGTGCATAATTAGAGTTGTTTTAAACTTGTGATTGTAAAATTAATATGAATTATTGATAATAGTAGTATGTAACTAGGAAAAAAAATTTTTGCATGGGGGGGCATCGCTTCCCCCCCTAAAGGGGAAATACCCCCCCCAGAGGGGGTAAATTTTCACATTGGGTATCTTTCTAAAGATCAGGTTGATAATAGTAGTAGTTAACTAGGAAAAAATTTTTGTGCATGTGGGGGCAACGGTTGCCCCCCCACCGGGGGTGAAGTTACCACCCGGGGGGGCAAAGTTTCAAGATGGGTATCTTTCGAAAGATCTCGTCAATACCTTTAAAACGAATGGTTGAACGATAAATCTGTGATAATTTAAACCAAGGTTATCGATTTTTTTAACTTTTAACAAAAAAAAAACAGAAAAATATCGCAATTTTTTTTTTTTTTTTTTTTTTTTTTTTTAACGAAATTTAACCAAACTTGGTATTTAGTTGGTCCCCGACATAAACTGGTGCTGATTATGTTTGGGGATCAATAGCTCAACAGGTGGCGCTGTGATAGCATTTTATCTAAATTTTTAACATGGCAGCATAGGACAAAAATTCGTATAAATGTGCATAATTAGAGTTGTTTTAAACTTGTGATTGTAAAATTAATATGAATTATTGATATTAGTAGTATGTAACTAGGAAAAAAAATTTTTGCATGGGGGGGCATCGCTTCCCCCCCTAAAGGGGAAATACCCCCCCAGGGGGGGTAAATTTTCACATTGGGTATCTTTCTAAAGATCAGGTTGATAATAGTAGTAGTTAACTAGGAAAAAATTTTTGTGCATGTGGGGGCATCGGTTGCCCCCCCACCGGGGGGGGAAGTTACCACCCGGGGGGGGGCAAAGTTTCAAGATGGGTATCTTTCGAAAGATCTCGTCAATACCTTTAAAACGAATGGTTGAACGATAAATCTGTGATAATTTAAACCAAAGTTATCGATTTTTTTAACTTTTAACAAAAAAAAACAGAAAAATATCGCAATTTTTTTTTTTTTTTTTTTTAACGAAATTTAACCAAACTTGGTATTTAGTTGGTCCCCGACATAAACTGGTGCTGATTATGTTTGGGGATCAATAGCTCAACAGGTGGCGCTGTGATAGCATTTTATCTAAATTTTTAACATGGCAGCATAGGACAAAAATTCGTATAAATGTGCATAATTAGAGTTGTTTTAAACTTGT
This sequence comes from Salticus scenicus, assembly GCA_963930645.1. Lineage (NCBI taxonomy): Eukaryota > Metazoa > Arthropoda > Arachnida > Araneae > Salticidae > Salticus > Salticus scenicus. The sequence continues at coordinate 86,144,422 of OZ005661.1, forward strand.
GATTGTAAAATTAATATGAATTATTGATAATAGTAGTATGTAACTAGGAAAAAAAATTTTTGCATGGGGGGGCATCGCTTCCCCCCCTAAAGGGGAAATACCCCCCCAGGGGGGGTAAATTTTCACATTGGGTATCTTTCTAAAGATCAGGTTGATAATAGTAGTAGTTAACTAGGAAAAAATTTTTGTGCATGTGGGGGCATCGGTTGCCCCCCCACCGGGGGGGGAAGTTACCACCCGGGGGGGCAAAGTTTCAAGATAGGTATCTTTCGAAAGATCTCGTCAATACTTTTAAAACGAATGGTTGAACGATAAATCTGTGATAATTTAAACCAAAGTTATCGATTTTTTTTACTTTTAACAAAAAAAAACTTAGAAAAATATCGCAATTTTTTTTTTTTTTTTTTTAACGAAATTTAACCAAACTTGGTATTTAGTTGGTCCCCGACATAAACTGGTGCTGATTATGTTTGGGGATCAATAGCTCAACAGGTGGCGCTGTGATAGCATTTTATCTAAATTTTTAACATGGCAGCATAGGACAAAAATTCGTATAAATGTGCATAATTAGAGTTGTTTTAAACTTGTGATTGTAAAATTAATATGAATTATTGATAATAGTAGTATGTAACTAGGAAAAAAAATTTTTGCATGGGGGGGCATCGCTTCCCCCCCTAAAGGGGAAATACCCCCCCCAGAGGGGGTAAATTTTCACATTGGGTATCTTTCTAAAGATCAGGTTGATAATAGTAGTAGTTAACTAGGAAAAAATTTTTGTGCATGTGGGGGCAACGGTTGCCCCCCCACCGGGGGTGAAGTTACCACCCGGGGGGGCAAAGTTTCAAGATGGGTATCTTTCGAAAGATCTCGTCAATACCTTTAAAACGAATGGTTGAACGATAAATCTGTGATAATTTAAACCAAGGTTATCGATTTTTTTAACTTTTAACAAAAAAAAAACAGAAAAATATCGCAATTTTTTTTTTTTTTTTTTTTTTTTTTTTTTAACGAAATTTAACCAAACTTGGTATTTAGTTGGTCCCCGACATAAACTGGTGCTGATTATGTTTGGGGATCAATAGCTCAACAGGTGGCGCTGTGATAGCATTTTATCTAAATTTTTAACATGGCAGCATAGGACAAAAATTCGTATAAATGTGCATAATTAGAGTTGTTTTAAACTTGTGATTGTAAAATTAATATGAATTATTGATATTAGTAGTATGTAACTAGGAAAAAAAATTTTTGCATGGGGGGGCATCGCTTCCCCCCCTAAAGGGGAAATACCCCCCCAGGGGGGGTAAATTTTCACATTGGGTATCTTTCTAAAGATCAGGTTGATAATAGTAGTAGTTAACTAGGAAAAAATTTTTGTGCATGTGGGGGCATCGGTTGCCCCCCCACCGGGGGGGGAAGTTACCACCCGGGGGGGGGCAAAGTTTCAAGATGGGTATCTTTCGAAAGATCTCGTCAATACCTTTAAAACGAATGGTTGAACGATAAATCTGTGATAATTTAAACCAAAGTTATCGATTTTTTTAACTTTTAACAAAAAAAAACAGAAAAATATCGCAATTTTTTTTTTTTTTTTTTTTAACGAAATTTAACCAAACTTGGTATTTAGTTGGTCCCCGACATAAACTGGTGCTGATTATGTTTGGGGATCAATAGCTCAACAGGTGGCGCTGTGATAGCATTTTATCTAAATTTTTAACATGGCAGCATAGGACAAAAATTCGTATAAATGTGCATAATTAGAGTTGTTTTAAACTTGTGATTGTAAAATTAATATGAATTATTGATAATAGTAGTATGTAACTAGGAAAAAAAATTTTTGCATGGGGGGGCATCGCTTCCCCCCCTAAAGGGGAAATACCCCCCCAGGGGGGGTAAATTTTCACATTGGGTATCTTTCTAAAGATCAGGTTGATAATAGTAGTAGTTAACTAGGAAAAAATTTTTGTGCATGTGGGGGCATCGGTTGCCCCCCCACCGGGGGGGGAAGTTACCACCCGGGGGGGCAAAGTTTCAAGATAGGTATCTTTCGAAAGATCTCGTCAATACTTTTAAAACGAATGGTTGAACGATAAATCTGTGATAATTTAAACCAAAGTTATCGATTTTTTTAACTTTTAACAAAAAAAAACAGAAAAATATCGCAATTTTTTTTTTTTTTTTTTAACGAAATTTAACCAAACTTGGTATTTAGTTGGTCCCCGACATAAACTGGTGCTGATTATGTTTGGGGATCAATAGCTCAACAGGTGGCGCTGTGATAGCATTTTATCTAAATTTTTAACATGGCAGCATAGGACAAAAATTCGTATAAATGTGCATAATTAGAGTTGTTTTAAACTTGTGATTGTAAAATTAATATGAATTATTGATAATAGTAGTATGTAACTAGGAAAAAAAAATTTTGCATGGGGGGGCATCGCTTCCCCCCCTAAAGGGGAAATACCCCCCCAGGGGGGGTAAATTTTCACATTGGGTATCTTTCTAAAGATCAGGTTGATAATAGTAGTAGTTAACTAGGAAAAAATTTTTGTGCATGTGGGGGCATCGGTTGCCCCCCCACCGGGGGGGAAGTTACCACCCGGGGGGGCAAAGTTTCAAGATGGGTATCTTTCGAAAGATCTCGTCAATACCTTTAAAACGAATGGTTGAACGATAAATCTGTGATAATTTAAACCAAGGTTATCGATTTTTTTAACTTTTAACAAAAAAAAAACAAAAATATCGCAATTTTTTTTTTTTTTTTTTTTTTTTTTAACGAAATTTAACCAAACTTGGTATTTAGTTGGTCCCCGACATAAACTGGTGCTGATTATGTTTGGGGATCAATAGCTCAACAGGTGGCGCTGTGATAGCATTTTATCTAAATTTTTAACATGGCAGCATAGGACAAAAATTCGTATAAATGTGCATAATTAGAGTTGTTTTAAACTTGTGATTGTAAAATTAATATGAATTATTGATAATAGTAGTATGTAACTAGGAAAAAAATTTTCTGCATGGGGGAGCATCGCTTCCCCCCCTGGGGGGAAGTACCCCCCCCCCCCCGGGGGGGGATAAATTTTCAAGATGGGTACCTTTCGAAAGGTCTCGTCAATACCTTTAAAACGAATGGTTGAACTATAAATCTGTGATAATTTAAAACAAAGTTATTGATTTTTTTCCCTTTTAACAAAAAAAAAAAAAAAAAAAAAAAAAAACTTAGAAAAAAAAAATCGTACTTTTTTTTTTTTTTTTTTTTTTTTTTTTTTAATATTGTTACTGATTGAATATGTATAGGTAAATATAGAAGAAAGTCTTGTGGTGGCCACAACATACTAGTTTTTTTTTTAATGTCAGTTTAAAATTATAAAATTAAAATATTTATAACTTTTCGTATATAAAATAAACATAAAACAAAAAGTAATAAGATAAATAATATACACATTCTTACTTTTATAATATTTTGCAATCAATCATCTGCGTCAGACACATATACAAAGGTGCTCTGAAGAAATCTTTTTCTTTGGATGGTTATACCCTGATAAAATTGCTTTTCTCCAAGCTGAGCAACTGAGAAAATTCAAATCAAATAATATCTTTTGCGTGCGAAATACACTCAAAGTTTAAAAAAAGGCTGACATTTTCATCTTTTTTTTCATCAGTTTTTTATAATCATTAAACTCAACATTGCGCCAATGCATTAAACATCTTCGCTTCGTAAAATATGTTTTTGCAGCAAAAGCAAATTTACAGTTAAACTGGAAACAAATGACAGTCTATATATTTCCATTGATGTCGACCTTGACAAATTGATGAGTATTCAGTAAAAAATGGTAAATTCGGGTTGCCAAAGTTTCAAAGTCCTATTTTTAATAGAAGCCGAGTTCTGGAATTTCCAGTTATATTCTATCACAGAATTAATCCGATATTTTGCCAGTTGCAGTCAAGAATTAAAAAGAAGCAGATTAACTCCTGAAAAGTCAATTGTATTCAATAAATTGTTCTGAGCAGTCGTCTCATAGAAACTGCACTTCAATCACTTGACCATCGTTCCTGATCTTGAATAAGCAATATTCCTGCTTTATAGAGTAATTAACGCTCTTTACTTTACTTTTGTGATACAAGTGACTGCTTGTACCCCAGGATTTGAAACAGTTCAATAAGACAATTTCGAAAATACTCTTTAAAATGCTAGTTTTACTTGCTTGTTTCGAGAATATTCATTGAATTGACAATTTTGCTGAACTGTTTCGAGAATACGGGTTAAATAAAATGCATTCATCAACTTGGACCTATACGTTCATTTACGATCTTCTTTTTTTAAACAAGAAAGTCATTGTTTTTGTAATATTTGGCACCTGATGTACAGTACACTTAATGATTTTGACTAGAAGTATGGCGGAAGACAGGAAAGAACTCGAAGCTTAGACTGTCTAGTTAAAAGAATTGAAAGCTGGGCAAAATCATATGACAGGAGCACAACATGAGATGAAAATCGGATATGAAGAGATGAAGGATGGATAAAAGAAGATGAAAGCTGGACAACGTGAATTGAAAAAATAGTTGAAACCCTCATAAGAGGAGTTAAAATATAAAATAGAAGCCATGTAAGAAGAGATTCGTTGAAAAATTAAAGTAATCCAAAAGAAAATTAAAAAAAAATGAGAGAAATTTTTGAGGTAAAGATAAAATTTACGAAAATTAAAGTTGAAAAGATAATTGAAGCGAAGTTTCTAGAAATTAAAAGTTCCAACTGCCTATATGTAGCACTAGTGCGACATAAAACCCACTTTCCTACCCTCTAGAAATGAAAAATAGCATTTAGGGAAAGTATTTAAAAGTAAGAAAAGATGTATAAGGAAAAGACTAAAACATAAAAAATATGCAAGGAATGCTTCATAAGATGAAACATGTTGTACAGTTTAGACTCTTTAATGGAAAGTCAAAACTTTATATAGTAGCGATAAAGTATAGCACCATTAAATAATGACTCAGTGACTTTTAGATACAGTGGTAAAGCTGTTAACATTAGAAAGACAGATTTAATGACGGATATTGTTTGCAAAACTTAATTCGACGCTGTAAGTTTTTCAAATAAATATATCGTTATTAGGGTAAAATCAAACCAGTTTTTGTGATTCTTTCTCTAGCGCTTCTCATCAGATAAATTAGATTGACTTTGATGCCCTGAATAGCATATTTGAGGATTATCCATTTAATTCATTTTTACCCAACCAATTGAAAATGTGCCAACAAAAAATCAGTAAATGTCTCCAGGTCATAGCAGCAGACTTGTACCTTTTCGTCCTGTCTAGGCAAAGGTTGTGAGCATTTAAAATTTTCACACAAATATAGTAGACAAACAGGCATCATGCCTTTTTATCATTTGTCAGGAAAGTCTAAGGAAAAATGAATGAGAGCTGTGTTTCAAGGACTACAATATATCTGTTCTAAAGTGCTGTTAGGTAGTATTAAATAAAATAGATCTTGTTGCCCGGATTGTGCCACCCTCCAGATTCGAGCGCCCTAGGCCATCGCCTAGTTTGCCTATATGGTCAAGCCGGCCCTGCGCCTAATTGAACCTTGGACTGAATCGAGAAAAAATGCGTTTATAAATCTTCTTTGCATGTGTGGAATTCCAAGCCATTTTGTCTAGTATTTTTTTTTTTTAATTGAAAAAAATGTCCCTCTCCTAACCCCCCCCCCCCCCAAAAAAAAAAAAAAAAAAAAAAAAGTAAATAAATAAATAAATAAAAATAAAAATAAAAAATCTAATAATCTGATTACCTTGTGTATATTAAAATATATATATATTGAATATTCTTTGGAATTAGGCCTATGTTGCGTATTGTATATTTCCTAAAATACTGAAAAATATTTCTATACAGTATATTTTGGGCAAAATGGGTGAGTATTTGTATAATGTATGCAATATACTTTTTTTTTTTTTAAGTATATTGTCCATCTTTCGCAATGTCATTATCAGAAATAATATTTTAAATACAATTCTAGTTCTTTACACTGATTCATTCGTGAGATAATCTTTACAAAACGAAATTTTGCTCTATGCTGTCATGTTAATATATATATATATATATATATATAAATAATAGATATCGTAATAAGATTAAATCATAAAATTCAGCTATTAATAGAACTAAGACAATAACAGCACACTAAAATATAGAACTGAATTTAACACAGAGGAAAGAATTACACAAAAAGTTGCAATGTAGATTAAGAACCAATGAGTTAAGGGCGTATCAGACTCGACGACTTTACAGGCGATTTTAGAGCCAACCACTGATTAGCGCCGATTTTTCGGAAAAAATTGTCTGTACTCCCAGTGTGATAGCGCAGACCGAAGTTGCCCAACTTTTTCAGAGCTGCCTTGATAAAATTGTCCGTATACTCAATTTCTCCTCGGATTCGTCCAATCAGGATGCGCTATTTTGATACGTCATATTTCCAAGATGGCGGAACACGGGAATCGCTTCAAGTGGAGATTTGAAGAAGAAATATTATCGTTAAGCACGTTTATTTTACCGTTAAATGATAAGAATTTTCAATTAATCGTTTTTATTTTGGTATGGCGTTATGACAATAGTTGTAAAAAAGATCAAAATAGAAATAATAATGCGATATTTTACGCAAATGAAAGGGAATTTTAACGCTAATCATTGCGTATTTTATTCGCGCCAAGAAAAGTGATAAGCGTCAGAAGTTAGTCTTCTTTTATCCAACTTTTCACCCGACTATTGTAACCTCTACGGTGTTTTCGTCGAGGAAAAATCGGCGCTAAAGTCGGCTCAAAAATTGGTTGTTTCTAAAGTTGCTGAATCTGATACGCCCTTTAGGATAGTAACTTAAAATACTTACGCCTACCAGAATGATAATAAAAATGACCATTAAGCTTATGAGAGTGAAAACGATTAATAAATAATAAATCACAGAAATATTTGGATGTAAATGCTTAAACGTAGAAACATACTTATCAAGGGGTGCATGCTTCATAAAGCTTAAAGAGCCGCAACGATTTCGTACAACGATATTGCTAATCATAGCAATTAATATCGTTTCACACCCCGATCGATGCAGCAAAACCAAAAAGAATTAGAAATAATTGAAATATTAAATTAAAACAAAGATTAAAAAAAGATTAAATTTAATCTTAATGGAAACCAAAGTGAACACATGAATGAAGCAAAGCAACCACATGTATAACAATTAACTCTAACAGGAGAAAAGGATGATGCCAAAACTTAAATTGAAGTAAAATAAAATCTCGACAGATATCGATTAATCGAAGAAACTTCAGAGCATTTTCATTAAAGATAAATTACACAGAGTTAAAATTAAATGATAATGTTAAAATAGATTTTATATCTAATTAATTTTAAAACTAGTAGAGTTGAATTAAATCGTACCATATTCATTAATAATATATCATTAAAGTTAAAGACAGAAGAATAAAATCATAAGACAGAGTGCAAGCGCCATCTATCGGTGAGCTATAATAACATTAAGTCAGTAAAATTATTTCAGGAGAAGAATCCAATGCAATAAGGGAAATTAAGATGTAGTGACTGAAAGATTAAGGTAATTAGAAGTATTGACTGCAAGATTAAGATAATTTTTAGCGCCATTTAAGTAATTAGAAGAATTGAACTTTTGTGATTAACCCAAAACTAAATAATCTTGAAATCATAGTATTAAATGTTAAGTTTTAATCAGACACAATTACAAGCAATAATGCCAAAGAGTACACATATAAGGATAAGCATTATAGGGCAGTCATTAATAATTAAAATTATAATTTAAAAGATTTTTTTTTTCCAAATAATATAAGATCTTATTTTTGTTATGCATATAGATTGATTGTTCAAACTTAACAATGGAAGCCTCAAGTAGCCAGATGTACAAAATTAAATTTAAGGATAAAAGATTTCAAAATACATAGTATCAACCAGAAATATAAGCATGTAACTATGAGTAATCCCCCCCACACTTTTTTTTTTAATTAATTTTATTCAGCAACAAACCCACCCAACCAACCAGCCAAACAACACCACCCTACCTCCTTAATCAAACATCTGCCCACCCATCCACCAGTTTTTTTTTTTTTTTTTTTAATTAAACCTTAGTAGTCTTTTTTTTTTTTTTTTTTTTTTTTTTTTGTGTGTGTTAGACAAAGACCCTTTATGATAAACAAGTGAATAAATAAATTTTTTAGGATAACCCATTTTTGTAGCAACATTAATTATGTGAGAGATATTTTTGTTTTTAAACCTAACAGAACAAAGATTATGTATACGAAAGAGGTGATTGAGTAGGATATTTCTGTAAACAGAGATATGAAGACAAGAAGTAAAGTGAGTAAATAAATTTACTTTGAAACTGAAATCTTGTCTTTTGTCAAACAGATCAGTATAAATTTGACTACCATCAAGTTTGATTTTTAAATCCAAGAAATTTATACAGTTATTGTTGAGAAGATTATGAGTTAAGGTAAGGTGAGAAGGATATTCAAATTTAAATAAATTAGGGGAAAAATTATTGACATAAAAAATTATAATGTCATCAATGTATCGGTAAAAATAGACATTTTTAATACATAATCCCTGTTCATAATGGTAAAGGTATAAGTCAGCTAACATACTCGAGCTGCATCCTCCTTGTGGAATACCGACCTTTTGAATATAGATCTTATTACAGTGTAGAATGTAATTGTTATGAATAATAAAATTTAAAAGTGTCTTAAATGATGCTGCCGAAAAGCATTTTGGTAAAGAGATTTGACTTTTAAATTTTTCAAAAAGGTTAAAGATGATATGATGAAGATCCGTTAAATTAATATTATTAAACAGGTCAGCAAAATCATAAGTCATGATATCAGTCACATTATTCATAGATAAGACATTGGCTTTAAGTTGATAACTATTTTTAAGGCAAAAGAAGTTTTTTGATCTACTGATTAAGTCATAGATTTGTTTGAGAATATCAAGGAGAATTTTGTTAGCGTTATTGTTGTAAGTATTACACCCTACAGTGACAGTTCTAAATTTAATAGGATTTTTGTGAAATTTAGGGATAAGTACAATATAAGGATATTTAAAATTATTATGGTAGCTTTAGCAATTTATAAAAGCAGTGAATTTTACGGTTATTGATTTTAAGATCATGATTTGTAAGATGAAAGTTAGTACTATTAGATATAGATGAACTGAGTAAAGAAAGATAATAATGTTTACATATTATAGCATAATTATTAGGAGATTTATCTACATAAGTAATAACAAAGTTTTGTTGCAATTCTTTGATAGATTTAAAGAGATTTGATTTATTGTAATGTGTGAGATTTGATTTTTGATGAATTAATTCATCTTTAAGTTTTGAAATCACTAAAAATTTCCATTGATTGAAATATTCAATAGGTTTATTATAAGAGATGGAGAGTTTATAAATAAACAAATCAATATCATATGAAAACTGTTGTATAATCTGTGAAATATTAGTTTTTGAAGGGAGTCGATATTTAGTACCATATTCCATAAATTTCTTTAAATTAGAGTCATTAATAATATTAAGATCACCAGTGATAATATGTGCATGATCTCTGTCAACATATTTTACATAAGAGGGATGAGCACAACTACAAGTCACATGAGAAGATAAATTAGAGACTGAATTATAGTTAAAAAGCAGACGACCAAGCGTAATAGGATATTTAAAGGTACGAGAAATATGAATGTCTTTAATTGGAAACATGCATGTTTTATCATTAAGAATGGATGATATATTAATGCTATTAAATATTTGATTAGAATAATTTAGAATAAGCTGTGAATTAGATTGGATTTTGTGAGGTTTTTTAGAGATATTTAAATTGAAGAGTTTTATTCTGTATAATATTAAATCATAGAAAATATCAGAAAAATGTTGATTATAGGATAGGTTTTTAAATACACTTAAGTAAATGGACAAATACTTTTTTTTGATAGCAAATATAAACTTTCTAATATAAATCCAATCATAATGGTTAAGATAATTTGACTGTAAGGCTAGAATATTCTTAATAATGAGATTTTTTGATATTAAACCATTAGCAGATTTATTTGATTGTTTACCTCTTTTTGAACGAGAAGTTTTCTGGTTGACACTATGATTAAGAACAGAGTATACAGGGGAGTAATCATGAAGGGGATTAATGTTAGTATAAACCTTAACAACCCTATTGAAATATTCATGATTCAGACCATATGGATAAATTGTATTAAAGTATTTCATGTAGTGAGATTCATAGAAAAGGCGCTCACTTTTATTTTTTTGAATCCGAAGAATTTCAATAGTACATGAGCAGAAATTATGTAAATTAAAATGTCTTAGCTCAATAGTTGATTTATTGTTAAGGACAGGTGATGATAACTTTTTGGAGTCTGAGCGATGTTGATTAATTCTAAGATGTAAAGGGGTGGAAGTTTCACCTACATACTGCATTTTACACATACCACAGCTTAATTTGTATATTACATTATAAACCTGACAGAAAGGAACCAATTTTAAATCATTATAAATTTGGGACTGTAAAGCATTAGGGCAAGTTTTGCAACGAGAAGAATCACACTTTCTGAATTTAAGATTGGAAGGAGGAGAGTATAGGTAGCTTGATATCGATCCAGGAATATCCCTATCAATATTCCTGTACCGGGCACAATACTGAGGATGACCAAAGCATTTCTTGCCAGGCACTACTAATTTACTGAGAACATTCATAATAAAGGAGTGGTTTTATAGATAATAAGAAAATCAATTGTAATTTACAAGTATACATTAAAACTATCATTTAGAATATCAATAAATAAAAATTTTAATTTGCAAGAATACATTATAAATATCATTTAGAATATCAATAAATAAATAAAAAAAATTTTCTTGAATAAGTAACGAGATATCAAAATTGAAAATTTAAATTTAAAATTAAAATTGATAAATATATATATATATATATATATATATATATATTTTAATAATAAATAGTTATATAATAAAATAGAAAATTAAAGTGTCTGGAATATTAATCTTTAATCATGGTCATCAACCTATACATATCCACCAACATATTGAAAATCACAAATTGAATATTAACCTTTCTAGATTATAATAAGCATACATTAATAAAAATTAACCATTCATTTAATCTGGGATAATTACATAATTAAATATACACAATATTTACAAAAAGTTCCAATCCAAAGTATAATTCAACCCGAAGCATTATGATTATAAACCCCACAATCAAATTCATAGGACTAAAATTGAATAAGTTGACGATAGAAAAACTATAATGGACAAAGTGAATAATAAATGCTCATGATATCAAAATTCATCCACATGTAACTTTAGAAAATTATGCTTAAACACTTTTAATTTTAATAATAAAAGTCAAAACTTATTGAAAAACATACAAACTACTAAAGGAATATCCCAATTTGAACTTAAATAAAACAGTTCCACATAAAAGAGCCATTAAATGCATAGATCCACAAACAGCAAAATCAAGGTATGATTAACAATTGAAATGATACAACTCAGATAAAGCGCCATTGCAGCTATAATCAAAGTGCATGTAAACTTTTTAAATTACTGATGGTAAGCCAGATTGGCAAACATATGTATATATATAATAATATATACATTAAATCATAAACAAAATTTTAAATAAATGAAAAAACTGTTTATATTAAACAAAATACATTTAAATTAAATGCGCATAAGCAGCAGATGGAATTTAAATGCAAAGATAAATAATAGATATCGTAATAAGATTAAATCATAAAATTCAGCTATTAATAGAACTAAGACAATAACAGCACACTAAAATATAGAACTGAATTTAACACAGAGGAAAGAATTACACAAAAAGTTGCAATGTAGATTAAGAACCAATGAGTTAGGATAGTAACTTAAAATACTTACGCCTACCAGAATGATAATAAAAATGACCATTAAGCTTATGAGAGTGAAAACGATTAATAAATAATAAATCACAGAAATATTTGGATGTAAATGCTTAAACGTAGAAACATACTTATCAAGGGGTGCATGCTTCATAAAGCTTAAAGAGCCGCAACGATTTCGTACAACGATATTGCTAATCATAGCAATTAATATCGTTTCACACCCCGATCGATGCAGCAAAACCAAAAAGAATTAGAAATAATTGAAATATTAAATTAAAACAAAGATTAAAAAAAGATTAAATTTAATCTTAATGGAAACCAAAGTGAACACATGAATGAAGCAAAGCAACCACATGTATAACAATTAACTCTAACAGGAGAAAAGGATGATGCCAAAACTTAAATTGAAGTAAAATAAAATCTCGACAGATATCGATTAATCGAAGAAACTTCAGAGCATTTTCATTAAAGATAAATTACACAGAGTTAAAATTAAATGATAAATATATATATATATACATATATATATATATTCTATCTTGTTTTGGATGCAGTGAATGTTTCGAACCTTGGCACAAAGAAATATTTAGCTGTTGCTATCTTTGTGACAGAAAAAATTCATTTTGAATGTTTCGTATTCTACCAGGCCCTTGAAAAAGTTAGAATACAGATATGCTGTTATCTAAGTCCAATTTGTTTTATTTCATTTTGCTTTGACTTTATTTCATTTTTCATTTGGGTAGACTTTGATATTGATGGTATTAATTGTTTGAATTACTGATAAAATTTAATAAATTTTATATTACTACTGAATGCTACGATTATATATATATCATTTAACTTGTGAAATTTTAAAGTAAAAATTTCGAATTTCATATAGTTCGTGCCAGTATCATAAATAACATTTTAGAATTCATCCGACTTATTTGCGCTTGTTCGTTTTTTATACAATATTTACAAAACGAGATGTAGACCTATGCTCCTATGTTAAAGAAAATATTAAATATCGAATAATTCCCGAAATTTTCGAGAAAGAATTTTAAAATTCAATAGAATTTATGCCAGTATCTCAAAAAATATTTTAAAACTGGTCCGACGACTTTATAATGATTCCTTCTTTAGAATATATTAGTTTACTAACTAACGTACAGCCAGACACATTTTCGATTTTGTGATTTTCAAATTGCTCAAATGTTAAAACATGTAAACCACTAATCCAATATCAAATATTTTTACGAATATCAAACATCCTTATACACTAAATGGACGATATATATATATATATATATATCGCATTTAGATAATTTTTATTTTATTTATATTTTTTTTTCAAAATCGTTTAATTTAATCATTTAAATATAAGGGTGAAACGAATAAGGATTTTGGCGGATACCGGCATTTCCGCATCCAGCAGCGATAAGTGTTTCAAATATTCGATATCCGGCAAAATCACTATGTGTTAAATTCCTACATTTAAATTTAAAAATTTGTTATTAAAAAAATAATAAATAAAAATAAATAAATAAAATAAAATAAAGTATTCAAAGGCGGATATTTCTTCTTTCTTTTCCTTTTTCTTTGGGGGTTAGGGCAGAGGGGGGGGGGTAATGTACTTGTAGTATGATGAAGAAGTAATATAAATTATTGTATTGTGAGCAAAAGGAATTTTTGATTATAATATATAGAGTGAAGTGTAAATAATATGTAATCACAGATACAAATTGTTAACAAGTTTTTCCCGTGTAAAACTAACTTTGATTCAGTGTGTGCAATAACACGATTTTAAAAAAAAAAAAGTAAATTTTTAATTTATAAATGTTACAACAAAAACCCGATTTTGAAAATATTATACGCAGTTATGAAAAACCCTTCAATTATGAAGCTAAATGACAAAATTTCAATAAAGATTTTTTGAAATTTTCTCTTGCAAGTAAAAAAGAATATACGTCATGGGATTAAAAACTAAACTGGTTATGTGCTGCAAATAGATATTACAAATACCAGAAGTAATACTTAAAAATGGGTTTTAATTATTGAATTAATTTAAACAGACGTACTACTCAGCATGGTGCAATTTTCACTTTGATTTTATAGTCAGAGAATTATTAATAAAAGAAAACAACTGCGATAGCATAAATATGAAAATCTAAATTCGTATAAGGCACACCAGCGGCCGAACGGTTCTGTGCTCAAACCTGGTAGATGGGAGGTGCCGGGTTCGATTCCAGGCCACGCTCGTCGATCTAGTCGTTCGGAGTTTTTCGGGGTTTTCTCCGAAATTTGCGTAAATACGGGCTAAGTCCCCTGAGGATTTCCACGGAAGGCACTCACCCTGAGGCCAAGGATCAATCGGCCTTATTCCCAAACACCTAAATTGCCATAACATATTAAATAAATAAATAAATAAATAAATAATTATATATATATATATATATATATATATATATAATTTTCATTTATTTCAAATTCGTACATGAACCCTTACGACAAAATATGTAAATAATAATAGTAAAGCTTATTTCTTTTTCTAAGCAATAGATTTAAAATTCTGCACAAAACAGAATTCAATTTAGTACGACAGGACCTATTTTAAAGTAGTCTTCAATATACAGTAGAGTCTCGGTAATTCGAGGTGGACGGGACCGGACGTAGCTCGAATTATTGAAAACTCGAATTATCAAAAATGACAAAATTAATAAAATAGAAATAATATAAACACAATTTTTAAATTTAAGTGTATATTTCAATTAAAAAAAAATGTACTTACATAATGCTATTACATTAATTTCTGAAGATAAGTTAATTACATCTTAAAGTAATTGTCAATTGTTTTCTGTTTAAATACATTGTTCCTTTTACGTGCGGCAATATCACGCCATCTTCTGAGCATCACATTGTCGACTGGAGTCGCTTCAGGCTGTTGTTCTACGTATCTCATAGCAGCCTCTAGCGCAGCAAGACCCTCGCTGTGACTCATACGTGGTGTGGAATCATTTGTTACGTCCTCCTCCTCACTATCATCCTGCTCTACTAAATTAATCATATCAACTATAGCTGCATCCGTAAATTCTAGTTGGTCGTCATTATTTTGCCATTCTTCCACCACAGAAATACTATCTGTGTTTTCGCACCCTGGGATTTTTTTAATAAAATTAAACAACGGCATATCATCTTCACTAATGTCCTGATTAGTATTGTTTTCTGCCCCCTCGTTCTTCAAAATTTTATTCCAAGATTTCTGAAGAGTCTCTGAGGTTATTTCATCCCATGCCCCAGCCACCCAATACACAACGTCTTTCACGGTAATTTTTTTCAAAACATCTACAATGGTTTCTTCACCTTCTATGGATTCTAGAAGAGATTGCAGCAATCTACGGCGATACTTTTTTTTTAAGCATTGTAGAATCCCTTGATCCATGGGCTGAATTAAACTAGTTACATTTGGGGGTAAAAACATGGCACGAATTCCATCGCAATTTAATTCATCTTCATTTGGATGGGAACCCGCGTTATCAAGCGTCAAGATGGCTTTACAAGGTAGATTTCTTTCTTTCAAGAATTTTTTAACTTCTGGAACAAAATCGGAGTAAAACCAGTCTTTAAATATCTTTTGCGTCATCCAAGCACTTTTTTGGCTCTTATACGTAACCGGTAGAGACGATACACAAATATGTTTAAAGGCTCTTGGCTTAGTCGATTTTCCGACAACAACAAGTTTCATCTTATGATTTCCTGAAGCATTTGATGTCGCGAGAACTGTCAATCTCTCTTTGCTCTTTTTGTGACCTGGAGCACTTTTCTCTTCACGTGACGCGAGTGTCTTAGAAGGTAACATTTTAAAATTAAGGCCAGTTTCATCGCAATTATAAAGCTGGTCATTTGTAAGTTTTTCATTTTTTACTATCTCCTGTAATTTCTTGCAGAATTTTACGACGGCTTCAGAATCAGCAGATAATTTCTCTCCACACATCTCTAGTTGCCGAATGCCGTATCTTTTTTTCCACTTGTCAAACCAGCCTACACTAGCAGTGAAATTTTGATCTCCCTCTTCAAATTCTTTTTGAAACAGCAAAGCTTTTTCTTTTAGAATGGGACCTGAAAGAGGGCATCCTTTTTGCCTTTGTTGGGTAAACCACATAAAAAGTGCCTCGCCTGTTTTTTCATAGTCAGATTTTTTCAAAGATTTTCTATCCAATGATACGTCTGAGCACTTGTTACCGGAAAACGCTTCTAATTTGCTTCTGTTTCTACGCCAATCACCAACTGTGACTTCACCTACGCCATATTCGACTGCAAGTTTTTTAAGAGTTTCCCCCTTATCCAGTCTTTTTAATGCTTCTAATTTCACTTTTAATGGAACGAATTTCCTTTTCCTTTTTGTAGAATCCATTATGGAAAAACAATTACGTTTCTGTAAACAGAATTAAAAAATCTTTCAAAAGTGACTTAAATTCCGCGAGCTAGTACAACCGAACTAATCGAACTGCACTATTTTTAGAATATGGAAAGATACATTTGGAGAAGTGGAAACAGGTGATTGGCTGAAATCGGATTGCACAACTTTCTCTCCAAATTGAAATAGCACGATTCCCTCCCCCCTCCTCCAAAACGCGCACCTGCAAAGAATACAAAATGCGTTTTCTTTGAGTGGAAGGATTTCTTCTCATAGCATGAGACCGGTGAAATAACAATAAAAGATAGAAGTAATTTTTTCATGTGTTGGTCTTTTTTTTTTTTTTTTTTTTTTTTTTTGGTGAGTCGAATTTAACTCGGATTTATGGGAAACTCGAACAATCGAGACTCGAATTATAGAGACTCTACTGTAAAAGCATGTAGTAACTGTGTTTCATTCCCCAATATCGCTTACTATATTAATTTCTTGAAATTTATTTTGTATAGCTTTAGCATAAGAGGCCCTTGGCAGCTTTTAAATTTTGTTGTCATTTTGGCGACGAATTAAAATGTTTATCGCAAAAGCGTAAGTAAAGATCTTAGCGAGAAACGTTCGAGCTACTTAGTTGCCTAATTTCAAATTTTGCCAAGGAGTTCTATATTTAATTCACTTCTTTAGCACGATTTTTCTCAAATTTATTTTAATTAATTAAAAGAAAATGTTTGCACATTCAGTTTTTATTCGATATAAAAAAATATATTTGAATATATATAACACTAAATTTTTCAATAAATCTTCTATATTTTCTCTCAATTGTTATTTGGTTGTTGTTTCACTCTTCAGTTATGATCAGCTAGTTATGAAATAAGGATAAGTACCATGCCTGAGTTTGGTACCTTTCTTTTCATTATGATGTTACCTTCATGTGTACATATTAACTTTTTTATTTTCTATTGAATAATTTTGAAGCTATGTGAATTATAGCTCAGGAATCATAGAATCTTTCTCTATATAGTTTTTAGAGTTTTAATAAATTTTTAATAGTCAAATTTACGTTACAAAACTTGTTTATTTTCAGAAATATCTATTTCTTTTAATATACATTTAATTCTTTGCCATTATTTTAATTTTTTTTTTTTAAATGTCCTCATTATTTTATAAACTTTATTTGCAGTAATTTAAAAAATGTTACTTACAAATATTTCAAACTGAACTTTTTAATTAACAAATGACATCATATCCTTCTGAAATCTCAATAATTACAGGAAAATTAATTTTACTTTTAATTTTCTTCTCAACTTTTATAAATATTGGTAATAATTTATATGATTCTATATTGAAGCTGTTCCATTTCTGTAGAACGATTTTTTAAAAATCCTATCTTAGTTAATTAATTAATTAATTAATTAATAATAATAATAGTTTGTTCTTTTTTTTCGACATAAAAAGAAATACATTTACGTATATATTTATTTTTGACATTAATTTATTTTTTCTTTTTAATAATTTGAAAGTTTAAGCGGCGTTTTTATTACTTTTCAACAAATTATCCAATTGAACTCAAAAATATGAAAAAAATACGACCTGCCGTATATATATATGTATATATACATACATGAATCAGTATGATACACATATGCATCTGTTTTTGGTGTTGTGACAGATGCGTACATGACATTTGCGTACAAGCTGAAAACAGTGGCACTTGCGTACATGTCCAGGTGGTTTAAATATTACAGGTGTGTTTTCAAAAAATCTAGTGGCACTTGCGTACAACATTTCTTTCGCTTTATTTGAGGATCATTGCATGAAGGGGTTGTATCCATATGATGCAAACATTAAAACCTTTTTTTTTTTTTTTTCTATTCTTTCCTTCTTTTTCTTTTCTTTTTACTTTCTCTTACCCATAGGGTCGAGAAAGTATTGTTTTAGGGTAAAATTTTCGAACGTGCGTTTTTGTTGTATCTACATGTTCTGAGGTCCCCTGAATACGAAAATCATGTTTTTAGCGAATGGTCTGTGTATCTGTCTGTCTGTGTTATCAGCATATCTCAAGAACAAATAGTAGCAGAAATTCCAAACTCGGTATTCTAAATGTATATCATATAGGAATGTTACAGTAAGCTTTTCGTTGGACTGCACTAAACCAAATGAAACGAATATATGTTTTTTGTAATAGAGATAGTCAACTGGGAAAAAAAAATTGTGTATATAGGAGCCCCGCCTCACCCCCCCTCGAGGGAAGTACATTTTCATGATGGGTATCTTTCAAAAAAGTTCATCAATACCTTTAAAACGAATGGTTGAACCATCGATCTGCGATAATTTAAAATAAAGTTATCGATTTTTTTCATTTTTAACACACTTTTTTTTTTTTTTTTTTTTTTTTGGGGGGGGGGGGGAGAGAAAGAGAGGCATATAGGTGAACGACAAATAATTTCAGGAATTGGAATATGATTCAATTCCTTATTGATAAAGAAGAGAGATCGTTTTTTTCCCTTTTTTTTTTCTTTATTGGAGACAAAAAAATTCATACTTGTTAAAAAGTAAAAAAGTATTTAAGAAATAAAAATATTTTTTAAGACCTTAATAGCATTTATAAGGACCTTTATTGGTCTTGACTCAGTGAATAAATAATTGAATGTCATTTCAGAAAATAACTACGGCTATTATATCTTGCAACTTTTATATGCCTTAAGCTCATAACTTTGTCAGTCGTAAGACTACATGCATAAGAGAAAATTCACGTATTTATATAAGAGTATTTATCTTCAAGTTTAACATATGGATACAACCCCTTTGTGTTACAAACGAAAAATACAGAGAAACAAATTTTGTACGGAAATGCCACTTGATTTTTCGAAAACAGATCTGTAACATTTGGAACACCTGGACTTGTACGCAAGTGTCACTAATTTCAGCTTGTACGCAAATGTCATGTACGCATCTGCCATATAACCCTGTTTTTATGCATTCATTACATAATATTGAGGTTTATTTCATTCAACTAGGCGTGATCTTTTTCTTCAAACCAGTATTGAGGGGGGTTCTTGACAGTACTTTTGTATAATTGATTACCCTTTTTCGGAGTGAAAAAGACCCCGCCTCTGTGATCATTATTTACCTTCATATTGACAGCTGAAATAGTTTATTGGACAAAAAAATCACGGTATTACCGCGCCTTTTAGTCTAGGGAAAGTTGCATTTTAGTTTCACTTTTGAAAGGAGGGGAGATGATAGCATTCAAGACACTGCCCTTAAAATATATAGTTTCAGGGTCCATACAGAATCTTTCTTTCACAGAATCCATATGCATCCTTTTTCAAAGCGAATTCCAAATTTCAGCCACAATACAAAATACAGTGGAACCTGCCTAAAGTGACCACCCTAGGGACCGGCTAAAATGGTCACTATACTCAGGTGGTCACTTTATAAAGTCTCTTCAAAATTGGAAAATGGTCACTTTAGTCAGGAAAATGGTCACTTTAGTCAGGTGGTCACTTTACCAAGGTGGTCACTTTTACAGGTTCCACTGTATTTAGATTATAAATATGAATATTTCGAAATCAGTATACTATTTTATTTCTTAAATTTCAATTTTTTAGTTGAGATTTTTTTAAATGAAGTATTCGTAGATTTAGAGTTTGAAAGATGCTGTTCTATTGCCGTGCACGTGAAATGTATCTTAGTATGATAGGGGTACTGATTTATGTCTTGTTAATATTAAACCGTAACTTAGAATTTTTTTTTATTATGTTCAAAAATAAGAATACTTGAAAATCAAGATTCTCTCTTTTTTTTTTTTCTGTAATTGAAGTATTTGTAACTTCCAATGTTTCTCCTTTTTTTTTTTTTTTTTTTTTTTTTTTCCAGCGTTCCGTTATTTTTATTTATTTATTTTTTTAGAATGCTTTGAAACTGATATATGTTAATTCAGTATGCAACTGTTCAACTGATATGCTATGGCACGTTTTCTATTGAAAATGACACAAAAAACGCAAACCTCCGACCAAAAAAAAAAAAAAAAAAAAGAAAAGAAATAAATAAATAAATAAATAAATAATATACAGAAGCATAAAATTCTAACGGAATAATTATCTTATTTTACATTTTGTATCCATTTCAAATTATGGATACTAAATTTTAATTAATTTTTTATCTTACTATATTGTTGTAATTATGACGTCACAATCTAAAATAGAGAATCTGAAACCTGTATTGCATTCGCTGTAAAATTAAAGCTATTATAATTCCTGTTCATTATTATTATTATTAATTTACTAAAGGCTTAGGTGGAATGGATTCTGTGAGAATCTTTTTGAGGGGATCCTAATCCATATTAACGAGTGTTTTGGAGAAAACGATGTAAAACTCCAAGTGCTAGGCTGACGAGCGCTGCCTTAAATCGAACGAGACACTTCTCATAGCTTCGAGAGTAAAATCTTTTGGTTAGTGGTAGGGTTGCTATTCTAGAAAATGTGTTAATTAAATTAGTTATTCAATGAAAATCGAATAAGCGATTTATTTCTTTGCAAATTTATACTGTGCTTCAAATATATATTATATGGAATATTACAGTATGCTGGTATACAGTATGGGATACAGTATGCTGTATGTCGCATGTATAAATCGTTGTCACAAAAATTGTGCCAAATGGGTGCAAATTTATGTACCACTGATAAATTCTGAATTCTTTTTACTTATTTAAAGAATGTCGGAGATTCCCCGTTCATTCTTCTGTTTTCAGAACAAAATGACTGTCCAGACAGAGTGACGCGTGCCTCTTTTCTTGATTGCGCCACTCTTTCGTTTTGAAATGAGAAGTATTCGAAAGATGTATTTTAGAATCAGAACAGAAAAGGACCTTGAATAGAAATGGGGCTTTGTTTGGGCGAGAAGAGCGTTTTGTTTTACAGACGCCCCGGTCCTAAAGAAGAACAATTAAAAACATAATCTTAAGAATTAACTAATTATGAACTAATTAGAACTCAGAACTTTAATATTAAGAAATATTTTAATAATCACCTGTAAATTACGTGTAAATAGCTTCAATTGCTTGTGTTTCATTCTCATGTATGCTAACCAACGATAATATTCTGTATTCATAGCAAGCAGTGATCTTCGTTCGTCGCTTATTTAATGGATAATTTTTTCATAGCTGTCACCTTCCACACCCGGACCTATTGCTCTAGAAGCTTTCAGGTGAGAGCCATCTAAATCTTATTAGTTAAGAATTTCATATTTTAAAAGAAATATATTTTAGAAGAATTACTTTTTTATTAGATTAAGAATGCTGTAACGGGTGTGACATAACTGTGGTACTGCTACTTCAGCTACATGTATGTAACTGCAAACCAGGCATTAACTGATATATAAGAGTTGTTGATCTGATGTTGTCATGTAGCTTGCCACTGGCCGGCTTGCAGCTTGCTAACAAATCGTTTAATGCCTAATAAACTTGCATATAATGAATTATTTATAGTATTAATCACATACAGTGACACAGTATGAATTACACTGGAAATACAACATACGAAACATGGTGTCAGAGTTCGTATTACTGCGATTGAAATAGATTATGCGAACCCATGTGAATCTTCTTTTACATGATGTGAACTTTTGTGTTCCAAGAGAATGAACCTTTAAGTTGTGTTCTACAGTTGAATAGAAAATTTTGTGTGTATTCCTGCACTCATTGTTGATTATGTGGATGGTTGATTTGCTTTAAAAGAAAATATAAATCGTTGTACAATACTAATCGGAAAATGGAGACATCCAGACCTCCTGGAGTTATGCAGTTTAGTGGTAACCTGAAAGAGAACTGGTCAAAATGGAAATTAAAATTTAGTAATTTTCTACTTGCTTCCGAAAAAAATGAAAAATCAGAGGCAATCAAGATTGCGATATTTCTGAACTTGATTGGAGATGAAGCAGAAAATATTTACAGTACTTTTAAATTTGAAAGTGATGAAACAAACAGGAAACTAGACGAGGTAATAAAGAAATTTAATGACTACTGCTTGCCTCAAAATAACGAAGTGTTCGAACGATTCAAATTTTGTTCATGTTCTAAGAAAGAAGGCCAGAATATCGATTCATATACTACCGAGTTGAAGACTTTGGCGGCATCATGCAACTTCGGAGACCAAGAAACTAGTCTTATTCGAGACAGAATCGTACTAGGTGTAAATGACTCTGGATTACAAGAAAGACTCTTGAGAGAACCAAATCTGACATTGCAGAAAGCTTTGGATAGTGTACGGGCATGTGAAATTAGCAGAAAGCAGGTAGAAACTATCAATGATTCCCATACTAGTGTTGATGTTATAGATAAATATGCTACAAGAACCTCAAATCAGATAGTAGAATGCCAAGCATGTGGCAGAAAACATATAAAAGGCCAATGTCCTGCTTACAATAAGCTTTGTAACAAGTGTAAACGAAAAAATCATTTTGCAGCAATGTGTAAAGGTAAGTACTATTTTCAACAATCAGCTGCAAGATATAATCACAGAACTGTAAATGAATTACATGTTAATGACTCTAATTCTCAATCTCAACTCAATAACTCTAATTTGTACAGATATAATCACAGATCTGTAAATGAATTACATGTTAATGACTCCAATTCTCAATCCGAACTCAATAACTCTAATTTGTGCCTATTTATTGATAGTATGCATGATGCTCATTCTGATAAAAGTCATGAATGGCTTAAGGTAATATCAGTTGAAGGCAAACAGGTATCCTTTAAACTTGATACAGGTGCTCAGGTAAATGTGATACCTTTGCATATTTTCAAAACATTAAATTTGCAACATAAATTAACTTCAACTGATGTTATCTTGGTGTCATATGGAAATAATAAGTTAAAACCAATTGGTTCAATAGATTTAAGTTGTAGTACAGATAAATATTCAAATGTTTTGCTTACCTTTATGATTGTTGATGTTAAAGCAAAACCAATTTTAGGCTTGCTAGCTTGTGAAAAACTGCATTTGGTAAAATATGTTGATGTGATTAACATGAAATCAAAATTAAAAGTCATTGAAAATTATAAAGTTGTGTTTGAAGGATTGGGGAGTTTTCCTGGAGAACCACATCACATTGAAATAAAATCGGACATATACCCTGTAATTAATGCTCCTAGAAGAGTACCTCAGTCCTTGCATAAAGAGCTAAAAAATACTCTTGATGAGTTAGTAAGATTGGGTATTATATCTCAGGTTAATAAACCAACTGATTGGGTTAACAGTTTAGTAGTTGTTGAAAAGCCCAATGGGAAATTAAGGATATGCCTGGATCCTAGAAATCTCAACAAGGCCATAAAACGTGAACATCACATTATGCCTTCAGCAGAGGAAATAATCAACAGATTAGAAGGAAAACAATGTTTTTCAGTGTTAGACTTGAAAGACGGGTTCTGGCAAATACCATTAGATAGCTTAAGCTCAGAATTGTGTACATTTAATTCTCTCTTTGGTGGGTACAAATTTAATAAACTTCCCTTTGGCATCTGCTCTGCACCTGAGGTATTTCAAAAAAAGAATCAGAAAATGTTTGGGGATATACACGGGGTAGATGTATATTATGACGATTTAATTATAGCCGGTAAAGATGAAAAGGAACATGACAAAATTTTAATTGAAGTTCTTGAAAGGGCCAAAACAAATAATATCAAATTTAATTGTGATAAATTTCAGTTTAAGATTCCAGAGGTAAAATATATGGGTGTTTTGATATCTAAAAATGGAATAAAAGCAGACCCAAGTCATATTAGAGCTATTCTTGAATTAGAAAAACCATCATGTAAAGCTGATATAAAGAGGTTGTTGGGTATGGTTAATTTTCTTTCTAAATTTATACCAAATGTTTCAGCTGTCACAGCTCCTCTAAGGAGTTTGTTGAAAAATGACGTAGATTTTGAATGGTGCCATGAACAAGATAATAGCTTTGAAACAGTTAAAAAGTTAATTAGCTCAACACCAGTTTTAAAAGTATTTAATGATTCGTTACCCATTACACTTCAGTGTGATAGTTCTCAGAATGGTCTAGGAGCATGCTTACTTCAAGCGGGCCACCCTGTAGCATTTGCATCTAGAAGCTTAACCGATACTGAACAAAATTATGCCCAAATTGAAAAAGAATTATTAGCTATTGTATTCGCTTTTCAAAAGTATCATAACCTAATATATGGGCATAAGGTTACAGTTGAAACAGATCATAAACCTTTGACTTCCATAGTACTTAAACCAATTTCTAAAATTTCCTCTAGATTACAGAGAATGCTCCTTAAATTATTAAAATATGATTTTTCAGTTAAATATTTGCCTGGAAGCAAAATGTATGTTGCAGATACTTTGTCTAGGGCTTACATAAAAGAAAAAGTGAAAGATGATCCGGAAATGTTGTTCATGGTGCATTCAATTTCAAAACTGTTACCCATGAGTGAAAGGAGGTTTCTACAATTTCAGAAAGCCACTGGGGAGGATAACGAATTAAAATTACTCGTTCAGTATTTTCAAAATGGTTGGCCTGAAAAGAGACAGGTACCTAAAAATTTGACACATTACTACAAAGTAAAGAATGATATTGTGTGTGTGTAGAAGGGTTAGTGTTCTTAAATGATAAAATAATTATACCTAAAATACTCAGACAGGATATGTTACAATTGATACATGAATCGCATTTGGGTATACAAAAATGTAAAAGTAGGGCTAGGGAAATAATGTATTGGCCAGACATTAATCGAGATATTGAAGATATTATTTCTAAGTGTAGCATTTGTGAAAAATTTCAGAAATCTCAATGTAAAGAACCCCTTATACCACATGAAATACCAGTTCGTCCCTTTCAAAGAGTTGGAATAGATCTGATGTATTTTCATAATGCTAATTACCTGGTATTAATAGATTATTATTCAAAATGGATTGACACAGTATCTATTCAAAATAAGACAGTGCCAGAAATTATTCCTAAGTTAGAAGAAATCTTTTCTCGTTTTGGTATACCAGAAACCATTATTTGTGATCATAATCCGTTTAACAGCTATGAATTTAAAAACTTTGGGAAGGGATGGGATATTGAAATATTATTCACAAGCCCCAATTATTCGCAAAGCAATGGGATGGTTGAAAAAGCAGTTGGGATCTGCAAATCAATATTTAAGAAAGCTTATGAAGACAATCATAGACCTGCAATAGGGCTGTTAGAGTATCGTAATACACCTATTTCTGGCTTAGGGTTATCACCTGCTCAACTATTGTTTAACAGACGACTACGAACTAAATTACCCATTAGTAACAAACTCCTTAATCCTGAACTCTTTAAAGATGTTAATATACAGTTTTTAAGGAGACAACAAGAACAAAAATATTATTATAATAGAAATGTAAAAAATCAAGAGCTTAAACCAGGAGATAAAATTACTATACAGAATTTTAAAACTAAATTATGGGAACCTGGTGTTGTGTTGTGGAAAACAAAAAATCTTAGGTCATATAAAATCAAGACAAACACTGGGAAAGTCTTAGTAAGAAACAGAAAATTCTTAAAACCATCTAAGACATCGCAACAGTATTATAGTAACGTTATTGATGATTTTCCAGAGAATGATTCTACACCTGATATTGCAGTTTCCAGTCCAATTTCCAAAGTTGTACAAACAAAGTATAGTAATTATAATCGTACAGGTCGTATCATAAACGACCACAGTATTTAAATGATTATGTATGTAATTAAGTATTGTATTTGTAATTTAATTGTATATAGGTCTGTATAAGTTAGAAAGGAGGATGTGACATAACTGTGGTACTGCTACTTCAACTACATGTATGTAACTGCAAACCATTAACTGATATATAAGAGTTGTTGATCTGATGTTGTCATGTAGCTTGCCGCTGGCCGGCTTGCAGCTTGCTAACAAATCGTTTAATGCCTAATAAACTTGCATATAATGAATTATTTATAGTATTAATCACATACAGTGACACAGTATGAATTACACTGGAAATACAACATACGAAACAACGGGTCTCTAAGAAATATAATTTAGATTCAAATCAGAAGTAAGATCTGTTACAGCAATATTTTCTGGCATCCCAGCCAAGGGATGTGGTCAGCTAATTAAGTATCCATTATTGCATATTAAAAAGATAGATAATATTATAGAATTTTAAATTTTGTATTTATTATGGCTAATTTACTGATTGCTAAAAAAGAGAGAGCTGTTATAAGAGACAGCATTAACAAATTTAAATGACAAACTCTATGCGACGACATAGATCCAGATGCTGTAGATTTAGAAGAAACAATTGAATTATTGACTGAAACAACTTATAGATCTAAAAAGTAAATATTCAGAGATAAAAAATTTAACTCAAGAACTCCAATTAGAAGCCAAATTAGAAACGACAAATGAATACCATCAGAAAATACTTACTTGGCGATTTCAAGGCAACAGAAAATTAAAAGAACTAAAGAAAAGTGAAACAAGTGTTTCATCAGTAGAAACCGAAAGAAGACCTATTTTAAAAGAAGCAATGCACATCGAATTACCACAGCTAGATCCCGTTAAATTTAACGGGAACGCAGCCGAATGGCTGACTTTTTGGTCGTCATTCGAAACAGCTATTCATAATAATGAAACTTTGGATCCTGTTGATAAATTCAATTATTTGAAATCATTTTTAGCACCTGATCCCTTAAAATGTATTCAAGGATTCTCTGTTAAAGCGAGTAATTACATAAAAGTAGTAGATATTTTAAAAGAAAGATATGGAAAAGAAGACCTCTTAGTGAATGTACATTTGAATAAATTATTAAATATTGCCCCACTAAAACATTCAAATGACATTAAATCGCTCAGGAAAATTTACGATGAAATTCAAGTTAACATTAGGAGTTTAGAGTCATTAGATGTTTCTTTAGATAGTTACGGCAGTTTATTGTCACCGATATTACTAAAAATTTTACCTAAAGATTTAGCATTACAATTTAATATGGAATTTCATGGTGTTAATAATGGCGTAAAAGATATATTATCTTTCTTAAATAAACAACTCGTATCGCGAGAATGTTTAATAACTACCAGACAAGATGATAGCGGTGCTAGCGCTAATCATTTCTCCCCCCGAGCTCAAAGGTTAGATGATCAAAATCATAGAGATGTCCCCCCCCCCCCGCGTTAATAAATTTGATACTCAGAACCGGAAATTGCCTACTGCTTGTGATTTATTAAATGAGAATAAAAGTGATAGGTGTAATTTTTGCTCAGAATCGCATTTAAGTAACATGTGTCAAAACTCGTATTTTTTTACCATTTGATGAAAGAGTTAATCTATTGCGTAAGAAAGGCCTGTGTTATTTATGTCTTCAGCCTTCGCATCTAGCTAGACACTGTGTATCAAAAACTTTATGCAAGTTATGTAATCGTAGGCATTCAGAAATAATGTGCAATGGAAATAAAGATTTGAAACAGGAAATAAGTAATTACGAAAGAAATGATCAATCTAAATTGGCGTTATCGAATCATAATTTACAAGCGAATGTTTATTTGCAGACGTTAGTAGTAGCAATTTCTAACAGTGATGATAGTAAATCATCATATATTCAGCTAATTATTGACTCCGGATCTCATAATAGTTACATCAGTAAGTTTGCAGCTGATAAGTTAAAATTAAAAAGAATGAGTAAAGAAACAATCAGACATGGTCTTTTTGGGGACATGGAAATGTCAGCTGAACACAATCGTTATGAATTTACGATCGGGAGTTTAGATAATAAGTTTAAGTGTAAAATACAAGCACTAGATCAAGAAAAAATATGCACAGGCGTGAATTTATGTCGCGATGATAAATTAGTAAAACTCTTAGAAAAGGAAGTTGTATATTTATCAGATGTCCCTAGACATAATAAATCTTGTTTATACCAGAAAAATCTAGACGAAGTACATATACTTTTGGGAGCTGATATGTCCGCTAAACTGTTCACAGATGACATAAAATATTTTCCAAAATTGGAATTAACTACATTTAGAACTAAATTGGGTTGGACCATTTTGGGCAAGACAGAGGGTCACAAGAGTGAGCAGGACAATTCTTTGGCGGGTCTATCATTGTCATTACATGTGTCAAACGCCAGTTTATCAGATTTATGGCGCCTTGACACTCTAGGAATTACTAATGAAGATAATAAATCGAAACAGGATTTAGAACAAGAAACCAAAAATCACTTTCTAGAAACCGTTAAACGAGATAAAAGCGGTCGATATGAAGTCAATTTACCATGGACAGTTGACCATTCGATTTTATCAGATAATTACTCGTTGGCAGAAAAGTGCCTGTGCAAGACGGAAAATAAATTAATCAAATCTGATAGGAAAAAAGAATATGGGGAAATTTTTGATTTCTGGGAAAACAATCAGATTATAGAAGAGGTATTGGACCAGTAAAGGGACAAGGTACATTATTTAGCACACAGACCTGTGGTTAAAGAATCTAGTGAAACTACTAAGATTCGTCCAGTATTTAATGCCTCAGCACACATTAGGAACAGTCCCTCCCTTAATGATTGTTTAACAAAAGGACCAAATCTTGTAGAAATTATACCTAGCATTTTAAATAAATTTCGTAAATACAAGATAGGAATTTCGTCCGATATAGAGAAAACCTTCTTGCAAATTAAAATAACAGAAAAAGATCGCGACTTTTTTTTTTTTTTTTTTTTTTTGGTTTAATAGCGAAAATAAATTAAAAATTTATAGACATTGTCGTGTGGTTTTCGGCCTAACTTCAAGCCCTTTTTTGTTTATGGCAACATTAAATCCCCTTTTAGAAAATGTCCCCGAACAGTGGCGAGAGACAGCTAGGCTCTTACGAGGTTCCTTCTATTTAGATAATTCCCTCATCAGTCTGAATTCAATTCAAGAAACAGAAAAATTCATATCAGAATCTCAAGGAATTTTGGCTTCGGCACATTTCAATTTGAGATGTTGGCGATCGAATTGGCCCCAGGCTATGATCGACAAAACTGAAAATGAACCGAGTTTTGCTCCCGTGTTAGGATTACTCTGGGATTTGGAAAATGATAATTTAGTTTGTAAAATTGAAGAACTCCTGAAGATAAGTGAACCCCTTACAAAAAGAAAACTGTTATCAGTTACCCAAAAATTTTTTGATCCTGTAGGATTCACAGCACCTGTCAGTTTAGTTCCCAGACTCAGTGGCGTGCGGTGACATTTTTCTTGAGGCAAGCATTAATCACAGTTCTTGCCGTAATTATAAAGGTGTTTGGGATTAAGACCAATTGACGACTACACAAAGGTCGGAAGCCTAAGATGGTCTTTCTAAGGGGTCTTAGCTTGTGTTTATGCAAGTTTTAGAGAAAACCACAGAAAACTATAAACGACTGATTCGAAACCGTGACCTGTGATCGATCTTGGTACATCTCGTCTACTAGCTTCGAGAGCCTGCTACTGATGAGGCACCTATAAAGAAATGGACTGTACAGTGGGAGCAATTTTTGGGATAAAAAATGACATTTTAAATGAGGAAAATGACAACAACTGCAATATCACTTAGAATGAAAGTCGAATGTTTAACTACTGGTATAAAGCAGGTTATTAAAGAATGAAACTTTTTAAATGCATAACACATAGTGTAATGGGGATTAAGGCCGATTCACTGCCCTATCGTCCTAGGCTTAAGTAGGAGGACCCTCCGTGGTGGTATTCCTAAGGGGTCCTAGTCCGTATTTACACAAGTTACGGAGAAAACCACGGAAAACTCCGAAAGGCAATGCTGACGAGCGTGACCTGCGATCGAACCTGACACCTCACCTCTACCAGCTTTGAGCGCAGAACCGCTCGGTCGCTGATGGGCCTATAATAGTAATGAAAAAAAAAACTTTGTATTTAGAAATAATTACTCTTTCTTCTTTAGACAAATGGTATTACAAATTGTGTAGGCCTACCACAAATGGATAGCGCTTTTTCTTGCTGTTTTCAAAGTGGTAGGAAGTACCTTATCCTGAAGAAGGAAGATTGATTCTTCTGAAACGCATAGCAATTTCTTCATCTGTATGATGTATTTAAGAAGTTTTTTTTTTTTTTGCGAGCCTTGCCCTGAGTAATATTCTACAATTTCCATAAAAAAAGAATAAAAAGAAATCAACACTATTCTAATTACCAGACAGTAAGCCATAGTTCAAATTAAAGTGCTCTTTTCGAACAAAAATGGAGCAATTTTAATTTTAAGGAACAGGCAATGCATTACCTCTTTCTCAAAAGTACTAGAGTAGAGAGAACATCGGTTAATTTCTATGTCTAAAAGAAAGAAAAAAAAAAAGGAAAGAAAATGTATGATTATTTATAAATTTTTATTTACAAACAGGTTTTGAAATTTTTAGATTTATTTGTACACTAATTCCCATCTTCTATCCTTTTTTGCAAATTCGTTAATGACATTTTCATAAAAATCACTGTTTTTTTGCAGATTTGAAAGGAGGTCTTTTTCGATGGAGAACAAAGATAACATTGACATTCTATCTTGATTTTGCACGTTTCTTAAATATGTCTTTATTCTTTTTAAAGCTGAAAATGATCGTTCCGCTGAACAACTCGTAGCGGGAATGGTATTACATACAAGTTTGCACAATTTTGCTATTTGAGGTATTGCTTCATCAATGCCATTATAATTAAGGAAATCTAAAACTTCCCACACATCTTTATTATTAAAATCGTTAATTGTATAAAACACTTTAAGTTCTGATCGCAAATGAACAAAGTCGAAATATTTTCCATAGCAGTTTTTAAGATTTTCAAACGCTTTTTCGGGAAAATTTGTTTTGAATTCATTTAGCTTATTTGTATCCAAAAGTTCAAGAAATTTCATGTTTTCAAAATCATTAAATCGTGATGCAATGTGGGTGCTCACGTTATATAAAATTTCAAAATACAACCGTCGGTAATTAGCTTCTATGTCAGTTTGTCCAAAAGTGCATTTTCGTTTCATGGATTGATTTTCATCTCTCTCCTTTGAAAGCAATGACCAAAATTTGTGAAAATCTTGCCGATTACCGTTTATTGAATTTTGAAATTCTTGTACCTGCTTAGCACAATACCCAATATCAAATTTTTCTTTTGAAGAATTTCAAATAACTGCTTAAAGGAAATATTTCAAAAAGTAAATTTAACATGAAATAAAAATCAAACTCCTCTAAATATTTTGCAAATCCCTTAGCAGATATTATTGTTTCTGAGTCCCAATTTTCTGGAGATTGTACTATATCATTAAAGAGAATTTTCAGATCATCTAAGTGTTCATATACAGTTTCAATTAGGCGACTATGAAAATTCCATCTCGTCGTTGCTACGCGTGGTAGTCTTTTATTTACGATTGTATCAAGGGCATGTATTCTTTTAGTGGATTTCCAAAAAAGTGAGTAAATGTAGTAATACTAATGTAGTAAAAAATATCTTACATTCCTTTAGAGAACCAAGAGATTGTGTCAAAACTAAATTCAGTTTATGGGCGTAACAATGCACAAAATACGCTTCCGGATGTTTTTCTTTCACGAGAGCTTGAAGACCCGAATATTCACCAGCCATCACTGCAGCGCCGTCGTATGTCTGAGCAATCAATTTATCGGAACACTCAAATATTTCTAAAATGCTTTCAACCTGTCTTGAAAGAGTATTAGCAGAACGATCAGCACTTACATCGAAAAAACCTAGGAACCTTTCAATAGGACGATTATCTTTATTTACATATCGAAGAATAACAGATAACTGAGATTTAGTCATAAGATCTGTAGTTTCGTCTAGAATTATTGAAACAAACGGACTAATTGCAATTTCTTGTTTTATTTTTGACAATATTGTCTTTCCTATAGACTCAATGAGATCGTTTTGAATGTGATTTGAAAGTCCACTAAACACAGTTGCACTTTCTAAATGATTCAGAAGTTTATCGTCGTAATAGCTAATTAATTTAACTAATTCCACGTAATTTCCAGTATTAAGGGACTCTCTGGATTCATCGTGGCCCCTAAAAGCTAGTTCCTGTTTTCCAAGAAAACAAGTGACA
The DNA here is from genome assembly GCA_963930645.1 of Salticus scenicus. NCBI lineage: Eukaryota > Metazoa > Arthropoda > Arachnida > Araneae > Salticidae > Salticus > Salticus scenicus. Next base: position 86,176,857 of record OZ005661.1, read on the forward strand.
TCTATAAATCTTTTTAAAATGTCTCTATTTTTAGTGACTCTATCATTATAACGCGAAACATCAATTTTATTCTGTGAATTAAGTTCAAATTCGATACGGGATTTTCCAAATGTTTTCAATTTAATAATAGAAGCTACAGTAGAACCTCGATTATCCGAACCTCGATTAACCGAAACTCACCTCGATTAACCGAAACTCTCCGTTAACCGAAGTCGGTTTCTTCTTCACTTTTTTTTTTTTCACTTTCTACTATCATCCAAAATTTTCTCTTAACAAACATGTATTTTTAAAGTTTTTTTTTTTTTTTCCACATTCCTTTTGTATGCAAGCCATCCTTTCCAAACTACGAGTGCTGATAAATATTTTAGATGATTATTGATGAATTATCGATTATCCGAAAATTTCGATTATCCGAAGTGAGTTCGCTCCCAATTACTTCGGATAATCGAGGTTCTACTGTATGTGTATTTCAGAGCACTCGTGACGTTTTGAAGAATTGTGAAAATTGTTTAAATCATCAAAACCTCCATTTACCCACACACTTCTTCTATCTGTTGAAAATAAAATACACGGCCGACAGAATACTTTCGTTTCTTTTTTACAAGCAGTAAGCCATTATTATTATTATTATTATTATTATTTTTTTTTTTTTTTTGTATTCTTCAATACGAAAATAACGAACGCATTTCTTTGTTTTTGTTTTTAAATCATCTAATATTGGTTTTGGTTGACCATCCTTTATGATATTCAATTTCTCTTGAAAATTTCGCTGGCTAAAAGGCTTGATTTTGAAGCTGTCCAAGATGCAACAAAAATTGCTATTTGCGCTCCTAGAGGCAGCATCATGCAATTATAACAGCAAAGAGAAGAAGCAATCTCAAAACTGCTTCTATGATAAAAATAAATGCGACGTTAATTACTTAATAAAATGAAATAATTATTAAATAAAAGCTCCATTGCCAGCTAAATGACACTTACTTAGAGATATCATGCAGAAAATACGAATGTATAGACTGGAAAATAACTTCAAAACTAAATTTTTACGGAGTTTATATTATGAGCACTATTATAGAGATAGAAGCAAATGCAATATTGCTTCTGGCCTGAGCGCCTGTGCTGGGTGAAATTACAGTAACCCTGGCGTTTGCTGCATATGATTGTGCGTCAAGCTCGGAGCCCTCAGGGTTGTAACACAAGTTTCAGCTTCAAAGCGCCTTACAATTTCTGTGAAAATTTTATACGAAAAAAATATTACTCAGAAATAATATTTTTGTAAAAAAAATGGTGATTATTAATTTTCTCTTTGTTTTCGCATTAGGCAAGCAATGCTTACATTGCTTCTATGGACCGCACGCCATAAGGATGCCCATAGGACCGCACGCCATAGGAAGGCACTTCTATGGACCGCACGCTTCTATGGACCGCACCCCAAAGTGCTTTGCTGCAAAGCCCTTCCATCAGTTAACATTCAATACAAAAGAACACTTAGCTTAATTTTAGGTAGCTCTGTATATTGTCCATAAACAATATTGTGTACTTAAATTTATTTTTACTTGAAAAACTTCTAGCACAAAATTAATTATAATTCCAGCAATTTCCAAGTGCAGCCCCAATATATCCAAATACTTTGGAGCTTTGTAAACGATTGATGAATGATTTCATACCACAATCTACACAAAACATGCTTTTATGCATTTAAAAAATTTTGTTCATCCCTTTTGTTTAATTAGTTTATTGATGTTAAATTGTACTTACCAGAACATAATGTATTTGAATTCTCTTGGATCTTCCTGTACGTGAACCATTTGCTTTATCTCAATGAAAAATTTATATGAAACCCATTTAAAATACCAAGTTTGGACTTTCTGCTATTATTTGTTTTTGATATATACTGATAACAGATAGACATACAAACCAACCGCTAAAAACATTTTCCAATTCAGAGGATTTCAAAACGAGTAATTATATAATAAAGAAAAAAAAAAACTCAATTCCGAGAATTTGACCAAAAAACAATACTTCCTCTACCATACATATGCGTGAAAGAAAATAAAAAAAAGTTAGAATTAAAAAAACTTTTGAGTAAACATATTTCCTATGAAAACTTTCTAAAAAAAATTCAACTACTATTTTTTAAAACACACTACTATGGGTTTGAATCTTTCGACAAGAGAGAAAGCCATTTTATCTAATGTTTTAAACTATATATGTAGTATAAATAATTGAATAAATATTTTTTATAATATTCATATATTTTATGCATGTATTTATATTTTAAAAAATATTTTCTTCTGTTCTAAAACACTTTGTGTAAAGAATTTTTATTTATTTATTTAATAAGATTAAATTTCTTGATATTACAATTTAAATCGTAAATCTATTTATTTTAGTGATTTGCTTTTCACAAAATATTTCTCTGAGCGATGCGATAGTTTATAGATTTTTTTAGAGTTCTTCTTGTAGATAATTGAATACAGGTGGGAAACTGTCTCTTATCACCTCTGTCACCCCACAGCTAGTAAAAGGAAGTGTCAAAATAACTTAGGTAGTTAAATAGATAGTTTTTCAACTAATAGAGGAATTATACTCTATTCACTGATTGGAGCAGTTAGCTGTCACTTTTTAAAGGTAGGCCAACCCCAATTTCTTCTTAAAACCTGGACGACCATATTGGAAAGGAAACTCCATTTCCGGATGCACAGCAGGTAGACATCGGACATCGCCACCTGGTACAGATTGCACGACTTTTTTATTCAACAGCCACCAAAATTTTTTTAAAGTGGGATATGATATACATAAAAGGCGAACAGAATCAAAGAAACGTCGATTATATATATCATATATCGCTTTTTTAAATTATTGGTAACAATTGAATAAAAAAGTCACGCAATCTGTACTAGGTGGCGCTGTCTACCGCTTCAACTGTTGCCTAGTTTCCGAGCTACGCGACAGGCATCTAATTTAGGAGGCTGTGGCATATTCCAATCGGCAAGAGTCGACTGTAGACAAGAACGTCATTTTGAAGTCACTGTCGATGGGAGGAGCCATATCGGTAATTTATTCATGTTGCATCGTCTACTTTTTTCTTGTCGAAACCGACTGACAGGCTTGTCGATACTGATAGCTGATGTTTGAAAGGAAAAAGGAAAGTAAACAACATGGCGACGAGTAGAAGCATCATAGATTATAATGATTATAATTCGATAAAGGTGAGAAAAATAAATTTTTGCATTCAATTGTTTTACGGGACCTTTTTTATTATAAATGATACTCATATCTTTTGTTAAAAGGAAAGCGAAATATGTTTTCGTTTCGTTAGGATGCGATAAAATTTATCACTTTTTATGTAAACAAACTTGGAATTTTTTTGTCGTAAAATAAAATCAAAGCTTATTATTTATTTTTAATACTTCACAGATTGAGATATTTTTCTCTTTTTATGAAAGAGATATTATATTTCGTTTTCTTTCTGAAACTTAAATAAAATACATACTAGGAGGATTTAAAACTTAGAAGTATTACATTGTTTGTTTACAAGTTAAATTGTTTGAAATGATGATATTAAACTTTTGGAAACTCTGTTCTGTGAAATAATAATATGGGAGTCTTTAAATAACAATTTTTCAATTAATTTAATTTTTACAACTGAAAAAATTATGGTTTTGTTTGGAAGTATAAATTTTTAAAAACAGTTGTTATTGTTCTGACTTGTATGTACTTATTATAATATGAACGTAAACACAAAGTTTTTATTTCTCACCTTTTAATACAATTTTTCAAAGGAAATTTTTTCAAAGTAATGTATGCTTCCTAATATTTTATACAGAAAGATTTAAATCAAATATGTGAGTTTTTCATGATGATATTATTTATTATAGTAAAGTGATATTTCAAAAATATTAATTGGTGCAAATCTATTGGCCAATTTCATTTGCATTATGTTGTACGTGTGATGTATCTAATAGGTCTTACAAGTATAAATAACTCACTAGGTTTTTGATGATGCAAAATTTGCTCATTAAAGTAAGAAATAGTAAGTAACACACTTACCTGATCAAAAATTACAACCAATCTAGCTTAAAAAAAGAAAAAAATTGCTCATTACCTCGAATTGTATCACAAATTTGTCTATGTAACATTATCTACGTAAAGTGTGTGTTTCTTAAAATGAAATTTTTGTGTTACGTTCTTTTGTAAATAGTGCAGGGCTCGCATTTCGCCTAAAATTCCTAAATATTTTAATCATTCTTAAAATTCTCCTACATTTCTTCCATGAATCCTAAAAAAAACGCATTCAAGGCTAAACTAGATCTGCCACTCCCACGCGTTAACACGGGCGCACGTGAGAGTCGTATAACCTTGAACGCGGCCTGTTTCTTCCAATGAGTCATGTGTATGTTTGGTTGGTTGAGTGGGTGTTACGTTGGTTGAGTGGGTGCTAGCACGGAACGGAGTTGTTTGTTATGGGAAAAAAACGTGGTGTTTTGTAAACATTGTGTTTTCTTCTGTTTCTGTTCAAAATTTTTATGTTAATATTTATTTTTATGTCGGCAATAATACCGAATATCCATAGAATTAACATCAGCATCTTTGCTTCTTCTTTTTATAATTATGGTAAGAATAAATTTATTTTTTTAAAAATTGATAATTTTATAAGTTTATTCATTCATTCTTCTAAGACTTGTAGGTTTTTTGTTGAGTTTGTCAGTTTGTGTAGATATTTACTATCTCATCTCAAGAATGAGTGCTGAATTAAAAATGAAGCAATCATCCCCAAATAAATAATTTTATATCAGCTATATAGATTCAATAAATGGTAAAAGCTAGGTATGTAACAGGTTACAAACATGACTTCTCTTATTGTGTGGATACATTTTTTCATGAAAAATTACTTTAATAATTTAATTAATTAGGGGAGACTGTTGTACCTTGGGAGGCTTTTCACATTTTAATTTTTAACTTTTACCATTAAAGTTAGATATTTATTCTAAAAATAATATTATTCAAATATCTAACATTATTCTGTATAATACATAAGAAAAAAAAAATCAAACAGTTTGAAAATAAAAGATTTCCAACTTCGTTAGGTACAACACCATGATGTATCTTGGGACATGCTTCGTGATTTATACAATAGTCATAGAATTGAACTAGTTTTATGCATATAATTAAAGAAATATATTTTTTAAACCACTAAATTAAAAAATATACTTGCAGATGTAACACAAAAAATAATTAATTTAGAAAATCAAAGCTAATTTATAAATTAAACAAGATTTGATAAAGTCCCTATTATTCAACATTTTACACAATATAAATAGACATTTCTGACAAACTAAAAAAAAAAAAACTTCATTTGTTTAAACTTTCAAAGATGCACCTTTCGCTGCCCCCTGTTTTTACAGTTCGAATTTCAACACAAAACAATGGTCTTTCAAACTGATTAAGCCTCCCCCCCCCTTTTTTTTTTTTTTTTTTTTTTTTTACAGTTTTCAGAATTTCTAAGGTGTTCTCAAAACACGGGGAGAAGACTTTAAACAAAAAATTTTCTTTCATATTTTCCTAACGAATAATTATAGAGAAAAACATTCTTTGTTAAAATGTTGTTTTGAAAACATCTTTCCATCAAAGTAAGAGAAGATTCTCTCTCCCCCCCCTCAATTTTTACATTTACAAGATTAAAATTTGCCCATGTCTGACTCCTTTTACCACCCCCCAATATATATATATTTTTTTTTTTAAGAGTAGCTTTTATTGTTATATTCATGCCTCCTCCCTACTGTTAAATTTAAGAAAGAAACATTTATTATTTTTTAGGTATAGATTTGATTTAAAAGAGAAAAATAAGTAAAAATAGAAAAATCTTTAAAATGTGAAATTTTAATACTGGTAAATATCTAAGTAGTATAATTTATTACTAGAAATTTAATGAACAAAATAATTTATAAAATAATAGACTATAATTCTTAATTATTTTACCAGCATGCTTTCAGAAATATATCTATTTCATAAAATAAAGTATTATAATGCAAAACATAATTAATATTTTTAAAAATATATTATGGGTTTAAATTAAGTCAAATAAAAATGTCTTTTGTCTTTTACTTTATTTTATCACTTTTTTTACTAATTTTAATTCGGTTTTCAGAGTTTTTCCAATGCATTTAAGTATTTGGTAACCTAGCCTAGGGTGCGAAATTTCCGCTCGCCATCGGCAAGCTTTTAGAAAGTGATAAAAACGCTTAATGTGAATGAAAATGCAATTGCAGCAAATTTCCAATAATATCCCTTAATGTAGCTGAATATTTTTGTGCGGCCCTGTACATTTAATGCTAATTATACAGCATTTTATGGAAGGCATTCTTTTGTGCATATGAATAATGTAATTTAATTTTATTAGACTTGTGTAAAGTAAAGTTATTAAAATTTGGTTTCTAGAAACACCTCCCATTCAACGCAATGCTTTTAAATACTTTTGGGTGTCCGTGTATACAAACCAGTGATGGTATTTACTTCATTTTCAATGGAAAACATCCGACAGTGAACCTAAATAATATACTTCAATTCCATTAAGATTTGTGCTAAGGAAACGTATCAAAATGCAGTTTATAGAAATATGTCTTATAGAACACAATGCTTTGGAAAATTTTTGGGTGTCCCTCAGGGTTGGCCAATTTTTGCCGAAGTGGTAAAAACCACAGAAAAAACCACCCTGGCAAAAATAGTTTTTGCCACAATTTTTCCCAGTGGCAAAAATTACCAGTATTTCAAACAGGCTTTTAAGGATTTTAATGTTTAAATCATAATTTTAACAAATTAAAACCAGAGATTTAATTACACTCTTGATCAACTGATTCTTATGTAAATCATTAAAATAATGCATTCTAAAATTTCTTTAAAATGAAATTTTTAACATCAACAATTAACATAATTTTTTTCATTTTTAAAAATAATTAAATTCTTACCTATCTAAAAAATATTCTTCAATAATTAATTACTAGAATATTTGTGTTTTCCAATGTATTACATATTTTTGTTTACAGTGGGTAAAAGTCAAATATTGAGTCAATTATTGACTCAGCTGTTCTCAAATTTGCCAGTCAGTTCACTGATCATGCATATTTTGGAACTGAAATGTAAATTGCAAGTAAACTCCCTCTCTCTCTGAATATGTCTTCCTTAAGATTTTTTTACTTCAATAAAATAAAAATATAATTTTGTAGTTTTATTTTTATGGTTATGTTCAGGGACTGACAAAGTTTCTATATCTTAGGAGCCAGAAATAGCGAATTATTTCTATGACAATACTCACAGCAAAACTTAATAATATTTCATAATTGTATAATTAATGCAGGTCATTCACATATTATTTTACATTGAATAAATGAACTATTCAGTTAAAAATGTGAACTAAGGAAATTTTTAAGAAAATAACTATTTTTTATTTATAATGATAAAAACAAACTATTGGGGAAAAAAAAATTCACAGAAATAAATATTATTTTTACCTTTTATATAATCATCAAATATGTTGAGAAGTGTTCAAGTTTTGGCTTTAAAATGCTATTTGTCTATTAATTTTTCAGGACAGAATTCCTTTAAAGGGAATCCATTTGATAAATATCATACTATTTAAATTTTCTCGTTGTAAATTCGAATATAGTTTGCTTTAGATAGTGTTTATGATATTGAATCTTGTTTAACACAAAGATGTTGACATGGAAAGTACCAGTATAGTAGTAAGAAGATTTATCAAATATGAGAATTTATCTTTCATGGAAAAACATCTTTCAAACACAGAAATAATTGTTAAATTTTTCAGAAAACATTAAACTCATACTATTCATTCAATACATCAACAATGTCATCTTTTATACCAAGACAAGAAGGTGGGAGGAAAAACAAAAATATACATAAAAAATATTGTAAATGCATAAAAAAAATTTTGTCAGTCTACCGTAACTGGTCACCAATGGATATTTATAGTCACCCTGGCACCCGGAATTTGTCAGACACTGGTTATATATATTAATTAATTAATTATAATTACTTTTTAAATTAAAAAATCTTCAAACATTTTTTTCATTGAGGTGCCAAAGTGTAAAGGGTGAAAATTGAAAGGGATTGTGTTGTTCTCATTTTATTTTTCCACTTTTCCTAATTTTTTCCATTTTTGCCGCTGTCCTAGCAAAAATGCATTTTTGCCGGCAAAAACCCAACCCTGCCTTATATGTATAAGAACTGTATTATATAACTCATTATAGGTACAAATAAATACTTTTAATAATAATCTATATAAGTCTTCCTCCATTATTCATTCTACAGCCAAGTAACAGTTTCCAGGGATTTTGCATGTTGGGTAGTTTCATCCCTAATAGTTGTAGGAGCTACATTCTTAGAGATCAAATTTCTAAAGAATATTTCATTTGCCATTATTGAAATTCAGCAAACAAAGTGAGTAAATTCCTGGGATCTACTAAATTTACCAACTGATTGTAACATTAGAAATTGGCAATAATACCTAAAAAAGTGGAAACTATTAAAAAAAAAAAATAATAATTAATGAATTAAATCGATCTTTTTATCACTACTATTTGATTAGAATGTTTAATATTTTTTGTTAATAATCACTATAAAAGGTCTTTGGTTTTTATCTTAAGAAATTTGTGAAAACCTTATTAAAGATAATTTTTATTATAGCTCTTTACTTTCATTTCAACATTTATAAGATTTTCAAGAGTTTTTGCATATTTTTCAGGAAGCAATTTTAATACTTTTTATTAGGTTTAATAGAACTGTAGTTAAAGATAAAAGAATGTGAAAAAATAAATTTATTTATTTAATTTTTGATGACTAGTTTGTGCATTTAGTGAATATTTGTGATATTTTCAGGGAGGGAGGGGGGGGGGGCGAAAATTACTGATTGCTTAACAACTGCATTTATAAATATAATAAAATTGGTTGTAATTTTGGTGCCTATTTTTGCAAAGCGATATGCCCTTTTTATAAAATGTGCCCTTTTTCATTCTCCACAAATGTGCCCTCTTTTTATAGCAGCACCCTGCCCCTTTTTCCTTGGTAGCAGCACCCTGCCCTTTTTCAAACCTAGGGAGAACTCTGCCATTACTAACACATTTTTGCACCCCGCGGCCCTTACCAACTTATTTCTAGCACCTGGCGGCCGTTACTAACTCATTTTTAGAGCCCGGCGGCCCTTATTTGTATTTTTCATGCACCCATTAAAACCTTCACAATAGTTCATTCACAAATACTCTCAGCACCCAAGTCTATGTCCGCGTCGCTATTTTTTTTACTATTTATCACTTCTTCTTTTATGTGGATGCGATCGTCGGAAACATACACCCAGTATCGTGAAGTAAGAACAAGAGACTGCATGTTGAATCCCACCTTTCCCACAAAGACCTCCGGCCTTGACCGATAACCCCCTCTCCCTCATAATCCCCTAATCCCCAATTGCACAAAGAAAGTACAAACAGGGTTAGACTTTTGTTATTTCGAGTCTTTTCTAAAATTGCAACATTTTGTAAGTGATATATTTTATTCAAAAATTTTCAAAATTGTTTCTCATAAAAATCTGATTTACTCTTGGTACATTCTATGACATAATATTATCTGAACAAGCTTTTTTTTATATCTGATTTTTCTTTTCTTTTAAAATTTCATTATTTTGTTTATTTATTGTTACATTTTGTAAGCGATATATTTCCTTCAAAAATATAAAAATTTTCTAAAATTGTTTCTCATAAAGTCTGATTTTGTCTTTGTACATTCTATGATATAATCTTATCTGTACAAGTTTTATATATATATATATATGATTTTTCTTTTCTTATTAAATTTCATTTATTTATACCTTACTGCTATAAAATAAAATATTTTTTTACTTTCCGAACACTATAGTGAGGAAAGTATTGTAATCATGTCAAAAATCCGAATTCGAGATTTTGATGTTTCTATACGTTTCGAGGTCCAACGAGTCCGTTTTCACTATTTTTACGATGATGTATGTATGTGTGTGTGTATGTATGTGTGTATGTATGTGTGTATGTCTGTGAGTGAACACGCTAGCGTCTAAACGCTTTGTTCGAATAAGCTGAAAGTTGGTACGTATATTGTATGTCACCATAGTACGAACCCTATAGATTTTGGTGAATCTAGCACTTATAGTTTTTTTACAGGGACACAAAGAAAAATTCTTTATCATTATGGCCAAGGGACCAAAATCTCAAAAGTGCGATAGCATCTAAACGCCTTATTCAATTGAGCAAAAACTTTATACACATATTATAGGTCACAGATACTGAATCTGTATAGATTTTGGAGAATCTAGCACGTATAGTTTTTTTACAGGGATACAAAGAAAGATTCTTTGCCAAATTTTTAAAAGTGTGATAGCGTCTAAACGCCTTATTAATCAGAGCAAAGAATTTGTACACATGTTATAGGTCACATTTGAACCAACTGTATAGATTTTGGTGAATCTAGCACTTACAGTTTTTTTACAGGGACACAAAGAAAAATTCTTTATCATTATGGCCTATGAGACCAAATTTTTAAAAGTGCAATAGCATCTAAACGCCTTATTCAATTGAGCTGAAAATTTGTATGAATATTATAAATCACTGTTGAACTAACTATAAGCATTTTGGTGAATTGTGGCCACCACGAGACTTTCTTCTATATTTTCCTATACAAAATCACTCAGTAACAATAATTAAAAAAAAAAAAAAAAAAAAGTGGGACTTTGACAAAATTGTGGGTAAAATGTGAAAATTTGTTTAAGTTTGTCAGAATTTATAGATTTTTACAGGGACACAACGAAAAATTCTTTATCATTATGATCTAAGGGCTCAAAGTTCAGTAGCGTTAAATAAAACCTCGTTTGATATATGGAGAAAAATACTCAAACACTCTGTTATGGTTTTCTCTCTTTTGTTTGTTTAGCAACTCCTCTTTCTTTATTTTATCTACAAAACTGTTAGTTACTCAATGTTCGGAAAGTCGAGTGGAGTCACTCCAGATTTTTTTTTTTTGGGGGGGGGGATGCTACAATTTGTAAGTGATATATTTCATACAAAAATATAAAAATTTTCCAAAATTGTTTCTCATAAAAATCTATGGTTTTGTCTTGGTATATTCTATGATATACTGTTATCTATTTTGTCTTTCTCTTTTAATATTCATATTTTATTCATATTATGTATTCAAGTTTATTTCCTAAGTTATTAAATTACTGTACTACTATATTTCTTTTACTGTATCATATGTAAGATATTAATAATAGGAATGTCAGGAAAACTTTCTAATTATAATTGTTATCGTAAGTTCAAACTAGTTTTGTTCCTATTATATAAAAAAAGTATAATGAATGAATATTACATTAACTTTTTCTCCTAAAAATTAATGTGAAATAATAAGTTCTATTCAAGTTGCATTAAATTTCCCCTTTTTAATTGCTATATATGACATAATAAAATATCTTATTTTAAACTGTTTTTTTTATTAAGTCATGTAAATAGATTCAATAACCTAAATATTTTGTAAACATGATTTATGCTGTATATTTATGATTTTGAAAAATAAAGTAGTCTTGTATAGTTATTTATTTATTAAGAATAAGTCATCTTAATCTATTAATTGCTTCATTAGGTTAGGATATAAGCTGAATAACATTGTTTATTAGGAGAGATAGGACTACAATTTGTATACTAGGTAAAGGGCAAAACTGGGAAAATTCATTAGTGGCCAGTGGCCGGTACTGACAGTTTCATTAGCAGCCACTTTTTTAAGTTAGTGGCCACTTTTCACATGAGAATACTATTTCTTTCAGACTGCAAAAAGCATTATCATTCACAGTTCACATTGATATTTTCTAGTAAATGAATCAGCTGATTCATCATCATCACAACCTTTTACATACTCATGTGTAAATACAGTTAGCAGTTTCATTATTTTTTCTTATTTCTAAAGACACACTTTTTTTAAATGATTTTATTTCAACAGAGTTAAAATATTTCCTCTTAAAAAGTATAGATATGGAAACTTAGCTGCTTTATTAAAAATAATTTACTTAGCTGCCAAATTTGTAGCTTTAAAAATAGGGAGATTTCTACTTTAAAATGGGAAGGAAAAAGGAAGATTTCTACTCAAAAGAAAGCAAATACAAAATTTTTTGAAAAATACACATTTAAAAATCAAATTTCGATACACACATTTGTCAAATATCTTAAATGGGTTACATATACACTAAATACTATGGAGATAATAATGGAAAAAGATTGTGCTTTGCAGGACATTTGATCATTAACTGCTAGTTGAAATGGAGCGCACATGTATCTGTGTATGTGTGTGTGTGTGGGGGGGGGGATACATCTATATACTTCTTTATACGTTCTAGAATCTAATCAAGAAAGTTTAAAATAAATATTTACATTTATATTATGGACGGAGAAAGATTGTAAATCACAAGGCTTCAGTGGAGCATGCGATTGCCAATCGTTGGATTGCCAATTGTCTTCTTTACAGATTCTAGAATCTAATAAAGTTTAAAATAGATATTTATATTTTGGCGGCAAATGGAGAATGATTAGAAATTATAAAGCTTTTTATAAGCTGTGTGATCACAGATCATTAGGGGGAGGGAAAGGGGGGGGGGCAAAAAATTATATGAGTGAGATATTGAACAATTCTACTTCTTTATAGGTTGTAGAATATAATAAAGCAAGTTTAAAATGAACATTGACATTTATGCCATCGATGGAAAAAGATTGGAAATCACAAGGCTTTGATTGCCTATCGTCGCTCGATTTTTAGAATCTTTTAATGATCACAAAAAGTGGCGATCGATGCATAATTTTTAATCGCCATCTTTTTTTATTTAGTGGCCGGTGGCGACCGTTAGTTTTGCCCTTTAATACTATATAGAGACGGTTTGAAAATCTGTTTTGAACATCCATGTTCAAAACTTGTATGATTCTGTGCTTGTTGTATATTATATACTAAAAATTCTTTCAGTTCAATGAATTTATCAAATTTTTTAATTATATTCAATAAATCTAAATGTTTTATATTGTGCCATATATTCATCTTTTGTATTCATAATTAAAGTATTTCATGCAATCATTTATTTATTAAGAATAAATCTTTTTAATACACTTTCCAAAGCATAGCTAAATTATATTGTTCGTTAAATATGGATGCTGTCCAAAAAAGTCCTATTTGCTGCCAGAAATTTTCTGTAATTCAGAAAAATACATTCTATCAACGGAAAAATTATGTTAATAGAACATATTTTTCTGAATTACAGAAAATATCTGGCAGCGAACTGCAGCAAACGGGGCTTTTTGTTGACTGTGTATATACGATTTGTATACTTAGAAATTCTGATTCAAAAACAGGACTTAAGTACTAAACTAAATTCTGCTTAGGAGTTCTTTTTTTTTTTTTTTTCCCTTTCCTTTAATATATTATAATTACAATTTAATAGTCATCTTTCCATTTAAATATACCAGAAGCAGGGAATAAAAAAAAAAAAAAAGCTTCTTTACTTAAAAATATGAAGTGAAGTTAATTCCTTAGCAATAGTATATTAATTTAAATGAAAACTAAACTCACTGTATCTTGGAATATATATATATAAACACATTCTGCTTTTATGATTTGTATGTAGATTTTCCATTATATCATATTACTTTGTGATTAAGAATTCATAAAAACTGTTGATAAAAATATTGATAAACATGATTCTGTAGTATTATGCTGGTTTGTTTCTGCATACAAAGGCTATTCTTAAAACACACTCAAAGCTAATTCACAGTTTGTTTTTTGAATAAGACGCAAGAGTATATTTTTTGAGAATAACATAATTTTTTAATATATAATTTTATTAATACAGTCGAACCTTGTTAACATGACTATCAAGGGAGATAAAAAATTTGTTCATGTTATCAGTACTCAGTAGCCAATCTTCATATAACTAAAGTAATCTTCCTTTTAACGGGGATTGTGGAAACAGTTTATATGTTAAAAGTTATTCACGTTAACGAGGTTAGATACCGCACTTCTTGAGTATATTACACTATCTTTTATGCAAACATAATTAAAAGACTTTCTTTATGAAGATGTTATCAATACAAAAAACCCTTAACGGGTTAAAAGCTTGTGACGCAGCTACTTTATGGCAATAAAAAACTGAAATATAGGTTTTAAAAATAATGATATCAAATTTTAAGTGACGCTTTAGTATTAATTAAAATATACATAGATTTTCTTATTTTGTCATTTACTTTCTTCTAATATTCTTCGTATTTACAGTGCGAACAATATTTTCAACATAGATAGATTTATAAAATTTACTCACTGATGCTTTTTTATCCGCATCTCAAATTCAAAATAAGGGTTTTAAAAGGAATGATATCAAAATTACAGTGACGCCTCGGTGTTACTTTACAAGATTTGTTTTTAAATTCTACTAAAATTATTTTTGTTTTGTCTATAAAGTATATTTACACTTTGAAACTATGCTTTCAATTTTCAAATATGATATCAAATAATCACACTTTCACTGAGTTTACATTATAAATTGATATTGTTTATTTAAAAAATTGATTTGTCTTTTGCGTCACGCTATCCTAAACTGTAAATAAAACTTATGTAAATGCTACTTTGTGTCATAGCATCCAAATTAAGTGAAAATGTCTGCTAAAGGATAGTGTGAAGCAAAGAAAAAAATTGCTCAAATTTTATTTGCAGTTTTGGATAGCGTGACGCAAAAGACAAATCAATTTTTGAAATAAACAATTTCAATTTATGATGTAAACTCAGTGAAAGTGTGATTATTTGATATCATATTTGAAAATTGAAAGCATAGTTTCAAAGTGTAAATATACTTTATAGACAAAACAAAAATAATTGTAGTAGAATTTAAAAACAAATCTTGTAAAGTAACACCGAGGCGTCACTGTAATTTTGATATCATTCCTTTTAAAACCCTTATTTTGAATTTGAGATGCGGATAAAAAAGCATCAGTGAGTAAATTTTATAAATCTATCTATGTTGAAAATATTGTTCGCACTGTAAATACAAAGAATATTAGAAGAAAGTAAATGACAAAATAAGAAAATCTATGTATATTTTAATTAATACTAAAGCGTCACTTAAAATTTGATATCATTATTTTTAAAACCTATATTTCAGTTTTTTATTGCCATAAAGTAGCTGTGTCACAAGCTTTTAACCCATTAAGGGTTTTTTGTATTGATATCATTCCTTTTTAAGGGTTACTGATCATTTGCTCAAAAAATTAAAACATAGGAAAGGTAGGATGATTTCTGTTTTGACTTCCGTGTATTGTAATCCCAATTTGCAAAATTGGTTTTGTATCTTGCATAGCTCAAAAATGAATGATCGTAGAATGTTGCAAATTTATATTTTGACTGTCATGATGTCTATTTGTACATCTGCAACTTTGGCTTTAATACGAGCTCTCATTTTAGAGATATCTACAACATTACATGATTTTTCATAATGTCTGTATCTACACATGTGTATCTCGCATAAATTTAAAATGGTTGGGCGCAGAACATTGCAAATTGATATATAGGTTTGTTATAACATCTAGTTATGAACTTCCCTTTTTGGTCTTTCTGTGACTTTATTTTGGAGATATTTATGAAAATTATATATTCTTAATGAGCAAAAACAGAAAGGTTTTGACATTATATATGACCTATCATCATAGAAAAGATTTCAAAAGAAGCTAATGATAGAGATAGTAATGATAATGCTATGAAAGTTAGCATTTTCGCAAGTAGAAAGTAATTCTTAAATAATAATCAATAAATAACTGAATTCTTAAATAATAATCCATGAATGCATTTTATTTACTGACTATTCAGGCTGTAATGGTATTATTATGAAAGTTCTCGACATTTTTGCGTGTAGAAAGTAATACATAAAGACATTAGCAGGTTTTAGTTGATGAATGCACTTTATTTAATGAATATTCAGCTAGTAGATAAAGAACGTAATGACAGTTATAAAATTTGTTGAAAATTCTGCATGTAAAAAAGAATTCTTAAAGACACAAGCAGGTTCTAATCAACAAATGCACTTTATTTAATGAATATTCATCCCATAATGATAATGTTTCAAAACCTGTCGGCCTTTTTTGTGTGTAAAAAGTAATTCTGAAACACAGGAGCAAGTTATAGTCGACGAATGCACTTTAATGAATATTCAGCCCGTTATGATATTGTTATGAAAATTGTCAACATTTCTGCATGTGAAAAGTAATTCTTAAAGACATGAACAGGTTCTAATCAGTGAATGCACTTTATTTAATGAATATTCAGCCTGTAGACAGAGCCTGTAATGATATTATGAAAGTTGTTGACATTTCTGCATGTAAAAAATAATTCTTAATAAGAAGGTTCTAGTTGATGAATGCAATTCATTTAATGGGTATTCAGTCAGTAGGATAGAGCCCATAATGATATTGTCATGAAAATTGTTGACATTTTTGCATATAGAAATTGCATTAGCAGGTTCTAGTCAATGAATGCACTTTATTTAATGAATATTCAGTTTGCAGATAAAGCCGTAATGATATTGTTTTAAGACTTGTCATCAATTCTGCACATAAAAAAGAATTTTTAAAGATACGAGCAGGCTCTAATCTACAAATGCACTTTATCTAATGAATATTGAGCCTATAATGTCGTTACAAAAGCTGTCGGCATTTTTGCATGTAGAAAGTAATTCTTAAAGACGCGAAATGGTTATAATAAACAAATGCAAGTTATTTAATGAATATTTAGGAAACGGTTGAATAAAACCATTTTTGGAGCCACAAAAATTAATAGTCAATGAATATTCTCGAAACAATCCAATGAAACAGTCATTC
Source organism: Salticus scenicus (assembly GCA_963930645.1). NCBI lineage: Eukaryota > Metazoa > Arthropoda > Arachnida > Araneae > Salticidae > Salticus > Salticus scenicus. The sequence goes on from OZ005661.1 coordinate 86,193,782, forward strand.
TTACTACAGAAAATTCCCAACCATTAAGTTAGTACTCATTTTCGAAAAAATTGATTTTTCAAAATTTTTATATATTATGAGTTCAAAAATTCAAATTTTCGCATTTTTCTCATTTTTTAACCACAAAATGAAATACAAAAAATTTAAAATCAATTTTTGTAAAATGAGTACTAATTTAACGATTATGAATTTTCTGAATGTGAAATCGTAATTAAAAAAAATGTGTTTGATGATGAGTAATTATAGAAACAAATTTCCTCACAGAATAACATGGGACGTGGCTGTCAAAGAAATTACATATTGTTCACTCATAAAGTCGCAATAGACCGCATCGAAAAACTTCAAATTTGTTTTGTTAATCAAAACACAAACGAAAAATCATTTAATGAACTTAATTTAATTCACAATGCAATTCTTAATACTCACAGACAATCAACACATCAGACGAGTATATATATATATATTTTTAAATGTAATTAAATAACAACCGGTATAGACATAAATCGTATAATATTTATGATTAGATACACACACTCAAAATGTGTTTATATAGTATTCAAGATAAGTAATACAGTACTCAAGATATAAGACAGGTAATTATTACTCAAGTCATGGATTATGGTTTATTTTTCTGATTTTTAACACTTTTTTTTTTAGTTTAATTTTTATTTTCAAAAATAAATTCTACTATAAAGTAATGCACTTATCTTAAGAAACTGTTTTAATTAATATTTTCACATAAATTATGTTTCAATGCCATAATTTATGTGAACATTTGTAGTAATCAAAGTTTTATAATTAAAGTCTTACAAGGAGAGGTCACGACATTGAAAATTCAAATCGGGACGAAATTGCACTGGATTGTAGTATACTATGAGGGTAACAACATATTAAAGCAGTAGGACCCACTATCCGCAAAATTTTGAGAAAAAAGTGTTTAAAGTTTCAGTAATCTTTAAATACAAGTTATTTTGCAAGCGAGTAAGCGCCTCAGTGGTGTGATCCTAAAGCGCAAGTCTTCCAACCAGACACCTTGGGTTTGAAGCTACCTACGGGACTACTTTTTTTTTTCTTTTCTTCTTTAACTTTTTATTTATTTTACTTTATTTTACAATTCAATTCAAAATTTGAAATTTAAAAAAAAAAATTATTTAATTTTCTTGAGTATAAAATAACTTTTTCTATTTTTAATATTTATAACTTAAAAATATAATAAATTTCTATAACTTAAAAAATAAAGTTTAGCTTTACAAAACCCTAAATAAGAAACAAAGAAAAACAGACAAATATTTAAATAATTAAAAAATAAGCAAGCTGTAAACAAAGTGTAAAATAGTTAGCATGTGTACTTAAATCTTGGTTTGAGCTTCCTGATTTGGTTTGAATGTGTATAAATTACGTAAACGCTTCCAGCTTGTTAATAATAAAGAGCAGGCCATAAAAAATTAAAGAAGAAAAAAAAAACGGTAGTTCCGTAGGTAGCTTCGAACCCAGATCGTCTGAACGGAAGACTTGCGCTTTACTATTACGCCACTGGGGTGTTGACTGGCTTGCAAAACAACTTGTATTTAAGGATTACTGAAACTCCGAACACTTTTTTCTCCAAATTTTGTGAATAGTGGGTCCTAATGCTTTAATATATTGTTACCTTCATAGTATACTAGAATCCTGCGCAATTTCGTCCCGATCTGAATTTTCCCTGTTGTGACCTCTCCTTGTTAGTAGGAATTTGTATATCTATCTGCAGCAAAGTAAAATTTGTCTATGATCCTGGACTGACGCCAGGGTTGGCACAGTTTAAACAAGTGATTCTCAAGCGTTTTAGAGCTGACGCCCCCTTAAGAAGTGAAAAATATAACACATGCAAAATTTTAAATATTTAGTTTGAATACTAAAAAGTGCTTATATCGCCCCCCTACCGCACAAAGCAAGTTCACCGCCCCCTCAGCAGCTTCCAGCACTCCCTGGGGGTGGTAACGCCTCCCGTTGAGAACCTATGGTTTAAACCAACTGGTATTTCTTGATTTTTTTTTTTCCTTTCCAAAAAATTCAAAATTTTTATTCTATTACTCCTTTTTTAATTGAAATTTATAGATTATTTTTATGTAAATGACTTTTTACTTTTAATTCAGTTTATTTCAATTGTATTTTTCTTCAGAGAAGGTTTTAGTTTGTTTTATTGCGTAATTGGCTGGTTTTAATAAATTTATTATATATGGGGGGGGGGGGGGGGGAAATATCTAGAAATTATAGATTATATTAAATTTAATAAATTTAGCAAATTTACATTAATTATCTTATAAAATCATACATGAAAGAATCTAAGGCTAAATGTAGTGAAAAGTAAAATAAATAATGGAAAGCACATTTATTTTGTACAAGATATAAAGTAAAAATTATATGAATTATTTTATTACAATGTAACAGCACTAGAATTAAGGAAATGACATCAAAAATTTTAATATCCAAGTATTGAAAAATGTTGAAATAATTTTAATCGTGAAAGATTCTAAATCCGATGAAGAGTGTTTTCTTAAAATAGAAAATTTAGTTTCAATAAAAGCTATAAAACTTCTAATTTTATTTATATGAAATGCAAATTCTACTCAATATGCAATTTTCAAATGGATTGCAATATTCCATTACATAATCCAAAAGTAGAAATTTTTCTTAAATCTCTTCCTATGACTCTTTTTTATTGTATTAGAGTTTTTTTTTAATTTTTCCCTAATTCATTAAATTAAGAATTTTATTGTTATTAAGTTAATTTGTTATCATTAAATTGAAGGAAAGGCATGTTAGGTTTAACATTCACTATTTAAAAAAAAAAGTCAACTCACAGTAATCCTGTTATTAGCATTTACATCATTTTAATGAAAACTGAATACTACAATTATGGAATATTTTTAGAAGTTCTGAATATAAAAGAATTAAGCTATAATAAAATGCACTTTTATATAACAGTTCTGTACCTCAAGGATGAGATCGACAAAAATGTAAAAATAAATAAATAAATATAAACTTTATGAAAAAGATAAACATTAAAGCAAAATATAAGAATTCAGGCACAAAAGCCTGTGCTACAGAAATAAATTATTTGATTGTTTTATTTTTAAACATAAAAATAAATAAATGTTTTATTAACATGGCTATGTGAAAACGTTTTTAATTACATGAGACATAAGAGAATTTCGGGTCATTCCGTGTCAAATCAAATCAACACAGCTCACAACCGGACCCCCTCGGATTTTTACGAAACTGGGCTCATTTATTTGTTTTATAGAGAAATGAATATTTACCAATTATTAAGTCTCAATCTCTTTTAGTTCTTGATATACAGGACTGCAAAAATGGGTAAAAAGTGCAAATTTTCAAAATTCTTGTTTTACGAATTTGCCCATATCTTGTTCTTTAATTGTTGTAGAGGCATAAGTTTGGTATCATTGGAAAGCATTTAAAACAGGCTTTTAAGTGATATATCACATGCACATATTTTTAAAATAATTCATTTCAAGGTCAAACCATTTTGACCTTTGACCTTGAATATTTCAAAAAGTGGTATTTTATTTGTCTTTAAAAAATTATATATTGTTCTTACATTTATTGTCAATAATTACTGTGAGTTTCAACTTGGGACTGCCATAGGATGTTGAGTTATAAATTAAAATGCAACCCCATATCAGTATTTTCATATAAAAATTACAGAACATTTTGGAATTTTATTTGAGTGTGCCAGATTAACATGTATAGAAATTTTTGAAAAGGAAAATGATTAATTACAATGTTTTTGTAATTAATCATTATAAGATATTTAAAAAATAAATGACAAAAGTTACAATTTTATTTTGGAATGTTACTCTGTTAATTGAGCATTCCTTGGAAATGTGTGAAATGCTATAACTGAAGGCATAAACAACATAAATCAATTAGTGTTAACAAAATAAATAACTTCTAATTTTATTCAAATCTGAATTTTAAATGGTTAAAAATTATAATAAAATATTATCCCTTTTCTTATTTTGTTTATTTTGGCAGTGTTATTTTCATATCAAAATATAAAAAGCATATTAATAAAATATTTTTTACTTTCATTATACTTTGTCAGTATTATTTTCTGAATGTAAAAATTCTGTTATAATAAGAATGCATATGAGATTCAAAGGTACATTTAAAAAATGTATATATATTTAAAAAAAAAAAAAAAAAAAAAATCTTACTTCTGTGCAAATATATTTACAAATATTTGTGAGCATTTTGTAATGGCCTAGTCACAAGCAATCTTTAAAGTTAATTTAAAAGATGCATGGGACATTTCTTCAGGAGATAGTGTATAAGTTTGCCCAGTGGCATTTCATAAATCAAGTTTAATTAATACAGAAGCTAAGAGTATTTGCAGTATATCTGGATTTTGAGGATAACTAAACGAAGTAGAGGGACCATGGGGATGCAGGAAGCTAATCTTTATTTCTTCTGTGTCATAATCAACATTCAGAAAATGTCCTATCTACCAGAGAGCTTGATAAATGCAAGTTGCAAAACTATGTATTTCTTCTAGCTCTCCTTCTTTTGTTACTTTTACTTCCTTGCTTGAATTGGAATTTCAGTAGCTTTTACAAAGAAGTTTACAATTTGCATTGGGTATAAAGGCATGTAATTTCTTGGTACCAAGAACAACACAAGAAGATAAAAATCGCTTCTGTAAAAATATGCTTTCTTCTTCAGGAATAAATGTAAGTAAAATGTAACCCCAAAACATTAATTGCCCATTCAAACAAAAGGTGAGTACTCATTTTTTGATTCAGAAATTTAATTCATCAACCTGGAAATTAATTTTTGATAGAATGGAGTAGATGGCTGATTTTAACCAACTATGTAAAATTAATTTCCAGGTTGATGAATTAAATTTCTGAATTGAAATTTCGTGGCCGTTTGGAATTATGCCATGTTTAAATTTGTCACTTGATATAGCTGCTTTAATGCAGACTCGGTGACCTTGCCAACGTAAATTATGTGCGAAGTGCCGAGCTGATTATCAGCCAGGGTAGCTCAGTGGTTAGAGCATCTGCGCGTTAAGCGGAAGGCCCGGGGTTAGATTCCCGGCTCTGGTATTTTTCACATAGTTGGTAAAAATCAGCCTTCTACTCCATTCTATCAAAAACTCATTTTTTGGTCTGTATAAGGACGTTGCAGACTGGCTCGAGCTGCTAATCTCTTCACAGTTCCACCAATGCCATCTGATACCCCTTTTCCGTGTGCTGTCGCAAAAAAATGTAAATCATCTTTTATTCTGAAACCTTTTTCATAAAAACATAAATTTAAAAAAAAAAAAAAGTGTTTTTTTATTAGTTTAATAATAAGCAGCTGCACTATCGGAAAAATATATTTTTTGAGAGATTGTACTAAATTTACTCTTTAAAAATTTAATCAACTCTTTCTGAAATAAATGTACTGCTGTCATATCACGATAGAGGCGAATTGCAATCTAGGCTCACTTGCACTGTGTATTTCATTACATTTTACAGAATTCTTAAGCTAAAAATCACGTCATGTTAGTATAAAACCCTGTTGCAGGGTTGCATTTTAATTTATAATTCAGCATCCCATGGCGGTCCCAAGTTGAAATTCACAGTAATTATAGACAATAAATGTAGGAACAACATATAATTTTTGAAAGAAAAATAAAATACCACTTTTTGAGATATTCAAGGTCAAAGGTCAAAATGTTTGACCTTGAAATGATTTTTTAAAAAAATATGTGGAGATGATATATCATTTGAAAGCCTGTATTAAATGCTTTCCAATGATACCAAACTTATGCCTCTACAACAATTAGGAAACAAGATATGGGCAAATCTGTAAAACAAGAATTTTGAAAATTTGCACTTTTTACCCATTTTTAGAACCCTGTATATCAAAAACTAAAAGAGATAGAGACTTAATAATTTGTAAATATGCATTTCCCTGTAAAACAAATAAATGAGCTTAGTTTCGTAAAAATCTAAGGGGGTCAGGTTGAAAAAGATCCTTTTCTGTGTTGATTTGACACGGAATGACCCTTTCATGTCTGAAAGTACAAACTTTGTTTCTTGTATACATTGTTACAGAAAGAAAATCAACTAACAAAAAAAGCTGAAAAATCTCATCCCTATTTATTATCAATAATTTAAATCATTTTTAGATGAAGTAATAATTGATATTGGAATATTAATTACTTTTTAAAGTGACAATTTTATTTACAACTATGTATAATGTGACTGGGAAACATATACTAATAAAAATCTGGTTTAAACAAAAAAAAAAAAAAAAAAAAACCTGGTTTTTGCCAACCCTGATGGACGCCCAAATCTGGTATAGCAAGAAGTTAGTGATGAGGGCTGGAAATTTTTCAATGACAAAAAATGCATTTTTTTTTTTTTTTTCTTAGTAAATTATTTACACAACATATTTAAGCATATCTTTCATTAGTCACAATACAGTTAATAGTTCTTTATAGTAATGTCAAATATGTTTTGAGCAAATTGTTCGAGAAGGAGAAAATTAATATAATACAAGAAATCTATAGTTGTTAATCAGAATTTTGAATGTTCCTTCAACAACAACTTTCTCTGATTACAGTTATAAAGCATTTGCAACATCAACATATATATAAAGAGGAATATATTGAAAAATTAATGCACTGCTATCCCACTGAGCTTGTATCTGTTTTTTAAAATATTCATTTGATAAATAATGATACAGCAATCTTTTTCTAACTCAGGTAGTAATTTTGATTTAGGTAACCTCATGAACTCTAGTTCTGAGAAAGACTCTGAAAGTTCATGGTCATAATTTTTATCTAACACCCAGTTTATACATATAAAAAAAATAAAAGCCTTTAATAAGGCCACAAAATTGGCATTATTGAAAATCTTAGAGAAAAACCTCATATAAAATTTCAACTTTATTTTCAAAAAACTTTTTAAAACTAATTTCTAAAGAGAATAAACAATCGGCAACAGAAGTATCCAAGCACTAGCCAATAATTCTGCTAGTGCTTGGATACTTTTGTAGCCGACTGATCCCAGTGGCAGAAAGTTTTGTAGCTGTCTGTAACAGGCTTTTAAAATTTCGTAATCTGCCTGCAAAATTTGCGTGTAATCATGGGTGAAAAAGGCTTACACTACCAGAGAGCGTCTAAGATGCCATACATGGGCAGTGCATGGCCGCAGGCGAAAAATGCATAAAAATTGCAGACAATTTTTTATGACTGCAGCAGGGTTGGGTTTTTCACATGACAAGGGTTTAAACCGTCAAAAACCTGTATTGTCAAAATTCAAAATCTATAAATGAGCTAGAATCTGGTTAGAAATAGGATTTAGCAATGTTTGCCATATACAAGTGAATATCTAAATATTATGCTGTTTATAAATTAACAAAACTTAAAACAAATTGTAGATGTAGATAATTTATAAAAATTTAGGTAAATATACTGGTTTGTAACCTAAGAAATATATACAAAGTATGCATAGACTATTTTGTATGTTTATGTTTATTTATATTAATATTTATGAAATTATAAAATTCCAAAGTTATACTTATAAGTTTTTACATAAGCCCTGAAAACACAGGAATACTGAATTTTTTTTTTTTTCTCTTTAAGTAAAACGTAATATATGGGCAGTAAATTAATATGAATTTGAAAATAATTATATTTATAACACTTTTGGACAATTGGTGTTTGGTGTTTTGGGAGTAAGGTTGATAGACTACTCTAGGGTCTTAGGCCTAAAGGGGAGTGCCCTCCATGGGGGTCTTTCTAAAGGGTCCTAGCCCATATTTGATATTTATGTACGTTTCGGAGAAAACCACGAAAAATTCTGAACAGCTAGGGCGATGAGCATGCCCTGGGATTGAACCCGGCACTTCACGTCTACTAGCTTTGAGCATAGAACTGCTCGGCTGCTGGTGGGACCTACAGCTTAGACTAATAATTTTTTTAAAAATCTGTATGAGTAAATATTAAATTTATTAAAATTTATACATGTCCATAAAGCATTCATATTTCTCTTGTCTCACGGTAATTATAAGAATTTCAGACAAAATTCAAGCTTGTTTAACATTTAGAATTATTGCTTTTTCTTAAAAACTTGCATGTCAGCAATTATTAAAAAAAAAAAAAAAAAGTTTTTCTCTAAAATATTTAAATACAAAATATTAGGCTATGCATTTTTATTTTACTGGTTAAATACATAATACTGAAAGCACAATACTAAAAAAATTTGAATATACAATGTTGTATTGCTAATAAAAAATCAATCAAAATGATCTATCAATGATTTATAAATCATGAATTTTTAGAAGCCTAAAGTTTTGTTTTTATATTAATCAAAATGTTATAATAATGTTCCTTCAAAAACATTAATATGTTTACCTTTTAAAACATGGTACTTATAAATAATATCTTATTAAAAACAACTACTTATACAGAGGTTAATTCAGAACAAATTTAGTGCAGCATTGAGGCACTTTCACAAAGTCAATTTTTAGCAATGATGTACCTTCACAAATTCAACTTTTAACAAAGAGGTACCTTCACGAATTCAACTTTCAGCAAAGAGGTACCTTCACAAAGTCAATTCTCAGCAATATGACTGCACACTAATATATTTTATAAGCTTCACTGCATCGAACACAGAAAAATATCCTCAGTTTGAATATTTACTGCAGACAATGATAAATATCTAAGTAAACACCTACTTAACTTATCTTACATATAAGAAACAACTTAATTCGCCCATATATATATTTATTTTTACAACTGTTTCATTTTATTATTTAAATGTATTAAAAAAAAAAAAAAAAATGCTTTACGTATTCTAGTTAATTGTTCTGAAGTATCATTAATTTTCACAAACTTACTTGCCCAGTGGCAGAAAGTTTTGTAGCTGTCAGCAACAGGCTTTTAAAATTTCATAATCTGTCTGCAAAATTTGCGTGTAATCAGGGGTGAAATTGGCTTACACTCAAAAAGCCTGAAAGCTGATTGGAGCGGGGGGGGGGGGGGGGCTTAACATCAGTGGTGATCTCATGCAACAATACACAAATACAATTTTACTGCAGAACAATATAGTATAAACAATTGTGTGTTTTCATTCATATCATTCAATTAAATATTTTATAGCAATATTTGACACAACACAATATAAATAATTATAAATAATAAAAATATTAGTTTTAGTTTTGATACAGAAATTTTTTTATCAGTGCAGACAAAAACTGTCCGCAAGCAGTTTTTCTATGTCCGCGACTATGTCGCCGTGTCTCTGCCATTAGGCTTACTTGATGTTTTCACAAATTATTTTATAAATTCACAAATGGGGTATCATTTTTAAAAAGCTGGATTAATCCCTGTTATATTTTTAAAGTATCACATAACTAAGCTTAACATATACTATATTAAGCATAGTTATAAATTTCATAATAATATATAAAAGTATCACAGCCTATTTTGAATGAACATAGAAATAATTCGTAATAAAATTTTTTATTAGTGCAGACAAAAACTGTCTGCAGGCCGTTTTTCTGTGTCCGCGACTATGTCGCCGTGTTTCTGCCACTGGGGTATAGATACAGTAAACTCCTGATTATCCGCGGTGAACGGGGAATAGACAACCGCGGATAATCGAATCAGCGGATAATCCGCAAAATGGTCAAAAAGGAGATATAAATCAACACATAAAGCCTTTTGAGCAATACTATTTAATTAACAGTTAAGCATGGCCTACATATACAATTTAACATACCAATAAAAATTTCTACTTACATTTTGCTCTATTTTGTAACAAAAAAATCGGTGAAGCATTTTTGTGTTTTTGTAGCAAAACACTTTTTCTTAATTTGCGATTGCAGTTTCTTTATCAGCATTTTGTCACAAAGTGATACATCGTCCTGTTCCTCGAGATATTTTATAAGTCCATCTGCATGTGCTAGGGCTGCGTCATGGCTCATCCTCTGCTGAGTATTATCTCCTTCTTCCTCTTATTCTTTACTATCTTCTGAAACTGGGTCTAATGCTTGGTCCACAATTTGTTCATCTCTAAGGTGTTCAATACCTGGATCATTGGCGTCAAAATTAATCCACTCTTCAATGTTTCCTTCATTGACTTTTTCTCCTCCAGTAACAGATTTAGCTAAATTTACCAAATCAAGAGCAGAAATTTTTTCCTCCTCTATAAACTCTACCAAAGTATTTTCCACATTTGGTAAAATTTTTCTCCAAGATCTTACCAATGTAGACTGCTTAACTGCCTCCCAAGCAGTGTGTATGCCATAAATGCTGTCATGAATCGTGTAATATCTCCAAATGCCTTGAAAGTCATTACTCTCTTCGATCTTTTTTTGTAATAAGTTTGTTCTGTATGTTTAAATTCCCTTTTAAATTCAGGCCCTTGAGGACCGCGGATAATCCGACCGCCGATAATCGGGAGTCTACCATATATGCTTTTTATACAAGCAGAAGGAAATACAATTAATTGTGTAAATAAATAGAGCTCGAGTTTGAATAAAATTTGGTGAAGTCTAATAGATTGAATGAATGCCATCATAATTTATGACTGGAAGTATGGAGAACCATTTAGAAGAATTTGGTATTTCTTCATTTGTTTAAAATATCTAAAATTGAGTAATACTTGAAAAAACTTATATTGGATGTCACATTTAAATATTTAAAAAAATTAATAATAAAATAGAATCCAACACTTCTCAAAACTTCCAGATTCATTTCTTTGAATAGAAGATTACATCCATTATCCAATACTACCACTATTATTATTTTGTGTTCAAAAGTTATGCCTAAAAAAAATTAAAAATCAACAAAATTTTGATGAAATGCACACAACCTTACATGGTCTGAGAAATGCTTTGCCAATCGAGTTTTCTCTGCCAACGGCAGCCAAATCCCATGTTATTGGAGAAATTTATGAGAATTACTCATTATCAAATGATTTTTTTTTTCTGCATTTACATTCAAAAAATTCATAAACTTCAAATTTGTTCTTGTTTTTCAAAATCAGTTTTTGATTTAATTTTTAATGTTTCACTTTGTATTTATGAAGTTCAAAAAAAGCACTTTGTTCATTTTTTTCCCTGCTTTATAGCTTAATGAAGTATTAAAAATTAAAGAAATAAATTTTGAGAAAAGTAAAAACAAATTTAAGTATTCTGCATTTTTTAGCTGAAAAAGTTTTCGCCTTCGCTTTATGGATCATCAAAATTGGGATGGCAAGTCTTCGGACCACCCTTAGGGGCGAGTCCCAAACTGTCGCCAATTGCTGATAGCATAGCACAAGTGCAACATAAAACTAAATCGACCTCTGTATTTTTTAATTATGAAAATAAAATTATTTAAAAAAATCATCGAGTCATTTTCATAACAATTTTTCCAATATAATTAAAGGGGATTCACCTGCTGTTAATACTATGTGGAGAGTCTCCGAGAGCTATCGAGTATTGAATGCACACAGATACCTTATTTATATTGATTACTCAACTATTATTCATGCATAACAGCAGAAAAACTCTTCTACAGGCCTATTTTATGCATTAAAATATAAAAATACCTTAAAATTTAACCATCAGTATTTTCATGCTTTGTATTTTTAGGTTAAATTTAGTGTATTTTATTGTTTGTGTCTGAAAAAGTTTATATTTTTTCTTCAATTCAATGCTTTTGTTTTAATCAATAAATATCTTCTTTTACAATGGATAAAAAGTTTGCAGAATTAAAATTATTCTGATGAGTAAAACTGTAAACATTTGAATCATCAATAAAATTTCTCAGATTCAAGTATGGTCTTAAAAACCCATAATGGGGTTCGCACTAGAAAAAAATATTGAGGAGTGAGATTCTCAAACTCTAATAAAAAAAATGCATATAAGGAAAATCAAACACTGAACTACACATAAGAATCGCTTACATGAAATCAACTTGTAAATAAACATTGAGGCACTTGTAAAGTGGTCTAATATGAATGAAAGAAAAATTATAAATTGTAAACCAAAAAGCTTTGAATAGTAATAAACAAATTTCACTTATATTACTTACCTTTTTTTTTTTATTTTGGTAAGTTATGTTTTTATTTTCAGATCAGTATAAGCTTAATGTAGTTTTACATGCTATAGTGATACTTATATCTCCAGAAAAAGAATATTGCTTTAAATAGTTTACAATATAAAGTAATAATCTAAAAAGTTTAATATTTTTCATGTCTGCCAATAAATGACTTAAAATATATGCTTGTACAATATTCAAATTGATCTGGTTACAGTCTTCCTTTTTTGTTTTTCATTTCAAATTTAAAAAAAATTACCATCTGTGTATAACTCTTTAAAGACCTGATTAAAAACTTTTAAGTTTAAATGACAAATGAAAATCAAACATATCGAGGCGGTTAGAATAATGTGTATATTCTATATCAAATGATATTAATCTTTTTCTAATATTTCTGGCATTTTAGTATTTTGCTAAAGCTTTTCTTCTCATTCTAGTTTTTTGCTAAAGAAAATTTTTACTCAACTTAAACCCTGCAATTCATTGTTTTAAGGCAATGATATTTTAGATGTTGATCAATGGTTAATCAAGACAGATGGAAACTACGCTATCCAAAATTATCGTTTGTAACAACAATTTTTATGTTACACAAGTTTGTTGAGACAGCTCTGCCTATATTACCATAAAACAATGCAGTCACTATATATGTTTATATATTGCTTAATATTTTGAAACGCCGACTGATTCAAGATCCTCCGTTTCGTAACAATCTCTAGTATTTAAAAAATAAATAAATAAATAAACGTACTTTAAAGTTTTAACATAAAAATAACCGATGCAGAAACAATATATCTCAGTATTCTCCGAAAAGTGCTGTTTTCAAAATAAAATAATAACAAGCGCAGGGATACAGTGTAAAAGTAAATAACTAGCATCTAGAGAACGCCGGATCTAGATGATGTACGCATGCGCTTCAAAGACCATGGACCATGGTATAAATTTGTGTGCATGCGTGATTTAAACTTTTTCGCTTTAAAACTTTTTTAATTTATTGTGAATAACGATGAAATAGAATATCTATAATTAAAAATTACTTCTTCTTATTTTAAATATTATCTAATTGACTGCATTTACGTTGGTCAGCCAACCAACGTGAGCAACTGAAGCCTTGAAAGCAAGAAGTAATAACCGCATCACGTCCTTTTTAGCCGAAGAAAAGCATGCAATTGGCGGAGTAATATAGTTCTATTTTTAAAATAACTTTTATAAAAAACAAGAGTTTTCCTGAAAAAAACAAAGACGTTACTATATTCAGAAAGATCCTATTAACAACATATATTAATTATATGAAAATCCTTCGAGCCGTTTTAGAGATATTTTTCAGAATTTGAGTCCATTACTCCAACCGTTTTCCCATTTTGGCTTTAAATTGAGATTCAGATCTCAAAACATACTGCATGTAGAAATATAAAAATTTCAGGATAGATTAAGACCGAAGATAAAAGACTATTTTGAAAAGATCAGAACAAAATATGGCATATTTGCTGAGATATTAAGTGTCGGCTTTTACAAATCTCTTTGAAGTCAAACTAGCCGTATATATGAGTTCGCAGCGTCAGTTTGGGCTTCCGCTTGCGTCACTTGAAAAACTGCCGTTTTTCATGATAGTGCCCTTTTTGAATTATTGAGAATATTATAGTGCCCCTTTTGAGAATATTAAAGTGCACTTTTATCGAGTTCCCGCCAGCGGCCCTTTTGTTCTAGAGTCAACACTATAATAAACTTGCCAAAGCATATTATGGTTTATGTCTATTCAGATTCTTCAAATCACAAAGGAATAAAAGTATTCCCCATATTTCTACGGTTATTTGATCCAGAATATGGAATCACTATTGAAATTGCCATGATATCATTAAGGTGGTGCTACAGTTGATACGCAGTGGGTTGACGTGTGCTCTCATTTTTGCATGAGTAATATATATTCCTCATAAAAATAGGCCCACCAGTGACTGAGAGGTTTTGTCCTCGAGGCTGGTATACGTGAGGTGCTGGGTTTGATACCTGGTCGCGCTTGTTGGCTTAGCCGTTAGGCGTTTTCGTGGTTTTCTCAGAAACTAGCGTAAATATGGATAACCTCTTAGAAAGATCCCACGGAGGACTCTACTACTCAGGCCTAGAGCCTTTGTGCGGACAATTGGCCTTAATGATAACACTACCACCTCCTCACAAAAATATGAAAAGTTAGTTGAATTCATTTTATGTCCTCCTGGCAAAAGCGCTCCCACAAAACTCAAAAGCTCTGTTCACATGAAGCAACTTCAACCCGTGTCAAAACGACCCGGGAATTTGAAAAGTGGGGTTTTACAGAGTCAAAATTTAGGCTGTTCACACTATCAACCCTGGTTAAAAATCACTGTATCAGCGTCATACGTTTCTTGAATTCTGATTGGCTGTTTGCAAGATTAACGCATGAGTTCGTAGAAAAGAAGCGAAACCGTATTGTCCGCGAAAACGTGAATTTAATTTCATGTTTGACTTTGACAGCAGCTGAGAATAAAAGGATTACATACATTATTTAATTTTAGGATTATATATTTTATATTATTCTTCATTATTAATATTTAATTTTACATTAAGTTTTTAATGCAAATTTAATATTACAAACAAATCATTCTGAATTTAATTTTTTAAACATGAAAATTTCAGTATCTTTTTTATATGTAGTAAATATATATATATATATATATATATATATATATTATGTATTAGAAATTTAATTATTAATATTATTTTGAATATTAAGATTGTAAACGGGATCGGGAAATAAAATAAGTTTTGATATTAGTTTTATTTATATTGTTATTACAATTAAACTTATAAATGTCAATTGAAATACTAATATAATTAACTTTACAATACTTTGATTTTAAATTAGATAGAATAAATTATGCATTATAATTATATTAAATCTAAATGCATTAAATAATAAAATAAATGATTAAACTTTTAATTCAGATTTTATTACCTTAAAGATTTAAAGTAATATTACTACATTAATAAATACTAGGTCAGATACTTATTTCATTTCTTGCTATCATAACTAATAGATATTCTTAAAAATATTTCAACATAAATCTTTCATAAATCTTTATCTTTTATTATGCATCAAAATAAGAATTCATAAAAAAAGAAAAGAAAAAAGTATTCTTGTGCATCTGTAATAAAAACTATAAATTAGATTTTTGTGCATATATATTTTATTATTAAAACTCCTTTTGTAATTAAAAATATTCTGTAACCAAAAGTATTAAAACCAAAATTCAATAGAAAATCACGGAACCTCTTAAATAATCCGAAACTAAAACCCAAACCTCTTAAAATAATTTCGTGGAGGGCATTCCACCTAGGCCTAGAGCCCTTGTGATATCAATCAGCCTTAATGCTCACACCACCACTTGATTTTTTTTTATATTAAATATGCCGATAATTATATATATATATATATATATAATAAAGATGATCTATTAAGCATATTAGAAGCCAAGCAACAGATACAAGATCACTGAAACACCAATGACCAATAAGATAAATAAAAAAAAAAAAAAAAAAAAAATCATCAGTGGATGAAATACATTAATGTAAAGAAACCAGATCTATTAATTAACAGTCTGCAAAAACAAACGAATCAATAAAGTAAAACAACAATCTATTGTGATCTATTAAGCATATTAGAAGCCAAGCAACAGATACAAGATCACTGAAACACCAATGACCAATAAGATAAATAAAAAAAAAAAAAAAAAAAAAAAAATCATCAGTGGATGAAATACATTAATATATGTGTGTGTGTGTGTGTGTGTGTGTGTGTAAGAACAGTAGCAATGGGATACAATTACCTATAAAAGAAAATTTTCAATGAAATCTCTAATATAGTAAAATATAAAACAGATTATGAAATATATATTATTCAAATCTGTTCCCAAATAATTTATCTATTTATAACCCACTTCTAAAGTTAAATTTTATACGTGAACTCAAGATATAGGTATTATAAATTTGTTCTGTTTATATAATTAAAATTGCTTCTCTTCCTCCTACCAGGAAAAAAATATATATAGTTCTTATAACTCTTATTAACCCAACAAAATTCGATATATTGGCCATACTATTAGGCGAATAAATATGGGTATTGGGTTCGAACCATTGTCGGTCTGATCTTAATAGCTTTCCGTTGTTTTCCCTAAAACTTCCATGAGTATGAGCTAGTTTCCCTTAGAAAGTCCCCCTAAAAGACATTCCACCCAGTCCAGGCTCTAGTTGTGGACAATGGATTTTAAATATTTTACAGCAACTCAGAAATATTTTATAAATACATTTGGTTATTTAAAATATTTAAAAATTTATTATTTATTACTTTGTAGATTCATTGGTAAGTTAAATCTTTATATATATATTAAAGATTGACTGATAAATTAATTTCTTAAAATGATTATATATGTATGCATATATATATATATATATATATTGTTTGAATGCTGGAAATTAAATGAAAAAAATTAATATGCAAACATAAAAACATTTTTCAAAAATTATTTTATCAATTAATAGAGAAAGCAATATTCAAACAACATGTTTAGAATATATTGTTAAATAAATTATAATGATGTAAAATAAAGAGAAAAGGTTAAAAATTGTTTAGCAGGATTAATTTTTAAAAATATATATAAATTTTTAATTTAATTTTATTGAATTTAAATAGTTTTTGAGAAATTTTAATACCTAATATTGTTATATTCCAATGCATATGCATACAAAATGTTCATAATTCTAAGAAGTTATTTACAAAGGAAAAAAAAAATGTGTCTACCATTTCCTTAAATAACCTTTATAATACAAAAAAATTATTCATATTGTAAAACAATATTAATTTACTATATGTTAGTTTACTGAGAATTTTAGAAATTTCAATAAAAAAGGAAAAAAGAAAAGTGCAAAACACTGTGCCGTTTTATATTTTTCATTTTTATAATATCCACGCATTATTTTAAATTCCTTCCTCTAGTATTATTATTCTTCAATTAACTTCACAGAACAATACGCACACACAAAATAATAACAATAAAAAAATAAAATAAATAAATAAAAAAGAACGCAGTTTATCTCTTGAAAATAGTGCGCAATTCCCTGTCCCAGTATTGAAACAGAAAGAAACAAGCGAAAAGCATTCTGGGTAATTCGCGGGTTATTCCCTCTTATCCCCTAGTATATTGCGGGGTTGATTTCGGAGGAAAAATGACCCTGGTCTAACCCTGCTTTTACGCGGGATGGAAGAATGTGAACAGCTTCGCGAAGATTGACGTGGGTTTGACCCGGGTAGAAACTGCTCATGTGAACGGGGCTAAAGCGACTTTTGTCTTCAATGAACAAAATGTAGACGTGTGAAAAAATCCCCTTTATGTACCTACTTAAAAAACTTATTAACTACTAAGATTAATTTAAGTTATATACTTGTGAGAACTTTTATAAAATGTTGATAAAGAATGACGACTGTTTGTTAAAACAAATCGTTTCATCTGCCGAATATTAATTTTATTTTTTCATTTGCCAATTTTATTTTTTCTTTTATGATTTTAATAAAAAAAATGTCTACCAACTTATTTTATGTAACTGAATGAAAGTACCTACCACAAAAAAAAAAAAAAAAAAAGTTGTTGTCTATAGCAAAAATTAATAATTAAAAAGCAAATCTATATTGTTCAGTGACACCTATAAAAATTGGGGATTTTTCCTCTCGTATCCATATATTTATGTTATTAATTTAAATTCAGGTATGCTGATCCAAATTCATCATTTGAGATAAAAAAGTTTCCACCACTTGTGTGAAGTAGCTTTTGAATAGGTTTTTATAATAATTTTCATTTAATTTTGTGTCCTCTAAAATGACCTCTTTTTCAAAATTTGAATGTCTTCTATTTTCTTATTAAAAAAAAAAAAAAACGTTGCATAATTTTTCTTCTTTTTCCAATAAAAAAAACCTCGTCACCTTATACGTAAAAAATAGAGTAAGTTAATCATATTTGCGACGAGTAACATTTTTTTCCAGCAAGTGTAATCTAAGTTGAAATTTTGGGCCCTGACCTAGCTTTTTTTTTTTTTTTTTTTTTTTTTTACCACATTATTTTATAAAAGTAAAAAATAAAAATAAAAAAAGTAACAGAAAACATGGAATTTTAGATTTGGATTTGATATATTATAATTATTATAATCCTTGTAAAATATTTCATTTACATACTATATTATAGGAATTTAACTTAAAAAAAATCTTAATCAATTCAAAATTTTTTACAGCTTAACATTTTGTAATATGTATATATATATATATATATTATATATACTAGAAAATTAATGAGCAAATTAATCAATTAATTCTTCTCTTTTTTTTTTTTTTTTTCTTTCAGGATTTTTCAATCTATAGTTTAAATGATTTATCAATTAGTAAAAAAAAAAAAAAAAAATCACAAATATTTGCATATGATTATGATATTATCTATCATTTTTATGAAAGTAAAGAAAAATGTTTTTGTTGTTGCAATCACTTATTAAAACAAAACCAATTTTGAAAGTTAACGTATCAACTTGAAAACAATGTGAATTGAATGAATATTTTTGATAAACAAATATTATATAAAATACAAATACCTAAATAAGTAACTCATTTAATATATATATTAAAGAAAGAAAAATATATTATTATTGTAAGTCTATTTTGGACACTAATTGCCGATAGATGGAGCCAAATTACCTATTTGAGATTGAATATTTCAAATGGAAGCGAAGTCTGTATGCGTCCACGAACATTCCAAACCGGATTACATTCTTTTCTTTTGAGCGATGCGAAAGAAAAGAGTGTAATCTGTGAGGTAATATAGTTTCATTTTTAAAGTGAAATATATAAAAAACAAGAGTTTTTTGAGAAAAATGGGGCACATCATGCTTCTCAGACAAAAGAAATTAATATCCTATATGAATTTTAAAATAATTTCCCGAGCCTTTGAGAAAAAAAAAAAAAGTTACTCCATTACACATTTTTCCTTTCAAGTCTTAAATTGCAATTCCTGATCTCAAAATACTCTGAATGTTGAAGTGTAAAACTTTCAGGATAGCATCAGGCAGAAGATAAAAGATTATTCTGAAAACATCAGATCAAAATATCTCCTATTTGCTGAGATATTAAATGTCGGCGTTTCCAAATTCCTTTGATGTTAAATTAGCTGTATATATAGTGTGTCGCTGCTAAGCTTCATTTGAGCTTTGCTAAGTCACAGAGACACTGTCACGTCTCATGATCTATGTTTTTTCAAAGTACAATCCTTTGTATTATACTGCTACCAGTGAAACTACTGACACAGCTTGACAATGCATTAAAATAACCTTGAAAGTAATTTTGACAGTGTTTTCGAAAGATTTACTCATTTCAGAGTTGAAAAAGAATAGTGGTACTTTGAAGCAAATCTCCTAAATTTTCTTCGGCAGGTAAGGGGTTAACCATGGTTTTGCAGGATTGGCTACTTTCTGGTTGAATATCATCTAGTCAACATAATAAAATCAGGGGTCTGTCCAGTGGCGTCGCCAGAAAAATTTTCAGGAGGGGGCAAACTTTAAATTGCAAAATTTCAGCATGTTTTTAAAAATTCAGTTTAAATGATTGGCTGGTTGATTGAGGAGATTGTGTAAGCCTGTGTATAAGCATTTACTTCAACAATATTTTATGCATGCAGTTTAAGCTAAAACATTTTACTTATAGAAATGATACAGCTTATTCTAAAGCAACACTAATCCAAAAAAACGTACTGTCAAGTCGATTTTGCAGGGAAATGTTAGAGACAACCTATAAATTCAGGTGGAGTCGGTTTAACTCTAATTGGCTCTGTGACATAAATTTTATTTGGTCATTTGAATTCTAATGACACAGCTTTAAAGCTTTAATTGTAACTTCTTAAAATATTTTTTTAATTATAAAATTTTCCAGGAGGGGGCAAGTGGTCCCCCTTGCCCTTATGTGCCGACGTCCATGGGTCTGTCCAGACTTTTCAGACAGGGTCCTGTTTTTGTGAAATTGTGAAAAACTCTACACGTATTTTTGTGAATTTAAATTTTGTGTGAAAATAAAGTTCTGAACTTTTCGGCTAGGGGCCTCTTTTTGTGAAATTGAGAAAAATGTAATTTTTCAAAATAAAATTATAATTAAAGTTTCATTTTAGACAATGACAGTTCATTTTTATAGAACTAAACTTTAATATATGCATAGAAGCCCTTAATAAATTAGAAATTGAATATCAGCTTTTCGGGGAAATACAACAAAACATCTGATTTTTCATAGGCAGCCTGTTTGTTTCATGAAAGATTAGTTTTTAAAATGAAATAGATTTATCAAAGGTCTATTTTTCAGGATAAACAATTTTGTGAAGGGTCCTGTTTTAGGATAAACAATTTTGTGAAGGGTCCTGTTTTAGGATGAATAATTTTGTGAAGGGTCCTTTAAAGGACCCAGATTTGCCTCTGGACAAACCCCTGTAAATAAATAAATATTTTTAGTGCAAGAACTTGAGGAATAATTTTATGCCTTGATGTTAATATGTTGTGCAATTTAAAATTAGTCATATTTTTATAATTTTGTTAATTTCTCCAAAATTTTTCTTTTTTCTAAGTGAACAAAGAAAAAAAAAATAAATAAATAAAAAGATTTCGATATTTTTGCTCATCAGTGTAGTTTTTTGAATTGCATTGGTTTAATGAGCATGTTACACAAGAGTGTGATATACAAAAAATTGTGGAATGTAAATGTATATAGGTAATGGAAATCATGGAAAGTTGTCAAAATTAGTCGTGGAAATCATGGAAAAATCGGGGAACTTTTTTTCTAAATTTTTGTAGCCACCCTTTTTAAAAGAGATTCACATTGTAACAGAAGAATACAGCTGTTAACTTGTTGTTTGATATTAGCAAGTTTGTTTTTTCAGTAGATTTTTTTTAAAAGAAAATAAATGTTCAAATCCCCCCCCCCCCCACTCCCAACATCATTCGCACGTTCGGACATATTCTACGCCCCTGCTTTAAAAACAAAAAAACTTACTTTGAAGGCTTCATCCTTAATATTTTCAAAGAGCTTATACATAAGCTCTCATACCAAGACCTATACGTAAGCTGAAACAGAAAGAGCAAGTACTAAAATACGTAAAATGCTTTTTTGCAGAAAAAAACTTTCAGAAAATTATAATTTTTTTTTTGTTTGTTTTTCATCCATTTTATAAAACATGAAAGAATAAATTAATAATAAAAGTTAATTAATATTGTTTGATTTAATTAATAATAGCGTTTGGTTAAATAAATCTCCTTTTGTTTCATTTTAAAAACCATTTGACAAATTGGTAAATAAGAATTTTTTCTATTATTTGTTCTTTTTTAAATAAGTTAAAAAGAAATTTGTAAAGATATATTCGTTAATGTTTTTGCATTTATGTAGAGACATAAATTGAAAAACTTTCTGCGAACTCAAAATATCAATTAAGGCTATCTACAAAGGAGACACAACAGATAAAAGATTGAATAAATTGTAAAACAATAAATATATAAATAAAGCATAAAATAATTGAAAGTAAAGACATGTGTCTTTATTTTTATGCTATATTTTATTTTAGATGTTTGTATGTATATATTGCTCAAATCTAGAAAACCATTTTTGAAGCTGTACATCTATGCATGTACCTACAGCATTATGTTTTGTATTGTAGTATTATAATCACAATAAATAATTTTAAATTCTGTATACCTGAGTAGACCACTTCGGAAACTAAAACTAAATAAATATATGTGCCATTAATAAAAAAGCACCACAAAACTGGCGTTGTAAAAAATATTACTTACAAACTTTGAATAAACACCATAAAATGCAATAAACTCGCAACAATTGTTTCGGGTTGAAAAAACACACGACCCTTCATCAAGCGAATAAAGTAAGCACGAGTGCTGCAGTCAAAGCGGGTTAATATATGTGCCATTGACACCTGACTTTCACATATGTTTGTTCTAACTCCTGATCCTAAATTAAAAAAATACAAGTTTATTCATAACTATGTGTGTTTTATTAAATATGTTACGTAAGATATTATATTTTTTATTACAGCACCAGCTATTCATATTATTTGAACATGCATCTGGATTTGCTCTATTTCGGACTACTGAATTTGAAGAAGTTGCCATGTTTCTTCCTCAAGTTAGAGAGAGTATTTTAAATATAAGTAAATTCAGGAGCAATGTCTTTTTTGTTGTTTTTCAATCTTTTAAGGATAAAAAAGATGCCCTTCAAAATATGTTGAAGTCAGCTGCAGGTATTTAGATACAATTTTAATTTAAATAGTTTCTTTTTACATCTGTTAACAAAATGGCTTGTTATGAATGAGCAAATTTGCATGTTGCTCATTTGGATAAGTAATGAAACAAAAAATTAAATTTAAAATACAGTGAGTTCCTAAATAAAGTACTGTTTGTAAAAATGTTAATGTAATGTTGTTGTTTTCATAATTATGTAATGTATAAAATATTGTCAGTTATAAATTTTATTTCACTCTATTAAGATGCTTTTATAGTATCATTATAATTATAATCATATTATTATCTATACAGAATCTAATTATGTTGATTAGCCATTTTATTTTTATTTTTTAATCATAACTCAAAATTTAAGATATTTAAATTGTATCGTAAAATTTGTTTTTATATGATAATATTTTGATTATTTTCTGTGACTAACAATGTTTATTGCACCTTTGCTCTAAAAATTTAAATTGTAACAACTTCATTTTTTTGTTGTATCAAAAAAAAAAGGGGGGGGGGGAGGAGGAGTAAATTCCCTTCGATTTTCCAAACATTTAGTAATTAACTTATATTTATGTAAATTTTAATCTTAAAATAATTCAGTAAATAAACAAAAGGGAAAATCATAATAGAGTTTCTGAATATTCTCTTCAAGTTGTATATTTGTACAATGTAGATCATAATGTATCCAATTTTTTGTTTTTGTTCCTTTTAAATTGTAAGTATACTCAATTTCTAGTGACAATCAATCTATTGAAAAAATTCTAAAATATGTTGTAAGTTTCATTCTCTTTTTAAATAATTTAATATGTTTCAGATAAACCATAGGACATATTATATATAAATTCTTTCTTGCTTCCCTATGTTCTTTAACCACATATCTTGCGACCATGGGAATCTCTGCACAAATATGGACTCAACGAGTGTGTTAAAATAGGGGTGATAACTTTTGTCGTTGAGAGAAAATAAGCGAAAGGGAACACAGATTGATTGGACGTTTACCAAATCATAACCTGTTGGTCTTTTGGCACCCCTCCAAGAATTTGGAATTGTCTTCACTGCTAAGCATAGGAAACGTGGTTATACTGTACATAGCTATAATTAATCTAATATGCACATTGTTTCTCGATAAGGATCATACTTTAGTAAAGCAGTGTAACATACATCAGTTTCTTCTGTTTTAAACAGTTTAATATTACTGAAACAAATTTTAAGTAATTTGAGTTCATATATTATAATGTGTAAAAATTCTACTATTTTGTAAAAAAAACAACAAAAAAAAAACCCCCCTACAATTCTTACATTTTTGAAAATCTATATAGTTCTTTGTGTGATGATGACCTGTGATATGCTTTTCCCAATTTGATCTTAATTAAATGTAAAATTTACTTGCTAGAACACTTCAAATAATTTGAGCCTATAAGCCTTAATGCAAAAAGAAAAAAAAAAAAAAATTAGGTCCCTCTAAAAGAAATATTAGTCATGAACAGAGACTGACAAAAGTTCCAATATCTTAAGAGCCAGGGAAAAATTTCTAGGAGCCACAGTAGTTAGTATACTACATCACAGATATGACAAAACATAGAGAGGCTAGGAGCCATATTTTATTATTCTGTAATTAATAGAGGTCATTCATGTTTTATTTTGAATTGAACTATTTAATAAAAAATATTGTAAATATATGAACATGTTTCTTTAGTCTGCAATAACTAGTCACTAATAGGATACTTTTAGTCGCTCGAGCAACCTGGCACCTATCGGATCTTGGTCATGAAAATTTATACTGTTGATGCAATAAATGCTCTTTAACAAATTTAATCTCAGTCAAATAAAACGTTTAGACTACTTTTGTGTTCACTCATGCTTATACATTACATCACCTTAAAAATGGCTAAAATAAATTCAGGTGACTTCATATATCAAAATCTCATAATAAATTGAAATGTTTCATATTTGCAATATGCTTCCTTTACTTAGGGAATTCTATGATTCAGTTCACTCTTCTCTCTTTTTTACACAACGAATCCTTTACTCTTTTGTAAGCGAAAATGTTGTTTTCGGCAGTGGAATTTTGGCGTTCATCAAGTAGTAGGATACCTGAGATATATCCGAGTATATAATTTTGATTTTGAATTATAAATGATTAAGTTTGAATAATCTTGTATTTAATATATATTACCTAGTAGCAGAAATGGTGCAGCATGGCAGTGAGCGCTGCAGATTGTTTAAAGCTCTGCAGAATATTTAAAGCTCTGCAGATTGTTTAAAGCTCTGCATAATCCAAAAACAAATGCTATGCTTAAAAATACTAACGGAATTTGTACTATGTCTCTACATTTACTTGTAATTGTTGCATATTTTCAATCTATCTTCCTTCTAGATCCTAATTTTACATATTTTATGAATTGCTAATACTTCTTGTGATATCAAACTTGGTTCAGCATTCTTAGATTGCAGATAGTTGCAGAAAATTCTGCTATTGGGAAAATATTTATATTATATAATTGTATACATCATACATTTTTCATGTGTATTAATAAATTTTAAGAATTAAGATTGTCACCAGAAGTGAGAAATTGCTGCAATTTATCTGCCAGTAGTGAGTAAATTATTTTATGAGAGGAGTGAAAATGGAAAATGTGCCAAAACTTTCAATATTTGTTTATTTCTTCACCAAATTTCTTGTTTCTCTCATATTCAATAAAATAAACAAACGTAGAACTAAATTTATTTCTCTCAATCAGGATATGGGCAGATTAATTTAACAAATTTGAAAAAAGAAATGTTTGGCTTTAACAAATACTAAAACTTATTTTATTTCACTTGATTATTCTAATAATATTTTTCTTTATACATGCAAATGTTGTTATGAATTCCTTTTACTTACAAAAATAGTAAACCTGGTCAAACATTTTTAGGTCACAAATAAATTTTACTTTGTTGTAGACTGGTATGGAAAATTTTGCTACTGGGTACATCATGTAAATGTAACTGTTGTTCTATCATAACTTTCAAATTTTATATTGCTAACTGGTAAGAAAAAGTTCCAGCTGGACTGGTAAAATTTTCAGTAAATTCCCCACCCCTGATTGCCACAATTTGTTCTCAAGTTTTAATCACTTGGATATCTACAAGTGAATTATTCCTCTCACAATGATGTGGAATTGCATGACAACTAAAATATGAAATAGATCTTAATAAAATTAATCAGTAAATTTAAATTAGAATAAGGTAAATGTATCAAAGGAAGGAAAGGTAATCTAGAGTGTGAGACATTTCTGTCTATTCATTACTCTTAAAATGTATATATTATCCCCTGAAGTAATTGGAAATTTATATGATAAAATATTTGATGGGGAACAGGTTGGAGTCCACCTATGTCGACTAGTTGCTCCTTATACAGAATCATGCATCATTGTTTCAGCCACAAATAATTGCTATGTTTTTAGAACTAAGAGTCCTATTTCTTTGAAACAAAAAAAATAGCCATCACCATCATTTTCTATTTTCTATAAACTAGTTAAACAAACATAGAAGTAGAAATGAAAGAAATAGCACAAGTAGTTTAGTTTCTTCTAAGAAGCATTGTAACTGTAACACACAAAGATGTTTCTTAAAATATTTATCTATTCACAGATACAGTTGAATGTTACACTCTTTGTAACTTCAAAAAATTCTAAAAGTAATATTGTTTCTCTTTTTGATCATTTTGAATTTTTCATAATGAGATGCAGTAGTCTATTACCAGGCATCTAAGAGTTTATAAATACGTATAGAGTAGTCCAAAAACAGGACACTAATATTAAATTATATTCAGAACAGATTTTTTTTTTTTTAATAACTTTAATTTTTGTTTTATTAATTTAAAATGAACAATTTATAACTTGATTTAAAATAATAATAATGATAATAATAATACAATGTGTTATATATATATATATTAATAGATAATATGAATTTGATAAAAATCATATCATATTGCAGGGATAGGTGTTGTCCTAATTTTCCTACAATTCCTAATTTTTTTTCAGAACTGTCCTAAAATGTCTTATTTTATAATGTATTATCCTAACGTCCCTACTTTTACAGTGTGGAAAAGTGAGGCTAAACTCAATTTGCTGGTGTCTGCAAAACATCACAACTACACTACTATAAATTTTTAAAATGCTGATTGGTGTCTTACTACATTCTAATGAGAGTCTGATTAACAGCGAATATAATTGTAAGATTATTCATGTATTAGCCTATTAGCTAATATGAAATTGAAAAACACTAAGCTATGGAAATTGTAAGTCAAGTAAATGTAGATTTTTATATAATATTTTTAGGGCTGTGCCGATTAATCGATTAATCAGTTCGGTTAATCGATCAATGCTTAGTCCCGATCAATTTTTTTAATCGAGTTAATCGGATCGATTAATTCGATTAAAATTTTTCAAAATCCGATTAAAATTTTCAAGCTACGAATTAAAGTAAAAATGCTGTTCTGCCTACAAAATATTTTTTCACATATTTTGCTAACAAACATTCTAAGAAACATCATCAAATAATGAAAAAGCAAAAAAATAAAATAAATAAATAAATAACAATAAAGCCTCTCAAAAGAAGTTGTTGCACTTTTGTTGATAGAGAAAAGGGAGAGGAGAGTTATTAAACAAAATGCCGCTTCACGTGCATGCTGGAGCAACATCACTTGTCTATAGCCTTCTACAGAAAGTATTTGCTAGGGTAATAGTATTTTCAGAAACAAGAAGCTTTCAAAAAATGGAAATTCTAAAGATAAAAAAAGAAAAGGACTGATTGAGATTTTCACTATCCTTCTGATGAAGGAAATGTCAACAGAGTTTCACAATATCTTCAAGCGTTTATTGTCTGTTCAGAATTGCTTATAGTAACTATTGAAGTAGAAACAGAAAATAACATTCTGTGTTCTAGTCCGAAGTGACAAAAATGAACTAAAATATAAGAATTTGAGATTTTTACGATAAAGATACGGAATTTTGAGAATTCGTTTAAAAATAGTGACAAGCGAGATGGACAAGGCCTGCAAATATAAAACTAAAAAATGTGTAATTTCATTTAATGTTTCTTTCAAAATGAATTAAAAAATTAATTTATTTAAAAAAAAAAATTGAATAAGTGAAAATATTTATATAAAATTAACACTTAAAGTCACCAATTATTTCTCTGAAAATTGATTTAAATTTCAGCTATGAAACGGATATAATTGATAAGACAAAAATTTTCAGTCAAACTTATGAATAATATATATATATATATATATATATATATATACACAATATGAGAGTTTTATTCATCATTGAAATGAAATTATATAAAGAAAAATGGAAACCGATTAAAAATCCGATTAATCGATTAATGAAGTACGATTAACCCAGTTAAAACTCTTAATCGATTCCCACCCCTAAATATTTTTAACAATTAGGGTACCACAGAATCACAATTAATGACATTTTTATGATGTTTATAGTAAATAGTTACATGAGCTCAATTTTCTTAAATCTTTCCATATTTATAAAAAAAAAAAAAATCATAAAAATGTCCTTTATTGTGATTTTGTGGTATCTCCTCTGTTTGATTCTTGGAAATATTGTATAAAATCTACATTTTCTTGATTTTCACAGCTCAGTATTTGCTTATTTCCCGTTGGTTAAAACCTTCATATTCCCACCATTCTAATGTCTGTTAAATTGACTCTAGAATCCATTCCCTGTCTATGTATAGGAACAATAATCTGTTTTGTTATTCTGCACTGATGACGATATTCTTAAATCTTAACATTACCGAAACTGCAGTATACATTTTTTTTTACTTTCTTCTATATGTAATATAGAGAACTGTGTTCTGAACGCAATTTGAAAATGTTTAGAAAATGTCTGTCGGTGTGTATCACGATTTTTGTGGACACTGTATCTCACGAACCAATGAACGAAATTTAACCAAACTTGGTATGTAGTTGGACCCAGACATAAACTGATGCTAATTAGATTTGGGGATCAATCGCTCAACAGGTGGTGTTGTAATCACATTTTTTCTAAACTTTTAACATTGCAGTATAGGACAAAATTTTGTATAAATGTACATAATGAGAGTTATTTTAAACTTGTGATTGTAAAATTAATATGAATTATTGATAATGGTAATAGTTAACTAGGAAAAAAAAATTGTGCATGTAGGGGCTTCGCTTCCCCCCTTGGGGGAAAAGAACCCCCCCCCCAAAAAAAAAAAAATAAAAATAAAAATAAATAAATAAATAAATAAATATAAATAAAAGTAAAATTTTCAAGATGGGTATCTTTCGAAAGGTCTCATCAATACCTTTAAAACGAAAGATCTGTGATAATTTAAAACAAAGTTATCGATTTTTTTAAACTTTTATTGAAAAAACAAAAAAAAAAAAGGTAATTTTTTTTTTTTTTTTTTTTTTTTTTTAATATTGAGAATAAAATGGACTTTTTTTGGATAAGATAATGCATTTGGTAGTGTTAAGACAACCTTTATGGCTGAAAAATGTGGCATTGTATACCTTACAATGAACAGAATATTAGTCTTCCACAATGGCAGAACACCATGTGCTAATCAATGTTTCTTTTTTTTTTCTTTTCTTTTTTTGTAACTATGCTTGGGCAAGAATTTTGTTTTCCGAGAAGCAACTTTTAATGCAAATATATATATATATACACATACAAAATCAATTCCCATAGGCGAACTTGAATAATTATCACAAAAATTTTAATTAGAACAACAAAGCACCCTTGAACATTTACAAAAGTAATATATGCACCTGCATGCATGTAAAAGAAAGCAGAGGCTAGGGAGAGCAAATATTTTTTCAACATCATACAATATCTATGTGGACACAAAATCCAAATTACTGAAAAAATATAAAACTGACTTGATGCTACACAGGTACAGTAAATTAAATTATACCAATGTTAAAAACACCAATATAAACTAGTATGATGTGGCCACCACATGACTTTCTTCTATATTTTCCTATACAAATTCACTCAGTAAAAATAATTTATTAAAATTATTATTTAAAAAAAATTATCTTCCATGATAATGCAGACGATTTCCATATTAGAGAAGTAGTATAACACTAATCAGAAAAAGAAAAAAAAAAAAAATAAATAAATAAATAGGGTAGGTGCTCCAGTGATTGGCATGCTCCAGTAATTGACATCTATCTCGAAATAATTAATGAATAAGAAAAATAATAAAATAATATATTTTACATGTAAGAATTTTAACATTTTATATCAAACACTGGAGCATAGGGTGCTAATAACTGGTAAAATGAAAAACTAGCAGTGTCGAACACTGAAACATAGGGTGCCAATTACTAATAAAAGGAAAACTGGCAGTGTCAATTACTGGAACATTGAGTGGGTGTCAAATAAAAATTCATTAAAAAAAATAATTGTTATCAAATGTATATATTTTAACATATATGTGGTTCTGAATGTCTTTCATTCCATATGTATTAACTTAAGATTTCTAAAAATATTTTCTGATGACTAGAACATTGAAAACATCAGAGATTGCTCAAAAAGTTTCAATCACTGGTGCACTTAACCTATATATATATATGTATATTGTGAAATATTCATTGATTTGGTGGTACTATCATTTGAAAAATGCTATTTTTTATTTTTTTCATTTATCTCAAAAATAGGCTAATTTTATTAATTTTGCAACAGACACCATATTTTTAAAACTGTGTTTTATCATTGTTTACATTTGACAACCATTTTCAGAAATTTATCATGGTCACCAAAGAAAAAAGAAAATTCATTTTTATTTTATTATTACCTTTTGTTCGATTTATGTCATTTGCTTATAAAGTTTTTATTCTTAACAAATGAATAAATTGCTATTAATTTTATTATTATGCCATGATAACTATATTTCATCTGACTATTTTGTATATTTATTTATTATAGGTGAAATGAGTAGTGATCTGCAGCTTTTTCTGGAAAATAATGTACCAAGATCAAAAAAGTCTAAACAGCCTGTAGTGCTAGGTGTTGAAGATTCAGATTTTGCTTTAGAGATTTCAGAAAAATTAGGAATCAAATGTTTATCTTCAGGACTTGTAATAGAAATTATCAGAGGTAAATATATATCTATATACATTAAGACTTGGCAGTACTTAAAAAAAAAAAAGAAAAAAAAAAAAAAATTCAAATTGTTATAATAATGAGAAAAAAAAAAAGATATATTGTGAATTCAATGAGTAATATTTTTAAATATAATGTTTTAAGAGCAGACAATACCTAATCTTGCCAGCAGCCTTGGCCCATGTTATTCTGTGGGAAAATTTGTTTACATAATTACTTATTACCTAATGAATATTTTTCAATTCTGTTTTCACATTTAGAAAATTCATAAGCGTTAAATTAGTACTTGTTTTCCAAAAATTGATTTTTTAAAATTTTAGTACTTCATTTTGCGAGTAGAAAATGCGAAAAATGCATTTTGTAAAAAATCGCATTTTTGAACTCAAAATTAAAATGTAAAAATTTAAAAAAAAAATGAATTTTTAAAAAATTAGTACTCATTTAACGGTTATGAATTTTCTGACTGCGAAAACAGAATTAAAAAATATACATTAGGTAATGTGTAATTGTCGCAACAAATTTTCCCATAGAATAACATTGGCCACGGCTGTCCGCGGGATTAGGTATTGTCCCCTTTTAATTTTCTTTCAAGCATACTTGTGTGTCATGCTGCATACCTGCCAACTCTCCGTTATTTCAACGGAGACTCCGTTATTTTGGCATTGCCTTCCAGTCTCCATTATTCTCAAACATTTCTCCATTATTCTGAAGATTTTAAAGTTATACCTATAATTTATTTAAAACTTCAGCAAAGCTTCATTTTTTTTAAGCAAGATTTTGCTTTTGCTGAAAAAAGTTCTCATGAATCTCTATTACTATTTTTAATTAATAATTACTTGATTTTTATTTAATAATTAAATTTAACTTACCTGTATAACTTTTTGATAATTTAAGCCATGGATTAAGCTGTTAAAATATTGTCATATGTCAAAAACACATCAATATTTTCTAGGCCTGAAAATGCCGCTTATAAAATCTCCGTTATTTTGATTCTTCAATGTTGGCAGGTATGCATGTTGTAAAGTACTTGATTAAAAATCTTGTGTGTGAACAAGAACCACATTAATTCTATTACCAATATTACTTACATTATGAATTTTTTGGAGATAAACTTTAACAAATTAATTAAATATCAACCGATATTTTTATTGCAACCATAATTTACTAAGACATATGATCGGGCATCTAAAAGGGGGAGATAATATAACAAGTTTAAAGGAAATTCTTACAGCTTTTTTTTTTTTTTTTTTTTTTTTTTTTTTGAGAGACCAGCTTTCAGTCCCATCTCACACTGTTTTTTCCGATTCTCATAAAAACTTGACAAACTCATCTACACACCAGAAACCAATCAATATATATAAAATGGCCTCTAAAGATTAATATCTCACGCAAGTATGAAGAAAATATGCAGATTTAGATAAAATGAAATACTTTCTGCAAATATAGCATAAGATAATTGAAAATAAATACATATATCCTGTTATTTCAATGTCTTTCTTTTTAATGTATAGTATGTACACTGTCAGTTTAAAATATGTATTTTAATTATTTTTTACTTCCATTACCCTACTGCTGTAGGTAATGGAAGTATTATATTTGGTCCAAAAATTGGATATTGAGATTTTACCTGATTTACACGTTTAAAGGTCCCCTGAGTCCAAAAAAGTGGTTTTTGGCAATTGGTAAGTGTGTGTGTGTGTGTATGTATGTGTGGAATCTTCTGGCTATCATATCTCCGAAACTAATAAAGATAGAACTGTAAAACTTCAGAATTAAGACAGGTCTGATGTACAGATGAATTTTCCTAACTTTGGTGAAAATTTGAAAATCCGGAAGTAGGACATCGGAGACCGGAAGTGGGACCGGAAGTCTGTATCTCAAAATCGGCTCTAACGATTTTCTTCAAATTTGCTGTATAAACACTCTATTAGATGCCCTTTCGAATGATGTAGTTGGTTAGTTCAGGAAAATTTATAGGCGTCCTGTATAAATAGCTCAATTTCATGTCTTGCAAGCACATTCCTTTAAAAACGGCTGTGCGGATTTTTTTCAAACTTGCCATATTAACTCACTTTTAAATGTCCTTTTGTGTATAATTATTGTTTTCCGGTCAATAATTGATTTTTTGTAAAAGTTGGTATCTCAGAAACGACTCTAACGATTTTCTCTTTAGGTCACTTTTATGTTTTCTGATCTCATTATCTCTCAAAAATGCATATAATACATGTAATAGTGGGTAATGGAAGTCGTGTGGTTGTTTCACACCAGATTTTCTTTATGAGTCATACTAAAACATTTTCTGCAAAAATAGAAACTTTCCATGAACATTGTGTATATTTATTATGAATGTCTAAAAATCTTTTGAGAAAATTTATGAGATACAACTTCTAAGACTTAAAACTGATCTACCTAATCAAGACGTATATCAATTATCCTGTAATAATCAACTAATACATATAAAAGGACATCTGAAAGGGGGTTTATATAGCAAAATTCAAGAAAATCATTCAAACCATTATTGAGATATAGACTTTGTTTGACTTCTGGTTTTCTAATTGTGGGGCTATCTGTTAATGCAAAAAGCAAAAAAAAAAAAAAACAAATGCAGAGTAGCTGTAATAAGCTCCTTCCCATGTTTGGGAAATTTTCTGACACTGGACATGTGAGCACAAAAGAATTCATATATCTCATTAAAATGGCTTTTAAATTGAAAATATAGACTTAATAAATGAGATTGGACATCATCACCGCATAACAAATCGCCAGTGGGTGCATTCTATCAAAGCTTAGCCGAAACATGAAATTTAAAAATGTCGCAAAATAATTCTTTCAAAAAATCACAAACATTTGTATCTAATTCCAATACGATATGCCAATTTTATACGATAAACACACACAAATGGCCGGCAAGAAAACAAACACAAAGAAACACAAAACCAAAGTTCCGATACGAAAACGTTATCAGTTAAAAGTGCCGATACATTGAACTGCATCATCCAGCTGCGTTCTAAGTTCGTTGAAACAAAACAAAAACAAAGGAAATGAATGGACGAACATGATTACAGGAACATGATATTATTAAGATTCAAGAAACTTTATTATTAAGAAAATCTAAGTATTAAAAACAGTAATAATAATATGTTTGCTGCGTTAAGCAAAAAATAAAATATTTTTGCTAATGTCAGAATGTTATTATTATTATTTTCTTTTATACTTGATAAGTAGGTATACTTCTTTTACCTTTTCTATAATTCATTATTTAAGTTATCAGTACAGTTTATTGGTAAGTTATTTTGTGGTTAAAGGAGGGTAGGGGAATGGAGGTAAATTTTGCAAACGTGATATTTTCGTATTTGGCTGGGGCTGATATCCAGAAAATTCTGATAACCAGAATCAGGTTGGTCCCACGATTGCCTGATAATGGATCCTTTACTGTATTTGAAGTGGAATGTGTGACTAAATTTTGCAATCAATCTGCTTATCTCAAAACTCCTCCTTCCTCAAAAAAAAAAAATCTCATTTTGTTCTCTTAATGCTGATAATTTCAAGGACTTTTTAAAAATGTTACTAGTTTAAAATAATAATAATAATTAGCTATTATACTATATTTTCTCTCACTTTTTTTTTCATCCAGAATACATTGAACTAAATGTTTTCAATTGTTTCTTTACAGCAACTACCCCCTACATAATATTAGTTTTAACACAATCTCAAAAAGAGCTGGTTAAAATTTTATAAACTGTTTTTCATCTACAATAAGATAAAATTTTAATTTGCATCTTTATATAAATTCATTTATGTGGAGACCTATTTTTTTTTTAAAAAAGGGCCCAGATTTTTGGAACTCATAGTTCCCAGGGACCCAGGATTTTGAAACCCGAACGGCATCACTGATTTTCATCATAAAGATGCCAGACCACTTTTGAAATATTATTTAGGACACTGGCATGAATATTACTGACTATGAATTTTCCAATATAAAAATTTCATAAGTTATTTGAAATTAACAAATTTCTTAACATGGCAGAACATGGCAATTTCACATAAACGTCAATTTTGAGGGATATTTTTATCGTAAAGATGTCAGACCACTTTTGAAATATTACTGGCATGAATATTTTTGACGATGAATTTTCCAATATAACAATTTCGTAAGTTATTGAAAATTTACAAATTTCTTAACATGGCAGAATATGGCAAAATTTCCCATAAACGTCAATATTGAGGGATATTTTCATCGTAAAGATGTCAAACCACTTTTGAAATATTATTTAGGATACTGGCATGAATATCGTAGACTATGATTTTTCCAATTAAAAAAATTCGTAAGTTATTTGGAATTTACGATTTGTTTAACATGGCAGAATAGGGCAAAATTGAGCATAAACGTCCATTTTGAGGATCATAAATATATCAGACAACTTCAAAATAACATTTATGATACTTGTTTGAACATGATTGACTACAAATATTCTGATAGGAAAAGTTCGTAAGTTATTCGTAATTCAAGATTTTATCAACATAGCGAAATTGAAAATTTTTCATATAAATAGGAATTTTGAGGATTATTGCATTGGAAATAGTAGCATGAAAACTAAACAACAGAATTAACCCTGATAAAATAAATTAATAGATTAGAATAAGATAAATATATCGAAGTGAGCGGTGGATAGCCTATTAGGCAGGGATTTCATTGTATCACTGTGTCAAGCTTTGGTCAAATTCATTTCTTTTAACATGATTATAATGTCTCTTTTACATGATTATAATAACTAGAAATTTATGAGAACATAAATATGATGGGGAACTGAGTGGAGTCCACCTATACCCAGTGGCGTCGCCAGAAAAATTTTCAGGGGGAGGGCACAACTTGAAAAAATATTTTTTTAAAATAAAAATTCTGATAGCATAGTTTTAAATTTAAAGAAAAAATGCTTAGTATAATTTTCCAGGGGGGGGGGGGGGGAGGGGGGCAAGAGTCCCCCCTTGCCCCATTCTGCCAATGCCCATGCCTATGCCAACTAGTTTTATGTCACAAACCAAATTTTCTGACTGGAATTTTCTAAATATAGACTTGAAAAACCTGGAAAAGTCAAGAAATTTTATTTTTGAAATTGAGTGGGAATTCTGTGTGTGAATATATTGAGTTTATAATGAAATAATGTATAAGAGCATAAAGGTTGTATATAATGGTGACATTTAAATTGCTTTTCACTGTATTAGTTTTTTATGTCTTTTATTAATTCATTGTTATTCATTAATTTATTTTAGTTTCTTTAATAAATTATTTTTCATTTTTCAGGAATCAGATGCCATTTTTATAAATTAATTAAAGGTTACAAACAGGAAGAATTAGCAGTTAAGTCTCAATTGTCATTGGCTCATGAATATTCCAGAGTTAAGCTGAGCTTTAATGTTACTAGACAGGATTGTATGATTATTGAAAGCAATAATTTACTTGATGAATTCGAACATGATATCAGTACTTTGGGAAAGCGTGTAAGGTAAGTCTTAAATAAGCTTTTTTTTTTTTTTTTTTTTCCCTTACGAAGTAAGATAAGATTTTACACTTTTTTGTATAGTAGTTTTATAGTACATGGCTATTTTACATTTTTTGGAATTTTCAGCAAAATAATCATATACTTTTGTTAATGCTTTTCATTTATATCAAGTAGGGCAACTAAAAATAGTGTTGTTGGCATTTTATAAAAATTCTTTTGAGGTTACTAATGATAGTT
The DNA here is from genome assembly GCA_963930645.1 of Salticus scenicus. Taxonomy (NCBI): domain Eukaryota; kingdom Metazoa; phylum Arthropoda; class Arachnida; order Araneae; family Salticidae; genus Salticus; species Salticus scenicus. The sequence continues at coordinate 86,230,066 of OZ005661.1, forward strand.
TTAAATTTATTATTAATGTTAATGTTAGCATGGCGACAAAGTGAGAAGTGTCCTGAAACTTTTAGTAAATTTTGTCCGCTTGCAGGGTTGTCGATTTCAATCTTCAGATGAAGTTAAATGTATATCACAGGCGGAATTAGAAGACATGGCCAAAAATGGATTCCAGACATGCTTCGATGAGCTTTACAGGCAGTGGCAAAAGTGTGTTGTTGCATAAGGATCTTATTTCGAAGGAGGGTGTTTCTGCAATTTAATTCATAATATTTTTTACGTTATAGACTCAGTCCGGGAACTTTTAAATCCTACCTCGTATGTGTAATAGTGGGTAATGGAAGCTGTGTGGCTGTTTCACACCAAATTTTTTTTTTATTGTATCTTTTTTCCCCCCTAGTTTATTAAATTAAGAATTTTATAGTTATTAAATTAATTTGTTATCATTAAATTGTAGGAAATGCATGTTAGATTTTACATTCATTCTTAAAAAACAATTTTTTGTCAATAGTAACCTATTATTACCATGTGCATTATTTTAATAAAAACTCAATACAACTCAATAAAAGCTACAATTATGGAATATTTGCAGAATTTTGAATATAAAAGATTTAAGCTAAAATAAAATTTAATGCACTTTGATATAAAATTTTTTATTCAATGATATCATCGACAAAAGTGTAAAAGAATAAATAAAACTTTATGAAAAAGATAAACATTAAAACAAAATATAAGAATTCAGGTGACAAAAACCTATATTACAGAAATATATAAATAAATGTTTTTTTATTAACATGGCTATGTGAAAACTTATTTAATTAGATGAGATATAACAGAACTTCATATCTCAAAGTACAAATTTTTATTTACAAAGTACAAGTTTTGTCTCTTGTACATTGTTGCAGAAAGAAAATCACAACCTACAAAAAAAGCTGAAAAATCTCATGTTTATTATTATTAACTTGAAATTATTTTTAGATGAAGTAATAATTAATAGTGGAGTATTAATTACTTTTTTAAAGTGGCAATTTTATTTGCAAATATGTATAATGTGACTGAGAAACTATAGTAATAAAAATCTGGTTTAAAAAAAAAAAAAAAAAAATTTTTTTTTTTTTACTTTGTTTTTTGCAGATTCTGCGAACATGGACGTTGATTTATCTTGATTGCTGATGCTGTGACTGAAGGTTATGATTCGATCTTTACAAAATTTTGAATTAATACTTAGTTGGGTCTGGGTTTTAGTATGACAAAGACTGCACCGTTGGAAAGGGGCAAGGTCTTACCCTTTCCTCCCCCCGGTGCCTTATCATGAAAAATCATGGTGTAAACTTTATGAAATTTTAAATTTGGAGTTGAGTGAGTGTTAGTATGACAAAGACTGCACCATTAAAAGAGGAGAGGTCTACCCCCCCCCCCCCATGGCACCTTATCTTGAAAAATTTAGTTATGATCTGAACTTTATGAAATAGGGTCTGATCCCCTATTTTAACTTCTCACAGGAAGTTACAGTCTGAACTTTACAATTTTAAATTTGGATTTTCTTTGGTGTTAGCATGAAGTAAACCACATAATTTAATGGAAAGTGTCTGGACCCCTTCCCACTACAGTATTAGGTATTTTAAAGAAGATCTACACAAAATTTTTAATTTGAACGGTTGGATATAACAAAAATGACTTTGTTTGAATTGGAGGGAAATGAATTATTTAAACTATGAGAAGAAGTAAAGTATTAAAGTGAAAAACATGTGGTGTATTACAGATGATTGGTGCTTGAATAGTTTACATAAGTCACTGACAATTTCAGGGGCCAATCCAGGATTTCAAACTTGATACCTATTTTTGTGAAAATTTTTAACGACATTTTATTTTTGTGAAAAATTGTAGCGCACTCTTTTTCACTATGGAAAAATAAATAAATAAAGTTCCAAACTAAGCAAAGTAATAAAAAGGAAAGAAATATACATTTAAAAGACTTTTTTTTTTTAATAAAGGCGTCATCAAAATTATTTGTTTACAAATACTTATACAAATGCAATACTTGTTTGCAATTAATCTTATTTACAATACATATTTAGCACTTAATTAGGCTTTATATCTGATTAAGCTTATTCATATGTACAAGTCAATATGAATAATAAGATAGAAAATGAATGAGTTTCTTAAAGGGTTATCCTACGATTGGCAGAATCTTTAAATATGTTGACAATGTGATCAACTTGATCATCAGACAACTTTTCAGGGCCATTAAAGATGGCCATTAGATGGAAATTTAGCGATTTTGTAGAAAGACTACTTCTCAACTTTGAACATACTAAATTCATCCTAGAAAATAGTCTCTCTACAGAAGCTGTTGATGATGGTATTATTACACTAAGGGTAAGTAGCTTCATAAGATTTGGAAATTCACACCAAATAGTAGCCTTTCTCTCCATTATATTTATCATATCTAGAGGTGTAATTTTTCTCTCCAGACACAAGTTTACCTTTTCTTTTTCATTATTCTGAAGTAGTATTTTTGCGTTTTCCATTTTTTCAATGTCAAAAGTGAGCCTAGTTTCTTAAATTTCCCTTTCAAAAAGTTTCAACTCAATTTTTGCTTCCATTTCATTAATAATTGGGTCTGATTCTGTAATGTTGTTTTGGAAATTATCTATTTTCTTTTGTCCATAGTAAGACATTAAAGTTGACCACTTTGTTTCAATTAAGTCTGATTCAAATAGATTGTGGCTTTTTTTATCTAGAACAAATACGTCAAATGCTGCTAATGGAGAATCATCCTTAACTTCAAAAGCAAATTTCAGTTCAATTTTGAAATCCTCAATAAAAGAGCAAACAAAATTCTCCTTAAATTCTGCTAGTGTATTTGCAGTGGAGAATGTTGTATTTTTCCTTAGTTTTCTACTTAAGTAGCATTTTCTGCAAATTCTAAGAATTCGGAACTTTTAGAAAAAAATGTCGCCTCTTGTAAATTTCCGCATAAATCTTCAGTCTCTTTTATGACTGCTTGCACCTTATCATTGATACAGCTGAAGTTGATTGTCTCTTTCTGTAGCCACAAGTTTAACCTATCTACGATTTTTAATAAATCTGCCAAAAATAAAATTGTCAAAAAGATATCTGGACACAAGAGTTGTTCTCTAACCCCTTTGACTTCAGGTTCTTTGGTCTTTTCAAAAACTGCATTTAGAGTTTCAACAATTTCTATGAATCTTGATGCTACTCTAGCACATGCATGTCCATGCGATAACCACCTTGTTGTTGAAACCTTTAACATTTTTCAAGATTCTAAATTGTAAACATTTTCTTGAATGTTTTTTAGAATAGAATATTTTTGTGGACTATAATGGAACATCTTCCATAAAGATATTAACAGTGTATCCATACTCCTCAAATTGCTGTGTTTATTGAACAAATGTGTAAATACAAGTGTCAAACGGTGGTTTCGACAGTTTATGTACATGCAATGAGGAGACTTGTGCTTTATTCTTCGCTGCAAACCTGTGAGTTCACCACTCATAACATTTGTACCATCCAAGGAAACAAATGTCAAAATGTCTATTTGTTTCCTTGGATGGTACAAATGTTATGACAAGTCAATATCTTTCTCTAACATAAATTGCTCAATTGAGTGCATTATGCTAGCAGCATCAGTTTCGGTTAAATTCACGAGTCCTAAGAACTTTTCTTTGACAGTCCCATTTGTTGTTTTAAATTTAGCAATTAAAGCTAACTGCTCTCTTTGAGCTTTATCTTTGCTCTCATCTGCAAAAAGTGTAAATGCATCACATAACTTTAACTCTGTCACATATGACTCTTCTATATATTCTGCAATACATTCAAGCATATTCTGAACAGAATAATGAGATAAATAGGTTGCATTTTTTTTACATGTGTTCAGATGTAGTTTAATGTCAGGATCACAAAGATCATGACCCAAAAATTGAATTATACTCTCAAAATTGTCCAAAATTGCCCATTGTTTCTTAATCATAAAATAAATAACTTTAACAAATTTTTTCATAACAACTTTGTTAGGTTCTTGTTTTTTTTCCAACTCATTACAAGCACCTGTTTTAACCTGTTGGTATACATTAGATTTTCTTGATGACTGAAGGGCATTTAACGAATTCTGGTGTATTTTACTGTGCTCGTGAGTTTGAATAGATCTTGTTAGATGACCATGGAACTTCACTCCTTCAGAAACCCAGGGACCCTTTGTATTTATAATTGAACACACTTTACATAAAAAACCTTCAGCTGAAGGGCTGTAATAAATCCAATGTTTCATTTGTTCATACTTTGAAACATTTGTTAAAACATTTTCTTTTTTATTAGGCACTAGCAGGCTACGCCGGCTTCGCTGATCACTATTTTTAAGTGAATCACAATAATTAATGAATTCTCAAAAGTGCATTAATTTTTATCATGAGATAAAAAAAGAGAAAAAAAATTTCTCATCGGGAAAATTGTCGCACCGGGTCCCCACTGCCTTCGGCAGCGTAGACCCGTGAGCTGCGCGCACGTACTCCTTCACCATCCTTATGACTTCACAAAATTCCATGTTATTACTCATAAACTTTCATTGTTAAGAAAAGGAATTTAAAAAATATATCATTTAGCATCGGGTAAAAACTCACACCGGGACTCCACTGCCTTCGGCCGCGCAGACACTTGCGCGCGCACGTTTGAGGATATACGTGCGCTGTACACGCATATTCCTTCTCAACTCAAACTTTTATTATTAAGAAAAAAAAAAAAAAATCTTTTATCATCGGGTAAAAACTCGCACCGGGTCACAAACCCATGTGCGCTGCGCGCCTATTCCTTCCCCACCCTTCCAGCCCCTCCTAATTAACTTACATATACCAATTTTGAACGGTCTTACTCAATTAGCTGAGATGCAAAAAAAAAACCTGATCAGGATACCTTAAAATTGTAAATCAGGTGAAATCTCGAATTCCACTTTCGATGATATAAAAAAAAAAAATTTAAATATCTTTCGAATGATGTATTAGAAATAATTCAATCATAATTAGAATTTTAAATACTGAAATTTAAAAAAATTACCGCGCCATCTGGCGGTAGAAATTTCTGTAATCTATTGTTCCATTCCAGATAAACAAAGCTTTCAAATGATGTATCACTCATGAAATTATTTTAGTTAGTAGATGAGATGCAAAAGAAAACCTAATCAAGAGACCTCAAAACGTGTAAATCGGGTGAAATCTCGAATTTCATTTTCGATAATGTAAAAGTACTTTAAAATGTGTATCAACTAAAATAAGCTTTCAAATGATGTATTACTTATGAACTTTTTTTAATTAATAACTGAGATACAAAAAAAAAAAAAACTGATTCAGGACACCTCAAAACATGTAAATCTGGTGAAAACTTTCGATAATTTAAAAGAACTTTAAAATATCTTTCAAATGATATATTAAAAATAATTTAATCATAATTAGAAATTGAAATATTGAAATTTTAAAATATTACAGTGCCATCTGGCGGTACAAATTTCTGTATTCCACTGTTCGATTCCAAATCAACAAATCTTTCAAATGATGTATTACTTATGAAATTATTTTAATTAGTAGCTGAGATACAAAAGAAAACCGATTCAGGAGACCTCAAAACGTGTAAATTAGGTGAAATCTCGAATCCCACTTTCGATAGTATAAAAGTACTTTAAAATATCTTTCGAATGATGTATTAAAAATAATTTAATCATATTCAGAATTCGAAATATTGAAATTTAAAAATATTACAGCGCCATCTGGCGGTAGAAAATTCGGTAATCTACTGTTCAATTCTAAATCAACAAAGCTTTCAAATAATGTATTACTTATAAAATTATTTTAATTAGTAGCTGAGATACAAAAGAAAATCTAATCAGGAAACCTTAAAACGTGTAAATCACGTGAAATCTCAAATTCCATTACTTATGATGGTCGGTTAATGGAAGGTGACAGAAATTTTTGGCGTCTGCTCTTAAAATTTAATTCAAAAAATTTTCAAAATGACATATTACTTTTGAAATTATGCTAATTAGAAGCTGAGATACAAAAATGATATAAACACTATTATAAAACGATTTATGTCTGACTTTTTCGTGGTTTTCTCCGAAACTTGCATAATTCCGGGCTAAATACTGTTCAAAATCCATAGTATGAAATGTGAAAGGAGTATCAGAATTCGAAATTCTGCAAAATATAAAATCAATAAAGGTGTTCTGGGTTTTCCGTTGTTTTCTCCGAAACAACCGTTCCTTTTATACGTTTTTGCCCCTCCCCCCCCTTTCCATCCCTTCTAATAATTTTACACTTGAAAATATCCGCAATCGATTTATCTTTCCTTGAAACCTTATAATAACAATTTCAAACGCTGTAACTCTTTTTATTTTTTTATTTTATTATTATTTTTTTTTTCTGGCCGTTTGCTTCCCCCTCCTTCCCCCTCAAGCCCTTCCTAATAATTCTACACTTTCAAAAATATTCAGAATCGAAATATCGGGCGTTAAAAACAAATATTACGAAATTTCAACGGCATATCTCAATTTAAAATAGTGCAAAATATAATACAAAATTTAATCTCATTCTCTTGTTTATCCACATATTTTCATGAAAATTGAACAGTAGCTTTATAATATGCTGTCTAGGCCGAATATGAATTCAAACGTAACGTGAATTAAAATTTGAAAAAAATTGAAAATTGCAATATTTTTCCCCACTACAAAACACGTGACATCTTTATCGGTTGCAATCATTTCCTTTTTCATGGCAGACGATGGGTCTTCATTTCTGGCATTTGAAATGATGTTGCCACAGAAAATTCATACTTTAGTTAATTTTAAAAAATCTAATTGTTGTACCGATAAACCACTTGCACACTTAGATCCAGAAAAAATGCCCCTTTCATTTGGTACCGAAATTGTAACGATCGGACAAATATTTCTAATTTATTTTCCACTTTTTCTGCTTTGAGATCGCTTTTAGATTAGACATGAGTGGACATTTTAATTGATATCTTCACAACTAATTAAAATTTTTAAATTCTGTTTCGAGGAAAACATCGGAAAGGCTCCAGAGCATCCGTATGTCAATTTTTGTACTTCTGCGTTCAATAGGGGCTGAACATATAAAAGAACAGATAGACAGACAGACAGACAAACCTTTCCTTTTATTATTATAGATTTGTTCTAAATTACTAGCCGAATTCTCCATACTTGAAGATGGCAAATCCTTTACAACAATATTTTCACTGACAGTATTCTTTTCCTGTATTATTAATGCATTACCACCCTTACCCACATCAGATGTTGCATTTTCCAAACACATTTCTTCATCTCTAAAGACTCGTTTTGATCATCACATCGTTCCGTATCCGAATTAAATTTTTCATTTTGAAAAAATGTCTTTATTGATTTTGTTCCTAAACTATCGGAAGTTCGTACGCGTTTCACATAATAATCTTTATTACGTGAAAAGCCACCCGTCGCTGGACGTCCTCTTTTCATTATTATAGTTTTTAATTTATGAGAAAAAAATTAAAAATATGCGCACACATTAATTTACGCTATATCAAAACAAAACAAAAAGTAAGTTTAGCTGTATATAAAGAAGAGTATAAAGAAAAACTGTGTATAAAGAAGAAAGCTATGTATAAGGAAGTATTTCTTTGCTTACCTTATATTTTCGAAGTTTTGACAGAACAAGAGCCAAATCTCATTCCCGCTCATTCCTCTCTTAAGTAAACAGAAACAGTAGAGAGGATGTAAGTAGAAGTCGTTTTTAATCACGCTAGTATCGCCGCTCCATATCTGAATGCACCAGGGAGAATAGATACATCCCAATCAAAATGCCAAACCACCCGACGAATCAGCAAACACCACACCTCCGGAGTGTGTCTGCACCTGCACACACAAGGATTGTTTTGTTTACTTAAGCTACGCCGTTTCTAGCACGTAGCAAACGATAGCGTGCGTCTTCAAACCGACATTCTGTACGATTTTTGTTTCGCGAATCGCATCAACAGAAATGTGCAAATAAATTACTTTTCTTCGAAAATACCGATCATTTAAATGTCAAAATTTGCAGGGATAACTACGATTTTTGTGAAAGTACCGATTTTACACATATGATTTTTGTGAAGGTACCGTTTTTGCCAGGCCGATTTTTGTGAAGGTACCGATAAACGGTAGTAAAATCGACCTGTATTAACCCCTGAATTTTACTGTTCTACAAATAATATAAACTGTTGTGCGAGTTTTTTTAATGACAAGTACTCTCTAAACTGCTTACTACTATTATTTATTCCAATGCCCCTCGTTTTGTCTTTCATGTATAACAAATATTTTCATAGTTAGCTAAGTAATAAAAATTCATAATCACGAATTTTCAGGAAAATCTGTATTGGGCTAGATTTATTTATTTAAATAATTATTCATATTTCAAGTGGGAAGTGAATCTATCAAGTGACGATTTATTTCGATTTTTGAGTTTTACTAGAAAGATTTATTTAAGTAATGTTTAACTTTTTTTAAGTCAAAGTAAACCACTTATGTAAAAGTATTTTTCTAAAATATTTTTAGTTTAATCGTACTGTATAATGTTATATGCATTAAAGTAAAAACATTCCTAAAATGTTAATGAATTTTTTAATATCGATATATCGTTAAATCATGATATGAAACTGGCTATATGTTGTGGTGTAGGATTTTCAGGGTTGCCAGGCTACCCGGAAAACTTGGAATAATCAGGGAATTTGAATATTTTAGCCAGAATCTAGAAAAGTAAGGGAATTTCATACGATGATTGCCAAAAAAAAAAAAAAAAATTCCGTCAATGTAGGGTCATTTTTCCTGTTTTTTTTTTCTTAGCTTTCACCATTTTTTTAAACAGAACCTCTTAGAAAGACCCCCATGGAGAGCAATCTCTCCTTAGGTCAAAGTAAAATGTAACTTTTGTGTTTTCAAGTGGTACAATAATTATTATAATGAAATCTTGGTGAACAGACTATACTTATGAATCTGAATTTTGTCAAGGAGCCCATTTTACGAAATAGAATTTTGTGAAGGGGCAGCAAATGGACCCCAATTTTTGCCTAATTGGCCCTTGTTAGCACATTTGACCAATGTTTAATTATAGCCTTAAATTGTTTAAAAATATTTTCTGTAATTATTTTTAGCCAAAGGTCTGTCCAGGGATGCAGAATATTTCCGAATGCCCGAACCTCGTTCGGGGGAAATTTAAACTAACTGGGGAAATTCTGAATATTTTTTTTTTAAGAGAAAATGAAAAATAAAGATTTGCTGCTTTGAAGTTCTTATAATATACACTAACAACGATATTTTTATGTTACAATGTACTCTTATCCTCTTAAAGATTTATTACATAGAACAAATGACTTTGTATAGCAAAGTAGATTTTTGCATTATTGAGGGAAATTTATACTGTGTTTGGCAGAAATTTCCGAGGCCTGAACATTTTCTGCACCCCTGGGTCTGTCCAGAAGAAAATCTGGGTCTGTTAGAGAGCCTTCACAAAATTTTATATTTTAATAAAGGACCCTTCACAAATTTTCCCCCTAAAAACAAACCACTGATTGTAAATCTGTTTCATTTCAAAAACTAATCTTCTATGGAACATGGAACAAACATGTTGCCAATATAATCGGATGTGCTTTACTGTATTTCCTCGAAAAGCTGATATTCAATTTCTAATTTATAAAAGGTTTCTATGCATATGTGTGAGTTTAGCACTGTAAAAGTGAACTGTCATTGTCTAGAATGAAACCTTAATTGTAATTTTAAGTAAATTGGAGTGGAAAGGTTGATATTTTTTTTTATTTACCAACTATGTGAAAAATACCAGAGCCGGGAATCAAACCTGGGCACCTTCGCTTAATGCACGGATGCTCTACCACTGTGCTACCCTGGCTGACAAACCAGCTAGGCATTTCTTACATAATTTTGTTAATTGTAATTTTATTTTGTAAAATTATATTTTTCACAATTTCGCAAAAAGGGGACCCTAACTGAAAAGTTCATAAAAACTTTATTTTCAAACTAAATTTAGCTTCACAAAATTGCGTGTAGAATTTTTCACAATTTCACAAAAAACAGGACTCTGTCTGAAAAATTTGGACAGACCCTTGTTAGCTTTAGTTTTACTACAATTCTCATGGAAGATACCATTAATTTGTGTATAAAATTTGTTATTAAACCTGAATTATTATTATTATTTTATTTTCAGGTTAAAAAAAAAAAAAGATAGTGCTCCTCTTTATCTACGGCTTAAAATTTTTCTGTCTTTGATAGCCAAATAATATATTATTCTATGTAGAAATATATTATTCTATGCAACAAAATTACTCGTTACATAATGTATTTTTTAAAAATTCTATTTTCACATTCAGAAAATTCACAACCGTTAAATTTGTTCATGTTTTCCAAAAATATGTTTTTTAAAATTAATATTTCATTTAATTTAGAAATTTATTCATCAAGCCTGAAAGTTCATTTCAGAAGTTTTTTTTTTGTTATGTGAGAAGTACCATGCTGGTAATCAGCCAGGGTAGCTCAATGGTTTGAGCATCCGCACGTAAAGCGGAAGGCCCGGGTTCGATTCCCGGCTCTGGTATTTTTCACATAGTTGGTAAAAAAAAGAAAAAAATTCAGCCTCTTACTCCAAAATTTTCTGAAATTAATATTTCATTTTAAAGCTATAACATGCAAAAAAAAAATTCATTTTTTGCATTTTTTACCTCTAAAATGGAGACATAAAAGTTTCTCGAAATTTGGCTAATTCTTGTAGCAAATATCCCCATAGAATAACATGGGCTTTGGCTGCCGGCAACGATAAATAAAGAATTCCCTTAAGTCAAATAAATGAAAATATTTTTACTGAAAACACTAAGCTATATGCTTTTTAAAATACCACATTCTTTGTTTCATTGCTTTGGATAATGTTAACATTTAGTTTTTATTTACCCACACCACACAGCCACTTACATCTATAAGGCATCTATAAGCACGTATAAAAGTTAAAATATGATCCATTCAGCTTCTATTATCCTACAGATATCTACAGATTATCCTACAGATATCTATTAGCAGGACAAATGTCATTCATTTTTACATCCATTAGATGTCTGCTACATAATAAATAAATCTCCAAATATGGACTCGTTAGATCTAATAGATATTGAAAATATCTAAATCTTGTTTTGATCTGCCATGTTACATCTATTAGACATCGAAAAAGGCACATATAAATTTCGTCTATATTTAAACATCTAATAGATATCTATAATTAGTATAGGATATCCAGGACTTTCAGTGGACATTCTTTAGATATTTTGTATCTTTTTCTACTATTGGATGTAATTTAGATACCTAATGGATATCAGTGGCTGTGTGGGTTAATTTAATGTAATATTTGTTTTTCTTTCCTTTTTTTTTTTTTTTAAATTCAATTTCTGAAATTTTTTAGATTTTATTGAATTTTTGTGTATTTGAGGCAATATATTGTATGATGAATTTTTAGATTTAACTTGTAAATTTAAAAGAAAATAAAGATTCTAATCTCCCCACTTTTTAAAAGTATGTATGAATTTAAAGAGTGAAATCAGAATTCAGTTAATTCAATCATACATTGTAAAATTATAATGTTCTTTAAAAATAAATAAATAAATAAATAAAAATAATAATAATAATAATAAAGTAAATTAAAAAAATATTAAACTTATAGTGAGTGTACCTGCTTTTGATGTAAAAATTTTCATGAATATATTTTACATAATAGTAAATTGTTTTTGAATTTCCTTACAGATTTTTTTCTTGTCTTAGGAAAAAAAAAAAAAAAAATCATATATATAATATAAGGTACTGTTTATTTCTTGTTACAAAAGAAGTTTTGTAAATGATTTAACTAATCTATTTAAATAATTTACTTCCAGGAAATGGTATTCCTTCCACTTTCCAGAATTACATAAAATATTACAAGATGATATTGAATTATACATACAATGTGTTAATATTATTGGTAACAGAAAAGAGCTACCTGTAGATATTAAAGAAAGTTTGGGTGTGTTACTGCCAGATTCATCAAAAGTCGAAGAAATCTTATCTGCAGCACACAATTCTATGGGTATATATATATTTTTTTCATTTTTACTAATATTCTCATCCTTTTATCTTCAAAAAAAAACAAAAAACGGAAGGCTTGTTGCATTTACCTTGTATTACTATGCAAACTTTCTTTTTTCCAATAAAATTTCAGTTTCTTCCTTTTTGAGTTGTCAACTATATTTAAAATTCTAATTATACTATTAAACACAATGTAATCAATCGGTGAATTTCATTGTCGCTTTGGAGTTTCATTGTTATTCATCTGCTTTGAAATTTTGCTTTTTGAAATCCATATGGTTCCTGTTCTGGTCGTGGCATGCTGGGTGAGTGTTGCCGGTGTGAAACTAGTTTAACCCCACAGGAAAGTCACAAGTCTTGCCGCCTTCCTTCCTATCTTGTGTTTCTTAGGTTATTTTTTCATTAATTTTGATAAGTTTATGGTTTTAAGTTAAGCTTTGTTGTGTTACTTTATTGATTTGTTTGTTTTGCAGTCTGTTAATTAATAGATCTGGTTTCTTTACATTAGTGTATTTCCTCCACTGATAATTTTTTTTTTTTTTAATCTTATTGGTCATTGGTGTTTAAGTGATCTTGTATCTGTTGCTTGGCTTCTACTATGCTTAATGGATCATCTTTATTATATATATATATATATATATATATATAATAAAGATGATCTATTAAGCATAGTAGAAGCCAAGCAACAGATACAAGATCACTGAAACACCAATGACCATTTAGATACAAAAAAAAAATCATCAGTGGATGAAATACATTAATGTAAAGAAACCAGATCTATTAATTAACAGTCTGCAAAACAAACGAATCAATAAAGTAAAACAACAAATCTTAACTTAAAACCATAAACTTATCAAAATTAATGAAAAAACAACCCAAGAAACACAAGATAGGAAGAAGGAGGCAGGCGGCAAGACTTGTGACTTGCCTGTGGGGTTACACTAGTTTTACGCCGGCAACACTCCCCCAGCCTGCCACAACCAGAACAGGAACCATATGGATTTAAAAATGCAAAATTTCAAAGCAGATGAACAACAATGAAACCACGAAGCCACAATGAAATTCAGAAAATTCAGAACTGTTGCTTATTTATTTTCTAAAAACTGATACATGCAGTCGAACCTCGTTAACGTGAACACCTCTTAACATGAACTGTTTCCACAATCCCCATGAAAATGAAGATTAGTTACTGATACAGGGTTTAAACTGCCATTAGTTTTTTTAGCATTTTGCTAAAAGATATTGTATTTTGCTAAACTGTGTGAGTAAGAATTTCGCTAAAAATCTAAAACTAGATTATTTCATAAAATATCTTTATATAACTACCTCTAGTTTTTATGCAAATATTCGTAGACAGAAATTACAAAATCACTAAAAATATTGGGAATCATTATCTATTTAGTATATTCGGATTTAATTTCGACTTTTAATGGTTGAATTTAAATGCAAAAATATTTAAAAACATAATTAAGAATTTGCTTCATAGATGTATTCTCAGTACTAGTATTGTGTTTGTTGAAATGGAAACAAAATTTTGCTGATTTATTTTTCTTAATCACAATATATGCTTGGTTAAAATCATCAGTGAACAAAACAAACCGAAAACAAAATTGGGGATAACCAAGTTAAGAAAAAGAAATCAATTCTATTCAAAGAATTAATTTTCGAAAAAGCTAAAATACTGCTTATACGTTTTAGCTAAAATGCTAAAAAAAACTTTTTTGCCAGGTGAACCCTGTACTGATAGCATGAACTACTGATAACGTGAACAACTTTTTTATTTCCTTTGAGATTCACGTTAATGAGGTTCGACTGTGTATTATATTTTAATATATTAATTTATATATATTAATTTAACTTTTGAGTTAAAAAATAAAATAAAATAAAATAAATAAGTGCATTTTTCTTTGCAAAAATGAATAAAAAAAATTTAAATAATAAATTTTTGAAGAATGAGTTCTAATTTAATGGTTGTAAATTTTTTGAATTTGAAAATGGATTTTAAAAATAATACATTGTGTAATGAGCAATTCTGAACAAATTTCTCCATCGAGTTGGGATTTGCTGAACGAAGATGGGGGAAAATGTAAGGGGGAAAGAGATGCTTTAACTAAAAACGATATATTTTTATTTTATTTATTTATATTATTGTTCGCATGTGCACTCTAAAAATTGAAACAATATTAATAATTTAATTGTACTTATAATTAGTAATGGATTAAAAAATTAATTAGCTGTTACATGATTGCATGGTATTAGAACTTTTATAAGTCTTGATTTAAAGTTACAACAGAATCTTTTTATAACAAAGTTGTGTGATTTTATTTGTAATCTTAGTTATAAAGAAAATTTCTTTACAATGGAACTTTTACAATTTTTTTACTTACTATTTAGAAAAGGGATTACAGTTTTATTTGGTTATTTTTATAAATATTGCAAACTTTCTGTTTGTAGAATAACTTTAGAGTATCCAATTATGATTTAATTAAAAATGAAGTGAATAGCTATTTTTATTGCAATTTTCTTAAACTTTTTGCAATGAAATTACAGGGTTGAAATTCAATTCTATGGTGTCATGTATACAGGGCTGCCAACAACTACGCAATTGGCGTAGTAACTACGCTTTAGCCTGCTTCTACTACACTCTACGCATCGTATACTTAAAGCTACGCTTTTCCTTTCCCCATCGTCATCTTGTTTACAACGAGCGAACTCCGATTTCACCACGGATTAAAAAAGTATAATATAAAACTAAATAGTGGCAGACACTGAAAAAAAAATAAAAAAAACTACTATCTTTTTTCTTTCTTTCTTTTTCTTTTTTTTTTTTTCCTTGCACACATCTAGACAGAAATCCCAATCCAATCCTTATCAACTTTTAATTTTGCATTTCCAACAGTTGCCGCATAAAACATTATTCTTTGAATTTTATTTTTTATCTATGAAAGTGCTTCTTGAAAATATAAAAATAACAAAACTAACTTTTACAATCTAGTTGAAGAACCACATGCTTCATCGTAAATACTCATAAATAAATAGTAAAGAAAAAAAAAAAAAAAACATTCTAGTGCTAGGCATTGCGTAATCGAAATATTGATGACTCAGAACGGGAACACATATTTGTTTACATTAGCTGAGAGTGTGCTTAATTAAAACCGCAAGCACAGACACCGCAAGCTGAAAGGGGGGGGAGAAAGAAACCGAATGCTATGATTATCTTCATGGCTATGATTATGCTGTATTTTGATTTTCATTTAAACTCTATCAATGTTTCAGTTAACTTAATGCTTAATAAGTCGCTAAAAAATAATACTTTCTAACGAAAAAAATTGTTTATTTTAATTATTTATCGATAAAAATAATGGATTCAAAGTTACTGAACTTTAAGTACGATTGACAACGCAAGGAAACTAAGACCAGCAAGAGCTATCTTCCGTGGGAGACTTTCTAAAGTGTCTGAAGCCGTAATCACACGAGTTTTGGAGAAAACAGTATAAAGTCGGACTTTAACGGAGGAATTGTCCTCTGTAATAGGAAACTTTCTTAAGTGTTTTAATATACAAGTTTCTGAGAAAATCATGGAAAATTTCGAACTTTATCGTACGAAGTATCTACCGTTGGAGAAAGAAAAAGAATATTTTCTGTGCTTTTTCTTAGGATAACTGAATACGCGATAACTTAGTTTTTATTGGGTGATTCTAAGAAATTTTCATATCTGAAAATGGGACTTTCACAAAAATCGCCGGATTTAAAATGGATTCATCACAAAAATAGCACAAGAAAATTGCGTATTTTATAAATCAGCCGCAAAAAATGACATTTCAGTAATAAAAAAAAAAGCTGATTTATGACTAAATAATTAGACATTTTTAGAAAAATAACATCTATTTTAGCAATTAGTTTACGATTACGTAATTTTGAAAATTAGCTGTAAAATAATTCCGTATTTCTATAAAAAGCCACAAAATTATACTTATAATGTAAATCATGTTTGAAAAAATCAAGAAATTCATCGATTAGCATCAAAATAAAGCCTTTTTCAGCGATTAAACATAAATTTTGTTAATTAGCGGCGGAATGATTGCGTATTTCCGTCATCGGCTACAAAAATATCGCGATTTACTGAAATCAACTGGGGAAAAAAAAAAAAAAAAAAACCTTTATTGGCTAGCAGCCAAATGATAGCATATAAAACGTAAATTTTTGATTATTAGTGGGTAAGCGATCCCGTATTAGCGAAAACTACTTCAAAATTATTCCCAATTTCCGAGATTACACTTTGAAAAAAAAAAAAAATGCAAATTTCACTGATTAGTGGCAAAATAGTTGAGTATTTAAGATTCAGCTTTCAGATGAACGTATTTTGCACAAATTAGTAGCTAAATAATAACGTGTTTCGGCAATCGGCCGCATAATAATCGCGTATTTTAGGAGTTACCTTTAAAGAAGAGTGAATTTTATCAATTAGAGCAAAATTATAGTATATATTAGCAATTATTTGCTATTAAACGTAGATTTTGTAAATTTGCAGTGAGATAATTACGAATTTCGGCAATCGGTCGTAAAAATATTGCGAATTCTGTCAAATACGAGAAGAATAGCATATTTATTTAATTAATGATAAAAACGTAATTCTACCCCCCCCCCCCTCTACGGAAACTCGATTTTTTAGGTATATTTAGCAATAATCTTAAGGGGGAAAAAAAGTTTCAGAAAAGTTGATGGCTGTCAGTTTGCACTGAAATTGAATTTAATGTTGTACAATTTCAATCCTTTTCCATCCTTAATAACAATGATTATTTTATTGTAGATTCAGTTTTATTACATTTTCTAATATCTAAACTATTAAAATTGTTCATTATTTTGACTTTTGTTACTCCAAAAATTTAAGATTTTGTTTAAAAAAATCCAATTTTTGTATCTGTTTGAAGTATAGCATTGAAATTATTTTCACATCAATTGTCTTGTTCTTGTAATTAAACAAGTTTCTTTTGAATAGGCATGCACTAAATGTTTGATTATTACTGAATAATGAATATTCAGTATACTGAATAACTAAAAATTTGATGCATACCTACATCTTACCTTTTTTTTTCTTCTTTACTTAATTTCATATGATTATTGCTAATTTATTTTTGTTAGTAGTTTCTTTCTTTCTTTTTCTTTTTTAATTTTTAAAATTGCTCCTCAAAGTAGCCGAAATGCTCCTCAAAATTTCTCTGAATACTCCTCAAACTGTTTTTGAAAAGTTGGCAACCCTGCATATTAGTGTATTATATTAGAATTAGTGTATTTTCATGTATCCATGTTAATATAAAAAGTAAATTTGGATAAAATTTCTATTATTTTTGAATGTTTGATTATTAAAAATCAATAAATTTCAGAAAGTAAGTCATAATGTAAACAAAAGATTTTATGCTTATTTATATTTTAAGTATTTTCTAATTTTTTAGCGACTACACTTTGTAGCTTAAAACTACACTTTTTTTGCTTTTTAACTACACTTTAGCACTCCCAGAGGTTGGCAGCCCTGTGTATAGGGTTCAAAGTGTTCCTATATTTCCTATATATTTCAAAAAATCATGAAAAATGTCCTATATTTTATAATTCTTTACCTTTTCTCTATATTTCACAACAATTTTCCTATATTTCCTATATTCTGCTATTTCAGTTTAAGTTCTTCTTACATGTTTACTGCTTTCCCTATTCGACATCCCATTTAAATACTTGTATCTTTCTAAAATACCATTCATAGCTTTTTCTTCTCAGCATTCACTCTGCTAATGTGATTGGAAATCATATGTTGCATAATTTGTCATATTTAAATAATATTTCACACATTATAAGAAAATAATAAGATAATGAAAACTTTAAAATTCCTATATTTTCCTATTTGACTGATTTGACCCCTGCATGTAGTAAGTATTATTATTTTTAAAACTGTAATGCATATTACAAATAAGTAGTTATAACAATTTTTGTTTGTTTTAGGCACTGAGATTACTTCTTTAGATGTGGAAAATCTAAGAATGCTTTGTAAACAGGCGATTTCATTAATGAATAAGCAACAGTTATCTACAAACTATTTAAAACATAAAATGCAGTGTAGGGCGCCTAATCTATCTGCTCTTGTTGGTGAGATGGTGAGTAAGTTTGTCTTGCTTCTCTCCCCACAGCTCCACTATTTTATAACCGGGTACATATTAAAGCATACCTGCCAACTCTCCGTTATTTCAACAGAGACTCCGTTATTTTGGGACTGTCTTCTAATCTCCGTTATTCTCAAAGTTATACCTATAATTTATTTAAAACTTCAACAAATCTTCATCTTTTTAAACAAGATTTTGCTTTTGTTGAAAAAAATTCTCATGAATTTCTCTATGTATATTACTAATTTTAATTAATAATTACTTAATTTTTATTTAATATTTAAATTTAACTTACCCGTATAACTTTTTGGTAATTTAAGCTATGGATTAAGCTGTTAAAATACTGTCATATGTCGAAAACACGTCAGTGTTTTCTAGGCCTGAAAATGCCGCTTATAAAATCTCCGTTATTTTGATTCTTCAATGTTGGCAGGTATGTTAAAGGGTGGGATTGGGAGTATCCCATAATATTTTTTAAATCCCACTCAAAAATATATTACGAGGGATTTCTCCTTAATTTTTTCACATTATTCATGGAGTAATTTATCCATTTTTCATTTGCATTGGGTAATAAGTTAATTGCTTTAAAGCCTGTGATCCTCTGCTGTTTACTTCTCTAGAATTCATTGATTAAAAAAAAAAAGTTCAAAATTTGAGTAAACAATTTAATATACTTCTTAAATCTAAAGATTTGTTAAGAGAATATATGAAGAAGTGTATATTTTATTAACAAACAGTTGCAGTAGAAGCTGAAAATTACAATTATATATGAAATAATTTTGGTTATTCCAGTTACTGTACTTCTGTCGAGCACTGTTTGGGTACTCAAAAAACAAATAAAAAATAAATTTTGAAACAGATAAGTAATAAGAACTTGAGCAATTTTAATAAAAAAGCACCACAAAACTGGCGTTGTAAAAAATATTACTTACAAGCTTTGAATAAACACCATAAAATGCAATAAACTCGCAACAATTGTTTCGGGTTGAAAAACACACGACCCTTCATCAGGCGAATAAAGTAAGCACGAGTGCTTACTTTATTCGCCTGATGAAGGGTCGTGTGTTTTTCGACCCGAAACAATTGTTGCGAGTTTATTGCATTTTATGGTGTTTATTCAAAGTTTATAAGTAATAACTTGAGCAATTCCTTCTGAATTTCTGATAAAAATTTAGATTCTGAGTATTGAAGCAGCATCGGTCCTTAATCACAAAGGGAAAAGAAAAAAAATCTGGAGTGACTCCACTCGACTTTCCGAACATTGAGTAACTAACAGTTTTGTAGATAAAATAAAGAAAGAGGAATTGCTAAACAAACAAAAGAGAGAAAACCATAATAGAGTGTTTTTTTCTCCGTATATCACACGAGGTTTTATTTAACGCTACTGAACTTTGAGCCCTTAGATCATAATGATAAAGAATTTTTTGTTTTGTCCCTGTAAAAATCTATAGATGCTAGATTCACCAAAATGCTTATAGTTAGTGCAACAGTGATTTATAATATTCATACAAATTTTCAGCTCAATTGAATAAGGCGTTTAGATGCTATCGCACTTTTAAAAATTTGGTCTCATAGACCATAATGATAAAGAATTTTTCTTTGTGTCCCTGTAAAAAAACTGTAGTGCTAGATTCACCAAAATCTATACAGTTGGTGCAAATGCGACCTATAACATGTGTACAATTTTTTTGCTCAGATTAATAAGGCGTTTAGACGCTATCACACTTTTAAAAATTTGGCCCCATTGGCCTTAATGATAAAGAATTTTTCTTTGTGTCCCTGTAAAAAAACTATAAGTGCTAGATTCTCCAAAATCTATACAGATTGAGTATCTGTGACCTATAATATGGGTATAAAATTTTTGCTCAATTGAATAAGGCGTTTAGATGCTATCGCACTTTTAAGATTTTGGTCCCATAGGCCATAATGATAAAGAATTTTTCTTTGTGTCCCTGTAAAAAAACTATAAGTGCTAGATTCACCAAAATCTATAGGGTTCGTACTATGGTGACTTACAATATACGTACCAACTTTCAGGTTAATCGAACAAAGCCTTTAGACGCTAGCGTGTTCACAAACATACACACATACACACATACACACACACATACATATATCATCGTAAAAATAGTGAAAACGGACTCAGGGCACCTCAAAACGTATAGAAACATCAAAATCTCGAATTCGGATTTTTGACATGATTACAATACTTTCCTCACTATAGTGTTCGGAAAGTAATAAAGTTATTGAACATCAATTTTTAACATTTACTTGATTTTTACAATTGTTTAATTTGCATATTTGTAATTTTTGGGGAAAAAAAAAAAAAAAAAAAAAAAAACTCTGCCAAATGTAAATTGTGTAATTTCTCATTTAAATTTGAAAAATCCCTCATAATTTTTTTGTTATAGTGGGAAAACCCACTCAATTTTTTTTTTTTCTATTGTAGAATTTTTATAAAATTTTTTTAACTATGTCATTATTTAACTTTAACTGTGACTAAAATTCTGATTCATGCATATTATTTTGGGGGTTTTAATTTCATACAGAAAAACATTTTTATACATACGGAAAAAAATTTCATAATTAATTTTTATCTATAAAAGTGTTTTTATTGCAACACTTTGTCCCTGTCTGATAATCTTTATTCATGGCTATTGCTCTAGATCAAATATTGTATAAAAGTAAACTTTTTATAGTACAGTAAAGCACCGTTATACGTCTTTCAAAAGACTGATGCAAAAAGACGTATAATCGAAATTTTAAAAATGAAACTTTTATTATTACAAATACGAATTTGATGGTACTGAAGCAAAAATTTTGTATATACTAATTAACAAAGCTTTTTTTTTTTCAAGATAGTAATTAGTCACTTTATAAAAAAATTTATGTTTGAAGATAATAATTAAATTAAAAAAAAGATTTATAAAAAAGGAGAAAAAATCAACCATAAATGCATGACTTGAGTACTCGTTATATATCTCATATCTTGAGCATTGCATTACATATCTAGAATGCTATATGAGCTCATCTTGAGTATTCATTATATATATTGCATATCTTTAATCAGTATTGTACGATTTATGTCTACAGGTAATTGTTTAATCACATTAAAAAATCTTTAATGTTTGCCTGACATACTGATTGTCTTTGAGTACTAAGATCTGCATTGTGAATTAAGTTGAGTTCATTAAATGTTTTTTACTTGTGTTTTGACTAATAAAATAATTTCAAAACTTTCCATTGCAGTCCATTGACCTTTAAAGAAAGATGTATGAACTTCACATTCTACATGATCATCACCTAAATTAGCATCAGGCATTTTTTTTTCCCACTTAGTTCATTGATTTTGAATATTTCTGAAGTAATGAATGATATTGGCATGACAGCTCCATGGGTGTAGCTAGAAAAAAATTCTAGGGGGTGGGGGGGGGGGGCATGGTCCCAGTACTTTGAAGCCTATTATCAAATTAGAAAATTATTTTCATGCCATCAGTAAAGAATAATTTTTTCACTCTCAAAACAAAATTGCCATACAAGGGCCTTAGGGCCCTGAGGCCTTTTAATTATTGTTTGTCAGGGTCAAACTTTTCCAGTGGATTTTTAACTCACTTCTTGTCATCTAACTGAGCTGAAACTGTGCATATATATAGTGCATACATAAGTCCGATCTGATGAAAATACATGCTTAAACACTAACATTTAGAGAAGGGACGTGGAAGCTTAGGGTACCGAATTTTCAGTAATTAATTTCCTTTTGAATTTTAACCCTTTCCTCTCATCCAATTGAGATCAAAATTCATATATATAGTATGTAACTTTGATATTGATGGTACATGCTCAAGCAGAAAAGAAATTAGAGGAAGATCCTGGGGGTCGTAGCCCCTTACGTTTTCTATCTGTTAGGTTCAAATCATTCAAGTGAATTTTACCTAATTCCTCTCATTCAGTTTAGCTGCAATTGTATATACACATATAACACTGATGAGAATACATGCTCATGCAGTAAAGGAATTAGAGGATGAAGTCAGCCATGTTCCTTTCGTTTGCTGTCTGTTAGGTTCAAATCATTCAAGCTAATTGCAATGCAATTTTTATTAAAATCACACAATCAACTGTGGAAGAAAATCATATTTATTGAAATTTTTATTTTTCCGACTGAGTGAAAATAATGCCTGGACCGGGACTCGAACCCCGGATCTTTGACTTAGAAGGTCAAGGCTCTACCAATTGAGCTATCCAGGCCGACACACTGGTCAGCATTACTCACTCAGATAACCTTTAGGCAGAAACATCTCTGGTCTATCATGTAGATAGCTCAACAGAAAATAAGCCGCAGGAAATGGAAAACACCATTAGATAATGGGAGAAAGAAATACAATTTTTATTAAAATCACACAATCAACTGTGGAAGAAAATCATATTTATTTATTCTGCCTAAAGGTTGTCTGAGTGAGTAATGCTGACCGGGGTGTCGGCCTGGATAGCTCAATTGGTAGAGCCTTGACCTTGTAAGTCAAAGATCCGGGGTTCGAGTCCCGGTCCAGGCATTATTTTCACTCAGTCGGAAAAATAAAAATTTCAGTAAATATAATTGCAATGCACTTCCTTTCATCCAAATGAGTGAAAAGCTTGCATACATGCATAACTCCAATGACAATACATGCTCAAGAAGCAATAAAAGACTTGGTCTGGGAGCAGGAGGACATGGAGTTTCTTTGTTTGCTGTCTATTAGGTTCAAATCTTTCAAGCAAATTTTAACCTAATTCTTCTTATCCAATTGAGCTGAAATTTCGTATACATGTGTAATTTTGATGACAATATATGCTCAAGCATTAACAGACTTGGGGAGGGGGGTCATAGCAGCATTGGTTTCTGCATCTACTGTTAAAGATTATTTTACACTAGCAGGGTTTGTCCGTTTTGCTGGGCACTATATTTGAATGATTTCTTTTTAATTGAATAATTAAAACATTTAAATAAATACTAAATAATTCAAATGTGTAACCCTTTAACGTTCACTATTTAAAAAATTACTAAACTAATTTTAAAAGTGCCTTTTAGACACATAGCTGATCATAAATATTTAAAAAATAAAAAATTAGCATTATCTCTCTTCGAGAAATTTTTGGTTTGAAACATCTATAAGTTAACCTTATTAAATTCAAATAATATTTAATTTAATAAGTAAAATACTTTGTAAGTAAACATTATCAACTACGAAAACTCTTAAAAGTTGTTTCAGGTGAAAATAATAGTCCAGCTCTTCTTTAAATGAAAAAACTAGACATGAGTGCACCATCAAACCAGCAATTCGCACTCGCGCCCAATAAGAAACTTCAAGTGACTTATGCATTTAGCTTCCTTTGAAGCATTTTTTGTTAAATTTTGGAATACTGCTGCTATCTATTGAACAGAAAAGGAACAAAAGTTTAAAAACTGATTAAAACAAGGGGGAAATGTTAAAAAACTGCTACATAAAAATTGTTAAATGATGTCAAATGTTTGGTTTCGCTGCAAAACCAATGACCATTAAAGGGTTAAATAAATATATTTCGATTGGCAACTATTTTCGTCAGAGCTTTGTATGGAACCTCTTTGGCAATATCAAACCTTTTTCGAACTTCTCCTCGAATCTGTACAATAAAACTATTCTTAAAACGAATATTCTCGAATTTTTTTATTGTTCACGTTTAAGTAAATGTATTTATTTTCCTGTCAAAAAAAAATGAACTTGTAAATTTTTTTGTTAACAATTTAATTATGGATAAAATTTAAATGGCTAATTTTAAAGCCATTATGAGGTTATTATTTTCATATTATAATTAATAAAAAAAAAACTAATCAAAAATTTGAAAGTAGGGCTTTGAAGTGCACAAGGACCCCTCAAGGGGCACCTTTGTGTCGAATCACTTGACTACCCGAGCTACTGTTTTCAAGAACAGTGAAATATACATACATATATATATACAAATCTTGCTCGCTTAATAGTATAAAATTTGTCTTCACTTAAATACTATCACTAGAGAATCAGTATGCATACCTTCGAACACCAAATTTATAAAATACACTCCAAATCAACAATTTCCAAAGAACTTCAGAGTAACCTTTGAAACAAGACTGTTCCCAGTGGCAGCGCTAATACTCTCCCGCAAAATTTATAAGGGGACCCCCTAAAAAAAAATAACTATGCTTTATATTTTTCCTTGTTCACTTCCAGCTATTTATCTATATATATAAAAGAGCAGAGTCTGTCTGTCCGCTATAGAATCCTAGGCCGTTTCACCGAGCGGGACCAAATTCGGCACGGTTAATGTTTACAACCCGAGAAACTCAACGGCGCAAAAATGAAAGTTGTAACTTAATTAGTTTTGGAGATATTAATTAAAATGTCCACTCATGTCTAATCTAAAAGCGATCTCAATGACTGAGAATTCACCGCCATTGCATAATAAAAGATATTTTAACGGAGTTAAGCAGAAAAAGTGGAAAATAAATTAGAAATATTTGTCCGGTCATTACGATTTCGATACCAAATGAAAGGTGCATTTTTTCTGAATCTAAGTGTGCAAGCGGCTTATCGGTACAACAATTAGATTTTTTTAAATTGACTTAAGTATGAATTTTTTGTGGCAACATCATTTCAAATGCCAGACGACCGTCTGCCATGAAAAAGGAAATGATTGTAACCGATCAAGATGTCACATGTTATTTTCAGTCACGTTACATTTGAATTAATATTCGGCCTAGACAGTATATTTATAAAGCTACTGTTCAATTATCATAAAAATATGTGGATAAACAAAAAAATTAGATTAAATTTTGTTTTATATTTTGCACTATTTTAAATTGAGATATGCCGTTGAAATTTCGTAATATTTGGTTTTAACGCCTGATAATTCGATTCTGAATATTTTTGAAAGTGTAGAATTATTAGGAAGGGCTTGAGGGGGAGGGGGTTGAAGCGGCAAAAAAAAAAAGAGTTACAGCGTTTGAAATTGGTATTATTAGGTTTTAAGGAAAGATAAATCGATTGCGGATATTTTCAAGTGTAAAATTATTAGAAGTGACGGAAAGGGGGGGGGGAGGGGAAGGGGCAAAAACGTAGAAAAGGAACGGTTGTTTCGGAGAAAACAGAAAACCCAGAACGCCTTTATTATTTTATACTTTGCAGAGTTTCGAATTCTGATACTCCTTTCACATTTCATACTATGGATTTTTAACAGTATTTAGCCCGGAATTACGCAAGTTTCAGAGAAAACCACGAAAAAGTCAGACATAAATCGTTTTATAATAGTGTTTATATCATTTTTGTATCTCAGCTTCTAATCAGCATAATTTCAAAAGTAATATGTCATTTTGAAACTTATTTGAATTGAATTTCAAGAGTAGACGCCACAAATTTCTGTCACCTTCCATTAACCGACTACCGTAAGTAATGGAATTCGAGATTTCACGTGATTTACACGTTTTAAGGTGTCCTGATTAGGTTTTTCTTTTGTATCTCAGCTACTAATTAAAATAATTTTATAAGTAATACATTATTTGAAAGCTTTGTTGATTTGGAATTGAACAGTAGATTACAGAATTTTCTACCATCAGATGGCGCTGTAATATTTTTAAATTTCAATATTTCGAATTCTGAATATGATTAAATTATTTTTAATACATCATTCGAAAGATATTTTGAAGTACTTTTATATTATCGAAAGTGGAATTCGAGATTTCACCAGATTTACACGTTTTAAGGTGTCCTAATTAGGTTTTCTTTTGTATCTCAGCTACTAATTAAAATCATTTCATAAGTAATACATCATTTTAAAGCTTTGTTGATTTGGAATTGAATAGTAGATTACAGAAATTTCTACCACCAGATGGTGCTGCAATATTTTAAAATCTCAATATTTCAAATTATAAATATGATTAAATTATTTTTAATACATCATTCGAAAGATAATTTAAAGTTCTTTTATATTATTGAATAACCTACATCAAATTTATCCAATAGAGGGCGCTAATCACAATTATTCGAGATTTCACCTGATTTATATGTTTTAAGGCGTCCTAAAGGGGGGCAAAAAATTAGAAATTCAGTTAGACCGTTCAAAATTGGTATATATAGGTTTTGGGTGCCTATGAGTCGAATGAGGCTATTTTCGAAAGTGTAAAATTAAGGAGGGACAGTAAGGGTGGTTAAAAAATACGCGTGCGCAGCGAGCATATATATTGTAGTCAGTATTTTATTAAAATGTATCAGCAGAAGTGTAGAAACAGCAATGGAAGTGTTGCTGAGAAATAAACCATAATAGAAGATATACTTGCCACTTGAAAGAAGGAAAGTCTCATAAAATTAAATCACTTTTATTTCTTCAAAAAATAGAGACATTCAGTCATAAACATAACTGGAATTCATAAGATGATTATTTTCAACAATTTAACAAAAGCAGTTAATTATACAACAACTTTAATTTATTAATATACTTTGAAAAACTTAACAAACTATTAATTTGATCCGGACCAGCCGGTCAATCATTACATTACTATATCAGATAACAGGATCCATGCCAAAGAACAACACACCACAGAACTAAACAGATCTGATATTTATATATCTGAAATAAGGACGTTTAGATCGTCATCGATCAAACGGACGAATCACAAACGAACACCTGGCAGGTGTAAAAAGAAACTATTAAGATTTGCATAATGACGATCGATCTTTAGCTACGATGTCGCCATCTAGTGAGAAAAACATCGTTAGAAAAATTAAAACAGCCCAGAATTGATAATGAAAGGTGTTGCATGGAAAAGATCGTTTTTCAATGTAAACAAAACGGTAATTGATAATTAACAGTATAAAGATCAAGTTTAAACAACTGAAAAATAAGGAACTGAGGTAAGTATGTCTTAATTTATAATCTATTAAATAAATTAAATAAGTTATTTTATAAAAATGATAAACTGACTAAACATAGCATGAACTTTCAAAACAGATAATATAATATGATTAAATAGCTATGTCTATAAGCATGAGGGAAAGTTAGGAGGCGATGAGAATAAAATAAACTAAGGATTTTCTCATCAAATGCCCCCCCCCCCCCTCTCATTGCCTCATAAAAAATGCATGACTCCTTAAGAAGGAAAAATCAGCAATGGACCTATTACCCAACATCTTAAACAAGATGAAAAAAATTTTAATCAAATTTCAAACTAATGCAGTCAAACATCTCAATAACATAAAAATTAATAGTTAAATTTAACACAAAGACAACAATTAAGTTGTAACAAATCCAACTTCAAAAATTCTTAAAGCATTTTTCTCCAAAGAAAATTTCAATTTTTTTCTATCTTAAGTCTTAAAACTCCATCAATTCAAAAAAAAAAAAAAAAATTAACTACCCCAATCTAGAACAGAGTCTAGAATATCCTAGATAAGAGGCTAACAAAAAAAAAAAAAAAAACACAATTCCTTCCATTTCAGAAAACAAGTTTCAAGAAAAATTTGTTTCATTTTAAAATTTCATTAACAAACATGGAAAAATATATTTACCAAAAAAAAAAAATACTTATCAATATCATCTCCAGCATTAAACTCCAAATCAAATATTTAAACCTATGTCAAAAGCAAATTACAAATACAAAAATAATCTTTATTTAACAAAAAAAATTTCAATTTCTAGCCATCCAGAACTTGGTAAAGAGGACAAAACATCGGCTTTTCGCATTCACTTATTCGTCTTTCAAACATATTCAAGAATGAATATAGGCACAATTATTCATTTCTTTTAAAACAAATTCCGGCTAGCACGGAAAGCATACATTCCACATGAAATGAGGTTTCTAGATGCCTAGAAAAGAAAAGAAATTATAATAAACATAAAAGATATAAACAGAACAAATTTTAATTATGGTAGACAGGACCTAGTGACATTGCCAAAATTCAAAAATTGGGACTTACAAAAATAAAAATAACATGCCCGCGCAAGGGCCTGCATATAGTGGTAACTCCCAGAAAACTATTCCTAAATGATTCTCTGACAATTTACCGGTCAAGGGTCACCTATCCGAGACGGTACTATAGGCTGTTCGAATCATCGTAAATAGCCACCAAAAGCACCATTCCCATACATAGACGGGAATTAAATTGTCTACCAAATTAATTTTTAAAAGAATACTAAATGAAGTAAAATAAATTTAAAGTACTAAAAAAACTTGCTTAAATCAAAAGTACTAAATAATTACATAAGTAAAAAAAAAATGCTGGGACAAACTCTGTTATAATAAATATGTACAAATCAGCAATTTTAACTAATCAAAAAGTCCACGAGTATGAAGTAGAAACACTAGATTAGAACAATGTGCAATCCAAATTTTAAAACAATGTAAATATTTAAACAATTTCAAATCTAAAACAATGTACTGGACAATAAAAAAAAAAAAATATTTAAATGTTATCGAATTATCTATAAGAAAAAATATGTCATACAAAATTCATATATGTACAAGAGAAAAATTATGTTATAAATATTAAATTTACAAAATTGAAAAGTTCAGTTTTTGTCAAAGGCTTGGTGAAAATATCCGCAAGGTTTGATTTACTACGTACATAAGAAACAGAAAATTCACCATTATTTAAAAGATCTCTAATAAAAAATAACTTAACGTCAATATGCTTAGTTTTATAATTTTCCACTGGTGATTTTATGAAATCTATAGCAGCTTGATTATCAACTATCATTACAGCATCATTATCTAAATTAGAAAAAATACATTCCTCAGCACATTCACGGTGTATCCGATCAAACCAAACCAAATTCTTTACAGCCTCAGTCATTGCGATAAATTCAGATTCCATGGTCGACAAACTAACACATTTTTCTTTAAAAGTACGCCAGTCGACCGGAGACTTATCAAGCAAAACTATCTGACCGCCAATTGAGGTCCGATCGTCACGGTTAGCTGCGAAATCTGCATCTGAGAAAATTACCAAATCATTAGATTTACAAGAAAGTTTAAGTTTGTAATGAGAAGTTGATTTTACATAGCCCAATAATCTCAATAAACCATCCCAATGGAACAAACCAGGATTCGATTGAAATTGACTCAGGACATTAACAGAGTATGCTATATCAGGACGAGTATGACCAGCTAAAAAAGAAAGACATCCCAAAACACTATGATACGGTAAATGAGACATTTCAGTTATATCTTGACTAGATGTAGGACAATGAGATCTGGAAAACACAGTACCCTTACTGATAGGTAAAGAAGAATGAGGAATTTTAAACTTAGAAAATCTTTTACAAACATCATTAATGTAATTGGATTGGTGAATTACTACTCCAGATGGAGTATCCTCAAACTCAACCCCTAATAATTTTCTCGTTCTCCCCAATTCTTTTATATCAAAATTTGACTTTAATAAAACTAAAACTTTATCAATAAATTTCTTATGTCTTCCAAAAAGTACAATATCATCAACATAAAGAAGAAGTACAACATCTGTCCCATAAAGATAAACACAATTACAAGATGATAATTTTCTAAATCCAATTTTAATTAAAACACTATGTATTTCATAAAACCATTCTCTCCCACTTTGATGTAATCCATACAGAGCCCGGTCCAGTTTGCAATACAAAGTCTCTTTACCAGATTCAACAAATCCAGGAGGTTGTAGCATATACACGTCCTCACTTAGTGGTGCATACAGGTAGGCACAGGTGACGTCACATTGAATATGCGATCACCCACAACATGAAACAAGGAGGGAGAAG
The DNA here is from genome assembly GCA_963930645.1 of Salticus scenicus. Classification (NCBI taxonomy): domain Eukaryota; kingdom Metazoa; phylum Arthropoda; class Arachnida; order Araneae; family Salticidae; genus Salticus; species Salticus scenicus. The sequence continues at coordinate 86,260,132 of OZ005661.1, forward strand.
AAGAACCGAATAACACCAAAATTTACAACAGGACTAAATGTTTCTTCATAGGATTCACCTTTAACCTGTTTAAATCCCTGGGCCACAAGGCGAGCCTTATGTCTAACTATCTGTCCAAACTCATCCCTTTTTATTGTGTAAACCCACCAGCAACCAACAGGAGTGACGTGATTAGGTAGTTCAGTCAAATGCCAAACTCCACGTTCTTGCATAACCTTCATTTCCTGTTTCATTGCACTCCACCAAACCTGACTCTATCTGGAATTACATGCCTGTTTAAAAGTCCTGGGAGTCTCTTCCCGATCTAGTCATGCTGAAGGGTGAACCAAACTCGAAACAACTGAATCACTCTCACTGTCACTATCTGAAAAATCTGATGAATCACTTGGAATCGGAATAATGCCAGAATAAAGATTTGAACCACTAAAATCAAATAAATCAGGATTAAACATCAATTTATTTTCTCTACAATAATTTTCAACATCATGAAGTGATCTAAGACGTTTAGTTTTGCCTAATTCATAAAAGTAAATGTCAGTACGATTACCAGTACGACGAACAACAGGCTTCCTAGTCCAACTAACTTCCTTAAGATGGGGAATAGTAGACTGATTATTACCAGACACAGAATCTTTACTCCCCGTTCCACTAGGTTGAGAATCCGGGGTACCGTTGGAAGGACCTGGGATGGCCACAGGTACAACTTCAACAACGTCCTCCAGACTTTGCTCAACACTAGGAGAGAAAAGGGCATAATCATCGGTGTCCAGTGCAGCTCCACTGCGACCTAAACCACAACACGATTCATCAAAATTGACATTACCAGATTCAATAATTTCATTAGTCTCTGGAATCCAAATTCTATACCCCTTCGTTTTGAAAGCGTAACCTACTAAATAACCCTTACGGGCTTTTGCTTCAAGTTTAAATCGCCTTTGCTTCGGCACACCAACATAAGTGACCGTACCAAAGGGCCTTAAGTGTCGAACAGAAGGTTTTCTTCCACCATATAACTCAAAAGGGGTTTTCTTCAAAAGTTTGGGACAAACACGATTCCAAGTATAAACAAAATATTTAAGAGCTTCAGGCCAAAAACTAGGATCCAAGTTACTTTCAATTAACAATGTACGAATACCATCAGCTGCGGTAGACATGAACCGTTCTGCAACGCCGTTTTGTTGGGGAGTATAGACGTTTGTAAACTCATGACGAATACCTTTCTCACTAAAAAAATTAACAAAAGATTGATTAGCAAATTCTCCACCATTGTCTGACCTAAAGGATTTAACCTTTCTTCCCAAGAAAGTCTCAGCCTTAATAATATGGTTTTTCACCACATCAAAAACTTCAGACTTCATTCTTAAAGGATAGACAGAAACCCGGCGAGAGAAATCATCAATAATTGAGAGAAAGTATTTTTCGCCATTTCGTCCCTCATTTCTACACGGTCCCCAAACATCAGCATACAGAAGCTCTAGTGGATGATTTGACCTGATATTTTTACTAGGTTTATGAGATACACTTCTAAACTTTCCTAACTTACAAAATTCACAAATGAAATCAGATTCCCTTAAGCCTGGTAATCCCCGTACACCTTGTCTGCGACTAGTATGAGCTACTAAAGATTGACTAATATGACCAAATCTGCGATGCCAATGCATCATTCGACTTCTAGCATTAGCAGACAATACTTCAAATTTAACAGACTTTTTACAGGAATCAGGGATTTTAGGATAAAGTTTATAAGTTCTATCTTTAAGATAAGCACTAAACAGGTACTCATCCCCCCGGTATATTTTCACCTCGCCTTGACTACCATAAAAAGATAAACCCTTCAAATCTAACTCTGGTCCAGACACAAGATTTCTACTTAATTGATCTGAATACATTACATTACATAAAGTAAAAACTCTTTGACCAAATCTTAGCTTGACTTCCCCTTTACCCTGAATAGGAAATAAAACCTCCTTCACAGCCACGGACATTTCATCATTTAAAGTCTCAAATTTAGAAAATAAAGTCCTATTGTTGCAAAAATGATGGCTCGCCCCACTGTCAAATAGCCACTCGCTTGATTTTACAACATTTCTTACACTCGAATGGGAAACAAACAAATTCAACTTACGTGAACTATCCGACAGTGATCTGGCAGCCTTTTTGGAACTCGAGAAATGTCCTCGACCATGGGGATTCCTTCTAACTGATCTGGACTCTCTATAAGATGGCAAAGGAGAAGCATCTGAACTAGAAGAAGTGGCACCAGTACTACATTCGCTTGAAACTGAAGATGGACTGTCAAATCTAGAGCGACGATCATTTCTTCGTGAGGGAGAAAAACGTTGAGGAAACACAGTTCTTCTTAGAATAACATCTCGACCTCAAGTGACCCAGTTTTCCACATGACCAGCATCTTCTATCTTTGAATCTGTTTTTTGTAGGCTGTCTTATATTAGACTTAGAAAAACTTGATAAATTTACATTTTTAACACTGTCCTTATCCCGAAGCCTCATTCTGGTTTCTTCAGCAATAACACTATCCACAATTTTTTCAAATTGAAAATCTTCATCAGATTTACTCAACAACAACTGGACAATATTATCATAAACTGATGGCAAGTATCTCAAAAACTGATAGCATAAATAATTCTGTGAAAAATTGTCATCAATTTGTTTCAAATCAAGGTAAATTTTCTTAAGTCGGGAGGCAAATAAATTTATAGACTCTCTATGTCTAATCCTGGCTTCCATTAATTCTGTAAATAAAGTTAAATGGTGAGCTCTAGTATCAGGATGAAAATTTTTCCAAAGTCTGTTCCAAGCATCTGTAGGTTCCTTACAGTCATCAATGATTCTTTTAAATTCTGGCTCCACATTGAAATAAATCAGAGAAAGTACTTGATTAGCACGTAAAGTGAACAATTTAACATTCTCAGCTGAAACAGTTGAAGACACCTCTGGAATTTTCTGGTTTTCATCAATTATCTCCCATAGACCCTTCTCCATTAACAAGTAACGCATGTCAGAGATCCATGTTGAAAAATTTCTTGAATTCAGCTTCTCAATCTGGTTGGTAGCCATGTTGGAAAATAAAACACTTTGAACTGGCAAAGAAACACCTTGAAAACTATCCTTTAATTCTTCCCCCCCCCCCCCCCCCCGACTCTTCTAGATTTTCATCCGTTTCTACCTTTTTACTCATTTAAATTAACAAGTATCTTTCATGTAAAAACAAAAAAACTTGTAAAAAAAAATTGATCCCATCAGTTATTGCTGTAATTTACTTTAGAAGATTAAATATTGCCATATTTCAAGTCTATTTTAACAAAAATCCAGTTGGAAAAATCAATTCTGTAAATCAATAAAGTTCAATTGCAGAAAAAAAATTATGAAGAATTCAACTGAGTAAATATTATAATTCAGTTCAATTGTAAAAATTCAAATTTAAATGAAGAAAACTTGTTAAAACAATAAAGTTCAACTGCATAAACTAAAATTTAAATGACGAAAACTTGACAAATCAATGAAACTTGACAAAATAAATCTTAATTTCAATAAAGTAGATGCATAACTGCACATTTTCAACTGTAAACAAACTCTTACTAAAGCTGTAAATTAATCTCTTGAAATAAAAATTCTGTAACTTGAAATTATATATAGTTTACTTCATAAATACATACTGAAAATCATCTTCTAGTTATGGAAAATATAGCCCATAACCTCTTGTAGTCAGTATTTTATTAAAATGTATCAGCAGAAGTATAGAAACAGCAATGGAAGTGTTGCTGAGAAATAAACCATAATAGAAGATATACTTGCCACTTGAAAGAAGGAAAGTCTCATAAAATTAAATCACTTTTATTTCTTCAAAAAATAGAGACATTCAGTCATAAACATAACTGGAATTCATAAGATGATTATTTTCAACAATTTAACAAAAGCAGTTAATTATACAACAACTTTAATTTATTAATATACTTTGAAAAACTTAACAAACTATTAATTTGATCCGGACCAGCCGGTCAATCATTACATTACTATATCAGATAACAGGATCCATGCCAAAGAACAACACACCACAGAACTAAACAGATCTGATATTTATATATCTGAAATAAGGACGTTTAGATCGTCATCGATCAAACGGACGAATCACAAACGAACACCTGGCAGGTGTAAAAAGAAACAATTAAGATTTGCATAATGACGATCGATCTTTAGCTACGATGTCGCCATCTAGTGAGAAAAACATCGTTAGAAAAATTAAAACAGTCCAGAATTGATAATGAAAGGTGTTGCATGGAAAAGATCGTTTTTCAATGTAAACAAAACGGTAATTGATAATTAACAGTATAAAGATCAAGTTTAAACAACTGAAAAATAAGGGACTGAGGTAAGTATGTTTTAATTTATAATCTATTAAATAAATTAAATAAGTTATTTTATAAAAATGATAAACTGACTAAACATAGCATGAACTTTCAAAACAGATAATATAATATGATTAAATAGCTATGTCTATAAGCATGAGGGAAAGTTAGGAGGCGATGAGAATAAAATAAACTAAGGATTTTCTCATCAAATATGAATTCGTGAGATGAAGGTAGAGGGGACTCGGTGTGAGTGTTTACCCAATCAGAAATGATATATTTTTTTTTAATTCCTTTTCTTAAGAATAAAAGTTTGAGTAATAACATGGAATTTTGAGAAATCATAAGTGTGGTGAAGGAATACGCGTGTGCAGCGCTCATATATATGCATTCGCGCGTGTGCATCGCGCACAGGTCTACGCTGCCGAAGGCAGTGGGGACCCGGTGCGACATTTTTCCTGATCAGAGTTTTTTTTTCTTTTTCACATGATAAAAATTAATGCAATTTTAAGAATTCATTAATTATAATGATTCATTTAAAAATAGTGACCAGCGAAGCGGGCGTAGCCTGCTAGTATATGTATATTTTTTCTTGAAAAGAGCATTTACAGAGCCATCAAGTAATCTATGAATTTTAGAAAACTTTTTTGAAATAAATCTTTCACCTGCCCCCTTCCCCCTGCATTCTAGGCATAACTAAACAGTGGACGATTATTATTAATGAAGCTGTTATTCAAAAGACTAATCAAAACATTATTTTCATTAATTATGAACTGTCTTCAAATTTGATAAATTCATCAGTTTTTATTTTTATTTTTTTCAATCTAAGTGTAAGATGTCAAAGTTTTCTGTTATTTTATGCCTATACTATGCTTTAGGTTTACTTTTTGTCATGTCCTAACAATAATTTTTCAGTCATTGTTTAGTGTCACAGTGGATCACCTCATATTTATTTCTCATTTATGGATTTTGTAACTTTGGCCCCAAATCATTCCATAATATTTCTATGTTAAAATCCATTTATATGATACAGATAACTTCTTAATTTCATTCATTGCATTTTTTTTCTTGAAGAATCCTACGTTTAAAATTCATTCCAAAGCAAAACAAGTACTCTGACTATTCTTTTTTTTTTTTTTTTTTTTTTTTCTTATATTTTCCGGTGATCTTTTTCTTAGAACTGTAGTATAGAGGGCAATTTGAATTGATAACCTGTGGAAGTTTTAAAAAACATACAGGTGGGGACAGGGTTATTGACAGGTTTACGCTGTCCAAGTTTTCTTTGAAAGAAAGGAAAGTCACTCCTTGCTTTAATCTCCCACTCTCTCTCTCCTTTAATTGCTTTCCATGAATATGGTTTAAATTAAGGGAAACAAAAACCCACATCTTTATAGCCTTTTATTAAACTTGCAGATTTATTAATTTTCATATGGTAGATTTGAATAGGATAATTGAAGATTTTTTAGTACTTTCACATCACATCTTACTTTTGGAAAGACAAAATGTTTTATCTTTAATTGTTTGTTTGTTATCATCTTGTCTTAGACAATGAAAGGCTTTGTTTTTAAAAGATACAATTTTAAAGGATGTTGACAAAAATAATGTATTGAATAGAGTTTAATTAGCAAAAAAAATTGAATATTTTCATATCAGTACCAAATACGATTGTGTATAATTTAAATTATATAAAATTACATCTGATATAGAGACATCATAACCACACGCGTATTTGTAGAAAACCACAATTTTTATAAAAAATATTCACTGTAAAACACGTATAAAATGATACATTTAATTAAAATCATTTAAAATGCATCGTGTCAAGGCCTTTTGCCCTGAACATCAAGGTATCATCAGGACAGAGCCATTTTAACTTGAAGTACAGTAACATTTGATTTATATATACACAAGAACCATATTACGGTTACAGTTATTATACATGAAATAGATGAAACAGAACACAGATCAATCACAAATGAAACAGTCTGAAAGCGTAGAGTCGAGCTTCACTTGGTTTACTATGGAGACACTTTTTCTGTGGAACATTTGAGGCCATGCATTAATTTGTGTTGAGGAACATGCTGAGGAACTTGCATTAATTTAGATCTTTACAAGAAAAAGGTTGGTTGGTTGGGTTTTACGTCGCACCAGTGCTGCGCAGATGGGCAATTGGCGACACAAGAAAAAGGAGAAAGACTTGTTTTAAAAACCTCAACCTTTAAGTCACTTTAATGGAGAATTCTTTGGGTAGAATAGTAGAGAAAAATTTGCAATATCTGTAGGAGTTTTCGGACCATTTTCATTAAGAAGAGGCTGGACAAGCATTAAAAGTGAAAAATGCAGATAAAAAACTTTCACTGTTAACAATCATTAAGACCAAGAAACTGTTGAAGGAAATTACATACTTGCCAACCATCTCATTATGAACTGTACAATTTTTAGTACCCGCCTTTTTTTTTTACACCAATATTTAGAGTAATTTGAGTCTTATTTAATCGTAAAAACATTTGAAGAGAATAACTCTAAAAATATAGTGGTGTGAGAAAATGGGTGTTTTTTTAGGGGGCGTTAACAATTGTACGGTTATTAATGAGATGGTTGGCAAGTATGAAATTATATTAGATATTTGGTTGTATTAGAAAACACCATATTTTAGGAAGAAACGCAGCATCTTTAAAATTGATCAAATTATATTTAATTATATTCACGGCTTCCGAAACTGTTAATTCTGAACTAATTGATGGAGAGGAGATGATTTCTGCTTGGTCCCAAAGAGGTGAAGCTGAGATTTCATAAATAAAATTGACTAAGGCTGAACTCTTTCCTTCTTTGACATTGCGAATATGCTCTTGAATTCTTTTGTTTAAAGTACTTTTGGTTTGTCCAATATAAAAGAAAACATCTTGATTAAGTTTTAGTGGAATTTTATAACCCCCCCCCCCAATGGGTCTAGTTAAATCACGATCATTTAAGCTTAGATGTTTAGTTGTTAAAGGAGAACTAAAAGGAATTAGTATATTGAATTTACGAAAAATATAATGTTTAAAATCAATAAATTTGTTACAGAAAGGCAGACTATTACTAAATTTATTTTTAGAGGTTAAGGTAGAAGAATTAAGGATATTTTTAATTTTATTGATAATTTTGATTATAGTAGTTTTTTTTATAGCCTGCATCAATGCCGATTTGTATAATTTTGTTTAATTGTTTAGTTTCACTAAATTGGAATGAGGTGTATTTAAGAGCCCGAGTAATGTAAGAGTTAAAAAACAAAATTTTATAATTAGTTGGATGGGCAGAAGTAGCAGGAATTGGGAGCGGTACAAAAGAATTTTTTGGGGGAATTTTTTTTATAAAAATAATTTAAATTATTAGCTATTGCTGATTATTAATTAAATTATTTTAAATTTTATTTAAAAAATTATTTTAATCCAACAGATAAAAAGAAAATGATGGAAATATTAGATTTTTATTATTATATGACCTCTAATGCATTAGTGTGCTAAAATAAATTTTCAGTTGTATGTTTTTTAGGAAATGTCCTGCGAAAAATATATAAAAAATGATCCACTACATTATTATTTCAAAGCATGATTTAAACATTTAATGAAGGGTTTTTAATTTTTATTTTTGTGAATTTTTAGATTGGATCAAAACTTATAACTCGAGCAGGTGGTTTAGAAAAACTTGCAAAACTTCCTGCATCATCTGTTTTAGTCCTTGGAGCTGAAAAAAAGTTTTTTAGGTTTGATTCTGTTTCATAATTCATTATTATTATTTTTAATATAGATATACTGTAAAGAAATTTAGTTTATATATTTATGTGTTATTCAAATGTTTGTTTTAACTTTTCTATTTGTAGTTCTATATTTTCTATTTGAAAATAATTCAGAAAATATTTTTATAGTTTAAAGGAAATTTCATAAATTCTTTTTCAGCTATATGTGTGTAGAATTTTTAAAATTTTCATTGTTATTACATGGAGGAAGGATTTTTAACTTATGAATATCATGTCTGCCGAATTATAAACAGCATTACATTAGCCTCTTCAGTACCTAAATATAATTTTAAGAAATAAGAAGTTAAATAATTTAAATAAGTTTGCATTAAAAATAGAGTTCAGCTGTTGAAATTTCATAAATGTTCATGTTAATCATCTAAATTATAAAACAATGTATAAAAGTTTAAGTTAATTAAGTAGAAAATGGCTTTGAAATCAAAATTTTAAATAAACGACATTGCATTGAACCTGCTTAGTTTCAAAACAGATATAGCTTGAACATAAAATTAAACATTATATAGCTGTACCTCAAAAGTAGAGGACACTGTGCATTTTTTTGGTAAATCTCTCTCCTCTCCATTCCCGAAATTATCCATTCTGTATTTTTGTTATATATTTGCATGTAATTTATACTTATATATTGTAAGAAAGAATTGTGCTTATACATATATTTATAGTATTGAATTTGATTATACTCTTGTTATATTTTGTTGTTAAATTAATTATACAAGTAATCCATTTTTTGAATTTTTCTACAGTTATTTTTAAAAAGCATGTCAAAAATTTTCAAATGAAATAAGGTGTATGTTACATTGTTTTTCAGAACAAAATAAAAACCTTTTTTTGTAGATCACCTCTCTCAAGATGTTGATTTCTGTTGCTGTGCAGCTAAAGATCATACCTAATTGTTTTTTTAAGTTTTGAATGAACTGTTAAATTTAATAAATTCACATGATTATATAGTTTGTGTAAAGCTTTTCTGGATGTTTTTTTAATAAACTTTTTAAGTATAAAAGTGCAGACGATAAGGGGGGGGGGCATGTTAATAGTAAACCTAAAGTTTTCCGTTTTTCTTATCGTTATGCTAATTAAATATATTAAACTTTAATAAGTCTTAAAATAAAGTTTAAAAAAAAAAAAAAAAAACGTTAGTTAAAACAATTAAACACTTTTATAAAATCCTAATTTTTTTTTTTTTTTTTATTAATATATATTCTACATACCAGGAAATAAATATATCGTTCAATAAAAATTTATTTTAAATAGCTTTTAAATTTAAGCCATCCATCTTAATTTTTCAAACGCGAACATAAACAATATCAAACCTACCGGCAATTCGATTAAGCCGCAATTCAAAATTTGCATAAAACATCTAAGAAGGATGATAGCCAAAACTACGCACGTGCGACCTCATCACATGTGATGGGAAGATCACTTCGTTTCTCCCCCTGAGTTATAAATAGCAGACGGTGATGGTAGTCGTTGCTTTGCCTCTGTCGTTCATTGCCGGCTTTCGGCTTCATGATATTTCGCTGTAATAAGTGGCGTTTATTTTTTTTTTTTTATATGCAAATTAAATTTCTTTTTATCGTTAGTTAAATTATAGTTCATATTAATCTTTAATGAGTTCAACTGATAAATTAAATATGGTTTCGAAAGTGTAATCATCGTGTATATTTTTGCTGACGATGCAACAGTGAAGATTCAAAATATCATTTCTCCTCTCAAGCCACATAGTGATATTATACTGTTTTTAAGGAAGCTCATTAATCATTTTCTGCAATCAGTTTAAGAGACCGTTTTTTTTTTTTTTTTTTTTTCTTTTTTTCATTAAATATAACGGAGCTTCAATCTTGTGTATATCCATTCTTTTTGTCATCCATCCTTTATTTGGTATGTTTGTTATGTTAATTTCCTATATGTTCATAAAATATTTGTCTACTTAAATTATCTTATTGTTATCATAGAGGTGCCAATTATTACGATTTGTCCGTAATTATTACGGATTTATGACAATATTTACGGCATTACGGACAACATATAAAAGTTACGGATTATACACTTTTAAAAAAAAATCGTGGATATCGATCGTTAAAATAAAGAATCCCCACTAACGATCGATGATAACATATGCACAACGGAAGCCTTCCAATTCTCAATCTTTCTTCATCCACAACATAAATCAATGTCAATATTCATTTTAAACTTGCTTTATTAGATTCTAGAAACTATAAAGAAATAGAGTTATAAAATATTTCTTGCTGATGTATTTTTACACTCCCCCCCCCCTTTTTTTTTTCTTATCTCCAACTAGCTATCGACGATTAAAAACTCTGCAAAAGCCTTTAATTTCCCAATTTTTTTCCATCAGCAACATAAATGTCAATATTCATTTTAAATTTGTTTTATTAGATACTAGAACCTATAAAGTAGTAGAATTGTTTCATTTCTCATTCATCTAATTATTTATATTTTGACTGCCCCTCTCCCTTCCCAGCTAGTGATCAAGGCTTACTTCTAGAACCAAAAAAGTGATAGAACTGCTCAATATTTCTCACATATGTAATTATTTTTAGACTTTATTACTGAACTTGATGAATCTATTTGTTTTTCCTTAATAAATTTAAAATACATACTATAAATACAAACATATTGCACATTACATCAAACAAAAAATATGCAAGATACGTAAAGAAAAGAACAATGTTTTAGTATTTAATGCTATAAAACAGTTGTCTATAAAAAAGTGACTATTAAAAAATAATAAATAAAATAAATTTTTGTAACCCCTCCCCCCCCCCCCCCCCCGAAAAAAAAACGAGAGAGAGAGAGAGAGAGGGAGAGAGAGAGATTCAAATGTCCCCCCCCCCCCCCCCTCCAAAGCAGATTAAAAAAAAAAAAAAAAAAAATCTTTCATTTTGTAAGAAGATAAAGAAATACATATTTTATTTACTTTTGTTTCAAAAATTTTCTAATTTTTTAATTAATATATTATATATTTGTTTACAAAAACCGTGCATTTCGTTTTTGTATGTGAGTTTTTGCGTAAAAATTATTCTGTGAAGCGGTTCACATTTCATAAATATGTAACTCTGATTACTGATAGCTCTTATTGAAACTTGGCAGCTCTATATCAATTTATATTAAAACTTATGTTGAATTTATAGTTTCAAATAAAATATAAATTAAAATTAAAACTTCTATGGTCATCATTTATACACTTTTACATGTTTATTTTTCAGCATAGCTTTCACTTTTCTAGGACTTTTAATTAGCTTTAAATGTTGTTTAGCTGGTGTTTATGCCTAGAGTAGCTCCTCTGCTAATTCACTTAGCCTTGGATCTACTTCACACCAGCTAACAAGAGACATAAAATGGTTATGGGCATTTTTCAACATGTAAATATGCTGGCCCTTTCATAAATTAATGTATTTTCTGTTTGTTTGAAAAATAAATTGAAAGCTAAAAATTTTTTTTAATAGCATTTATAGTAAATTTTTGAAATAAGATATTGTTTGAATTTAAATTAAAAGTTGTTTAATGCTATTAAATGAAAATTCTTGAATGTTTTGTTTAACTTAAGTAATGATGACCAGTATTTTTTGCATATTGTTAAGGGAATATTGTAAATTTTTCAATTAAAGTAAAATATATATATATATATATATATATATATATATATATATATATATATATATATATATATATTTTTTTTTTAATTATATATATTTGAATAAATTTTTCAAGTAATAAGTGAATTTACTGAATGTTTAATTCGGGGGGGGGGGGGGGGGGAGCTTTTTATAAGAAAATTGTGATATTTTTGATATATTATATTTTTAAATTGTTTGAACTGTAATTGTACAAATTTCCTTTTACTCAAAAATGGCTGTTAATAATTTACATTCTATTCCCAAACTGAATGTGATTAATTTCGAGGAATGTAAGAGTGATAATAAGTTTGTTCTTCTTGACCGGGGACTCTGGGACATTGTTGTTGATACAGAAACAGCCCCAGTTTTGGCTGATAACAGAAGCAATGCTTCTGCTGTTAATAAATTTAAGTCTAGAGCTAATGCTGCTTTAGCTGTCTTATACTTAAATATAGAAACTGAGTATCGGAAAATTGTAGAAAACGAGGATGACCCTGTAAAAGCATGGACTTTAAGTAACAAAAGTTTTGTTCCAGATACTCGTGCACAGCACATGAGTTTATTTTCTGAGCTGTGTGATTGCAAAATATTGCCTGGTGAGGGTGTAAATGTCTTTGCGTTCCGGGTCATGAGGATATTTGAACAAATAGAAAATTCTAAGGGTGGACTGACAGAAATTTTTGCATTTTATCAATTGTTACATTATCTTCCACCATATTTCGACAGTATTGTTCAAAACATACTAAGATGGGAAGATGATAAATTTACATTCAATGAAATTGTAACTTGCTTGGTAGCCGAGGAAACTAGGCTAAATTTAAGAAATAAAGATAATGAATTAAGTAAAGCTAAAATTTCTGCTCAGTTTTCTCATCTAAATGATACAGTTAAAAATAAGCCTTTAAAACAAAAATTAATTTGTACATTTTGTCATAAGAATGGCCATACTAGGCAAAATTGTTTTTCTCTTAATAGAAATAAAAATGTTGACTTTAAACCCCCTTTCCAAAACCAAAACTTACCTTCTCAGAATTTGAGTCCTAAGAAATCCTTCCAATCACAGGGTTCATACTTATCAGGGAAAACCTGGAAAACAGTGAATACTCAGGGAAAATAAAAGTTTTCACTAAAACTCAGGGAAAATCAGTTATAAAACCTGGAAAAACAAATATTTTCTTTCTCTCAAGTTATATTTTTCTTGTTTAGCTTCATATCAAAATTCAAATGATTAAGTATTGTGAAAATATGCATGCAGACAATGATTTCTACCTGAATTTCTATCATGATTGGCAGTAATATGATATCATACAGTGGAAGTAGCTGTATTTTGTCCTGTCTAGAGGAGCGTTTCTTGTAATATGTGGCTAATATTTTCTTGAAAACTGTCTGGGAACTCAGGGAATTTTTTTCTCATATTTAAGTATGAACCCTGAATCAAGAGGTAGGCAGAATAAAAAAAAATTTACATATCAATCTAGATCAAATTCTAAAACCCGTAATAGTAGTAGGGATTCAAATTCATCTTACTACATTACTGAGGCCAGTTTAGCTCAGCAAACAAATGAATCAGATTGGATTTTCGATTCTGCTGCATCCCATTATTTCAGCAAAGACCATGAACTTTTCACATAAACTGCGCATTAAATCAGAAATTTTTACTCACCCATCTTCATCCGTCAAAAATAAAATAATAATAATTCATGAATTATTTGCGGCAAAGAAAAAAAAAATTCTTTCACTGTATTATCGAACACAATAAAGCAAAACGTTACGACAATTTATTACTTTTTCTTATTTTTGATTAGTCTTGAACTCACAAACTTCTGGTGAACACCTCCAGCTATTTGTTTTAGCCATATGTTTAAAATCAGCTGTTGAGACGCGAGAAGCACAAATTGGGTTCTTCATTTAATATTCCCGGTAAAACATGAAGATTGAAGAAGGTTTTTCATTCTATTGTTACCATGGAAACGGAAAGGCGGAGAGTCACTTATTTTCTCTTCGCTTCTGTGATCTGAAAGCGAGGTAGATAGAAGTTCGACTCGGCAAAAATGATGAAAGTGGTGCTACAAAAACAATATCTATCAGTATTCTGAGTCACTGAATCTATCGTAGCTTGGGTGAGGAGAGCTGCGTTTCATTTCATCACAACATAATTTTCTTGATTCTTTAGTGAGAGATACTTAAACTAAATGTTTATCACTCATTGAGAAATGAACAAGTTTTGATGAATCAATTCTTTGTAAGTTTTAATTAAATGCAGTTTAATTGGTTCAGCCGAATTATTCAATTAAAGCAGAACAAGAATTTGATATTAAGATGATAAGTAACATCGTATTGCTTGAAGCTCACTTTTATCATGTGTGTCCCGAAGGCTCCAATACTAGGAAATTAATACATTTGTTGTCAATAATGCCGAGAAGTTATTATTTTTCCCCGATCAGACAATCCTAGTCGACTTAGTTGTAATGAATTGAGAAATATCCAATTCTCTTATAAAAGGAAACGCAGGAGTCCATTTGATTAAACGAATAATCCTTTAGTTCTAAGATACAGTCATGGGCCGGTTGGTAGACATCCTGAGCTTCATACATCCTGAAACCACTGCCGATGATCGGCAATTCGCTGTAGTAGCTCCACTCAGGGCACCCGGACTTAGTAAGCTTTTACATGATGAAAGTAATATTTAACGTAGGTCTATTAAGCAAGTCAATATCGAAAAAAGCCACTATTTCTCGTGTGTTTCAGCTTAAATACCGTGTATTTCGGTGCGAATATTTACTCCTCCTCTGCTTATTTATTGGCTATTAACTTAATGATTGACATTTTAGCTTAGGTCTGGATCCCCGGGATTAATTAATAGGCATTACTTAACCACAAGAAAATGAGAGTTGCGCTTTACTCAGCACTTTTTATTCTAAAATCCGTCCAATTTTCTGACTTTAGCATTATGAACATGCATTGTAATAAAACTTATTTTACAGGGGAATCTTTAGAATTAATTTCAAGTTAAGAATTTTAATGGGATTTTCTTTAAGTTATCACTCAATATTAATTTAAAATATTAATTAAAAATCTTACCTCTTTTTATCCTTTCATATATATATCTATATATATACGTAATATAAAAATTGCCTAATTTGGTCTTTTTATATTAAGTTATAATTAACTTAATGTTCTTTAATAATGGTGAAATTTCGTTAGATTTGGCTCGACCCCCTCCACTAATCTCACATGAGATTTTTCAAAATTCGTACTTTTACTGTAAATGCGTTGGATTTATTTTAAAAAACACTATTTGCTTTATTATTTTTATTAAGACTAGTTTTTAAGATTGCAGAGATCGTAGTCTTCAATCACAGTAATAAAATTGAACAATAAAATACTTAAATAGAAACTAATCTTGAGTCACTGTGTAACGAAATATTTATGGATGTAAACAAAGCAGGTTGGAACCTGTCCGTGTGTCGCTGTTACTCGGCTGGTATGCTGCAACGTTCGTCTAGTCGTGCGTGTTGCTCTAAAACAATTGAAAGGCTACTGTGCTGCTTCGCAGTGTTCGGATATCCACAATAAATATTATCGTGTCAGATTTTGCCATATCTAAGTCAATAAACATGTTTTACTTGAATTTAACTCAATTTTCTCACAATTTTACACTGTTTTTTGTGGGGAAAAACTTACGTGATAATTGCCGAGACCCCCCCTCTCCCCCACGTGAGATTGGGTGAGATTCGGCTCGACCCTCCTCCCCTCCTGAACACCTCATGTAATTAATGGACGCCCCCTTATTGCATCTGTTCTAATAAGAAGGATCGTTAGTAATATGAAAAGGATAATCTGGAAAATCCTTACATATATATATATATATATATATTTTTTTTTTTTGAATTGTGCCATTTAAAAAAAAAGCTTTTCTTTAGATTCTCTGTTATTTTGAATAGTTTATTCCACTTTAAATTTCACTTCAGTTATTTTCATGTACGATAGGGAGCCCACTAGTGATTTTCTATTATAGTCACTAGTGAATGAAATCGTACATTGGTTCTCAAGGGTGAAAAAGGTCTTCTCTGATGAATTATTTTCATCTTTTTGAGCTTCTCCTACTTGAAAAACATTCATTCTTATTGGTCTATGAGGTTTCGGTGATCTTTTATCTGTTGCTTGGCTTTTACTACGTTTAATAATTCATTATATATATATATATATATATATTTTTTCAGTGGATGCCAAATCCAGTGCAATTAATATAATAGACATAATTGGGGATTTCCCATATTTGTGGGGTTACTCAGTATATTTTAGTATAGTTGGCAATCATGCAGGGATAATAAAAACTTTGAGAATATTCTTAAATACTGATATAGTCATGCAGATTAGCAGAAAAATAAATAAATAAATAGGAGTATTAAAGCAAATGGTGTTAATTTACTTATAAGATTAGACTTTTAACTTATTGACTTTTCAAAATAATTTAAGTTTTTGTGTTTATATATAGTATGTATATATTTCTTATTATTATTCTCTTGAGCAATTTTCCCCCTTAGTATGATCTTTGAAGTAAATTATTCATTGTTATTATTTCAAATGATTTAATTTATTCTCTCATAATAGTAATGTTTGAAATTGTTCTTGATTTCCTTCATGAGTACTGCCACTCTCTCTTTTTTATATAGTAAGTTCCAACTTATTTGCTAGTTATTACTAATGGAAAGAGATTGAATGAAAAGTTCATGTAATTGAAATTTTTAATTTCTCAAACTATAAGACTATATAATAAGTATAAAATTTTGAGTAAATGCCATAAGATGCAAGAACTCGCAAGAATTGTTTCGGATTGAAAGAAGACATGACCATTCACCAGAGGAACGAAGTAGACACGAGTACTGCAAGCATAGTGACAACGCAATTCATTTATTTGCAGCACTTGTGCCTACTTCGTTCAGCTGACAAAGGATTATGTTTTTTTTTTCGACCCAAAACAATTGTTGAGAGATCTTGCATTTTATGGTGTTTTTCAAAGTTTTGTACTGATTACTTTTAAATGTGGTGCTGTGGTTCTTTTTTATAATATAACACTATATATATATATATATCACGGAAAAGTTATTTTTTTATTTTATTTTACAGGAATCTTAAATTCAGAAAAGAAGGAGCTCCCATTTGTGGTTTACTTTCAAATTCAGCATTTATGGGTAAAGCTGGTAAGAAAAAGAAAGGTCGCCTTGCCAGAATTTTAGCAAATAAATGTTGCCTTGCAGCCCGAGTAGATTGCTTTAGAAGTATGTTTTCATGAAATTTTGGTTTTCGTTATTGTAATCTAATGCTTTCATTATTTATTTATTTCCTAGCAGCAATTTTTTATTTTTTTTGAGTGATAGATTGTTTTTATGTTGACTGTATACAGGATTTGAAAAATTCCATCTGCCAGTCACCATGGTGACTATATTTTCAGACCTGTATTCTAATTCTCACGTAATCAATTTACTTTTAAAAATCTGTATTTTCTCTCTCTCTCATATAGGCTGATTGTGTGTAGGATTTTTTTTTTTTTTTTTTTTTTTTTTTTTTTTTTTCTCCCAGGAGTTTTTGTTTAATGTATTTTCTCATTTCAGGATATTTTTTAAATTATTTTTTAATAACTCTTAAGAGAAAACTGTTGTATAATGGAATTTTAGGTATTTCTTTTGTGATTTACTTATATTTCTTTTAATAATAAAAATAATAATAATAATAATGTGTATTTTATTGGTTATAATTTGTAGAAAATGTTAACCACACCCTAGCCTTGTTTTCTTTTCATGTAATGGGCTCTTCCCACCTGACGTCAGAGGTCACATGATAGAGGAAAAACAAATAGCAGACAAAGTCTTGTTTATCTATAGCGATTGCTGAAATAACATATTTTCTATTTTTATTTTTGATCAATCGTATTTAATCTGTGTTATTTTTTATAAATCATCATTTAGTTTATGTTTGATATTGATGTTTATGAAGAACATGTTTAATATTCTGATTTTTGGTACTTAAATCAGTGACAGTGCAATATCGTACTGCGTAAATCCATTTAGACCAGTAACTAAGTTAAATAACTTGTTGTAACACCTTTATGCAATTAAATTAAATGAAAACATTTTAAAATTTCAAATTATAATCCATAAACATTCTACAAGAACAAGCTATTATTTATTGCTAGATCAGTTAATGTTAAAGTTATACTACAATATACAAAAATCGATTCTTATAGGTAAAAATAAATAAACGCATAAAATGTTTTTTAAAAATTATTAAATTTACAAATACAATTATTTTACTGTTTACAAATGCACAATATTACTTTTATTTTATATTAAATATTAAAATTTTTGTTCTAAAGAATGATATTTAATAGAATTCGATTATTCGTTTTCCTCTATCACATGATTGAGCAGACGACGGTGGGAAGAGCCCATTTCAAGATTTTTAAAGTAGGGTCACAATCATCTCTCTGTTTTTTGTAATGGTAAATCTAGCTGAAGCTGAAGTAGATCCAAATAAATGTGTTTTTTATGATTTTTTTCTCCACCCATTCCATGAATTTCAAAGCCTGTGTTTTCTCATATGAATGCAATATAAAATAAATAAATTAAGAAGCTAATCTGAAATCTAAGTATACAAAATTTACTTAGATAAATTGTAATGGAATTTAAACTAAAATCCTGTAAGAGCTATTAACCACTGGTATTTCAAAATGAAGAGTGATTAGGCATGTGAGCGTCTGAAAAGTTATTGTATAAAATAATATGTACATAATTTATTTTTATTTGGAGGTTACTTTTAATGTATTATTTAATTTTTCTATGTATTTCTGATTCTTTGCTTTTCTTTTTCTTGTCTTCTAACGGGTCAAAAGAGTTTTCAATCCCTGACTATATATCTATATATATTTTATTTTACAGTAGAGTCTTGACAGTTTGAGATGACTAGGCCTACCTCAAATTACACTGCTCGGCATGAAAATTGCTTCTGACACCATTTCAGCATATTCTTATGTAAAATGACCTCCTGAATCCGAATAGGACACCCATTTTGTCCTATCACACATTTTTTAGGAACGGCCCCCTATTTTTATAATTTTTCAGTGATTGTATGGTTATAAATTTGATTTTTAGGAGGTGGGAGGATTATTTTAACCGTTAAATAATTTTTGAGGGGCTACAGATTTGGAAAATTCTAAAACATGGACATTTGCGACAAGAGAAAAATTTTGGGGGAGATTTGCCACTGAAATTAAAATTATTGAACAGGGAAAAAATATAGGAAGGGGGTGGTGTTTCTAGAAAACAGTGGGTGACTGGGCAAAATGGGAGTCATATTCAGATTCAGGAGGTCATTTTACATATGAATCAGCAAGAATGGTATTTGAACTCAATTTTTTTTTTTTTTTTTTTGCAGAGCAGTGTTATTGAAAAAGTCGGGCTATCAAATTTAGAAGGGAAAACTTAAATAAATGAAATTTTTCAGTAATGATGTTTATGCTTTATTGTGAGCTGAACTATAAGTGTCAATAAAACAAAAATTGAAGTTAAACAAATATTACTAGTACAACATTTTTGTTTGTAAAAGTTTCTTTAAGTTGCTTTGACAACCTGAAATACACTGTTCTTGTGCAGCAATGTCATACCAACATCTAAATATCAGAATATTAAGTTGTGGTTACCTCAAGTGTATTTATTATATTACTTTAATGTTAAATAAATAATAATAATAATAATAATAAAAGGGATTTAAAGTAAAGTAAAGATAACAAAAAGTAAGAGTAATTTAAGTAAGATAAAATAATATCAGGTGTAGTGCCTCATGTGTATCTAGTATACTACTTTATTGAGAAATAAATAATAATAGAAGGATTAGATTGTTTTCCAAAGGATCAAATCAAATATTTATTTTTTTACTAACCCAGATTTATTGGAAACTCCAATGATTGAGACTCTATTGTTTTTGTCTAATGGACAATATTCCTGTGACGTCACAGTAAGTAAAATCGTCGAACACGTGGCCGGTATTTTGTAAACAAATTAGATTCAAGATGCCATTTTATTGTTGCGCATAACATTTTCCTAAATATTTCTCCAGTGAAACTTAATAATCAGATATCTGTTCAAACAAGAACAAAAGAGAAATGTAAACAACGGAATCGAATGATAAAGTTAAGACTATTCCATATCGTAAAATTCCAGAACATTTTATGTATACACACACACACACATATATATATATAATGAATAAAAGATTAATAAGAACATTTTATACACACACACATATATGTAGACATCAAAGCTTAAATAATTAGAATTTCAATCACTTTAATAAAGGAATTTATTAAATGGAACAATTTGTTAACATCACCACAGTTCACATGGCAACTTTTAATATTACATATGTTGATTAATATTAAAGTATATTACTAAAACTGGATTAAAAACAAAACAAAGGTATCACTATATCACTCTTACTTCAATTTCATATAATCTGTAACTCTTATAAATAATATTGCAAGATAAAAATTTGCAAGCCACAATGCTTTACTATGGTAGAGTTGAGGATTGTTTGCCTAACCAGCTGGTATTCTTGTAGCCTTGTACCCAAAATGGGAATATGGTCCATTATTTTGAGGTTGTTCTATTCTAAAATATGTGAGGGGGGGAATTCAAATTTGTTATTGATGAAATTGCATGTGAAAAGTGAATGACTCTTAATGTTCTGATTCTCAAAATAAATAAATAACATTAGTAAAAAATAAATAAAAAATCATAATGATAAAATATTTTTCATTCTTTTTTATTTTAGAATCTGAAATATTAAAATCAACATTTGGTGATCAGTTGGCCAAAGAAGTAGAAAAAGACATAAAGTTTGTTAAAAAGATACATATTAAAGAAAATGATGCTGAAATGGATCTCACGTAAGAATTTATATTTGGACTAAATAAAATTATTCATGTGATGGGGCTCTAAATTTGTAATTTCTGCCAAATTAGTATGCATTAGTGCTATTTAGTTTATTTTAATTGCTATATTTGGTTATTAAAAGTCATCTTAAACAGTTTCAGTATTGATATTGAAAACAGTATATATCAGTTTATATTAGGGCACTTTGCAAGTTTTAAACTGCTATATTTGGTAATTAAAAATCATCCTAAATTATCTCACTATTAGCATTGTAAACAAAATATATCGGTGTATATTATGGCATATTTCAAGTTTTAAATTGGTGCATTTGGTTATTAAAAGTGATCTAATATTATCTCAGTATTGTAAACAATATAATATATATAAAAATATATATATATATATTTTTTATATTAAAAACACACAATCAACTCATTGGAAGAAAATAATATTTATTGAAATTTTATTTTTCCGACTGAGTGAAAATAATGCCTGGACTGGGAGTCGAACCCCGGATCTTTGACTTACAAGGTCAAGGCTCTACCAATTGAGCTATCCAGGCCGACTCAATTGGCCTGGATAGCTCAATTAAATTAATTTTTGCTAAGAATAAATTTTTAACTTTCATTTTTGCATAATAAAAAATGTCTTATTATTAAAAGATTTTTTTTTTTGAAATACCATAACTATTGAAAACTTAAATAATTCAAATTTCATTAGAATATAGCTGATATTTTCATTTCTTTATTACCTTTTCTTTTACAAAGATAATTAAGATCCTTATTGTTTTATATTATGAGCCTCAGAATGATCAAATCTGTCTATTTTGACTTAAATTTTAAACAACTGTATGTCTGAGGGTTTTTTTTTTTTTTCTTTTTTTTTTGATAGTTTGTTTTACTGTGAAACATATATTATTCATTTAATTTTAATACTGATGCTTTGTAAATACCTCCTAAGCTTATAAAGCTTTACTTAAAATTAAATTGCATTATTTTACTCATTTTTCTTACAAACTTTCTTGTTGGAAAAAGTCTCCTGATTTCTCTTAAAAAACCTCCTGCTTTTTTGTCATTAGAAATTGGCATCTCTGGTAGTATTTTATTGAACCAAGTATATGCAAGCATTGAAATAATACTGAAAACATAGAATAATTTTATATTAAAAAAAAAAAAAAAAAAAAAAAAAAAAATGAGTTTTATAAAGTGCAATTTTGTAAAGAGGTTCATTTTATAGATTTTTAACTTTATGTAAGGGCTCATTTATGAAATAGAATTTTGGGAAGGGGAAGCTAAAGTGCCCCGATTTTTGCCTGGATCAGCCCCTGTGAAAAAACAGGGGGAAAAAAATCTAAGAAATGTTATAGATTCTATGTTCTATTAATTAACATTGTCTAAACATAAGGCACTGGACATTAATAGGTTAAATTTCAATTTTAATAAATGAATGCAGTATATAGTCTTTTGTAAGCAAACACGATATAATTTAAAAGCATGCAGCAAATGTTTTGGTTTAAAATATATAAGCATGGCTCTTCTTCAAGCGATAAAAAATAGTCTTGAGTGCAATATGATGGATCATGCTTAGTTATTGTTTATGCTTTATAAGTGCAGCATTTTATTAGAAGAAGAAACTTTTGTCTTTTGGAATACACTATCCTTTTTTCACTTAGTGTATTCAGGATGTTTTTACATAGTAGTAAATAAATTGTATTTATCATAATTTTTACTGAAATTGAAAATTATTATAAAATATATCTAGAAAATTTCACAGTATGATGCATATATTTGTAGATGTGCTTAAATTGTATTTTCTATTTTTTAGGTGATGCCTAGTGTCTTTTTGAAGTGTCTTCATCTCAAAAATCTTTAAATGTGTAAAATAAGTTCATTTTTTGATTTTGATATAAATCATGTATTAATTTTACATTGAACATCATTATTTTATTGTAAATAAAAATGATTCAGATTTAAATGTGTTATAATTACTACTATGGAACTCAGACTCTTATTTAAGTA
The DNA here is from genome assembly GCA_963930645.1 of Salticus scenicus. Taxonomy (NCBI): domain Eukaryota; kingdom Metazoa; phylum Arthropoda; class Arachnida; order Araneae; family Salticidae; genus Salticus; species Salticus scenicus. The sequence continues at coordinate 86,282,881 of OZ005661.1, forward strand.
CACTTTTTTTTTTTTTTAAACTTAATAAAAAAGGTTAATTTCTGTGTGTAAAGAAAGAGGGAAAAAGGGATGGTGACAGAGAGTAGTAAATTCAAAAGAAGTTTAAAGAAAATTTTAATTAATCGGTCCTATGCTAATAATTATTTTGTGTTCCTGCATATTATATGAGCCATTCATCAGTTTAAGATTGTGTAATTTATTTTTTCATCGGAGTTTTACATTAATATCTTATTCATTATTCATTTAGTTTAAATTTCAGTCTGTTGGTTTTTAAAAATATTTACCAAGTGAAATATCTTTTAAATTATTAGTTCAGTTAATTTTGAATATTTTTTATTTGTGATTTGCTATCTAAAATGCACTGTTTATGTGACTATTTTTCATGTTTAATTTTTTTTTTTTTTTTTTTTTTTTTTTTTCCCATACTGGGGCACTTTCTTTTTAAAATTTAGCTGAAGAATCACCGAATTGGTGACCTTTTATAAAAGGACACCGTGTGGTTGGTCATCACAGCCCCTAACAGACACAACACAACTTAAACGTCCATGCTTCATCTGGAATTTGAACTTGGACCCTACTGTGTGGAAGTTAGATACGCTAACCACCAACACCGTAAAAGCAGCATTAATTTTTTATTATTATTATTTTTTTTTGGGGGGGGGGGGGGGGGCAGGAGAAGTGGGGTGATATTTAATGGAAACTCTCAGAGTTGAGAACTAAGAGCAAAGCAATTTTATTTTTACAGGGTTCATACTCATCGGGGAAAACCTGGAATACTCAGGGAATTTGGATTTTGTTAGAGAAAATAAAAATTTTCATTAAAAGTCACGGAAAAATCGATTATAAAACCTGGGAAAACAAATATTTTCTTCTTCTGAAGTTATATTTTTCTCGTTTAGCTTCATATCAAAACTCAAATGATTAAATATTTTGAAAATACGCATGTAAACAATGTTTTCTACCTGAATTTTTATCATGATCGGCAGTAACATGACAGTATACAGTGGAAATAGATGTATTTTTTCCTGTTTAGAGGAGTGTTTCTTGTAACATGTCACTAATATTTTCTTGAAAATTGTCTGGTAACTCAGAGAAAACTCAGAATTTTTTTTCCCCCATGATTGAGTATGTATCGTATTTTATGTTACTTTATTTTGGAATCCGATGAGATTTATTTTTCTTTAGTTCTTAAAAGTTTGACATACTAACTTTTATTCTTTTTAAAGTGTAAATCAAACTTTATGATATATATATATATGTGTAACGAATTGTTTCTTTAGAAGATGATTAGTTACTGTCACTTCATATTAAGATAGTTCACTCAATAAATATTCCAAAATAGTTTATGCAGTCGTTTTTTGAAGACACTTAGGCATTCTACATGTTATTAACAGTCAATCAGTCTGAGCATGCTGACATGCACATCTGTAGATGAGTCGGGCCGAAACAGTCCCGTTAACGGCGGAATCGCAACCAATTCCCCGTCCTGGGGCCATTAAGTTAACTTTTATTGACGTGGATTAATTAAGCAAAAGCTTCCATGAAAAAGGCACCGATTTTCGTGTACTCCTGTTTAAATATGGGTATTTTGGAGCGAGGCCAAACTCCTAATATGAATTCTTATACCTTGACACCGATTGCTGCACTTGGACCTCTGCAACTGTGCATACTTCTAGATCGGGAATGGGATACGCCTCAGGCCACTTGGTGAAATAGTCCATCACAACAAGGATGTACTTATTGCCTTGGTAAGTTTGTGGCTAAAGACCCAAGATGTCGAGTGTGATCTGTTCAAATGGTGCTCCTATGTTATACCGGTGTAGTCTTCCTTGGCTTCATTTCTTTGGGCCTTTATGTGCTGCATGAGCATTACAAGACTTGCACCATTTCTCCACGTCCTCACTTGCCTTGCACCAGTAGAAGCATTCGTGAACTTTCTGGAGAATCTTCATCACTCTAAAATGGCATCCTTTAGGGCTACTATGTAGCTGCTCTAGAATGTTTGGAATCTTTGATCTAGGTAGTAAAATCTGCCATGTGAAACTCCTTCCATTGTCAAACTCCCATTTCTAATATGAAGAGAGTCCCAGAGAGACCAGTAACATTTTGTGTTGGGGCTAAATGTGGAAATGTCCTGCCAGGTAGATCTGTTGCTAGTTGTCTCCTTGAATTGAAATATTGGCTTTATGTCAGGATCTTCCAACTGGGCTTGCCTAACTTCCTGTTCACTCCACTGGTCCGGTTTCGATGTCGTTGAAGCTGTAGCTTGGTAAGCAACTGGATTTATCTGCTGGTACTTCTCTTCAGCTCTAGAGCAGTACTTGCAACTTTCCGAGCAAGACTTCTGTGACAAGGCATCTGCATTTACATGTAGAGTCCCTTTACGATGGCGTATCTCCAAGTCATACTCCTGGAGGCGTTGTATCCACCTGGCAATCTGGCCTCTCAGATTCTTGAAATTAAGCAACCACGTTAAAGATGCGTGGTCAGTCTGGAGCAGGAATCTTCTGCCATAGAGGTAAGGATGGAAATGTTCTATGGCTTTTACGATGGAAAGCAGTTCTTTCCTGGTGGTAGAGTAGTTTCACTGTGGTTTTGACAGGCATTTACTCCAATAGGCAATGATGTGCATACTGATTCAATTTGTGTTCATATCTGACAATAGGTGGTGCTGCTATATTGCTATTTTTCTCGAGAACGGGAAGGCTATATCTCAGATTCTATTGTGTATAATTGTAAAAAATTTGGTATATGAGTGAACTATTATGAAACACTACCCTGATTTAATTTGAGTGCATATTGGCAAACAGATAGCGCTACAGCGCTAGAGTCCTGCATGTGTTGGGTTTAACCTGACCTGAGCCTGACAAGTGAATTTTGAATCAACCCGAAAACTGACCCAAACCTGCACTAAAGAATTTTGACAACCCACACCCGATCCAAAACCCAAATCTAAATGAAAATTAATAATTCATCTAAAAATCATGAAAAACATTTTTAATTTATAAGATAAAGTAAATTTTAACTGTTGCACTGGTGTGCGTTAGGGGGGGATGGGGTAAATCATTTTAAAAAGAATTTAAAATATTATTACTAATACTAAGTTGTAACTAAGTTTAAAATTAAAAAATCTGAAAAATGTATTAATAATAATTTTTAACTATATGAACTTCAAGTGTACAACAGTGGGTTTCAAGCTTAGTGTTTGTAGTTTTATTGTTTAATGCTTATCACGCACACACAATAATATTAAAATAATACAATGTTACAGATGCCAACTAAACTCATCTAAATCTAAATCCTATAACTTCTTAAAAACATCTGCAAGAGAAAAAATATTAATTATCAGTTTAAATTCAAAATCTTTTTTAAAAGGATGCGAGTAATCAAAATAGATGAGGGTTATTGTAGGAGAAGTAGTCTGTTTAGCTTATATTCTAAATAATAATTTTTTTGTTCATTACTTTAATCTGATTACATGTTTATTTTACTATGATAATTTGGGTAAGCGTATATTCATCTTGGGTGTATAGAGCAAAAAAATTTCTGCTTTATTAAGATAAAATTTTTTTGAAAGACGTTCTCAAGTTGACCTGATTCGTTAAAAACTAAACCCAACCCGAACTCAACCCGCATGAAAACTAAATCAGTCAACCCGACCCGAACCCGAGGGTTGAGGTAAAATCGGGTTACCCGACCCAATGCAGGACTCTATACTGTGCTGCAACATACCCCGTGAATAGGAAAGCTAAATTTCAACTTCTGTAGCATATAACTGCATGTCACCTGACATGTGAAACTTCCGGAAATTTTGAGCTGGTGGAAAAAAAAAAAGTTTTTTCCTGGGGGTTTTCTGAAAAAATTGGAAAATATTAATTTTTGCAGAGAAAAATAGAGTTTCTTAATAGTTATAATATCTTAGAAAATATAAAGTGTTAATTATTTAAAAATACATGCAATTCATATTATTTTTTCTTAACAGAAATATACAAAAAGCTTTTACTATTAAAAAATGAGCCTTTCTCTTTCATTACTGCCAGTACCTTTTCTTGTACAACACACCAAAAACTAGTCAAATTATCATTCAACCATTAATTTTGCATAATGTGTGCATTCCTATGGAATGTTCATCTCTCAGCAGCATTGATACAATGAATTTAGATTAGAATCAAACGTTCAAAAAAATTTTTTTTATCATCGACCCAGATTTTTTTATATCTGAAACTCGAAAACTAAATGAAATTTAATGATTCACCTGAAAATCATGCAAAATTTTTTAAAGTTATGAAATAAATTTTTAAATGGAGTTACTGATACACTAAGTTAATTTAAAAAACTGAATTAATAATTTAAATATAATAAATAAAAACGAAGTATTTAACTTAAATTAACATAAATTGAAAATCCTTTGACATTACTTCATACGTCGTTTTTTATTTTTCGGCCGGGTACCCAGCTCTCCTTAGAACGACATCCTCTGTGGAGGACTTGAGCTTGACTGACGATGATCTTCTTTCACCATAAGGTGGCGCCACACACAGTCGGGTGCCACTGCCGTTGCATGCCTCTCTATTGGTTGTAATTTTGATTGACTCCCGAAACACCGCGTAATAATAATCATCGTAGTTAGCAATTTTACTGGCTTTATCAAATTCAATTTTAATATCTTGTTTACTAAACGTTTTGGCTAAGGCTGTATTAAATTTTTGTGCTCATTAATTCTTGTTTTAGTTTTTCTTTTTGTGACACCAATATAAGATCCTGGTTTATTATCTTGAATTTTAAAAGGAATTTTATAAATTCCTGCAGTTTCTAAAGTTGGGATGGGGCCTTTATCACTTCTAATCAACTGAAAAATATTTCTATTATGTTTGATTGGGATGTTCACGCCATATTTATTTGCTACATTTTTTAATTCTATTAGATGTAATTAAAAATGTAGCAAATAAATATGGCGTGAACATCCTGATCAAACCTAATAGAAATATTTTTCAGTTGATTAGAAGTGATAAAGACCCCATCCCTCCTTTAGAAACTGCAGGAATTCATAAAAAGAAAAATTAAAACAAGAATTAATGAGCACAAAAATGATATAAAAACGGGATAATTTAATACAGCCCTTAGCCAAAACATTTAGTAAACAAGATATTAAAATTGAATTTGATAAAGCCAGTAAAATTGCTAACTTTGATGATTATTATTACGCAATGTTTCAGGAGTCAATCAAAATTACAACCAATAGAGAGGCATGCAACGACAGCGGCGCAGTGGCACCTGACCATGTGTGGCACCACCTTATGGTGAAAGAAGATCATTGTCAGTCAAGCTCAAGTCCTCCACAGAGGATGTTGCTCTGTGGATAGCCGGGTACCAGGCCGAAAAATTTAAACAATGACGCATGAAGTAATGTCAAAGGTTTTTCAATTTATATTAATTTTAATTAATAATTTTTAACCATTTACGTGTGTTGTGTACTTCAAGAGTACAAAAATATGTTTTAAGTTATATATATATATATATATATATATATATAGGTATATATAATGATTTTTCTTTGTTTATTGCCTTTCTGCGATATGTATATAATAATTTGTGTATACATATATTTAATCATGGAAATATGTTGTATGTTTATAATTATATCAAACAAATTTCTGTTTATTACGATAAAAGGTTTTGAAAGATGTTCTCAAGTCAACACGATTCGTTGAAAACTTAATCTAAACCACAGAAAAAAAATTCAGTCCACCTAATCCAAACCCGACCCACAAGAAAAATAAATCAGGCAACCCAGCCCCCAAGAAAAAAATTCAGTCAACCTGACCCATAAGAAAAATAAATCAGTGAACTTGAACTGAATCTAACACGTAAGAGAAAAAATTTAGTCAACCAGACCCGCACCTGATTGCAGGTCAGGCTCGAGTGAAATCGGTTTACCGCACCTGATGCTGGACTCTAATTCAGATTTTCACTTAAAGTGAAATTAATCGTAAAGATAAAATAAAAGTTTAATTTAAAGTTAATTGAACTTCAGAAATGTAAAACATTTTATTATTTTTTTTTATACAGGATGGCTAACATTAAGAACTTTTCTCAATTCTCTGACTTTTCCATGAATATTTTTCAGCATTTTCCCTGACTAATGCTGTTTATTTCCCCAAAAATTTGTGAAAATTCCCTGACTTTTCCAAACTCACTTCCCTGACCTTTCCATGATTTCTTGACTTTCCCTGACTAGTAGCTGCCCTGTTATAATATTAAATAAAACTTATTAACTCAGACGTAAAAGACATAAATCAAGTATATTTTTGCACATATAATTTTTATAAATTGTGAAATAAATTTTTTGGCAGAAAATAGTTGCTTATTTTTTTTATTGCTACATTTATGTGTGTGTGTGTATAATATATATATCCACACACATTAAAATAGTGCAGTTTGACAAGTCTAAGGATATACAGGGTGATCAGATTAAAAGAGTACCCTTTGGGTTTTCTTATTAACCTTAAATCTGAAGGATGTAATAACTATTCTAACACTTAAATATAATTGTTTGAATCTTGTTTAAGTGTGGGAGACAATTTCTAACACTGTTGGACAGATACAACTTTATTTGTGAGGTAAAACAGAAATGGAGGCGCACAGTGTTACTTAATCCTGTGATACTTTTATTTTTGAAAAACATAACTTAATTAAAATTTTTTACATTATCATTCCTTACACAAAATGTTCGCCACCACTTTGAATGCAAACATGAACACGTCAAGCCAAGTTTTTTGACTCACTTTGCAGCATTGTTGGTGTTATTGACAAGATTTCTTCAGTTATGATCTGTTTTAATTCATCGATGTTTGCAGGACTTCTCTGGAAAATCCTTAAAATGATAATGTAAATGTAATTTAGGAATGATAATGTAAAAAATTTGAATTAAATTTTATTTTTCATAAATAAAATTATCACAGGATTTAAATAACATTGTGCGTCTCCATTTGTGTTTTACCTCACAAATAAAGTTTTAACTGTCACCCAGTGTTAGAAATTGTCTCCCACACTTAAACAAGGTTCAAACAATTATAGTTCAGTGTTAAGAGTAGTTGCCACATCCATCATATTTAAGGGTAATAAGAAAAACCAACGGGTGCTCTTTTAAATTGATCACCCTGTATATTCAAGAAAAAAGACTGAAGTATAAAGGAACTTGAGAAGAAGTAATAATTTCAAATGAATGTGATGGGAGAGAGGTCATTATAATACTTAAATATTTCAGGATTACCATTTGATTACATGGTTAAAACTTTATTTTTGAAATATGAACATTATCAGAATCAGTGTTTTCATGTAAGATACTGAACATGAAAAAATATTTCAAGAAAAAAGCACCAGAATGTAAAGATTATAAATTTCTAAATACGTTATTTTATGCCATAAATTTCAAAATTTTCAATTTTTCCTTGTGGAAATAAATCCTTTTCGAAAAAAAAAACTGCAGAAAAACTTTTTTCATCCAAAAAATTTCAGATTTTTTTTCTGGACTATTCTCATCTTTATATGTGCGATAACCATTAAGAAAATGATTGCTGACTTAATTTAGGTGTATATCGGGCTATAGGTGGAGCTGTTATTGTGATACTGCACATTATATTTCAGCTTCTGTTGATTAAAATTGCACCAAACTCCATATGTAAAATTTTTATTGTGAGAAGTTACAGTTAAACTGTAAGTGGCTCTGTCATATAGAATAATATAGAAGAAAATTTTGTGATGGCCACAACATACTAGTTTTTAAACATAGCTTCAGATCTGTTTTTAAACAAAATATATCCCCCCCCCCCAAAAAAAAAAAAAAAAAAAAGCAAGGCATGAGAAATGTCAGGTAATGTACAACAGCTGACTATAATCTCCCTGGTATAATGTTAGCTAGATAACACATTTATTTTTCATACAAGATGTTTCATAATTTTGAATGTCAAGATAAATAATCATCTGTAAAGTGTAAAAGTGTCAAACTAAGCAAATGTGCTTTATTTCAACCTATATATGTAAAATACAATAGTAATGAAAATATTTAATACATTTTACATAAAAATTTGCATTGAAATAAATATTCTCATTTTCTTAGATGTGTGTTCTGGACTAGACTATGAAGACAAACTTCACATTATAATTGAAAAAATTTAAAATAACTTAAAAGAAGGATAGCAAAACTTCATTTACCTTGAATTTGACGATAATTTTGCCCTGAGTAAACACTATAGAAGTTGCAAACAGTTTTACTTCTTGGATGCCGGTGGTCATTAAAATAAGAAAATTTTAGCCAAAGTTTAATTTTTTTATTCAAAAGATATATTATCCACTCATAATATTATTTAAAAAATATATATATAGATTCCATAATAAAATACATACATACATACATATATATATAATACATTTGAAAAAATTTTAATGAAAAACATGTCTTTGAAATTAGGACATAAATGATCATTTCGATAAAATTTCAATACAAATAATATAAAAATTTCAAATCTTATATTAAACATGTTTGAGATATCAGTAATCTTAGATGGGATTTCTCAATTGATAATCACTGTTAGTTATAGCAGGAAATTCTCATGTTAGGCCAACTGTTACATGCTGCACCATATACTACATCTGTTACCATACGTTCACCTAAATAATATGCAGACTCAAATGGACTTTTATCGTCAGCAATATCATCACATATATTTATGACATCTTTCACATATCCATGGGGATCTTGCAAAAGAACACTTGCTGTAATGTCAACCGCCAAACCACCAGCAATTGATCCAAGAGCCTGACCCGGCAGTCCATACTGCGCCTGCAGAATCCGGCCTCCTTGTTGTACTGCTATTCCTCTGGCAAAGTTGTACAAGATTTCGTTGCCATCATCATTCTTTCCGAACCCATAGCGAGCGGTCGCTCTTGTAACTTCTAAGACTGCAACAGGAGTTATAGAACACATTTCTGATGTACCTTTCTTGAAAAATGCAAATGGAAATTCCTAAAAAAAATTCTAAAAATTATTTTCAAACGAAAAAATATTGTTGTGAATAAATCAATTTATATTCAATATGATAAATACATCATTATAAACATATATCCATACTTGCCAACTTTTCCGGTTTTTTAACGTATCTTCCGGTCTTCCGGACAGATGATGAAATCTTCCGTTTTTAAAAAAGTCGTGGATATCGTTCGTTTTAAAAAGAAAACCCAAATGTTCTACAAAACCTCCTGATCCCCAATCTTTCTCCATCGATAACATAAATGTCAATATTCATTTCAAACTTGCTTTATGAGATTCTAGAACATGTAAAGTAATAGTATTGTTACATATTTCTTGCTGATGTAATTATTTTTTGCCCCCCCCCCTTTAATTTATTTCCAACTAGTGATCAGCAATCAAATGTTCTGCAGAAGTCTTTTGTTTCCTAATCTTTATCCATCTGCAACATAAATGATAATATTACTTTTAAACTTCTTTCATTAGATTCTAGAAGTAGAGTTGAAAGAGTTTAATATTTCTTACTCTGTAATTATTTTTGTACTCCCCCCCCATTCCCAGGATTGTGATCAATGATCAATTCGAGAAACAATAAAGCAATGGAAGTGCTCAATATTTCTCACATATGTAATTATTTTTAGATCTTTATTGCTGAATTTAATGAATCTGTTTATTTTTCCCCAATTAAATTAAATATTTGTATGTCATATTTATACCAAATGTGTAAACATGGGAAAAAAATGAAGAATAATTTTTTCCAAATCAATTTAAGAAAATTAATACTCAGTTAGTTTTAAGCATGTTTGAAACTGATAATTAGCTACTGCTACTTTTTTTTATATGTATGATTAATGTACATACACAAGAATCGTATTCTATTTATTTAAAAAATTAGTTATACTTTCACTTAACTAAGTTTTTTGTCTATTGTTAAATAAATTTCTTACAGATTCTGTTTTGTAGATATTTATATGTTGAAGAGGAATAACTTCATTTAAAGCTTTTATTATAATCAGTCTATAGTAAAATGTTTTTATAGATTGCTTCTAAATATTAAAATTGTAAAACTGTATTGTTTATTGCGTCAAATAGAGGGGGGGGGGGGGGGGGGGGGTGAAAGTAAAAAAAAAAAAAAAAAAAAAAAAAATCTTCCCTTTTTTTTTTATGAAATCTTCTGGTTTTTCAACAAAAATCTTCCCTTTTTTTTATGAAATCTTCTGGTTTTTCAAAAAAAAATCTTCCCTTTTTTTTATTAAAATTGGTTGGCAAGTAGTATGTACAGTTGAGGATCTATAATCTGCATACCCATAATTCGCAATTGTCTATAATCCACACTCACTTTGCAAATGTAAACAAAAGATTTTGCAGTAACGAAAATCCAATATTTTGGATGTATAGGAGAAAATATTATGTTAATTCACATACTAAAATGAAAAAAAAAAAAATAATAAAATAAGTGTAAAATTTAATTTAGATATACATAATATAATTAATTTTAGAAGAAAAAAATATAATTATACTTTTATTGCCTTTATACTTTTTTAGCGAATCTGAACATCGTCTGAATAATATTCAATTAGTGATCAAACAAAACACATGCAAGTACAGTTTTCTAACTCCTGCCAGTAACAGCATTGCTCATTGGTTGAAAAAAATGACATCATATGCGTTGGTGGGATTGTGTATTTTCACAGATGTTTAAGGACTATTAGTGTAAATGTTCTTTTTAGGTGGTACTTCAAAAATACACAAAACTATTTAAGGAAAAATTTATACCAGCATTTGTTTTGAAGAAAAGATCTACAATGCAGTCATTAAAAAACTGCATCAAACTAATCACATTGCAAGTATCTGGCTGCATATTGTTAATCACAGTCCAGAAGTAGGAGTACAGTTTTTTAATGAATTACTCATTTAAGGGTTTAGATTGTACATTGCTTCTACGTCATTAAATAAATGTTATTGTTTTATATATTTATTAGTATTACCTTCATTACATTATATAAAAACAAACAATTCTAATTCTAGCTTCATTAAATAAAGTTTATTGTTTTATGTACCTTATACCAATTCATATAGTGAGGAAATGGCATCTATAATTTGCAAAAATCCATAATCCGCACAAGTTCTAGAACCAAGGTGTGCAGATTAAAGATCTTCAACTGTATATCTATCAATATTTGAATCAAATTTATACACACACACATATATGAAGAAAAAACTTTAACAGAAAAAATTAAGAAAGAATTTTAGTTATACCCTTTTGTAATGTATCGGGTGTCCCATTTAATAACTTTAAATGGGAAAAATTCATAAAAAATGAGGGAATTGGTAGAATTGAATGTGGTTTGTGAAAAAGTTATTCTCGTAGAGGGGGATTTTATTTATTTATTTGTGTGTGTGTGTGTGGTAAAGAAAAAAATATTAGTTAAATTTTTCATCAATAGAGGGCTCTGTACATGAGCAAATCACACATTTTTATGAAACACTATGTTTATTTGCATGCAAAAGTTTACAAGCATATAATACTTATGCTATGTGTCTGCCATCATCACAAATTATATTTTGCAAACAAGTACAACACTGCTAATTTCAGCTTCAGTTGGTGATTTTTAGCTGAGGTAAATTCGCCAATAATGCTTTACCCACAAAGCCAGCAACAGAATTAAAATTTCATGTATACACAAATAGGATGGAAAATGAGAAATTAGCTCTTAATTGTAAAGTCGTGCAATTCATAAGGCTCAGGTTTGCTTATTTATCATTACGTGTCTGTGCAGCGCCCGCTATCGATGAAAATTTTAACTATTTTTATTTTCTTCACCGAAAAAAACCTCCCTTCACGAGAATAACTTTTCCGCAAGACATGTTCAATTCTACCAATTACTTCAATTTTTATGACTTTAAAACACAGTGGCAGAAACACCGCGACACAGTTGCGGACACAGAAAAACGGCTTGCGGACAGTTTTTGTCTGCACTGAGAAAAAAATTTGTCCGCAACTTTCGGATAACAATTCACTTATAAAAATTTCTGTATCAAAACTAAAACTAATCCTTTTATTATTTATATTGTGTTGTGTCAAACATTGCTATAAAATATTTACAGGGTGGCTAGCAGTCAGGGAAAATCAAAGAATCAGGGAAAAGTCAGGGAATTTCCTTTAAAGTCAGGGAATTTTAACAAATTTTGTGAAAATGAGCTATATTAATTATTAAATTATTAATGATATTTTAAATCACTAAATTTTTTGCTAGTGTTGGGAAATTTTCATCGAAAATAAACGTGAGAGTCAGGGAAAAATGGAAGAAAATCTTGAAAAATAGTCAGGGAATTTGAAAAGGTTTAAATGCTAGCCACCCTGATTTAATTGAATGAGATGAATGAATACAATTGTTTATACTATATTGTTTTGTAGTAAAATTGTATTCGTGTATTGTTGCATGAGATCACCACTGATGTTAAGCCCGCCCCCCCCCCCTTCCCCAGTCCCCATCAGCTTTCAGGCTTTTTGAGTGTAAGCCATTTTCACCCCTGATTATATGCAAATTTTGCAGACAGATTATGAAATTTTAAAAGCCTGTCGCAGACAGCTTCAAAACTTTCTGCCACTGGGCTTTAAAAACGTCTACAGCCTTATAGGACATCCGGTAGATAATACACTGAAATTATAGTAAAGAAGCAATAAAAAAGCTATACCCATCTCCTTCCACACGTACACACTAAAAAGAGTGAATTCTTTTCATCTGATATTTTGACTTACCACTGGTTTAATCTCACTCGAACGAAAAAAAAAAAAAACTTAAAAGTGTAATAGTGTAATCTTTCAAATTGAAATATTTTTGCGTTATAGAAATGTGGGTAACAGTTAATATTTTAACGTTTTTCGAGATTGCTGAGAGCAATATGCGGATCTTTATTTATTATTGCAAATCACAGTTATACTTTTAATTTGGGTAAACATGATATTTATTAACATTTTATAACTGACACAAGAAAACCATTTTGTTAAATTACTAACTTTAAAACTAAAATCCTGAAAAGACATCCTGTCTTTTGTCGTAAATCCCAATTAACCAATTAGACTTTTTAAATTCATAAAGGAAATATTGCAAGAGTCGGTGTGGTTTAAAAATCAAATCAGGTGGGTAAACTTCACTTAAACATTTTTGAAATTCTTCACAGTTTATAACTATAAGGTCATCAATATATCTAAAAAATGTGATGTCACTAAAATTTCTTACCTAAAAATATAAGAACAGATTTGCAGAGGCACTTGAAAAACTACTATCCATCTTTATCCTATTTTCAATTTGTAAGGAGTAATTGACGTTATTATGTATAACATTTTCAAGGACACAAAACTTTATCAAATCAATCCAAAAAAATTTTCGCTTTTAAGTAAATATTTTGAAAAATCTCAAAAATTAAACCATAAGGAATACTTTCAAATAAATTCTTGAAATCGAAGGTATTAACTGCTAAAAGGTCCTTTGAATTGTTACTAAAACACTTTAAAATTTTATAGTTGTCTTTTTATATCATAATTGCTTTTAAATTTCAAGACCTTGAAAATAGTGTTAAGCAAATTAAACAATATTTTACCAACTTTATAGTTATAATTTCAAGTACCACATAGTACAAAATGAAATTTATTAGAATTTTTAGGAAATTTGACAGTAATAAATAGTCATAGAAATCTAAATCTACTTAATTTAAAATTTTTATCAAAGGCTAAAATTCTTTTTCTAATAGCTGAATAGTCCAGTCAAAATAGACACAAAAAACTTGAAAGTTCAGAAAAATTCACATAGAGCTGAAAATTGGTACACACCTTATATAAATCATTATAAATGAAATATCAAAAGTTCCCATCGATCCCACTTGTGCTAAAAATTTTATGCAAGGTCAAAGGTCAAAAATTGGTTTTTCATAAATATCTACTTTTAAACGGTACTTTAAAGTATCATTAATTTAAAAAGTATATAAAACAGAATTTAGTACAGACATGTCAAAGGTATTTATAAGAATAGAATGTATGTACTCATTTTAATCTCATTATATGGCACTAGATGGTACATATATAGCAGTTTTTGTTTATGAAAGATCTTTCTAGAGTGCTCTCACTGTTTTTGCTTGGCATATTTTACGATCTTCATGCGTGTTACAATTAATTCCTATATTGCCTAAAGAATCTACCACCAATCTTAGAAAATATATCTGTACTGATAAGTATAAAGGATTTAAGTCCATATTCTTGATTTTTCAGAAGACGAAAAATAAAGTTAAACTAAAAACTAATCAGAAGAATCGATTAGGAAAAAAGGATTAGGTTGATTTATACCCTTTATACCATTCAGTGATTGTCAATCTTCATTTAATAAAGAGAAAATTTTGAATTAAATATTTTATACCAAAGATTAATGTTAAATTTCAGACTTGAATCTTTTTTTCACCAATGGATTTTCTCAAAGACTAAATGACATGGATTTAAATCCTTTATACCAATCGATAGAGAATTTTTTTCTGAGTCTGACTATGTACTTAACTAAAAATAGACATTTTTGGACTTAAATCCTTTATACTTATCAGTACAGATATAAGGAACATAAAAAGTAATTTAAAAAAAAAACACTTTTTAAGGTCCTAATATCTTTTTCGATCTCTATGTATCAATAGTACAATAAAGTATCACTCACAAAGATGAGATGATATGCATATATATATATATATATTTGCATCTATCTTAAAAATGTATGTGAAATTGTATTTAAAAGTCGCCAATGGTGGTCCATACTAAAGCTATACAGGTCTTTATTTATAAATCCTCTTGGGCTATTATTTAAATTAAGTGGACTGGACATTTTGCACCAAGAAAGGCGACAGCCATTTTAAGCCAAGTAGCACATAAAAAATAAAATTATAAAATATTCCATAATTTTAATGACTCAGAAATATGAATCGCATAAATTCTCTTTTTGTTTGACTACATCATTTAAAGAAAAAATGCACTTTTTAAAAATAGAGTACTTATTTCTACAGGCACTATTTTAAAATTAGCCGTACATTGAAAATATAAACAGAATATGAAGTATTCTTATAAGCTACCACAAAGGTGCAATCGTTAAAAGTATTAGCAAAACAGGTGCTTGAAAAATTCAACTTTTTAATACAAGAAATTATTGCAATTTTGGAGATAAATTAAAATGGCTGTCATAATTGCGTAAGTAAAGACTTTGGCGAGAAATGTCTGAGCTGCCTCAGTGCCAAATTTCAAATTTTGTCAAAGGAGTTTTATACTTTTACTACAAGAACTATACATGTTCTCTAGGAGCTATACAGGTATAGAGTGCTATACTATACAAGAGCTTTTCCGCTGTTTTTAATTTGAAGCTTAATTAGCTTTTATGCCAAGCATGCTATTGGTGCATATTGCTTTTAAAGTTCTAAAATTGAAGTATGTTAAAGAAAAAAAAATATTTGTTATAATTTATAGCATTAAAAAAAGAAATACTTTTAAAGTTATAATGATGCCAGTTTTACCCTGCAAGTTTAAATTTTTGAAAGCTTCATAGCAATTTTTTAATTTACAGTTAAATATTTCTTTTTTTCTTCATGTGAAAAGAATATAAAAAAAAAATCTGGTGTGAAACAACCACACAACTTCCATTACTCACTATTACACATATTATATGCATTTTTTTGGCGATAATGTGATCAGAAGACATAAAATTGACCTAACAAAGTAGAAACCTAAAAATTTTTCTGGTTAAAGAAACTTGATACACATGCAGCGAAACATAAAGTTTACATAGCAAGTTAAAAAAAAAAAAAAAAAGATAGTTATTTTTTGAAACACCAATTTCCGAGATCTAAAACTGACCAACTTAAGCAGGATGGCTTAATTTTTCCCTAATAACCATGTAATACATGAGAAAGGATATCTAAAATGGATTTATGTAACAATTTTCAAGAAAATCGTTAGAGCCATTTTTGAGATACCAACTTTTATCAAAACTTGGAATACTCGATTATTGACCAGGAAAACAATAATTGCATACAAAAGGATATTTAAAAGGAAGTTAATATGGCGAGTTTGAAAAAAATCCGTACAACCATTTCTAAAGGAATACGATTAGGAGACCTGATATTGGACTATTTACACAGGACACCTGTCAATTTTCCTGAAGTAACCAGCTATATAATTTGAAAGAACATCTAATAGAGTGTTTATACAGCAACTTTGAAAAAAATTGTTAGAGTCGTTTTCAAGATACGGACTTACTGTGCTACTTCTGGTTTCCGGTGTCCCATTTCCGTTTTTTTTTTTTTTTTCTTTTTTTTTTTTCCCCCACCAAAATTTGGAAAATCCATCTGCACACCAGACCTGTCTCAATTCTGAAGTTTCGTAGTTCTATCTTTGTTAGTTTCAGAGATATCATAGCCAGAAAATTCTGCACATACATACACACACACTGACCAATTGCCAAAAACTACTTTTTTTGACTCAGGAGGCCTTAAAACGTGTAAATCGGGTGAAAACTTGATATTGAATTTTGGGACCGAATACAATACTTCCATTACCCTATTTTAATAGGGTAATGGAAGTAAAAATGAACGTGTAAATTTTAAAAATTATTGTTTTGGTTGTGGCAACACCTAGATTTTTAATATTTCATTTTCATAGCTTTTATTAGAGTTTTAATTAAAATATTGAAATTTCGAACTAAAAAATTTTTTTCTGAAAATTAAAACTAGAACCTATAGCCCTTAGGAGGGATAGTGTAACTTTTGATTCGTGACATTTTTTTTTAAAAATCGGTTCAATAGTTCCAGAGATTACCTTCCACATACAAACAAATCTTTCCTCTTTACATATTAGTTCAGATTTTTATTTTTCAATATTTTATAATTTATTTAGATTTTTGATGCACTACTTGGCTTAAAATGACTGACATTCCCTGGCGAATAATTTCCGGTCAAATTCAGCACCAAAATTTAAAAGACAGAACAGGAGGATTTATATGTAAGACTCCATCGGTACAGCTTTAGTATAGGAGCACTTTGGCGACACTTAAATTTTTATTGCTATTTTGGCAATAAATTAAAATGGCTATCGCAATTTCGTAAGTAAAGACCTTGGTGAAAAACGTCCGAGATACTTCAATACCAAATTTCAAATTTCGTCAAAGTACTAAAGCTGTTCTGCTGTTTCTAGTATGCTGCTTAAATAGCTTTCATGTCAAGCATACTATTCATGTCATAAACATACTGTTTGTAAAAATCTGAATTTAAGGTATGTTGAAAAGTTTAAACATTAATGCTTATAATTAAATAAATTATATCATTAGAAAAAGAAATATTTTTAAAGCTATGATGATGTCAATTTTACTGTGCAAGTTTAACTTTTCATAAAGCTTTATATCAATTTCAATTTAATTTATGTGCAAATATATTTCTTTTGTTTTCATGTAAAACATTTTAAAGTGAAAATGAACATGTAAAAATGTGTCTTATATTGGCAGCAGCTAATTTTTTTTAATATTTCGTTATTTCATAGCTTTTATTGAGATTTTATTTAAAATACTAAAATTTTGAACTAAAAAACTTATTTTATCAAAATTCAATATAGCTTATAGCACTCAGGGGTCGTCTAGCTTTTGATCAGTGAAAGACGTTTTTAAATCGGTTCAGTAGTTCTAGATTTTAACCTCTACATACAAAGTTTCCTTTTTATATAATAGTATAGATAAAGTGATTCCCCGTTATCGATTCCTGATTCAAATATCGCCATATTCAGCATTTGACGAAAATTCAATGCAGAAAAAACTAATACATTTTTGATGCAGTTGAATATTGAAAAAAAAGATAGTTTTAGAATAGGATCCTCTTGGTGACTTTTAATTTACTAGCTTTTGTACCCATTTTTCGGAGCATAAATGGCAATAGAAATTACGATTTTTGGGCGTTGAGAAAATTTATGTTCAAATCAGTGCACAAGCAAGTATGCAAATTAAAAGTAATATATATATGTACATAAAAATATGTATGAAATTTGTACGTATTAATTATAGTAAACCATTCTCTATCTTTTTCAGCATATTAAGCTTCAACTAAGATAAATATATTTATAATATTCTATGAATAGTAATTAAATTACCGTGCGAATCAACGGGAATAACAGCTAATTAATAATAATCATGAGCTTGCTAAGTTTTGATGAAAATCGGAAATGGGAACGAAAGTTGGTATCTCAGAAATGGCTCTAACGATTTTCTTGAAAATTACTACATAAAACTCTTTTAAGATATCCTTTCACATGTATTACTTGGTCATTACAAGAAAATTGACAGCCATACTCATTAGGTATCTCAGTTATAGATCTCGGAAATGGCTGTTTCAAAAAATGGCTCTACCGATTTTTTAAAACTTGCTATGTAAACTCTATTTTATATGTCTTTACACATTCATCATTTTTCTCTTACAGGAAAATTGTTAGGTGTCTGGTTTTGTTATGTCAATTTTATGTCTTCTGACCACATTATCTCCAAAAAATGTATATAATACCTGTAATAGTTAATAATGGAGTCGTGGGGTTGTTACACACCTGAATTTTTTAATTCATTTAAACATAGTGACCAACGAAGTGGGCAAAGCCTGCTAGTTTTAGATAATAAACGGACGAAAAAATATGGATGTTGTTAATGAAAGCTTTATATCTCCATGAATATAAGTTCTATCCTCATGAATGTAAGTTCTGTTATATTTTTCTAAGTATTATCCTCACATAAATGAGTATATACCTTCATAAGAAGCATCATAATCATATGCTTTAACTGCAACACATTTCAAGCATTATTTTGTAGAGGGCAAACCCAAACATTATATTTTTTGCTTATTTTGTAAATAATCTCCCTTTTTGTTCCAGGAAAAAAATTTCCGTTTGAATATATGAGATATATGCTTTTTTCTCCACTGGAAGTCCAAGAGAATCCATAAAGTATTGTTTTTAGATGTATGATAAAAGAGTCTAAACTCAAAAGTGTGCTTTTAATAATGTCTATGACTGTACACCCCGCGACAAAAAGATAGGTACAAAGGGTTTTTTCTTTGATTTTTCATAAAATAACATTATCTAAATTGTGCTTATCATTTATTATCATCATAAAATAACACTATTCCCGGACTAATTTTTGTTTTAAAACTAATTTAGAAAAGTTTTAAGACTAAAATTTTTCTAATTTAAGACTACACACCGTGACAAAAAGATAGGAACAAAGGTTTTTTTTTTTTTTTTTTTTTGAATATGATTCAAATATTTAATATGTTTTTGATATGATAATATTTTGTTATGATAATAAATGATCAGCACAATTTAGATAGTGTTATTTTATGAAAAATTAAAAAAAAATTCTTTGCTTCTATCTTTTTGTCGTGGAATGTAGTCTTAAATTAGAAAAATTTTAGTCTTAAAACTTTTCTAAGTTAGTCTTAAAACAAAAATTAGTCTGGGAATAGTGTTATTTTATGATGATAATAAATGATAAGCACAATTTAGATAATGTTATTTTATGAAAAATCAAAGAAAAAACCCTTTGTACTTATCTTTTTGTCGTGGGGTGTACATCTGTTTCAAAGTATTAAAAAAATATTTATGATATTGGAAGCGAGAGACAGACGAATCAAAGTTATTAACATTTTCAAGCTCTAAAGGGAACTGGCACCTTTGACAGCACCATTGAAGTACTTTCATACTAGTGGATCTGCAGATCAGGAGCCTCAACGTCCTATTTACATCATTTGTTATTCAGATCATTTTTATTTATCCCATATTATTTAAAACAATTAAATAGACACACACATATATATATATTAAAAATGGGCTCAGAGTAAATGCAACAAAATAATTTTCTATGGTGAGTGCAGATAATTTTAATATCGTAAAAGTACTTTAAATGTTGAGAGAAAAATTTTATAAGCTTTACAAACAGCATCTTAAAGAATTTTTTCCCCCCTTTCTTTAAAAATTAAAAAAGAAAAAAAAAAAAAGTATAACTTTGTTACAAATTATCATATATAAATTTTCAACTATTCTTTTAAAAGGAATTGACGACATATCATATATGCAAAAATTTTATCATGATTGCCCATTATGAATAAATTTCACAATGATTAGTTAAAAATGTTCCTGATTGTGTACATTTCTACAAAAAATTGTCCAGTGCTGTCCATATTAAAAAGTTTTGAAAAGACGGGACAATAGTGTAATTTTATTTTCAAGTTGATAGACCAAATTAGTCACAATATTTGAAATAATGTAGTATTTTTTTTAATGTAGTACATTAAAAAAAAATATAAATAAATGAAATAAAATTCTCTGCATCAGTTGTTTGTCACATGCACACAAACACACATCATTTCAAAACGCGTTCATGAACTCTTAAAATGAAAGAATCCGTGAAAAATCAGCAGTCAAAAATTTTTAGGAATTCTCCCTTTTTATGAATATAGATGAAAGCAATAACCATAAAAACAGTTTTGATAATCGGCAAAAATTTTTCAATTTTTCAAAGTATCTAAAGTCACCTCAGACCTTTAAATTATACTGGCAGATTTCAAAACTAAATTAATCTGGTGTGTCACTCACACGACTTTTTCTTACCCTGCATTTTAATACTGATAGATTGTTTAGTAAGTCTTAAGATCAATAGCGTAAGACAATAAAGTTCAATGCACTTTTAAAATAATTTAAATAAGTTTAGAAACGGTTTTATTTGACATGTAGTTCTATGTGAACCCCCCCCCCTCCCCCGTTCAATTATAAATCATACAATTATTAAAAAAAAAAAAAACTTATTAATTTGCCTTCAAACTTAAATGGACACCTAATATGGACTACAAAATACCAAATTTGAATTTCCTGCAGCTATTTGTTTTAAAGTTATGATGATAACAGATATCCACACAGATCGACCGCTGAAAATTGGACTTTCGTAATCAGTTCACTTCAAAACGTGATTTTATACAAAAAACCAAATCTGAAAATTCAAAAGATACTTTGTTTATAGTATGCGTATGAAAAGTTAATCTTGCTTCCTAAACAGTGTTCGTCGACATAATAAAATGTAGCAAAGCCCTTCCATGAGTTACATTGAATAGAAATGAACGTTTAGCTTAATTTTGGATAGACCTGTCCTCTGCATATTGTCTATAATCAATATGCACAATAAACAATATTGTGTACTTAAATTTAGTCTTACTTGAAAAACATTTAATGCAAAAGGAATTATAATTCCAGCAATTTTCAAGTATAGCCGCAATATATTCAAATACTTTGGGTAATCCTGTAAATGAATGATTTCCATACAACAATCTACACAAATCATGCTTTTATGCATTTAATAAATGTTGTTTCCATTTTGTGTAAGTCAGCCTGTATATATAGCACTGTACTTACCACCAATTTCTTCGTAGACATATGTATTTGAATTCTCTTGGATGTCCATGTATGTGATGTAGATTATCACATACTATAAAATTTGTTTTTTCTAAAAGGTATATTAAATTCTCTAAATAAATAAAATTATAAATTAAATTCTTTAATCTCAACTACTTAAAATATAGCGATATAACTGTTTTTATCCTATAAATAATAAATTTACAATATATGTTTTCTAATTTTTATATCTTCCCTTTCATAATTTTTTCAATGTAACTGAAATAAGTTCTTTGATCATTTCCCAGTATTCTCTTTGCAATCTTAACGTAAGGAAAATTCTTTTCGTGCTGTAAATGAAAATGTGTTGACATATTTCTATCTTTTTGTTTTTGAAACCAGAAAATAATTCTGTTTCTTTTTTCTTTTAATCTTACATCGAAATATAACTCATGCACCCTCTTGTCGCCTAATTTACATCATCAGATAGATAAAATATTTGTTTAGCTAGTTATTTTCCCAGGATCTAAATCTTGGCGAAATCATATCAACATTCACGGAACAACTATAGTATTTCCCCTCAGTTAGATTTGGCGATTTTTCGTTGGCGATTATGGCTAAATCATAAATCTAAAAATCATATAGCATAAATGATAAAATCGTAAGCTAAATTATAAATCATAAATCCAAAATAAATAGCATGTAGGCTGCCATATTATATCGCAAACAATCCAGAACGACATCGTTATCGTTCAAATCGGCGCCAAAGAAAAATCGCCAAATCTAGCTGAGGGGAAATACTATAGTTGTAACACATTCACTAACAACGGTCAATAAATTACTTGTCTCCTTTTTAAAAATATACATATGAATATTCTTAACGTAACAGCAACCATTCTCTTTCTTAAACTTTGAACTTGGCGTTTACAATATAATGCCAAATGCATTGTCATTTTTTTTATCCTGTTTTGGAGGACACTTTCTTACTGATTATCGACCATATAATCTCAAGAGAGATTCGGGCCTGAGGCCCGGCTACTGTTTCCCCACTCCATGCTTAAAACTTGGTACTATTATTCCATCTGTGGTCACGTCACATATTAGCTTCTTTCGAATATGCAATAAATTTACCTGAAATAATATATTGCCTCTTAGATCTGTTCTTGAGTAACCTGTTTTCATCTTTAATTAATTTTAACTTGACTGTTTTTTACAGCTTATCCTATGCGGCCAAGGCAATAATATTTTCTTTTCGGCAGCTAATAAACTTCATTAGATACTATGAAAAATCAGTATTAGAATGTACACGAACTATTTGGATGATCTCAAAGGAAAGTTTAGTGTAGCATCCCTATATGATGCACATTTAATATACCAAGTTTGGAGTTTCTGCTATTATTTGTTCTTGAGATATGCTGATAACAAATAGACACACACGCAGACCAACAGCTAAAAACATGATTTTCGTATTCAGGTGACCTCAAAACGAGTAAATATAACAAAAACTCAGTTTTGAAAATTTGAGCAAAAAACAATACTTTCTTTACCATATATTATATATGGGTAAGAGAAAGTAAAAATTCGAAACATCTTCATTACGAATTTTAAAGAAGAGAAATAAATAGATGGCAGGTTACTTATATACAATTCAGATTAAAATGACTCAAATTGTAACAATTTTCGATTAATTGCAAATTTTAAAATGATAATAATAATGCATAACAGAAACTTAGTTTCAATGTTTATAAATTTAAAACAAGTAAAAATTGAAAAATAAATGAACAGTCATTTAATTTTAATTTAAAACATGTGTATTTAATTTACGAACCTTTTCAAAGAAATTCTTACAGCTTGCATCAATTCATGCAACTATTTCAAATGATTATTATCATAGACAAGTAGAATTAGACCTTCAACTCCCATTGGCCGTAATGGAAATTTCTTCTAACATTAAAATCACATAGACACTAGCGACACCACTTAGTTTGTAAGAATTATTGTAGCAACCGTGGAGTCAGGTTCCAATGGCTGGCGATTTATCGCTCTTTTTGGCGATTTAAAGAAAAATAACAACCTTAGAAGATTATGGACAGACGGATTTTATAATCGATTTATTTACAAACTTTACTCCCGCCTCACTCCTCCCATTGCCGGAAAGGAAAACGGCAGAATACTTCCTTTTCAGCCTTTTCTTATTTTTAGTAAACTTCGTTTTTTAAAACAGGAAATTGATAATTTCATTGTAATATATTTCAACTTAACTGAATATATATATATATATATATATATACATACATATACATGATTTTTTTTTTTTTTTTTTTTTTTAAATAGGAAATTTATGATTTCTTTGTAATATTTCACTCTATTTTTTTTATATTTTCAACTTAAATGAAAAAAAATATATATATCACTTTTTTTTCCCAGTTTATTCCATTTAATTGAATTTGAAACTTAAAAATAAGAGAAAAACCGGAATATTTATTAAAAGCTGAATAAATTGTGTAAAGTACTTCATTTTTTCAACACTTAACGTTTAAAAAAAATAGGAATAAGGAATTATTAAATATTTTCACTTTCTAAATATGTCATATCCAGATTAATATTTATTCTTTAGCTTTAAATATGTACTTAACAATTTAGTATTTTCTTCATAAAAACAAACGAAATTTTATATTTTAATTATTAAAAATACTTCTTTTTTTAACTTTAAAATATTTCATCCAGAAATCTTGCAATATTTATACTTTAATTTTTCATAAATATATTGAAATTTCATTAAAGAAACACAGTTAATATTTTTCTTTGGAAATTAAATGTACTTTTAATAGAAAAATATTAAATGTATACTTTTTTTTTGCTTTCTACTTTTACATCTACTGATATAAAACAGCATTTAATCTATCTCATTAATAAACAAAATCTACTTAATAAGTATAAAACTTTGAATAAACACCATAAAATGCAAGAACTCTCAACAATAGTTTAGGGTTGAAAGAAGACACAACCCTTCGTCAGGCAAACAAAATAGGCACAAGGGCTGCCCAAAAAAAAAAAAAAAAAAAAAAAAAAAAGTTGCATTTTATGGTGTTTGTTTATTCAAAAATTTGTACTTACCTTTAAATTTCAATTTTTCTTTTTTTTTTTTAATCTTATCTTGTTAAAATTTTAGAACTTTTTCATGTTAATAAGTATCATGGTAATAAAAAAACACTTATAAACAGCATTTTTTTTTTTTTTTTTTGGGGGGGGGGGAATCTTAACAATTGTTTCAGATTAGAATAAAGCACGATATTTCATCAAGAAAACAACATAGGCATGAGTGCTGCAAACAAAGCATTTGCATTTTATTCCAACCCAAAACACAATTCTTGTTTTTGCTTTTTTTTTTTTTTTTTCAGTGATTACTTCTTAATGTTAGCTCACTGGACACTTTTATAATTCAAGCTTATATATATTTATCAGAAATTCTTGCGATATTCATTAAAACTTTGATTCAACATTTTTCAAAATTGTGTGTTGAAATTTCATTTTAAAAAGAGGAAGTGAAAGGAAGGAAATAGGTGAATGTCCTCTTTTGTTTAGAGTACTTTGTTTATCAACCATAAATATTTATTACAGATGAAGCATTAGACAATTTTTATATCAACTGTGCAAAAAAAGCCACAGCCGGAAATATAAACACCTGTTATATCTTTAGTTGCATTCTGAACTAATGCCAAATCGGTAATCAGTCAGAGTGTATGTTTTTTTTTTTTTTTTTCCCAGTTCTGGCATTTTTTGCAGAGCTGGAATAATAATTCAACCTTTCATCCTATCTTTAATAACTTTTTCTTTTAGTCATAATTCAGTATTTAAGAGGAGACAATATCTAATTCCGTCAATAGTGAAATCCTATCGCATTCTATGGGAAAATTTATTCACACAATTACTTACTAATATAGTTGAACCTCGTTAACGTGAATCTCAAGGGGAATGAAAAATTTATTCATGTTATCAGTAGTTCACGATATCAATAACAAATCTTCATATAATTAAACTAATCTTCATTTTGATGGGGGTTGTGGAAAAAGTTCATGTTAAAAAAAAAGTAATTCGCGTTAACGAGGTTCGACTGTATATATTTTCTTTTAATTCTGTTTTTTTATTCGGAAAATTCATAACATTTAAATTAGCACTCATTTAAAAAAAAAAAAAATTAATTTTGAGTTCAAAAATACATATTTTCACTAACTGCATTTTTACCATTCTTTTATTTGCAACACAAAAAATTAAAAAAATCAATTTTTGCAAAGTGAGTACTAACTGAACGATTGTGAATTTTCTGAATGTAAAAACGGAATTATATATTATAAATGAGTAATTATGGAAGCTAATTTTAACACAGAATAAAATAGGCCACTGACATTAGCGAGTGTAGATATTATCTGCTCTTTCATGATGTATGCCCAGGAATGGGCAATTGAAATTTGTAGCAATTAGTAATTTGATGCTTTCTTTACTTAACGACCCTCTTCACTCACCGTCGCCGGAAGCCCGAGCCAGTGTTATGCTATGGGGAAATTTTCTTTACAAATAACTTATTAACTAATACATATTTTTAAATTCTGTTTTCACATTCAGAAAATTCACAACTGTTAAATTGACGGACCTTTTTTTAAAATGTAATTTTTTAATTTTTAATATTTTATTTCGAAATTGCAAAATGGAAAAATTTCACATATTGAAAATTCGTATTTTGCAGCTTCAAAATAAAATATAAAAAATTAAAAAAATATTTTTTTAGAAAAGGTGCGTCAATTTAACAGCTGGGAACTTTCAGAATGTGAAAACAGAATTTTAAAATATGTATTAGTTAATAAGTTATTTGTAAGGAAAAATTTCCCATAGAATAACATTAGTTTCAGCTTCCGGCGGCGGTGAGTGAAGAGGGCCCTTAACACCGCACCTACTTACAATTGTAACAACTGTCAGATATCATAATTTTTAAAACCCTGCAAAATGATTTTTTCTTTCCTTTTTTTTAATCTTTGCTTTGAATTTTTTATAAATACATGTCTCCGTTTGCAATTTCGTTAAATAAAGTTGCATATTGCACTTTAATTGTAGAAAAGTGTTAATATTTTGAAATGGAACAAGTCATTCATTCATTTACCTTTAATGATATAAAAAATGTAATTTACAGCAAATAATGATTTCATGCTTGTCCGCTGTACCATCCTCATCTACTTGTAAATTTTATTAAACTATGTAATCTACAGTTTAAACTACATCAGTGCTGAAAAAGTAATGTTAAAAAGTTTGCGAAAACACCATAAATTTAATGGGGGGGGGGGATACTCAACAATATTTTAGGTGTGAATTAAAATAATGACTGTCAGGTAAACTTACGGATTGTGGTTTTAATTTGATCAAAAGACAATTGTGAGATTTTTGCAATTTATGGTATTTCCATAAACTTTGACTAATTATGGAATCCAAAGTTCATAAAATAGTTAAGAGATATTTAGAAATAATACACTGACATTTTTTTCCTTCACTTTTTTTGCATAATTGTGCAGTGCAGTGTGCTTAAAAATACAAAATAAGAATTTAAAAATCTGTCCTATTTTCAATAGTAAAATTCTTTTTGAAGTAATAAATAAATCCTTCATTAGAAACAATGCTATAATCTTGTTATATAGGAAGTAATATTCTTTAAAACAGGATTTGGATTTATTGTCATCAAAATTACTTCTTAATTTTTACATAATCACATAATCTTTATTTTCCACAATCTTTTTCACTTATTAACACATTCGCGACCGCTGATGTGAATTCATGTCATTTCAACTTCTATAGCTAGTTGCCGCTGACATAAATGCACGTCTTTTCAGATTCTATTCCTGGTTACCGCTGGCGTGAATTCATGTCATTTTAAGAATTTCTATTGAAACAATACTTCAGTATTATTTCGATAGTATTATTAGAGTATCAATTCTTTGATACTATTATAGGTTTGTTCTATTACTATATAACTAACCTTCATTCCAAGCTTCAGGTAATTATAAGAGTAACATTTCAAAACATTACATTGAACTTTTATTCATGTTTGAACATCAAAAGTTTGCAGCAACTAGCTGTAGTTTACTTCAATATTCCCCGGCAATCAGTGTTAAAAAAGGCAAAAGTATGCCGGTCACGAAAATGTTAAGTTATGGAAACATGCTAATACTGATTAACTTTTTAATTGTAATTTTTATTTTATTTTTTTTATTTTATTTTAGGACTACTATAAGAAATATATCTCTTCACACACAGGTGATCATGAATTAATTAAAAAATACCTGATATTTTAGCAAGAAATTTTCATGCAAAGAGAAAACATTCTTATTGCAGGAAGGTACAATTCTCTCATTATAAAAAAATTCTAACTATGTTTAGCAGTCATGTGAAATTGAGATTTCAGTCCTACTTTATGAATTTCAATTGTTGAACATAAGGACTAGGCGTTAAATCACTCTCTTGTTGAATATAAGAAGGGAAAGGCGTTGAAGTACTCTCTGGTTGAAATGAAGAAGGATCAGGTGTTGAAGATGAAGACACTTGATTATATTCTCCAGGCATTAACACTGAAATGATAGAAGGTTCGATTTGCCTTGAACTCTCTGAGACACCAGTAGTATCATCTGGCAGAGCATATCTAATCAATTTAGTCTTTAATGTAGAAGTAAATGCATTATCACTAAAGTGATCAGCACACAATCGTCCATAACACTGTACATAAGTTTCACTTTTTTCTTCCAGCAAATTTGATTTTCCTGTAAGTGCTAGCCATTGTTTCATCCTAGTGTTAAAAAAAAAAAAAAAAAACTATTAGAGGCATATATATATATGTATATATATATATATATAATATTTCACTTCAGAGACTTCCATGAATAATAAAAATAAATAAATAATGCATTTACTATAACAAATCCACTGCCATATGATTTTTTAAAAATTTCTTTGATATTTGAAAAGTAAGTTTTTGCAGTGGAAATTCTTATGATCAAAAGTTTATATTTATTTTTTGCATGTAATGAAATTGTTATTTATTTGTGTTATGTATAATATATAAACACATTTAATAATTTTTATTTTAAAACAATACATATGCAAGTTTCCGTTGGAGCAGTTAAAATGGCAGGAACTAAGAAATAATGGTAAATGATCCATAAAATGTGAATAAAAATTTAATATGTAAGTAAACAATTAAAAAAATCTGGTGTGAAACAACTACAAGACTTCCATTGCCCACTATTACACATATTATACACACTTTTTGGAGATATTATATGCATTGTTTGGAATTTCCCAGTAAGAGAAACTTGAGATACACGTGTAAAACAGAGTTTACACAGCGAGTTAAAAAATAAGAAAAAAATAATGATAAGAGTTACTTTTTTTAAAAACCAACTTCCGAGATCTTAAACGGAACTATCTAATCAGAATGACTGTAACTTGGCATACTCAATTACTGACCGGCAAACAATAATTACATACAAAAGGATACTTAAAAGGGAGCTAATATGGCAAATTTAAAAAAGATCTGTATAGCCATTTTTAAAGGAACCTGCACTTGGGAGACCAGAAATTGAGCTATTTATACAGTACGCCTATCAATTTTCCTTAACTTACCAACTATATCATTTGAAAGGACATATAACAGTGTTTATACAACAATTTTGCAGAAAATTGTTAGTTCCATTTTCGAAATACAGATTTACTGCCCCACTTCCAGTTTCCGATGACCCACTTCCGACTTTTCAATCTCAAAATTACGAAGGTTTTGTAAAATAAAACTAAATACATTAAAAGCTACAAGTAAACAAAACTATTCAAAGAAAAGTATGACTAATTATTCAATTCAAAAAGAAATTAATAAACAAAACACAGAAATTATGATTTAATGTTTATTTAAACATGTATAAAGCTAGAAAGTTATAATTTTTAATGACTGTTTTACATGTATAATGGTTGAATAATCTATATAAAAAAAGTATCTGTGAACGTTGTAGCTGTTAGAGACCCTTACATATCACTGCGAACAGCTGAACTCCATTTTATTATATAGGGAAAAATTTTATGAGAATTAAGGATTTTTTTTTTTTTTTAATTCTGTTTTAATTATCGAAAAATTAAATTTGATTTTGTTTTTCACAAAATATATTTATTTAATTTTTAATACTTCATACTGAAGTTACAAAGTGGAAAAAAATGATCAAAGCTCATCTTTGCACTTTATAATTTCAAAATAAAACATAAACAAACAAACAAAAAAAAACTGAGGAAAGTGAGAAGTTAAATTTACAGAAAAGCTAAAAATTCTCACCCCTGGTTGTTACACAAATTTTTGTGGATTGATGAAGTTTCTTATTAAAAAAGATATGGGTCTTACAAAGAATTAAAAATGTTTGTAAAATGATTTAAAATTTAAGAGGATCAAGCTGAAATTGATGTTGAATAGCGAAGATATTGAGCTTATCTGTATGAAAATTTATAGAACATAAATGAACACTTACTTCATATGTTTAAATGTAAACAATAAAAGGTAAAAATTTATATTTGATACTTATCACAATCCAAAATTTAGTTGTGTTTAAAAACACAGATAAACAGACAATGAATACCCTTGTTTGAGTGTAAAAATAAAATTTGCACATCAAATATTTCCAAATAATATGAGATTAAGTATACCGGAAGCAATTTGCATACACATAAACTGATTAAAATTTTCATTAAAAATGATTACTCTTAAGCTACAGCATTTTAACAAAAAAAAAAAAAAAAAAAAAAAAAATTGCTGTAATAGGGTGGAACAATTATAATCGACTGGACATAACAACATGATTAATTTCTAACTTTTAAAAATACACAGAGTGGGGGCAAAAGTCACTCGACACACACACACACACACACACACACACACACATATATATATATTCCATTGAAAAACAGCTCTTGCAAACAAAATTTATCGTTAAAATTATTTTATGATTATGAAATATACTGATATCTAATAATAGTACAGGATAGATAAAGCAGTTTCTATAATGAATACGATTATGATTGCGATTGGAAATTTGTACATCGAGGTGTTTGTATTCAGTCTTAAAAAAAAAAAGTAAGACCTTCAGAAAGCATCTGATTATACTGAACTAAATAAAGAATGCAATAGTTTATATAATTAGGTGGTAATAATTATAAAATTTTGTAAGAAGAAAAAATTTCTAAATCGCAGATGTTCTTTGTTTCGTTTTGCTAAACAGTTAATAGACAAAAAAATAATTTATAACAAGGCATAAATCTACTAAAAAGAAATAGAAATATTTGCAAGAAATACCTCTTAGGATCTTTGGGGAACATAAATAATTTGTTTTGTGAAGAATCAGCATTGGAGAGGCACAATACACACCGGTCACGTTTCAGAGACGACATCCATTATTCTTGAAAGTCATGTCTTGTGAAATAATACCTGAAATAAATAAATTAGCAGTACATAATATACATACACAATAAGCAAAATATATATATATAAAAAAATAAATAAAAATAAAAAAAATACTCAGCTTTCAAGAAAATTGTTCTCATATAGCCCGATCTCAAAAACACTCAGCTAAGCAAGAATTCGAAGATTCGAATGAAGTCACCACAGTGCTGGGAATTGGCAAACGTCCAAAAGCGCCAGGCTGCCAAGGAATATCGCCGCGGCTGTTTGTTTACAATATTAGTTTCTTACAAAGTGAGTGGGGGCGCTGGAAGTAAAGACTCGAGTTGAAGGTCTAATTCTACTTGTCTATGATTATTATGACAGCCAGTCAGTGATGCCAGATGGTCGAAAATTATTTCCCCAAACAGGTCTTCAAATATCCCCAAAGCAGGGGTTTTTTTCGAAAAAATCCCCAACTTGATTTCAACTAAAAAGGGAAAATAAAAACTTTTTCAAAAAAGCAGATTTAAGCTCAGATTTTCCCCCAAATGAAGGCAATTTTTGAAAAAAATCCCCAAATAACAATAAATCTATTGAAAATCCTTTGTCGTAGGGATAAATCATTACGTTGCCAACATTGACAGAAAGTTGAACTCCCCAGATTTGTTCCCCAAAAAAGTCCCTACACACATTTGGTCTCCAGAAGCCTTAAAAATCCCCAAAATGGGGACAAAATCCCTAATCTGGCATCACTGTTATGACAGCCAGTGTTGCCAGATGGTCGACAGTCAATTTCCCCAAATCAGGGATTTAAAAAAAAAAAAAAAAAATCTGCAACTCAATTTCTACTTAAAAAAAAAAAAAAAAGAAATTTGTGATTTTTTTTTTTTTTTTTTTTTTAAATATTTAACAGATTTTTCCCAAAATGAAGCTCATTTTTGAAAAACGTCCCCATAACAAAAAAAAATAAAAATACTTTTTTTACACACTAGTTACAAGAAAATTTAAAACCTGCATAAAGTATGTTAGTTTTGAGGATGTACGCAGAAATTTATTTCATCCTCGGGATATCCTGAGGATGTCCTGGGAAGGTGTATCTTCAAAAAGACCCTACATGCTACATACTAAAAAAATTGTTAGAAGTCCTACGTGTAACGCCCATCAGCGGCCGAGCGGTTCTGCGCTCAGAGCTGGTAGATGGGAGGTGCCGGGTTCGATCCCAGGTCGCGCTCATCGGCCTAGCCGTTCGGAGTTTTCCGTGGTTTCCTCCGAAACTTGCGTAAATACGGGCTAGGACCCCTTAGAAAGACCCCCCACGGAGGGCATTCCCCCTCTAGGCCTAGGACACATCAGGAGTCAATCGGCCTTAAATCCTACAACCAACCTACGCGTAACAAATCCGTACAGTTGGCAACGCTGTAAACTTATCAGTTAAAATCCCCACGAAATTCCCCACAAATATTCAGTCCCCAAAATGGGGACAAAATCCCCAATCTGGCAACACTGATGACAGGACAGTGCGAAATAGAAAAATAACGCTTGTCAGTGAATGATTTTTTTTTTTTTTTTTTTTAGTCTTATTTCCGGGAAATTTCGTCTGTTTATCGCAACACTACAGTTGCATGCGCTGAGGCAATGTCCGTGGAATTCTTCTGATAATGTTACTGATCGCTGGAGAGAGTAGGAAAGATACGCGTAATATTTTATTTTCTGCGTTTTAAAATGGTTTTGATTTAGTTTCTAAAAATAAATTTAAACATGTTTTCTCCGTGCCTGGGAAGAACATGAGGACTAACTACACTGAGCTGAGAAAAAAAAAAAAAAATTCGAGGTCTGATACCATTCGGTTGATTTTTATGTAAAATGACCTCCTGAATGTGAATCCGAACTTATGTAAAATGGCCTCTTGAATTCATGTATGTTTCCCATTTTTCCCAGTCACTCATCGTTTTCTTGAGACACCACCTCCCTTCCCCAATTTTTATCACTGTTTGGAATTTTATGGCCATGAATTTGATTTGGAGATTGATAAAGAATTAATTTAACACTTAATATATATATATATTATAATGTTTAATAAATAACATTAATAATAGGTTAAAAATATATATAATATAAGAAATGTAATGCATAATTTCAGTGGCAAATCCCCCCCCCCCCCTAAATTTTCCCCTTGCCACAAATGATCATGTTTTAGAATTTTCCAACTCTGTAGCCCCTCAGAAGATATTTAACAGTTAAAATAAACCTTTCCAACCCTAAAAATCAAATTTATAGCCATAAAATTACCGAAAAGTGATAAAAATAGGGGGCCGTCCATAAAAAACGGTGGGTCCTATGGCGTCCTATTCGGATTCAGTAAATCATTTTACATACGAATTTGCAAAAATGGTTTTGGGGCAATTTTCATGCAGAGCAGTGCTATTAGGCAACAACAACAACAACAACAACAAAAAAAAAAGCGTTACTCAAAAACTAAATTTTAAGTTATTGAATTAATATTTAAAATGTTTCTAGCTGAAGAGCTGCCAAAAGAAAATATGTATCGCTTTGCGAAAAAAATTGGTCTGAATATTAAAAATTTTAAATAAATAAATAATAATAATTTAACTTTGGAAATTAAAGCTTATAAATACAATTGCGCCCAATATTTAAAATTTTTTAAAATTCAATTAAGGTCTTAAAAAACGGTTTTATTAATTTTTTTCGGATGAGAAATAAATTGTGCTTTCCCAGCTTAAAAGAAAAAAAAAAAAAAAAATGCAGAAAAGCTGTAAAAAGGAAAGAAAAATGCACAAGATTGCATATAATTTGATGGTATTTGAAACAAATTTTCAGATTATATGCAGTATTAGGGTTTTTTTTTTTTTTTTTTTTTTTGGGGGGGGGGGGGGGGATATATATCTGCAGATTTTGTGTTTCTTGGTTTCAAATACCTTTAGACTATCAGCATTTCTTCTTCTTTTTTTTAATAGTTTTTCTGCAGATTTTTTTTTTCTTTTTGCTGGGTTCTTTCGAAACTTTAAAGTCATTAGGGGGAAGATGGGGAGGTATTTAAAAATTAAAAAGTAGAAAATAAGGGTTAAAAAATAGCGTTGCCGTATGTTTAGAGGTGAGGAATCGATTGCACATACTTTAGAAACTAAAAAGCTAATTGGTAGGGGGGGGTGGAGGTAGAGATAGGAGCAGATAAATTTTTAAATTATAGTTAGGGGCTACAAAACCGTGTCTCTAAGTTTTTGTTGGTTGCTGTCGTGTGGACGATTGACTACACTAGGGTCCTAGTGAATGCCCTCTGTGTGGGGGGTGTCTTTCCTTAGGGGTCCTAGCCTGTGTTTACGTGAGTTTCGGAGAAAAACCACGCAAAACTGCGAATGGCTAGGTTGATGGGCACGACTTGGGATCGAACCCGCCACTTCCCATCTACCAGCTTTGAGCACAGAACCGCTCGGCCACTGCTGAGACAAGTTTTTGGTGGTATAGAATCGATTGAGCTTACATGTGTAAAATAAAAAATAAAATTAAAGAAGGGCGCGTGCATGTACATGTTTTAAAATTAATTTTTTTATCGCTCTACTTTTATTAATTTACTATTACTTATTATAATAGTTACTGCTCAAATAATATTATATTAAAAAAAAAAAAAAAAAAGAAGTTAGATAAATAACTGTACATCCCCATTAAAATATTTTCTTTTAATGCAACTGCAGAGATTTGTGACAGATAAAAATTTTAATGTTAAAAGTGGTAAACTTTAATAAACTCTCCTCTAATCAAAACAAATCTCACTCCGGCAAGAAATGTGACACAACTCAAAATTGCAATATTTGAGAAAAATGTTAACTTAAAGATGCTATAAAACACAAACTTATCTACAGTAAAAAATGACAAAACTGCCTTTCACGTGGATAAATTGCAAGATACTGGAGTGACACTTTTATTGATCGTTCGGGTACTTCTTATATATTTTTCAAAGCGTAAATTCAAATTTTCCGTTTTTTTACTTGTGCCACATTTCTTTGTGAGATATTATTTATTTGCTTTTGATTCGATAGACCAAAGTCACTTGAAATATCATCTGCATGTTTTACAGGTGTGTTGCCCCAAAGAATACTAATGAAGTAAACACATATTAATAAGAATGCTTTCGCGCTCCTGAGCCACCCTTTTATTTATTTATTTATTTATTATTTATTTTTTAATAAATCGCTGGCTTATTAAATGGCCTTCTTATGTATGGAATTTGCAATAAATAGATAAATAAATAAATAAAAAATCTGGAGTGACTCCACTCGACTTTCCGAACATTGAGTAATTAACAGTTTTTTAGATGAAGTAAATAAAGAGAAGTTGTTAAACAAACAAAAGAGAGAAAACCATAATAGAGTGTTACGGTATTTTTCTCCATATATTACACGATGTTTTATTTAACGCTACTGAACTTTGAGCCTATAAATCATAATGATAAAGAATTTTTCGTTGTGTCCCTGTAAAAACCTATAAATGCTAGATTCACCAAAATGCTTATAGTTAGTGCAACAGTGATTTATAGTATTCATATAAATTTTCAGCTCAATTGAATAAGCCGTTTAGATGCTATCGCACTTTTAAAAATTTGGTCCCATAGGCTATAATGATAAAGAATTTTTCTTTGTGTTCCTGTAAAAAAACTGTAAGTGCTAAATTCACCAAAATCTATACAGTTGGTGCAACTCTCACCTATAACATATATACAAAGTTTTTGCTCAGATTAATAAGGCGTTTAGACGCTATCACACTTTTAAAAATTTGGCCCCATAGGCCATAATGATAAAGAATTTTTCTTTGGGTCCTTGTAAAAAAATTATATGTGCTAGATTCTCCAAAATCTATACAGACTGAGTATCTGTGACCTATAATATGTGTATAAATTTTTTTGCTCAATTGAATAAGGCGTTTAGATGCTATCGCACTTTTAAGATTTTGGTCCCATAGGCCATAATGATAAAAAATTTTTCTTTGTGTCCCTGTAAAAAAACTATAAGTGCTAGATTCATCAAATTCAGTAGGGTTCTGCTATGGTGACTTGCAACATGCGTACCAACTTACAGCTCATTCGAGCAAAGCGTTTAGTCGCTAGCGTGTTCACTCACACTCATACACACACATACATACATCATCGTAAAAATAGTGAAGACGGACTCAGAGGACCTCGAAACGTATAGAAACATCAAAATCTCAAATTCGGATTTTTAACATGATTACAATACTTTCCTCACTATAGTGTTCGGAAAGTAATAACTGTTTAGTAACGAATAGAGCTGGGCGATATCAGAAATTAAATGCCGCGATATATCACCAAGTTAATATCGATGTTAATGATATATTGCGATATTTCTTTCAAGAAAAGAAAAATAGACATTTGCTCCCTTTTAAATACAAATGAACACCAATTTTAATGTATGCAAGCGTGGAATGTTTTCTATATATTTTCAGGTATATTACTTCCATACCTTTTCATAAAAAAAATAATAATAATAATTAAAACCAAAAACTGCATAAAGAGTGAATTAATGTTTTGTGTTTATTTTAATATGTATCATTGCTTTTAAGTATACAATGAGAGAAAAAAAAAAAAAAAAAATTATATATATACCGCCTTCCTCTAGAATGAGTAAGTGGCCATATTCTAAATCCTTTAACTAGAAATACAGATTTTCGAGCTATGCGCATAAAACACGCCAATAAACTGAATAGGCGAAATGATCGAGAATTTCTAGTTTACATATTTCTAGATGATGAAACAATATTCTGAATCTTTTGTATTGCGAGAAATTCTCGCTTATTTTCTAGAATTGGGTCATAAACCAAGATTATGGTTGCTGAAACCCGCCTCTTGTAGTCTCAGTTATTTACAGAGATTTTTAAATAACTTTGCCCTCGATAATATAGGCAAACGCTCTAGAACTCTAATAGGGGCTTCTAGAATTCGCTTTCCAAGGGGATTAGAATTTATAAGAATGACATGGAACTATTTTTTCTAGAGCCATAATTTAGATTCTAGATGTCAGTTACAGAATTTTTTCTCAGTGTACTTGTGTATATTTTATCCTCCATTCTTTCGATTTTCAGCTTTAATTATTTTAAAATAACGAGTTAATATGTGATATGGGTTATATTTACACAGTATATCATAAAAATTCATAATTATAATAAAGATAAAAGTTTAACAAAAATGAAACTGTCTTAGAATGTAGATGATTAATAAATTTTTTCGCAGAAATCATCCTTATAATAGACATAAATCAATATCAATGATTCACTCGTATGCAGAATTGTTTTAAATAAATATTAGTATGCGTTCTGCGCCGAATTTCCATTCCTAAATATAAAGAAAGCTTATTTACTAGTAGTCATGACTCATAGTCATGACACGTTTTGTAAAAAAGTATTTTTTGAAATTCTATTTCCAACACTGGTTTTTTGTATAATATCGCGTTTTGAGTGACTCTGATTACGAAAGTTCAATTTATAGCGGTTAATCTGTATGCATATCTATTATTAGCATAACATAAAAACAAATAACTGCGAGATATTCAAATTTGGTATTTTGAAATACGTAATAAGTTGAAAATTTGTTCAAGATTGACAAGTTTGAAAGCAATTAATAACAGCCTTGATATTTAAAAAGAATAAATGCAGGCACTATGAATTGAAGGGGGGGGGGGGGGTATTGACTTACCTTATAGATCTTACGACCTATTCTGGAATCTATCTTTACAGTATTGAAATGCAAAGTAAGGGAAAGTCATGTGAGTGGTTATCTTTTTAAGTATCATAGTTAAAAATTTCAAAATTTCTATATATAACTTGAAAGGTTTAAAAAAAAAATAAAAAAAAATGCCCACCAGCTGAGTTTTTAATGCGAATTTATAAACGATTATTGCCATAGATAAAAATTTAAAGTTATAAATATGACATGTTTAAAATTATTTAATATGAATCTAGAATTTGAAAAGAGTGAGATGAATAAGTATTAAGATACGATTGTCAAATTAGTGGTTTTTTTTAATACGTTATTTTTTAAGTAATATTTTTCATAATCATCATCATTATTATTATTAATGAATGTTTGTTTACCAAAGATTCATTTGTTAATATAAAAATTAGATAAGCAAGCTTTCATTATTTTTTTTAAAGAAAATTAATATTATATAGAATTACACATGCAAAATACTTATGTACAGCAGACATTATTTAGTAATAGTAATTAAAAAGACTGGTTTAAAAAAAAAATTAAAGAAAGAAAAGTATTAATTTGTTCTTTTAAATGAAATTAATCTTAGTTGTATTGTGATTTCATATATGTATATTTATTCAATTAATATATATAATGATGAAATCTAAAATTTCATTTATGATAAATGTAAAAAATATAAAAAATTTAAATGTATTTAACAACGAACATTGTTCGATAAAAAAATTCGAAGTTGAAGAGAAGTTAGTAAAACAGGGTATAAGCAGGTAGGGTGCCTATATTACTCCTTTATCTAGGCATCCTACAATCAGAGATAGGGGACCCGTAGGCAGAGAAAAGGGACGTCACACGCTTCCCGAAGTGATACCTTCAAGTTTGATA
The DNA here is from genome assembly GCA_963930645.1 of Salticus scenicus. Lineage (NCBI taxonomy): Eukaryota > Metazoa > Arthropoda > Arachnida > Araneae > Salticidae > Salticus > Salticus scenicus. Next base: position 86,321,417 of record OZ005661.1, read on the forward strand.
ATAACGATCTATACTCTGTGTAAGAATATAGACCTCTCAAGGCCACCTCTCAGGGTTCTTCACTCGCCCGTTACCATGGTATTGCGGGACGCTAACTTCCCCGCTTCTTTTTTCCTACATAACTCTGTTATCTTAAGCAAAAGAAAATTAGCAGATTAGCAATTTAATACATATATAAATATAAGGTTTTCTATTGTGTGAATTTCTTCGAATTATTTAGAAAAGAAAATAATACATAATTATGAATTTTTCATATTTATTAGCTTAACAAAGTTAATGTTCTAATGTACTTTAAAAATTATTTTAATTTGTTTATGAGTAAATTTTTCAAATTTTCTAATTTAGGGACAAAGAAATTGCAAAACTTTCTTTATTTTGTTACTTATATTATACCTGTGTCCACACAGGAAAGATATGCAGAAAACGTTTGAATATAATTAATCTCATAACCAAAACTGCATTGTGATAGCTGCATTTTCCAAACCACATATTATTATATATTACATGTAAGACTAATAGGTATATTTTCATTTTTACTTCATGTATAAGAACAATAAAAAGTAAAAAATAAGAAAATAAGTGTTTCAAGATTAAAACCAAGAAATATTTTCAGTTTTACCTGATAAACGCAAAAAAGAATGTTGCAGTTAAACACATTCTCAATTATAAAGATTAGTCCGTTCTATATTAATCCTTAGACTATATATAGTTTCTAAATTTCATGTATCATTATCACATATAGAAAAAAATATCGTTTCAGTTATTTATCTGATATTGTTGTTGTTTTCAGGATCAGTTAAAACAAGACGAAATCAAGAAAGAATAATCCTGCGATTAACATAGATATCAATGCCATGTGATATCAATGATCAAAAGATTCTGCACTCGAAGTTGGTAGACAGGAGGTGCCGGGTTCGAAGCCAAGAAGCGCTCGTAGTCCTATTCGTTCGGAGTTTTCCGTGTTTTTCTGCGAAACTGGCTAAATATCTGAGTAAATAAGGAACAACTTGGTCTTATTGCACCGCCACTTCACTGCACTTTTAAAGTTGGAAAAAAGCCTGTGGCCGTGAAATTTTAATATAATTTTAGGATTACCTTTGATTTATTTAATACCTAAACTAAAACTATATGACTAGCATCAGCAATTCGTTTATAGAGCAGCATAAAATAATTTTTGTTTTCTTAATAATCATATTTAAATACTTTTTAGCTATAGAATTATTTATTCTTAATGTAAAATAGCTTTGCAGTCAAAATGACCAATCCAGTCGTTCTAATCTTAAAACACTAACTGTTAATAGCAAACAATATAGACATATTAATTTATCAGATTTATTCTCCAGGTACAGTTTGGGTTATATGAATATGAAATTTAAAATAAAAGTGAGTTTTTTAAACCAAGAGTTAAGAACTATATCATGTATATGAAAATGAAAATCTAATATAAATGGTGATGATTGTGTGAAGTTTAAACCCGATTGTTTTTACAAAAACCTGGATTTTCTTGAGAAGTATTTATTAGGAACCCTTGCTGAAACTCGCATAAATTTCGGAGAAAACCATGGTAAACTCCAAATAGCTAGGCCAATTACCGCGACTTGGATTCGAACTCGACCTCGCCCATCTGCCAGCTTGGACAGCAAAACCAAACGGGTAAATCCATTGACGTTTCTCTAAAATAATTATTTTAGGGAAGAGAGTTTTTTTTTTTTTTTTTCCAAAACGTAATTTAATGTATTTATTATTTATCTATTATTACTATTATTATTTAGCCTTGGATATGGCTTAGCCCTAAAAAGGGCTTTTTTAGCCCTTAGAAGTTTTTTTTTTTTTTTTAGCCTTTAAAAAGACTTATTTTAGAGCTTTGCTACTTCGACCTGGTGATAGAAGTGATTTTTCCCCCTTATATATTACGTCAATTCTACAACACCGAATCAGTTTAGATTGTTTCCTTGTATCAGGACTACCAGTAATAGTAAACGATATAGAAACTAAACGATGAGAAAAACTAAATGCTAATGGATCCAAAGAGCAAGTCTAAAGAAAACAGTATTGTATCTGAACGAAATATTCTCCTGGTCAAAGAATTGCTCAAATGGGGTGGGAAAAGAATGAGCGATAACGGGATCACATGGGTCATTTCTAGGAAGGTTGACGAGAGTCTAGTGACCTTGACAGGCCAATTCAGTTTACACGGACTTCGCACCAATCTCATATATTTATGCAATAATTTGTTGAAAAATTAGTCGCGTGAGCGCGTATTTTTATTTATTTATTTATTTTTTTTTTTTTTTAACCAGTGATGGTGAAATTTTTAACTTACACAAGTAGGCGGAGTATTGATTGCTGTGTGTGTCAGCTTCATAGTATTTTTGCATTTCATAAAACTTTTAGCTGTCTAAAATCTTTTATTTTTTCTGTTTAACGATGTACATGAATCTTTCTTTTCATCTGAATTTACTATATTTCTTAAGAAACACAACTCCATTTATATTAGTCCAGGCAACGATGGCCAAAATTTGACGAATAGAAAAAAAAAAAAAAAATCGTGTAGTTTTGAAATTTGACACAGTCATAGCTGAGAGTGTCCTTAACAACATATTAAAAGTCCCCGTCCGTGGGGGGTGAGCGGGGGAGCATTTAAAGGGGGGCACTTTTCAGTTTTTATTAAATATCTTGAAAACTATAGGATTTAGAGAAAAAAATTTCAATTACGTAAAATTAATCTACGCAAAATTTTCTACAAAAATTTCTATTATGTTTTCTTCGTATGATCAATAGTTTAGGAAATATAAGGAAATGAAGTATCACATTTTCTTGAAAAATGCTTTTTTGCAATAGTAAAATTAACTAAAGAGTGTAATAAAAAGGATTTTAATCAAATATTTTCCACGTATGTAATAATTATGTAAAAAGGAGCTACTTAAGGATAATATAGCAAAAATTTCTTTTATTTTTTTAATAACTTTAAGGCAAGTAGGAGTAAATGGCGCTTTGAGTACCAATTCATATAACGAAAACCAAAAATTTATAAACAGGAAAAAAAAATCGTGTAGTTTTGAAATTTGGCACAGTCATAACAGAGAGTGTCCTGAACAACATACTAAAAGTCCCCGTCCGTGGGTGGTGAGCGGGCGGGGGGGGGGGGCAGGGGGGCACTTTTCAGTTTTTTTTTTTAAATACCTTGAAAACTATAAGATTTAGAGAAAAAAATCTTAATTACAAAATCAATCTACGAGAAATTTCCTACAAAAATGTCGATTACATGTATTATCAATAGTATAGGAAACATAAGGAAATGAAATATCACATTTTCTTAAAAAATGTTTTTTTGCAATAGTAAAATTAACTAAAGAGTGTAATACAAAAGAATTCTGATCAAATATTTTCTACTTATATAATAATTATGTATAAAGGGGCCACTTAAGGATAATATAACAAGATATTTTTATGTTTTTAACAACGCTAAGGCAAGTAGGGACAAATGGAGTTTTGAATACCAATTTAGATAATAAGGGGGATGAAATGTCACATTTTCTTGAAAGATGCATTTTTGCAGTAGTAAAATAAACTAAAATCGAAGATTAAAAGGATTCAGGTCAAGTATTTTTTACTTATTTAAAAATTCTGTACGAAGAGGCTACTTAAGAGTAATAAAACAATTATTTTATGTTTTTAATAAGTTTGAGGCAAATAGGGAAAAATCTATTTGTAGGACCTGTAATAACACTTGAACCAAACAGGTACCAATGTACCAATAGACGATGACAAGTTCGAAATTGAGCATATAATAGCAAAAGACGAATCTTAAGAACAATAAATAAAAATAAAAAACATTTGTTCAGTATGCATTATGTATAATACAGGTAAACAAACTATTTATTCTATAAAAAATAAATACAAATACAAATATTTAAACAAAAATTTTTTAAATAATTTTTTTAATGCAAGCTCATATAATGCAGTTTTTCTATGTTTTAAAATATTGTGTGTATTTTGTATAGGGGAGACCCGTGTACCTAGGGCCGCTTTTTTTCAATGCCCAAAAACAGAGCCCTTGACCTGTTTAAAATTATCAAACTGATATGTAAATATCTTTAGGACTAATTACTTTCAATTGGGATTAATATAAATACTTAAAATAATAAATTCCGACAAATAGAAGGTTTTAAAAAAAACTTCACTCGTGGTCCTAGGTACAACACCCTCATTGTACCTAGGACCATTCGCTCAAATTTAGATTTCACTTTGTAATAAATAGAAAATATGCATATAAACACGTATTTTAAAAAAGAAACAATATTAAGTAATATATTTATTTATCATATAATAATTATCATGTTGTTGCCTTAATTTGAAACACGAAATTTTTCACTTTTTTTTTACTTCCTTATACAAAGTATAAGGAAGTATAGTAATCCCGATTTGCGAAATGGATTTTGTATTTCACATTGCTCAAAAACGAATGATCGCTGAATGTTGCTAATTTATACGTGTGACTTTCATGATGTCTAGTTGCACACCTGCAAGTGTCATCTTAACACGAGCTCTCGTTTTAGAGATATAAGGGATTTTACACGATTTTTCGTGACGTCTGTATGTGTGTGTGTGTCTGTGTGTGGGTATGTCGCATAACTCAAAAACGGTTGGACGTAGAAAGTTGCGAATTGGTACATAGGTTTGTTATAACATCTAGTTGTGCACCTCCCTTTTTGGACTTTCTATGATTTTCCGTTTTGGAGATATTTAGGAAAATTAGGTTCATAATGACAAAAATTTGGCCATAATGTATCAAAAAACGGTAATAACTCATAAACGGTTTAGACAAATCTTGCAATTAAACTGACTTTCCGATTAGCTAGACATTTGAAACTTTCAGAAAAGCTCAGAACACGTTGACAATGCATTTTTTAAATATTTTTAGCCAACTGTTTCCGATACCTGCTGCCTTCAGCAGCGTTTATGCGATTCAACAGAAAATTTATTTAACTAACTTCCCGACTAGCTAGACATTTGAAACTTTCAGATTAGATCAGAACACGGTGAAAATGCATTTTTTAAATACTTTTAGCCAACTGTATAGGGTCCCTGCTGCCTTCGGCAGCGTTACCAGTTCAAATGTTGGAATCGATTTGTAACTAACTTCCCGACTAGCTAGACATTTAAAACTTCCGGAAAAGCTCAAAATACGGTGACAATGCATTTTTAAAATATTTTTGGCCAATTGTTTCGGGTCACTGCTGCCTTCGGCAGCGTTTACATGGTTCAACAGAAAATTTATTTAACTAACTTCCCGACTAGCTAGACATTTGAAACATTCAGAATAGTTCAGAACACGGTGAATATGCATCTTTTTAATACTTTTAGCCAACTGCTTCAGGTCCCTGCTGCCTTCGGCAGCGTTTATATAGTCCAACAAAAAAATTATTTAACTAACTTCCCGACTAGGTAGACATTTGAAACTTTCAGAATAGTTCAGAACACGGTGAATATGCATCTTTTTAATACTTTTAGCCAACTGTTTCAGGTCTCTGCTGCCTTCGGCAGCGTTTATATGGTCCAACAAAAAAAATTATTTAACTAACTTCCCGACTAGGTAGACATTTGAAACTTTCAGAATAGTTCAGAACATGGTAAAATTCCTTTTTTTAATACTTTTAGCCAATTTTTTCGGGTCCCTGCTGCCTTCGTCAGCGTTACCAGTACAAATCTTGCAATCTGTTTTTAGCTAATTTTCAGCTCAGAACACGGTGATAATTCATTTTTTTTTAAATATTTTTAGCCAACTGTTTCGGGTCCAATGTCAATGTTTTTTAACATTATGTATATTTCTAAAAGTGTATAAGGAAGTCATGTGGTGCCCACATCAGATTTTTTTTTTTTTTTTCTTTGGGATATTTTAACAGAATGTTTTTTTTTTCTTCAATTTCTTTTTTTCTGGAGTATCTCATGGATTTCTAGATCTCTCTGGTTTTCGTACACATCTTTTCTTTGATGTGTGAGATTTTGCTTAGGTTCGTACCTGTTAAAGCAGGACACACGAAAAGATGTTAGATGTTGAAGGTTTCGAAATTTCAACAGGACATGAAACAGAGACATCCAGTTCTATCATTGTTGTTTCACTTTCTTCCTGGAAAATCTTTTTTTTTTTTTTTTTTTTTTTTAATTTATGGAGGGATCTTGTCTTTCAGTCACATTTGAACTTAAATATTCATCCTCAGTCAATGTGTTTTGATCCATTGGTCATATGCCGGATACACGAATGCCTGATAGAATGTTTACAGGAGTAAAGGCCGACGGATAGGACTTGCCAACACTTTCAGCAACGATATATATAGTGATTGGTTTACCAGGGTTTGCCAGCATCCAATCACTACAGACTGTACTCTGTTTCTTAACACTTTCGCGACCGTTGACGTAGATTCACGTCATTTGAAAATATAAAACTCTATCAGTGGGCGTTTATTTTGCAATTTGTATGTTATTTGTTTCTAAAAAATATACACAATATTCATATTTGTACAATCAGTATACTATGGATGCAAATACTTTGATTAGAGAGAGTATGATTACAATGCATATCCATTTGTAATATAAATGCGAATACGGAAAATTTTGTTTTGAAAAAATTTAACTTATGAGAAAAACGCCCACAGGCGGAACTTACTGTTAAAAAGACAAAAACATGCGGTTGCGAAAGTGTTAAAACGTCCAAACACACTGGCCCTAGGTACAAGGCAGATATGTGGTCATATGTACAAGTTTTGGTAACTTCATTCAAAATGCCGTCCACTAAAAAATCCACAGGCAGAGAGGACTAATTAAATATCTCATTTATTGCTCAATATAACAAGCAACATTATACACTAGAAATGAAAGAAAAATATTTGACTTGCCTTTGTAAAATAGCAAAAGAGATGAACTGCAAAATTTTACTTCAAACCATGTAAATTCATTTTCTACGTGTAACTTGTCAAATCGACATTTTTGTAGACAATTTAACGTAGATTAATTTTGTAATTGAAATTTTTTCTCTAAATTCTATAGTTTTCAAGTTATATAATAAAAACTGAAAAGTGCCCCCCTGCCCCACGTTCATCCCCCACGAGCGATGACTTTTAGTATGTTGTTCAGGACACTCTCGACTATGACTGTGTCAAATTTCAAAACTACGTCAGGGTTCGTACGGGCTTTATTTTTTCCCTGAGTCTCACACCAGTATTCTGAAACCATAAAATTCAACTTAATAGAATAGACTTATTTTGTAATGTAAATCGTTGTACAAAATTACCGGTATAAGACTCAGGGAAAAAATAAGGCCCGTACGAACCCTGTACGTGATTTTTTTTTTAAATCTGTCAATTTTTGGTTTTCGTTATCTGAATTGGTACTCAAAACGTCATTTACCCCTACTTGCCTCAAAGTTATTAAAAACATTAAAAACAATCTTGCTATATTATCCTTAAGTAGCCCCTTTATACATAATTATTACATAAGTAGAAAATATTCGACCAGAACCTTTTTAATTACAGTCTAGTTAATTTTACTACTGCAAAAAAGCATTTTTTTTAAAAATGTGATAGTTCATCTGCCTATATTTTTTAAACTATTGATCATACAAAGAAAATGTAATAGACAGTTTTGTAGAAAATTTCACGTAGATTAATTTTGTAATTGAGATTTTTTCTCTAAATTCTATAGTTTTCAAGATATTTAAAAAGAAAACTGAAAAGTGTCCCCCTTTAAATACCGCCCTGCTCCCGCTCACCCCCCATGGGCGGGGACTTTGAGTATGTTGTTCAGTACACTCTCAGCTATGACTCTGCCAAATTTCAAAACTACACGTTTTTTTTTTTTTCTATTTTTCCTTTTTTGACTGCACTATATTTAAGGTTCGAGGACATATTACAAATATAGAAAACGCATTTTCTATGTGGTGTATATGCATAGTTGCATGCTTGCCAACATTCTAATTAATAGTTCCTAGACCCACCCTTTTTTTTTTTCACCAGTAAATTTTTAGAGTTATACTCTCCAAATGCATTTACGATTGAATAAGAAGAAAATACTCTAAAAAGATACTGGTGTGTAAAAGAAGGCGGGGCTATCAATACTACGGAATATAATTAGTATGTTGGCAAATATGATAGTTTTAGTACATACAACATTAGATACAACAATTAGATACATTTTAATTTATCCTGGAACACTTTTAGTAGCGCCTTTATTTTATACTACTTTATTTATACAGGGGTCGTAGTCTCCTCCTTTTTTTCAGGACATTTTGATAAGTGAGAATTTTATACCTTTTTTGCTACCACAATTTTTATACAATAATTTCTATACTATTTAATTATGATATATTACTTTAAAAATCCAAAAAAGTTTATTTAAGAAAAAGTTATGGCAGAAGAGGTGAAACTTTCTCATCCTTAAAAATTTACTGAAAAAAGGCAGAGACTATCAGTGGCGGATTTAAGGGAGGGGGCTAGGGGGCTGAAGCCCCCCATAAAACACTGACATTAACTATTGATTATTGCAATTGTAAATTTTTTATTGGTCTAGAATAACACTTTGAAAAATCTTAGCCCCTCCCAAAAGTCAAGTTCTGGATCCGCCACTGGAGACTATGACTCCTGATTTATAGAATAACTTTCTCCAGTATATAACTACGATAAAATAAGTAAAAAATATTTTACAAAAATAAATAAATAAGGTGGTACGAAATAAAGGCGGAGCTAAAAATGCTTCGGAATAAATTAAAATGTCAGCTCTGTGTATAATCATGTAAGATGTTTCACGTAACAACTTCATTGTAAGAAATATTCTCTTTCATAGAAATTTTAATAAATTAATTTTTTTTTTTTTTTTAAATGTAAGAATATCCCTGAAGCATAGTTTAAAAAACTTAAGAATGAATTTTCTTGGGATATTATTGTACTGATATATATAATTTCTTCTTTCTTCTTATTTATTTTCTTCAAAACTTCATAAAAATGAAAAGAGACAGAGAGAAAAGATGATTGCTTTCATAACTATCGTTGTTGAAATGTAAACAAATAAATCAATAAAATAAATAAATAATTGCATAATAAAGTATATGTAATTATGCAGAAATTTAAAAAATATTGGCTTGTATTAAAATATTCCACATCTCTATTTATCGATATATCAATATTTTTATTTTATTTTATTTTCATGTATTTCTTATTCTGATTGAACTTTAATACTAAAATAATAGATATAAACATAAAGATATTAAAAGTTATAATATTCTATTGTACATTTTCTGAAATTGTACTAAAAAATATTTAAGTTATATATTTTATATACCTAAATGTTTACTTTGAATGTGATATTGTTTTCATTCTCGCTTCACACAGATTTAAAGAATTGTTTATACCACGTGCATGTAATCTGAGTTTGTTGTTAAAAGATAAATCAAGAAAAAACATAAATGCCATTTTCTTTCATATTTTGACAGGATCAGAAATGAATTAAGGAAAGATAGGAGTATTGATTCCTTTTTCATTTTAATTCTAGAAATAAAATGTACGTTACAATGATTATTCTTCGTCCTGTAATTACCAACGTGGAACTTTTTAATATTATCATTATTATTGTATTACGCTTAGCATAATTTATTTAATTAAATTATTATAAGAAGAAAAGTTTTATTGCACTGAAAATATAAATTACTCAACTTTAAATGCCATATACTGTTTACACCACTAATGGTCTGAAAATAAAATTTAATAGTAAATTTACATTCAAGTATTATCGTGTGGCCCTGTTTTAGCACTATGTGCTTAACAGACAGACAGACATAATTATGTCTTTACAAACTTGAGTATGCGTAAGCAAACTCGGTTAAATCTTAGTGAAAACCAATGTAAGATATTGTTTTCAGTCAGTGTGGCTAACCTAGAGGGGTGTTTTTGTTTCATGGTTATCAACATCATTTCTAATTTCAAGAATGATATTTTGATATAAAAATCACAGTTAAACGTTATTGATGAATATTGAATATAAAAGTCTCCAAAAGTTGGCAACACTGGCAGGGCCTGATTATCGTAAGGGCACGTGCGCCGCCGGTCCCGGAGTAGCAGGACACCCCAAACCCATTTATTGTATATTTTATTTTAATAAATTATACTTTTAGTGCATAAATATCGAAATAAAAAATGTTATTAAAAATACAACCTTTTTTATTCCTTCATGTATACTTCCGGACTAGTTTCACCTGGGGCGCCCCAGCTTGTTCACCGGCATCTTGGTGTGCGAAGTTACTCGAAACTAAAGTTTCAGGCTTTCTTCTTCTTTTATAAACTCTGCGCCATTGGCGGTTGAGCGATGCCCCATCGTTGCCATTGCAATTACAGGGATGGAACACGGGCGCAGAATTCATACCACTCTCAATGTAAGAAAATTTTCTATTTCTTAAATCAACGATATTATAGGTAGAGAAATTTCTTAAACGGATTCCGGTATGAATTCTGCGCCCGTGTTCCATCCCTGCAATTATTCGAACTAGTTAAAATTTCTACAGACTCCCTGAATGCTGCGTAACTGTGGTTATGGTAGTTGGCCAACTTCTTAACATGCTTAAACTTTATATCTATTTCTTCATTTTTGTTCACCTGAGTTAAAGCGGTTGTTATTTTTCCTGTGGTTATATCATGGCTGTGTTCTTTAATACGCGTCTTTATTTTCCTTTTTGTTTTTCCTATGTAACACATTTCATTACCTTGTTTATTAGCAGTGGCGGATTTAAGGGGGGGGCTAGGGGGCTGAAGCCCCCCCCCCAAAAAAAAAAAAAACACTGACATTCACCATTGAATATTGCAATTGTAAATTTTTTATTTGTCTAGAATAACATTTTGATAAATCTCAGCCCCCCCCAAAAGTCAAGTTCTGGATCCGCCACTGTTTATTAGTATATGGTATTTTATATATTCCCGCCGTTTCTAATGGGAAACCGCGGGAATATATAAAATACCATATACTAATAAACAAGGTAATGAAATGTGTTACATAGGAAAAACAAAAAGGAAAATAAAGACGCGTATTAAAGAACACAGCCATGATATGACCACAGGAAAAATAACAACCGCTTTAACTCAGATGAACAAAAATGAAGAAATAGATATAAAGTTTGAGCATGTTAAGAAGTTGGCCAACTACCATAACCACAGTTACGCAGCATTCAGGGAGTCTGTAGAAATTTTAACTAGTTCGAATAATTGCAATGGCAACGATGGGGCATCGCTCAACCGCCAATGGCGCAGAGTTTATAAAAGAAGAAGAAAGCCTGAAACTTTAGTTTCGAGTAACTTCGCACACCAAGATGCCGGTGAACAAGCTGGGGCGCCCCAGATGAAACTAGTCCGGAAGTATACATGAAGGAATAAAAAAGGTTGTATTTTTAAAATTTTTAATTAAATTAACTTCATGGTTATGAAAATTAGTTAGAGAAATAAAAAATTTTGTTTTAAAGTGAGGAGGGGGTGGCAAGGGCCCAAGAAAGTATATGTTCCGGGCCTCAAAGGAAGTTAATCGGGCCCTGAACGCTGGATACTTTGAGAATGTAAGAGTTTAGAACGAACTTTATGCTTATTTATTTATTTTCTGTTTACCATTTAACCTTTAATAAATAGTATCCTAGGGTTAAAGAACTCCGGAAGATGTTATTTTAAACCTTTTACACGCCGCATTCAGATCCGGGGGTAATTTAAATTAGTTTTTACATAATTTGCCTTCTAATGCTTTAGTTTAAAGAACTCTATCATTAAAACGTGTAAAATTTTTTAAAAATATAATTTAAGATTATTATATTTAAGATTATTATATTTAAGATTATTAATTTAAGATTATTATATTTAATATTATTAATTTAATATTATTATATTTTAATACTATTATATTTTATTTTATCTTAATAATGTAAGCTATTTTAAACATGCCAGCCCAATTTTAGAAGCATTTGCTTATTTTTCTAAATTACGTGAAGTGAATTTTTAAACTGTGGGATAAAAGGGAAAATGGTAAAATAGGTCGTTTTCATAATTTTCTGTACATTTCCCCTTTTATGATTGAACTGTAATTTCTATTTCAAAAAATCAAGTTATCTTTCCATTATATCTGATAATTTTTTCAAGTCAGTATTCATGATATTTAATTTTTAAATGAATTTTTAATTCCATGTTCCATTTATGGAACATTGGCGTGTAAATAGTTCATTCAGTGATGAAAGAATTCGGCTTTTTCTGCCACCAGTATTAATAGCTGAACTCTTTCATCCCCATACCTGCCAACTTACTGTATAATATTCAGGAAGATTGTCAGTATTTGCCCTTTTATTCACTTCATTCTTTTTTAGAGTATTTTTCTTCTCATTTAATCGTAAATACATTACAATAAATTTTCTCTAAAAATGGAAAGTGTGGAAAAAGGGGTTCTTACAATATTCCGGAATATTAATTAGTGAGTTGGCAGGTGTGCGTCCCTGTTAATTTCTTTTCCTTAAACACGTTGACTGAAAATTTGTGAATTTGCCATGATGATTTTATTAATGTTCGCACACAAAGGTTGCATAACATTAGTACTTTGACACAACCAGCTCTGTTTGTATAATATAGTACTTTAGAAGATATTATTCTAATTCAGAGGATATAATTTTGCTATTTTATTTTTCAAAGTGTTTAAAGAGCTTATAAATTAATAACTGTTTTAATATATGTCTTGTAATATTTTAAATAAAATATTTTTGTAATTAGTATTTTATATCTGCAGATGACAAATTTCAATCCTAAATTCATTGTTTCATTGAAAATATCTAAAATAGCGCTTTTTGTTTGTTTGCAAATGACAAATTTCTTTGTTACGAATAGCAATGTTAAGCTTTCTCTTTCTCTCTCTCTCTCTCTCTCTCTTTTACCGTGGATCACATTTTAATTTTCCTGTGTTAAATGACATCATAACAGAAAAACAACGTCATAAGAGGAACCTTTTGATAAATGGCAAATAGAGTATCTTTATTAACCCGACATTTTTAATTAATAACTTCGTTAATTAAGATGATAAAAATTTCTAACGAACTGAAATGTCTTTCTTGGAGTATTCGGTACACATTGATACCTCTCACGGCGCGGAGGACACTGTCGTTCACTATTAGGTGTGGTCGAAGGCAAAAAAATTTGACGCCATCGACAGTAACTTTTTTTTTAATACATAGAGAAAAAAAATACTGCAAATTAATAATGTTTTACTAATAGGCTAATAAGCAAGGTTCTCACAAAGGGAAATTTAAATACCAATGAGTGCCAATGTTAGCCTATGGGGAAATGATCGCAAATTATTTAATGTTATTGTAAATCTGTTTAGTTTTGCAATATTTTCAAGTATGCTCAAGATGTGTGTGCACTGCATCTTTGAGCTGCTTGAATAGAAGCGCAGGGGTCACACTCTCTGTCTTTTTTTTTTTCAGGCACTTACGGGGATGAGAAATTTCTGCTATTTTTACTACTACTACTTTTATAGAAAAATCTCTACCCTGTTTATTCATGACATATTACTATGATGATACCATAAAAATAGTGGTAGAAGAAAAAGTCGGACATTTTTCATCACTGATAGTGACCTAAAATAGGACGGAGAATGCGACGCCTAGATGCGATAAAATTGAATGTATACAAAAAAAAATAATAGTCTTTTCAAATTTCTTTTAAGGACTGTAATCCTCTAATTTTCAATAAAATAAATAAACATGAAGGTTTTCAAAGTTGATACAAGAAGATTTTAAAACAAAGAAAATTTTGAACATTTTTGTGCAAAAGATTTTGAAAAAATAACTTTAATAAATAATAAATGCTGGGCGGAACCTGGGCATAAAAGTGGGCGGTACTACTCATGTACCTCTACCTGAATAAAGTATATTTTTGAGAAGAAGTTTCTTTCATTTTTAAACACAATAAATTCTTTATTAAAATTTGTTTTATAATCAAAATGCAAATTAAAGAATACCATACTTTTATGATAAAAAAAGTTTCTTTCATTTTTAAACACAATAAATTCTTTATTAAAATTTGTTTTATAATCAAAATGCAAATTAAAGAATATCATACTTTTATGATAAAAAAGTATAATAAAAGATCAATTATTATCTGTGTAATAAATAAGACATAAAAAAATTGATAGTTGTAAATAGGATGTCAAAAGTGAATTAAATATAGCAGGCGATGAGCGGAGCCTCATTTTTGAGAACTATTGAGAACTATTGAGATGATATTCAATCATCTTTTGTAAACGAAAGTATAAATTCCTTCTAAGCTAGGTTACCGATGTGACATTCTCCTACAGCTGATAGAATGAGCAAAAAGGGTATTGCAGGTTAAGCATATGAAAACTGCACCAGCGTCGAATGAAGAGTTCTTGCCTGCTATTTATTGTTCTTTATCTGAAACATCTTTTGCACACAATTTTAGACTTCTACCCTCAACGATTAGGAAGAAATGGGGGTGGCAACCTAAAACGTTAAATTTAATTAAAAAAAAAAAAAAAAGTATTCAAGATATCTTAACGAGGTTGAAACTATTTATAAATGTTTAGGAAGTACATAATATATATTATTTTCAGAATTTTCACTCGATTTTAAACGGTAAAAAATGATAAGTATATTTTTGATGGGCGATTTTTTATACTATCCACCAAAGTGACACCTACCAAAAAAATACAGTTTATTTGTTTATTAGTTAGCTATAACATATAAAAATTACAGAAGTGTCAAATTGATAGAACGTAGTGAAAAAAATAATAGTCACTTAATAATAATACCAATGATATTATATTTATTTTTAAAAACTATTTAATATCGATAAATAAACAATGAAAGCAAATATAAAAATGCTCTATTAACATTTGTTATTAAAGCGTAACAATTAGCAATAAAAAAATATATATTTATTTATTATCAGGGATCTTACATCACGCCCTTTTTTCAAGGATGAGAAATTTCCGTAATTTTTGCTACCTTTATTTTTACATAATAGTCTCTATCCTGTTTAATCACGTCACAACACTTCAAAAATACTGATATAAAAATTTCTATATGAAAATAGCATAGATGGCAAAATTTAATTTATTCCGGAGTATTTTTTAGCCCCGCCTTTTTTCCATACCACTTATTTTTTAAGGATGAAATTGCCTGATTTTATGGAGGTTATATATTTCATAAAATTTTTCTATAAATAAAGGCGGGGCTAAAAGTACTCCGGAATAAATCAAAATGCTGGCATCTATAAAAATAGCAGTAGCAAGAAAAAAAAAAAAAAAAAAAAGGCGGGTATTTCCCCCATCTCCGAACGTGTAAAAGGGGACATGGAATACGAGCCATTTAATTAGCTGTAAATATAGCTGCCATGCCAACATTTTTATTTTAATTCGTAACATTGTTAGGCAGTTACTGATAATGTTACAGAATGAATTAGAAGTCTCTCAGTTTTTAAATCTTTTTGCGCTTACTTCAATATATAAGTTGTAACAACTTTGCTAGAGAATAAACCCCTTGACATACAGTAACACAGAATTTTATACGTCTGAAAAGTACTATTTAATTTGGCTAAAGTATATTTATAAGCTTTTCCGTTCTTTTAAATAATAATATTTTGATAAAGGTCTACCAATTCATTTATTCTACATGCATAATGTTTTATTCATTTATTTATTTATTTACGAGTGTGATTTTTATAAATCATCTACTATTGTTAAACGTAATCAGGACAACTGACATAACATCCTTTATAAATCTTTCACATAGCTCCGCCCATCAAAAATGAGATAGTTCGTACAGTCCTTGAAACTTCTTAATTTTCTGCACCACTATTAATATTTAGCAATTTTTTATATTTAAAATGTCTTAACATTTAAAAGGAAATCTATTCCATAAAAGTACTGGTGGTAGAATTCTTGAAAAAAGGCGTGGCCATTAGGAACTATGAATGGAGAAACATCTTTTGACAGATGCATGAAAAAAGGCGGCGCTAAAAATACCCCGGTATAAATTAAAATATTGGCATCTATGCTATTTTCATACAGAAATCTTTATATCAGTATTTTCATAGTAATATGTCGTGATTAAACAGGATAGAGACTAGTGTATAAAAATAAAGGTAGCAAAAATTAGAAAAATTTCTCATCTGTAAAAGTGTCTTAAAAAAAAAAGTTTAGATGTAAGATCCCTGATAACAATTAAATAGAATATTTTTTTATTGCTAATTGGTACATTTTAATAACAAATGTTAAAAGAGCATTTTTATATTTGCTTGCCTTGGTTATTTATTATTATAAAATAGTTTTTAAAAATAAATATTATATCATTGGTATTATTACAAGGGTGCAAGAGTTTCCGTGTCAGCACGGAAAACCTATACCAGCGTATTTTTATCAATAATTTTTATCATATTTGTGGTTTAATTTATTGCGATTGATAATAATAGAAGTTATTGATAACGAGTGCTGGTGTGTCTTTTATTTTGAAAGTGAAACACTTGCACACAAGTATTATTGTTAAGTGATTATTACTTTTTTCACTACGTTCTACCAATTTGACACTTCTGTAATTTTTATATATAGCTTAACTAATAAACAAATAAACTGTATTTTTTTGGTAGGTGTCACTTTGGTGGATAGTATAAAAAATCGCCCATCGAAAATATACTTATCATTTTCTACCGTTTAAAATCGAGTGAAAATTCTGAAAAATATATATATTATGTACTTCATAGACATTTATAAATAGTTTCAACCTCGTTCTGATATCTTGAATAATTTTTTTTTTTTTAAATTAAATTTAACGTTTTAGGTTGCCACCCCCATTACTCCCTAATTGTTAAGGGCAGAAGTCTAAAATTGTGTGCAAAAGATGTTTCAGATAAAGAACAATAAATAGCAGGCAAGAACTCTTCATTCGACGCTGGTGCAGTTTTCATGTGCTTAACCCTTTGGGAAAAATGATCGACTGCAGTTGTGTCGATTGTGATATCACCGATTTCAAATATTGGTGTTAGTTTGATTTCACAAAATTATTACATGTGTCAGCGCTTAACGAACCACATCGGTTATCTAATTCAGAAGAACTTTAAATTTTGTTTGCAATAGATAATTAAATTTTAGATATTAAGAAAAAGAAACTCCACCCATCACGTCCCTCCTTAGCTTTTAATTCTTGTTAGATTATAATTCTTGTTAGATTATTTTCAGAGTAATTAGTAACGCATCAATTTATACCTTAAGTATTACTTAGAAATTTATTCTATTTTTATTTGTATCACAATTTCATTTGTATTTTAATTAAAAAATAAACATTAGTGCAGAAATGATTGTAATTAAAAAAGGAAAAGAAATTCTTCCAATCCTGTACCATACTTGCCAACCATCTCATTAATAACCGTGCAAATGTTAACGCCCCTTGAAAAAACGCTCTTTTTTCCACACAACTATAGAGTAATTCTCTCCATATGTTGTTACGATAAAATAAGAATAAAATTACTCTAAAAAATGACTGGTGGGAAAAAAAAAAAGCGGGTACTAAAAATTGTTCAGTTCATAATATGATGGTTGGCAAGTATGCTGTACATACCTGCTAACATACTAATTATGAAATGGAAGATTTTTATTATACGTCTCTTTTTCTACACCGCTTAATTTTTAGAGTAATTATTTCCAAATGTAGTTGCGATTAAATAAGTATAATATTACTCTAAAAAAAGACTGATGTGAAAAAAAAAAAAAAAAAAAAAGCGGATACTAAAAATACTCTGTTTAGTAATGAGATGGTTGGCAAATATGGTACCATAAATTAGGGTGGTCACCGGCCACATTTTCCCTTGATTATTCCACCAATATTTTCTTTACGGAATTTTTAATAGTATGTTTGCACTATTAATTAAGTAAAAATTGTCATATAATTATTCTGGTGGAAGAATCAGGGAAAAAGGGCGGATCTGTAACCGCCCTGTCAATAATCACAAACCAATTTCAGAAGAAGCTACAAGTTTCGAAATACTTCTTATATACTTTAATAATACACATGAAGTAACTCCTTTTTTGTTAGCCTTTTCATGCAATTTTGTTTCTATTGCTTTGTAAACATTATTTGTTGGTGTTCGGGGATGAAAGACTGGCTCAGAACTCATACCAGTATTTGTTTAAGATATTTCTATTGCTGATTTATGTAGTAGAAATTTTTGTTTCATTGATAATGGTATGAGTTCTGCACTAGTATTCCATTCCTGGGTGTTTTATACGAAAAGAGGAAGATCCTCCTATTTTTAATTACAATAAATTTTTCAGAAATTATTTCTTTTAATAAAAATACAAATAACTGCATATCACAATGTTATGATACAAATAAACATAGAATTATAATATGTGAAATAAATAAATTATTAATTGTTGAGCATACATATGGCATACTTGCTAACAACCTAATTAATATTCCGTAGTGTTGTTTGTCCCGCCTTTTTTCTCACACAAGCAAATTTGTAGAGTAATATTCTTTAAAAACAATTACGACTAAATAAAACAAAAACGAAAAATACTCTAAAAATATATATATATATATCGGTGTAAAAAAGAAGGCGAGGTTAACGATACTACAGACATACTTACCAACCATCTCATTGTGAACCGTACAATTTTTGGTACCCGCCTTTTTTTTTTCCACCAGTCATTTTTTAAAGTAATTTTGTTCTTATTTAATCGTAACAACGTTTGGAGAGAATTACTCTAAAAATAAAGTGGTGCGAAAAAAGGGCGTTTTTTCAAGAGGCGTTAACAATTGTACGGATATTAATGAGATGGTTGTTGGCAAGTATATACAGAATAATAATTAGAATGTTGACAAGTGTGCATATGGTTAAAAGTGAATTAAAAACTAATGAGGGAAGCAATGAGCGGAGCTTCTTTTTTTCGAAAATCACATAATTTAATGTTATTATTGCAAACAAAAATTTGAATTTTTTAAAAAACTAGATAACCGATATGGTTCAACGTAAGCTTCTTCGAAAGCTGCTAGAATGGGAAAGTGTTGTTGTAATATGCTAACCTCAGAACAAACTTATTAACTCTTTTTTATGTTCCGAAACTATTTCTTCCCGCCAACTGATTTTTTCATGCACCTGCTTTATCACGTGACGATATGTCGCGTCACTCTACTACTACTGTAATTCTTTTTTAATCATGTAATATTTTCTGTATGAGAAGGACGTATATAATTTGAGTCCTACTTTATCATTATTATTTTTTTAATGTCTAAGATAAAGTTTTAAAATGAAATAAAAGTGTAGACATTATTATTTCAATACGAAAATAACATATAGTATATTGCGTAAGATTATATATTAATCTACATTTTTTACAGAAAAGAATAGTTTTGTTTTCTAAAACAGAAGTATTTGAAAAGTAATATATCCAACGTTCATTCAGTTACATTTGTCAAGCATCAATTCTGCTGATAAAGTGACCAGATTTTTCTTCAATAAAACAGAATGCTGATTACCTGTGTTGACCCAGGTAAGTCAAACTTTCTTAAATATTTGACAATTGATTTTTAAATAAAGAATATATATTATGCTAATATATTTCAAAATAATAAAATAGAGGTATTTTTGAACTCATAGCCTCACATAATTTTATCAAGTGTTTGGGAAAAGTGGTGGCACAACTGTTAGAATGCTGTTTGGTATTTTGCCAACAATTTGATTTTGAATTTTCCACATGTTCCAGCGCTTGTACAGTACTCAAAAAGAAAAAAAAAAAAAAAAAAAAAAAAACGGACTCATCAGTAAATTGTTGCAGAAGACACCGAAGGTGCCATTCGTTAGGGAAATTTGTTCTCTTTTGAGCTATTTGAAAAAAAAAAGGGGGGGGGGCTGTCTTCATATTCAACTTGTGTCAAACTTCAATTTTTTTCAATGATAACATACAATTTTGGTTTCGGATATCGATTCTACAGTCAATTTCATCCCCAGATATAAATTTCAAAGTCGTTTGTTGTATAAGTTAGAAGTTTTTACATTTAAATTTTCGAGCTTCTAATGTCAAATTCTAATTGCACGTTCATATTCATATCGACTACATTATTAATTTTTTTTTTTTTTTTTTTTTTTTTTTTTGGTGTTAATAATATGTTTTCCAAACATATTTATTATAGTTTCATTAAGATTTTAATATTTTTTATCCATAGAAAAAAAATTGCTAAATTAATATTTAAAAAAATTATCTATTGTGACCAGTGTTTTTTTTAAACAGAAATCGATTTCTAAGACGTTAAAATACGCGTTTACAAATTTACAGCTCATTAGGCCAAATAGTTCTCGAGTTATACTCCAAAAACTATCGAAAATCAAGTTTGAGGGCCATATAACGATTTAAATCTGTATTTGCAAGCAACTTTCACAACAATCAATTTTGAATTTTATTGCAGACGATAATAAGAAAAAAATCTGGTGTGAAACAACCACACGACTTCCATTACCCACTATTACACATATTATATGCATTTTTGAGAGATAATGCGATCAGAAAACATAAAAGTGAACTAAAGAGAAAATCGTTAGAGCCGTTTTTGAGATACCAACTTAAAAAAAAAAAATCAATTATTGACCGGAAAACAATAATTACATACAAAAGGATATTTAAAAGTGAGTTAATATGGCGAGTTTGAAAAAAATCCGTACAGCTGTTTTTAAAGGAACGCCCTTGGGAGACCTGAAAATGAGCTATTTATACAGGACGCCTATCAATTTTCCTGAACTAACCAACTATATCATTCGAAAGGACATCTAATAGACTGTTTATATAGAAAATTTGAAGAAAATCGTTAGAGCCGTTTTTGAGATACGGACTTACGGTCCCACTTCCGGTTTCCGATGTTCCACTTCCGGTTAAAATCAATTATTGACAGGAAAACAATAATTACATACAAAAGCATATTTAAAAGTGAGTTAAAATGGCGAGTTTGAAAAAAATCCGTACAACCGTTTTTAAAGGAACGCCTTTGCGAGGCCTGAAATTAAGCTATTTAAAAGGGACGCCTATCAATTTTCCTGAACCAACCAACTATATCATTCGAAAGGACATCTAATAGAGTGTTTATATAGCAAGTTTGAAGAAAATCGTTAGAGCCGTTTTTGAGATACGGACTTACGGTCCCACTTCCGGTTTCCGATATCCCACTTCCGGTTTTTCAATTTTCACCAAAATTTGGAAATTTCATCTGTAGACCAGACGTATTTCAATTCTAAAGTTTCGTAGCTCTATCTTTATTAGTTTCTGAGCTATAATAGCCAGAAGATTCTCCACATACATACACACACACACACACACATACATACACACTGACCAATTGCCAAAAACCACTTTTTTGGACTCAGGGGACCTTAAAACGTGTAAATCAGGTGAAAACCCGATATCGAATTTTCAGACCGAATACAATACTTCCATTACTTACGGTAGTAGGGTAATGGAAGTAAAAAGTTTCAATTCACATTCATATTTTCTAATTATTTCAACAAAGTTAATTTTTTTCAGCTGAAGTAAATTGTATTATATTATTAGAATATGTAATTCAAATACGAGATCACATTGAAGAATTGCATGCTTTTTTAAATCTAGTGGATCTGCAGATCAGGAGCCACAACGACCTATTTGCATCACGCATTATTCAACAGATCATTTTATTTATTGCTTATAGAATAATATATTGTATATTAATTCGATTGACTTTCTACATAAACAGAAACGTTTTTTGAGGTCTTTCTATAAATGTCTGTATATATATGTATTCCTAATAACTAATAGTCTCGCATTAATTGTTCCCTATAATTCATAAGTACTTGTACGATGTACCGAATTCATGAAAAATGATTACATAACATATCGGAGTTATTTTGTATAACCCTGTAAATTAATTATCAGTTCTATACCCACACTTTTACACAGAGAGAATAACATTCTTTTAAAATTCTAATAAAATTTCATTATATTTAATGGGGTGCAGCCATGTTAAAATGTTATTTTAAGAATTACAAACTATAGACTGTAATAGTACGAATTTTTTTTATGTATCCCGTAAAAGGAGACACAGTAATTATATACACTAAAAAAGCATACACTTATTTAATTAATTATAACTCATTAATATTTCAACCTAATTTGACATCATTTGGATGATTACAAAATGTCATCCGAATTCTTTTGTGTGGTCCCGTAAATAAACCATTTAGACTATACATATACCTTATTTTTTTCGAGTAAATATGCTTTTATACATTTTTATAATGTATGTTAATGCCATTATGTTGAATGCAGCATAAACGTGTTAAAATGAGCTTAAATAAAAATTTGTCTACGGGTCATGAAATTCTTTTATGTGTTTCTGTAAACGAACCATAAACATTGTATACATCAGTAAAAACTATTCAACTTATTCTACGTTTTTCATGAATAATTGTTCGAAATTCGACATAATTTGGATGATTACGTGATATTGTCGGAATACTTTTGTAAACTCCTGTGTATTAATTAGGAAGCCTAAGAACACATATTTTCTGCAGAAAATATAAGTTTAAGCATCTCACTAATGTACGCTATTTTCCTTTTGTTGAATGCAGAGTAACGATGTTAAAACTCATTTAAACGAAATTCACCCCTTAGGCTGTAATGATAAGAAAAGCTTTGGCGTATCCCTGTACACAGTCCATAAACAATATAGACATAAAAATTTATACAGCTATTTCTATATAGAATCTGTACGTGTGCACCAATTTGCAAGTTAGTCAGAGGATTTTTGCGTCCGTTATTACGGTACATACACATTCTGTCCATAGGCCGTAATGATAAGAAAAACTTTAGTGTATCTCTATACACGGGCTACAAATGGAATACACACACAAAACTATACAAGTAATTCCATGTGGCTCATGAACGTGTGTACGAAATTGCATGCCAATAGCGTGATTTTTGCAGCCGCTGTCGCAATACATACAAATTCTGTCCGTAGGCAGTAACGATAAGATAAACTTTGGTGTATCCCTGTACACGAACTACCAATGGAATACATACAAAAAAACTATACAGCTGATTCCATGTGGTTCGTGAACATGTGTACCAAATTGCAAGTCAATAGCGGGATTTTTGCGGCCGCTGTCGCGCGACAGACAGACAAACAAACAGACACACAAACGGAACCCAAATCTTTTTGAGTCTCCACATGGTCTCCACTGAGTTTCAGCAAATATAGTTCAAGATTAAAATTTTAAAATCAATCTTTTTTCTTACTATATTGTATTATGTTTCGTAATTTTCGTTAGAAGAATTGCGATTTTGGAAATGTAAGTTGACCTATTAAAATAATGTAATACTTTTACAGAATAAATAATTCCTTTGAGCTGCACAGAGCTTCATAGTGGGCAGATTAAATTTTTTTTATTATAAATAACGTTAAAAAATCTGGAGTGACTCCACTCGACTTTCCGAAAATTGAGTAATTAACAGTTTTGTAGATAAAGTAAAGAAAGAGGAGTTGTTAAAGAAACAAAAGGGAGAAAACCATAATAGAGTGTTTGAGTATTTTTCTCCATATATTACACGATGTTTTATTTAACGCTACTGATCTTTGAGCCCATTGATCATAATGATAAAGAATTTTTCGTTGTGTCCCTGTAAAAACCTATAAATACTAGATTCACCAAAATGCTTATAGTTAGTGCAACAGTGATTTATAATATTCATATAAATTTTCAGCTCAATTGAATAAGGCGTTTAGATGCTATCGCACTTTTAAAAACTTGATCCCATAGGCCATAATGATAAAGATTTTTTCTTTGTGTCCCTGTAAAAAAACTGTAAGTGCTAGATTCACCAAAATCTATACAGTGTGTGCAACTGTGACCTATAACATGTGTACAAATTTTTTGTTTAGATTAATAAGGCGTTTAGACTCTATCACACTTTTAAAAATTTGGCCCCATTGGCCATAATGATAAAGAATTTTTCTTTCTGTCCCTGTAAGAAAACTATAAGTCCTAGATTCTCCAAAATCTATACAGGTTGAGTATCTGTGACCTATAGTATGTGTGTAAATTTTTTGCTCAATTGAATAAGGCGTTTAGATGCTATCGCACTTTTAAGATTTTGGTCCCATAGGCCGTAATGATAAAGAATTTTTCTTTGAGTCCCTGTAAAAAAACTATCAGTGCTAGATTCACCAAAATCTATAGGGTTCGTACTATGGTGATTTACAATATACGTACCAACTTTCAGCTTATTCGAACAAAGCGTTTAGACGCTAGCGTGTTCACTCACAGACATACACACATACATGCACACATACATACACACATACATACGCACACACATATATACATCATCGCAAAAATAGTGAAAACGGACTCATTGGACCTTGAAACGTATAGAAACATGAAAATCTCCAATTCGGATTTTTGACATGATTACAATACTTTCCTCACTATAGTGTTCGGAAAGTAATAAAAATGTATCATAATTTCCGAAACGTTAGTTAGGCCCACGTGTTGAGATTAAAATTGTTTTTGTCGTTTGCTAGCCTGTTTGTTTTGAAATAGTGGCTACAAAATTAAGCCGATTCGCTTGAAATTTTCTATCGATTCGCTTGAATTATTTATGAATCTCTAATTAATAATTGCCTCCATGGAGGATCAAAATTGTGATGACTTGTCTCCGGACCATCCTTAAGGGTATGTCCCAGACCGTCGCCAATTACCCATTGTGCTGTGCTAGGGCGACGTTAAACCTACCCAACTAACCAACCAATCAATTAATAACTGTATAGGAAATTAATAAAAATGCATCCGAGGACTGGTGTTGAAAATGATGAATAAAACGATCTTTAAAAACAGCTTAAACTGTAAAAAATTCAAATTAATTGTTTCGGTTGGTTGGGTTTTACGTCGCACTAGGGCAATTGCCAATTGCCACACGCAGATGGGCGATTGGCGACGGTCTGGGACACACCCCTAGAGGTGGTCCGGAGACATGCCATCACAATTTTGATCCTCCACGGAAAAGATGGCTCTCCCGCTTCGGTGACCCCCAGAGGTATAATTTTTGATGGGAACATGGAGTACATTGCGGCCACGACAGATTTTACGTGACCAGCCACCATTAGTGTACACGACGGTCTTTGGCCGGCTCGAGTACCGAAGCCGCAATCTTCCAGTTACGAGGCCGGCGCTCTACCGACTGGGCTACCTCGGCCCTTTCAATTGTTTTGGATCGAGAAAAATCACTCGAGTTAAAAATCATTTTTCGTCTGACAAAGGATCGTGATTTAATTTCAAACCAGAAAAAAAACTACTGCGATTAGATCTTTTACAATTTATAGTGTTTTTAAAGAGTTTTTTTTTTTTTTTTTTTTTTGAAACTATGCATAGCAAAAATACACAATATAGTTTTTGCTAGGCATAATGGGTCAATTAACACGTAAAAGTTTCCAATACCTTCCGGCCTATCAACGATATTTCTTTTGGCCAAGTTACCATCAATTAAACATAATGAGTTTGATAATATTAAGATGTATAAGAGCTAAGCTTCTTCAGAGAGAGGTGTGAATATGATTGTTTATTCGTTTGTAAGACCACATAAAATAATTCAAATAGTTTACTGATTAAAGGGGTTAATACCGTGAACTGTATTTTCAGCTTTGTTATGCGTTTTCTTTTTCTTAAAACTGCATTTTAATGAACTATAGCGATCTATATGATTAACAGATCAAATATACAGCTACAAAAAGAGATGTGATAAGTTAAGAATTAGTATAATCGACTGCACTTTCGCTTCTGGTGTTACTATGAGCTTGAATTTATTTCTTTACTACTTCCTTCTATTCTCAATAGACGAAAGTACTGGATTTGAAAAAAAAAAAAAAAAAAAAAAAAAAAAAAAAAATTAGACTTTCGGTTTTCTCTAAATTTATACCTTTTACGAGTTTTTTTTTAACACGATTTTACCATTTTTAGAAAATATTTTTCTGTTTGATTGGTGAATAAGACAAAAATTTTTTGACAATTGTTTTTCAGGAAATATTGCACAGAATTTCATATAAATTTACATGTAATTGCATCGTAACATAAAATTTGTGCAAATATTTCATCAAATGTCGCTGTCATAGTGCGATGATTTACATTTAGGGAAAGTCCATATCTCAGATTCTATTGTATATATTCGAACAAAACTTGATATTCGAGAGTGATATTATGAAATATTTGATTCGATTTTAGACCATATCGGCGAATGCTACACTGAAATTTTCCCCATGAACGGAAAGACTATAGTTCAGGTTCTAATGTGTACAATCGCCCGGAAATTTGTATATGATAGGGTCATTATGAAACACAATGCTGATTCAATTTGGATGCATATCGATCTGCATGCGATATTCTTTGACTGCAATTTATTCCATGAACTTCAAAGCTAAAAGTCAACTTCTACCATTCACTTATACTAAACTAATTAAACACATGACATGTTAAATGTATATATGTCTTGGGTTTCTCGGAAACGGCTCTAACGATTTTGATGAAAGTTTGAGATTAAGGGTTTTTTGGTGTGAAAAAATGATTGGGCTTACTCTCATTTTAAGAAAAATTTGAAATTTTCTCTGTTAACTATTCATTTGTCATTTGAAACATATGGCAAAACTTTGGATATTCTCAGAGATATTTTTAACAATTTTGATAACAGTTTATGGTTAAGGGTTTTTTTGCGTGGAAAAATCGATTGGGCTTATCCTTATCTTCAGGTGAATTCGCGTTTGCTATTAACTTTCCATCAACCGTTTGCAACAAATAACATAAATTGGATTTACTTATAAATATATGTAAAAATTTTCCTAAAAATTTGATTTTTTTTGTGTGTGTGTGTGTGTGAAAAATCGACTGGTTTTACTTTCATTTTAAGAAAAAATCGCGTTCATTGTTAATCTTTTATCTGCCAATTGCAAAATCTAACCATAAATTGGATTTATTCAGAAATGGATAAAACGATTTTGATAAAAATTTGGGGTTAAGGTTTTTTTTGGTAGCTAAACAGATTAGAATTATCCACGTATTCAGGGAAATTCGCGTTCGTTATTATCCCTTCCTGCATCGTTTTCAGTATATCGCGGAAATTAGGTTTACTTAGAATATATGAAACAATTTTGATGAAATATAAGATGCAGATTTTTTGAGATCCAAAATCGATGATCCTCATTTTCAGGAAAAATCGCGTTCTCTGTTAACTCTTTATCCTCCGGTTGCGAAATATGGTAAAAATTGGGTTTACTCGGAAATTCTTATACCGATTTTAATGAAAATTCAGTCTTATTGATTTTTGGGGTTGCAAAATCAATTGGATATATCCTTATCTTCAGGAAAATTCAAGGCTCGATGCAAGACCTCCATCTGCAGGTTGCAAGGTATGACAGATTTTGTGTTTATTCTAAAATGGTGCAACGATTTCGATTTTGATAAAAAATTAGCGCTTAAAGAGTTTTTAGATGCGGCATTCTGCCATACATTGCATTTGGCCCTTAAAGGTTTAACATCGAACACGATATATTTTGAAGATGAAAATATTTCCAATCGTTTATGCACTCCCAAACTTTCATCAAAATCACTATATCCATTTCCGAGTAAACCCAATTTCTGCTATGTGCTGCAATTAGTCGATAAAGAGTTAACTGTGAACGCGATTTTTTCTGAAGATGAGGATATTTCCAATCGTTTTTTCACACCAAAAAATCCCTAACTCCAAACTTTCATCAAAATCGCTATGTCCATTTCCGTGTAAACCATATTTCTGCCATACATTGCAATTGGTCTTTAAAGGTTTAACAGCGAACGCGACATTTTCTGAAGATGAAAATATTTCCAATTGTTTATGCACCCTCAAACTTTCATCAAAATACTTATACCCATTTCCAAGTAAACCCAATTTCTGCCATATGTTGCAATTGGACGAAAAAGGGTTTTTCGTCCAATCGGGGACGAACGCGAATTTTTCTGAAGATGAGGATAAGTCCAATCGTTTAAGCACCCCGAAAAGCCTTTAATCCCAAACTTTAATCAAAATTCCTATATTCATTTCTAAGGGAACCAAATTTCTGCCATAATTTGCAATTGGCCGATAAAGGGTTAACTGTGAACGCGAATTTTTCTGAAGATGAGAATAAGTCCAAACGCTTTATTTAGCACTTCGACTCCAAACTTTACTTCAAACTTTCTTTAAAATCGCTATACCCATTTCGAAGTAAACCTAATTTCTGCTATATATTGCAATGGGCCGATAAAAGGTTAACATACAAAGAGATTTTTCTAAAGATGAGGATATTTTCAAACGCTTTTTCTCATCAAAAATCCCTAACTCCAAACTTTTATCAAAATCACTATGTCCATTTCCTTGTAAACCATATTTCTGCCGTACGTTGCAATTGACCTTTAAAGGTTTAACAGCGAACACGAAATTTTCTGTAGATGAAAATAATTCCAGTCATTTATGCACCCTAAAACTTTCATAAAAATCCCTATACCCATTTCCGAGTAAACCCAATTTCTACCATATGTTGCAATTGGCCGATTAAGAGTTAACTGAGAACGCGAATTTTTCTGCAGGTGAGAGTAAGTCCAATCCTTTTAGCCCCACTCGAAAACACTTAATCCCAAACTTTCATCAAAATCGCTATGTCTATTTCCGAGTAAACTCAATTTGTGCTATGTGTTGCAATTGGCCGATAAAGGGTTAACTGTTAACGTGAATTTTTCTGAAGACGAGATCCAATCGTTTTTTCTCATTAAAAATCCTTAACTCCAAACTTTCGTCAAAATCGCTTTGTCCATTTGCGTGTAAACCCAATTTTTGCCATACGGTGTAATTGGCCTTTGAAGGTTTAACTGTGAATGCGAATTTTTCTGACGATGAGGATAATTCCAATTGTTTACGCATCCTTAAAAGCACTTAACTCCAAACTTTTATCAAAACCCCTATATCCATTTCCGAGTAAACCCAATATCTGCCACATGTTGTCATTGGCCAACAAAGGGTTAACAGCGAACGCAATTTTTTCTGAAGATGAGGGTCAATTCAAACACCCCGAAAAACACTTAACTACAATTTTTTTTGAAAATCGCTATATCCATTTCCGAGTAAACCCAATTTCTGCGACATAATACAATAGGCCGATAAAGGGTTAACAGTGAACACTTATTTTTCAGAAAATGAGAATAAGTCCAATCGCTTTTTCATACCAAAAAACCCCTAACCCCAAATTTTCATCAAAATCCTTAAAGCCGTTTCCGAGATCCCGAAGACAAATATATATAACAAATCACGTGATTTACTCGTTTAACACGTTGAGCGCCACACAAATTCTTAAAATCCATTAAAGTTACATAATGATTCCTCCTGTAATAAATAAAAATTAAGCAAATTTTTTATAAATTTTCAATCATTAAATGTAATATTTTTAGTTTTATATCCTATTTTATATCCGCCACCGATGGTTGACTTTATATCATATTTGACACTGTCAACCACTGATGGTTGACAGGGCGCTCAATGTTTTAATTTTTTATTGGTACTGCTTTTACTTTCGGGGTAAAACTTTCACTGAAATGTTTGAAGTACAACATGTTCTGCACACCCCTAAAGTTTCAAGACGATTACTTCAGTACTTAGAGATATTTTACAAAATGTCTAGAATCTAGAATGGCTGACATAGCGCTCAACGTGTTAATATAAGAGGAGGATGCATTCGTCGACTAGAACCTGCTTAGGATTTTACGAACTGTATTCTATATGCAAAAATGTCGACAACCTTCACAAGAATATCATTCAGGGTTTTAGAAAATTCTGCTGTACCTGAATTTTTTATAACATTACTTTTTTTTTTTTTTACAGAAATCTCTCATTTTGAATCCAAATATCACTTGTTATAGGCATAAATAAATTCTCACTCACCCACATACACACTCATATTCCCGCACGCGCACGCACGCACACACAGACAAATATATACACACACTTCAATAAAGTAGAGGCGCGTTGGTTTTTAGCATGCTACCTAGAAAAAAAAGGCATGATAACAAAAATCTAATTTCAATAAAAAGCTTCTGAGAATGGAGTAATAAAAAATTAGTTTTGAATCACGGTGTCTCACCCCCTTCCCAGGAATTATCGGACACTTCTGTGTTAGCCTTTTTTGACAGAATATTTTTTATAGTACAGAATTTCCAGATTAATATGCTCATTGAATTTACTTTCCTTATGAGGTATTTAGAGATTTCTAGATGAATGAAACACATCGCATAATAGTTGTTAAATCTAACCTAAAAAGAAAAAAAAAAAAAAAAAAAGAATTGAAGAAATAAAACGTTAGCCCGTGTGTTGCCTTTCAGCAACATACCCAATTTTGTCTTCTAAAGTATTTAGTATAATATTGAAGTTCCAATGTCTCTTTTTTGCCGATTGACAACAAATTGCTTTTTAGCTGTAAACCACAATTAAAATAAAGTAAGATTTTTTAAAGTATTTTTCCCTTGAATTATTTAATAGAGGTAAGAATAAAACATTTTAAAACTGATTTAAAAAATAACCGTTTAAGGGTTAAATATCTCAGGAACTAATGTTGGGATCTTCGTGCAAATTTGTATTTAGGCTATTTTGATGCTCTAGATTCGTTTTCTGTTGTCAGATTAGTGGGTTAACATTAGAATTTTTAAAATTGGACCTTTTTTTAATATGTAGACGACCCTCTATGTGATTGTTTTCCTACATACAATAAAAGTAGACATAAATTCTGTCGATTGGTGCCTACTGCATATTTTTGCGATAATTAGGTAATGTTCCGTAGGGTGTTCCGTTTTTTCTTTTGGCGGACTGTACTCCTCCATATAATACGGATATTCTAATGAGACAGGTGTCATCTAATAGGACTGTTTCTTCCCTTTCTAAATAAGTATTCATTTTTGTGTAGTCTTTTTAGACAGAAATTCAGCTTTTTTTAAGATTTGGATATTTTTCTTCGAATACGCAGAAACAGGGTTCGTACTTCTGCCCTCTACTTTCAGGATAAGAAACAAGACGAAGGATGAAGGATTACGGGGGGAAAAAAACAAAAGAAAGAAAAAGAAAATGTTCCTAAAGTCACCACTAAGGGAATATATGGATACCGCTGTGTAATAGAAAAGAGTGTTTTAAAAAAGTTAAAAGTAGGGACAAATTAGCGTGGTGTCTTCAATTTCAAAATAATAAATGGGAACAAAAGCAGTACTTAAAAAATCTAAAGGGACTCCACTTGATTTTCCGAACATTAAATAATTAACGGTTGTATAAATAAATTAAAGTAAGACAAGGCTTTAAATAAACAAAAGTGAAAGTTATTATAGAGTGTTTGAGTATTTTTTTTCAACTGTTTAATTTTACGCTATTGCACTTCAAATAATTTGAGCCCACAGATCATAGATCATAAAATGATAAAGAATTTTTCGTTGTGTCCCTGTAAAAATCTATATGGGCTAGATTCACTAAAATCTATGCAGTTCGTGCGACTGTGACCTACAATATGTGTATACATTTTCAGCTCAGTCGAAAAAGGCATTTAGACGCTATCGCACTTTGAAAAATTTGGGCCCATAGATCATAATGATAAAGATTTTTTTTGTTGATTTTGTTTTCTGTAAAAAAACTGCAAGTCCCAGATTCACCAAAATCAATAGGGTTTTTAATATAATCTATATATTCATGGGTTCCTTTTAAATTAGATTATAACTAGCGATAAATATCTTTTAAAATTATAATCATATTTATTATTTATCAACTAATTATCGAAAAGGTTACTCACCCTTTCTTCTTTTCACGGCCGACTTGAAACTTAGGGAGTTAGAAGATAATATCGATGACACGAAATAATATTTCTGGAACTTTGGTTTTCAGCATATTTACTTAAATGATGATGCAATGGTACTATTTACAATGAAAATATATGTACAAAATTTGACGATTAATTAACATTTTTCAGATTATTCAGATTCACATAATGAATAACTTTCTGTATATTCAAAATATTCAGTTTTCTTCTTCTTTAATAAAACAGAATCATAATAAATTTTAAGACACCGTAAAAGTGCCTTTCCTTTCAAACCTACATCTTTTTTAACACTCCACTTTCGAATCGAAAGTGCATCTTGTTCTAATAAAACCAAAAAAGAATAAAAAAATAAAAATAAAGCATTCCCGCTGTCACGACAGGTGGCCGAAAAACAGAGGGAAAAGAATGGGGGGAAGGCATTGATGTTGCAACATCCTCCCACCTTGAGCATGGAAAGATTCTGTACATGCTCAACAAAATATTAAAGAAAAAGGAAAACTGTTTACATTCTAAAATATTCTTAGTAAAATAATAATAATAAAAAAAATAATAAACAATATAATATAAAAATAGTTCAGAAAAATGTTCAAGTCATTTTGGACTTAAAGTTATATAGTCAGTTTAGATATTAAAGTTTTTTCACTGGTTTGATAATTCTACCAAAACTAGAGGTCTGAATTTGATTCTTGTTTACACTTGTATCACTAAGTTCTAAAGGGCAAATCCTCTGTAGTGGTCGTAAAATTTCACCATTCATGGTTTTCAGTTTGGCAAGACGAAATTGTCCATCTTTACCAGGATAGAGTTCCACCACTTTGGCCAATGGCCACTGAATGCGTTTCAAGTTGTCATTTTGCACTAAAACTAAATCTCCAATTTTAATATTGCTGTTAGGAGGTTTCTTTACATTGTTAAATTCACGAAGAGATCCCAAATATTCAGTTCTAAATCTCTTGCGAAGATCGTCTTTTAGTTTTTGTCGGTATTCAAATCTTTTTCTCAGGTTATTTCTTTCTATAAAATCCAAGTCAGGTACTCCTGTTTCACGGAGATCTTTCAAAAACATTTCAGGTGTGAGAGGTGTTAAATCTTCAGTATCCTCAGATACATATGTAAGTGGTCGTGAATTCACCATACATTCTGTGTCGCAAATGGTAGTATATAACTCTTCATAGTTCAAATGGGCTTTTCCTAAAACTCTTTTCAACATTGATTTGATAATGCGAATCAATCTTTCCCAAAATCCACCCCACCACGGAGAGGCCGGTGGGTTAAGTTTCCATTTAATTCGTTTTATAGTGGCAAATTCTTCAATCTGTACCCAATCCACAGAATTTAATTCTTTTCTTGTCGCAACTAAGTTGGTTCCATTATCACTGTAGATGATACGTGGTCGTCCTCTACGTAAAATGAATCTTCTCAAGGTCTGTATGAAATTCTCTGTTGTCAAGGAAGTCGTCAATTCTAGGTGGATAGCTCGAAAAACTGCACATGTATACAGAACTACCCAACATTTGCTGCCATCTTTTAAGAATAGTGGCCCGAAAAGATCTGTTCCTGTAATTTCAAAAACACCAGCTTCTCTCACTCTATCTTCAGGCAGAGGTGAACTCAGCACTTCAGCAGCTTTCGAAGAGAATCTCTGACACTGGACACATCTATGCAGAATCTTTCTAATGGTCTTCCTGCATCTTATTATCCAGAATTTCTCTCGAATTGCTGACATAAGAATTTGTATTCCTGCATGATTCATTTCTGTATGTTCATTTTCAATAATTCTACAGGTTACGTTATGGTCCGCTGGCAAAACTACTGGATATCTAAAATTTTCTGAATCTTTTCGCATTGATATTCTAGTTTGAACTCTGATGACTCCCATTTCATCAACAAATGTACGCAAAGAGGATAAGTTTTTCTTAAAATTTAAATCTTGATTCTGAACAAACTTCATAATCGTAAGTTCAGCCTTTTCAATTTCTTCAACTGTTAAATTGGTCATTACTCTTGCTTCTTTAGGTTTTTTAACATTTTCTTTAAATCTGAGTATCCATGCTGTGACCTTTAACATCTTTTTATACGAGGAACATTTCTCGTAAAAGTCTATGTTTTCCGATGACACATTGGCTGCAGAAACTATTGTTTTTCTTCTCTCTGATTCTATTACATTTAAATCAGGTTCTAAAACTTCGTTAGGCCAAAATTCTGAAGATCTTCTTAACCAAGAAGGTCCTTCCCACCACCGGGATTTTAGGAGAAATTCAGCAGAACAGCCCCGAGATGGCAAATCGGCAGGATTGAGCCTCCCTGGTACGTATTTCCACTTCTCTGGATGGCTGAGGGATCTAATTTCTTGCACTCTATTGTAAACAAAAGGTGCCCAATTTTCATTTCTTTTTATCCAAAATAGAGCATTTGATGAATCTGTCCAAAAATGTGTTGGAATACTCGGCTGTCTTAGATCTGTTTTCACATGTTGCGCTAGTCTTGCTCCTATGGTACAGGCAAGAAGTTCTAGCCTGGGAATGGTGACTGACTTCAATGGGGCTACCCGAGATCTGGCTTGCACAAGTTGGCAGGTAATGGCATTAAAATTTTCTGCTCTTAAAAAAATGCAAGTTGCATAGGCTGCTTTGCTTGCATCGCAGAATACATGAAGGCTCATTTCCGTATTCACCGGATCAGGTACAAGGAGTCTTGGAATAGCAACGTCATTCAACTTATGTAGTCCCCTTTTCCATTTCTCAAATTTTTTCCCAACACATTCAGGTAATTCAGAATCCCAACTCACTTTTAGTTGCCAACATTCTTGAAGTAAAATTTTTGGTGCTAAGGTTACAGGACAACTATATCCGATGGGGTCGAATACTTTATGGGCTACTGACAATATTCGTCTTTTGGTAACTGTCTTGATTTCTTCTTGATTTTCTTGCAAATCTATACTTAGTGAATCATTGTTTAAATCCCATAATAATCCCAAAACTGGAACATTTCTTTTCTTGGAGGGAGTAGAATTTTCTTCTGTTGGATTGATAATATTATGCTCCCACCCTCTTAGATCGAATTTTGCAGTACTAAGGATATATTTAGACTCCGAAATAAATTTTTCAAGTTTTTCGACACTTTCTACACTAGTAACACTATTATCTACATAAAAAGATTCTGCTAGTTTATCAGCAGTTTCTTTTAGTTCATCGTTAACCTGTTGCAAGTGGTACTTTAGAGTTGCTCCTAACAAGTAGGGACTACAAGTAAGGCCGAATACTACTCTTCTATGCTGAAAAATCTTAATATTTGAAGGATCACCCTCCTCCCACCACAGGAATCTAAGATATGGTCGGTCTACTTCGCTGAGCTGAATTTGTAGGAACGCTTTACGAATATCTGAAATTACCCCAATTTTTTTAAAACGAAATCTATTAATTACAGAGGGAATTAGTTCCACTAAGTTGGGACCCTTTCCCAAACAATCATTAATAGAAGGAGAGCCCTTTTCTCTCGCTGACCCATCAAAAACTGGACGAATTTTAGTTGTGGAATTTTCTTTAATAACTGCTCTGTGGGGCAGAAAATGTTCATTTAGATTATCACGGTATGGCTCAACTTCTTCAATGATTTCTTCTGCAAGCCATTCGTCAAAAACTGCTTCGTAAGCTTCTAATCTTCCAGATTTCTTCAGTGATTCCACGCAATTCTTCAATCTTCGCTCAGCAATTGGTCTACAGCTAGGTAGTGGAGGATGGCCTTCAATCCATGGAAGGCTTACTTCATATCTGCCGTCTTCAACAGTTTTAATATTTTGGTTAAAATATTCTTCAGCAGCTATGTCTAATTCTTCTCTCGTGTTCTTATTTCCTGAATCCAAAATTCCTAAAGTATCCAGGGACCAAAGATCTGAAATCTGTGCATTGGCCACATGAAGAGATAAAACAACATTTGTACTATCGTTGGAACTAAATTCTTCAGTTTTACCCATCAATGTCCAACCTAATTTTGTTTCAAAGGCCACTAAACCCTTCGAGAGTAATTTACTTTTCCCTGTAAAAAGTTTCCCACATACATCTGCACCAATTAACAAATCAATTTCTCTATTTTTATTTCTTCTAAATTTTGTAGAGTTGTCATAATCTGAAAATTGAATTCCCCGCCTTCTTGCTTCGTTAATCCATGGCCCATTTCGTAATTTAGGTACTTCTGCGCAAATTTTTTCTTGATCAAGAACTTCAAAATTACACAAATAGTTTTTATTTAAATCACTTAAATTTATTCTATATCGTAAATGATCATGTGTTTGTTGTAACCCACCAAACAAACTATGGTTTAATTTTTCTTGCCCTGTAGGTGTATAACCAATTTTCTTTATTATTTCTTTTTTCAAATAAGATTTCTGAGATCCTGAATCAATTAATGCTCTGATAATGTATTCTTTATCTTTATTGATTAACCTTAGCGTTAAAGTTTGGAGTAACACTTCTTGATTGCAAGTTTTGTTGGACAAAGTGGTATTTTCATTTGTAACTTGTTTTGCAGAATTATTTTCTGGACACATTATTATCGAAATGACGGCGAGAACAAATACGGCATTTTACAAAGCAGCGGCAATTTTTTGCCAAATGACCTTTAGAGAAACACACAAAACAATGACCACGTTTCATCAAAAAATCTCTTTTTTCACTGAATTCTTTAGTTTTGAATTCTTTACAATCCTGCAATAGATGTTTTTCGCTATTACAAAAATTACAGAAATGTCGTTTATTGCCTGAATTATTATTGAAAAGGCCAGCTGCAGTTGAGGGACGAATTTTGTTTATTTTTGGTGATTCATAACTTTCTTTCTTATTTGATGTGGTGGAAATATGTTCTGAGTGTTGGGCATTTGAAATTAGTGCAGTAGCTTTTTCGCGACTAACAACTTCTGTTTTTAAAATTTCAATCATTTCTGAAACTTTCCACTGATCATCATCGCCGTATTTTTTCGTTATTTCTAAAACTATGTCTGCTGGTAAAAGTTTTATGAAAATTGGGCAAAATAACGTGCTGTAATTTTCTTCTTTTATCCCTAGGGATTCTAGATTTCTTATTTCTGTCTGACATCTGTCCAGTAATTTTCTTAGTGAAAATATATCGTTGGATTTTTTTACAGGACAAAGATTTAGTAATTTATTTAAATGTGAATTAATTAATAATGTTTTTTTACCAAATCGATCTTTTAATGTTTCCAGAGCCGCGTAATAATTATTGTTTGTTAGCGTGAAACCTTTTATTGCATCAGCAGCTGTACCACTTAAGTATGTTCTCAAATAGCTAAATTTATCAATATTTGATAAAACTGAATTCTTATCGATTGCTGCTTCAAATTGATCCATAAATCTTTGGAAATCTGTTGGATCACCGTTAAATCTATCAATGTTTAATCGAGGAAGATTAATATAACCTTGATCTAATTTTGGTGATCTATTACCTTCTATTAAGGGGCTAGTCGATAAAATGTTAGAATTACTACTATTTTTTATTTTAATCATTTTACTTTTTACTTTAGTTTTCCAAATCAAAATATTTGAATTATATTCATCGCATTTTAAAACTTCCTCTTCAACCTCTTCTACTTTGATATTTTTCTGTATCTCGTCATCTAATGAATTCAGTTCCCTATCTTTTAAATTTAACTCTTCTAAATATTGTTCTAACTCTTCTTCTCTAACATCAATTTCCAATAACCTGCCTTCGATTTTATTTATTAACTTCGTGGTTTGCGCTCTAAAAACACTTCTTTTTTGTTTTTGAATTACACTCATTATGCTAATTATAAATAACAAATCTTTTAAAATATTATTATTTGATCAATTATCAAATAAAATTTCTTGTCAAAGTAGTTAATTAAACGAAAACATTTCAAAGTTATGCATTCATCATATTAATATATAATGCAATAATTCAAAACACAAAGTATTGCGCAAACCCAAACTAAAATATTCTTTCGTTTCATTTTTATCAAAGGAACAAATTTCAAGAACAAAACTAATAATATAAATATCATTTATTATTTATTTCAAATGTAAGTGAAAACGAAACTTTTTCGTTGAAACCAAAACTTTTTCTCTTTATTTATATATCATCAAAAGAACAAATTTTCAAATATTCAATTAAAATAACATTTATATTTATTTATTTCGATGTTGGAGAAAGTAAACCAAGTCGGCCGTCCCTGTTCTGGGGCGCCACTAATTTAATATAATCTATATATTCATGGGTTCCTTTTAAATTAGATTATAACTAGCGATAAATATCTTTTAAAATTATAATCATATTTATTATTTATCAACTAATTATCGAAAAGGTTACTCACCCTTTCTTCTTTTCACGGCCGACTTGAAACTTAGGGAGTTAGAAGATAATATCGATGACACGAAATAATATTTCTGGAACTTTGGTTTTCAGCATATTTACTTAAATGATGATGCAATGGTACTATTTACAATGAAAATATATGTACAAAATTTGACGATTAATTAACATTTTTCAGATTATTCAGATTCACATAATGAATAACTTTCTGTATATTCAAAATATTCAGTTTTCTTCTTCTTTAATAAAACAGAATCATAATAAATTTTAAGACACCGTAAAAGTGCCTTTCCTTTCAAACCTACATCTTTTTTAACACTCCACTTTCGAATCGAAAGTGCATCTTGTTCTAATAAAACCAAAAAAGAATAAAAAAATAAAAATAAAGCATTCCCGCTGTCACGACAGGTGGCCGAAAAACAGAGGGAAAAGAATGGGGGGAAGGCATTGATGTTGCAACAGGGTTCGTGGTATGGTGATCAAAAACATACGTACCAACAGCTCATTCGAACAAAGCGTTTAGGCACTATCGTGTTCACTCACACACACACACGCACGCATGCATCATCGTAAAAATAGTTAAAATGAAATCTCAAAACGTATAGAAACACCAAAATTTCAAAGTCGGATTTTTGATATGATTACAGAACTTCCTTACATATGTATGTTCGGAAAGTAAAAGGTGCACAATCATCAATTTTTAATTATAAATTGTGACAACAGCGCCACATATTACCGCAGTGGTGACTTTTGGAAACTTTTGTTTTTCGGAATCCATCTCTTGTCATGGTTAATTTGCCTGCAAAGTTTGGAGCCATTCTTGCAATTGGATCGAGCCACAGAACGCTGTAAGCACTGCCAGTTTAATTATTTTTCCTGTGTATATAACGGGTGTACCAGAATAAAATAGACTATTACTATTTGTATGTATGCATGGAAATTTTATATTATATATAGACATATACGTTTTTTATAGATTCCCAATTACATTGGTAAAATCTGTGCAACAGCTCAAAAGCAAAAATTACATTGCAACTACAGGATAGTATGAAGAGCAAAGAAGTACAAAAATTGGTACTTTCCAAGTTTAAAAGTGGAGAATCCAGAAGTAAAATATTTCTTCATTTGAAAGGTGTTTTAAGTTGTGCCACTGTTTTTAAGTGGTGTAATATGATTAGAAAGAGTAACAATATTAAAACATCTCAACCTCCAGACTGTCCACGCATTGTCCGCACCAAAAATCTGATTCAAAAAGTGAAGAGTCGCTTGACACGTAAGAAGAGCATATCCACAAGGAAACTTCCTAGGGAACTGAAAGTATCAAAACCATCTGTACAGCGAATGCTTAAAAATGACATTGGATTAAGACATTACAAAAAACGAATACAACCTAAACTCATAGAAACCCAAAAGCAGAAAAGAACCAAATTCGCCAATTGGGTGCGACACAATTTCAGAAAAGGTTAGACTAAGAGAATCCTTTTTTCTGATGAAAAAAGAATTTAAATCCACCAGACTTTTCGATTTAAGATGAATTTGTACAGCAGATGAACTGGGATAAAATAAAATGTTAAAAAATACTGATTTCAGAACTAAAATGAGCTGTAAAAAGACTAAGAAAGGACGTAATAATGGAAAGTTGTCTAAGTTGGACCAGACGCTTACATCGAATGGCAAACAGCAACGGGGATTATTTACATAAATTATTATGTTGCATTTTGTTTATTATTCTATCTATATTGTTTATGTGTAAAACCAAGTTGGGTTTCACTTAAATAAATTTAGTTATACATCAATTTATATCAGTCTATTTTATTCTGGTACACCCGTTATATATGTAAGGATAAAATGAATTAAGATTTTAAATTATTATTTTATTATTTTTAATTAATATTGAGTGATAACTTAAAGAAAATCCCATTAAAAATTCTTAACTTGAATTTCATTCTAGAGATTCCCCTGTTAAGTTAGTTTCAAAGTACGTTCATAACGCAAAAGTCAGAAAATTGGACAACTTTTAGAGTAAAAACTGCTGAATCGTATGCTATCTTCCATTTCATGCCGTAAAATATTGCATATTAATTAATCCTAAATCTCCGGGGCTCAGCTAAACTGCAAATCTGTAAATTAACCCCTTAACTGCCACGGGCGTTTTTCTGAAGTACGATCTTTTGCATTGTACTGCTACCAATGAAACTACTGACATGGTTTGACAGTGCAATAAAATAAACTTAAAAGTGATCTTGACCATAGCTTCCTAAACTAGATGCCTGTCGCGTGGCTCGGAAACTTGGCAACAGTTGAAGCGGTAGACAGCGCCATCTGGTACAGATTACGCAACATTTTTATTCAGCAGCCACCAAAATTTTTTAAAAGTGGGGTACGATATACATAACAGGCGAATAAAATCGAAGAAACGTCGATTATATATATCATATATCACTTCTTAAAAGTATTGGTGACAGTTAAATAAAAAAGTTGCGGAATCTGTACCAGGTGCCACTGTCTACCGTTTCAACTGTTGCCAAGTTTCCGAGCCACGCGACAGGCATTTAGTTTAGGAGGCTATGTTTTGACAGTGTTTCTGAAAGATTTAGTCATTTAAGGGCCCGCTTCACTCACCGTCACCGGAAACCGAAGCTAATGTTATTCTGTGGGAAATGTTTCTTTACAAATAACTTATTAACTAATACACATTTTTAAATTCTGTTTTCACATTCTGAAAATTCCCAGCTGTTAAACTGACGGACCTTCTTTAAGAAATTATTTTTTAAATATTTATATTTTATTTTGAAGCTGCAAAATACGAATTTTCAATTTGTGAATTTTTTTCATTTTGCAATTTCAAAATAAAATATTAAAAAAAAAAAAAAAAAAAAAAAAAAGAAAAAAAAAAAATACATTTTTAAAAAAGGTCCGTCAGTTTAACAGTTGGGAATTTTCTGAATGTGAAAACAGAATTTAAAAATTTGTATTAGTTAATAAGCTATTTGTAAAGAACATTTTACCATAGAATAACATTGGTTCGGGCTTCCGGCGACGGTAAGTGAAGAGGGCTGTTAAGAGTTGAAAGAGAACAGTGGCATTTTGAGGCGTATCTCGTAAATTTTTCTCGGCAGG
This sequence comes from Salticus scenicus, assembly GCA_963930645.1. Lineage (NCBI taxonomy): Eukaryota > Metazoa > Arthropoda > Arachnida > Araneae > Salticidae > Salticus > Salticus scenicus. The sequence goes on from OZ005661.1 coordinate 86,362,821, forward strand.
TAAGGGGTTAATAGCCAATAAGAACACGTAGGAGGAGAGTAAATTCTCGCCAAAAAAAGCGGTATTTAAGCAGATGCACATGGAAATCGGCTCTTTTTTTGTGTGTTGTTCCTGCTTAAATAAATTCACAGGCCCTGATTAACGCCAGGGCATGCGGGGCAGTTGACCTGGGCCCCCTTCTAGAAGGGGCCCCCAACAGGCATAAGCAGAAATTTTACATCCTAAAGACCTCTTATGCCACTGCAAGCCCCCCCCCCCCACCAGAATAAGCTTGCCCCGGGGCTCGAGGTAGAAGTCGGGCCCTGTAAATTCCCGTCAAATAGTGGCCTCAGGATAGAGATACAAACAGCGGTTTCGAGATGTGGTCACAACAACGGCATCATCCGTACTCGGCTGCCGGCTGAATGTGTCAGCATGCTTGGACCTAGTGATTGAGAATTAACTGTAATCTTTATTGAAATTTATTTTTCCGACTGAGTGAAAATAATGCCTGGACCGGGTTTCTGCCTAAAGGTTGTCTGAGGGAGTAATGTCCACCGGTTGTCGGCCTGGATAGCTCAATTGGTAGAGCCTTGACCTTGTAAGTCAAAAATCTGAGGTTCGACTCCCGGTCCAGGCATTATTTTCAGTCAGTCGGAAAAATAAATTTCAATAAATATGATTTTCTTCCCAATCAGTTGGTTGTGTGATTTTAATATATTGTATAACTGTAATCTGTCCAAGAGCACTCAATAAAACGACTGCGTAAAATGACTAGACTCTTTATTGAGAAAAAACCCTTCCTCACCATGATAATATGTGTCACCACATGAGATCGTGACATATATACACTAAGGGACAGAAAAAAAAATAATTATACAGACACGACATTATTTCATTATTTAAAACATGAAAATCTGACATTGACAGATTTTAATTTAGTGCCAGAGGCCTACTGCTAAACTTGTTAATATCGACAAATTCTTCTTTAGTTAATTCGTGACGATCTAAATTCCATGATAAAGTTTTCATTAAATCAAACCAATGTGTTTCAGCTGCAGATACTGTAACAAATAACGTTGGAAGTCCAAACTGTCTTATAGCCGCAAAACAACGTTTTTTCTCTTTTTCCCAATGAGGGGGAGGTGTGCCTTGGGGGGGACTCATGTCAAAGGTGTGCCTTGGGGGGGACTCATGTCAAAGTTGTACCTTGGGGGGGACTCATGTCAAAGTTGGGTCTTGGGGGGACTCATGTCAAAGTTGGGCCTGGGGGGGAACTCATGTCAAAGTTGTGCCTTGGGGGGGGGACTCATGTCAAAGTTGGGCCTGGGGGGGGGACTCATGTCAAAGTTGTGCCTTGGGGGGACTTCATTCAATAAATCCCCATTCAATAAACCGAGTGAAATAGGCCCTTAGCATTATTAAGAGTGACGTATAAAAATTCGACAACGCTGTACCGACTGAAATAGGGGTACCTTGGGGGGGACTCATGTCAAAGTTGGGCCTGGGGGGGGGACTCATGTCAAAGTTGTGCCTTGGGGGGACTTCATTCAATAAATCCCCATTCAATAAACCGACTGAAATAGGCCCTTAGCACTATTAAGAGTGACGTATAAAAATTCGACAACTGTACCGACTGAAATAGGCCTCTAGCACCAAAAAAAAAAAGCCGCACTTGGATATTTTCTTTTATTTTCTTTCTTTCTTTTTTTCTTTTTCTTTTTCTTTTTTTTTCTGTAACCGCCAATTTTATCGCTTAAACAGCAAATTTTCGAACAAATTTTATGATGTCGTCCTCCACGTACGCTTTAAGATTGAGAACAGTGTTAAAAACAAAAGTGTTAAAAACAAAATGCAGTTGTCAGGAAAATTGTAATTTTAGAAAATATTTCAAAAATGGCAAGGATAAGGCAGTTAACGATGCAACAAAAAGTATTAATTTTAGAATGAAAATAAAAAAATGTTTTAATACGTGAGATGGCAAAGTAGTTGAATGTTAACGAAATATTGGTGAACTGGTTTTTAGCAAGATATAAAATTTTTTGGCTGTTTAACCCTTTCATTCCCAATTTTTTCCCTTCATAAAACAATAAATCTTATATTTAGTCATAAATTTATTTCAAAAGGTAATATATATATAAATATTTTTGTAAAATAGGAGTAATAGCAGAGTACGAATTAATATAGCTAACAAAGCAACTGATAGTTGTTTATTTATGTTTAGTATAACCACTGATGCCATTAAAAATCATAACTTTTCAATCAATAAAAATATAAAATTTTTCGAAGAAATACATATTGTAATTAATTAAAATACAAATTATAAACATTAAAAAATAAAAAATATCTCAAACAGTTAATTTATTTAAATTAAAAATTTGGCTTTAGGCAGCCACGTTGCTCACCCAAGCAAGATAATGGCAAGTTAAAAACCAAATGTTTAAAAAATCGACTTGTATCATGCTCAAAACTTAGAAAAGGTTTAAAAAAAAAAAAAAAAAAAAAAAAAAAGTATTTAGCAAAATAATTTCTTCAAAAACAGTGGAGCAACAATTAAACAAAGCAGATTAAAAACCAAAAGATCTGCAGAAAAAGCCATTACTAAGGAAAAGAATTAAAAGAAACAAGTCTTCAGATGACCAAAGAGTAAAAAAAAAAAATATATATATCAGTTAATTATTGGGCTGAACTGGTTTTCTCTAATGAGTCAAGTTTCATTTACTTCGAGCTATGGAAAAAGCTAGTAGGACGGTGAAAATGGGACCGACTTAAGGAAAATTGCTCTCTTAAAACAGTGATACATTCTCCGTACATGATGGTACAGAGGTGCATAACTTTTCGAGGAGTCGGGCAAATTTCCATGTTCAAGGGATCAATTAACTCGAAATAAAACACGGCCATTATAAAAGTGGCGCCCGACCGACTATTTTGAAAGTATCTCAGACTTTTTCGCAAACAGCATTTCAAGATGATAATGCACCTTGTTAAAGGGCGTGTGTGGTACGTTCATTTGATTCAAATTGTTAAAATTGCCTATCCGTTCCTATGAACACCTATAATTCTGTAATTAATCATATCTTTTTTCACTTTAAGTTAATTCCCACGAAGAATATCGTAGAATTTCTTCTTTACCAGACCTGTAAAAAGTCCTACTCTCAGTGCGCTCGAAAATATTTAGTCTACCAATAGGCGCAAGGGGGGAGGGAGATTCGAAATTTGCAGCCTACAACTCTGCAAGAACTAGAAAAAATTATTTATGATATTTGGCTCAGTGAAATTTCTGAGATTTATATTTAAACACTGTTTAATACTATGCCATTGCGCACCAAAGCAGTAATTCCATATAAAGATGGAAAATGCAGAATACATATTTTTATTAAATAATTGTTTAAATCTGACAAATAAGTAGTTTTATTTCATTTATAAAAATATAACCTGTTTATTTCATATAATAAATCATAATAGAATACGAAGTATACGTTTATTGTACAGTCGGGGAAAAAAAAAACGCAACACTCAACGTAACTTCGTTGCTAATCGATGTAGAAAAATGTAATAGGTATCATTCGACGGGGAATTGTGAGTAGTTTCAGAAAATGAAATGAAATTTTGAATTAGGGGTCGTCTACATATTAAAACGCGCACCAACTTTGATTTTTTCAATGGTAAGGCCCCATTTTTATTTTATATTTGAATTCCTGAGATCGCGACAACGCGAAAAAGTATATTGGTTGTATATTTTACTTATTTTTTCACAGAGTTATAAGCATTCAAAGTTTGAAGGTGCTAATGTTAAATTCATATTTCAAACTTTTATTAATATCTTCACAAAAAGTAACTTGATCGATATAATTTTTTTTTTACAAGATACAATGAAGAAACCCAAACATAATCCATCATTACTTTTGATTCTGAAAAATATTTTTAATTCTGAAAAATATTAATAAATTCATATTCATAAAAATTATGAATTATGACCTATATTAATTTTTACATAAAATTAATCCTAATGCTGAAAAATATGGGTGTGCAAATTTGCAGCTCATTCCAGTTATTAGTTTTCGAGATATAAATAAATCTTTCTTTTGGAGTGGTTTAGGGGGCCGTCTCTTATAAAGTTTTTCATGAGATAACGAATTAAATCTTTTAAAAGAACAAAGAAAATTAAACAAAATATTTTTATTTTTTATTTACGGGTCAAATTATACAACAACAACGTCACACGCAAAGAAATGAAACAAAAATGATGATTTTTAGATATTTGTGTTACCATCAAGAATTCCTGTTTTCTAAAGAAGACCAGCCCCGCCTTCATCGTTTTTCAAAACAAAACAATCCAGGAAAAAAAAAAGTAAATGTGACATTGAGTATTCGTGTTAAACACCTTAAGCGGGCTTCACACTGGCCGTTCAGCACCGCTCCGCGAAACTAGCGCATGCGCAATGATGAATTTTGTCAACGCAACGGATGAACGCAAAGCTCTCTTGCGGAAAACGTTGGCTTCTGTCTGTGCTAGAAATGAACGTTCTCGCCGCCGTCGGCCGCAAGCAGTGAACCAATCAGATTGTTGAATGAGAAACTCACTTCCTTCATGCTTGCCTCGCGTGTAACTTTGGATTGTTTATGTTTGCTTCAGCACTTGATATGATGTTTTGAATTTTGAATAAGAAAATACATGATTTCTATCACTGAAATATCTCAGGATACAAACATTTGTTTGATTTGAGTCAGCTAAAAGATTACATAGAGAGGAAAAATAGTACATGAAAGGTAAATATAAATTCTGACCTTAATTAACGTATCAGGTTAATTGTATATTTATTTTAGCATTTAAAGTTTGTTTTCGATAAATACTAATAATTCGTTCATATTTAAAGACTTTTTAAACTTATGCGAGTTGCTTATGCTTTATTATTTACTAATTGTTTCACTTTGGAAAGTGCCTTTTTTTCCCCTTCACTAATAAGTGATCCTAATTTTTCAGATATTATTGATGTATACCGCTATCATGATTCGTATTTCACTTGAAATTTTGAGAATTAACCAGACTTAGTAACAATAAAACTGTAAGTTAATCAACAAAAAACAAACAAAATGTTATTAAAACGACGATTTTTCTTTCTTCATATTTTCGAATGTATTTTGAAACTTTAATGTTATGTTATGAAAAATAACGAATTTTTATTGCTCAGTTTCTCTGAGTATTTCAAAAATTTAATTTTGTAGATTTTATTTATTATTATTGAATTGCAGTTTGAAACATGCTTTTAATATGTATTGTAATTTAAAAAAATAATGTGGATGCTTTTGAATTAATTATTTTTTATGCAAAATTTATGTAATTTTTTTTTTTTTTTTTTTTTTTTTTTTTAATTTTGCTGAAATATGATGAATAGATTGTAGTGAATAATTTTCTCTTTGAATTTTTATATGTATTTTTTCTAGTTAAACTAATTCCATGCACTTGTTGTAAAGTATAGAAATTTTACTGTGATTGTTGATAACAGTGGGTGTTACTTAAGATAAAAGCAAGATTGTAATATATAGCAGAAAATCTGTTTATTTATTTATTTTTCTTTAAAGAGGGTCTAGATATGGGTTAGGACCCCTTATAAAGACCCCTCTGGCTCTAGTGCAGTCAATTAGCCTTAATTCATATTCTATAACCAATCTTAAAAGAGGGGCACCAACCTTGTAGCTTATGATAAGCATTATAAGCACAAGGTTGGTAAAACATTGTTGAATTTTAATTTCCTCTTACACGAATGATTGTCACTTATGAATTTCCTTTAAACAAGTTTTGAAGCACTATCTTGCTACTTTCTTACTTTTTAAGACTGTTAAGTGTAATGTTCAGGATAAAATAAAACTAAATCGTCATGTATTTTTGTCCATGCTCATCATTTTGATTTTTTATGATAAATTTTACTTCTGATTTCAAATTGTCATAATAAATTTTTTAGTACAATACTTTAATATGCAGTTTTCAGATAACACACAGCACTACACAAAGCCAGTTAATTCTAATAAATTGAGAATTTGGTCGCTGTAGAAGTTTTAGAGAATATATGTATATTTTATTATTTCATGTTTAAATTTTCAACAGTATATGTAAGCATGTTTTTTCCAGTTTGATGAAGATGAAGCATATGTATATGGCAGGTTTACTTGAAACAGTCTTCCACTTTTGATTGCCAGCTGGATTACATTTATAGGCACAATTTTTATACTGTGTCTATTTATGTAATCCTGTTAGCGTATGTGCCTAGATGCCAAATGAAGCGGTATGCTAAAATCCAGGTGTAAAGGAAGAAGAAATCTAAGATAACACATACATCTGAAGATGTGCCGAAGCTGACTGCTAAAGGATCCTTATGGTAAAGTTTAGGTAAATTGTAATTCTTCTTAAATTTTAATCCTTCATCAGCTTAAGCATTTTTTTTTTTTTTTTTTGAAATTATTTATTTACATAAAGTTCTTGACATTGTGTTAAAATTGTTATAATTTCAAATGCACAGTGTGTAGGATTGGTATCAAATTATATATATGTGTATTTTTTCCCGATGTATACACATACGTACATGTGTATTAGTGATTGCTGCAATACAGAATTTTGTGTACTTTTTATGCACGGTCAAGTTTAGGGAATTAAGCTAGTAAACTATTATTCGACACTTTTATGGTTTAAATCACTGCTTTTTATTATTTCATTAAATTCATTGAAATTTTTAATTGCATAAATTTTTGAAATATATTTAGGAAGACTGTAAAAATTAATTTTATCATAGAAATAATTCAAATTTCTAAGTTAAAATTTTTCAGGTTATTTTTACTTCACATTGTCTTGATAATGTTACAAGATTTTTTTTTATCTTTTAACCACTGGCGTCCCATCAGTGGCCGAGAGGTTCTGCTCACTAAGCTGACAATCAGACAGTATCAGGTTCAATCCCAGGTCTCCAGTTATGCTTTTCGTCTTAGCCAATTAGAATTTTCTGTGATTTTCTCCAAAAACTAGCACAAGAATAGGCTAAGACAATTTAGTAGAGCCCCTCGAAGGGTAATTCACCCAAATCATGTGGTCATTAAACCTTAACATGTACACCACAACACCGAAGCCGATAGACAGGACACACAAGGTTTGAACCCAGGAATACTAATGTATGTTTGGAAGTAAAGCCGACGGACTGCATTAGGGTCTTAGGCTCTGAAGGAGGAGTCCTCTCTGTGGAGGTCTTTCTGAGGTGATCTAGTCCGTATACAAGTTTAGGAGAAAATCATGGAAAACTACTAGCGGCTAGAATGGCAAGTGCAATTTGGGACTAAATCCAACACCTCATGTCTACTCCCTTTGAGCACAGAACCACTTGGCTACTGGTGGACTGGGCTAGTAATGTAAAATACCTGAGTATTTATTTTTCAAAGAACTCTGTTAGAATAAAACATTTGTATTTATGTATAATATGATATTGCTAAGTACAAAAAGAGATAGAGAGAGGAAATATATGTAAAGTTAAAAGCATTTGAGCCTTTTAAAAAAATTTTTAATTTTATAAAACCAAAAGATTTAATCATAAAAAAACCTGTTTGTAAACCTGTTAAAATAATCCTAAAATAAAACAAAAATTGGGTCTAAACTTTTAATGTAACAAAGTATACTAAAAGTTTTGTAATAACTTCAAAAATAAAATATTACAAGTATATTGTGGACTTTGGTAAAGCAATGTTTTGTGTTTTAGAGCTTTTTTTTTTTTTTTTTAAGAAAGAAAGAAAATAAACTGTTTAATATTTATGAATTTTCTGAATACAAAAATGGAATTTAAAAATATGTGTTAAGTTCATGAGTTATGATAGGACAAAATTCCACATAGAAGAGAGAGAGTCCCGTTAACGATAAGTAGAGAGTAGTAACGATAAGTAGAGAGAGTCCCGTTAACATTTAAAAAAAAAATAAAAACAAGTCCTTTTTCATTCCTATCTTTATTTTTCACCTTTTAGCATAAAATTTAAAGTAACATTAACATGTGTACAAAGGGAGTGACTAACTATTCATGAAATCAAAACTGACTTGTAGCATGGTATCTGTAAGAAAATTAAGAATTCAAGCTTCTCTCGCATCATCTATACTATGGCATAAACATAGTTAAAAATTATTTTATTATTAGTGACATTGCTTTACACTAGAGAAATTACACTGCTATCGCACTTAAGTTTTAGAATATATTTTATCATGAATGCTGATTAAATTTTTTAAAATAAACTTCATCAAAACTTTTAATTAAAAAAATATTGTAAATTATGTCATACATATGAAAACCTGTTCAAATACAGTGGCAGATCCAGAACTTAACTTTTGGGGGGGAGGGGGGAGGCTAAGATTTTTCAAGATGTAATTCCAGATTAATGAAAAGTTTGCAATTGTACTGTTCAGTTGTGAATGTCAGTACTTTGAGGGGGGGGGGGGGGTTCAGCCCCCTAGCCCCCCCCCCCCCACCTTAAATCTGCCACTTTTCAAATATATTGCAGGAATCAAAAATCAATCCAATATTTCTATATTACTGTTTAAAAAAGTCTCTTTAAATTATTAAAAAAAAAAAAAAAAATCATAAAGAAAAAGAATGCAATACAATAATCAACATCCTTCAGTGTCATTAGTTGAATTATTGTATACAAAAAATTCTGTATATGTGTATTGCGTTTCATTTCGAGATAAGAAAATTATCACCCATTCACAAATACTTGTTTTTTCAAAATACCCAGTTTTTGGGTTCCCAGGCCTCGGCTAGATACCCAAAAATATTTACCTATTCACCCACAGGGTATTTAAACATCCCACAAATCTACCCAGGACAGGACATATCAGTCCGCCTAGCTGTTCAGAGTTTTCCGTAGTTTTCTTGAAAGCTCTAATACATACCAGCTTGGATTGCTTATAAAGATTTCCATTAATGGTACTTTACCTAGGACACGGAACCTCATGTAATCAATCGGCTTTAACACCTACACCATTCCACCAAAGCTGGTAGATAGGACCTGCCGTGTTCAAACCAAAGTTCCATTTGTCAGACTCAGTGGCGAATCCAGAACTTAACTTTTGGGGGGGCTAAGAGTTTTCAAGATGTTATTCCAGACCAATGAAAAATTTACAATTGTAACATCCAATTGGGAATGTTAGTGCTTTTGGTCAGACTAGTTGCTTGGAGTTTTCCATTGTTTTCTTTGGATCGTGCATAAGTGCTAGCTAGGATCATTTAGAAAGATCCGCATGGAATTCACTCTGCATAGAATTTAAATATTGTGTAAGAAATAGCTTCATTTTATCCAAATAATTTTAAAAATTAAGGAAGTCATTCTTATATCAAATACAATAAATACATCCATTTCACCATTTAATTTTTTTCTTCCAAATAAAGCATGTCTCAATAGTGGTCAAGTAGTTCTGCTCTCGAAACTGGTAGATTGGCAGTGCCGGGTTTGATCTTGCGTCACGCCTGTCTAGCCATTTGGAGTTTTCCATGGTTTTCTTCACAACTCACGTAAATTTGGGCTAAAATATCTTTAAAAAATCATGATGGAGGCAATTAACTCTACAATTCTACTTAAAAATAAAACATAATTAGCATGGGGGACAAAAATAAATGCTTTTATTATTTGGTAAAGAGAATATTTTCTTTATCTCGATTAGTGTATCGTATTTAATATATTTTACAAATTTCTTCAGCTTTCAGTTCGTGGATTTAAATAACTTACAATCTGAAATTAATAATAATAAAAAGAAGAAGGAACATTTAGAAATATGGAAATGTTGTACAAGAAATAGGTGTAATTAATCCAAATAATCTGAAATTACATATTTTTAAAAGATGAAAATTAGAAAAAAAAAAAAGTATAGTTATTTTAGAAAACACAGAGAATTTTTGAACATTTTATTATTTATTTATTTTCCATTCTAAAAACTAATCTAAATCTTTTCAATATACGAATTAAAAGAATATTAGAATGTTATTTAAGTATTGACTTTCTGTCTTTTGATTAAAATTGCCAACATTAAAAAAAATAATAATGATGAAAATTTTTTAATTAAAGTTGGAATGAATGACTGAGAAAAAGAAAAAAAAAAAAAAAAAAATGCATAGAAATACTGCAAGCTTATTTTAAATAAAATTTGAAAATGTTTTTCAATCACATATATAGCACACATTTCAACAATTAATTTTTTTCTTTGAATTAAAACATGTTCCAACAATGGCCAAGAGGTTCTGCTCTCGAAACTAGTAGACAGGGATTGCCTGGTTCAATTCCAGGTTGCACTTGCTACTTAGCTGTTCAGAGTTTTCTTCAAAATTTTCTTAAAAACAGGCTAGGTTCCTTCAAAAAGATTAATAGGGAAGTAATCTACCTAGGCGTAGGACACAAGTGCAAATAAAACATTATAAGCATGAAAAGGGGGGAGGAGTGCAAAATAGATGTCTTTGTTACTCTGTAAGGAGAATTTTATCTTCAGCCTATGCACAAAAATTTCTCAGGTTTTCAATTCATACATTTATTTTTTACAAAATTATTTATTTATTATTTTTTTACATTTGAAACGTTATTTATTTTTTTTCTGAATAGTGATTAAAAAAGCCTCATTTTACCTTTTGATTAAAATTGTTGTCATTATTTAAAATTAATAGTAGAAATTTTTTAATTAAAGATGAAATGACCAGGAAAATTAATCCTAACATAGAAATAATGCAAATTCGTTTTACATAAAATATAGATATACATTTCATTAGTTAAATTTCTTTCTTCAAAATGACTAGTAAGTGCCATGTTCGATCCAATATCGCGTTCCTCAGCTTAGTTGTTTAAAAATAATTAGCTTGGGGGGAAGTAAATGAATTTAGAAAGTAATATATTATTATTATAATACTTATTTTGTTAGGAATTTTGTTTCTTCATCCCAGTAAATAAATTGCATTTCATATATTTTACACATTTCTAAAATTTCATTTTATGGATTTAAAGCTCTTACATTCTAAAGAAGTAATTAAAAAACAAAAACAAATATGGAAGCATTTATAAATTGAAAAATGTAAAAGAAATAGCTGAAATTTACATTAAATAAAATTTGGAAAAGTAACAAAGAAATTAAAGTATGACTATTTCGAGAAATATTATGTATATATCGATGTCTATTATAATTCAAATTCTTTAATTTTCTATTTCCAAATTCGCTTTGAATGAATGTATGTAATGTTGCTCGCTGAATTCTAAAGAAAATCAAAACTCAAAACAGATGTTTTTTAAAAGGCTGGCTATTGCCTGTTACTGCCCTGCAACGTGATTGGTTCATTTCTTTGTACTCTCCCTGCCCTCGGGATTCTTCTGACGCCAGTAAACTCCTGCGGAATGTAACGGAGTTCACTGACGGAATCTCTGCGGACGACGGACAGCGGAACGGAACGTCCAGTGTGAAGGCACCTTTGGACCCGCCTACGTGCATTATACTCTCAAAATATAATATTTTAGAACAACTTTTCTGTATTCACGATTATATTACAAATGGATATATATTCTTTCTAATCAATATATTTCTATCCGTAGTAAATTTTATTGCAAAAATATGAACACTGGGTACACACTTAAGAAATATGTAACACACAAATTACGAAAGAAACGCCCACTGACAGAGTTACAGATTTTCAAATGGCGTGAATCTACGTCAGCAGTCGCGAAAGGGTTAATTAAGAAAATATATTTTCATAGAAATTATAAAACGAATCGTACAGTTCCAAAGAGTTCAACTGACCAAAAACTGGTAAGTACGATTAAAATTGTTTAATATTTACTTCATAAACCCTTACAATAATTTATCCGAAAAGGTTTAGTTTGGCGTTGTTGTATATATATGTATATATTATTTCATTTCGTTTATTATGTTACCTACGAAAGGAAATTTAAGCTTTATTGGTGATCAGGACAGCTATAATAGACACTTTTACTTGAAAAATATTGGACTTTTTTCAAAGAGTACTGTATGGACTAATCGCAAGTATAATGCATTTAAATAGACCTAAAATTATCTAAAAAAGTACTGAAGTATACACAAATCTAAAAAAATTAATTCAGGATAATTAAGAAACTGGAAAACTTACAACGTTTCATTAATTTTTATAATTATTTTCTTCCTGAAAGATTTCCGGTGTGAAACTTTAAAATTTTGTCTATTTCGTATAAGATCTTAATTTTATTTTTCTACATTTACATATAACCCCCTAACACATTTTTGATTATAACTCTATTAATACTAAAGATAAAGTATACAAACAGCATACTTTTCCGCACTGCCAGACTCTCAGAAATTCGAATATGAAGTCAAAATTGGGTGTTGCTATTGAAAAAATCAAAGTTGGCACTCATTTCAATATGTAGATGACCCCTAATTAAAAATTTGACGACATGTTCAGAAAGTGCTTTTAATTTCCTGTTGAATTATGTCTATTAGATGTTCCTGCGTCAATTAATAATGAAGTTACAGTGAGTGTTGCGTTTTTTTTTCCCCGACTGTACTACATTTAAAAAGAAAGTTTTAAGTAGATTTTTATTTAAGTACTTCATAGAGTGTAATAAAACGAATTATTTAGTCGAAAATGTACATAGGTATCATTTCATCCCTTTGGTATTATACAAACATGGCATTTTAATTTGTTTTGAAGTTATTACAAATAAAAAAGGTATAAGTTAATTTTTCTGCAGTGCGGCTTTTTTTTTTTTTTGTCCCTTAGTGTATATGGGTATACCTATATTAATACAAATTTGACACATTTAGAGGTAATGATAGCAGTATCATCAGAACGTCCATCAAATTTTGATTACTCACTCCATCATCATTTCATGAATTCGTACAAAAGAAGAGAATAATGGAACTTTATTTAAATTATTTTAAAAATATTTATTTCTGCTTTTTGAGTTGAAGTAAACAGTTGCTTTTGAAGTAGGTGATTAGAACATCAAAGGATATAAGGAATGTCCGGCGATATAAAGGTTGAAAAAACCGTTTTAATATCATATGTTACAGGTTGTTACAGGTCTCCTTGCTGCACTTGATGTTTCTGATTTGTTGATGAGATAATATATTCCACCGATCACTACGGTAAGATGAAAGCTGTTGTTTAATCACCTGTCATCATCTCCATAAACTCTGGAAGAAAAAATATAAAAAGGTAAATATATAAAGGTTAGTTTTTTAAAACAAAGAAATATTTACTCTTAATGCAGTTTTGAAAATAAAAATATTTGCATTTTTAATTTGTGATTAATACAGTCGTCCCCACTTAATCAGGTAACGGATAATCGAATACCCCGCTTATAAGAATAAAAAGTTATAGAACCAATTTTTTAACCATAGAAGTAATGTTAAATTTCCTCGTTTAAAGAAATATTTTTTACAACGCCACCCCGCTTAATCACATAAACACTTAAAGTTTCTTAAATGAAATTGCTCTATTTCTGGGCAGATTTTTCCTCTAATTCTCAAAAAATATTTCCGTTTTTCTTTTAAAAACCTTACATAACTAAGGCATGCTCTTTAAACATGAGACGTTATTCCTGCCGAGGTGATAAAAATTGTTTTGAAAATGTCAAATTTATAAAATCAGCAACAGATGATGAAATTAAAAATTAAAATACAAATTACCTCCAGGAATTAGAAATAACAAATTTTGAAAGTTTTCAGATGATTGAAACAGAACTTTACGAACTCATAGCTGTGGATAATGATGGAGAAATATAAAGAGATGAAGAGTTTAATCTTCCAATAAAATATTTAAATGAAAGTGATAAAGAAGAGCAATCAGATCTTTCTCCAAGGATAAATGAAGATGCAAAATCTTAATATTATTCATAGTTATTTTGAGTTTCATAGAAGCGATTATAATCTATTTATGTGCTTAAAAAAAAAAAGAAAAATCGAAAAATGCTTAGTTATGTCTATGTCAAAATAATCAATCATAACTGATTTTTATTTTTTTATTTTTTTAAATAAAATTGTAAGCACACTTTATTTTGTATTTATTCCAGCATTAATTGCACTTATAAATTTCTATAATATTTTAACTTACTAAAAGTTTAGTTAAATATTTAAATAAGAAAGAGATATCGATCATTTATCTTCTCATGTATGCATAAAATAATTATAGTTATACATGTAATTGCGTTTCTAGTCATCTCCGCATAATCGAATACCCCGCTTAATCGAATTAATATAGTTGGAACGGTAGATATTCGTTTAAGCGGAGCCGACTTTAAAAATTTTGTTTAAGTTTAAACGTATCTCTAGATCTTTTTATAATGCAATGCTGAAGTTTTGTGCATCCCTTGGACGTAGTTCTTACCTTTGCGTACAGATTACAAACAACGTCCATTACTTCAATAAACCACTACTACAGGCATTATTTATTTATTTTATCATTTTACCATATTTGGTTCGAACAACACTCCCAGGGAAGGGCAACCAGATTCAATTAATAGGGTCTTGCCAGTAATATATTATTGTGGTAATAGGTTTTAATGCAGTATTAATATTATTAATACTATTACAAAAAAATTGTGACCAATCACACAATTTCCTAGTGATTTCACAGTATTGGATCGTCATGTTCACAATGCGGTCACGTTTCGATTAAGCACGACTAATCAAAAATTTGAGAATAGATTTTGACCGATTTATTCCTAATCTATACTGATTTACTGTAAAAAAGATCAATTACCCAGTTTAATTATTTTATATAAGTTTGATTCATAGAAATATGAGCAAGTTGCGGACGTGTTTATTTCCGGTCATTTTCGTTAAATGAAAACCACAGGCATATTCCATGATATAAAACCGATAAATGATGAAATTTCATTTATCCTTTTATTAAATTTTAATTTTACCGATAATCGATAAAATTTAAATGACACTACAGTCGGTAACAAAAGTATCCGAACACTAGCAAAAATTCCTATGTAAAAAAATCTGGAGTGACTTCACTCGACTTTCCGAACATTGAGTAATTAACAGTTTTGTAGATAAAGTAAAGAAAGAGGAGAGCTGTTAAACAAACAAAAGAGAGAAAACCATAATAGAGTGTTTGAGTATTTTTCTCCATATATTACACGATGTTTTATTTAACGCTACTGAACTTTGAACCCATAGATCATAATGATAAAGAATTTTTCGTTGTGTCCCTGTAAAAACCTATAAATGCTAGATTCCACCAAAATGTTTATAGTTAGTGCAACAGTGATTTATAATATTTATATAAATTTTCAGCTCAATTGAATAAGGCGTTTAGATGCTATCACACTTTTAAAAATTTGGCCCCATAGGCCATAATGATAAGGAATTTTTCTTTGTGCCCCTGTAAAAAAATTGTAAGTGCTAAATTCACCAAAATCTATACAGTTCGTGCAACTGTGACCTATAACATGTGTAAAATTTTTTTGCTCAGATTAATAAAGCGTTTAGACGCTATCGCACTTTTAAAAATTTGGCCCCATAGGCCATAATGATAACGAATTTTTCCTGGTGTCCCTGTAAAAAAAAACTATAAGTGCAAGATTCACCAAAATCAATAGGGTTCGTACTATGGTGACTTAGAATATACGTACCAACTTTCAGCTTATTCAAACAAAGCGTTTAGACGCTAGCGTGTTCACTCACAGACATACATGAATACATACATACACACACACATACATAAATCATCGTAAAAATAGTGAAAACGGAATTAGGGAACCTCGAAACATATAGAAACATCGAAATCTCAAATTCGGAATTTTGACATGATTAGAACACTTTCCTCACTATAGTGTTCGGAAAGTAAAAAGTAGAGTCAATACTGTTTTGTTAAATGAATCCTTGTCGAATCATGTTCTTAGTCAGTAAAATTTCCCCATAGTCAGTAAAATTTCCCCACATTGGCTCGGGCTTCCGGCAACGGAAAGTGAAGAGGGCCGTTAAGCATCCGCTCTTTCTAGTTTATGTGTTTCTTTGTTCACTAATTCTGGTCTTCCTTCCTGGTGTTTGATCACTGAATGAATTATATATATATATATATATATATATATATATATATATATAAGTGGTTAGTTAGGTTTTACATCGCACTAGTGCTGCGTAATGGGCAATTGGCGACGGTCTGGGTCTCACTCCCTAGAGGCGGTCCTATATATGAGTGGAGTGGGGTAAGTGCAACAGGCTCTTATAACTCAATTGTCATTATATTTGTTTGTCTGAGCATTTCATTGTTATATTTAGCCTTAGGAAACCAAATAAATATGAAACAATGATTGTTTTAAAAGTTAAAAAAATAGCTTGTATACTTCCCTCACTCACAGAGCGTCCCTCTCAAAAATGCGAAGTTTTGTCATTGCTATATTTGCGAAATAAACTCCCCAGTTTTGGGTAAGAAAACTAAATTTTGTATGTAGACTTTTAATATAAATTGATACTTGTTGTACTTCTTAAGGTTTGTAGTTTATCACCTGCGGTTTAACCCTATAAGCGTTAAGCCCGTCTTTTTCCGTCATGCATAGTCAAAAGAAAAGGCTGGTATGGCTAAATTTTGAAATATATGTTGCTTTTTTTGAGAAAATAAGATTAATAAACATGTATAAAGTATTGTATTAAATTTGTGTATTAAATGTGTTGTTTCATATTTATACTATGCATAGTATTAATTTTATGAATCATTAAACAGATATACCGAAAAACGGCTAACGCTGAAAGGGTTAAACTTTAGTTTATCCCCAGGGATGAAAGTATTGCGCGTTTACGACACCATTTATTTCATTTAGAAATATTATTTGTATTTTTACGCTGATTTTTTGTGATTATATTGGATTGAAATTATTATTAAAAATTGCTTGTGGAAGAGTTCTGTCTAAAGACTGAACACTTTCACCTTTCGGTTTTTCGCCTCAAAATTTTGTATGGTGGGCAAATGTAACCAAAGTATTTATACTTGTCCCAAACACCTCAACGGCATCATTTATATTTTTTTCATTGCTTTTTCAGTTCTGTTTTCTAATTTTCAATGGAATCCAATATCCAGTTAATTTTTTTTAGATTTAGTTGGAGTGTTAAATAATTAAGATATAAAACTCTAGTTAGAGGTGCACGGGAAATTTCACAACTCTTTAATAAGTTGAGATATTTTAAAATTAAAAAAGTCACAGGGTACATTTCTCTCAAACCAACGAGGAAAGTAAAACCACGAATTCAAAGTTTTCATCTTTTTTTTTTTTTTTTTCCCAAGTAGAACATTGTTAAATTATTATATATAGCTAAAAAACTCTATCTTTTAAAAAACAATTTATTCTAGTTTATGTCAAAAAATTTCAGGAGTGTAACTACATTAGCAACTCAGCTAAATGAGGTCAAAATTGAACTATGCGGAAACGTTGTTACATTTACCCAACTCCACTCTCTCTCTTTATTTATTAATTGAAATTAATATTATAATAGATAAATGAAAAATGAAAACTTTTAAGTGGGATGTATATACAACCATTACAAAACTTACTAAGAAACCCTTTCTAGCGCTAATTTCTGATTGTATTGAACAAACAACAACAATAAAAAAAAATTATACAGTTTACTTCTACTTAATTCATTTGGAAATTTTAGCTGCTGGAATGAAACAGAGAAAACGTGAAAAAATACTACAATTTTAAGCTTTGAACGCCAATATATATATATATATATATATATATATATATATACAGAGGGTGTTCATATTTTTTAGACGATTTTGATGGAATATACCGAAAAAATTGCACTCATATTTCGTGTTTTAAATGTTCAGTTTGATAGCCCTTGTTCTTAACTATCATTATACATCGTAATTTCCATGATAATAATGCTTTTTGTAATATCGGAAGAGTTATTACTTTCCGAACACTATAGTGAGGAAAGTATTGTAATCATGTCAAAAATCCGAATTCGAGATTTTGATGTTTCTATACGTTTCGAGGTCCAACGAGTCCGTTTTCACTATTTTTACGATGATGTATGTATGTGTGTGTGTATGTATGTGTGTATGTATGTGTGTATGTATGTGTGTATGTATGTGTGTATGTCTGTGAGTGAACACGCTAGCGTCTAAACGCCTTGTTCGAATAAGCTGAAAGTTGGTACATATATTGTAAGTCACCATAGTACGAACCCTATAGATTTTGGTGAATCTAGCACTTATAGTTTTTTTACAGGGACACAAAGAAAAATTCTTTATCATTATGGCCAAGGGACAAAAATCTTAAAAGTGCGATAGCATCTAAACGCCTTATTCAATTGAGCAAAAACTTTATACACATATTATAGGTCACAGATACTCAATCTGTATAGATTTTGGAGAATCTAGCACTTATAGTTTTTTTACAGGGACACAAAGAAAAATTCTTTGCCAAATTTTTAAAAGTGTGATAGCGTCTAAACGCCTTATTAATCTCAGCAAAGAATGTGTGCACATGTTATAGGTTACATTTGAACCAACTGTATAGATTTTGGTGAATCTAGCACTTACAGTTTTTGTACAGGGACACAAAGAAAAATTCTTTATCTTTATAGCCTATGAGACCAGCGATAGCATCTAGACGCTTTATTCAATTGAGCTGAAAATTTGTATGAATATTATAAATCACTGTTGCACTAACTATAAGCATTTTGATGAATCTAGCATTTATAGATTTTTACAGGGACACAACGAAAAATTCTTTATCATTATGATCTAAGGGCTCAAAGTTCAGTAGCGTTAAATAAAACCTCGTGTGATATATGGAGAAAAATACTCAAACACTCTGTTATGGTTTTCTCTTTTTTGTTTGTTTAGCAACTCCTCTTTCTTTATTTTATCTACAAAACTGTTAGTTACTCAATGTTCGGAAAGTCGAGTGGAGTCACTCCAGATTTTTTTGTTCTATTCCTCCTCAACGGCTTTCCAAAGTCCACGAAGTGTTGTAGGCTGGCGTTTGGATAAGGCAGATTTTAAGAGTACAAAAGCATAAAAATCCATTAGTGATACATCAGGAGATTTAACAGGAATATCAGTGAAGGGTATGGTTTTAATTCCCGTTTCTTATTCCATTTTTTTCTAGAAAAGCAATTGTGGATTGTGATGTGTGGCTGCTTGCTTTGTCTTGATGCAGTTCAACGGACTGATGGCATTGTAGATAAAGATCTGTAATTTCATATTTAAAAATTGGAGTTAAAATATGTTCTTGATAGTATTTAGAGTTGATTTTGATATTTTTGTCAACATTTTTTACCTTTATCTTGCCTTTATATGAAAAACCACCGACAATCATAAATCCTTTAGAAAAACTTTCTTTTGATTCTTTGAGCCATGTAGCAAAATTTTTTTTCTCCTCTTCCATGATAATAAATTGATCTTTTTTTTTTTTTTTTTGTTGCAACCACTTAAATAGACCGAAACTTCATCTATTGCTACGCCATTTTTCTATTTTTCTCCTGATAAATGTTTTTCATAAAGAGTTCTGCACGCGTGTTCTATTCGGAAAGTGCGGAAACGTATTCTTCCATCCATTGCCTTTTTAAAAGCGGCATTTTGTATGTAAACAAAAATTCTAAATATCAGACTATAAATAAAACTTCCAAAAATACAACTGTTGTGAAAATAAAATTTTCCATGCAGACGATTTTTTCTTACGGCGAAATAAAATCGTCTAAAAAATTTGCGAACAGCCTCTGTATATATATATATAGCCAAATAATATTCACCTCCATTCGTAAATTAGAATGGGAGAATGGGTGGGTTTTACGTCTCACTAGTGCTATGCTATGGGAAATCGGTGACGGTCTGGGACACATCCCTCAAGTGGTCCGAAGACATGCCATTAAAATTTTGATCCTACACGGAGAGAATCATTAATTCGAAAGAATTAAAAAGTATCGAACAGCTTTAATTCTTAATTAGTCGTCGTGTTTTTATATTCTATAGCGGAAATTTTCACTTATTTTATGCAACTTTAATGTTGCTATAGATTTAAAATAACGCAAATTAAATTTTAGATTTACTTTTACATTATGATAAATTTGCATGGTATGTACTGAGGTCAAAATTACATTAGTTTGCAGACGATAAATATAAAATCAAATCAAATTAGAATATTCGATTAATCCGCGTTTGTAATGATCGATAGATGGCGCTTTCTCAACTGCAGTTGTTAGTAAATTATAATAGCCACGTGTATTTATTATTGTTCTTTCTTGTTGTTCTATCATTGTTTCAGCGTGAAAGCTATCAGTGGTGTGATAATTTCACCTTAGCCCACCAGAGAGCGAGCATTTCATTACAATCGCGGATTGAAATTAATATTGAAATAAATAAATCAAAATAGATTTAATTAGCAATCATAGATTTGACAAACAGAGAGCGATATTTCAGAAGATGTTGGAGATATTTCAGAAATGAACTCATTTTTAGTAATTTTTTTACAGTATTTAATATTTCTGTAAAATATTATTCTTGATTTAATCTTATGAAAATAATTTTTTTCAAGAAAATTGGAGATTAGTATTTGAAAAAGTTTTCTAGTTAGCTGTATCTTTGGATTGTAATATCGATCATAGCTATAGCATATCGTAATACAGTAGAATCTCGTTAACAGGAATCTCAAAGAGGACAAAAATTTGTTCATGTTATCAGTAATTTATGCTATCAGTAACTAATCTTCATGTAACTAAACTTAACTTCATTTTGACGGGGACTGTGAAAACAGTTCATGTTAACAGTGTTCACGTTAACGAGGTTAGACTGTAGTATTACATTTGACGTGAAATGGTGACCGCCTAGATAACTCGTAAATACCCTAAAATATTTAAAAAGAACCGGTGAAACTCACCGTCGAAGTCAACGGTTCCGGAACCGTCAGTGTCAATTTCAGCAATCATCTCGTCCAGCTCATCCTCGGTCAGTTTGTCGTCGAGTGCTCTGAGGATCTCCCTAAGGGCGCTGACGTGGATGTAGCCGTTGCCTTCCTTGTCGTACATCCTGAAGGCCTCCCTCAACTCCTCTTGCATAGCCTCAGAATCTTCCTCTACCAGAAACCTGGCAGTCAGGGCCAAGAACTCGTCGAACTCTAATTCACCGCTACCTGCACACAATTGATATCAATATTTATTCTATTATTTATATTTATATTATATTCATGAATGAAACAGCAAATCAGGAGCCTCAAAGTTATATTTGTATGACTCGCTAATCAGCAATTAATTTACATTTATTCAATATTATGTATATAAATATACATGTAAAAAGTAATTTAAAAATAAATATAATGTACAAAATTTGCACGTGTATATATTTAATATACACGTAATTTGCTTAATAATAAGATAAATTTCTGCGTGAAAGCGATTGCCATCTCATTCAACCCCTATTTAACATTTAATTCCTTTACCCAGTATAAGGGTATAATACTACGGAAAGTTCCCATTGAGTAATTACCACGCGTATTATATAACGAACTGAACCTCATTTGTGTAGCCCTGTGAAACAGCTACAGTCGGCAGCAACAGTATTCGAGCTCTACCAATAATCCCTGCCTAAAAAAGGTACACTTAATACTGCTTTGTTAAATAAATCCTTGTCGAGTCATGTTCTTAGTCAGACTAAGAACATGATTCGAAAAGGATTTATTTAACAAAACAGTATTAAGTGTACTTTTTTTGATATCGGAATTATTGGCTAGTGCTCGGATACGCTTTTCTGCCGACTGTACAGTATCTGTGCATACATTTTCTACCATGGTTTTAAGCATCTTAAAAACGTATGTTAATTTTATTACGTTGAATTCAATATAACGATGTTACAATGTTCTTTAAAGAAATACTGCCAATTTGCTTTAATATATCGAAATTCTTTTGTGTGTTCCTGTATACAAGTCAGAAACATTACACAGGCCAAAACGCGTACGGCTTAATCAATGCAACTGATAAATATTTGTACCCGTTTTTATGCTAATCGGAAGATTTTTGTGGAGGAATTATATACCGACAAAAAAAAAAAAAAAACTTTGGGGTTCTCACAGACGTTTCTACAATAATTCCGAAACGTTAGCGAGGTCTCGTTTTTAAGAATAAAAAATAATTTAGTGTCGGTATGAATGTCTGTTTGTCTGTCCCGCGTTAGCAGTCATAACAGTCATACTTTATTTTAACTTGACATGAAATCGGATGCAAATATTTATGAGTTTCATAGAATCGACTGTATAGCTTTTGATACGTGTGTTTATTACATTTATGATGTTTGTGGCTTGTTTACAGGGTTACATAAAAGAATTTTCAAATCTGATAGTCTAGAGACGACATTTTTTTAAGTGCATGTAACATCGTTAAATTGCAGTCAATATAATTTAATGAACATGGATTATTTACACTGTAAAAAATAGGTTCTTAAAAATAAGTATATATTGTCTCAAAATAGCCCCGAAACAACATATACTTAAATTTGAAAACCCATGTACTCATTTTTGAGTATATTGACATGCTCAAAAATGGGGTTGACCAATAAGAATCCCAATATCCCCATGTTTGACATGTCAATGTACTCAAAAATGAGTACATGGATTTTCAAATTTAAGTATATATTGTTTCGGGGCTATTTTGAGACAATACATACTTATTTTTAAGAACCTATTTTTTACAGTGTAGATGCTTACAAAACATGGTTTTTCACATATACCACAACTTCTTCCGAGGACTTCTCAAGACATAATGGGAATGATATGACGGAAAGAAATTGTGCTTTTTGGGTTTTGTAAGAAACGGTGTGCAAATAATTATGTAATTTTAATTAGTATAACATAAATTTTTTAAAGTTGGAATAAAATTTTTCGTTGTTATATGAGATTCAAAAACGTAGGGTTGTTCTTACGCGCCACTAAAATAAGCCAAAATTTATACTTTCCACAAAAAAAAAAAGAAAATAAAAATTAACTGCTAATTGTTTTATTAGAGATAAAAGGCTGTCTTCAGTATAAATAAACAAAAATTAAAATGGATTTAGATTATTTCAATATTGTAGAAATATGCACCTACAGCTGGCGTTAATGAAAGAAAACTTTGTAAGCTAGCGAAGTAAATTGCAAAATTACACAGCAATTGTTTCAGGTCGAAATGATTAAGCACAAATCTTTAATAGACAAAAAAAAAAAAAAAAAAAAAAAAAGGCGTAAGTGCAGCATAAAAGCAGCAATGCACTACAAATAGTGTTGTACTCGTGCTTACATTTTTTAAAATTTAATAAAGGGTTGTGCTTAATTATTTTGACCTGAAACAATTGTTACGCGATTTTTCAATGCACTTTATACAGTTTTCATTCATCCTTACAATATTGTTTTATTATAGGGTCATATGTCATTATAGGGTAATTAATACCCATCTTGGTAATTTATCATGTATGTCTAAGATCAATATTTAAAGTATTAAAGCCGCGGACAAGATTTTTTGAATGCCCTGTATATTTCAAAGTGGTTAAAAATTCCTATGTTTAAGTACTGTTGTAAATTGAATAACCACTGCTTTATAATTTTGTGTAAAATAAATTATGTAAACCTCATGCAATAAAAACTTTTACCAATGCAAACGATATTTTCTGCCACTTGCCGGCACACTACAATACAAAACCGATTTCTTATACAACTTAATACACTGCATTTTAATACAACTTATCTACACTGCATTTTATTTTTTCTCAACGATTTTATGTCGTAATATTCACGTTGCTGCACCCGTACTCTGAAATCCTTATTCGCATGAACAATTCTAATTCAAAATTTCAAAATATGCATTACACTTTTTTTTATGGTAAAGCTAAACGAATTTTAGCAAGAGTGAAAAGTTACTAGGCTAGGATTTGAACCTAGGTTTTTTGGCATAGCGTCGTAGAGCTCTGTCAACTGAGCTAACCCGTCGATAACTGGTCTGCACAGATTTCTCTAATGAAATTGAAAGTTCGAACTATTTAAGATTGAAATTTTTCTACAAAATTGCAATATATAAAGCGAAATATAAATTTAATTTAATTGGGTAATGTATAAATAAAAACGTTTTTGATTTTAAAAAACGTCAGCGAGACTTGCCAGTTGAGAAACGCAAAGTTTTTCGTGCCAATATGTGTACCTCGGGAGCGCTCGTTAAAATCATCCGATCGACTTGAAATTTAGTAGAAATATTTATGAGTTAAAGAAAAATAATTGTATAGTTTTTTTTATGTATATTATGTTTGTATTCGAATACAGGGACACGCAAAAAATTTGTTTACATTGCAGTCTACGGACAATTTTTCTTTTACGTGAATTTTAGCATCGTTACACTGCGTTCAACATATAATGAAACTACGTATGATATTGAAATAATTAAAAATAAAAAGAAGATTTTTTTGAAGAAAACAGCGTTCATAACATTAATAGTTAATTTACAGGCCTACACGAAGAATTCTAATACATTATTTACTATACGGTAATAATTTCTGAATGTTTATTTTCTGTAGTGATTAACCCATATTGAGTAATAAAAGTAAATATTGATCAAGGGGTACAAAAATTTATTTCCTTATTAAAATAATTAATATTTTATAACACACACACATTTATATATATAATGTAGAATAAATAAAAAGGAACTGATGAGCTACAAGATACAAAAACAGGACTTTGAGGCTTTTCATATATAAATCCATTAGCAAGCTGATAGTTTGTAAGGAATTTATGTAATTACCGTCGACGTCAATTTCTTGAATGAGTTCTCTGAGTTCAGACTCGACGAACTGTTGTCCTAGTGTCCTGAGGATGGTGCCGACCATGGAGGTGTTAATGGACCCTTTCTTTTCTTTGTCGAACATGTCGAATGCTTTCTTCAACACTGTATACAAAAACAAAGTGAATAATTAGTCACCCCGAAGCAATAACATAAACACATATTTGCCATAATTAAACTTCTTTTATAAACATCATCTTGCAGCTAAAAAGGGCGAGCAGATTGACACCAAATTTGACATGTTGATGATTCATACGATGCGCTGAAGGAATTAAGAATAAAACATTAAAAAATGTCCATTAGGTTATGCTTCCACTAAAAATATCGGAAATTTAAGAAATGGAATTTCCCACACAAGATCAAAAACTAATAAATAAATAATAAAATTGTCTGTGCACCCCATACCAGTCATTTCTTTTAATGTATTTTTTGTTTTTGCTTGCAAAGCGCCAACTAGTGGACGATTTTAAAAATACTCTTTGAGTGCATCTCATGAATCTTCCACATTATCAATTTAGTGGTAGCAATCCGCTCTTCCGTTTTAGCTCCAGGATGCTCTTTATAGCAGTTTAATAATAAATACCCACCCTTTATATATTACCAAAATGTTAAAACATGTATTTTTCATCTAATGTCTATGAATATATATATATATATAAATACACACACACGCACATATATATATTGTAATCATCATAATCAATTTCAGTCTGTATTGTACACTGCAAAATGGAAAATTCGACATTTTTTTGAGGGGGGGGGTGAGGGGGGTATTTTGCAAAATCCGAGCTTTCGCGTAGAATTGTACTAAAAATGGTACATAAAAATATGGCTGGACGTCTTGTTATGGATTAATAACAATCCCATTTTGGATTTTCTGTAAGTTTCGATTTTGGGGAAGGGATTTACAAATAAAGGGCTAAATCGAGAACCACCTTCTTGCCTTAAATTTCTGGAAAATTTCTGGGAGCTACGGTCATGAATTTTGCTGTGTAAGTTGATCACGTGCATCCAGTACCCATTGTGACGGGATTTTGCGAAACCTCAGACCCCCCTCCCTGGGGACGGGGGAAGAAAAACACGTTTTCTAGCATAATTCTGCTACAAATTATCCCAGAAAGTTGATTTTTTACATACATTTTTAAACTTAGCTTTGCTCCAAATTAACTGAAATGGAGAGTTTCGGTGTGTGAGTGTTGGCTAAGTGTACGCAATATACACTTTGACATAATTTTCCCAAATTTTAAAATTTTCCCGATTTCAAGCATAACTTTTCGAAATCACCTTAGAAAGGCGATTTTTGATAAATGGGTTAATTTTTAGGCCTAGGAATTAATTGCATTTAATTTCGTGGCTGTAAATTAAAATAAGTAGATAGGGGAGGGTGCACGTAGCGTATACTACACCCAATGGGGATCGAAACCCGAGATAGTGCAGGCGGGAAAGTTGCTGGCCTTGGGAACATTGGAGACTCAAAGATGGTTCGTGCATTTCTTTCTACGCGCGCGACCACATAAGGTACTGCTGCAGACAATGGGAACCAGGACTCCGCATGTCATGGGTGGCAAAGTTTTAGCCGAAAACTGTCGTCCTCAGCTTTCATCAATTGTATACGGCACAAAATTGTCTTTTTTCCGACGTTTTGTGTTACACTTCTCTGAGATGAAAATCGTCTGAAATCGTCATGAGAAATTTTAATTAATAATTTGTACTACGTGAATATGTGAACACGTGTAGGAGAATATAGAAGAAAATTTTGTGATAAACACAAAATTCTATTTTTTAAGAATTTGTACTTTATATAATCATAGAAAACTGCTTTAAAATAAAAAAAATTCTGCAAAATAATATAGGCGTCAAAAAATGGAACGGTTGGTAGCTATACTTGCGGGTCCTCTTGCTAAATGTTTAACCCTTTGCGGGTCAGAGTAATTTTTGTCGTCAACAAACTCCATGTAGAATAATAATAATAATAGTAAGAGAAAAAAAAATCAAAAACCTATTTTTGTTTTCTAAGTAATAGATATAAAATTGTGCGCAAAACAGAACTTAATTTAGTACGACAGGACTTGTTTAAATCTATTCTTCCATTTAAAGGCACGAAATAACTGTGTTTCATACCCTAGCACAAGTTACTATACTCAGTTTTTAAAATTTCTTTGGTATAGCTTTGGCACAGAAGCCCCTTGGCGGCTTTTAAATATTTGTAGTTATTTTGGTGATGAATTAAAATGGCTATCGCAACTGCGTAAGTAAAGATACTGACGAGAAACGTCTGAACTATTTTAGTGCCAAATTTCGCCAAAGGTTTTATATTGAAGCTGTTACATTTCTTTAGCACGATTTATCTCAATTTCATTTTAATTATATATATATTTGCACGTTCAATTGTTTTTAACACGAAAAGAATATATTTACTTACTTATTTATTTGTTTTTGGCTCATGAATCATAAAATCTTTCGATATATAGTTTACATAGATTTAATATATTTTTAATGGTCATATTTATGTCAAAAAAATTATTTACTTACAGAAATTTCCATTTCTTTTATTAAATTTAAATCTTTTCCATTTATTTTAATTTATAAAAAAATTGTCATAATTATTTTAGAAACCTTAACTTTTTTTTTTTTTTTTTTTTTTTTTTTTTCAGTAATTTACAAAAGGTAATTACAAATATTTTTGAAAAAAATTTCTTAGGAAACTAATATCCTTATGTCATATCCTTCTCAAATCTTAATAAATACATGCAAGTTAACTTTACTTTAAAATATTTTTAAATATATATAAATCGTAATAATAATGATACATAATATATATCGTTTTATACTGAAGCTGTTTCATTTCTTTAACACGATGTTTCTCAATCTTATTTTAATTATTAAAAAAAAAAAAGAAAAAAAAAAAAAAAAGAAAAAAGTTTGCATGTTCCCTTTTTGTTCTGACACAAGAAGAAATATATTTACTTGTTTATTTATTTATTTTGGCATCATTTTATTTTCTTTTTATTAATTTTTTTTTTTTTTTTTTTTTTTTTTTTTTTTTAATATTCTTTGAACCAATATCCGATTGAATTAAAAAACATGCCATTAGCTAGATTTGGTCCTGGTTAATAAGTGTACCAATTTTTGATAAAATCTAATAATCAAGACTAAAAATCCGGATAGATACAATGACAAAATTTCAGCTTATGTTTAGATAAAAAAAAAAAAAAAAAAAAAAAAAAAGTTTGCACGTTCATTCAAGGTGGAAACTACAAACAGCGACAACGGAAAAACGGCTGTCTGAAAGAAATAGTATGACCTGTCGTACTAATAAATATTTAAGATGTGTTGAGATGAGGCATATTTTCTTTTATATTAAAAATTTCAAAAAATAAATGAATAAATAAATAAAATAAAATAAATTAAAAATAAAATTAACAAAGTAAAATAAATAAATAAATAAATAAATAAATCTCATTATTATTATTATTATTATTGATGTTATTTTGAAAGTAATTAAAATTGTTTTTTCATTGTTACTCATGTGTGTAGAAATAACTGCGACCCATTTCTTTTGTTGAATATAACTCTGCTATGTAACATGGATCAAAAACTGAGTAATATACATACTTCATTTATTATCTAATGAATAATAATAATAATAAATAATCTGACAATAATATAACATTTAATTTTTTTTCTGAAATATATACAGGTTCAGAATTGTTTTAGTTTTTATTCCATTGTTTATTTTAAAATGCAGTACTTCTCTTCTTTTTAAATTTCCCAGATACGCATTTGGCATTGGATGAGGGAATACAATTGAAAGTGAAAGAGTCGAAAATAGTTTCTGTGTCTTCTATTCCCACGTGTAACGGAAGACGTCGCCAAATTTAGATGCGAGAAATCTTTCGCACGAACACTTTATTTATATCTCCGCAAAGCGAAGTCAGATCTTTACGAATGTGGGCTATGGAATCTAAACATCTACCTGTTTGGCTGTATTTCAGGGTTCAGAAAACTAATTTCGAAAGTGACCGATTTCTCTCTTAGAATAAAATGATATCATTAAAATAAATAAATAAATAAATAACAGTAAAAATTCAGTTTAGTTCGGAGGACTATTAATTTCATTCTCTAAAATTTTTATTTTTATTATTTTTTTATTTTTTTATCTCATTTTTTGACCGTAAAATTGGGCCGCGAGTGCTTTTTAAAATGATTGAAATGAATTAAAATGAAGTGTTGCCACCTAAATTTCACGCTTTAATTAAAAAAATAAATAAATAAATAAATAAATAAAAAAATCTAATTGTCGCATTGAAAAATCTTTTTGCACCCCTGGATTCAGAAAAATCGCCCCTTTCATTGGGTGCTGAATTTGTAACGAAGGGACTGATATTTCTAATTTATTTTGTTGTTGCACAAAACTGGTCTACAAAAACTGGCGTTTACCAGCGTTTACGTTTTTACCTAGATTGAAACTAATAGTCTCCTAGTCCTAAAAAATGTTTTTAATTTTATTGTTTTTTAAATGTTAAGAGAAAACTGCCCCCCCCTCCCCTCCTTCTCTTGAATGAACATAAATCTGGAACTTAGATGACATGTTCGGTACCAAATCACTAAACGAATTTTTTGTTGTTTTAACATAAAGAATATAATTTTTACTCTCATATTAACAAAATTTCTCTTAAAATTCTGATTTTAATGGTGGTGTAAGTTTTAAGACTTATTGTTTAATCTAGAGACCTAATCCAGGGAAGAGTTAGCCCCCTTGATTTTTTTTTTTTTTTTTAAAGAGATTATAGCCCGTAATAAGAGGGAGGCAATACCTAATCCTCAAATAGTCAAGGCCCATGTTATTCTGTAGGAAAGTTTGTTTCCCCAATTACTTATTACATAATATATTTTTTAAAATTCTGTTTTTCTATTCAGAAAATTCATAACTGTAAAATTAGTATTCAGTTTCAAGAAATTAATTTTTTAAATTTTTTATTTATTTTTTAATTTTGAGTTCAAAAATGCGAATTTTAAACTAAGTTAAGTGCATTTTTCTCCCAGCCTAAAAAAAAAAAAAAAAAAAAAAAAATAAGTTTCATTAGATATTCTAGTCTAATAAATTAAAGTAAGTAATATTAGTAATCTTAAAAATTAAATCAATTTAAGATAACTAGTTATTTTTTTTTGTCTATATACGTTTCTGTGGTGATTTATTTGACTGACTATTCTTCGTTCTCATTCTTTTCTATTATTGTCAAGTGGATTATATATATATATATCAATTTTTGGAAAACAAATACTAATTTAACGATTGTGACATTTCTAAATGCATGTGAAAACGGAAGAAAAAAAAAAAAAATTGGTAATGAGTAATTGTGGAAACAAATTTTCCCTAGGAATAACATGGGCCACGGCTGTCGGCGAAATTAGGTATTGTCTGGTCTTAATGCGAGTTTCAATGAAAGCCACGGAAAATTCCAAATAGCTAAACCGACGATCGTGACTTGGGATCCAACCCGGAACATCCCGTCTACCAGCTACGAGAGCAAAATGCTTTTAAAGAAATGAAAAGAAAAGAAAGAAAGAAAAATTATTTTAGATAACACATATGTATGAAAAACAGCACTGAGAGTAGTTAAGGAAATATACATATGCCTCCAAATATTGAATTACAACTGGATTTTGCTTCCCTTATACACTTTTCGCTCGCTTTAACAGCTCCATTTTAATATATATATATATATATATATATATATATATATATATATTAATTAGAAAAGTACGAACATCACCAGAACAATGAGAACTTCGAAAAATAATTTTATAACAAATAGCTCAGTCATATTTCATGTTTGCATGTATATTTTGTTTCACAAGTTATTACAAGTTATTACAAAAAAAAAAAAAAGAAAAGAAAAAGAAAAGAAAAGAAAGAAATTTGAATAAAATTAAAAGTCTGGAGTAATCCATTCGTTTTTCCGAGCATTTAACAATTAACGATTGTCAAAATAAATTCAAGTAAGATAAATCGTTAAATAAACAAAAAGGAGAAATTATAATAGGGTGTTTGAATACTTTTTCCAAGTTGTATATCATTTAACGGCCCTCTTCACTTACCGCCTCCGGAAGCCCGAGCCAATCTTATTCTATGGGGAAATTTTCTTTACAAATAACTTATTAACTAATACATACTTTTAAATTCTGTTTCCACATTCAGAAAATTCCTAACTGTTAAATTGACGGACCTTTTTAAAAACTGTATATATTTTTAATTTTAATTTAATTTTAATTTTAATTTTTTTTTTAATTGCAAAATGAAAAAAAATTCACATATTAAAAATTCGTATTTTGCAGCTTCAAAATAAAATATAAAAAATTAAAAAAATAATTTAAAAGAAAAAAGGTCCGTCAATTGAACAGTTGGGAATTTTCAGAATGTGAAAACAGAATTTAAAAATATGTATTAGTTAATAAGTTATTTGTAAAGAAAAATTTCCCATAGAATAACATTAGCTTCGGCTTCTGGCGGCGGTAAGTGAAGAGGGCCGTTAAGGGGTCTTATACCTTTTAAAATGTCACGGGACACGTGAAAAGTGAGTCTATTTCGACTAATGATAACTGCTTAAATGCATATTATAATTAAATAAAAATTTCTATAGTGTTACAGGATTATTCCAGGATTTAGAAAATTTTATAATTAACAGTCTTATTTAATTACAACAAAAAATACAGCACAATTTTTTTTCAAAGTTTTCAATTGAGATCCGTAAGATTAAAATTTTTTTTTTCAATGTATATTCCTAAAATTTTGCCTGAATTGTATATTGATATATGGTTAGACTATATTTGAGGATGTCCCTTGATTCTCGCCAAGTTGTGATCGCGGTAAATATATTTTTACCACTAAGGTTAGCCTATTCATATGTATAGATTATATGTATATAGTGTATATGTATAGGTTATATGTATATAGCGTATATGTATAGGTTATATGTATATAGTGTTATAGGTTATTAACAAAACTGCGCCAAACAAAAATCGCCAATTTCGCCAAGGAGGCGCCCTCAAATATATTTTTACCTTGATATATTACCTACAGAATGAATTAATATCTTTAAGATAATTAAATATTTTCATTAAATTTAATAATTAATTTAATTAAAATTTATGACATTTTTGCATTTTTCAATTCTGCATCATGCTTTATTCAAAAGAATTTCTATATAATTAATTCATTCTATAAAATGAAATTCTGGCAACATTTTAATGCAAGTTACATGCTAATATGTAAATTCTGAGTCAAGTTATCTTACGGATGGTGAAGTAACATTGAAATTTAAAGCAAAAATTAATTGTGCTGCATTTTTTATTGTAATTAATTGAGACTGTTAATTATATAATTTTCTAAATCCTGGAATAATAATTTAACACCATACAAATTTTTATTTGATTATAACATAAATTTAAGCAGTTTTCATTTGTGGAAACAGACTCCTTTCACACATGTCCCGCGACATTTTAAAGACCTCTTAATGAATCGTAATGTATCCAGATTCTTTTGTGCATTCCTGTGAAAAAAACTATAAATTGTAAGCTCGCAATGTTAAATATTTATCTGTGTTTTATGATTTTAACAATTTAAAATTATTAAAGCGAACTTTATATAGTTTGAGTCCATAAATCGTAACCTATAAAAATTCTATTTTCTGTACCGGTAGAGAGAGAGAAAAGAAAGTCCTATACTCATGTAAATCTGTACGTATGTAAATCTGTACGTTTCTTCTGATAATAATCTAGAACACGTTTACCTATTCATATTTAAATCGAATGAAGAGTTTAGACGCTATCACTCTTCAAATATTTTCAGTTCATTAACCATAATGACGAAAATTTTTTATTTGTGTCCCTGCAAAAAGACTACAAGTCCTGTACTCATCAAAACCTGTATAGATTGTACGACAAGATCCTATAATACACCTATAACTTTTCAACTCAATAGAATAAAGGGTTTAGAAGCTATTGCACTTTAAATATTTTTAGTCAATACGCCATAATGATAAAGAATTATTCCTAGTGTCCCTGTAAAAAAAAAAAAAAAAAAAAAAACTATAAGAGCTCGACTCATCAAAATTAGAGCCCTCAATCTTCAATCGAGGTCTCTAACCAATATCTATATAAATGTTACGGTAGTGACCTGCATATATTAAATTTCAACTTAATCGAATAAGGCATTTAGACGCTATCGCACTTTAAATGATGTAAGCCCATAGACCATAATGATAAAGAATTTTTCTGTGTCTATCTGTAAGAGCTAGACTTATCAAAATCTATAAGATTCGTGTGACGGAGACCTTTTACATGCCTATCAACTTTTAGCTCAATTGATCAAAACATTTAGACGTTATCGTGTTCACTCACATACACACATGGGGATCACTATAAAAAAAGAAAAAATGAACTGGTTAGACCTCAAAGTGTAAAGATAAACCAACATCTTATAGTCAATATTTTCGATTTTGTCAATCCTTTCCTTGGATAATGTATGTTCGGAAAAAAAAAAAAAAAGATGGAAAAGTTTTAATTTAATTTCTGAAAACGTATGCATCTTCTTTTACGTGTAACAACGTCTCTCATTTAATTTGTCGTTTTTCTTTTCCGAGATCGTTAAGTTTTCTATTCTTCAAAAACTTGCTTTTGAAAAAAAAAAAAAAAAAAAAAGATAATTAATATAAATTTGTCAGAGTTATAAAAATTTGATTAACAGTTAGATAATGAACATTTCATTCAAATTTCATGTCCATATGTTGCTTGTTTAAGAACTATGCGAGTAAAAAAATAAATAAATAAATAAATAAAAAAAGTTTATTTTTTATTTTGGAAGTCAGTGTATTTTTTTTTCTTAATTCATGCACATAATTTTAAAAATTTTAGTTGAAACAAATTTTATAAATAACGTTCATAAAATGCAATCAGTATTGAGAAATTTGTTTTGTCTTTTTAAACTTAAAAAATAAAAAATAAATAAATAAAATAAAAGGTATGAACCTGTTGTGTAATATATATATATATGCTATGGAATGCAGTTTCATATTTTAAGGTAAAAAATTATTATTATTATTATTGTTATTATTTTGCGCTTTTTGTATATTTAGATCAACTAAAATGTCTTTATTTTTTTCCTTGTCGCGTCGAATTATATATATATACGTATATATATATTCAAAATAAAATCGAGAAAAAAACGTGCGAAAGAAATTTTAAAAAATGAATACAGTAACTGTTGCTAAGGGATGCACCACGGTTACTTCATATTTTTAGATGAAAAAATAACCATAAAAAAAGTATTGTCATCCTAAATTATATTCAGTTTTGTACAGAGTTTTATATTTCTTACTTAAAAAACAAAAATAGTTTTCGGTTTCTTTATTTTTAATGCTATTTTCAATTTAAAGATTGGTTACACAGTTAAATAATCTGTAAAACTGCAATCTTTATTCTCCGTTGTTATTTACTCTTTCATTAAAAACTTTTAAACATTTGGAAAAAAAAAAATATATTAACATTTAAAAACTTTATATCAAAATTTAAAATTTAATAAAAAAGCACCACAAAACTGGCGTTGTAAAAAATTTACTCACAAACTTTGAATAAACACCATAAAATGCAAAAAACTTGCAACAATTGTTTCGGGACGAAAAAACACACGACCCTTCATCAGGCGAATAAAGTAAGCACGAGTGCTGCAGTTAAAGTGGCTGCAGTGTTTCCGCTTTAACTGCAGCACTCGTGCTTACTTTATTCGCCTGATGAAGGGTCGTGTGTTTTTTCGACCCGAAACAATTGTTGCAAGTTTTTTGCATTTTATGGTGTTTATTCAAAGTTTGTGAGTAAAAATTTAAAATTGCTTTTTTTTTTTTTTTTTTAAACATCTAATACCAATTTAAGTTTTAGTCTTAAGGTTTTATTAGTGAAATATTTTACAAAAATTATCTTTCAATTTCAGTGTTTAGAAAAGCATGACTGTTGTTTCCGTTGGATATATACCTGAATAGAAAAAACCTGCGTTTCATTATCTACTCGGTAAATGTAATTACATATTAGTAACTGAATGAGACAGAAAAGGGCGAAAGGAGATCTTTGCTATTTTATTTTATTTTTAAGTTTATTTTATTTTTTATTTTTAAGTTTATTTTTACTTTTTGCTATATATATAACTAAAATCTACTGGATTCGGGAAAATCTTCCACAGCTGGTTTTGAATGGATTTACACGCTTTCAGATATCGTGAAACGATTTGAACATTTTTAGAAAATGTCTGTCTGTCTCTATGTGTGTATTAAAAATATTTTGGACGCTGTATCACACGAACCAATGAACGAAATTTAACCAAACTTGATATTTAGTTGAACCTTGACTTAAATTGAAGCTGATTACATTTGAGTATCAATAACTCAACAGTTGGCGCTGTTATCTCATTTGTTTTCGAAACTTTTAATTTGGCAGTATAGGACAAATTTTCGTATAAATGTACATAATTAGAATTATTTTAACTTTTCAATGTGAAATTAAAAAGGAATATTTATGATAGTAAGAGCCAACCAGTATTATTTATTCATATATTTATTTATTTAGCTTTCTTTTGGCATTTATTGTTATGTTAGATAATAATCATCTACATTCATCAAGGAAATGAAATTTAATTAACTAAATTTAAATTATAATTTTTTAATAAATAATTTATGTTGCATGAATTTGTATAGCAAAACACATCAGAAAATTTTGTGAAAGTATTGCTTTTGGGTCAAATTTTCGAAATTGAGTTCTTGTTACATTTACACATTTTAAGGTCCCCTGATTCCAAAAAACATGTTTCTAGCGGTTGATTTGTGAGTGTGTCTGTATGTTATATTTTTAAAACAAGAGTTTTATGGATATATTATAAGTAACTTTTTTTTTTTTTTTTTTTTTTTTTAATTTTAATCTTTAAAATTTATAGGAATGTGAAGGGGAAAAAAAAAAAAAAAAAAAAAAATCAGAACATTTTTTTTTTCTCTAGCGGGAGAATGTCTGAAATTTTTAATATTGAGCTTTAGGTATATGTATGTATTATATTTAAAATTTTAATTCACGAATGTCTATTTCTTTTTACTTTGAGATATGAGATATCTGAAAAGATATATATATATATAAATTCATTTTGATTTTTTTTTAGTAGGGAAATTCTTGAAATTCCTGATATTGTTTTCTTGGCATCTCATTTAATCCTTTTTTAAAGCAATAATCTTACGGAAAACAGTATTTTTACTTCCATTACCCTACTACAGTAGGTAATGGAAGTATTGTATTTGGTCCAAAAAGTCGATATCGAGATATCACTTG
Source organism: Salticus scenicus (assembly GCA_963930645.1). Classification (NCBI taxonomy): domain Eukaryota; kingdom Metazoa; phylum Arthropoda; class Arachnida; order Araneae; family Salticidae; genus Salticus; species Salticus scenicus. The sequence continues at coordinate 86,398,969 of OZ005661.1, forward strand.
ATTTACACGTTTTAAGGTCCCCTGCGTCCAAAAAAGTGGTTTTTGGCAATTGGTCAGTGTGTGTGTATGTATGTGTGTGTGTATATGTGGAATATTCTAGCTATCATATCTCCGAAACTAATAAAGATAGAACTACAAAACTTCAGAATTAAGACAGGTCTGGTGTACAGATAAATTTTCCAAATTTTGGTGAAAATTGAAAAACCGGAAGCGGGACCGCAAGTCCGTATCTCAAAAACGGCTCTAATGATTTTCTTCGAATTTTCTATGTAAACACTCTATTACATGTCCTTTCGAATGATATAGTTAGTTAGTTCAGGAAAATTTGTAGGCGTCCTGTATAAATAGCTCAATTTCAGGTCTCACAAGCGCATTTCTGAAAAAACGTCAGTACAGATATTTTTCAAACTCGCCATATAAACTCACTTTTAAATATCCTTTTGTATGTAATTCTTGTTTTCTGGTCAATAACTGAGTTTTTGGTAAAAGTTGGTATCTCAAAAACGGCTCTAGCGATTTTCTTGAAAATTTTTATATAAATCCATTCTTTTCTCATGTATTACTTGGTTATTAGAGGAAATTAACAGTCATCCTGCTTAGGTAGATCAGTTTTAGATCTCGGAAATTGGTGTTTCAAAAAATAACTCTACCACTTTTTTTCCCTTATTTTTTACTTCGCTATATGTAAGCTTCGTTTTATATGTCTTTACAGGTGTATAAAGTGTCTTTTACTGGAAAAATTTTAGGTTTCTACTTCTTTCACGTCTTCTGATAAAATGCATATAATACGTGTAATAGTGGGTAATGGAAGTCGTGTGGTTTTTTCACATCAGACTTTTTTTTTCTATTTCGGATAAAAAGGTATGTGTGAAAATATGATTTCTCTCTTCCTTTTGGGAAGAAGTTTCTAAAAATATTATTATTATTAGAAATATCAAGGGATATGTGAAAAACATGCCGCCTCCTCGAATTTCATATTCGGAATTGGACATTTTGAAAAAAAAAAAAAAAAAGAATGTAATTAATAATTTGTAAGTTATATGAACATTGCTAGAATTGAAAAATGTCAATAAAAATTATAACAAATATCTTAACTAAATTTTATGTTCGTATAGATATATTTCAAAAAATTACATATATACACACACACAGAGATAAACATATATATAAATTAGATAAATAAAAAAGAAGCAGAAGAATAAAAATAAATGAATAAAAAGAAATTATAAAAGATTTTTAATGTAATCTTGCATCTTCAATTATCTGTAACGCATCCTTAATACCATTTATCGTATAGTTTTTTTAACACGCTTTTATTAGCTTCACTTGTATGTATGTTTGTATGTATGTTTGTAACTGCTCTGGGAGCAAACAAAAAATCTATATTGTAAAAAAAGACTTTCCCTACATGAACGCCGTGGCTGTGAGATAGAGCGCCGCGCTGCGAGCCTAAAGGTCTAGCGTTCGATCCCAGTCAGGGGAGATTTTTTAAAAATGTTTTTTGTTTAATTCTAAATTATTTTAATAAAAGATTTAAATGTACGTAAATATTATGGTGTGTCACTCACACGATTTTCTCTTACCCTGCATTGTAATACTAAGATAGATATTTTGAGCTTCTTAGTTCACATTTCTATAAAAGCGTGTTCTTTAATTTTTTTAAAACTATAATATTATTTCATCTAAATTTATCTAATTTTTCTTCTCTTCCAAAGCATATCTTTCAGAAACATTGAATAAATATTAGTTTTAAAATTATTACTTATGTGTAATTATATAAAATTAGATTAATTATTACAACCCCCCCCCCCTCCCCGTTATTCAGTTTTAATATTTATATGTTCATTTGTTTAAAAGTTATTCGCAAAACGATAAAATACGTTGTTGGTTAACTTTTGAGGTCATTGTAAAATTAATGGGAATGACTTGGAAACTGATATTAAAAATTTTTTTTCCTGAAAAAGTGCATTTGAATAATATTAACATTTAAATGATTTCAGGAAAAAAAAAAAAAAAAAAAAAAAAAAAAAAAAAGAGAGAGAGAGAGAGGTAATATTAAGAGTTCATTATATACGGGTAAAGATGCACATGAGTTGTTTGATTAATTTCAATCGCCACTTTTTTTTTTTTTTGTTTAGTCACCAAATGGAGAGTGTCGAGTTTATCTTTTTAGGTGCTTTTTGTAATGACTATGTTTTGAAAATAACACGCGATACGTATTGTCCCACTGCGGCTGTTATTTATTTATTTATTTTATTTATTTATATTATATTATATTTATTTATTTATTTATTTATTTATTTATTTATTTATTTTTTTTTTTTTTGGGGGGGGGGGGAGGGTTGTATATACAGGAACGTAAAATCTGGATGAGACGTTCGGTTATCATAAATTTTTTTAATTGAAATTTTTTATAATTATGACGATTTACATAATTTACAAAAAAAAAAAAAAAAAAAAAAAAAAAATACTTTTCAAAAAATTTGGTAACCTAATAAAAGAAAAATAAATAAAGGATAAAACGCCTGATTGTCATTTAACATATGTGTCATTGCTTAATTATAAAACATTCACAGTAGCCCCTTCTCTTAATTTTTGTTTTCTAAAATCATTTAAATTTTTCTTTCCTTCAAAAAAAAAAAAAAAATAAATAAAGATAATGAGTTAATATAAGTTTAAAAATTGTTGCTTGTGTAAAAGTAATATATAATTAGTTTAATGATTTTATTATGAATATTTCCTGTTCATATATATTAATTTACTTAAAAATTATGTGCAAAAGAAGAAAGTAAGAAAGCAGGATTTCGTTTAAGTTTTCGAAACTATTGAATTTAAAAAATGATTATCTTTTAAGTTCATAATTTATGCATTTATAAAGAAATTCATACATTAAAAATTCTTCTAAAAACATATTTTATATTTTAAGTAATACTAAATAAAACAAGTTTTTTTTTTTTTTTTTTTTTTTTTTTTTTGAGTGTATTGTTCCATTTTGTTGAATTTTATCTCATCGAAAAGTTGTTTTCTTTTTAAAATTCTCTTTTCCGTGTTTTTATGTATTTATTATTATTTTTTAAATACTAAATGTTGTTTTACATTTTATTTCATTTTTTAAATTTCATTTTTTCATCTCTTTAACTTTAGTGTTAATTTAACTAGACAGATTATTCTTCTCTTTGACATTTCGTGATTTATTCAATTAAAGTATCATATATAAAATATTCTAAACAGTTGTTTATATTTTTGACAGTAATTAACTTTTTCTTCTTTTTTTCAGTTTCACTAAATTTCATTTCTTTTATCTGGTGTTAAATTATGATATAAAAATTTCTATTTTTCTTTAGTTTAAATTTAAATCAACAGATTTGCGATAGTAGTGTTATTATTTTAATTTCATGATTTATGTAAATGATTTAAAATAATTTATACGTAACAAAATTCTTGTAATAAAGTATTTTACGTTATTTCTAATATCTAGTCATGATTAAACATTTTTTCCCCCAAATGTATTCAATTTTATTTATTTCTTTTGATATTCAATTCGCTTTTATACGAAAAGTTTTAAATTAAATTAAATTTCTTTTTCATTAATCAATTAACTAATACAGGCTGTTCCATAACTATTGAATGAATTGATAGAATTGAACGCGGTTTGCGAAAAAAATCATTCTCGTAAAGGGGGATTTTTTTTTTTTTTTTTTTTTTTTTGGGGGGGGGGGGGGGGTTAAAGAAAAAAATATAGTTAAATTTTTTGTCGACGATAATTAGACATATAGTTAAATTTTTCGCATGGATGTGAAAGAAAAATATGCAAATGAAAGTCCTATAAATTGCAAATTTTACGATTAGAACAGTTTATTTCTTATTTTGCCTCTTACTTGTGCATACATTGCGATGCTATCTTGGTGGATAAAGCGTTATTGGTGAAGATGTTTTCCCTCAGGTAAGAATCGCCGACAGAAGCTGCAGTTAGCAGTGTTATAACTCGTTCACAAACTGTAATTTGTGGTGACGACGGACACATAGAATTGAATTTATATGCCTGTAAACATTGACATGTGAATAAGTACAGTTTTTTATGAAAGCGCCCCCTATCGACAAACAGCTCAGTTCCTATTTTTTCTTAAAAAGAAATATATATATATATATATATATATATATACATCCCTCTTTACGAGAATGTTTTTTTTTTTTTTTTTCGGCAAACCGCGTTCAATTCTATCAATTCATTCAATAGTTATGATTTTTTAAAATGTCTACAGACTTATGGGACACCCTGTATTTTGCAAAATTTTCACTTTTATTTATTTTTAATTTAATTACATATATTTACAACATTTTTACTTTTGAAATTTTACGATTTATGTAGTTCAAAAAAAAAAAAAAAAAAAAAAAAAAAAAAAAAATGTTTATATTTATGCCGACGATGAACTAAGATTAAAACAATTTCTTTTCTAAATGTATTTAGTTCCATTGAATTTTATTTCTTTTCTTTATATTAAATTCTCTTTTTAAATAAACATTTTTTTTTAAATGCTTTTTTCATTTTGATTAATTTTGTTATCATATATATCTGAAAAAAAAAAGAATTTTAAAATAAAAATCTTCGATTATCTCTGTAATGTAAGTGGTGTTCAACTTTCCATAAACGATGAAAAACTAATTAGAACAGATGGGCTCTGCTAATTTTCCTATACATTTGTTACATAAGCTATAAGTTATGTTTGTTCTCATTAATTTCTACTAAAAGTCATATAAGAACAATGAGCACGACTAATTGCGCCATGGTAGCAAACCTGAAATTCTCTGCCCGTTAGACTATTTCGTTTTGCTATCTACGATATGATTTTTTATTTATTTATTTTTTAATCTTAACTTGATACGTAATTATATTAATTTTAGTTTAGTGGCGTACCAGAGGGTGGGGGGAGCTCGAGCCGCTCCGGACCTCTGATCACGAGGTTGTTGTCGAAGAAACTTAAATTTATGTATCTGGTGAAGTTGTCGTGAAATTTTTAAATCTGAAACATTCTCTGCAATTCCAACCTAAGCCGGACTAAAGACAACTTAGGTCCAACCTAATCCGGGTTCCGGTCTAAAAAACTTTAACGAACAAAAAGTAATCGTAGAACGAAAACCCCATACCAAAAGAACCCATTTTTACAAAGCCTGATTAAGTTAAGGCATCCGAGGCTTATGCCCCTGGCCCCCACGTTAGGATGGGCTTTCAAATCAATCTTAAAACTTACTTCAATGACTTTTTAAGTTTAAAAGTTCAAACAAAGAAGTGCAAAAGGGCCATCTGATAGGGGGAGCCTCCAATTTGGAGTTAGAGGCCTAACGAAACTTTCGCCCCAGATCTCGAAAGTTGTAGGTCTGCCACTGTGTTAGTTTCGTATTTTAATTTTAAAATAATTTCACGCGATTTCTTATTCAATAATCTTCGTAATCTAAATTTACGCGAAATATTGACCTATTTTGCCCTGTTTTAATTTCGAGAAAATTACGAAATTTTTAAAGTAGAATGCACACACACACACTAATATTCATGCCAGAGTCCATAAAAAAATATTCTTAAATTAGGGTGAGTTATTTACTATTAACCTTCTAGCGGGCGCGCTGCTTATACGAACATGAAAGGTTTTCACATACACTACTGTAAAATATGTATTTTAAAGTATCTGAATATTTTAATTATACTATAACCATTTGAAGATTAATAAGAACATTCAGTTGGAACTTTTATTCATTAAAACAAAACTGAAAGAATGAAACTGAAAGCGCAAAATCAATATAAAAAAATTAAAGAAACATCGGAATTATAAGTTAATTAATTTTAAAAATATTTAAAATAATAATGTTTAAAACAAAAACAACAAACAATCGTTTTTAGCAGTGAAAAAAAAAAAAAAAAAAAAAAAAAAAAAAATCAAATATAACAAAACGTTACATGAAAGGTCGTGCGTATTTTTCAAATACAAATAGCAAATATTCAGTTTCATATCATTGTCTCGAGGTTCAAAAGATAACTAAAAATAGATCAATATATACTGAGTGAATAGCCAAAGATAAGTGTTTCAAATGCTCTCTGACTTTAAGATATACAACGAGATTTACCACAAGTGTATCTCTCAGATACGCGCGCCCGTTGGAAGGTTAAAATAATCCTTTTGCACATTTATGCGAAATTTTGCTCTGTTTTGGTATGTTAAGAAAATTTCAAATTTCGAATAACTTAGGCAGCTTTCAAAATAGAATGTTAAAATTCAATAGGGTACTTGCGAGTAGCATGATATTTTGAAATCGGACCGACTGCTTTACGATGTTCCATTCATGAGATACTCATTATACGGACTATCTACCAAATTAACGACCAAACTGACAATCAACATAGGCACCCCATTAATTTGAGTTTTCTTTTTTTTTTTTTTTTCTTTATTTTAATTCTTCATACCGCAATATATATATATATATATATATATATATATATATATATCTTTTTTTAAATATATAACGAAGGTTAAATTTTTTTTTACAAATTCTGAAGTTCCCTGTACTTATAGTATAATAAAAAACAAAAAAACGCTTCATTCTGAAAAAGATTAGCGCTGGAAGAAAGCCAAAGTAATTTTTTCATAGTTATTTATTGGTGTATCTTATAGCCTCTTTTCTTTTTCTGATGATAATAGACGTTAGAGCTATTTTTATTAATGTTTCATATTACTGCATTCTTTCTTTTAATCTCTCTCTCCCTCTCTCTTTTTTACGTACTTTTTGTGGAAAAAGAAATAGTCATCCAGAAGATGTAGTATAGATGTACAACAAATATTAAAGTTAGAAAAGTATTTACACGGCCTATTACACAACGATTTTATATTTCCAAGAATATATATATATATATATATATATACCGGGTGATCCAAAAGTCAGGACAAACTTTAAAAATGAATAATTCGAAAACGAATCAAGATACAAAGATACGGTTTGCACCAAACGGATGGAAAAGAAGCCGGGTTTTGTGTGACAAAGAAAAAAAAAATAGTTCTGTTGGCGACCAACAGATGGCGCTGTCGTATTTCTGATGTAGGATTATGCAAAGCAACCAAACGATATAAAAAGGAACAATTACAGCAGGTAATGGTAGTCGAAGCTTATATGCATCGAAATATCGCATTCTCAGTCGCTACTTTAATCACGCATGGCCTCCAAGATCTCCCGATCTGACAACCTGTGACTTTTGGCTGTGGGGATTCTTGGAAGTCAAAAGTGTACCGCGACCAACCGGCATCACTAGCAGCACTGAAAGATGCCCTCCGCCAAAATGCGTCTGCCATAACGCAAGAAATGCTACTAAATGCTGTGAACGATGTGGTGAATCATCTCACAGCTGTACTTCTGAATGATGAACATTGAACAGTTACTGTAGTAGTACTAATTAACTGTAATTAAGCTGACTTGTAAGTTGTCAACATTTTTTTTTTCATTTGTAAATCATCTTTTGGCGAAATAAAACACTATAGCGCCATCTGTTGGTCGCCAACAGAACTAATTTTTTTCCTTTGCCACACAAAACCCGGTTTCTTTTTCATCCGTTTGGTGCAAACCGTATCTTTGTATCTTGATTCGTTTTCGAATTATTCATTTTTAAAGTTTGTCCTAACTTTTGGATCACCCGGTATTTAAATTCTTAAGAAACTATACTTAGAATTAAACAAAACTTCTAATTTTAAATTATTAGAAAAAGAGTACTTACTGTCTACTTGTTCGTTGGTAAGGTCCTCTGCCTGAAATTTTAAAAAGAAAAATAAATAAATAATGAACAAATTGTAACTACAACTTTTTCATTTGAGTATATAATTTTAATTTTTCTCAGAAATACTTTTATAAAATTACAAAAGGGAGAATAATTTAGATAAAATTTGTATTACAGAAATATAACTACATGATTAATTTGTATGAACAAAGGATATTAAAAGTCTCATAATTCCATTCTAAATAATCTAGTGTGTTCCTGACACGACTTTCTATTGCGATGCATTTCAATAGAGATAATTTGCAGATTTAGGTGTAAGGTAACAAGTACTGTACATGAAACTAATTTAAAAACAATTTAAAATAGGTTTAAGAACAATTCTATTCGTCGTATAATTCTGTGTTTGTGGGGAGGGGGCGGGGGGCTGTATCTAAAATTGTTTTAAATGGGGAATTTAAGGGGGCTTATTTAGATAAGTTTTCCCTGCAACATTCCTTGAAACTTACCGACCTTGATCAAACTGTTCAAACGGAAACCGTACATAAATTTTAAAACACGAATTTGAATTTCCGGCAATTATTTATTTTTATGTTTTGCTTTTAATACACATAACATGCAGACCAACCGCTAATCTGACTTTCGCATTTAACTAACCTCAAAACATAAAATTACCCCACCCCCACAAAAAAAAAAAAAAAAAAAAAAAAAAAAAAACAGAGTTGAAAATTATTGAACTTTAAAAAAAAAAAAAATATTTTGTCTACCGTACGGGTATGAAAAATTAATTTTCATTCCTGAGCAGTTTTCCTGTTCATGGTAAAATGTAGTTAAGCACTTTCATCCATTACATTCTATAGAAAAGAATGCTTTCGCTTAATTGTGGGTAGCAATGTATATCGGCTATGAGTTATATGACATCACATTGCGTACTTAAATTTAGCCCTAAGTGACAAACACATAACGCAATTTGAAATAAATTTTCAACAGTTTCCATGTATAGCCCCAATAAATTTAAATTCTATTAGGTAATCCTATAAACGAATGATGTGCGAATAATCGTTACACCACAATCTAATTAAAGCATATTTCTTATGCATAATAATAATAATAATAGTAATAATTATTATTATTATAAGATTAAAAAAAAAAAAAAAAAAAAAAAAAAAACTTTTTATACCCCGTTTTTAGGTTTTCTGTTGAATCATATAAACTTGACAATTCTATGTATTAATAAATACCTTTTTTAATTTTTTTTTTTTTTGATAAATTATCCCATCAACTTGAAAAAAAAAAAAAAAGATCAAATGCGTAATAAAGAGAGCAATTATAAGAAATTTTCAAACATATATTAATTGAAAAAAAGTATTAAAAGAATGCATTGTCGTCGTGTTCTGAGCTATTCTAAAAGTTTCAAAGGACTAGCTAGTCGGGAAGTTAGTTAAAAATCGATTGCAAGATTTGTACTGATTAAACAAACAAACAAGAAAATGAGTTAATAAAAATAATTACAAGATAAAAGCAATTTTTTATGTACCATGTTTTTAAATTTTCTGTTGAATTACATAAACTTGACAAATCTATGTATTAATAAATATATTTTTTAAATTTTTTTTGATGAATTATCCCATCAACATGGAAAAAAAAAAAAAAAAAAAAAGAAGAAGAAGAAGAAGAAAACGAAAAGATCAAATACGTAATAAAAAGAGCAATTATAATAAATTTTCAAACATATATTAATTGAATAAAGGTATTAAAAGAATGCATTGTCATCGTGTTCTGAGCTATTCTAAAAGTTTCAAATGTCTAGCTAGTCCGGAAGTTAAAAATCGATTGCAAGGTTTGTACTGGACAAACAAACAAACAAGAAAGGGAGTTAATAAAAACGTGGTAACATGGTTAAAAAAAAGGAAAAAAAAAAAAAAAATGTTCATTTCATTTTGTTTAGTAAAGCCAATACATGTCAAACTACACCTACAAGAAATTTCTCTCATAGATGTAATGCATTTGATTCTCTTGGATGCCCCTGAACACGAACCCTTTACTTGATCTCAACGAAAAGTTTTGTGTAGCATCCCTATATGAGGCACATATGAAATACCAAGTTTGGATTTTTTGCTGCTATTTGTTTTTGATATACGCTAATAACAGACCTACAGGCACGCAAACCAACCGCTAAAAACATGTTTTTCGGGTTCAGGGGACATAAAAGCGTTTAAATATAACAAAAACCCAATTTCGAAAACTGACCCCAAAACAGTATTTTACAATTACCCAAAAAGCATTTTACTATTCTTTTGTGAGTCAAAATGTTGAAATTACCTGTGTAATTTTTAATGAAAATAGTTATTATAAAACAGCAAATGTGACAAAATACGAACTTTGTAAAATAATGCCTTAAATTGCAATTACTTGCAAAAATTGTTTCGGGTCGAAATTACGAATCACCAACTCATCATCCTGCGTAAGCATTCGAGATGAATAAAGCATGAAAATGACAACGCCACTATCTCATTTTGATGGAGGCGATTGTATCTTATTTTTCGTCTGATGAAAGATCGTGCTCAAATACTTCGACACAAAACAATTGTTGCGGGTTATTTCAGTTTAAGGCGTTTGTTTACAAAGTTTTAATTCATCAATATTTGGTGCGTTTTCTTGCAACAAACCCACCCCTAGAGGTGGTCCGGAGACATGCCATCACAATTTTGATCCTCTACGGAAAGGATGGCTCTCCCGCTTCGGTGACCCCCAGAGGTATAATTTTTCATGGGAACATGGAGGACATTGCGGCCACGACAAATTTTACGTGCACCAGCCACCATTAGTGTACACGACGGTCTCTGGCCGGCTCCAGTACCGAACCCGCAATCTTCCAAGTACGAGGCCGGCGCTCTACCGACTGGGCCACCGTGGCCCTCTACTTAGGATGATATTCCGATTGCGGAAAATATGTGTTTAGTATGGCCTTGTAGTTCAGTAAAAAATTATTATTTAGTCTAAAAGTGTGCAGAAAGAAGGTGAAATAACCACAATGAACGAAAAAGAAAAAGAACCTTCTATTAAAATATAAAAATTTTTGTGTATATAATTTTTTTCGCTCGCGTTATACGCATGAATTTTTATAAATGTTTTTATTTAGTTATATATTCTTTTATAATCATCCAAAGAAATTATTGGATTCGTGAAAAATTTCGTTTGGTTTACGCGCGTTGACATGCCCTGAACACGATCAGCCCGTTAAAAGAAAAGAAAAGAAAAGAAAAAATATTTATCTGTGTGTTTGCCTATGTGTGTTTGTTACCCAAATTTTGTGGATGCTGTTTAATACAAATACATTAATGGAATTTAGTTAGACATGATATTTAGATGTATTTTGACTTAAATTGGTGCCGATTACATTTTGGGATTTATCGCTCAACAGGCGGCGCTGTCATCTTTTCTTTTGCATAATTTTTAATATGCCTGTATAGCCATGTAAAAAAAATCATATACATGTACACAATGAGAATTATTTTAATATATATATCTATATAATACTAGAGTCAACATTATAAAATATATATATGTAGGAGCATCGCTTTGCCTGGGAGAGTTGGCATAGCATCGGCCGAGATGTTTTGCCCTCAAAGCTGGTAAACGTAAGGTGCCGGGCTCGATCCCAGATCGTGCTTGACGGCTTAACCGTTCGGAGTTTTCCGTGATTTACTCCGAAACTGGCATAAGTACGAGATATGAACTCTTAGAAAGATATTCACGGAGGGCACTCCCCTCTAAGCCAAGGACCCTAGCGCAGTCAATCGGCCTTAATCCTAAAACCACACTCCTGTAGGAATAAAGTTTCAATATGGATATATTTTAAAACAACTTCTCTATAATTTTGAAACGAATGATTTAATTATAGATCTGTGATAGCTTCAAGTAAATTTATCTTTTTTTTTTTTTTTTCAATAAATAAATAAAAATCACACTGAGAAAAAATATATACCGCCTTCATCTAGAATGAATAAGTGGCCATTTTCTGAATCCCTTAACTATAGTTTAGGGATTATAGATTTCCGGGAAATTTAGATTTCCGAGCTATGTGCATAAGGCACGAATAAACGCCAATAGACTGAATAGACGAAATGATCGAGAATTTCTAGTTTACATATTTCTATATGTTGAAACAATATTCTGAATATTTTGTATGTGAGAAATTCTCCTCCCTTGATTATCTAGAATCGGGTCGTAATCCAAGATTATAGTTGCTGAAACCCGCCTCTTGTGTTCGCATTTATTTGGAGATATTTTCAAATAGGTTTGACTTCGATAATATAGAAAAACTCTCTAGAATTCTAATAGGGTTTTCTAGAACTCGCTTTCAAAGGTGACTAGAATTTATAAGGATGACATGGAACTATTTTTTCTAGAGCCACAATTTAGATTCTAGATGTCAGTTACAGAATTTTTTCTCAATGCAGGGAAAAAAAAAAAAAAAAAATCCTTAGATGTTATCATTATCTGTAGAGTAAAAATTGAAATTTATTTCGATATTTTGTATTAGATTTCTCTAGCATGAAAACTATATACATTCGTCATGGAAAATAATATTAATTAATAATATTTTTAATACATAATTTGCACTCCGTGAATTTGTATAAGAAAATATAGAAGAAAGTTTTGCGATAGACATAACATACAAATTAGAACGATATTAATGTTTACCTCGTATTAAAATTTTATCCTCACATTCAGTATCTTTACTGTTTGTTAATATAAGTGAATTATGTAAACATTTGTGAAACACAAATTTTATGTAAATTATTCTCACCTTCAAAACCTTTTGAAAGCTATGTAAAAAAAAAAAAAAAAAAAAAAAAAAAGAAGAAGAAAACGAGGAATGTCAATAATGAATATCAATAATGAATAAAAATGATAAAAAATAAATTATAAAATTATAAAAGAATAAGAACATTGATGGGAAAAATCAGCCATTTTGTTAAAAACAAAATAATAAAGGTACAAAAGGGCATTATTTAAAAGGAAAAAGAATATAAAAATACAAAAGCTATTTTACTGAAGACTACAAAGCTGTTTTATTGCCTTTTAAAAGCCTAAGACAGAAATACAACGTCATATTTATGACCTGCACGTGGAACTCTGAGAGGGGACCACACGCTAAGCCCCTTCAGGCGACCGCCAAGAATGAGCCCCTGCGAAAGCGTAAGGAAGGCAATAAAAATTATAGAAGCAAACTGATTGGTAAAAAATGGGTCCAATAAGAAGCAGTGCCAATAAAAAAAGAAAATGCAAGGAGGGAACCGCCCAAAAATTATAATGAGGAAAATGAGAAGAAGTTAAAAAATTTAGAGTTATCTTCTAGCTGTTGCATTCGTGATGAGATGACGATAAAATGTATTGGCTGTAGCTCTGTCAATTTGTGTAAGTGATGAAATCATGTGGAGATTCTGACGGCCTCACGCCTACGCTAAGATGTGCTCTGCAGTGCTCCCCAACACTAGTGCTCCCAGGGATGACCCTTTACTATGCCCCGCATGCATCATAACTTCGAGTAATCTGGTGAGAAATCTCTTCCTTCATTTTGGTCAGTAGACAATCATTTAACTTTGCAAACGCATGCAAGTATGCATATTTTCTAAGTACTCATCTTTAGCATCTTTGATGCAAGATCAAAGATCATTGTTATATCATTTATGTTGTATTGTAAAATTATAGAATAATCAATTTTATTAGTATTCAAAATTTGGATATGTAATAAAGAAATTACTTAAAATTATATGAATCTAGTATTATTTGAGAGAAAATTTATTTATTAATAACCATATTATTTTTCAGATTAATGTTTGTATTTTAATTAGGATTAATTCTAGGGCATTTCACAACGCATGCCCGAATATCGAATTGATATTCAAAGTGTACGACCATGAAGCTGTCACTTTAGAGCCACGAAAAGGAGGGTAGTCTGATTAGGCTGATGGGAAAAATCAGCCATTTTGTTAAAAACAAAATAATAAAGGTACAAAAGGGCATTATTTAAAAGGAAAAAGAATATAAAAATACAAAAGCTATTTTACTGAAGACTACAAAGCTGTTTTATTGCCTTTTAAAAGCCTAAGACAGAAATACAACGTCATATTTATGACCTGCACGTGGAACTCTGAGAGGGGACCACACGCTAAGCCCCTTCAGGCGACCGCCAAGAATGAGCCCCTGCGAAAGCGTAAGGAAGGCAATAAAAATTATAGAAGCAAACTGATTGGTAAAAAATGGGTCCAATAAGAAGCAGTGCCAATAAAAAAAGAAAATGCAAGGAGGGAACCGCCCAAAAATTATAATGAGGAAAATGAGAAGAAGTTAAAAAATTTAGAGTTATCTTCTAGCTGTTGCATTCGTGATGAGATGACGATAAAATGTATTGGCTGTAGCTCTGTCAATTTGTGTAAGTGATGAAATCATGTGGAGATTCTGACGGCCTCACGCCTACGCTAAGATGTGCTCTGCAGTGCTCCCCAACACTAGTGCTCCCAGGGATGACCCTTTACTATGCCCCGCATGCATCATAACTTCGAGTAATCTGGTGAGAAATCTCTTCCTTCATTTTGGTCAGTAGA